>OW964556.2:26819963-28307956 GCA_943138885.2 Tholera decimalis
CTTTGATATGAATAAATGATTATGATTATGATTATTATTATGATTATATCTATACTAATATTATAAAGCTGAAGAGTTTGTTTGTTTGTTGTTAGTTTGTTTGTTTGTTTGTTTGTTTGTTTGTTTGCTTGAACGTGCTAATCTCAGGAACTACGGTTCTGATTTGAAAAATTCTTTCAGTGTTAGATAGCTCATTTATCGAGGAAGGCTATAGGCTATATATCATCACGCTAAGACCAATAGGAGCGGAGCACTAATGAAGAATGTTTCAAAATCGGGGGATTTTTTGTCCACGCGGACGAAGTCGTGGGCGGAAGCTAGTAATATAATAAACGTGTCTGTATAAATTGTTTAAGTTTATCTCATTCATTAGTTAAATGCAAATCACTAAGCGTTTGTAAAATTTGTAAAAAGACACACCATTCTCTGTTGCATTTCTCCGAAGTAAAAGGTGAGTCATCGCTTGAGCAACAGGTGCCTGCTACCAATAGTTCCGCTTCCGTATCACTAACTGCGGCCAAGACTTGTTTACCGAATGAGTCAATTATTTTGTTAGCGACCGCGCAATTATATGCATATTATAGGGTCAGCAGAGATAAGGTGGTTATCAGATGCTTGTTGGATAACGGATCGCAAAATAATTTAATTACTGCGGACTGTTGTAAACGTTTGAACTTACCCATAATTAAATTACGCAATTCATCTTTACAGGATGTTGGTATGACATCAAAACCTATACACGGCTTTGTTCATCTCAACATAGAATCTCGGATTAATTCTCACACTAAATATTATATACAAGCGTTAGTCGTCGATTGCATTACGGATAAACTTCCCGCTAGATTTATTAGATTAAATGACGATAATAACCTGTCATATTTAAATAACTTACCACTAGCCGACCCGACCTGGAATGTACCAGGCGTAATCGACATTGTGCTTGGAGCACAACTGTTTCCTTTTATTTACCTAGGAGATAGGGTTGACTCAGGCACCCGCGCACCCCCAGCTATATTGACTAGTTTCGGTTATGTACTGATGGGTGATATTGATTGTTTCAATAGTGATTTATCATTATCAAACATTACATCTTCATTTACCGCTCTTTCCTACATTGAACTCGAGTCAAATTTGCAGAAGTTTTTTGAGTTAGAGGAAATTCCAGCTCAACGTTTTATTAGTCCGGACGAATTAGAGTGTGAAAATAATTTTAATTCTTCAGTCTTATTTAAAGAAGGCAGATACTTTGTCAATTTGCCTTTCGAGCGCACCCCGTGCGAGTTAGGCAGCTCACGCGGTGTCGCTCACCGGCGGCTACTTGCGCTCGAGCGTAAATTCACGTTAGTGCCGACCCTACGCGAGAATTATAATAAAACTATCGCGGATTACATAACTCAGGGGTATTTATCGGAGGTACCCGACTCTGAATTGACAGAAGAGGGCTACTACATACCGCATCACGCCATCATTAGACCGGACAAAGACAGCATTCGAGTGGTTTTGGACGCTAGTGCCAAAACGCACTCGGGGTTGTCACTCAATGACATTCTGCATGTCGGACCTAATTTACAAGCCGACTTGATTTTGTTATTAATTGATTTTCGTACGCTCCCTGTCGCGATGACAGAGGATATAAAACAAATGTTTTTACGTATCGGTGTAAATGAACACCACCGCAAATATTTACGCCTTTAACACTGTCGATTTTGATGTCCTGCTCGGTATACTCTGCTCTCTTAACATATCTCCAACAGCAATTGATTGGTTTCGTAGTTACCTGTGTGGCCGCCGACAATGTATTTGCATTGAAGGTACATCATCTTCATGGTGCAATACTACTGCTGGCGTACCACAGGGGGGCGTTCTCTCTCCTCTTCTTTTCGCCATATTTATAAATTCTATTTCAAATGATCTTCTCTCATCCTATCACCTTTATGCTGACGATCTGCAAATTTATTCGCAAGCTCCCGTTGAAGAACTGTCTGAGGCGGTGAAGATTGTGAATAAAGACTTAGCGCGTATTTCTGATTGGAGTTTGAATCATGGTTTGAGGGTTAATCCTGCGAAGACTCAAGTCATTATTGTTGGCAGCCCTAGGCTACGTTCCAAAATTAACTGGGCAACCCTTCCTCAAATCGTTTTTGATGGAGCTGCTATACCTTACTGTGACTCAGTAAAAGCTCTAGGTATTTATATTGATAGGGATTTGTCTTGGGGTCCCCAGTTGCAAGAAGTAAGCCGCAAACTGTTTGCCTCTGCGGGGTCTTTACGCAGATTGCGCAATTTCCTGCCGACTGCCACTAAAATTGCGCTTGCCCAATCCCTTCTTCTCCCTGTTCTCGACTATGCTGATGCAAGTTATCCAGATCTTACTGAAGTGCAGCTAGATAAGCTTGAGCGACTCCAAAATATTTGTATCAGATTCATATTTGGTTTGCGCAAATATGATCATGTTTCTGAGTTTCGCATTAAACTCAAGTGGCTGCCGATCCGCCTTCGCCGGAATGCACATATTTTATCATTACTTCACAGTATTCTCTTCAATCCCACAACCCCGTTTTATCTCAAAGAACGCTTTAAGTTCCTTCATGACACACATGTAAGAGATTTGAGATCATCGGAGAATTTGAGACTTTCAATGCCTGCACATTTCACTAAATTCTATGGCTCATCGTTTACGGTGCAAGCTATTCGTTTGTGGAATGCATTGCCGGTGTCACTAAGACAAGCTCAGTCACTGGCTACTTTTAAAAGCTCGGTTGCTAATTATTTTCATTCCAATTTATGACTGTTCTTTTGTTTTCTCTCCACTTGATGTTAAAGAACACATTATATGTATTGTATTATTTGATTACCTATGTATTACATTGTATTTATATGTATATATATATTTGCATATACATTTATTTATTTTAATATTTAAATAATTTTTGCTTCTCTGTTTTTGTGAGTAATGTAGTTAGTACACTAATTTAGCCCTCCCCACTTTAATTAAAGTTTTTAAAGTCCTTCCAAAGGTTGTCTGGAAGATATCGCTTTCAGCGATAAGACCGCCATTGTTACCATAGAATAAGCAATATTGTTAAATAGGTGTGTTTAAATTTTGGTGTACAATAAAGTATATTCTATCTATCTTTCATTTTAACCGCGTTCCCTTTGGACTAAAGCCTAGTCCTTATTTAGCGATGCGCACACTGCGTAACTTGGCGTGTGAGCATAGCAACCGCTTTCCTGAGGCTTCTAAATTGGTGGAAACTCAGTTTTATATGGATGACTATATCCATTCTGTTTCTGATGAACAGAGTGCTATGCATATATCCCGCGATTTAATTGACTTAATGAAGGAAGGTTCCTTTGATTTAGTCAAATGGGCTACTAACTCACCCGCTTTATTGGAGATTCTCCCAGAGTCTCACCGCTTACCAGTTAATTTTTCTGGCATGGATAATGATGTCCATAATTTCAAAATTCTTGGACTAACCTGGGAACCCGCTGATGATTATTTTTCTTTGACAACAGTTGCCGTGGATAATAAATGCACGAAGCGCGCGATTCTATCGCTCGTTGCCCGCTTGTTCGACGTACTTGGTCTTGTAGCACCCGTTGTACTGTACGTGAAAATATTAATTAAGGAACTTTGGTTAGCTAAAATAGGTTGGGATGAAGTTCCTCCGGACTCCATCACTAATCGGTTTTCGACTTTTACACGCGATTTCCCTTCGCTCTCTTCTCTAAGGATTCCTCGTCACATTGGCGCCTTTAGAGAAGCTGTAGTGAATATCGTAGCCTTTTGCGACGCCAGCTTTAGTGGGTATGGCTGTTGTATTTATTTACACATTACCAATCCTACAGGCAATACCACCGTCCGGCTTTTATGTGCAAAGTCCAAAGTTTCCCCCGCTAAAATAACAACGCTAGCTCGATTAGAACTGGTCGCCGCTTTACTTCTGTCTAAACTTGTTCGCGTGGTCAAAGACAAACTTTCCGCTCGTGTACCTATTGCAGGTGTCTACGCTTTCTCAGACTCCACCATAGCTCTCTCGTGGATCCACTCATCTCCCCATAGATGGTCTATCTTTGTCAGCAATCGCATTGCTCAAATACAGGAAAACATACCTGCCGCTTGTTTCAGTCACCAGTCACGTGTCAGGGAAAGAAAATCCTAGCGATTGTCTGTCTCGCGGCATGCTACCATCTGATTTAATAGAACACTCGTTGTGGTGGAACGGCCCTACATGGCTCCATCAGCCAATGAGCGAGTGGCCTTTAAAATTCTCTCCGACTCAATGTGAGACATTGCCGGAGTTTAAATCAAAGATTTTCCTTGTAGAAACATCCAATACTGAACCGCGTATTTTAGACACTATAGCTGACCGTGTTTGCTCATGGAATAAATTGTTACGTGTATTTATGTACATTCTTAAATTTACGAGCAGACTACATTGTCATAGCTCTGTCGAAAACATTAAAACCGCCGAAAACTTCATTATTCGAATAGTTCAAAGTGTACATTTTTCTAATGATTTTGTGGGAATGTTGAATTTCCACTGTCGGGAATCGAACCCGTAACTTCGAGAAAGTTCGGTGTGTATTTAGGTGTAAGCAGAAGCGTAGCGAAAGGCGAAAGAATGAGTGAAGAAAGGAAGATGAAATGAACGATTATTATTAAATTACTTGAACAAAAATTATATTAATTTAAACAATAATTACAACTATGAACAAAGCAATAAGTAAAATTAGGTAAACGCGGCGCGACCGACTCGTAGGCTAGTACAGGACGACTGTGTCTCGCTGATCGATTCCTTTCACCACGATGGCTCGGCGCACGCTGTTGTTCCGTAGTTCAAGGCCGTGGTTGCCTCGGTCGGTACAAATATCAGGCGCACGGTGCGTGCGCGCGGCACGTGTAAGCTCGCCGGCCGCTCACCTCAGTGCGAACAAAGGATCGTATGATTTCTCGGCGTGGCCCAAGATTCATAAGCGTAGCATTTTTGTGGCTCGTGAGACTTAGACACGCCACAAGTTCCCCCCGGCCAGACCGTTGCTTAGGGTCGATAAAAATCGGGGAATCTTACTCGCCGCCCGCTTTTCATTCTCTGCTCGCCTATTTGGTAGTGGCGGCAGTGGTTGATGGCGTCGGAATTGGTGGTTTTTCAGCCGGAACCTTGTTATCCTCACGCACCACGTAGGCCGGCTTGAGTCGATCGACGGAAACATCGTTAGGCTTCCCTTGCATCTCGATCGTGAAGTACTTTGCATTCCTCTGTAGAACCTTATAGGGGCATAAGGTGGTTCCAGTGAGCTGCGGACGTAGTCTCTCCGGAGGAAGACGTGCGAGGATGAGTGCAGGTCTCGAGGAACGTAGAAGGGCGATGTAGTGTGCCACGTAGTAGGTCTTAGAGTCAGTCTGGCCACGTGATGTCGCAACCGGTTCGCGTACTGGGTGACATCAGCCGCTGTGTAGTCTTCCCTCGAAGATAGGAACTGGCCAGGTAGAAGGAGTGGCTCTCCGTAGACGAGCTCGGCCGGCGTAGCTTGGATGTTTTCCTTCCAAGAGTTACGCATACCGAGAAGTATCAGTGGAAGCGCTTCAGTCCACTGCGAAGAGGTGTGGCACATGATGGCCGCCTTCAGCTGCCGATGCAGACGTTCTACAATGCCGTTTGCAGCAGGGTGGTAGGCGGTGGTACGGAAGTGGTGTGCGCCAACTAAGGCAGTGAGAGCCTTGAAGAGGTGACTCTCGAATTGGCGATCACGGTCAGTAGTCACCTTTGCCGGACAGCCGAACCTGACTATCCAACCGGTCACCAGAGCAGCAGCGCAGCTCTCCGCTGTGATGTCTCTCAAGGGGTACACCTCAGGCCATCGCGTAAACCTGTCAATGACGGTGAGGCAGTATCTGTAATCAGACGAAGGGGTTAAAGGTCCTATTATGTCGAGGTGAATGTGAGAGAAACGAGAGGAAGCAGTAAGGTATGAGGAAAGAGGAGATTTGGTGTGGCGTGTCACTTTGCACGCCTGGCAATGCAGACATTGCCTTACCCACTCTCTACAATCTTTGCGTATCCCTGGCCACACAAAGTGTTGCGTCACCAGTCGCACAGTAGCAGACATCCCTGGATGATGCAGGTTATGCAGAGAGTTGAATACCTCCTTCCGTAGTGTCGGCGTTATGTAGGGGCGAGGTACATGCGTAGATATGTCGCAGTACACAGGTAAGCTTGCACTGCAGGTAGATTGTATCTTCTTTAATATTAGCGTAGTACCATTGAGAAGCAAGTCTTGCAGTTCTGGATCCTCGTCCTGAAGTTTTGCAAGGTTTTTGAAATCTATGGCAGCAGATACCTCTTCCACGCGCGATAGTGCATCAGCGACAACGTTTTCGCTGCCTGGTAAGTGCCTTATATCCGTTGTGAATTGCCCGATATAGTCCTTATAACGGAATTGTCTCGGGGATAGACTCTCTCTGTTAAGTTTGAAAGCGAATATAAGCGGCTTGTGATCGGTGTAAATCACAAAAGTTCAGGCCTCGACCATGTGCAGAAAGTATTTGATAGCCTCGTATACTGCCAGTAGCTCTCGGTCATACGGGCTATACTTCTTTTGAGCTTCATTTAGTTTGTGAGAGTAAAAAGCTAGAGGTTGCCAGTTCTCACCTTTGCGTTGCTGAAGAACTGCGCCTATAGCGGTATTCGATGCATCGGTCATGATTGCTAGCTCCGCCGAAATATCAGGATGAGCCAAGAGGGTTGCCTTAGACAGCGAGGACTTGCAGTCGTCGAAAGCCTTCAGCAGTTCTGGAGTCATTTCTACCGGATGTGATCCTTTTACCTTGGGACCAGCAAGGACAGTGTGTAGTGGTGCTTGAAGATGGGCTGCGTTTGGGACAAATCGGCGATAGAAATTAATCATGCCCAGAAATCATCGCAGCTCCTTGACCGTCCTTGGCTCCGGAAACTCTTGGATCGATTGAACCTTAGATTTTAAGGGTTTCGTACCTTCAGCAGACACACTGTATCCAAGAAAAACGACCTCAGGTTGGCCGATCTTGCACTTAGCTGCGTTGACGACAATGCCGTATTGTTTCAGGCGATCAAATAGCAGGCGTAGGTGGACTTTATGCTCTTCTGGAGATGTAGAATAAACTAAGATGTCATCTATGAATCCGTAGCAGAAATCTAGGCCGAGTAAGACTTCGTCAATGAACCTTTGGAAGGTTTGGGCCGCGTTCCTCAAACTAAAGGTCATAAAAGAAAACTCGTACAAACCGAAAGGTGTAGTTATCGTGGTCTTCTGGATATCCTCAGGGTTTACAGCTAGCTGGTTGTAGGCTTTTACTAAATCGATAGTTGAGAAGACGGTACAGCCTACTAGTTGGTGAGAGAAGTCTTGGATATGACGAACGGGGTACCTGTCGGGTATAGTTCGTGATTTGAGTGCCCTGTAGTCGCCGCATGGTCTCCATCCGTCGTCTTTCTTCTTCACTAAATGCAATGGCGCAGACCAAGCACTCCCAAGCGCCGTGCTACTCCGCTTGCGAGCATATCCTCGAACTCTTTCTTTGCTGCCTGCAATCGAGAAGGGTCAAGGCGTCTGGGCTTACATGCTACCGGTGGGCCTGGTGTCGTCCTAATGTAGTGCAGTGTATTGTGCTTTCCCGGTAACTGTCTGCCTGGAGGTCGCGTAATCTCTGGATGTTCGCGTAGAATCTGATGGTAGTCTGTGTCTCCTACCACAGCCTTTACAGAAGCGACGTTAGTGGAATTGCAGTGCGCAGCAGAGACAGACAGGGACGTAAGGTTGTCGATCAGACGTTGGTTCCTGCAGTCTACCAACAGATTGTAAAAGCTTAGGAAGTCCACACCTATAATTGCTTTTGAAACATCTGCAATTGTAAAGCTCCAGCCGTAGTTTCTCCTAAGTCCTAAATCTAATTGCAGTTGTAGGGGACCGTAAGTGTGGATTACCGTGTTATTGGCGGCTACCAAATCATACTTGGATTGTATGCAGGGCATCCTGAACGCTGATCGGGGGAAAACGCACAAATCTGAACCCGTGTCTACTAAGGACTGCATTTTTGACGTCCGGTCGGTAATAAACAAACGGCCTGAAGAAGTGGGGCAACGTAGGCCGCTACTTGTGACTGCCCTTCCTGTTTTCGGACTCGAACGTGCAGGGCTGCTTGCATTTTCGGGCCTTGTCTCCGTAGCTATAGTGGTAAAAACAGTGCGGGTGATTCTGTGGTGGTTGCTGTGGTCTATGGCTAGAGCGGTCACACCTTCGGTGGTTGCTGCGTGGTCGTGAGCGTGAGCGGTTTCTCCCTCTACTGTTAAACTGCGCAGTGAGCGAGGCTACCTGCCTCGTAAGCTCACTCAACTGCGCTGCCAGGTCCGTTGAAGCAGTGCTTGAGATGTGGAAGCGCTCGCAACCTGTGGTGTCATCGGGGCGATTTCGTGCACCCTATCCGCTATCTCCGCTAGCCGTTCGACCTGTAAATCAGAAATTTGTGAGGCGATGACTGTCTGTATATTTTGGGGCAGCCGGCTAGTCCATATACTTTTGACAAAGTCTACGGCACCTGATGGTCCAGCTAGGTTTTGAAGGTGACGCAGGAATTGTGATGGCTTGCGATCGCCTAACTCTTCATGGACTAGTAATTGTTTAATTCGCTTTTCTTGTGACGCTGACAATCGATTTATGAGTTCGGTTTTCAGCTTTTCGAACTTGTTCGTCTCTGGAGGGTTAGTAATAACATCCTTGATCTCAATAGCATATCCGGATTCTAGTTGGGAGGTCGCAAAATAAAATTTTGTTGTGTCACTGCAGATTCTGGACAGAATAAACTGGCCTTCAAGCTGTGCAAACCATAATGCTGGCTCCTCCGGGCAAACGGTGGGCAACGGAGTGGCAGTCCAACCTTCGATACCTCTCCAGAGACAGTGCCAGCAGGCTCTTTAGCATCAGCACAATTTTCAGTATCAGACATAATTAATGTTTTGCAAAAATAAAATTAAAAAATTCAAATCGCTCACCGCTTGTGACTTGGACCAAAGTCAAAATATTTTACCCAGTCTCGGACGTAAATAAAGCAACTTCACCACAGAAATCACTGCTCCTCTTGATACACCGACTCTGTCTGCTTCTTGGAAGTGCACTTGGATCTTTTACCAGCGCAGCCGTCACCTGGTTCCAACGTTTTCCCGGACTCCTGGACTCCTGGACTCTTGGCGTCTTGAGTAACGCGGTAGTCGGGGTCACCAATGTGGGAAGTCGGGGTCACCAATGTGGGAATGTTGAATTTCCACTGTCGGGAATCGAACCCGTAACTTCGAGAAAGTTCGGTGTGTATTTAGGTGTAAGCAGAAGCGTAGCGAAAGGCGAAAGAATGAGTGAAGAAAGGATGAAATGAACGATTATTATTAAATTACTTGAACAAAAATTATATTAAATTAAACAATAATTACAACTATGAACAAATCAATAAGTAAAATTAGGTAAGCGCGGCGCGACCGACTCGTAGGCTAGTACAGGACGACTGTGTCTCGCTGATCGATTCCTTTCATCACGATGGCTCGGCGCACGCTGTTGTTCCGTAGTTCAAGGCCGTCGTCGCCTCGGCCGGTACAAATATCAGGCGCACGGTGCGTGCGCGCGGCACGTGTAAGCTCGCCGGCCGCTCACCTCAGTGCGAACAAATAGGATCGTATGATTTCTCTGCGTGGCCCAAGATTCATAAGCGTAGCGTTTTTGTGGCTCGTGAGACTTAGACACGCCACAATTTTAATTTAATTAAAGCAGGCGAACTTCCTTCTAAGAAGTTAATAATAATATAATAATAATAATAATATATTTATTGCCAGTTTACAATTTTTCAACTTATAACTAGGTCATCATGTAATAATGCATCACATTAAACTGTAAATTTTTTTTACACAAAAGTTATTACCTCTGACTCCCAAGCTAAGATCAAACTTGTGTTATGGAAGTCAAGGGTTGTCAGTCATTACGTCGAGTAAATTATTCACATATTATTACATATCAAAGTTCAAAGATCACTCGGCTCAGATATACATGATTATAGTTATAACACTTAGCAATATAATTTTTAAGACATAGCGAAAGTGTAATTACAAAAAGTTAGGTACATATATCATTAAATTTCACTGTGTATGTGTAATGTGTATAAAATGTTGTTGTATGTTTGTAAGTGTGAGAAGGTGAGTGTATTATGAGTGTAAAAGTAAGTTTTCTACATCCTCATAGTTAAGGGTCATTATCCATTTACTAATTCTGCTCTTACATTCAAATTTATTCAAGTTATAAATTTTACATTTCTTATTTGTATAGTTATAAACACGACCGCCAAGAACTCGGAAATGTCGCCCAGCCAGCTTTGTTTTATGCCTCTCTACCGGGCACACATCTGTTGCTCTACGCCTCGCTAAACGATTAGAATTATAGTGCAAGGACGTGTGCTTTCGTAAAGCGATATGTAGCACGAAGAGCTGTCTCACGGTCAGGATTTGGCAATCCTTATACAACTGTACAGTACTGTAACGATAGTGCCTGAAGGTCATGACCTTGAGGACAGCTCTTTGCGCTCTTTCCAGATGAATCATGTAAGTCTTCGGAGCGCCACCCCAAACCGTAATGGCAAACGACAATAAGTTGCGCTGTTTGTCTGTCTTCGTTGATAGCTTCGGAATCTTACGTATTGGGAGCAGATTGTCCAAATCTGACTTACCGTATGAAGCCAAGCAGCCCGCGCATTTTTTAATGTCCAGTCCGCTCACGTATTTGCCTTCTTCGGAATTGACAGAAGAAAACATAAACCTAACAAACCGCAAAAGGCTTTTGGATCAGCTTGTGTTATCCTACTGGAACAAATGGCGAGTTGAGTAATTGCACACGTTGTAAGTTCGCCAGAAGTGGCTCACTCCCGATCACCCTATGGAGATCGGTACTGTCGTTCTCTTGGGTCAAGATAACGTACCTCCATTGACCTGGCCATTAGGTATCATTTTTTTTTTTTTTACGTGGTAAAATTATCAAATAAGTCCTCCCACTCCGGGCAGGGTGGGAGGGACTGTCAGACTTTTACTGACTAAAATCCACGGTGTTCCTTCAATAGCCCTTTACGTACCGGGGCCACGGTAACGGGATGAGTCCCATGACCCCGGCAGGCTTCGGCCCTCTGCAGAGGGGGCCTCGTCATGTTGCTGACGCTCTTTGAGACGCGCGTGGAACACGACGCGCCGTCGACCCGGGCATGGTCCATGGTCGGACAGCGAGTTGCCCTTTACTCGCTGTCCGCATGCCCGCGCCTACGGTGGCCGGAGATCGTCGGCCGACGTCCGACGCCGTGGGCGTCTACCACTGCGGCTGGGCTGGAGGGAGGACGCCATCCTCTCCCTCACGTGGCCCAACTCCTCCTTAGGAAGCATGACTGCTTCGCAGAAGGAGGCGACCGCTTCCCACTCCCTCTCGCCCCGCAGCATGGCCTCGACCAATGCCGGGCGCGAGAGGTCTCCGCCTATCGTCGCCGTGAGGACACGTCGGTGTTCTGCCCAGGCGGGGCAGTCTTGCACCGTGTGCTCTACGGTGTCCTCAGGGCGACCCTCGCAGTGGTGACACCCAGGCGTTTCCTCCTTTCCCATCAGACACAGGTACCTCCCGAAACGTCCGTGTCCGGTGAGAACCTGCGTCATGCGGTAGGTCAGGACGCCGTGACGCCGATCTAGCCACTCCTCAAAGAGGGGTCTTACCGCCGCAATTGCGGCGTGCCCAGCCGTCGGTTGCGACAGTCGTTCCCTCCATACTGCCCTGAGATCGCGCCGGAGCTCTTCCCGCCGCGCCTCGACTTCTCGAGGCAGCGGGGATACGCCCCGGCGCTGCGCCTCCACGCGCCATTCATAGACGCGCTGGAGGGCAGTCGCCTCCAGATCCCAGGGCAGCAATCCGGCAAGGAGGTTGGCCGATTCGCCGGCGATCGTGCGGTATCCCCGGATCATTCGGATAGCCATGACCTCTGGCATGCGACCAACTTTAGTGGTCGCGTCCGGATGCACAGGGCCCACACTGGGGACCCGTAGAGGGCCATGGACCGCACGACGCCGGCGTACAGCCTTCGGCAGGAGGCGTTTGGCCCGCTGAGATTTCGCCTTCAGGCGACTCCTGCCCGGTTCAGCTTTGGGGCCAAACTCAGGAAGTGCTCCCTGAAGTTCCACCGGCTGTCGAGGACGAGTCCCAGGTACTTCATCGTCCTCCCGACGCCGATGCGAACCCCCTCCACCGTTATGTGGGACTCGGACCGTGGCGCGTTCCGACCGCCATGAAAGCACATGGCCTCGGTCTTGTGCAGCGCCACGTCGAGTCCCAACTGCCGGATCCTATGAACGACTGTCGCAACCGCTTGCGTCGCCAGGTCGGCCGCCGCCTGGTGCGACTCTCCCTGCGCCAGGACGAGCGTGTCGTCAGCGTAACATACTACGCTGACGCCGTCAGGGAGGTCGCCGCGCAGCACCCAGTCGTATCCGATGTTCCACAGGGGCGGCCCCAAGACCGATCCCTGTGGGACACCGCACGACTTCTCTCGCCGGTTCCACTCTCCCCGGTGACCGGGGTAGATGACGGCTCTGTCCGTCAGATAGTCCTCGACTATGCGACGGAGGTAGGTCGGCACCCGGTGATACCGGAGTGCCTCCCTGATGCAACTCCAGGGCAGGGTGTTAAAGGCGTTGGTGATGTCCAAAGACACCGCCAAGACGACCCTGCCCCGAGATACCGCGTCCCCCGTCGTGAGGGCTCTCACGCGCATGATGGCATCCACCGTCGAGCGCCCCCTGCGGAAGCCAAACTGGCACTCCGCAAGATCCGGGCCCACCTGATTCAGGTGCCCGAAGAGGCGGTCTGCAATTACTCTTTCCAAGAGCTTGCCCGCCTCGTCGAGCAGCACGATGGGCCGGAATGCGGACGGAGAGTCCGCAGGGCGCCCGGCTTTCTGGATCAGGACCAGCTTTCCCGTCTTCCAGCGAAGCGGAAACTGGCCCCTCTCCAGGAATGCGCTAAAGAGCCCCCCTAGTCGAGGCCCGAGAGTCTCCGAGGCCAGGACCCACGCTTTCCCTGGCAAGCCGTCGGGTCCTGGGGCGGTATTTTTGGCCTTGAGCCGTTGTACCGCCACTCTCAAGTCTACCTCGGTCACCTCTGGAGCGTCGTAGACGTCGTCGTCGCTGTGGTCCGCGTTAGCGCCAGCTTCAGGTTCCGTCGGAGACGGAGCCATGGGCGGGGGAGCGTGCTCCCCTCGCGATGGGAACAGGGTGCTCACCACGTCCTCCAAGAACTGAGGCTGGAGACTCTGCGTCAACGGGGGAGCCCAGGGGCGGAGCTTCTCTCGCACCCACTGGTAGGGGCGGCCCCATGGGTTCCCGTCCAGAGTCGCCAGCATCTCCTCCCGGGCCAGTTCCTTGGCCCGCCAGATCTCGTCTCGGAGGATGGCCTTCGCTGCCCTGTAGCCCTCGTACAGCTCCGCCTCTACAGTCGCCGCATCCGAAGGTCGGGTGCGGCGCCTGCGGAACCTGGTGTACCGGCATCGCGCCGTAACGCACGCTTCGCGCAGCGCTGCTAGCTCGCTCGACCACCAGTACAGCTGACGCCGGGCGCGTCCTTGCCGGACCCGGGGCATGGCCACGTCGCAGATCTCCGACATGGCCTCCCGGAACCACTCCGCCTCGTCGTTTATGTCGGCAGGCCTGTCCGGGGGTGACCCCCAGGCCTGCACGATCGAAGCTTCCAGGAATAGCTCCCGGTCCATCTGCTTCAGCGCCCATCGCGGACCACTCAGGTCCCGTCGGACCGGCGCGTCTGGGGTCTGGGCGGAGACGTCGAACCGGATATACCGGTGGTCGGAATAGGTCTCCACCTCCTTCACAACGCGCCAGTCGGTGACGCGCGGTGACAGGCTGGGGGTCGCGAACGTAACGTCCACCACCGACTCGCCCGTAAACCGCACGCACGTGGGGACAGAACCCCGGTTCTCGATCACCAGGCCCTGCGCACGGGCCCAGTGCTCGAGCATCCTGCCCCGCCCATGATCCATGGACCGGGAACCCCAAGCCGGATTTTTGGCGTTGAAGTCCCCGAGGACGAGGGCGGGGAGGGAACCGAGGGCGACGATGACGTCTCCCAGCTCCGTTAGGGAGTTCTGGAACTCAGCGAGAGTTCGGTTCGGGGAGAAATAAACGCCTACCACAGCGATCTCCCCGAACCGTGCTGCGACGATCCCACGCCCTCTCTTGACGCGATCGAGGAGCGGGGTACCGGCGGCGGCCGACGAAACGAGGGTCACCGAGCCGTCCAAGTCCGCCACCCAGTCATTCCTGGGCAGGACAAAATACGGCTCGGCGACCACGGCGACGTTGATCAACCACTGCGCCATGCTCTGGAGCAAAAGTTCCTGAGCAGCGGCGCAGTGGTTGATGTTCGCCTGTAGGAAGCGCAATGGGCCCATTAATTGGGATCCATTGCAGCCTCCTCCAGGGCCCCTCGCGGGGATTCAGCCACGACTTCGGCGACGGCGGTGGCAGTAGCGACGGCGGCGGCGGCGGTGGCGGTGGTGGCGGTGACGGCGGCGGCAGAGGGCCTACCTCTGCGCCTGGCTTTGGTGGGTGGGGCGCAGGACTTGCCCCCAGCCTGGTGATCGGCCGGCTTGCCTACTGCCTCACATGCAAAGCAGTGAGGCGGGGCGGAGCACGAGCCGGCCTGGTGACCGGGCTGACCGCAGCGGAAGCACCTATCGCTGCGGTCCACCTCCGAGGTGCACACGCATGCCGCATGGTTGCCCACTTGGCAGCGGAAGCACCTCAGGGGTCTGGAGTCCAGGACTTTCACCTGCGCAGACACCCAGCCAACCAGGAGCCTTCGGCCCTCCTGCAACTTTTTCGCCGCCGGGACGGGGCAGCTAACCGTAATGGTTTGCCCCCCCGTGAAGCCAGGACGCAGGGCGCCCGCCCTCACCTGATCGGGAGGGCACTCCCCAGTCCTGGCCACGGCGGCCACCACTTCCTCGGCCGTCACGGAGTCATCCAGACCCAATATGCGCACGTCTGCGCGCTTGGTGGGTCTGGAGACTCGGGCCTCCTCCGCGTTTAAGGACGCTCTGAGCCGTTCGGCCAGAGCATCAGCGGTAGGGCCACTGGCCGCGCCGGGGATCTCCAGCATCCGAGCCCCCGTCGCAGTGACCCGGTGACGGAGGCCGCCGACGATGCCGAGCTCTGTGATGTCGATCGCCTCCCGCGCCTTCGCCAGCACGTCGCGGTACGACACGCCCCTCTTCACCGCGTCCAGCTGCAGTGTGATCACTACAGCCGCGGTCTTGGGGGCGCGCAATCGCGCCGCGGCGTCTCGCCGCCGCCGTCTCTCCCTTCTCCTCGAGGACCTGGCTGCGCCAGCAGCCTTCCTCTTCTCCCCGGCCACTTGCCAGTCGGCGCCGGCCGGAGGAGTCTTTGGAGGAGGCTGCTGGGACGGCTGGTTCCCGGCCTGGGCCTTCTTCCCTTTGGCCGCCTGTTTCGGCCCCGCAGGTGTCGGGGTCGGAGGCGGCTTTGGTGGGCCCTGTTTCGGCTTGGCCGGGGCCGTCTTCGCCCTCGCAGGGGCCGCCGTCGCTGGGGCCGTCTGCCCAGTGGCCGTCTTCGCCTGAGGCGGCCTCGTCGCCGTCCGTGGAGGCTTGGACGCGGCCGCAGCCGCGTACGAAGGCGCCGCCAGCGGGGGTCGCAGCACGCGGCTCTCCAATACGGAGAACCGCTGCTGGAAGGCGGCCAGCTCCTGTCGCACCAGGTCGAGAACCGAGTTCTCCGCTGGTGTGGGCTGGCCTTTCTCCTTTTGGCCCCGCGGCGGCGCATTCCGCTGGCCGTCTCCCCGGATTGCGGCCAGGTCCGCCTTGAGGGCGGCGTTCTCCCTCTGGAGAGCCTCCATGGCGGCAGTCAGGCGGGTGACCTCCGGCCGCAGATCGGACATGTCGTCCCTTGCAGCCGGAGCCCCGCCGTAAGTCCGCGCGGCCGCCATGATGGAGGCCGTGGCTTCGCCGATCGCGTCCTCCTTACTCTTGCGGTTCCGCTTCCGCGAGATGGTGCGGATGGCAGCTGCCACGGCCTCTTCTAGTTTGGCCTCGCTCGAGGCCAGACCAGTGTTGGGCTCTCCAGAGGAAGGCCCCCTCCCCGAGGTCTTGCCTTGGCCTTTACCCCGCACGCTAGTGGGGATCTTACGGGCCGAGACAAGCCCCTCCGCCGACGACGACTCGTCGTCGCGGGGGCGCTTGAGGAACTCCTTCCTCCTGTCGGCGCCCCCCTCGTCGCTTCTCACTGCGCTTCCAGAGACCATGCTCTGGAAGCTCTCGGCGTCCGATGCCGAGTCGGTCTCCGACCCGAGCACCAGCGCCCCCTTCCTTCGCGGAGCGGCACTCTGTGCTCGCTCAGAATTCGGTGCCGGTGAAGTGGACGTGCTGGACAAGTCCAGCGACTCCACCTCACGGGCACGTGAGCCTCCCTGGCTCAATGCGGCGACTGCCGGGAAACTGGGGTAAAAGTGTTTGTTGTCCCCCCCAGAGTACGGTGGGACTGACTGGACGTGTCCGGTGCGGGACTCCCCAGCTGCGGAGCAGCTGGGACCCGCCTGGGTATCTTTTACAAAAACTTTGTCTGCCATATTGTTTTGACTTTTTTAAAGAGGTGAGTTCCTCTATCTCTACACCCCATTTCCCCTCCCCTGGTTCACTTCACGGTTACGTCTAATGATTAGACGCATACTGGAAGTGAACCTTTCCTCCCCCTTGACCCGATCTCTGAGACCGGGCCCCGCGCCGTCTAGAAGCTCGAGCTAGCTGCTCGATCCTCCAGGCGGCGCGCCTTTCCCCCGTTGTGTCCCTCTTGGTCTGGTTTCTCCCTCTGGGCCCGTCCGGCATGAGTGCCTCTACCGGCATGGCCCCAGAGATCATCGAAACACGCAAGCCCCACCACGACGACAACGTGGGGACACAGTTGGTGGGGGCCATTAGGTATCATAGAGGAAGTTTTCCCGGGATCGGATGGTGTAATTCGAGTCGCTTCAGTAAAAACCGCGTCAGGTACATATAAAACTCCTGTCACTAAGTTGTATCCTTTGCCAACCCAATAAAGCAAAATTACTACGTAGTTTAATTTAGTTTAGAGTTTATAGTGAGTATACGTTTTAATGGCACGCCATTAAATAATTATAATTTAGATTAATTCGACTCATCTTAGTCAAATCAAACCGCAATTTCATTCTCTGGAGTCAGATAATAATTGATCCCGAACATTATATCATTGTGATGGTGTTTCAGTCTGCCACTTGAATTTCCCTTAATGCTCTCCAACAACCAAATACTTACATGTCACCCCCGCTTCTTAAATCGCATCTGGGCCGCATAGATTAGCTGTTTTGAAAGCTCTGGACCTTTCAAGGCGGGGAGTATGGTGTGGCGATTATCGCCCCTCAATTTTAAGTTGGTTGGTGAGTAGTACGTAGCACGGAGTATGCGCGTGCCTGGCTATAGGCATGTATTGATATAGCGTATGGGACCGCCATTTTTGGAAGAATCGGTGGCCATGTTGAACTAGATGTCATAGTGCGCTCGCGCCGTTCGCACACGTCTCACCGCGCGTCTTAAATCTTAAGACATCATCCAACCGCAAGACCTTATAATCCTGAGTATTATCCCGTAAGCATTGGGGATTTACCGAGATTTAATAATAATCCCAATTTACCGCGTCTGTGTTATTTGTGATCAAGCAAACGAAGGTGATCGGCACGCAAGACCAGGCAGAGAGACAGGTGGTACCACCTGCGAAGACCTTCGAGGCTGAACAAGGAAGAAACAGGTACCGCAATTCTTTACATGCTCGAGCTAGGCGGCCATACGCCGTTTACTGCCGCCACCCCCAATTTGAAAATTATACAGACATATATAGGCATTTTGAATCAGCACGCAATCCAGGTGTTAGATTGTAACAAGTCCTCAAACCGCATAGATACACGGCACAATGTACTTGCCTTCGCAGTAAAATGTCAACTCCTGTGTCCACTAAGTTAAAACTAAGAGATTACTTTGAATTTCATTTTCACAAACGAATGGCGGCGTTTTGGATCACTGTTCGCACATAAAAACAAGAGGTTAAATTATGTTGATGAAATAAAAAAATATCATTAGAAGTTAAAAATGTTAGCACCCAAGGCCGTTTTTATAGCTTTTAAGGATCTATATTAGTGCTCAAAGCGGTAATGATCACTTATTTGCCACCCTATTATCACTTAAAACTATAGGGAGCGACATTGTAGTTCTACAGTACCGCTGAAGGAGTTAATTTTCGCCTATTTACCACGTTTTTATCCCTTGTAGTTTCAGTTATGGCTATTATAGCTCTTTTATTGCTTTATTATACCTCTTAACCCCTTTTGATAACTCTACTTTATCGCCATTAAACAACCTAAGGTGATAAAAAAGTGTGCCCAATTCGGGGGTATAGTAGAGTTATAGCGTGCTCTAACTCCTAACGCGTAATACTTATTTATAACTATAGGATCTGATTAGCGCTCTAATAGATTTGCTATACTCTTGTCTTAGCGCCTAATGTTAGTTGGGCTATATCTATCAAATTGTTAACCAAATATTTTGTTAATCACCAGTAAACATGTCTTTCCTTAGCCGAATGCTGATGAAGCAGGCAATGACAGTTGAAAAGGGTTCTGGGTAGATTGGTGGTAGACAGGAATCTAAAACTTAAGTAACATTAGATGTATAATTATGTTATCTTTAAGCATTTATTATTAGTCTAATAGTCATTATGCATTAAGTAATTACTGTCCATGGGCTCAATGAAAATCGTATCTGTAGTGTATGTGAACTATAACCTAAGCATAAAGATGAAGTTGTCTCGAGCACATGCACGGGTTGCGGGTAGATAGACGTGAGAGCCACGGGCTTACTCTTTGCACGGGCGAGGACGGACGTCTACCGCCATACTGGTGTGAGAACGATCCATTTAACTTACCTTTGTGACACGGAACACTACAGTATCAATGAAACGATTAGATAGGTACCTACTCTTTACTACACTATTCTTTTAACCAAGTTCGGGATTCTGTTAATAAAAAGCCTATCTCATTAGATATCTATGTAAGTAGATCACGTTCGGCATCCCACATCCTTTGTTTATCAATATAAGTAAGAACAAGTAAATAATTGAAATAGAACCCAATCAGGACAGAACGATTGGTCACGTCCACGATGGTCCAGCCTAGATTAAAAGGTTGTGTGCCCAACAAGGTTGGAACCTACCTAGTACCTCGCAATCAAGATTTATTTACCAACCTTCTGATTACGTTGTTGTCATTTTATTAATTGTATCAAAGTCATTACGCGATAAGCGTGCTTACATTGGTAATTTGATGACGCGGGGTCCCAGGTAACACGAAGGCCATTTTTATGCTCCTAACTAAATTAAATCTAAAAGTAAACATGAGCACAGTACCTAAGTATATTTTAAAAGGTAGGTAGGTATCTTGCTAATGAACTTTCTGGCTTCAGTTCAGGGCAGCAGCAATATCTAGACCTGACCCTAGAAGTAAAATCCTAATTTTAAGTAATACCGACTTCTAACCAGACTTCCTGAATAGAAAAAGTATAAGATATGATTCATGTAAGATGAATGAAAATTTGTATTACCTGTATAGAAACAGAGAGAAAATCTTTCGCCACGTAGATAAAACTTAAATGATACCCAAGGTAATTATATGTACGTATACGAAGATAAACTGAAACGTACGACATATTACTGAAACTACGAACAAAGCTATGTTACTAGGTAACTGTACCTCTTGTCTACATATTTCTACTACAAACCTAGTAAAAATAAAGTAGGTCTACGACTATCATTCTATTAAATGCCAATATCGTTATTGGATAAGTAAAAATAAAACATGACGTAAGTTAAATTGACAAGCACAGGCACGGCGAAGGGTTGTAGAGCGGCGGAGCTGTCCCGCGCACCGCTCCGTGGGCCGTCGCTCTGATTCCGCCCGAGTGCGCCCCGCGACCCTGCCAGGAAAAACAACTTCGTCCCCCGGCCGGCCGCCCACCATTTCTTGCCTTTTTAACCGACGCTACACACTCCACCAGTACCATTCCGAAAAGCAGGCAGTCACCACCAAATACAGTCCGCCTCATTACTTAACAATACGTCCGATTTGCGTATACTTTTGCTGACTGTACTTTTAGTTAGTGTTGTGTTACTAAGGCCACGGATTAAAACTAACTGCAAGGTCATTTTAACTTAAGGGTAAGTTAAACTACGAAAAAAGTGCTTTTCTATTATTTGTATTGTTATCAAGTAAGAACTTTTATTTTTGCGTGCTCGTACCGATGGAAAACAAAGCAAAAAAATGTTTGCAACTCATGCAAGCTCTACAGCTAAACTTTGCAATAGTACCTCCGCACAGTGGGTCGAAACGATGATTTTAGTGACTTAGGGATCAACTTTGTTTTTTAATTTTTTCTTTATGCGGACCGATAGAGCTCATTAACTTCAATAATAATTGTTCTGATATTTTTTTTCCTAAACTTGCTCCTTTGGGCGGAAAAATGCATTTTGATATTTTTTTGTATGGAGCGGACCAAATTAAATTAAATTTCTGCCAAGTGGCGCCTACATCCCGCTTTGAAACTATATTTTTCTTAGGGGTTGTCCAGTCTATAGTAGAGTCATCAAACTCTTTCTCAGTCTTTTGTTTGTAGTTGCTTTGACCTGAGGCTCCATCAAAGCCCCATTTGCTTACAAGTAGTAACTCTGTTGCCGAGTCCAAATCCAAAGCAATTACATCTAAAAGCCTAGAAACCGTTAAGTTGAGTAATGCTTGCAGTTTAATAGCATCTCCTTCTTCAGTTATGGTTATGTCTTCTTTCCCTGGATAACATTTTGTCTTTGCTTGCTTAATTTTATAATAAGAAGGGTATAAATCAGACCCATTTTCACTGGTTGCTTCTCTTAGGCTTATATATTGCCACTTACTTAATTTAAGTGAAACTAATAAAACCAGTGCCTTATCGGGTGAATATGTACTACTGTTTGCTTTATTTGCACTTAAACACTGCTTAACTTTTTCTAGACCTTCGGGGTGATTTAGCAAATGGTTCATTATTTTTCCTACATCCTCATTTCCAGTGTTTCTTAAACTATCAATTGTAGTAGCGTTCAGTTCATCCGGAGATAACGAAAGCGATTGGTTTATTTAATTAACGCGTCTTCGTTTTTGCTTGGGCCCAATTCTTCGAAAGGTTTTCGAGGTGTTAATGTAGATGTTGAAGCTTCTGCAGCAGATGGTGGTAGATTTTCAACATCTTCAATATCACAAATCTCGAGCTTTTCCTGTTCAGTGTTCACAGTTTCAGGTATTACTCCTTCGGGCCAGTTTATCGCACTTTCTAACCAATCACCATTTCTTCTTAAAAACGGTGCTAACGTGCGACTACTTCGTTCCCATCTTGCACTTAAATTTGAACAAAAGCGCGTATAGAATTTTTGGAGCTTAGCACTGTTCTCTTGCGTCACGTTTATTTTATTTGGTAGGTATTGGAAGAATCTTTTACTATCTGACAGTGACTTAAGCTGCTCTCTTAAAATCATAAATAAATCTAAATTGTTAACTAAATTTTCCATTATAACGAAAAGGGACGATCACAACGGACACTAGTAAATATATAATAAATATGGTAATTTTATACTTCCAGTGACAATCAAATGTTTACTAATATTTCTACTACCCTCATTAACTTAAATTAAAGTAATGACTAAAAGTGAAAAACATTGTTTTTTATAAAGTAAAAAGTCAAGCTAATTACAGTCAATAGAAATTTATAAATAAATGATATCCACATTTTTAAATAATACGTAATTAGTAAATTTAAGCTAATAACGAACCTTAATATATTGTCGTTAGTTGTTAATTAATTATGTAAATTATTAAGTGCTTTTACTTACTATTCAACATCAATTTTAACTTAAAAGAACTTGAGAAAATAAGAATTATTCAATGTATTTTTTAATTTTATTCGATTCATTTATTTGGCAGTGCTGCAACTTTATGCAAATGTTCATAGCATCAAATGCTAGTAGACTGGGCAAGCTTTAAGAAAAATATAGATTCAAAGCGGAATCACTCGCCAATTAGCAGGAATTTAATTTAATTTGATCCGCTCCATACAAAAATATCACAAAATGAATTTTTCCACCTAAAGGAGCAAGTTTAGGAAAAAAATCATCAGAACAATTATTATTGAGAATAATGAGTTCTATCGATCCGCATAAAGAAAAAAGTAAAAAAACAAAGTTGATCCCTAAGTCACTAAAATCATCGTTTCGACCCACTGTGCTCCGTGTCAGTAGGTATTTCATAGGACTATAGTTGTGAAAATCGATTTTATATTTAAAAAAAAGGCATGGGTTAATGGTGTTGATAGATATGTAATTTCCACATGAATTACTGTGCCAAATTTTACCGGCAGAACACAAGGCACGGTTTACGGCATGACTTTTATAAAGGGACTTAAACTAGTGAATATAATAATATATATAAACCCAGCTTACCAGATAGTGATAACGTAAACCTACCTTATCAATTTAAGCTTGAGGGTCCTGGATGGCAGTTGAAGTTAAATGTTTATTTATATACATGCATGATCGATATTTTCTAGTGCTTGTTATAAGTCATCTGTTCGGTGGAGAGGCATCATACGGTGCCTAGATTTTATGGGTGTAAAACATGCGCAACCGTAAAATGCTCAATCGTATAGTGCAGTGAATAAATTCAACGGTTGAATCACTCAACTGTGTGTGTGTTCAATAAGTGTTTATTTGTATTTTTTGTTTGTAGCGGCACACAATGTTAAATCTAATTCGTCGAACGGTTTTTCTCTTCATGGCGCTGGTTCTCATGTCTGATGTTTTTGCCAGCAACGACGTCGATGAACCTGAAATTAAATTGTATGGAGAAGAGGACTTAGCTGAAATAATACCCTACGTTGAAAATGACAAGGTAATTTTATGCCGTAGATTTCAGTGCCGCTAAGTCAGACTTTTCACCCGAAAATAGTGAGTGAAAAAAGTAGAAAACTGCAAAATTAATTAAATGTAATTAATCTATAGTAAAAAGCTTTGATTTATAAAAGGATTAAGTAGCTGAAGCGAACTTCGTATCACCATTTTTTTTTATTTTATACAAACGTTCGTTCGGAACTTATACGCGCGTACAAAATTTCGGCTATTCATTTTATTATTTATATGTATAGATTGATTTAGTGTTAAATTATTATGACAAATGGCCAACGATCTTGCCCGCCAAGGTAGTGTGAGAATGATGTGGGCCAGAAATACACTTCATCGGGTGCCTTACAGTGATGAGTTATATGGGGATAGCGATATACTAAATTGAACATTTCAATGAAAACTCTGGCGAACTTAACCTAATACGTTCGAATGGACTTAGGATGAGACATTCTATTCCGCAAGGTAGTGTAGTCGGATGTTTACTGTTCTTGATTTATATTAACCTCACAAAAATTATGACTGATTCGTGTGTACTGTTAGCTGATGACATATCTTTGATTACTTCCTGTATTGAATCTCAAAATCTAAATGTAAATCTAACAAATATATTATAACTTAAAAAACGACCGATATTAAAACAGCACTATCTGCTTATTATGCATATGCTTATGCGTGGTTTAATTACGGCATAATTCTCTGGGGAAATAGTGTAGATAGCAACGACTTGTTTATACTTCAGAAAAAATGTGTCAGAATAGTAAACATTCACACTGACGAAAGTTGTAGACCGCATTTCAGGGAACAAGAAATTCTTACTCTAGCATATAGAGATAGCTATAATAATAAAAAAAAGTGTTTATTTAATAAGCTATATTCTAGAAAACTGTAAATTTGTACGACAGAACCCAAACTTTTACCAAAAAACTATAGATCTACCTCGCCGATACGCACAGCGTTCACGATTTAAACATACGCTTGTAATACCCCCATCAAAATTAAAGTTACACAGCACGAGCCCTCTTGTGACATCCATTAGACTGGAATGACATCAAATCCGAGCAAAACGACAAAATATTTATAAAACGCGTTAAAAAACTACTCATCGATAAATGCTATTATACATTGAATGAATTTTTTGACTCTGACTTGACAACGTAGTACCGAAAGACATTTGCATTTTATTATTATATTTTTTGTGACATAGTATCTACATGCGTAATGTAATTATTTGACCCTACTGTATACTGACATTGCTATTTTATTTGACATTTATTTAAATTTCCTAATTTGATTTGACATTTATTTAAAATACCTATTTTAATTTGACTTGTTTGAATTATTCCATTTAGAGCTTTGCAACATTAATTATTGCGATTATTTTTATTTGATTTTCTTGTTTGTATAAAGCCACTCTAATCTGTATAATATATAATATATATTAAGATCTTGTTAACACATATTATTGCAATAAAGAATAATTTGAATTGAATTAAAATGTCTCTAACTTCTATAAAAATGGAGTAAAAAATATCAAAAAAATAAAGGGTATTTCAACAAGAACTTTGTTTTTCAATTGGGGCAACACCAAGAACGTGATAGTTTTGACCGTTAAGTTTTAAATACTCTTTGGTTTTGACATTTAGTTTTTGGCGGTACTCGTAGTAGGTGCTTCACTCGAAAATGGCATTAAAATAATTCAAATCCACTATAAAAATGGTCGTTCGGTTAAAGTTACATTTCGTAAAATTCGTGATATTTTCGGACAATATAATCGTCCTTCTGAGACCGCTATTAAGAATTTGGTCGTGAAATTTGAGTCGACAGGCGCGGTACAATATGTGCCAACACAAACACGTGTTCGACCGGGTCGTTCAACAGAAAACATCGCCGCCGTGAGCCACAGTGTTGAGGAAGATCAAAATTTGTCAATTTCACGACGTTCTCAACAATTGGGGTTATCCAAAAGCACAACATGGAGAATTCTGTGAAAGGATTTGGCTTTGAAGCCTTACAAGATTCAACTGGTGCAGGAATTGAAGCTTATCGACCATTCAAATCGCCGTAGATTCGCTCAATTCATTCAGGAACAACCTGCGGGTTTTTCTGAAAAAAATATTTTTTTCAGACGAAGCACATTTTCATATGTCAGGGTACGTCAACAAGCAAAATTGCCGCATTTGGGCTTATGAAAATCCTAAAGCAATTATTGAGAAGCCTTTGCATGCTCGTGTCACTGTGTTGTGCGCTATGTGGTCTGGAGGCGTGATTGGGCCGTATTTTTTCGAAGATGAGGTTGGAAATGCGCTAACAGTACAGTCAATAGATCACGCTATCGCGAGATGTTATCCAATTAATTTTGGCCAATTATTGATGACATGGATATCACTGAAATGTGATTTCAACAGGACGGTGCCACAAGTCACACAGCCAATGAAACGATCAATTTATTGCAAACCAAATTTCCCGATCGCATAATTTCGCAAAATTCAGCTGTTAAGTGGCCAGCCAGATCGTGTGATTTAACACCACTGGGTTATTTTTTGTGGAGCTGTGTTAAAGACAGAGTCTATACGGAGCCAATCGAATCGACTGCAGCCTTAAAACTCAAAATCCGTGATGTCATTAACGAAATAGACACTCCATTTTGCCAAAAAGTGATTAAAAATTTTGATGAAAGAATCAACATCTGTCAGCGTGGACATGGTGGATATTTGCCAGATATAATTTTTCATTCATAATTGCCAAACTTTTCTCTTTGTAATACAATAAAATTTTTATTCATTTTCCTCTAAATTCTATGTTTTATTCTGTTTTAGAAAACAAAGTTCTTGTTGAAAAACCCTGTATACTCTTAATGTTAACTTTCAACGAAAATTGGTTTGAACGAGATCGGGTCAGCAGTTTTTGAGATATGGCCTATACCGCGGTTTTATATAATTATATCAAACCGCAAATATAACTTTGTAATTCATACAAACACTATGAAAAAGAAAGTTATTTGGCATAGTTACTACGGAACCCTTCATGGGCGAGTCTGATTCACATTTGGACAATTTTGTTTTAATGTCATCGTTTAGTTTAGAGTTTAAGTTAGTTTAATCATTTTCTTTTATTTTAGTTCAATTGATGTATTCAGTTTAAAAAGCGTATTTGTAGTCTGTATTTTACGATTCTTAATTCCTAATAAATAAAAATTGAATCCCTATTATAGGTGCACACGAACCTATAATAGGGATTCAATTCTTATTTATTGTAGGTAATATACAGGGTCTAGACAAACAGGGTCTGGACCAGCGGCTAGACAAACGGCACTAATACCTCGAATCTTCATGGTACCTACAGATTTACCTTTTAGTTTTAAAAAGATACAATTTCCCGCAAAGGTATCTTACGAAGTCACAATAAATCGCCGGAGTTGCGGGAATGTGCAGAGATACCGCAACCCCGGAACGAAAGGGCAGCTGAAGGAACAGGGTGGGTTTTTTGTCAGTAGAAGTCTGACATTCCTTTCTACTCCACTTAGAGTGAGAGAAGTTATTAGATGATTGTGATGTTGTTAGATTTCCATAGCCGAATGGCAAAAACGGAACACTTAAACATTCGTCATGTCTGTATGTCCGAAACTATTAAGATTACCGAACTTCGTATATAGATGTAATCTGCAAACCGCTCTCCGATTTAAATGAAAAAAAATATTAAAAATAAAACATTAAGGGGAGGCTCCAGGTTCATCAAACCTGTACGTGCGGGTGTCTATGATCTTTAAAAATGAAGTTAAGTTTCCTAAACTTAAATTGGTAAATTGGTTTGAACAAGATACAGTCAGTAGTTTTTGAGATATAGAACCTTTTCAGAAACCGCAAATATGTGTATTTCTTTATGTAAACACAAACTTAAGAGAGACTTATAAAAGAGAAAAACAAATACAGACAAAAGAGCACAAAGGTGCTGTTTACTTGACCTGCGAAAGTAGAGTTGAATAAGAGATGATGGACACAGTGTGAATAAATATTAATTACATAAATTACTAAAAAATACATATTTAACTAATAAAATAAATTATAAAGATACAATAAACAAATATAAACATACATAGAGGTAAAATACATATTTATATCTTTTTTTTTCATACCACTTGCTCAAAAAAGTGACATTCTATACCACAAAAAGCGAACATAACAATAGTCATTTTTAATCTGTTAAAAACCGGTCAAGTGCGTGTCGGGCCACGCGCAGTGTAGGGTTCCGTAGTTTTTATAACGGCCAAGTGTGTGTCGTATTCGCTGACTGATCGTTTCGTACTATGCTCTAACTAAAAGCCAAACATGACTACCTAACTAATTTGACTTCCTATACAAATCCTCACCTGATCCGACAATTTTTCACGGAAAGTTTTAATTTTTTTTAGAGATTTGTATAAAACTTGTCATAGCCGGTGTTTTGAACTTAAATACAGGACAGGCTACACTACTCAATCGTCACAAGAAACTAGCGCGATACAACTGACGCTTAGCGCCATCTATCGACATTTCTATGGAGTTGTTCGAAATTTTCGAGTCAAATATAATTGGTCGACTATTACTCGTAAACTTATAAAGCCCACTTATGTGTGATAGTTTTCCTTTAAACTTCGTTATATATAGGTACTACTGCCGTAACATTTGAATTTCTAACTACAACCGTTTAGTTGATAGAGGGGGGACACTTGACTCTAACGAAAATTGCTACTTTAAAGCTTGATAAGTCACGAACGGTTTACTTAATCAAAAAACGGTCTTCCCAAACCCCTAATATTTTTGAAATACCTATCCAACGATATCCCACACTATGGGAAGAACGAAAATAAAAAATTATCATCGCTCTTTACATGTATGGGAGGTACCCTAAATAATTGTTTTTTTCAAAATTTTATTTTTCCACTTTTTTGGCGTCATTAACGTGTATACTCATGCCAAATTGCAACTTTCTAGTACCAATAGTTTTTGAGCTAAACCGTGGACAGACGCACAGACAGACGGACATGGCGAAACTATAAGGGTTCCTTGTTGACTACGGAACCCTAAAAACAGGGAAAGAAAATTGTACTGAATTTCATTCATCCTCTATGGGGAGAATGTGATTTAAATTTGGAATACTTACCGAAATTTATACTGAACTACATCTGTGTTTACACCATTGAGTTTGTATATAAAGCATTATACATCTTTCTGAAAAAGGAATACGCATTTATTATGCAGTTATGATTATTAAATAAAATTACGAAAACCGACGAAGCCGTATGAGCTTGATGCCTTTGCTTTTCCGACAAAAAATATTAGTCTAGGAATTTGCCGCGTTTTTATTTTCTTCAAATACATAGGTAAACGTTAAGTTTATTTTAATTTATTTTTAGTTGTCATTATTTTTAATAAAAGCTTATCGCATATTATTTACTTCGCAAATGGTACGAAAAGTAGAGTATTTTCCTCGGTGATAAAGCTGTCTTAGTCTTGGGTGAACTTAAATCCCTCGCTACACTCAGGACTCGTCTTAAAACCCTCGCTTCGCTCGTGATTTAAGTTTTTAACACCTCGAGTCCTTCGTTACGCTCGCGATTTAAATCGTCACCCGCGACAGAAGACACTGCTTTATCCCCTTGGTTAATAATCTACTAATTAATACTGTAAAAATATATACAACTAAAATATAACATTACGGGATGATGAAGAAGTAGTGTTCTTTGACCAGTTATATATTATTGAAAATATGGATTTGAACTTTGTTATTCATACAAACACTATGATTAAACAAAGTTATTTAGCGTAGCCTACTACTACGGTACGCGTCATGGGCGAGTCTGACTCACACTTGGCCAATTTTTTTTTCACATGGCCAATTATTGTTGCTTTATCTATGTAGACCGGACGCAGGGAAAACCAAAACATACTTATACCACAAGATAGTAGGACTAAAATACATACCGTAAAACGGGGTTACTTTGAGAGCTGGGGTAACTTTGATGATAGCTAAACTTAGTACATTTTTTCGGATTCAAAGCGTGATTTCGAATGCAGCCTAAATTTTGTTTGTTTTGTTAGCCAGATTGATAGATCGACCATATTTTGCCGAAGCTCCAACAATTTGATATGTTCAGATTAAAATAAAATTATTTAGTAAAGTTTTGTGTTAAAAAGGCGTAAAAAATTTGGCTGAATAACTTCAGTGACACAGGTGTAAGTATAATTGTTTGCTTTCTAATGTTTCACTATTTTAATTTAACAGTTCTTAAGGATTTAAAGTACGTTTACATTTTTGGTTTTAACACTTTAAGTTCACCGGGGCAACTTTGATAGGATGTACTTTGATAGTTATCAAATTAACCCCAGTGGTCGTGGTACCCAATCTTATAGGATTAATATACAAATTATCAATTTAACCCCGTTTCTTTCTTTTATTTTAGTCTCCTCATGGTTCGCACCTACAAAAAGACCTCGGGTACCCGCAATTATAAAAATTACACAGAGGAGGCAATGGAAGAAGCAATAGAGATAATTACTAATAACGAATTGTCTATTAATGCTTCTGCAATTCAATATAAAATTCCGTTTGGAACACTTTATAATAAACTAGCTTTTGCCCGCGACTTCGTCCGCGTGGAATAGTTACTTTGGGCTAACGTTAAATTTAACCCCGATTTTGAAGCATTCTTCATTGGTGCTCCGCTCCTATTGGCCTTAGCGTAATGATATACAGCCTATAGCCTTTCTCTATAAATTTACTATTTAATTTAAAATATTTTTTCAATTCGAACCAGTAGTTCCTGAGATTATCGCGTTCAAACAAACAAACAAACTCTTCAGCCTTATATTATTAGCATAGATAGCTGTTGCCCGCGTCTTCGTCCACGTTTCCGTCGTTTTTCGTAAAAAAAAGTAGCCTATGTCCTTCCTCACGGTTCAGTGATTTTGATGTAATACACAGATTAACTTTCGTAATTTAGTAGGGAAATATAATATGTCAATCTATAATGCTGTTGAAAAATATCGCAATACCGAACCGCACAATATTATTGTTAATAGGTGTGCCCGCGACTGCGTCAGCGTGTAACTCCTTGTGTGTTATTAAGTTAATGTATTGGTAATATTGTTTAGATCACGTTCACATGAGGCTTAAGTACCTATAGAACGACAATACTTCAGCGCAAAGCTTCCGGGTAAACTATGTTGAAAGTTGACCCGTCCGGCACGTGAACATAAAGATTTCTAGAACTGCTAACCCGGGAAAGAGCGACGTACAACTGACCATGCGAGAAACAACTGACACCGAGATCTACTCCAGCAACACGAACAGTCTGCCCTGTACTCCTGAGCTGGTTATAGTATACTTTTCATCACGCTACAATCAATAGGAGCAGAGCAGTGAAGGGAAATGTTGGGAAAACGGGAGAAGCTTCTCCATTTTTTAAGCTTCCGTCGCGTGTGCAACCTTAATGGTTAAAGCTACACAGAAATCATTTATGACGGAAATGTTCTCCTTAAAATTATATAAAAAATATCCCACGACAGCATATATCTATCTTTTATGGTTGACTCAAAATAACACGTGTAACTCCCGATAGCTTAGCAGTTCGAAGCTTTCTGATTATTATTCTGCTCTGAAATTTAAAACCACCACAACTTTGCAATGGAACTCGGCTAAAAGTAACCCAGTTGCAACAAAATATAATCGAGGCTCAAATTTTAACAGGTTGCGGTGCAGGGGAAACCGTCTTTATTCCCAGAATTCCCATAATACCAAATAATTTTCCATTCCAATTTAAAAGAACGCGATTCCCAGTATCGGTGTGTTATGCAATGACAATTAATAAGGATCAAGGGCAGACTTTTCGTGTTGCTGGAGTAGATCTCGGTGTCAGTTGTTTCTCGCATGGTCAGTTGTACGTCGCTCTTTCCCGGGTTAGCAGTTCTAGAAATCTTTATGTTCACGTGCCGGACGGGTCAACTTTCAACATAGTTTACCCGGAAGCTTTGCGCTGAAGTATTTTCGTTCTATAGGTACTTAAGCCTCATGTGAACGTGATCTAAACAATATTACCAATACATTAACTTAATAACACACAAGGAGTTACACGCTGACGGAGTCGCGAGCACAGCTATTAACAATAATATTGTGCGGTTCGGTATTGCGATATTTTTCAACAGTATTATAGATTGACATAATATATTTCCCCACTAAATTACGAAAGTTAATCTGTCTGTTACATCAAAATCACTGAACCGTGAGGAAGGACATAGGCTACTTTTTTTACGGAAAACGACGGAAACGTGGACGAACTCGCGGGCAACAGCTATCTATGCTAATAATATATTTATTTATTTGTCTCAGACCATTGATCCATAGAGTGTTAGTAAAAAACTTAACCTATTGTTAGTACAATAAATTAAAACATCACATCAATTTAATTGGCGACATGCACGCCTGTGCGCACATGCCTACCAGCCCAGTGCCTGACAAATGGCCCATCTATTTTGTCCGCCAGTGTAACTAGAATGTTGTTGGGGCTACCCCGGAATCACTGCAGCGCAGATGCACATCGCTTGCGCATAACAGCATAAAAGTCATCTACTCTCGCTTCAGCAAACATGCCCGACGCGCTGCTAAACCGAGGTAGCCCCAACAAAACCCTCAGCTTATTATTATATTGAACGCGCAGAGCGCTGTAGGCCTTTTGCGTATACCTGATCCACAGGCTGCACGAGTAAAACGATTGACAATAGGCTAGGAATAGAGTCAGTTTTATCTCTTTAGTACACCGTGCAAACCTGCGCGCAAGCATATTGCATCTGGCCGCCAACGCTCTGACCACATGACCGAGGTATTTTATATGAGTGACGAACTCCAACGGAGTTCTTCGTAACCTTACGGGTGGAATACTTGATGGAGTATTATTGCGCACTTTAAAAACGATTACTTTGCATTTAGTTTCATTATACCTCAAGCCATGAGCCTCTGCATAACTCTCACAGACGGCCAACAATTTCCTTAAGCCACAGATTGATGGACTGAGCAACACCATGTCATCAGCATAACTTATGTTGTTGATCATTCTTCAGTCAATAGAGCATCCGACCATGGTGCCGCTCAACTCACCAACCAGCCGATCCATATATAGGTTAAAAAGACTGGGTGAAGTTAACCCTCCCTGCCTTACGCCACAATCTAGCCTGTAAAACTCAGAATGAGCATCAGCCCACCTGACATAATTCTTTTGATTTTTATCAAAAGAATTATGTCAGGTGGTAGTATCGGTATCATCCGATAATTTCTGCCACAAAATGTCATAGTTTACCAGGTCAAAAGCTTTTGACAGGTCCAGAAAGCAGCCATACACTGGTGTCTTCCGGTCAGTGTAGTACTGCACAGTCTGTTTGAGGCACAGGATTGCACTTTCAGTAGACAAACCGGCTCTAAATCCAAACTGCGCGTCATGTAATTGAAGGCTGAAGAGTTTGTTTGTTTGTTTGAACGCGATAATCTCAGGAACTACTGGTTCGAATTTAAAAAATATTTTTCAATTAAATAGTCAATTTATAGAGAAAGGCTATATAGGCTATAATTATATCATTACGCTAAGGCTAATAGGAGCGGAGCGCCAATGAAGAATGCTTCAAAATCGGGGTTAAATTTAACGTTAGCCCAAAGTAACTATTCCACGCGGACGAAGTCGCGGGCAAAAGCTAGTTTTGTAAATATATTTCATGTACAGAATTGACCTCTCTACAGGTTTATTATAAGTATAGATATAAAGGATTACACGGAAGAACGCCTGGTGCCCAACCTGTTTTCATGCATCATGAAGAAATAGCAATCTTACGTGCTGCGGCTAAATGTGGTGATTGGGGTTTTCCACTTAATTGATCTCGAAGTAAATGTTAAGACTGATTAATGTTACTGCAAAGGAGATGTTCCAGAAATGTATGGAGCCTGGGCTACCATTAGTACACCAGATGTAAATATAGCTGTATAATGTAGTAACCGTTTTTTAATATTAATTTTCTATGATTTCGCTTTATTTTAGTGTGATATTCAAATTAACTTCGTCGAGAAGAGCAACACAATAAATATGGTGGATCAGCCATTTTGCTATTAAACAGTGATGCGAATGTCATTTTGACATGTCGGTTTGACGGAGCGTGTTTTTGACGTCTCGGAGTTTGATGGATATTTTTGTAACTATAAATACCTACATTGAGGTAATATGTATAAATACAATAAAATATCAACATACGAATTTCGAAAATACTTAGTTATACTTATAAAATAAGACCACAGGATAATTATATTACTGCTTTACGGCGGCACATCTTTTACCTAATACATATTTCTGTAGCTAAAGATTGGTTATATTGGAAACAAAAAACGAAGGTTTGAATGTTACTTTGTGTAGCAAAATGTGCTGTTTCACTCTTTAGTGCTTGTCAATAATCTCTGGAATTCGATAATGCATAGGAGAGCAGTGAGCTGTTCTGTGAGCTGTAGATAACTATTACTCCCATAAAACTCCAAATAAGTTTTGTAATTGGTGACATTGAGAAGATGATAAACCAGCTATAAGACGTATATAAATAAAACAACTTGAAGAGACTTAAATATATATTTTTTTTATTTATTCCGCATCATCCCTTATCAATACTCCATCCAAGAAAAAGCCGGTGCTTCTATGCTCTCCAAAATATAGTTCATTTTCATCTATAACAGAGGTACACTGCAGGCGCGCCATTGTACATAAACTGGAATAAATATGAGTAAAAATCTATTAGAATATGGAAAGTGGGGAAATAACATCATATAGTAATACCATGTTAACAAAATAATAAGTAAATGCACGGTTTAAAGCAGACATACCTGAAACTGAACTTGTCATTGTAGAATACCGTAAACGATGATATCTAAATCGCAGGCGAATCAAAAACCATATAACAGAGCGGGGATCAACAGAGCAGCAATCAATCAATGTCTTTAGAAATAAACTGGATCGCAAAACAAAATAATCATTAAAAAACCCCGAAAACATTCAATCCAACAAGGTGCAAACGTATAACTCAACGACTCACTAGGCGTGGGTAAAAATATCGATATTTTTCATAAAATAATCGATAAATATAGACAATATTTTAAATCTCAATAAATCGATATTTTTTAATTCACTTTAGTATACTATTCGTCTTAGTTACGCTAATCTTGTCAGATCCGGGGAGTAGTTCAAATGTCGCACCAGATCGTCAGCACGTTTGCGCTATCAAAATATGCATATATCTTCAGATTAGTCTTCTTTTCTTGGCCTCGCGACGCGAAAGGGCGTGTCAGACTTCTACTGACTAAAAACCCACCCTGTTCCCTTCAAGCTGCCCTTAAGTTCCGGGGCCATGGTATCTCGTTAGAACATTCCCGGAACCCCGGCAGGCAATAGTCCTATGAGGCCTCGTCACTGGTGCTGACAGCTCTTAGAGCCGACTCGGTCCTGGTCCTTACCGGACAGTTAGCTATCCCTGCTCGCAGTCCGCAAGCCCGCGTCTACGGTGGCCGGAGATCGGCTCGCGATCCCCGACACTCTGGATCCCGCGGTGGCTGGAGTCAATGTTACCTACGTGCATTACCTTTACGGAAAATATCTATTTTTGACTTGATAATAATTCATATAGATTGAAAATATCGATTCGATATTAATCGATGTATTTTTTTTTCACTTGCCCATCTCTACGACTCACAGAAAGACCAAACGTCATGAAACTTAAATCTGTCAAACACGACTGTCATGGCTACCCTAAAACAAGGGTTATCATAATAAAAATCTTCCCAAATAATAATTTATCACAGCTCTACCCATCTCCAAATATTTTTTTGAGTATTTTTATGATAATCGCTATTATTTTTTATATTTATCTATGTGGTGTACTAATGGTAGCCCAAAATGAAACATCTCCTTTTTTTACTTTATTTTCTTACATAATAATGAAAAATATTTGGTTTATATCGGTTGTAATAATTATAATACCCATTATCTTGACCCCTTGACTCAAAGTAATCCCAAAAATATTTAAAACGAAGTTTTTTAACGAAGTGTCTTTTCGATAAATAGTTAAATGAGTGGATAATCAAAATAGCCCCATAATCAATAAAACTTTGATAACTAGGTATTATTTTTTTTTCTAAAAAAGTATTTACAAATTAATATTTTTTTGTTGCAATAATTAATTTACGTAATGAGTCTACACTACTGTTTTTTTTAAACATTTTTATCGTTGAAATTGCAAGTGTGGCATCCATTTGAAGTTTAAAACTAATCAATGTCACCCCGTTTTACGGTATTGTATATACCGAAATACTGTAAAACTTTTCTTAACAATATAATTAACAACTATCTTTACTTCGCGATTCTCTATCCAGTGCGAATTAGATAGGTATACTTAAATTTTAACATCTATTCATTAATATTCAGAAAGCATCGAGTTAATAACAGTAGTAGGATTATAAGCGGGTAAAACTGCGGGTCACAGCTGCTAGTAATGTACTTATATTTAAACTCAATGATGTATTAGCAACATACCTTACTAATTACTATAGTGAATAATTAAACACGCAGTGTTCTTCCTCCGAACAGGGCCGCGCTGACCTAAGACAGCGCATGTGTGCAAAATCTATGAATCGCCTATGATTTTTACAGAACTTTGTTTTTCAATTGGGGCAACACCAAGAACGTGATAGTTTTGACCGTTAAGTTTTAAATACATTTTGGTTTTGACATTTAGTTTTTGGCGGTACTCGTAGTAGGTGCTTCACTCGAAAATGGCATTAAAATAATTCAAATCCACTATAAAAATGGTCGTTCGGTTAAAGTTACATTTCGTAAAATTCGTGATATTTTCGGACAATATAATCGTCCTTCTGAGACCGCTATTAAGAATTTGGTCGTGAAATTTGAGTCGACAGGCGCGGTACAATATGTGCCAACACAAACACGTGTTCCACCGGGTCGTTCAACAGAAAACATCGCCGCCGTGAGCCACAGTGTTGAGGAAGATCAAAATTTGTCAATTTCACGACGTTCTCAACAATTGGGGTTATCCAAAAGCACAACATGGCGAATTCTGCGAAAGGATTTGGCTTTGAAGCCTTAGAAGATTCGACTGGTGCAAGAATTGAAGCTTACCGACCATTCAAATCGCCGTAGATTCGCTCAGTTCATTTAAGAACAACCTGCTGGTTTTTCTGAAAAAAATATTTTTTTCAAACGAAGCACATTTTCATATGTCAGGGTACGTCAACAAGCAAAATTGCCACATTTGGGCTTATGAAAATCCTAAAGCAATTATTGAGAAGCCTTTGCATGCTCAACGTGTCACTGTGTGGTGCGCTATGTGGTCTGGAGGCGTGATTGGGCCGTATTTTTTCGAAGATGAGGCTGGAAATGCGCTAACAGTACAGTCAATGGATCACGCTATCGCGAGATGTTATCCAATAAATTTTGGCCAATTATTGATGACATGGATATCACTGAAATGTGGCTTCAACAGGACGGTGCCACAAGTCACACAGCCAATGAAACGATCAATTTATTGCAAACCAAATTTCCCGATTGCATAATTTCGCGAAATTCAGTTGTTAAGTGGCCAGCCAGATCGTGTGATTTAACACCACTGGATTATTTTTTGTGGAGCTGTGTTAAAGACAGAGTCTACACGGAGCCAATCGAATCGATTGCAGCCTTAAAACTCGAAATCCGTGATGTCATTAACGAAATAGACACTCCATTTTGCCAATTTTGATGAAAGAACCAACATCTGTCAGCGTGGACATGGTGGCCATTTGCCAGATATCATTTTTCATTCATAATTGCCAAACTTTTCTCTTTGTAATACAATAAAAATTGTATTTACTTCGCGATTCTCTATCCAGTGCGAATTAGATAGGTATACTTAAATTTTAACATCTATTCATTAATATTCAGAAAGCATCGAGTTAATAACAGTAGTAGGATTATACGCGGGTGAAACTGCGGGTCACAGCTGCTAGTAATATAATTATATTTAAACTCAATGATGTATTAGCAACATACCTTACTAATTACTATAGTGAATAATTAAACACGCAGTGTTCTTCCTCCGAGCAGGGCCGCGCTGACCTAAGACAGCGCCTGTGTGCAAAATCTATGAATCGCCTATGATTTTTTCCACAGGCGTGAGTATTGTCTTGGGGTCTCCCAAGACAATACTCACGCCTGTGGTTTAACTTTACACTGTTTATACCTGCTCAATTATAAAGAATAATATGTTGTAGTTTTACAAAAATTATACGCAAAAAAACGGACGGTTCTTTTATAATATACTAGCAGTTACTCGCGACTTCGTTCGCATGGGAAGTTTTTCCCGTGTAAATCCCGATCCTGTGGGAATTTCGCAAAATCCCGTCTTAGCGAGCATGTACGTACTAAAAGAAACCCTCGCTTCGCTCGTGATTTAAGTTTTTAATACCCTCGCTACGCTCGGAAGTAAACCTCGAGTCCTTCGTTACGCTCGCGATTTAAATCGTCACCCGCGACAGAAGACACTGCTTTATCCCCTTGGTTAACCCATTCGATGCCACCCATTAAAAAAAAAATTGTTGACAGGTGCCACCAGTTTTTATTATGTAATATGATTGAAAATAGATTACTTATGGTGTAATTACTAAAAATATTAATAAATATTGTTGAAAAATACGAAAAAAAACACCAAACGCATATGGTGCGTGGGTGGCACAAGGTGAAAAAAGTTTTTCGAGAAATCCGACAACGCACCTTTGGTAGTATATAGTGGATGGCTTTATGCACGATTCGAAACATGAACAAAAAATCTAAATTGTTAGAGTGAACGTACAAAAATAAAAACTCTTGTATTAATTCAAATCAGTCGTTTTAATTCTCATTTTTCGTAATTATAATATAAGTAGATATTTTCATAATTATAGTTAGGTGAAAACTATATATTTAATTACAAAAATGTTTAATTATAAAAATGTGATGTGCTACTTTTATCACTGAAACATTTTTTTTATCCAAGTTGCTGGATTTGTAATAATAAAAACATTATATTGATATTAAATAGATTTAAAAATGAACTGTCTGTAACATAGCTCACCTATCTTGTGAATTACTTTCTTTTATATCTTGTAAATTAGTACTTTCGGCAATATTAAGTGACAATTCAACCAAGCGACGACCTCTATTGTTTGCCATAATGCTTGAACAGAAAACTAAAAACCTAGAAAAGACGAAAATACTAGTAACTTTACAAAATTCATACCATCTACATTTAAAAATAAAACCGTCGGTGAATACCATGTGGGCAGGTATGTAATACGTTGACTAGTTAAATATTTCAAGTAATAAAATTAAGTTATAATAGCAGTAGTAGGTAATATTGAGTGACCGATTATTGTCGATTTATAACACCATCCACGAACAGTCATTCGTAAATGCCATTGAACGCACCAATATCGTTGGTATGTTTTGAACTCTAAATAATATCCAAAATATTATCAGTAGACATAAAATAATGTTATTGTAATAATTAAATGACTAAATTTGATTAAATAATCATATTTACTTACTTGTTGTCACATAAATTACTGCAAAAACTTGATTCACATTACGAGCAAAAATCACAAGTACAAAAACTGACGTCAATTCAAATGTGACATTATCTATTACTACCGTCACAGTGTTATTATATCAGAAATATAATTTAAATTGAGGTTAATAAAAAAACGGCAACATTTTAGGAAACCCACTATGAAAAAATTATACCTAAGTAAAACATACTCGAAACGAGTACGGGTGCGTTGCAGGCACACAAATAAAAAACACTAAAACGCACACGAGTGCGTTACTGGCATGGGCGTTCGTATTCTTCCGGTAAGGGTTTGGCTAGAGCTTTCTTAAACTTTATTTGCAAAATAAATATCTTTATGTAATACAACTGAATACAACGGAAGGTGATTGACGTATCAACACTATCCCACTCTTTTTAGGGTTCCGTAGTCAACAAGGAACCCTTATAGTTTCGCCATGTCCGTCTGTCCGCGGTTTAGCTCAAAAACTATAGGTACTAGAAAGTTGTACTTTGGCATGAGTATACACGTTAATGACGCCGAAAAAGCGGTCAAATAAAATTTTGAAAAAAAAAAATTAATTAGGGTACCTCCCATACATGTAAAGTGGGATGATAATTTTTTTTTATCGTTCTTCCCATAGTGTGGGATATCGTTGGATAGGTCTTTCAAAAATATTAGGGGTTTGGTAAGACCGTTTTTTGATTAAGTAAACCATTCGTGACTTATCAAGCTTTAAAGTACCAATTTTCGTTAGAGTCAAGTGTCCGCCCCCTCTATCAACTAAACGGTTGTAGTTAGAAATTCAAATGTCACTTTTTTTTTTTTTTTTTTTTTTTTTTTTTTTAGGTAGGGCCACTTGTAGATCAGCACACTAAGGCTGTGAGTCTACTTAACCGGACTTTATCAAATGTCACGGCAGTAGTACCTATATATAACGAAATTTAAAGGAAAACTATCACACATAAGTGGGCTTTACAAGTTTACGAGTAATAGTCGACCAATTGTATTTGACTCGAAAATTTCGAACAACTCTATAGAAATGTCGATAGATGGCGCTGAGCGCCAGTTGTATCGTGCTAGCTTCTTGTGACGATTGAAGTGTAGCTCTGTGTTCGTATTTAAATTCAAAACACCGGCTATGACAAGTTTTATACAAATCTCTAAAAAAAAAATTGAAACTTTCCGTGCAAAATTGTCGGATCAGGTGAGGATTTGTATAGGAAGTCAAATTAGTTAGGTAGTCATGTTTAGTTAGAGCGTGGTACGAAACGATCAGTCAGCGAATACGACACGCACTTGGCTTTTATAAAAACTACGGAACCCTACACTGCGCGTGGCCCTACACGCACTTGACCGTTTTTTTTTTTTTTCTGGCTTCGCACGGTTTGTGCATTTAGCCACTACCGAAGAAAAAAAAACTACAAAATAATAAATTAAAAAAAACTAAAGCACTAAAACTAAGACTACTGATCCTATAAACAGTCTATCCCACTCTTTTTGTTAACCGTTCAATATGGATGTAGGAAGTACATAATTATATTAGCGGGCATGGCTACAAGAAAGTGGCGTTTAACTGCTAGTGTTCTGATCACAGATAAATGTTTTTTATATTTCTATGGTTCTGATGAACACAATATAGTCAAATTTTTTTTGGCTGCTCATCACTGCGTTACTCCATTCGCACATAATTTTGTTTGATATTGCATGTATTTTTAACCGTGCCAAACAATGAGTCCTTGCCTTCGACTAAAAGGGTAGGTATAATACCCTTACGATTTCTTTTTCTTAAATAAATGTTTTGTTTCAGTATATCCGGCACATTCATTCAATGGTAAACGCTTATCGAGATGACGTCCTGGGCCAACGGATGGTAATTGAAACAAATTCACTGGAAGATACAAAATACAAAACGTGGAAACGGAACGGTGACTTGATTAATTCACTACTGGCACTACCCAAAGGGATGAACGACGCCGGCCGTTAGACCAGTATCAAGTGTTAAATTAATAATACTATTGTGATAATTATCTACCAAAATGAAAGAAACAGAACTCGGATCTAGTCATTAATAATAAATCCACTGTAACTGAAATCTGATCTGTGTTAGTGATGTACGCTATAAAATACAAAAACTGATATACTAAAAATTAAATTTAGATTACCAAGTTTAATTTTCTATATGATTTTTTAGTATTGTAAGGTTGTTTTAAAATAATAGACATCACATCTGTTGAAAACATATAATTATTATTGTACCATATTTAAATTCTACACTAATTTCACCTTCATTGAGATACACCACTAAAATTAAGAGGTATTTACACAGTGTAACCTGAATCTTCACAGAAACGTTGAATTATTGTAGTTTGTAAAATTATGTGCATTCAACATTTAAAATGAGAAAGAAGGTCGAACGCTATTTACTCAATTCGATTTGTAATTTTGAGCGTTAGACTCTCAGCACATTACATACGACTACATCAATTATGAAAAAATATTATTTTATTTAATGCTAAAGGGTATTTTACATATACATACATCAACAATGGCAAAGAGTCACAATGAAATCTTTAATAGTACAATTTGTTGTTATGTATTCCATAAGTACATAGATAACTTTTATATTATATACAAGAGTATTTTATTCGAAGTTTTTAGCTAATGTTGTAACATATGATTTTATTGCAATATACAGACTATTTATCAAAATGGCAGTTTCCTTGAAATCTCAATGTGCGATTACTATTAAATCCACATGTGACGTGTATAGAATGTATCAATCCCCTGCAAACATTGTATTGGATTGTGCCTTAAAAGAGCGACGGCATCTAGCGAGATGGCAATTAGAATCTCATCACCGCGGCAGTAGCGGTACTTTAACGGTTAACTTGTTTAGAAATAAAGGTTCTAACAGCTACATCCGGCTACTGTTTCGTAGCTAGATTAAATGATGTTACACAGTAATATAGTATCTAAGTGTAAGACTATAGATTCGAGCGTCGCCCGAGGGGCCGTCGCTAGAACTTGAGCGAGAAGCCGGGCGCGACGTTGAGCGTACGTTGATGCAGCTGGAAGCCGAGCGCCTCGTCCGAGTCGGCGCGCGCGGCGCCGCCGGCGGGCGGCCGCGGGCTGTGCGCGCCGCGCCGGCTGCCCTCCGACTTAGCGGGCCACGTCGGGAACATGGCCGGCTCGATCGCCACAGGCTGCTCCTGTACACCAATTAATCACACTATTTTAGATACGACAGGACTTTTTCAATCAAACTTCGTGTCACGATACATATCGACGGTTAAAAGGAAATAGGGTAGAAGCGACATTTTGGACTGGTATTGTTTTGAAAGCCGACTGTTTCTTGTGTTCTATTATCTTTTATTATGTCATATTTCTCGATAGGAAAATTAAAAACGGTTTTAGTTTTCACGATGTTTTAATAAAAAAATACATCAGTTTTTCTAAAATTCTAAACTTTGAACGGCTCTCCTGAACATTTCTTTTTTGTCAAAATACCCTATTTCCGTTTAACCGTCGATATATACTCCAGCCGCCGCCACGGTATATACCTAGCAATATAGACCTATAAAAGCGCGCTTGAATGCGTGCCGACGCAGCAGCTGTCTGCGTTACCATGCATAATGTACATACTTATACAGGGTTAAAGGTTAAGTCAACCTAGATCCTTTAAGAGGTTTTAGTTTTCATCATTCCTAGCTGATATGACTATGAAACACCCCACCCCAAACCTAACCCATATTGAGATATTGGATTTTGAGGCACAAAATCCAAACATAATCATACAAAAAATCGTCATTTTATTTAAAAAATAATCAAAATCCAATATCTCAGTATGGGTTAGGTTTGGGATGGGGTGTTTCATAGTCCAAATCAGCGAGGAATGATGAAAATTAAAACCTCTTAAAGGATCTAGGTTGACTTAACCTTTAACCCTGTATAATTGAAAGGTTTTAAACAATTCCTTATGCCACCGACAAACTAAGCAACAGTTTAATGGGTATATTACTCATGCAACTCTGGACTATCCAAATAATCAATTTTATTATTATTATAGTAACAGCAAGTTTTGTTTGTGACAGTAAATATAATATCGTTTTATAAATAAACAAAAAAATACACATCAAAGAATATCTTGCTTTTTTATTTACCTTGAAGTAAGCATGTTCCAAGGCGGCCTCTGCTGTCACTCTTCTAGCTGGATTATATGTTAAGAAGCCTTGAAGTAATGACAACCCTGTTTCTGAAAGTAGATCGGAACCTATCCTTTGCCTTAGCCCACCCGAAGGATGCTCCGCAAATGTCATTTTCTGCACCGCAGGCAGCTCGCTGTACCCGGGCCAAATCATCTCAGATGGTGTACCCATATCCTGTAAACAAATCATAAGTTAATTTTTTGTTCTTTATATTCACTAAAATATTTTATTTAAATGCCAAAGAATATACCTTAAATATTCTATTCAATTGATCTACTTCAGACTTTCCAGGAAACAATGGATTCATGGTAATAAATTCGGCGAATATACAGCCTACACTCCACATATCGATTGGAGTCGAGTATTCTTTACAGCACAAGAGTAGCTCCGGCGCGCGATACCACAGCGTCACTACGATCGGCGTGTATTGGCGAAGCGGGGATCCATACTCTCTTGCCAGGCCAAAATCTCCCACCTGAAAATAAATTTCAGTTCAATGATTAAAAATAAATTTAAGAAATTATTAAGTTATATTCCCCGTCTTAAGTGAATTAAACACCAACCTTTAGGACACCTTTGTGTGACAACAAAAGATTGCTTGTTTTTAGATCCCTGTGTAATATCCAGTTGTCATGAAGATGGTGGACAGCCTTAAGTAGTTGTATCATTAGACATTTTACTTCTCCTGTAAATTAATCAGAAAACAATTATGCTGTATTGCAGATTGTGAATATTTAAAATTCAATTTCAGGCAGTAGAGCTTTATGTGGCATACCTGGTAAAAATACTTGTTTCTTCCCGCGCATAGTTTCCATAAGACTCCTCAAGTCATGTTCTACATAGTCCATAACAATGAATATTTTATCCATATTTGAGCCTACGACTATCTCCCGTACTGTGACTATGTTCGGGTGCTGGCCCTGCAACAACAGAGCAGAACGTGCGACGTGTTAGTACGGTAGCTAAGGCCGACCATTCTTACGCTAGCGGTAGAATCATCGTTGAAGAAAATAATTACCCTAACAAAATTATCTAAAAATGGATGCTTCACAATAAAATAATGAAATAATAAATAATACTGACTGACTGATATAAACTACAAATGACGCACGTCTTATACAAAACAAACTCACTTCGCGTTGTGAGTAAAAGTTGCAATGATCAGATGAATTATTATGTGTTTTAATGAGAGTTGTTTGGAATAGGAATCCGTCTAGGGTTGCTCAAACAGTTTGGGTACATCATGAAGTAGCAGCCTAAGCTTTTTGGTAATATTTAAAATAATTATTTAATGAATGAGTTTTGAAAATATTCGCATAATATATATACTTAAAGATTTATAAATACTTTTAATTAGCAAATACAGGTATGTAAAAATACCCTATCATGATGGAAATGAAGCATCCATAAGAAGTGCAGATAAGTAGGTACGGCTTTAGGGGAGACAATCATTATACAATAGAACGCAAAAAATGCAATACCAATAAGTAACATAATGTATTATGAATTACGTAAAAGGAAATAATTTAAAATCACATGAAGAAAAATATTAACATAACATTTTAGAGATTCTGTAGACATATGGACTGAATATACATATCATACTCTCCAGAAATGTACCCAAACTTTATTATAAATTCACATAATTATGCACGTGATCAGTTGCACCACAAATCAAGACATATATACATAAATAAAAATGTTCAGTATTTGTCTATCTTCAAACAATTGACAGAAATCAAGGTACACTAATACTCGGTTAATGCTACAACTCATTCGTGGTGCAAGTGAGCTCTAAAGACAATCACTTAACAAGATTTATACAAAACAAATCATGATCAGAGTAAAATAAATATTAAACCGCAGATAACTTTTGCCTCTAACACTTAACCCTTAAATGCATCATGTTGTAAAATTACAACATACCGTTCAAATGGCCTCAAAATCATCGGTATGCGTTTAGTGCATGCTGTTGTAGAATTATCACTAACAGGATAACATATTTTATCGAATGGGAACACATTTTATTCCTTCACGACTATCAAATGTCAACTTGGCAGTGACAAAGCAAAGACTATTGTGAATTCTGGAGCAGGTGAAAAATGTGTTGTTGTTTTGTAGTGTAATTAATTGATTGTTGAAGGTGAGTACAAATAAAAATGGTTTTTATATCGAACAATTCATCTCTTTTTCAATACAGTTATTAGTTTGGAAAATAAGCATTTGGTTTTTTATGAAATCTCGTGGATATTGATGTTGTAAATCTACAACACTATGCATTTACTAGAGAATGTCGCTGTTTAGGTTCTGATCACCAATTTTTTATTATTTCAGATGTCATCCTTGAATCAGAAGCAAATAGAAAAATATTTAACTCAAATTAATGACGGAGAGAGATCTGAAGATGATCTTGAGGAGTCTGATGCAGAAAAACATACATTTTTATGAAAACCGAGAAGATATACTTCATGATCTTGAGAATCCTATTGAGGAGGAAAATGATGATTATGATGATGATCCTATCTTAGCAGAAGACCCACCATTGACAAACGAAAACCCTGCAAATGAACGGTTTCAATATGAACCAGATTTTGGACCAGTGGGGAATGTTGTCATCTGGCTAGCTAGAGGTGTCCCAAGGCATATCAACCACATATTATATTTTGATAATTTTTATACCTCTGTTCCACTAGTTACCCATCTTGCCAAACAAAGGATCTATAGCCTGGGTACTGTACAATCTAACAGACTTGTAAACTGCAAACTACCTGACAAAAAATCACTGATGAAGAAATCTATTCCCCGGGATAGTTATGAAGAGCAAATGACTAGCTTTGAAGGTGTTGATTTGACAGCTGTAAGTTGGAAGAACAATAAACCTGTCACTTTCCTGTCTTCATATATTGGTGCAGAACCTGTTTATCTAGTAAAAAGATTTGACAAAGCTCATAAGACCAGGATCAAGATTACATGCCCACGTGTAATAAAAGAGTATAATACCCATATACCCATATGGGCGGGGTGGATCTTCTAGATAGCTTTATTGGTAAGTATCGTATATCAATGAGAAGCCGTAAGTGGTACCTACATATAATTTACCATCTGTTGGATATGACAGTAATAAATTCCTGGCTTGTTTATAAAGACTTGAAAGGTACTGAAGCAACTTCATCAGTATTTGTGTCAATATAGACTGGAACTAGCTGAGGTTCTAGCTAATATAAATAATGCATCTGAACTCCGTAACAAACAAACGAGGAAGGCCCAGCATCAGTAACAGCGTTGAAATGGCAATACAAGCCAAGAAAAGTAGAGGACCAGTTCAGCATGTTCCACCTAAAGATATCAGGACAGATAATGTTGGTCACTGGCCTGATGATTGCTCCCGCAGTAGATCTAAAATGACTGGGTGCAAGGGATATACACAAACAAAGTGTGAGAAGTGTGGAGTAGCCCTTTGCCTTACTAAATCTAGGAATTGTTTTAAAAAATTTCACATGTCATTATTTCTAGTAAATGCATAGTGTTGTATTTATGCAACAGTTGTTGTTGCTGTTGTGGTAATAAAAACCTATAAAAAATGAATTTTTATTTTTATTATTATTTTTCCCTGCCTAGGCATGCACATGTCTACTATATATATTTTTCCTATGTAATAAGAACACATCATGCATTTAAGGGTTAACATTGGGTACTCGTTTTGTCTATAAATTCATTTCATTTACTAATGACATTTCGGCAATATCTTTTTATTCTTAATTCAATTTATAAAGATGAATTTCCTATTGTTATTAACTAAACCAGCACATTCAAACTATCATAACAAATTTTAAAATGGTTTGTTTAAGAAAAATATACATTTATTGTGAAGAAAACATTTTCTAGATACCTTTAATATGAATAGGGAAATGGTGAGCAGTATCATAAAAAACATTTTGAACCCAGCCCGGTCGCAAAAATGCTCGCAAAGTAACGAACGACTGCGGGCCTAAAATTCTATCCATTAAAGCGATTCAGTACTTTAGTAATGGACATTCAATTGAAAATGGTTTGAAACTGCTCGCCACTTCCGTCTAATAATAATAAGCATTATTACAGAAAAACTCGATATGTCTTTGACAAAGCTAACTTTGCCATTTTGCTTTAGCTCCTTAAACAATACAATTTTATTCTAAATAAAATATAAAAAATAAGCATATGTATACGACAATAAAACAGAAACATATCAAGTCCTGTGCAGTTTATTATGAGTATTTTTTGTATCTTCAGTTTAATTAAAATAAACAGGAAAACCAAACAAATATTGACAATAATATTCAAATACCGTTATTACAATCGCAATAGGTGGTAAAATAGTATGCATTTAATCAAACAGTAGATAACAATATCGATAATCCTAGTATGTAATATTTAAAATTACGCTGAGTATCCAGCGTGCTACAAAAGTTTATTATATTATTATTTGCAGAACTAAACTGAAACGACCACTTAAAAACATCCGATAAATTTATGAATCTACTACAATACCAACTACATTCCATATAACAAATACACAATAGTATTATTTTTTTATTATTGGCTTTGTCCTCATGAAATAATAGGCCTTGGCAATAATAATAATAACAAGACAGAAAAATCGTGTAATTATGTAACACATAAGAAATAGGAACATTTTACCGAGGTTTCGTTTATGTGTCAATGCTGATTAGTAAATTGATACTACTTCCATAGAAACAAATACTTCGCCTCAAATACTTACTTAATTTTCATGATCATCTATCTGATCATGGAAATTAAGGATTTGAGGCGAATTTATAACATGGGAAAATTAAAATGACCGCCGAATATCAAGATGCAAATATCATGACATAGTAATTAGCTGAGATGCACGAGAGTAGATTGATTAGCTGCACGATACTTGCAAAACTGGTGCAAGACTATTTAAGATCAAGGCTGTAGTCATATGAACTACTAGCATGGTGTTTATATTATAGAATACCATAACAGAATTTGATGGCAAGAAATTACGAACATCGAGGGTTACTAATTAATGCATAAAAACGACACTTAATTAAAAATAATTAAATTTTAAGCTAGGTTAGGTTAGACATTTATTAAAAACCCCAAGAGATAGGTATAAAACAGTTGATTTGGAACGCAATTCCATTCCTATAGATAGAATTAAAGTGTCATACTTTGTGAAGGTCCACAATGTCAAAACTTAAGTTAACACAATGCTTCATACTATAATTACGGGCAAGGGTATAAAATAGTGAAGTCATGAAAATATTTTGGATTCGTAAAAAAAAAACCTTGCAATTCTAAAAAAAGCTTTTCAGGCAAGTGTTGCATTTACGCGTTCAAACGCGAAGCCAATGAAAATACATTACAAGGGTTCATAATTTTTAATTATTATTTTATGATTAACTGGAGTCTTGTTAGTTCTTACGTCAGATCATAGAAATGTGCCGTTACTTTTTTAAAGAGGGGGGGTAAAGAGCGGAGCGCAGACAGACAGACGGACAGACATGACGAAACTATAAGGGTTCCGTTTTTTGCCATTCGACTACGGAACCCTAAAAATTTAACTTTGAAACATAAAAAATAAAACAAAACGGACGTTCTTTGGAGATCATCCGCACTAGCGTATTTCGAGGGTCGTCTCCGACGAAGCGACGCCAACGCCGAGCAGTTGCCGAACGCAGGATTACGCAGATAGAGCGCGCGAAGGGGTTGCATTCTACGTACTTGTTTAAAAGATACTGACAAAGATTCTTAGGTAATAAATGGACCCCGATGCTTTAACTTTTCAACAGCTCAGGTAGGCCATACCTGCTGGAGTTGCGAGAATGCTCTAACGAGATACCACGGCCCCGGGCCACAAGGGCAAGTAAAGGAACAGGATGCCGATTTTAGTCAGCAGAAGTCTGACACTCCCTTCCGCTCCACCCTGAGCGGGGGGAGCCACTCGATGATTTTCCCACGGAAAAAAAAGATGGTAATAAATCAAATGGCAATTTTCATTCAATTCATGCTAGATTCGACGGGACATATAAAAATAGTCCTCAGCACGTAAGTTGGCAAGGTTTTGGCGTAGTGGGGGTAAGTTCGCGCATCGTGCACTTAGTGGAAGAAAAAAGTGGTCACTTTTACTGCTTGCCATTATTCTATGGTTATTGCTATAATTTATTTTTAATCATATCTGTTCAGAAGAATGTTAAAGAAAGAAGAGGAATTCATTCGTTAATTCGGTATTATAAATAAAATAGACATAATACATAAATATGTAGCGACATCTATCTCGCAACATACAAACTAAACGATAGAAATCCTGTATCGCGCAAGCAAATTTTACAGCTCAACTAGCCTACATAAAAATCACCCGATCACAAACATCGGGCAGTTGCCCACCAGACAAAAACACCTGTCTGGTCGGAGGATCCTCCCTTTTCAATGGGATTGCGGGACTTTGCCCTGTTCCGCATATCCCCAAACTGGTGACCCCGACGTGTGACCGTGGTGACCGACATTTAAAAGTGAAAAAATGTATTTTAAAAAACATTAAAAATAATATTTTCTCGTTGTCACAATTAGTTAATAAAACTGCTACCCCTTTTATTCTTCCTTTTTCCCGGTGTCCTAAAAACAGTGACGAATTCGGAATCTCAACCTTCCGCGCTCGGAGCGGCGCTACGTCATACCCCGCGTCCCGCTGACACCTAAAAATCGACTTTTGCGCATTGAACGACTCTTGCCAAGGCGATAACTATACAACATGTAACAAAATTCATGCGCATCCTGAAATAAGTTTGTTCAGAATCGTTTACTGAATTTCTATTAATTTTAATACAGGCAGGTAATGTTTTTATCCCAGAAATAATCATATCAACGTAAAATAGTCACACTTTCGCCGTAGTGTGTTTCCCGATAGCCATAAATAACCTAGGAGAGTGAATAGGTTACTTTTAGGTAAACGTGCTCCTTTATGATAAAAAAACTTTTTTGTAAAAAAATAAAACCGACTTCCATATCAAAACACTACAAAGCCAAAAATAATTTTAATTTCGGTAGTCGGTGTTATTGGTTTTGTATTTTCTTTTTTTTTTCACACCGCCTTCCGAAATTAAAATTATTTTTGGCTTTGTAGTGTCTTGATATGGAAGTCGGTTTTATTTTTTTACAAAAAAGTTTTTATTTTCATGCTTTTTAGTGGGTCAGTGAATTTTTCAAATCGGTTCGTAAATGACGGAGTTATGCGCGAACAAAAAACGCAATGCAGCGTAAACGAAAAGATCATCAACGTAAACATTTTTTTAGACTTTTGTTGATTTTTCAGAAACGGCTTGTCCGATTTCGATAAAATTTTCATGGGACCATTTGGGAAGTATACCCTTTCTAACAAGATCAGAATTTTTCAAATCGGTTGGCAAACGACGGAGTTATGCGTGGACAAACATAAAAAATAAAAAAAAAATAAAAAAATACAAACATCCGAATTGAGAACCTCCTCCTTTTTTAGAAATCGGTTAAAAACATAATATTCTAGTTGTGGTGTGTAAGAGTGCGTTTATTAATGTATATGCTGTACTTGATAAACAATTTAAAAACATCTGAACGAGGTGTAATAGTAGATTATTAACCAAGGGGATAAAGCAGTGTCTTCTGTCGCGGGTGACGATTTAAATCGCGAGCGTAACGAAGGACTCGAGGTTTACTCCCGAGCGTAGCGAGGGTGTTAAAAACTTAAATCACGAGCGAAGCGAGGGATTTAAGACGAGTCCTGAGTGTAGCGAGGGATTTAAGTTCACCCAAGACTAAGACAGCTTTATCACCGAGGAAAATACTCTACTTTTCGTACCATTCGTAGCTAAAAAATTAACACAATAATAATATGAGATAAGCATTATTAAAAATAATGACAATTAAAAATATTTTTTGTCGGAAAAACAAAGGCATCAAGCTCATACGGCCTCGTCGGTTTTCGTAATTTTATTTAATAATCATAACTGCATAATAAATGCGTATTCCTTTTTCGAAAAGATGTATAATGCTTTATATACAAACTCAATGGTGTAAACACAGATGTAGTTCAGTATAAATTTCGGTAAGTATTCCAAATTTAAATCACATTCTCCCCCTAGAGGATCCCCCAAAAAGGAATTTTCGTACCACTTGCTCAAAAAAGTGACATTCTATGCCACAAAAAGCGAACATAACAATAGTCATTTTTAGGGTTCCGTAGCCGAATGGCAAAAAACGGAACCCTCATAGTTTCGATATGTCTGTCCGCCTGTCTGTCTGTCTGTCCGTCCGTCCGTATGTCACAGCCATTTTATTCCGAAACTATTAAGACTATAAATGTGAAACTTAGTAGGTAGATGTATTCTGTGAACCGCTTTCCGATTTTAAGAAAAAAAAATTATTTAAAATAAAGGGGGACCCCCCTTTATTTTAAATATTTTTTTTTATACATGGAACTAGAACAAAAAATATATTTTTTCATGAAACCTATGCGTGTGTGGTATCTATAGACTGGTATTTAAAAATAATATAAGGGTTTCTAAAACCTCTTTTTCATTGAGTCAATCGTTTAAAAGATATAAGCTAAGCAAAGTGGTAAAATGTGTGTAGAGGGGGGCCTCTAACTTCTATAATAATGGAGTGAAAAATCTAAAAAAAAATATGTGTCTGTAGACTTTAATGTAAACTTTCAACCAAAATTAGTTTGAACGAAATCGGGTCAGCAGTTTTTGAGATACAGCATATTTTATAAAACCGCAAATATAACTTTGTAATTCATACAAACACTGAAAAACAAAGTTATTTAGCGTAGTTGTAAAAATGTAAATAAGTTAGTTTTAAGAAATTTTTAAGGTTTTTTTTCTTCGTCAAATAAATATACATATTATATTATATTATTATAGTTACTACGGAACCCTTCATGGGCGAGTCTGACTCGCACTTGGCCAATTTTTTCATCTGTTAAAAACAGGGAAAGAAAATTGTAATGAATTTCATTCATCCTCTAGGGAGAGAATGTGATTTAAATTTGGAATACTTACCGAAATTTATACTGAACTACATCTGTGTTTACACCATTGAGTTTGTATATAAAGCATTATACATCTTTTTGAAAAAGGAATACCTACACATTTATTATGCAGAAATACTCAAATCAACTCATCAACAATAAATGTACCAAACAAAAATGTAACTCTCTCTATCAATAATTGGACCAATGTTTCGAATGTTAACTTTTACTTTTAATTGTCATTATTTTTAATAAATGCTTATCTCATATTATTATTGTGTTAATTTTTTCGCAAATGGTACGAAAAGTAGAGTATTTTCTTCGGTGATAAAGCTGTCTTAGTCTTGGGTGAACTTAAATCCCTCGCTACACTCAGGACTCGTCTTAAATCCCTCGCTTCACTCGTGATTTAAGTTTTTAACACCCTCGCTACGCTCAGGAGTAAACCTCGAGTCCTTCGTTACGCTCGCGATTTAAAACATCACCCGCGACAGAAGACACTGCTTTATACCCTTGGTTAATAATCTACTTTTTTTTTCAATTCGAACGCAAGTGAAGCGGCCTATATTGGAGACAAGGGGCAAGGTAATATGTGACCTCATTCTAATAGCTATACGTAATAAATCTATATATATAAAAGAAAGTCGTGTTAGTTACACTATTTATAACTCAAGAACGGCTGAATCGATTTGGCTGAAAATTGGTAGGGAGGTAGCTTAGAACCAGGAGACGGACATAGGATATTATTTATCCCGGAATTCCCACGGGATCGGGATTTACGAGGGAAAAACCTCCCATGCGAACGAAGTCGCGGGCAAAAGCTAGTACTTTATAGTGATGAGTCATGACTATACTGAGCTACCATGGTGGCACTACCAGCAAAATGAATGCAACTGTACGGTTGGTTGTTGCGTTACCGTTAGATCAACCAATGGGACGTCACTTGCCATACCTGCCACGAAGTTATATCCACTTTATTAGCAGCACAACAATGGTTTTACTTTATGGTGTTTGTAGAAAAATTCATCCCGAAATTGTGACGTTGTCAAAACCTATGAGGACAATATTTAGGAGAAAATGTTCGGAAATATAGTTTGACGTAAGGGTAGTTAAAAACCCATTGATTTTTAGGAATCCGTAGTCAACAAGGAACCCTTATAATTTCGCCACGTCCGTCTGTCCGTCCGTCCGCGGCTTAACTCAGATACTATTGGTACAATGCTGAAATTTGGCATGGATATACATTTTAATCACGCCGATAAAACGGCGAAATAAATCATGAATTATTTTTTTTATCTCGTTACCCCACACAATGGGGTATCTTCCTTCCTACAACCACTTAGTTGGTAGGGGTTAGTTGGTATTGGTAGGGGGACACTTGGTTTGAATGAAAATTAGCACTTCACAATATTTCGTTTTGCAAACGGATCACTGAATCGAAAATTGATCTTCCCACACTCCCATTATATAACTATCCGATCGTTGGATAGTTATATATTATAACTGTTCTTGTACAGCTAAACAATTCTTAGGTGCCTTTATCTGAGCTCGGTCGCTCCATTAGTACGAGATCCGGCTGCTTGAATCTGTAGGTATCTGTTTTTCTTATTAAACTTATTTTCATGAATGATACATAGTACTAGAATAGATTACAGCACGGTTGCCTGACAAAACTTAGCCGTAATTACCTTTAATAAAATTTATGGTAATTAGTTTTTGTTAATAAATTACAAATACATGTTTTTAAGTGAACCCAACATCATTTGAAAGAAAATGATGGAAGGAATCGAAAAGAAATTGGCCATGTGCGAGTCTGACTCCCCCATGAAAGGTTCCGTAGTAACTACGCTAAATAACTTTGATTTTCATGTTTGTATGAAATACAAAGTTATATTTGCGGTTTTAGAAAATGTGCTATATCTCAAAAACTACCGACTCCATCTCGTTCAAACCAATTTTCGTTGAAAGTACCTATTGAGATCTACAGCATATATTGTTTTAGATTTTTCACTCTTATTATTAAGTAAAAGAGGGGGGACTCATTTAATTTTTAAGAAAAAATGGTTTAAGTAATCTCAATGACATTTTTAGAGACCTGTCTATAGACACCACACACGTATGGGGAGCCCCCCTTAATTATATATTTTTAAATTTTTTGTATTAAAATCGGAAAGCGGTTCACAGAATGCAACGACCTACCAAATTTCACATATCGTCGGTCTAATTATCAAAATGCGTAACTCCAAAAAAAAACGAAAATGGAGTTTTAATGCCATCTCGTGCAGTATTTTATAATCTATACAATGGAATACTTCTTATTTCCTAAAAACTATTATACGATGAGGTATGTACATTTATCAATCTATAAAAATAAAAAGTCGTACTGCATTTACACTTTCTAGCCCCAAACACCGTGGTTAGAAAAGTTCGGACTTAAGTCAATTTTCTCACAAATACAATGCAAAATTTAAAAAAAAGTATCAATAATTTTCTCTATCAATTCTACCCTTAAATCACAAGTTGAAATATTGCAATAAATGAATAAATAAAACAGATTTTTCTTGCTCCTGTAAAATTTACTCAAATGGAGTTACGAACTTAGATATTTAGACCGTCGATAGTTTCAGAATACAATGGCTGTGACATAAGACGGACGGACGGACGGATGTACGTACGGACGGACGGACGGACGGACGGACAGACAGAGAGACAACGAATCTATAAGGGTTCCGTTTTTGCAATTCGGCTACGGAACCCTAAAAATGGTTGCCAGCTCTCAGTCAGTCGCAATCCATGGGTTGCCATATGTAAATAGGTATCTTATTGTTAATTATTTACACTTACGTGTTTTTCAAGAAAATTATACGTGTAACGGAAACCCCATATCTATCCAAAAGGGCTGAAGACAACATCTGGTATGGAGTCTCTATGCACAGTTTCAGCACAAAATAACTGACTCAAAGAATTGATACCAAATTATTGGTTTCATATATTTCTTGAATACCAATTATAACAAACTTGTCACAGCACTACGAGGGTCAATAACTTTCTACGTCACTTGCCAATAACACGATAATTCTTTTCGTTCTTCTTAATTTGAAAAATTCGGTCTCTGGTATTGTGTATTGGAATTTCTAATAAGTTCTACACATAGACTTAGGATTACAAAACCCTTTCCATATCGTTTGTTATCATCCAAAGAATTGGTATGTATACAATGTGTAATGTACCCTTTAAATTACACGTTTTATATCAAATTAAAGTTTTTTTTTTTCTCGACACTATCACATAGGTAATGGTTGCCGTAAGCAGAAGTTGCCATCATTTGAATTCATTTCTCCCACTCCGGATGACTGTGCTCAAGGGAAACGAAATGCACTGCTTTGAAAAAGAACAGCAAGAAGAGGACGAAGGAAGAGATAGAGAGAGTGAGAGAGTTTATTGAGATGTAATTGTTCATAACAATTTTGGTAAGTATTCCAAAAAATAATATATATTTTATTAATAAAATCCGTAATAATTGTCCAACTTCATTATTATAAATAAACATGATGTAATTAAAACCCTAATTGACCAATATTTGTAATTTTTTATTAAATTAAATTATTCAGTAGTTTACAAAACAATAATTCAGAAGACTATTGGTATTTAGAAAACAGATTCGGCAAGGACTCAATCAATCAATATACATAAAACGCTTCCGTTACTGACTGACTGACAGAAAACGCACAGCCGAAACTACTGGGCACAAGAAGCTGAATTTTGGCATGTATGTTCCTTGGAGTATGTAGGGGAACACTAAGAAAAGGTTTGGAATTTCCCATAGGATCGGGATTTATACGGAAAAAACCTCACACGCGAACGAAGTCGCAGGCAACAGCTAATATTCAATTAAAATTGAGTGAGAAAAAAGAAAAATTTAGACTCAATACAGTTTTCTGTATTTTTACAATATGCTTAGAAATCATCATAAAAAATTAGAACAAAGATTGACTTTTAACTACACTTTTCATAAAAAAAATCGAATCACTTCTGTGTTTATGGTTTCTGTCCTAATTTAACACAAGAGTTTTCATTCTATGAGAAAATCACATGATTGTATAGCTGGCAGTTTGGCCATTACAGTGATAAGCGAAAATTCTAAATTCAAAATAAGAATTTCATTTGTTTATCCTATAAATGAAATGATTCACTGTTTTGAGACAAATGTGTGTTTAGAGTTGGAGTACCTACATTTCACATTTGAAAACTAAAAATTAGCGCTCATCTTAAAACTTTTTGTTCTTTATTTGTTTAAACTTTGGGACGTCTGAAAGTTTTTTTCTAAAACATGGATACTTCGCCCGCAGAACCCGCCCAAGTGGTGGCATTGCTGGATTCTGGACTTAGTCAGCGTGTTGTGGCTGAAACATTGCATCTAAACCTGTCATCTGTTCATAGAGTCTACAAACGCTATCGGGAGACTGGTTTGTTCACGCGCCGTTCTCTGAGAGTTCAAGATCTGGCAGGAATCGGGTCACTTCTGAGCGAGATAATCGATTTATTGTAACAACTTTTTTACGAAATTGACACCTTAATGCTTTTCAACTGCAGCAGCAGCTTCATGTTGTATGTAGGGTGGCTGTAAGTGACTCTACAATTAGAAGAAGGTTGAAGGAACGTGGACTGGTACCGCACAAGCCAGCAAATGGGCCGAAATTAACTACAGACCATCGAAGAGCGCGCCTAACTTTGCACGTGATCACCTAAATTGGTCATACCTCCAGTGGAACAAAGTCCTCTTTTCTGATGAGTGTAAAATTATGCTGTACGGTAACGACAGAAGGGACAAGGTCTACAGAAGAGATGGAGAACGCTTTGCACAATGCTGCATTGAAGAAAAGGTCAGCTATGGTGGCGGTTCGTGGACGGCTTGGGGAGGAATCAGCGCCGACGGTAAGACAGAGCTTGTCTTTGTGTCTGGGCTATGTCTGCCTGCACTAAACAGTCATCGGTACATCGAACAGTGTCTTGAGCCTCACGTGACATTTCATTGGCAACGGTTTCATATTCATGCACGACAATGCTAGGCCTCACACCGCGAGTGTCGTACGAGATTATATTATCGAAGTCGGTATCTCCATTATGGAATGGCCAGCAAGAAGCCCGGACATGAATCCGATTGAACATCTATGGGATGAATTAAAGAGACGAATTCGTGCAAGAGATCCTGCCCCAGAAACACAGCTGCAAAATACAATCCAAGAGGAATGAAATGGAATGTCACAACATTTGATCGTGACTCTCATCCGATCGATGAAGAACCATATGAAAGCATTAATAAGAGCTCGGGGAGAGAATACAAATTATTAAATAAACGTTTCTTAGCTTTGTTTTTCATTTACGTGTGTTGTTTTATCAATTTCCTTCATACTCCATACAGGGTAAAAATTACTTGTTAAACAAAATACGAAACCTATGCAAATTTAATTTGGATTTAGAACTTTAACATAAGGATTTGAAAACCCTTATATTATTCACTATTAAACGACATTTGACATGTATACCTAAATATACACATTTTTCTGATAATCCTTACAAAACAAACTTGCCAGGTGTTTCGATTTTTCTGATGAGAAGTGTATATTGCATTACATTTTTCTTTAACAAAGCAGCGCGTGCATTTCGTCTCCCTTGCGTCTGTGAGCAAGATCCGGAGTGGGAGAAATTAATTGAAATGATGGCAACCTTTGCTTGCGGTTTTTATTTTACAAGCAACCATATGTTATAGTGTAGATAAAAGAATAAACTTTCAATTTGATATATGATTGTCTAGAAAAACACAAAAGTGTAAATAATTAACAATAAGAGACCTGCTTACACCTGACAACCTATGGATTGCGGCTGACTCAGAGCTGGCAACTATTTTTTTTTCGTGTTCTTACATTTGTGTCGCTTAACTTCAAACTCGGATAAATCCAATTCTGAACATTTTTAAGATTTTGGTATAAAAAAAGGAAAAAAAAAAATGTTTTTAAATAATTTTATCAGTTGCGTATAAATCAGCATGGTTCATGAGAAATAAACCGTTAAAATCATAATATTTTATCTAAATCAGATAGATCCATGAGACAGTTTTTTTTCAAATGTAGTTAAGTCCATGAAAGCCAATCAGCCAATTGCATTTGTTCAACATGGCCGTCAGTCGACGTAAACCTTACGATAGTAGCACGGTACCCTCCTGCATTATTATTGTTTCTTTTTGTTATTTAGTCAATTCCCATGGATAATTCTATTTAAATTGTGTCACCAAGTAAAGCCCGCATGCGGCCTAATATAAAATTTCGCCGTAAGAAAGAGGAAAGAGCGAAAATTCGGTTAGTTTGAAATACACATACCTAAGCGTCGTTTGGAATCCCGGGTTGGCACTAGTGTTGTGCTAACTATTATCGATTATTATTATTTTGTTGTTGTAGGTACTGTTACAGAATAATTTGGATATAATACGTATGTAAGGATATAATATTCAGTACATATTAGAACTGTCAGGTCAAATTTGGGTAGGTATACAGGATCAAAATTTGATCAAATTCAGGTTCATGAAGCAAAACTAATTGGTGTTCGTAAATTACTGCAAACGGACTTTGGCCAAGACTGGGCATCGTTGGTGGAATTAAAACATTATAAAAAAGTGCTTAACAGTGAAAATGTAATAGGGCGACCAATGCACAAAGAAGAAATTGAAGAAGATGACTCAGAAGAAATATTGAATTTTGTTTAAAATAATTTAAATCGGTTATCTCTTATTTTTGTAAAATAAAACTAGATTTCCTTATTTTGTTTGTATTATTCAGTTAGCTAACAAAATTTGACTATCGATGGTATACCGTTATTTCGCCACTACCACAACCCTAGTTCTGATCGTATATTTTCAAATCCAGATAAATCCAGACCTGTTAAATCAAAATTCTATAAATCCACACTGAGTTTTTTCAAAGATAGATAAATTGCGTTCCATTATATCAAATGAAGGTAAATCCAATCTAAATATTGCATTTTTGAAAAAATTAATGGGTTAAATACTGAATTTACTAAACAGGATCGTTTTATTTAATACCTGTTACCATAAAAACAAAATACTGCATTTTAATTCATGAAATTAAGACTATTATCACTTTTTTGTAAATATCTCCTAAGAGGCTAGAGTGGATTTATCCGAGTTTGAAGTTAAGCGACACATTTGTTTCTTTCAAATGACGTCGGATTCACAAAAAGAACGTGTATCTGCAATTTATTAACAAAAACTAATTACCCTAATTATTAATTGCGGCAAGTTTTGCTAGGCAACCATGCTGTATATTGTACTACCACATAACATAAAAATATACAAATACCAGCAAAAACGCAGATTCTAGAAGCCGGAACTTAAGACTAAATCGTAGACCTGACCTACATCGTACCATCAGGCAACATCCAAGGCTAGGTTGGGTTCCTAGAGCCACAAGAAAAACTAAGAGATTATTCACCGTACCACCAAATTCGGCAGAAACTCAAATTATGTATGTAAAGATGACGCGTAAGAAAAATGAAATACGATGAAGATGAACGAAAATAAATAACGACGAACGTAAATAACGACGAACGTAAATACTTAAAACTACAATAATACAAAATATTTTGTTGCCTCAAGTACAAAAATGGTACAAAAACAGCGCAGGCGTATCATAAATCTCGAAACTGTAATTTTCTATCAATATAACACAACGAATTAACTGTTACTGTAGTTGTTTAACACGTTCACTGCGGCATCGGGTTGAAAATATCCGATGCACATCTAGCCTACGGTGCGGGAACAGAAATGTTCACCTTCCCGCTCGTGCTGGAACTATTTGAGTAGGTTTCATAATGAGTAGGAGAGAAACAGGTTATTCAAATTGTCACGTTGAATATATTACGTAAGCACTAAAAAGAGCTATCGAGCCATACCGACCGTAAATGAAAATTTTTCATCAAGTGCGTTCATCGGGTCCAAGAGATTCGAGACCCGATAGCCCGATAAACGCACTAGATTACTGACTAATTGACCTAGTGCAGTGCTCAATGTCGGTGCTCTCAAAACCTCTATTTTTTGTTATTTTGTCATACTATAAAATGAAGCGACCAAGACGAATGCTTTCGTTGGGTGAGTTATGTGAAAAAAAAAGATAAAACAACCGCTTTATTAAATAATTCCAACTCATCCTCAAATACTGGCCAGTTTCAAAATGGGTAACAAAAAAGAAATTGTTCTGGCTGCTACGATAAACTGCGTATAACTTTAAACATTAAAGAAGCCAATAATTAAGTTAAAACTGTGTGTGACTGTTGTAAGAAAACATTGTCGTGAATGTTATAACGAGAAACATTCTTCAAATACTGCCTAATTACCCCAATAAAAACTATGACTTTGTTTTTTCGATTTCGATTTTTATTTGTAGCCAGATACATCCCTACTTATTATCGATAAATATTCCCGATCAATGCGTTTATCGGGTCGAAAAGATCCGACGATGAAAACTATGAATTACACAAGATTTAATAATTGTATCTACTTACGAACTCAGCTGTATACCGTAAAATGGGGGGAATAGGGATCCAGGGGTGAATAGGGATAAAACCAGGAATCACTTTTGACGCTCTATATTAGTTACCAAATCGTTACAAATTTTACCATTTTTCTTGGGATGATAGTAGATTATTTGAACTTTTTTATGACTATATTGAACTTGCGTAAAATTAGCAGCAAACTGCTAAAAATTTCATTTAAAAATAGCCTAAACAAGACTGATTAATACAGTGTTTGAAACTTTGCTCTGTAAGGTTTATTTTGTAGGAAAAGAATACGCGTGTTTATTTAATACGTCATTTAGTGTTTGGGCCACCATATAAATAAAACAGGAGGTTCGGTTATTAATTAATATAAATATTATTTTAATTTAAAAGAAAGACGAAAAATCTTTTTTTGAGGTGAATGGGGACATCTCAGGAATGAATCACAACGAAAGCGAGGTCAATCGGGATGAGACTGAGGTGAATGGGAACGACTATTGTATGAATAGGTACAGCTTTATAGGGTTGACACTAAGCAGTTAAACAATTTTTTAAATTATTTATTCTAGGTAACAATTTAGTTTATTTCTTTGTTTTTGTATAGATATTTTTTATTTAATCAATAAGCGAGTATTAGACTGCCTCGTTGATTTAGTGATCGCAAGCGCGACTGCTGAGTGAGTTGTACCGGGATTTACGATTTCCGAAATTGTCAGTATTCGCACGGAGTCTGGAATTTGGATGAATTTGCAACCGAAAATTGGATGTCACATTTAATTTGTGCACCTTTGTCTATCCCTTCGGGAAATAAAAAGCATAATGTTATGTATGTTTATGCGAGTATTATAAGCTAGATATGGTTCTACACTCTATAGGTTAAATATATTGATCATGTTATTTTAGTGTTGATATATTGAGCGGAAATATAAGCAGTAATGCAATGTAATTATTTCTTCAGATTAGCCTCGCATGTATATCTCAAAAAGTATAAAACCTTATAAGAGGTATGATCCCTTAATATTAAAAACTGCAATAGAATCTCATGAAACTTGAAATAAATATCTAGTTGAAAACCGAAACGAAACCTGAGATTATTGACTCAATTATTTCGATCGCCACACAACGAATTTTCTGTAAAAAAAAAACATGTTAATTTTCTTTATGAAGTTCTGATTTGTCCCTATTCACCCCATTTTACGGTACTCATTACTTCGTTGAAAATATACTTAAAAAATAAAATTTAAGTAATGTTCATTTGTTTACATATTAGTGATATTTTTACAACAGTAAGTCGAACGGATCTTTTCGACCTGATAACGCACTTCAAAAAAGTCAAGCATAGGATCTTAAGAACCCGATGCAGCTGTAATTGAAAGACAGGTAAAAATGTAAACGCAGTGAACGTGTTAATACGATCAATTAGTGACAATAAGATCTTGATCAGATGAAAGTAGTAGTAGTAGTAGTAGTGGAATATAATAATTATATTATAAATAACGAGCAGTTGCTCGCGACTTCGTTCGCGTGGGAAGCTTTTCCCGTGTAAATCCCGATCCCATGGGAATTACGCAAAATCCCGTCTTAACGTGCTCGCTAAGGCGGGATTTTTACGTACTAAAAGGAAACCCCATGCAAAATTTGAGAGCCCTGCTACTTGTAGTTTCTGAGATTTCGTGATTAATCAGTGTGTGGTATTTCGCTTTTCAACCGACGAAAAAACGGAGGAGGTTATCAATTCGACGCGTATATTTTCTTTTATGTATGATCACCGATTACTCGAAGACGGCTGAACCGATTTGGAAAATTCTTTTTTTTTTTGTTTGAAAGGGTTTACTTTGAAATTGGTCCCATTGTCACCAAGTCAGGATCTGATGATGGGATCTTGGAGAAATCGAGAGAACTCTTCAAATATTATAGGCACACCTATAGTGATTTGAGTATTTTTTTTAAAGTAACTTGTGTAGTTGCATTCGAAAAGCACCATTTGTGAAGTGGACCTGATGATGAAGACCATAGATGGCCACTGGAACTACTTAATATATAAGTAGGAATAATGAGTATTTCATGGGTTCCGCTTCGATTACTTGAATATGGTTATTAAGCACAATATGCTCGTCACAATGCATATGGTAAGTACCAGGAGAACTCAACAATTATTTTCAGCCCAGCATTGGGAAAAGCAATATTTTGTAAAAGGTTATAAATAGTTGAGATTTAGGCTTTTATAATTAGGTAAATCATAAATCGGATGTCGGTGCCAAAAACGATAATACAAAACTAAACACACTGACTACCGAAATTAAAGTTATTTTTCACTTTGCAGTGTTTTTTGGAAGTCGGTTTAATTTTTAGGTAAAAAGTTTATGTATATACAACGTGTAACGGAAACCCCATATCTATCCAAAAGGACTGAAGACAAAATCTGGTATGGCGTCTCTATGCAAAGTTTCAGCTCAAAATAAGTGACTCGCAGAATTGACCCCAAATTATCGGTTTCATATGTTTCTTGAATACCAGACTCTTGAATAACAAACGTGTCACAGCACTATGAGGGTCATCACTTTCCACGTCACTTGCCAATAAAACGACAATTCTCTTCGTTCTGCTTAATTTGAAAAATTCGGCCTCTGGTATCAATGTATTGAAATTTCAAATATGCTCCACACATTGTAGACATAGGATTAGAAAACCCTTGCCATATCGTTTGTTATCATCCAAAGAAGTCGTGGACTCGGTATGTATATACCCTTTTAATTACACGTTGTATACAGCGTGAAATTTAAATGGTTGTGTTGTTATCCCGCGGCAGGACAGTTACCCATCAGTAGTAGTATCGAAACATACACTTAAACTTAAAAAAAGAAACATTTTTTTTTTCAAATTATTAAAAAAATATTCATAAACTCGAACATTTTTTTTTTTCAAATTATTAAAAAAATATTCATAAACTCGAAAGCGCGAGAATCATTAATAGTTCAGTTCGCGCTGCCAACAAAGAAAAAAGTGATTAATAAATATTCAGAGCAAAATAAGCTCTCAGGCATGGTGATAATGCATTAACTACACTGCGCCATTTTTTGTTTCTAATATTTTATTTGTTTATAAAACGATTGTATTACCTTGGAATTGGATTGTTGGAAAACAACCATTGAAATTTCACGGTGTATATATTAACAAAATATAGATTAACAAAATGTGAGAGCCCTGCTACTTGTAGTTTCTGAGATTTCCTGATTAATCAGTGAGTGGTATTTCACTTTTATATATATATAGATTAATCAATGGAAATCAATGTTTCATCGAACCCTTCAGGCAAAAAAGCAGGGCAGTTAACTTATACCGTTATACTAGCTAACCACAAAACTTAACTAAAATGAAGTGACGTTCACTTTTTTCAAGACCGTCTGAGATAGACTACCTGGATTAATTACTAGTAGGTTTCTTTTAGCTTAAAAAAACATGCAATCAGATCTAGATAATCAATCTTCCCATGGCGTTGTCTTAGATTCACGGTCAGCCAGCCATAGACTTCCGTAGACGCTTCCACCGGCTGTCGCAGAATCGCAGAAAAAGAAGAACTGTAGTTCGAAACTGCAAAATTACAGATTGTAATATATTCCCTACCTTTTTTTTCTGGGTGGGAAAATCATCTTATGACTCCTCCCGCCGTGGGTGGAACGGAAGGGAGTGTGAATATATTCCCTACCTGTTATCCTCTTTTTCTTTTAATTTTGTACCATATGGTCAGATTTGCATATCACTGATGGCATGTTTAAAATGAGAGAAACCAAAACTTTGTACCTGATCGGGGTCCCCTAAACTACAGATTGATAGGGAGGTGCTTATAAACGTCTGAGTACATTCCGACAAACTGGATAAATACATAGAGCAAAACATGTTTATTTACTAAAATTATAGCAATTTTGAATTATTGAAAACGATGAAGTAGTTCATTCGAATGTGAAAATTGATAAGGTTTTAAGTTCGTATTCGTATGAACCATTAGAACTTACAACGGGATATTTACCAAATATATTTATTATTTCAGAGTTTCCGATATTTCGGCACTGTTGTAAGCGCCATGATCACGGATGCAGTTCATCTGTGATCGGCACTGGCGCAAAAACACATATTAAACATCCCGTTTTTAAGTCCCAATGATACCGTCGGTAACCATGTCATTTTAAAAATTTATTTCCTATGAACCACCTGCTCATAATGGCTTTTCGCATGAAATTATGCTGTAATTAATTAACTATGTTTTAATTTTACTCTACACATCACAATATAGGTCGCCACGGCCCTAAACCTGGGTCATTTCTCCGATAGTTGTGGACCGATATTTTCACAGAAGCTTCAACTAGAATGTTTGCTAACATCTGTCAATCAATCACAGATTTTTTTGATAATATAAGAAGATAGTTATTACTGGATGATACTTTGACTTTTGGCAGTAAGGTTTAAGTAACATCAACCGTTGTAACTACAGCCACTACTAAAACGAGAGAAAGCATGGAATCAAACGTTACTTTGCGAAAATTCATACCAAACTAATACTTAACAAAAAATACCTAATGTTAATTAAACAGTAAGAATTTTATCTAAAGTATTAGTCTACGACAGAAAAGATTTCATAATTTGAATAATTAGTTCAAAATTAATCATTCCTTTACCCATAGAGGTAAACAGACATGCGATAACTGGTCACCATTATCGTAGTCAAATGGTGAAGCAAATAATAAGCACAACTCTTGGTTAAAATTACACTCTTCGCCACTAAGTTTAATCTATTATTTTTAAATTTTCTCTCTAATAAGCCTTTAGTTAAAGTTCTTATATTTTTATAAACAATTTTTTGTAAAAGTATTGGCGAAATAAAAAATTGTTTATTAATGATATGCAAGCGGTATTCTATATGCGACTGAACCTGCACTCCGTATGTCAGAAATCTTACGTTTCATATCGCTATATTCCACTTGTTATTAAATTGATTTTTGGTGTTCTCATTTCACCTCAGAAGAATTTCACCTATAGCCTATTTTTTAATCTCAGAGACAAAATTTACACATGCAAAAGACATTGGGAACTTTCTGCCTCGTTTTTCGAAAAGTAGCGGACACAAACGAAACCTATCACTGATAACAGATACTATTATCCACTTCATTGCCGTGGATTTCTTTTCCTGTAACATATGGGAATATTGAAAAAATAAGGTTTCAATACTTTAGTATATTTACTTTTACACTTCACATTACACCTAAAAAAATTAATAACACAAAAAAGCCTATTATTATATAACTCCTCTTTTTATTTAGCCTTTGTTCAATCTGGTTGTTTTAGACTTCATTTTTTTATTAAAAGAACGTTGCCCCACACTAGGAATTTCTCCTGCATTGTGGGTGCGTTTACAAACATTTAAACTCACATACACAAACAGCTAGTCCTGGAACAACTACTTGTAGGTCATCAAAGTACCATATTACTACTCGTATATAATAAACAATTGGTGATGATGATGATTATTAATTATTTGGTAGGGCACAAAATGTATCTTGATAATGTCAAATACAGTATATTAGTTTATAAGTTCAGTACTGTGTTTTTACATTTTTTTAAAACAAATAATAAATAACATTCAGTGAAAAAATAAGTAAAAATATATAACTTTTTATTAGTTATTCTGCGATGCAGAACAATATAAAATGTAAAAAAATCAAATCATTTTAGACAAAAAATATTTCCAACTTAGACTCATCATACCTCAGAATTCCCATATGTCACAACATAGCGCTTTAAGTAAACATACCTACAGGTCTAAAGCTTTGAAATAAAGTACGTTTCATCTTTGTCCGACGTGGAGATTTTTCCCATAGTAAAGTTCACAATGTCTTTTCAAATTTACAAATAATGTTGCCAGCTTTATTGTGCAGTGTTGTACCTACGCGATAAATCTTCATTAGACGATTCGCTTCAAAGTTTCATATTCTAAAGCGTATTATTAAAATTCACGTACGTACATACGGCTGCAGGTCGCGTAATAAACTGCCAGCGAAATCTGACGACGCGACGCAATGCGTAATCCGACCATGTTTCGATGTCTTTAAATTAATTTCCTTGTTTAATTTACTGATAGACGCCATAGGTGTTGTTGCCGTAGGCGGTAAAACCGCATACAAAACTACTGCAATTTTTTATATTCATATTTCCAATATTCTTCCTCATCATATTCGAACTCATTATCTGAATCTGATAAACGAATACCTTCAATTAATATATATATAATTGAAAATATACAACGTGTAATTTAAAGGGTATAATTATACATACCAAGTGCATGGCTTCTTTGGATGATAACAAACGATATGGCAAGGGTTTTGTAATCCTAAGTCTACGTGTGTAGAACTTATTACAAGTTCCAATACACTGATACCAGAGACCGAATTTTTCAAATTAAGAAGATCGAAAAGAATTATCGTGTTATTGGCAAGTGACGTGGAAAGTTATTGACCCTCGTAGTGCTGTGACAAGTTTGTTATGATTGGTATTCAAGAAATATATGAAACCAATAATTTGGTATCAATTCTTTGAGTCAGTTATTTTGTGCTGAAACTGTGCATAGAGACTCTATACCAGATGTTGTCTTCAGCCCTTTTAGATAGATATGGGGTTTCCGTTACATGATGTATATTATAAATTATTAATTTTGTATTATTACGTTTTAAATAAGTTTTTTTAACATAAATTCAGGACAATTTATTGAGAAAAAAAACGATATTTGATTTTAGTAACATTAAAGATTTAATAAATTAAATTCCCTGCCGGAGTCTGTGTTTCTCGATAGCTATACTGCCCTGATAACAAAAAATGCAGTAATCGACATTTTTGAGATTTTCACTTTTTTCCAGAAATGGCATCCCAAGAGGTTCATGTACATGAAAAAAAAATATTTTCATAAAAAAATTCACTCGAAGTATGTTTTTTATGTAATGATTTTCGCCGTACTTGCATAAAAACTGCTTCAATGATAAGAAAAAACGCAGTATTAAACATGGCCTAAGAAAGAATGCAGTACTTGCAAGAATACCCTAAAACAGAATGCAGTAATATCCACTACTTTATTATTTTGTGTTAAATTCAGTAGACAAATTGCTAAACTAAAACGCAGTACTCCACATTTTTTTGTATTAAAAATAGGTTCGCGTTTGACCACCATCTCACCTGATGGTAAGTGATGATGTGGTCGAAGATGGAGCACGCTTACCTAAAAGTAACCTATTCACTCTTGACTTAAAGACTCCTAGGTTATAGCTATCGGGAAACACAGACTCCGGCAGGGAATTCCACTCCTTAGCCGTACGCACAATGAAGGTATTCCCAAAACGTTTTGTGCGTATGGGTGGGATGTCTACCATGTAACGATGGCGCTTCGCCATTTGTCTCGTAGTCCGATGATGGAACGGGCTTGGTGGAATTAGATAGTGTAATTCCATCGCACACTCCCCGAAATGTAACCGATAGAAAACCGATAGACTTGCAACTCATCGTCGATGTTCAAGGCTCTGGAGCTTTGACTCGACCAGTGCATCGTTGCCAATGAGTCTCTTGGCCCGCTTCTCGATAGACTCAAGCGCATTCAGTTGGTATTTAGCAGATCCATCCCAAAGATGAGAGCAGTACTCCATACACGACCGAACCTGGGCTTGATAGAGATTGAGCAACTGTTCGGGTGTGAAGTACCGTCTCACCTTTGCTAGGATTCCCAACTTTTTTGATGCTAGTTGAGCCTTAGCCTCGATAAACGGGCCAAAATTCAGGGTAGAAGTTAGTGGTACCCCCAGAAGCTCGATACGGTCGGTTATCGGCACGGTTACACCCCGGAAAGTAGGAACCGGTTCGAATTGACTCCTTTTTGCGGAGAAGAGACACGCCTGGGTCTTAGCTGCATTAAACTTGACCAAGTTGGCATCGCCCCATTTAGAGACAGCCTTCAAGGACAAGTTCCAGCGCCCAACCAAGTCCTCACGGAGAGACTGGATCTGTGACCCACCAGCTCGCGCGCTGGACACATATCTCTCAGAAACTGTGCTGTCGTCTGCATACCCAAAGGTACCGGGAATCAGCAGATCGTTAATGTGCAGCAAAAACAAAATTGCTGAGAGAACAGACCCCTGAGGGACCCCGGCATTAATTGCCAATTGGCCAGGCGAGCAGCCATCAATGACCACTCGAATGGACCGATCTCTCAGGAAGTCTTCAATCCAAACGCAAAGTTGAGTGGGTAAACCGATGGAAGGAAGCTTAGTAATAAGGCTATCGTGCCAGACCCTGTCAAAGGCCTTGGAGATGTCAAGGGAAACAGCAAGTGCTTCCCCGTGCTTCTCAATGGCCTCACTCCAGGTATGAAAGGCATACGCTAGAAGGTCCCCAGTTGACCGGTTTTTGCGAAAGCCGTATTGTCGGTCACTGAGGATGTCGTTGGCTTCTAGGTATGCCAGGAGTTTACTTTTAAGTACACGCTCCATACTCTTACAGAGTATGGACGTGACTGAAATAGGCCTGTAGTTGGCAGGATCAGCACGACTGCCCTTTTTGGGTACAGGCTGTACGTTAGCCAGCTTCCATGCTTTCGGCACCTTTCCAGTATCTAGCGAAAGGCGAAACAGGCGTGTCAAGATTGGAGACAGTTCAGGCGCACAAGTTCTAAGAACAATTGCTGGTATCCCGTCGCGGCCACTAGCTTTGTTCACGTCAAGATTACGCAGCACTCTACGGACGTCATTCTGATGGATGCGAATGTCCGACATACACGTCTCGCATCCAATAGGAGCATCAGGAGGGTGAACGCCACTACTATCCAGACGTGAAGACTCCGCAAAGAGGGCGGCAAACAAGTTTGCTTTTTCTTCAGCGGAGTGAGCCAGAGACCCGTCAGGTTTGAGCAGTGGTGGTACTGCATTTAAGTGTAGTAAAGGCTTGCGAAGTCGTAGCAGTGCGATCCATTGCCGCGTTTGCCAATATTGTACCTACTTAATTAATGTTAATTAACAGTCTGGCTGAATTTTGTTATTTTTAGTTATATAATGTCGTGATAATTATTTTCTTATTAAAACTGAATTTGCAAAAACATGTTTTTTTTTTATTTCACCCTAATGCTGCATATTATAAGAACATGACGTAGGTTTTTAACATCCGTATAGTTTACTCAATACTTTATTTGCATTCTACGATGTAAAAACTTCATCATAGCTAAGAGACTAAAGAAACCTTAACCTTAAAATGCACCTATATAAGTCCTTGAGAAGACACAGTACACTTCAACTTAGTTTCGAGCATATAATAATGGCAATAATTACTAAAAAATAATGCAGTAATCGACTTGTGCTAAGACATAATGCAGTAATACGCGCAAGTGCTGCGTTTAGTTTTAGTATCCTGTGACTCGGAAACGACCTGATACTAAACCGAAACGCAGTAATACGTATTATAATTGCATATATTAGTAAATTAAATAAAGGAAAATTATCTTGTAAAAGCTTGATTTTTTTCCATATTTTTAGATATATATTATGACCAATAAAATACGAACATCTTGCTCAGATGATATGAAATATGTTTTTGCGTTTATCTCGTAACTGCAATTTTGCGATTACTGCATTCTTAGTTATGACGGCAGTATAACCTAGGGGTCTTAAGTCAAGAGTGAATAGTTTACTTTTAGGTAAGCGTAAGTTACTTTAAGGTATGATATTTCTTATTTTATATTTGTTATTTATGATATTTATTTTTTTGATTTATCATTATAAAGCACGCTAACTGTTAATTCTGTTTCATCTGCTACGATACGAATGGCATAAGCAAGCATATGCTATTGGTATCATAACCGAATGATGGGCATCATTTTAATCCACAAAGCAGTGGCTACTTTTAATCTACAAAAAAAATTGTTGATGAGTAACGTGAGTGCGAACCACAGAATAAGCTTCATCAAAAGACATGATCCTTAGCACCTGTAGCTACAACAGTTTTTTAGAATCTCTAATAACATCCCGTATACAAAAACTGATTACTGGTGAACCATGTAATAAAAAAATTAACATGTCATTAATTTTTGTATCGCTACAGCCACCTACGTCAAAGGGACATTCAATGAATAAACAACGTGTTGTTTCCGGAGCGGGTTCATGAAAATATTGTAATGGGTGGGGTTCAAACTGGCGACCTCTCGATCACAAGTCCGACACCTTAGCCTTAGGGTATTGTCGCTTCAATTATAGTGACGCTTGTGGAAGTGCCGTGGGGTACAATAAATAGGTATATGAACGTGGGAGGACAACTGTGACAACATACAGCTCACGCGTTTATAAGACATTACGCTATAATGGCACGATTCAACGATATACATTTTCGAGTTTTAACTAAATATTATCCAAATTAAATTTGTTATTCTTATCAAATCCAAGTTGTTAAAATCCATATACAAATTTTAAACCCGCAGAACTTGGATTGAATTCGCCTATTCTTATAAAGTCAGTGCATATTTGATACTACATACATTGTAACAATTAAGGTCAAATAGGTATATACTACTCAACATTAAAAACTTTTTTATTCATAATAGGCTCGCGTTTGACAACTATCTCACCTGATGTTAAGCGATAATGTGCTCGAAGATGACGCACGCTTGCCCAGAAGTAACCTATTTACTCTTGACTTAAAAACCCCCGGTTATAGCTATCAGTAAATACAAACTCTAGCAGGGAATTCCACTCCGGGTAGAATGTCCACCATGTAACGATGGCGCATCGCCGTCCTTTACAAGACGTGATGATGGAACGGTCTTGGTGGAATTAGATTGTGCAATTTCATCGCGCACTGTCCGAAATGTAACCGATAGACTTGCAACACGTCGCCGATGTTCAAAGATCTGGCTTAGCTTTAACTCGACCAGTCCCTCATTGAACCTTTTGGCCTGTTTCTCGATGGGCTCAAGTGCATCAAGCTGGTATTTTCTTAGATTGAATTCGTGATTTGATTGGCTAAGGCAAACAATTCATACCAAATCTACAAGTGAGAAATTGATTTATTTATTATTTCACTAGCAGTCGATAAAAATGTAGCCCTCCTTTCAGCAGAGCTTTACAGCAGTCGGGTACACAAATCGCCTGTACCCTAATTCTCAAGCTTCAAGCCATACCAAATTTCATTCGAATCTACCCGTACTTTCGAAGATTAGCGTATTTAAACCTACTTTTACGCTTTATAATATTAATAACTAATAACATAGTATAAATTTCAAGATCTTGTCAAAAATCGCGGGTAGTAAAAAGAATTAAGCGCTACCATCGAAATACTGTTTCGTTTTGTTTAGTTTTTCTTCATTGTAATATCACGCTGATGGGCATTTCAAATTAGGATATTTGGCACACATGAATGAATAAATTTAAGTCCTAATCGAAGACTTGACCTGACTACAGTTTTTAGAAGAATACACTGCGAAACTAGTTTTGGCTAACCAGTTTTAGGATTCCGTAGCCGAATGGCAAAAAATGGAACCCTTATAGTTTCGTCATGTGTGTCTGTCTGTCCCATGGTCCCATGTCACAGCCATTTTATTCCGAAACAATTAAGGCTACACATGTGCAACTTCTTAGGTAGATGTTTCTGTGAATTACTTCCCGATTTTTAGACAAAAAAAAATTAAGGGGGCTCCCCATACATGGAACTGAAACAATTTTTTTTTTCATCTATGCTATACGTGTGTGGTATCTATGGTCTCTAAAAATGACATTCAGATTTGTACCTTTGTATTTTATTCAAACACTACAAAAAAAAAGTTATTTAGCGTATTTACTACGGAACCCTTCTTGGGCGAGTCGACTGTCACTTGCCCAACAAAAACATTGCTTTTCATCATTTAAGTTTAGGAATTCGTAGAACAGATATGATTTCCCGAGACATTTTAACTTAAAACAGAGACGTTATAGAACGTTATTATACGTTAGACGTTATTTAATCATGCATTTGTTTTGTATTCAAAGAACCAAATAATAAAAACATAATGAGGAGGCAGATAATTTTAAAAGTTTAAAAGTATCGAGTAGAATAATCGATTGGCAGTATAACATTAATAATGAATCATACAAGTGTCAGGAGTAAGCTCATAATTCATAAGAATAGTCTAACAAATACTGGATTGTTAAAGCCCGAGTAAAATAGTTTTGTACTTGCAGGTACCTTGGGTCAGCAGAAAAAGCCCAAACCTTCGGGAATCAACTAGCGCTATCACAGATGCTAGAAAAAATTAAAACTAGCTAGTTTACTCCCGTAAACATTCGCCAATTTATTTAATGTCGCTTAAACAGTACTGAGACATCCTAATAATATATGCTCAAAGTTGGATGCACAATTTGATCGCGTGATAACCTGAGCATAAGTCATGAATAGCAAATCGTAATGTGTGTTGTCCCACCAGTTTCACTCAAGCCGACATTGCAAATGGAATAATTATATTAGAATAACCCCGATTTAGCGCGGCTAATCATTATTATTTATTTACTATTTAAATATTGATTTTTTTAAGAAAACTAAAGCATTATTGTTTTAGTTAGTAAAAAAATCAATATTGAATGTGTAAAAAGTGAAATAGTTTAAAAAGTCTCGAAGAAGAAACGTGTATTCGAAAAATTGCGCAATACTAGCAAATAATGCCAGTTTCCGGAACGTGTACGAATTTTAAATGTATAAAGCACGAATAAACTGCTGCTTACTGACATTTGATTAGTTCCAGAAACTGCAGTAATACCATTAACAATGTTTTTTACAAAATAATTATGCAATTTCAATTACCTCTAATAGCGCAAAATTAGAAGCATAACACAATATTAAAAATTCCTATTTATTGTTTGACAAGCAGAATTGTTCGTGCGCGCAAGAAGCGTGTTTGTCAAGGTTTGCTGTCCGTCCCAGGCGCTCAGTATTGTCGCTCAAATGCGTCAAGCGTACCATAGTACTTCTTAGGGAAAAATAACAGCTGTTGTTGAACTGAGAAACAAAACATATAAATGTGTTGCAAACATAAAACATTTGAATGCACATTTGCAGATGTTTAACTTATGGTGTTATAATATGCAAGAACAAACATTTATATGTTAGTTGCGATCATCATATTTGCATGGAATATAATAATGTCACAGCACAAATTCACATTAAGTTCTGCCATGCTTTTTTGCCTTTCGTGGAAATTTTAAGTGCTCATTGTGCATGTATGCACTCAATATATTTATGAATGATATACCATCATACCAACACAGAAGATTAATATACTAAGAGAACTTTTCTAACTTAATCCTCACAGGGTTTAAAGGAAACCTTAGACTTTTTTTACTCATTATAATATCAAACTAGTGATCCATAATTTAAAAAGAACCATAGAATGTTATAATCATTACTAGGACAAAGTTGTTATATAAGGAGTATAAAAGTCCTGCGTTTTCCTGGCCTCTAAGATATGTGGGACTTACAAGTATTGATTTAAAAGTACTTTCCATAGATAACGTAAGTTAAAGTACTTCAGCAGAACTTAAAAATAGTCCCTAACTTTACCTGATAATGTTCTTGATGATCATAATCTTAAAGTGACCTTCGATGTTCGTATTCTTTTTAATTATATTATAATAATAAAAATTACTTTTTGTAGACCATCAAATTCGAAGATGTAGAATGTGAAAAGAAAGCATTGAAGGGTGGGTCCCCTGGAATAAATTCCTAAGATACTTTAGCCCGCAAGTTTGAAGTTGTTAACCCTTGCAATCGGGTCACACCTCTAGCACAACCCTCTTGCAGGTAAGAGGTGCCGGGCCTGTAGGAATAAAATACAAGGCATTAATGAAATGAATTCAACACAGGAGCCATCGAGTGCTTCACAGCTCGCGGCTCAAACACTAGCACGTATTCACAGTAAAACTAAATAGTTTTAAAATTAAGTACCTTCAAGAAAAGAGCAGTGATGCATTATGATGGCTCAAGTGAGCTTACAATAATCTAATTAAAGATTTTCTTACCTTCAATAAAGTGTTAATTTCTCTCAGAGAAGTGATTGGGAATCCCTCTTTCTCCTTTTCCATTTTAAGTCGTTTGAGAGCAACAATTTCGTCAGTAGTTTTGTCGCGCGCTCTGTAAACGACTCCGTACGCGCCTTCCTCTATTCTGTTGAGACATTGAAACTCCTCAACAGAACGACACCCCTATAAAATATTATTAATTAAGAGATTAATATTTCCACAAATTGACATGATTAGCTAAATATTACAATAAGAGGTAGATAATATCGTAACTTTACATGGGCAATGTTACTTATCTTGCACCTGGAAGTAAACAACAATATTCTGTGTTCTAAAAATTTATAAAAGATATTCCTTACATCTTGGGACAAATTGTAAGTGAGAAACATTTATACTGAAATGTATTATTACTCAATATAGGTTACAAGAATGAGTAGTTGTACACACCACGTAAAAGCGTACTACACCTTTATCTAAAAGACGAGACTGCGCTGTAGCGACTTAATATGATCGCAAGCGAAAGATTTACAACTAGTTAAACGATTCAACGCTCACGATGCAGTGCAAGTCAATAATAATATAGTTCAGTGTTTGTAAGTAATCTCATTGGACGCAGGCTTAAGAATGCTCTATGCATGAATCTCAATTCTTGTAACTTATTCATAACTAGTAACCCGCCCCTGCTTCGCACGGCTGCAATGAACTAATAATATGCCTGTATTATACATATAAACCTTCCTTTTGAATCACTATATATTGCTGAAAACTGCATTAAAATCCGTTGCGTAGTTTAAAATATTTAAGCGTACAGACAGAGGGAGCGACTTTGTTTTATAGTATGTAAAGATAATCAAAATACAAAACAATAATTACCTGTAATGCAGGGTAGTAAGGAGGAAGAGCGTTAATAGCTTCCTCTCTCTGTCTCGATTCCTCATTATCCTCAGTAGGTTTTTCTTCCTCAGTTGTCTTTCCATTTTCTCCAGGGGGAGGAGGTGAAAAGGAATGTGACCTGCTTCTACTCTTTGATCTAGAAAGTGATCTGAAACAAAAATATTGGCTTTATACATAAGTGGTTGAAAAATTTTATTCAGTCCAGCAAGACGCAAACTCATTACTATACTCGCATGTCGAGATGCCCTATAAGTGCCGTCTATTGTACTGATACATAAGTTTTGGGAGACAAATTAGAATCAGACATATCAAATACTTTTATTTATTTAAACTTTATGTACAATAGTGGTACATGGGCAGACTTAATGCAACAAGGCATTCTCTACTAGTCAACCTTTTGGTTAAATTATCTGTGAATGGCAAGTAAATCACTGCATTTCTGCCTACAAGGAGCGCACGCCCATGATAGCAACCAAACCTTATATTCTAGTAAGTACTTGTTGCCCTTAATACGACGACATATAATTTGCTTGCGTATCCCTGCGGCCTTGGCGCCTACGATGATTCAAAGGTTCAAATTTTTATGTTGTATTTTCTAATAGCTATTAACGAGTTTTACAATTAAGAACTAATTTTTTTTTCTATACAATAAGTATTAAAAAATATATATTTAGGCATTTAGTAGGCATTTCATTTATAAGACAATAATAAAATTACATATTTTTTTAATAAAATTTCAACTTGATGCATGTAATTGAAGACAGTCCACATGACTGTCTTCAATGACTTTCTTCTGACGATGACTAACTATACCTAAATGACTAAAACTATGACTGATAAAATAATTAACCCCCACCACCAAAGGGTGGTAGGGGTAATATCGACGACGCTGATTGGTTGTTGAACGCAGCGGTACTAATTATGTCAGTCACTACTTGCGCACTTGTGTTTGTTATAAATATGAGTGCAGGTAACAATTAAGGGCACTTGTTTCTCAACCCTTGAGGCACAGATTACTAATAAGTTACTAACGTAACAGATACATCACTTCCCTGCAAAACGACAAATACCTACGCTATAATTAACTAAACTTTCTAGCTGTCAATCGACACGAGGAAATATGAGCTTAACTGCTTTGACTCAACGGAGCGTTTCAAGTGCACAGCGGGCGATGACGTCGGACGGTATGAAAATACTTTAGGGTTGAACCAATGAAATAAAATACAAAAATGTTTTATAAATGATTTAATTTTATAAAATGGTTAATTTGCTTTTTACCTTCTCTAAACGTTGCATTTGTTTTGATAACATCAAAAATTCTGAATCTAATAAAAAGTTTGATCAAATAATCATGTGGGAAGCATGGACACAAATACTTAAATGATATTGATTTTAATACATCATACAATTTGCTCCCAGGCCGTCCCAGCAAGTTCGATGAATAGTTTTGTATAAATGCAATTTCTAATCTTCTAACATAGTCATTGAACGTCTCCGGTGGTACTTTCAAACCACCATAAAAGGAAGAGCTCTTGGTATATGCTTTGAAATGTGTGAACATTCCAGAGTTATTCACATTTGCTATTTTTTTAATTCGTCTGCGAGGGTTGGACAATTATGTTTTTTGTTGCATTTAAATAGTAAATACTCAGAAATATGTGGCATCGACGAGATACCCCCTACATTAATAAAAGCATGTATCTTAGAACTCACCCCTCCACTAACATACCTAGTAAATCAATCTTTTGAAGAAAAAACTTTCCCGTCCCGACTTAAAATTGCAATTATTAAACCAATACCAAAAAAAGGCGGAAATTCCAATGACCCTAGCCAATACAGACCAATGGCGCTTCTTCCAACATTCTCGAAAATATTCGGAAAAATAGTTACCACGCGTATGTGTAAGTTCTTAGAAAAATACAACATTCTCGACAATAACCAATTCGGATTCCGGACAAATCGATCAACGACTCTAGCCGTATATAAATACACACAAGAAATATTGACATATATCAAAGATAAAAACTATGCAATAGGTCTCCTGCTCGATATGACTAAAGCATACGACAAAGTATCCCACTCAATCTTACTAACGAAATTAAATGGAGTTGGAATCAGGGGAGATGCACTCGACTGGCTTAAATCGTATCTCGCTGATAGGAAACAGTACGTGGAGATAGAACACCTAGATGGAAAAACATGTGAGCTAAAAAACGTGCGCTCGGAAATCCTAACCACGAACTGGTCTATTCCACAAGGTAGTGTGATTGGGTGTATTCTTTTCCTCGTTTATATTAATGACCTGCCGAAAATATGTAACCATCTCTGTGTGTTATTCGCTGATGACATCTCCATCCTCTTCAAAAGCCCTTCAAACAAATTAGAATATAACTCCCAAATTATTGAAACATATAACGTAATAAAGTCTTGGCTCCTAAAGCACAACCTAGAAGTAAATAACAAAAAAACTAAAATCATACAGTTCAAACCCTACCAAAAACAAAAGATTAACTTAAAATCCATAACTAACAATATCCAAATTGAAGAAGTTGAAGAATTTAAACTATTAGGTATCACATTAGACTCGCATTTAAATTGGAAAAAACATGTCGACGTAACAAAAATTAAACTAGCACAATTTTCATATGCGCTTAGTGTGCTAAAAATAAACACTAACACTAAATGTGCCCTCACCGCATACTACGCGTATGCCTACGCATGGCTACGATACGGTATCATAATGTGGGGCCACAGTGTAGATGCCTACGATTTATTTATTGCCCAGAAGAAATGTGTGCGTATTATATTTAATGTTAAACCTAGAGATAGCTGTAAACCTCACTTTATACAAGGAAAATTGTTAACTTTACCCTCCATTTATATATTAGAATTAGCCACTTTTGTGAAGAAAAATATAAAAATGTTTAATTTTGATAAAAACGAGCGTCGCAAAAATAAGTTGATACTACCAGCTCCCAGACTACAAATGTATAAAAATAGCCCAGAATACCGCAGCATCCAAGTTTATAATAAACTACCTAAATGTATAAGGACCACCAAAACATTATGTATATTTAAGGCTAAATTAAAATCATTACTAATAGATAAATGTTATTATAGTATTCTAGAATTTATGGAAGATAAAAACCTCTAAATTAATATTACTTATAATATATATATATACTCTTATTCTATATAAAATTTAGCATTGTCAAACTAGCCATAGGATTAATTTAAATAATATATAAATTGTATGTACCTTATTTTGCAACATGTTAGTTTTAAGTTAATTTGCTGCGCCCTCTAACAGGGTAATGTATACATTAGTTATAAGCCATGCCTGTAACTGCGTGTACATTGTGCAATGAATAAATAAATAAATAAATAAATAAATATACGTGAGAGCATATTTTGCATGGGTAAATCAAAACGATAATCAGTATCACAGGCGGAAGGGGGCCCCCCTCTGCCACTTGTGCGTTCGAACACACGGCTAGCCGGTAGGTACTTATCGCGCGACCTTGAGCGAGTGACGGAGGCCTGCTTGAGGAAGCAACATCATTATCCGTGCTGTGTGAAAGTTTTGTGAGTTTATGTTATGTTATGTGAGGTTATGGCTGCATTTGTTACGAATTTAGATATTTTTATGTTCCTTCGTGTTGAAGGAGACATGAAAAATTGGACACGACTCTATGAAGCTATTATTGTGCGCATCCCAGTTGAAATATGTTCAGAAGATTCAGAAATAATTAAGACCTTTTAAAAAAAAAATATTAGTAATATGAGTCGCAGATGGGCAAGTGCTTCCAGAAATCAGAAGACATTCATGAACAGACATGCTGAGTGGTTACAATCAAATATTAGTTTGCCAAATTCCACTACAGTGAATTTATCAGAAATTTTTCTAACTCAAGATGAAGTTATCGAAAGCATATCGTCAGTTGATATCGATACTGTAGCAGCTGTGATTCCGTCCACATCAACTGTGGGCACATCTACGGATTTCGTTCAGATTAGGAAACCATTTGTTGACCTCGGCAACAAACAGAAGAAAAGACGTTCAGGGTCTCTTCTGGAATACTCACCGAAAGAACTCACTTTCGCATTAGTCACAAGACTTAAGACAGAAAAGAAGAATTACTTAGCTGATATTATTGATCACATAACGAAAAACCCTGATAGTGTTGCGATTGTTCAAACCACTTTGTTTAAAAAGAAAGTAAGCAAAAAATCTTTAGACGAAGATCACGCTCTAGGTCTTTATACATCTTTAAATCTGTCAAAGTGGAAATATTTGTGTTTAAGGAAAGTGCTGATAGATTGTGAAGTTCCAGTTTTACCATCATATCACAAACTCCTTGAAGCTAAGAAAAGATGCTATCCAAGCGATTTAGAAATGACTGAGAGAGGAGCTAAAGTGAAGATTCAAGCCCTACTGGATCTGACAGTCCAGAAGATTCTTCAGATTACTGGTACCCAAGTTGATTTTCGATGGAGCTTCTTCACAAAGCACCTACAAGCAAAGAAGTGAAGATGTAAACTTCAGTGATTCATCGGTATTTATGTCAAGTCTTGTCCCTCTTAAATTAGTTTCTAATAATATCACCATATGGGAAAACCCAACACCTTCTTCAACCCATTATTGTAGGCCTATAAGTTTGAATTTTGTAAAGAGACAGCAGAATATATCAAGCAAGAAGAAGCTTCATTGAAATAAGAAATAGATAATATTGGTCCTTCAAAGTGTGCCGGGCTGGAGATTAATCACGACCTTCATATGACAATGATCAACGGAAAAGTGGCCACTATTATAACTAACTAGCTTTTACCCGCGACTTCGTTCGCGTAGGAGGGTTTTCCCGCGTAAAATCCCGATCCCGTGGGAATTCCGGGATAAAAAGTAGCCTATATGTTATTCCAGGATGTAAACTATCTACTTGCCAAATTTCATTGAGATCCGTTCAGTACTTTTTGCGTGAAAGAGTAACAAACATCCATCCATCCTCACAAACTTTCACATTTATAATATTAGTAAGAAAGATTAGTAAGAATTAAGATAGTAAGATTAGTAAGATAAGATAATATTAGTAAGATAGTAAGATATTAGTAAGATACTTCATCTGCATCTGCCTGCAATATTTGCCTTGCTAAGCTGACTGAGATGAACAAGCTGTCAAAAGTATTTTCAAGACCTGTACGAGAAAATGTTTATAAATATGGACTTTCTACTCTTCATATGTGGATTCGTTGTATGGAGTGTATTCTACATATATCATACAACATGGGCTATGTTAAGCATAGATTTTGTTAAGCAAGGCTTTGGAACCGCAAACGACGAAAATACAGCCAGAAGGTTTTTTAGAGATTATGAGAAATCTGCCGAAATTACCAATATTGATAAAGACCTACTAAAGCATTTCGCGGTTATTCTATAAATCGGCAATATATAGTTATATTATAATTACCTGTGCGAGTGAGATCCATGTGATGATGGAAGAGACTCAGGCTTAGATTTTATTAGACTTGGGCTAGGTGACTTCGATTTGGATGGAGGTCTAGTCTTTTCATTGATCCTTTCTTGCTCCTTATCTTCTTTATCAGACTTTTCATCATCCTCCATATGCTCCTCTTCTTCACCCTCAGACTTAGAATCTGCTGCAGAGTCTGACTCTGTGCTTGAACTATCCTCGTCAGTTTCGCTGTTAGTATGCTCACCTAAAAATTTTATGAATGCATTTGAATTTCTTAGTGGTGTATGGCTTTAAGAATAGTAATGATTGCATCATATTATTTTCAATCAATACTATGCAACTACTAATGCACTTCCTTTGCTGCTTTTGATGGTCTTATTAGGAATTGTTTTTTGAACATATTAAATTCCAGTGCATCTAAACCCTAAAACTGACAGAAACTTTTTGGGTATGATTTGGGTAGTCAGTGCACTCAAGCTAGTTCTAGTTACTTACCGTCTTCAGGCTCCGAGTGTAAAGAGTCAGTTTTCATTTCAACATCACTGGCATCAGATACAGTGACTACAGAATCACCATAGTTAGGTGAATCAGTTTTAGTCTTCTTTGTGGAAGTCTCAGTAGGCGAAACAGAACGCTTTTTACCGCGGCGACGGTGCTCCTGTCTTCTGGCTTCTAACTCGGTACGTGATTCATGTTTTCTTTTTTCCCTCTCTTTATCTTAAACAATGTTTTAATATTATAAGATGCTGCTAATACTTTAAAAAAAAATGTTGGTAGACTCTATCTTAAACAATGTTTTAATATTATAAGATGCTGCTAATACTTAAAAAAAAAATGTTGCTAGAGATAAATGTATACTTCACATACTTCGAATGATACTATGTTTACTAATAACAAACAAAAATCAGTATCATACAGTATCATAAAGAAAGCAGAAATATAATCTAAGGTATACAGTTCTTACCAGCAAACAGAACTTTATTTTTCCTATGTTCTTGATGTTTGTCTAGTGATGAATGACGAGAAGATTTACTCTCTTTTTCATAATATTCTGAACTTTTCCTGCCATCTTGGCTTTGTAACCCTTTAGTTATTCTTTTATTTAGTAATCTTGTCCTTAAATCTTCCAATTCTTTATCTCCAGAAGTTCTATCTCTGTTTTCTTTTTCATTGTTATGATTAGTTTGGCCTTCTTCAGCTAGTGATCGTAATCTAGATTCAATTCTTTCATTGTCAGGACGCTTCCGTTCTGTTTCAGAATATTTATTGTACTGCCTGTCACGGCCAAGATATGCCTCCCTCTGCATTTCCTTCTCTTTATTATACATATCCTTGTCCTTATAAGCCATATCTTTCTCTCGGTAAGCTTCTCTAGACCTAGTTGGCTCTCTGAAAGAAGGATCCCTGTACATTTCCCTCTCTCTATAATGCTCCCTTTCTCTGTATGGATCCTTTTCACCTCTATAGACTTCTTTTTCTTTATTATACACGTCTTTTTCTTTATACATTTCCTTTTCTCTAATATCTCTCTCACGATACATATCTTTTTCTCTTAGGTCTTTATTGTCCCTATACATGTTATCTTTGCTATCACCTCTATACACTTCTTTTTCTCTGTAAGATTCTTTGTCTCTAAATGTTTCTTTATTTTCTCTATACATTTCTTTCTCTCTATAATATTGTTTTTCTCTATAATACTCTTTGGCCATATCCTCACGATCAGGATTCTTATTAATCTCTCGCTTTGATTTTTCAGACTTATCCCGTTCCCTGTTGAAAAAGGTTTATGATTGATCTATAACATTCCCAATGTCAGTAGGATGTCAGACCTTAAAGCACATAATATTAGATTTATAAACATGTTATGAACAAGGTGATGAAAAAGTAAATAAATAGATGAAAATCAAAGAGCATTTAAAAGAAATAATTAATCAATTTTATACTTTACTATTTCATTAGTACTGCTTCAAATTCTGCATCATCTCATCTTGAAGTAAATATAAATAACCTAACAAGTTATTAAAATTGACTGGATAAGATGCAAAATGAAGCCATCTCTTTATGAGAACAATCTGAGTAATGAGTCATAATAAATTTATAGAAACAAAACAATCATAGTACTATTAACAGTGAATTAAAATAATGTTCTAATTATATAACATAAATTTTAGTATACACATAAACTGAAACATTTTCATCTAAATAATCTTTATACAAACATGTATCAAAGTTACATTGCTTGTTGTGCTGTCTCGTTGTCTGCACATAAACTTGGTCACACTCCATTGTCCATTCTCCGATAATGTACACATAGGTACATTAGTTTAATGGAAGTAATGCAGTGATAGTTTCCATCACACTTGCTTTCTTAATATACCTATTTTGGCCGTAAATACAACCATCACCACCACAAAGGTGACGAAAATGTGGATGAACATATCATAAAAAACCGGTCAAGTGCGTGTCGGGCCACGCGCAGTGAAGGGTTCCGTAGTTTTTATAACAGCCAAGTGCGTGTCGTATTCGCTGACTGATCGTTTCGTACCATGCTCTAACTAAAAGCCAAACATGACTACCTAACTAATTTGACTTCCTATACAAATCCTCACCTGATCCGACAATTTTGCACGGAAAGTTTTAATTTTTTTTTAGAGATTTGTATAAAACTTGTCATAGCCGGTGTTTTGAATTTAAATACGGACACAGAGCTACACTACTCAATCGTCACAAGAAGCTAGCACGATACAACTGGCGCTTAGCGCCATCTATCGACAATTCTATAGAGTTGATCGAAATTTTCGAGTCAAATACAATTGGTCGACTATTACTCGTAAACTTGTAAAGCCCACTTATGTGTGATAGTTTTCCTTTAAATTTCGTTATATATAGGTACTACTGCCGTGACATTTGAATTTCTAACTACAACCGTTTAGTTGATAGAGGGGGGATACTTGACTCTAACGAAAATTGGTACTTTAAAGCTTGATAAGTCACGAATGGTTTACTTAATCAAAAAACGGTCTTACCAGACCCCTAATATTTTTGAAAGACCTATCCAACGATATCCCACACTATGGGAAGAACGAAAAAAAAAAATTATCATCCCACTTTACATGTATGGGACCCTAAATAATTACTTTTTCAAAATTTTATTTTACCACTTTTTCGGCGTCATTAACGTGACATACTCATGCCAAAGTACAACTTGCTAGTACCAATAGTTTTTGAGCTAAACCGCGGACAGACGGACAGACAGACGGACATGTCGAAACTATAAGGGTTCCTTGTTGACTACGGAACCCTAAAAATACACAAGTGCAAGCAGCACATGCATATCAACCTTTAGCTTATGATCAAATAAAAGAGAGTACACAGAAATTCATTCATATTACCACTATAACCTCCAACAAACTTAGCCTTGTGTGTCATAGGTCCAGCAGATTTGCAAAGGGGGACCAACATGGAATATTTTTAGGATAAATACAACATGGTACAATTAATTATTGCAATCAGTTTTATTCTAGGGGTTCTAAAACAATATGTTTCAGGTTTTGTATATACTAAAAGTAAGCTTATTTATAAGTAAATTGATCAATCCCAAAAATCATGCAAAAAGGAATTTACCTGTACAGATGTTTCTTCTCTTTCCTTGCATTGTCTTTGTATCTATCTTTAACAGTTCTTTTGTGACCTCTTTTGTCCCGATGTGTTGTACGAATCACAGCTTGGGGAGGCTTGATGATTAAGGAATCAGCATTATCACGGTCTTCATCAGATAAACTATAATATCATCAATAAAAAAAAATTATAACTACTATTAAAATTACATGTAGACAAAAACTTATTATTCTATATGTAAAACAATATGTAGCAATGTTTTATTTGTTAAATTTTGACCAGATAGCATCAGAGTACTGATAGACATGAAAGCTCATGTAATTTGTTCTCTTTTACCATGTTCCAATGTTTAACCTGAGGCATAAACAAAGTTGAGGTACAGAAACTGCAGACAAATTTCCCTATAATAACCAATTTACCATTTTAGTACCTTGGAGAAATTTTGAAATATACTCATTGTGAATATCATTTTTACAAACATATTACAATTGTATATCACTGTTGTATATGTGAAATCCTTTGTAAACATTATACAAAAACTAGATGACCTGGCAAAATACTGTTTTATACATTTTATTTTTATTGTTATAATATACATTTTTATTGTGAAAAAAAATATTGCCTACAACCTATTCATAGACCTACTGAATATGCACAAAAATAATATAAAAATTAAATTGTCAATAAAGCCTTTTCGGAGAATAACAACTAATACTGTGACATGTTTTTTTTTAATATTTGATGTTGAAGGGAGAGAGAGATTTGTCAGTTAAGCCGGGTCCGCGGCGCCGTGTTTTCGTGTTTGCAAACAGTATAATATTGTGTGCTAACCGAATATAGAGGTGGCCTAACAGTTTAGTTAGCAAAAACACAATAACATGTTTGCCGAAACAAATGGATATCATGCCCCGTGTCCACCTGTGGGGAGGGAAAGTGATGCATTATGTGTTTGTACTCACTAGAGAAAGACGGAATTGTTCAAAGAGTAAGTTGGTTGTGTGTGACAATTCTTTGGTTTGTGATGGAGTGGAATAAAGAAAATACTTTGTTTTTTAAAAGTTACTTTTCTTCTCTTTATCTGGTAAAATTATTGATAACAGCTCTAGATAATCACGTTCTGAACATTAAAAAAAAAATTTTACCAAACCTATCATCAATTTTCAGTTCTTGATATATATTGAATGAACGAGGTTGCAGGTAGGGTCGGACCCGGAATCTATTTCTGTTTCTTCTTTAGAGAACTAAATCTACTATTGCTACAACAGCTTCCACATCTTCTTCGTCAGAACTCATTTTTGAAATTAAACAAAAACATTACAACTATAGGCGCAGCGGGCTGGCGGCTTTGCTAACATGATTTGCTAACTTGTTTTGATAACATATTTTGCTAGAAAATTGGCGCTGCAGACCAGCCTTTAAAGTTTATACTGAGAAAGAGTGCAGAAAGCTTATATTTTTATAATGACATTCAATCTTATAATTTTAATTTTTATGATTGAATTTCGACACTTGTTACGATAACTTTAACAAAGTGAAAAATGATAAGGTTAGGCAGACATGAAAACTAAAAAATAAGTTCATGTATATATGTACGAATCCAATCGTTTTCCTCAAACACATGGAGACAGGTAAAACCCAAATCAGCTTACAGGAAGGTTTACCTATTATAGCATTTGTTATAAATATATTAAATAGCGAACTGGAATGCAATGCAGGACGTAATTAGTTGTTACAGTACAGCAGGTGTACGAACAAATTATACAAGCATGTCGTCCAATTCTCATTGTTTGACATGATACTTATTTCACAACATTTAAATTACAATCTTTTAAATGTTGTATATTAATTCAGAAGAAAGGAACTACCTATATAATTTCATGAAAACGTACCTAAAATCCATTTCATCTTGAGCTGGGCTACGCGCTAGCTCTCCATCTTCACTTTGATCATCCTCGTAATTACTCATGATACAACTTCTTTTCTTCAATTGCTTATCTCACTTATCAAAGTATACCACGATATAATAACCACAAATCATAAAGATGAATAAACCAATCAGATCGAAGTTTGGAAATTAAGATAAAATTACAAATTTAAGTTAAACGCGAACGAATTATATATTCCAAACACTCACGCTGGAAACGCCATTTTGTAAAAAGAAAAGACGTATAGACTATAAAAATTAAAAAAAAAACCATTATTCTCTATGCTAACTGATTGAATAGAACTCAGACTAGAGATGAGATATACTTGCAAATATCAATACCAGGGCTTGCAAGTACGAGTCTGTAAAAATACCAGGGTTGGAAACCAGGTATTAAAATACTAGAAAGTATTTTGAGCCACTTCGGATTTCAGTCTACTAGTCCAGGTCGTACCATGCCACAATCTAGTACGGCTTTTGTAGATGAAATCTTTCCTTCCTACTTAATTTACAGAAATTAATAATTCACTTAATTAAATTCACGGAAATATGTTTTCTTTGCACATGCAAGCATAAGGCATAAGGTTTGACACTCCCGATTTGTATGATATTAATGCTTTGCACATTTTACATTCAGCTTTATTTTAGCCAAACTTTTCTTAGGAGCCATGGTTTGTAACTGTATTTTTGTTTACAACTAGTAAGTCTTATCAATTTTAAAAGAAAACACTTAACTACAGTTCAAAAATCGTCTTTTACCTATTTAAATATTTACATTCCTAACTAATAAACAAAGTCACGTACACATAAAAAAGCAGTTTTGTTTATTTACACACTAACTGTTAGTAGTTTAAATTCAATAAACTCGCGAAATAAGAAAGTCACGGTCAGTTGGTAAATTGCATAACAAGCTCGCACTCACTACACAGTATTTATATGTATCATCTATGCACTCACTCAAACGACAACTGACGAAAGAAAAATAAAAAACGTAAACATAACAAAATATTTTCTAAAATACTTTCGTTCACGCAATAATGTGTCTTTTATTAATAGTCATTAGGGTGAATGGCGCCGCAAACTACTCAAAAGAAAAGAAAAGGTTCCCTGATGCACACACCTACACAGATTTCGGTTTATGTACTCAGACAACTTTGGAATATTTAGAGAACTACTACACAATCGCATTTGCAAATGAAAAATACTTTGAACCTTGCAAGTATTTTTTTTCTGATACGATTATGCTCCTTTTTGCTGAGGTAAAACGAATCAATTTCCTATGCAAGTATTTTCACATCAATCCAAGCCCTGTTGGAAGAAAAAATACTTGCATAGGAAATTGACCCGTGATTTCTTATAAATAAGAAGCACAATCGCGTTTACATATAAATACTTGCAAAGACAAACCGTATACTAGAATAGACTTGCATACGAAATTGAAAGTATTTTCTATCTGTATAGGAAATTGAACCGTGATTTCCTAAGAATAAGGAGCACAATCGCGTTTACAAATAAATACCTGCATAGAGACGAAAGTTTCTACTTTTATTCAATCCAAGCCCTGTTGAAAGAAAAATACTTGCATAGGAAATTGACCCGTGAGTTCTTATAAATAAGAAGCACAATCGCGTTTACATATAAATACTTGCAAAGACAGTCCATATACTAGAATAGACTTGCATACGAAATTGTTACGTAGTCTCTTACAGATAAGGAGCATAATCGCATAGTCGGGCGATCGTCAAGCCCCGACCGGACCGAGTCCGAAATACTTTGAAGTCTTGCAAGTATTTCGGATCGGTACCTGGTGTACGTACTTGGAAGTAAATACCTGGTGTAAAAACCTGGTCGCGTAAATACGTACCATCCCTAACTCAGACCAATATATAATGTACTCTGTGACTCAGACCAAGGAACTTGTACCTAAACTGGAATGCGGACGCCAAGGATCTTCTACCTACTAACTGGATTGCTTACGAATGATTCAAAGAATACAGAAAGTCTTTCTTAGTAGAGATGAGATATACTTGCAAATATCAATACCAGGGCTTGCAAGTACGAGTCTGTAAAAATACCAGGGTTGGAAACCAGGTATTAAAATACTAGAAAGTATTTTGAGCCACTTCGGATTTCAGTCTACTAGTCCGGTCGTACCATGCCACAATCTAGTACGGCTTTTGTAGATGAAATCTTTCCTTCCTACTTAATTTACAGAAATTAAAAAAACTTTTTACCAAAAAATTAAACCGACTCCCAAAAAACACTGCAAAGTGAAAAATAACTTTAATTTCGGTAGTCGGTGTCTTTAGTTTTGTTTTTTCGTTTTTGGCACCGACTTCCGAAATTAAAGTTATTTTTCACTTTGCAGTGTTTTTTGGGAGTCGGTTTAATTTTTTGGTAAAAAGTTTTTATTTCACTCTTTTTAGTTGGATGATTTTTAATTTACCTAGTTACAAGAGCCTAAATGTCAACTACTTATAACCTTTTACAAAATATTGCTTTTCCCAATGCTGGGCCGTTAATTGTTGAGGAGTTCTCCTGGTACTTCACCATCAGCTCTACATCACCATATGGATTGTGACGAGCATAAAGTGCTTAACACCCATATTCAAGTAATCGAATCGCAATCCACTCAATACTTATTATTGAGTAGTTTCGGCGGCCATCTGTGGTCTTCATCATCAGTTCCACTTCCCCAAATGGTACTTTTTGAGAGCAACTGCACAAGTTACTATAAGAAATACCCAAAACGCCATAGGTGTGCCTATAATATTTGAAGAGTTCCCTCGATTTCTCCAAGATCCCATCATCAGATCCTGACTTTGGTGATAATGGTACCAATTTCGAAGTATACCCATTCGAACAAAAAAAGAATTTTCCAAATCGGTTCAGCCGTCTTCGAGTACTCGATGATCATACATAAAAAAAAAAAAAAAAAAAAAATATACGCGTCGAATTGATAACCTCCTCTTTTGGTCGTCGGTTGATAATTCACTCACTTAAAATTCACGGAAATATGTTTTCTTTGCACATGCAAGCATAAGGCATAAGGTTTGACACTCCCGATTTGTATGATATTAATGCTTTGCACATTTTACATTCAGCTTTATTTTAGCCAAACTTTTCTTAGGAGCCATGGTTTGTAACTGTATTTTTATTTACAACTAGTAAGTCTTATCAATTTTAAAAGAAAACACTTAACTACATTCAACTACGTTCAAAAATCGTCTTTTACCTATTTAAATATTTACATTCCTAACTAATAAACAAAGTCACGTACACATAAAAAAGCAGTTTTGTTTATTTACACACTAACTTTTAATAGTTTAAATTCAATAAACTCGCGAAATAAGAAAGTCACGGTCAGTTGGTAAATTGCATAACAAGCTCGCACTCACTTCTCAGTATTTATATGTATCATCTATGCACTCACTCAAACGACAACTGACGAAAGAAAAATAAAAAACGTAAACATAACAAAATATTTTCTAAAATACTTTCGTTCACGCAATAATGTGTCTTTTATTAATAGTCATTAGGGTGAATGGCGCCGCAAACTACTCAAAAGAAAAGAAAAAGTTCCCTGATGCACACACCTACACAGATTTCGGTTTATGTACTCAGACAACTTTGGAATATTTAGAGAAATACTACACAATCGCATTTGCAAATGAAAAATACTTTGAACCTTGCAAGTATTTTTTTTTCTGATACGATTATGCTCCTTTTTGCTGAAGCAAAACGAATCAATTTCCTATGCAAGTATTTTCACATCAATCCAAGCCCTGTTGGAAGAAAAAATACTTGCATAGGAAATTGACCCGTGATTTCTTATAAATAAGAAGCACAACCGCGTTTACATATAAATACTTGCAAAGACAAACCGTATACTAGAATAGACTTGCATACGAAATTGAAAGTATTTTCTATCTGTATAGGAAATTGAACCGTGACTTCCTAAGAATAAGGAGCACAATCGCGTTTACAAATAAATACCTGCATAGAGACGAACGTTTCTACTTTTACTCAATCCAAGCCCTGTTGAATGAAAAAATACTTGCATAGGAAATTGACCCGTGACTTCTTATAAATAAGAAGCACAATCGCGTTTACATATAAATACTTGCAAAGACAAACCGTATACTAGAATAGACTTGCATACGAAATTGAAAGTATTTTCTATCTGTATAGGAAATTGAACCGTGACTTCCTAAGAATAAGGAGCACAATCGCGTTTACAAATAAATACCTGCATAGAGACGAACGTTTCTACTTTTACTCAATCCAAGCCCTGTTGAATGAAAAAATACTTGCATAGGAAATTGACCCGTGAGTTCTTATAAATAAGAAGCACAATCGCGTTTACATATAAATACTTGCAAAGACAATCCATATACTAGAATAGACTTGCATACGAAATTGTTACGTAGTCTCTTACAGATAAGGAGCATAATCGCATAGTCGGGCGATCGTCAAGCCCCCACCGGAGCGAGTCCGACTCCGAGTAGCCGTATAAAATACTTTGAAGTCTTGCAAGTATTTCGGATCGGTACCTGGTGTACGTACTTGGAAGTAAATACCTGGTGTAAATACCTGGTCGCGTAAATACGTACCATCCCTATTTCTTAGCTGATAAACAATAGAGTATAGTGTTGGGTTAATAGCCGGATGCTTTGAGTTATTATCGATTATAATCCATAAGTGTCCATTAATAGCCTTGCAATGGATGATAACCCTGCTATTAATGTATTGTTAAAAAAATAAATGCATTTTTTTGTTTTATTGTAAAATCTGGGGTGTGAATATAAATTGGGTGCGTGTACGCAGTGTGATTCAATGTATTGTTATTCTTTTTATTTATTTTCATTTTTTTGTATGAGAAAAAGTGTTAATAATAAAATAAATACACATTTTTAGGAAATTCAGTTTTGTTAATTTAGAGAACAAAAAGGCTCATCGGCAACGAGAAACTGGTCGAGACAAGCTCCAGAGCCTGGAACATCGGCGACGTGTTGCAAGCCTGTCAGTCTTCTATCGGTTACATTTCGGGGAGTGTGCGATGGAATTGCACAGTCTTATTCCACCAAGCCCGTTCCATCATCAGACTACAGGACAAACGGCGATGCGCCATCGTTACATGGTGGATATCCCACCCATACGCAAGAAACGTTTTGGGAATACCTACTTTCATTGTACGTACGGCTAAGGAGTGAAATTCCCTGCCGGAGTCTGTGTTTCCTGATAGTTACAACCTGGGAGTCTTTAAGTCAAGAGTGAATAGGTTACTTCTAGGCAAGCGTGCTTCATCTTCGACCACATCATCGCTTAACATCAGGTGAGATTATGGTCAAACGAAAATCAACTATAAAAAAGTGGCTCTTTATGAAGCGCTATTAGGTCCATAATGCAGTGTATTAGAAACGCGTGCTTTTTACTTTACGTTACTGCACTAGTGCTATAACGCCACAGATAACTATTTACTAGTCGGAGGTTGGAGATAGCGGCTTGTGGAAAGTTCCACAGACTAGTTTGGTTGCGTTCAGAAAAATTGATAATCAAAATATCAAAAATTTATGAATATCGGAATTCCGATATTACTCCTCTCAATTCCGGAATTGAAATACCAGAAAAATTGTTACGGAATTCCGGAATTAAGAAATTCCGGAATGCATGCCCTAACGCCAACCGAATCCGGAATCAGTACGTCGACTGATATCTTTCGGTGAAGAAGTCCTTTTTCGTGTGTTCCTGGTTTGTATACTGTATAATCATAAAATGGTTAGAAAATAAAAATATCCCAAATAAATGACTGATAAACCATTAACCAACCATTAACCATAAACCTCACCACCATTTTAGTTATTGTAGTACTTACTTAAATATGTATGTAGTCTAAGTGTAAAATACTGTATAGATATAAGTAAGCAAATAAACAAATAAATAAACAAATATACATACCTACCGAAATGACTGATAAAGAATTTAAAAAAAAACTAAGTATATAAAAAATCTAATTACCAAAAATCAATGTAAATAGCTGATTGAAAATTTTTAAATAGGACAGATTAGTTTTAAATTGCACATTTATTGTTGAAAGATAGATTAAAATGAAGTCTAATCTAACAGTCCGAAGTCTGAAAACCATGAAGGGAAATTTTCGGTGTATTCCCGTTCGTCCCCTCGACTTCGTCCCCCTAGGGGGACGAACGGGAATTCACAAAAATAATATTTAATTTGTTCCCGATCGTCCCCCTAATTTTTTTGGGGGGACGAACGGGAATAATTTATTAATTATTTTTTTAGTTCTATTGCTCCCACCAAATAATATATATATTTATATATATATATATTTTGACCAATAGGATGCACAAAGCGTATTTTGGTAGTGTTCGTAATAGTAAGTATTAATATAATGTTACACGCCCTGTACTCACAAAACGTTTTGGTGACCTCTTCGGGGAAACCGAAGGTTTTGTCTGTGCGATTATGGACGAAGTTATGATGACGTATAACTATCGGAAATATATTGTGAAGGATGGTACGGTAGACATATGTCGGGCATGTCACGAACTGGGAGAATCCATTCGTCACATTATCTCCGGTTGTTCTCGTCTGGCTAACGTCGTCACAGCCAATGGTATAATAGCCAAGAGCCTCGACCAACATCTAAGGAAGCTCTAGTTGGACAGCTGGATCAAGGGCTTGATCCAGAAAGCTGTACTCCAGGAAACGGCGCGTATTGTGAGGAGGTTCCTCTCTATGGAGCCCTGACCACTGGTAGCTTGGACCCTGTTCCCGATACCGGTGGACTACTATTTTTTATATTTTTAAATGATTTTATATTAATATTTAAAAATGTAATTTATATGTACATATATTAAATAAATGGAATAATAATAATATATCCTTTGAAAAGCAGTCTTTTTCTATATGTACACCTGCGACTTTCAGTGTCTTTCTTTGAGCTTTGTTTATGGTCATTGCGGATGCCGCTTCTAGGGGAAATTAGAGTTTATCGAACTGAATGCAAGGAATAAATACGTTTTCACCGCTTGCTGTTCCTGTCATAATTATTGCTTGAAAACATTGCATCCAAGGTGTGTAATTTGTAGTCGCATGCCATTACAAAGCCTTGGTGCGCCCTGATTACGCATCAACAGGACTGGGACACCAAGTTTAAGACTCAAATAATATGATGGGGTACCCTGACAATTCCAGAGAGTTGATAAACTCTACAGGGTACGACGTCACTTGCTTTGTATCCATGACATTGTCGACGGACAGATACTCGACAACATCACAATCCACATGAGACATAATCTTTTCGTTGATCTGCCCTACAATTTCGTTAGCCGGTGCCAAAATTACTCTTTCACGCAGCCATTCTTTATCCCTCATATTTGTTTTCAAATCAAAATAAACGTGGTTTTTTAAATTATCTGTATCTTGGACTATGTTACAGAATTCAGAGCTCAAATAAATCATCCCGTTGATATCTGTTGCCACACGATCTTCTCCTATTTTCAAAAGGGCAAACGCATATTGCCCCGATTTTGAAATATAAATGATTCGTATATTAACTTGATGTTGACTGGTCCATGACGTGGGTTCCCCAGCCCTAAACATAGATTTGTATAGCCTACATGCAGTTGTGTAGTTTAAAAAAAAATGTTATGAGTGGTTTTTGAATACGCGATTTGAATGAATTGGGAGGGGGGAATATAAAGTTCCAACACCCTTTTACATCCTTAAGGGATGATTTCCAGGATAAAAACTATCTTATGTCCTTCCCAGGGTCCTAAACTATTCTCATGCCAAATTTCATGTAAATCGGTTCAGCGCGAAAAGGTAACAGACAGACAGACAGATAGACAGACAGAGTTACTTTCGCATTTATAATATTAGTATGGAAGTATGGATTACATTAACACCCGTGCACTTTCATTGTTTTGTCAACACTAACCCGACCGGTCTAATTTAAGGATAGGAAAGGGAGAGAATGTCAGGTAAACCAATAGGATTTACGCAAATAACACAATGTTATAGGCACTCTTTTGTTAAGTCTGGCATCGCCGACGCATGCCGCCAAAGCTATTACATTTAGTGTAGGTAAACATTTTAAATGAAACAATGATAAACTTAGGATACGTTTTTATAATTCATAAAAAAATAGAGAAGAATTTTGTAAAATAATGATTAAATCTAACGAAGCAACTAATTTAAAAGTAAACTACGAAATAACGAATAAACATATTATGCACAAATCTTTTAGTGGGACGAATGGCACTAATCAAAGAACATATTCCCATTCGTCCCCCCAAAAAAATTAGGGGGACGATCGGGAACAAATTAAATATTATTTTTGTGAATTCCCGTTCGTCCCCCTAGGGGGACGAAGTCGAGGGGACGAACGGGAATACACCAAATTTTCAATCACTAAAATAACATTAACAGCAGGGTTATCATCCATAATTGGCTATTAATGGCTATTAACTGCTTTTAATCGATTATTAGCCAAATGATATTAACCGGATTATTATCATTGCCCAACACTAATAGAGTATAAACTTGCACGCATAAAACTGAAGGAACTTTTCGTTCCGAGCGAGACAGTGCGTGTGTGGACTGTGTCCCTTTCTTCTGTGTGTCAGATTAAAAATATTTATTTCAATGGTAATTTTTTCGACCTGTCTGTTGTAGTAATAACACCTGGTTTTAAACTTCTTTGGAATTCTATCTTTAAAATGAATTACCATTATTACTGTATGCATATGAATGAAAATTATAGTTATTTTACCATGCAAACACAAGATGTTTAAAACAAAAAAAAATTGAATTTGTAACAATTAGTAGTGATATATTATACTATACATGGCAATTACTACGTTCCCGTCTGACGTTTACTTGACATCTGTATGTTTGTAAATTTGCATTATATTTAATTTTGTGAGTTTTCGTAATATTAAAGTGCAAGATACTGTAACCATGGTAAGAACGTGTTTTGTGGTTAATCGCAAGAGTGAAGGGTACCCCGGGTCTGGAATTTCCTTTTTTAAGTAAGTTTTGTGACTTTGTTTACAAATTGCATTTAGGGTGACTATGTTTTCAATGTAAAAGTGGATGTTCTTCTTTTTATTCTTCTTATTTTTTTTTTCTTTCTTCTCATTATTAATTATTTTTTGTTATTTTAAGCTTTCCTAAAACTGATGATCTTCGAGACCGGTGGCTCAGTGTTCTACACAGAAAAAGGTCAGAAACGGTTCCAAAATTTGTAGCCGCCATTTCAACGCCGAAGAAATATTGCATTTCGAAACAAGATCAAATGATGCAATTGCATCCATTTTCCCTAAAGTAAGTTATCAATCTTTACAAATGACATGAAGATCACCGTTCCGAAATAGAATATGAGCATAACAAGATGAATTTTCATTTTGAATCTATCTTATCTTCGAGACCGGTGGCTCAGTGTTCTACATAGAAAAAGGTCAGAAACGGTTCCAAAATTTGTAGCCGCCATTTCAAGCCCGAAGAAATATTGCATTTCGAAACAAGATCAAATGATGCAATTGCATCCATTTTCCCTAAAGTAAGTTATCAATCTTTACAAATGACATGAAGATCACCGTTCCGAAATAGAATATGAGCATAACAAGATGAATTTTCATTTTGAATCTATCTTAACCATTAATACCTACTAAAATTTTGTTCTCATCAATCTATTATTATTTTAGATTCCTGTTAAAGCGAAACAAATAAATGTTTTAAGTACTATAATATTGAAACCCACTAAAGAAAAGAATATACAACCTGTACTGGGCACATTCAAAGATCTGGTAAGTGAATGTTATGAAAGGAGTCAAATTAATAAGCATAAAAGTCGACATTTTAGTTGATTTATTTACTTTTGCTTAGCAAATTGATGGCAAAAATATTTTATATCATTTTGGCCAAAAACTCGCTACGCAAACTTGCTTACAAGTGTAGTTTATTATATTAATAATTACTTATAACTTAATTACTTAACTTTTATCCACTGCAGTTAGTTAATGTCGACAAATATTAATAATAATTCATAATTTAAAGATTATTTCCATACTTTTAACTAATAATAGTGTAATACATTTTTTAGGGTTGTGTGTCAAGCCAATCTTGTAACAAACCTGCAGCTGCAACATATGAGGAACTAGAAAATATAGAACTAACCAATGATAATGATATTTTATACTTTATAATATCATTGGAACTAACCTAATAATAATAATAACCTTATAATTGTCATTCGATCTGCCTCCTTTATTTTTAGAATTATGTATGTTAATAATATTGATTTCTAATCTTAAATATCACATGTGGTGTTAGCCTGTAATTAATTGTTACACTTATAAATATAATATGACTGTTTCATACAAATGTATAGTGTAAACAATTGTAGGTTAACCTAAATAAATATATACACAAATAAATTATATCTCTTCTGTTATTCTTTCTATTTATAATCATCGTTTTTAATGAAGGGTTTTAGTAGTTTTAATTATATATAAACACTGCATCATTTTATTTTTAGTCTACTGGTTCTGACCGTACAAGTGTCGAATAAACGTAGATTACCAATTAATGCATGTTTGTTTGGACGTCTATACCACTGCCTATCAAGGCCAAGCCTTTGAAGAATTGCCAGCTTGTGATTCTGTTATTAATTCAATCTGCAATAATTGTATTTGTATCATGGGTCTTAACCACTTTGAAAGTTTATAATTCAACGCAATAAAATCTGCTTAAGAAAACCAATTTTGCATTTAGTCTGCATAACGAAGCGATTATTATAGAAATTAGCGCGCTCAATATAAGTTCCTCAGATATATATTGAGAACTAGCTTTTCGCCCACGTGGAATTCTGTTATATCGCGCTACCGAGCAACTGTTCAAAAATCTGTGATAGAAAGAACCCTATATAGTTCCCATGGTTTTAAACTATCTCCATGCCAATTTTTTTCGAAAGCGGCTCTGTGATTTAACCGTGAAAGCGTAACAGACCGATACAGACCTTTGTATTCATAATTGAATTTATTTATTTATTTCTATTTAATACGTTGTTAAGAAAAAAACCGGCCAAGTACGAGTCGGACTCGCGCATGAAGGGTATTTGTATAGGTATAGTAGGTCGGAACGGATTTGAGCTTCGCGTCCGCATTCCAGTTTAGGTACAAGTTCCTTGGCGGACGCGAAGCTCAAATCCGTTCCGAAGAGTATACCCTCGAAGGACCTAGCTATCTCTTTCTAGTAGTGTGGATATCAATTCGCGATAAACGTAAGGACAATTTTATTTGATGCAATATTTGCAGGTTTTTTAAGACACTTATTATTAACCTTACAAATGATGTATTTCTGTTACCGCTATAACAAAAAATACAAAAAAATAATTAAAATAAATATTTAAGGGAGACTCCCATACAACAGTTGTGATTTTTTTGGCGCTTATTTTAGGTAATGGTTCCGTACCACTCATTACCTACCTATAAAAATACCCTTCATGCGCGAGTCCGACTCGTACTTGGCCGGTTTTTTTCTTTACGTATTAAATAGAAATAAATAAATAAATTCAATTATGAATACAAAGGTCTGTATCAGTCTGTTATGCTTTCACGGTTAAATCACAGAGCCGCTTTCGAAAAAATTTGGCATGGAGATAGTTTAAAACCCTGGGAACTATATAGGGTTCTTTCTATCACAGATTTTTGAACAGTTGCTCGGTAGCGCGATATAACAGAATTCCACGCGGGCGAAAAGCTAGTTCTCAATATATATCTGAGGAACTTATATTGAGCGCGCTAATTTCTATAATAAACGCTTCGTTATGCAGACTAAATGCAAAATTGATTTTCTTAAGCAGACTTTATTGCGTTGAATTATAAACTTTTAAAGTGGTTAAGAGTGTTAAGACCCATGATACAAATACAATTATTGCAGATTGAATTAATAACAGAATCACCAGCTGGCAATTCTTCGAAGGCTTGGCCTTGATAGGCAGTGGTATAGACGTCCAAACAAACGTGCATTAATTGGTAATCTACGTTTATTCGACACTTGTACGGCCAGAACCAGTAGACTAAAAATAAAATGATGCAGTGTTTATATATAATTAAAACTACTAAAACCCTTCATGAAAAACGATGATTATAAATAGAAAGAATAACAGAAGAGATATAATTTATTTGTGTATATATTTATTTAGGTAAACCTACAATTGTTCACACTATACATTTGTATGAAACAGTCATATTATATTTATAAGTGTAAAAATTAATTACAGGCTAACACCACATGTGCTATTTAAGATTAGAAATCAATATTATTAACATACATAATTCTAAACATAAAGGAGGCAGATCGAATGACAATTATAAGGTTATTATTATTAGGTTGGTTCTATATTTTCTAGTTCCTCATATGTTGCAGCTGCACGTTTGTTACAAGATTGGCTTGACACACAACCCTAAAAAATGTATTACACTATTATTAGTTAAAAGTATGGAAATAATCTTTAAATTATGAATTATTATTAATATTTGTCGACATTAACTAACTGCAGTGGATAAAAGTTAAGTAATTAAGTTATAAGTAATTATTAATATAATAAACTACACTTGTAAGCAAGTTTGCGTAGCTGAGTTTTTGGCCAAAATGATATAAAATATTTTTGCCATCAATTTGCTAAGCAAAAGTAAATAAATCAACTAAAATGTCGACTTTTATGCTTGTTTATTTGACTCCTTTCATAACATTCACTTACCAGATCTTTAAATGTGCCCAGTACAGGTTGTATATTCTTTTCTTTAGTGGGTTTCAATATTATAGTACTTAAAACATTTATTTGTTTCGCTTTAACAGGAATCTAAAATAATAATAGATTGATGAGAACAAAATTTTAGTAGGCATTAATGGTTAAGATAGATTCAAAATGAAAATTCATCTTGTTATGCTCACATTCTATTTCGGAACGGTGATCTTCATGTCATTTGTAAAGATTGATAACTTACTTTAGGGAAAATGGATGCAATTGCATCATTTGATCTTGTTTCGAAATGCTATATTTCTTCGGGCTTGAAATGGCGGCTACAAATTTTGGAACCGTTTCTGACCTTTTTCTGTGTAGAACACTGAGCCACCGGTCTCGAAGATCATCAGTTTTAGGAAAGCTTAAAATAACAAAAAATAATGAATAATGAGAAGAAAGAAAAATAATAAATAAGAAGAATAAAAAGAAGAACATCCACTTTTACATTGAAAACATAGTCACCCTAAATGCAATTTGTAAACAAAGTCACAAAACTTACTTAAAAAAGGAAATTCCAGACCCGGGGTACCCTTCACTCTTGCAATTAACCACAAAACACGTTCTTACCATGGTTACAGTATCTTGCACTTTAATATTACGAAAACTCACAAAATTAAATATAATGCAAATTTACAAACATACAGATGTCAAGTAAACGTCAGACGGCAACGTAGTAATTGCCATGTATAGTATAATATATCACTACTAATTGTTACAAATTCCATTTTGTTTTTGTTTTAAACATCTTGTGTTTGCATGGTAAAATAACTATAATTTTCATTAATATGCATACAGTAATAATGGTAATTCATTTTAAAGATAGAATTCCAAAGAAGTTTAAAACTAGGTGTTATTACTACAACAGACAGGTCGAAAAAATTACCATTGAAATAAATATTTTTAATCTGACACACAGAAGAAAGGGACACAGTCCACACACGCACTGTCTCGCTCGGAACGAAAAGTTCCTTCAGTTTTATGCGTGCAAGTTTATACTCTATTGTTTAACAGCTAAGAAAGACTTTCTGTATTCTTTGAATCATTCGTAAGCAATCCAGTTAGTAGGTAGAAGATCCTTGGATCTCACAATCTAACTAACACTGACAGTGACAAAGGTTCTTACGGTGGTGGCGCCATCTGCGATTAGCTTTCATTTGCACGCCCCATTGGGTAGGATTACTTCGAAATAAGATACACACACTCAAGGATCTTCTACTACAAGTTCCTTGCACACACTATACCTATACAGAGGATATTAACAACCACGGACATAGAGTACTATAAAGGTGCTTCTAAACGGGCTATATTTTTCTGCAATATGTGGCTGCAATACAACGGCCGGCAACATTGCCAGCAATACCAGCCAGACTATGCAATATTGCAGTAATGTCCCGGCAATAGTTGACAAATATTTTGGGTATGGCCATGTGTGGCCGATATTGTTCGATAGAATGCCGGGCGATCGCTGAGCGATCGATTTAACTGCAATGTTGCCCAGCCAGTTCTTTTGTTGTTTCAGTCGCTCTCTATTGTAATGGCATAGTGCATCTTTTTCTACCGATATGAACTTAGAGCATGGTTAAATGCTCTAAGGATATGAAGTTTGTTATGAGTATAATTGCTATGTTCAGTGCTTTGTTTGACTGACTGACCTGTGCTTGTTTGTTTTTGAGGTTATATTATGTTTACAAAAATTACTAATACGTGGACTAACGAGAAGGTTATAATATAATATAATAATATCCCACAACTTTTCACACAACGCCATCTAGTCCCAAACTAAGCAGAGCTTGTGCTATGAGTACTAGACAACTGATAAACATACATATATATTTCTAAATACATACATATTATAGATAAATTACACCCAGACAAAACACAAATGATCGTGCTCATCACACAAACATTTGTCCTGGGTGGGAATCGAACCCACGACCTTGAGCATAGCAGTCAGGGCCACTGGCCACTAGACCAACAGGCCCGTCAAAAGATTTCGTTAATGAAGTACATTTATATACATATACAAAGACAGAAATGCTAAAAAAGATGGATGGATTGTAATAGCTGAATTTGAGATATCAATTATTTTAAAATTATTTTTTATTTTAAAATAATGTAAGCTGCTGCGACAAGTGTGAATTCGTCAGCCATTGTTGCCGATTTGTTTAGCCCGTTTAAGAGTCTGCATCATGAACCACCCTATAGCCGACATATCGCAACACATGGCCCAGCCATAGATTGCTCGAACATCAGTGTCCGAGCAATGTTTTTGTAATGGCCGGGCAATTAGTTGCCAATAGTGCAGCCACAAATTGCAGAATAATATATCCCGTTTAGAAGCGCCTTAATACATACTACGGATCATAGAGTACTATAATACTTGACCATGGAAGTGCCCCTCAGATATCGCGCGCGTGTCAACATTAAGCAGAGATGCGCAACATTAGCTTATTCGCTGTCAGATTCATGTCGCGATTGGTTGTCTCTAAAATACACGAAATATATTAGAAATTATGCCTTGTTGTGCGGTTTTCACCTGCAAAAACGAAGTGGAAAAAATCTATCTTGTGGAGGTGTATGGTATCATCGGTAAATATTAAACTATGTAAATTTTAAATAAATTTGTTTTTATTTTGGATGAAGCCGTACTTGATCGCCTCCTTTCGGAAATGAGTAGCTATATCTCTTTACATCCGACGCCGACTGAGGTGACATCACCACAGCTCAAATTCAAAGGCTTCCAAAATTACGAAAATATCAATACTTTTTTCTCCAATTCCGTAATTACGTAATTTTTCCAATTTTTTTTAATGGGTATGAATTTTTGTATATTTTGTAGATAGAGTATCTACAATTTTTACAATTATCTTTTACTATCTCAAATTCAAGGAATTATCAAAATGAACACAATATTTAAACAAAAAATATTTATTCAAGAACTTATCATCGTACATCGGTTAAGTCAAACCATTTTTTTTTCGTCCCGAATATAATCTTTCTTCTTGAAAATGAAATGAAATAAATTTTATAAAAGACAAGGTATTTAAAGTTTTGTCACCCAGGGAACATCTTAGTTTACTAAAAAAATATCGCGCGGATGAAAAGGCTCGCTCAGCTTCAACACTTGCAGGTTTGCAGGCGTTATCAAAAGCAAATAATTACACGCTGCAGTCAAAAAAACTTCGCGACCGCCGCCAGCGCTGATATAAATGCACATTTCTACCCTAATTTTTATTTTTTTATTTTATAATTATTATAATTATTAATTTTTAGTTGTGCAATTTTCAACTCCTCGACATCATCGTCACTGGAGGCAATTGCAGCCGATGCACTCGGTTGTGGTTGTGAATTTGTACATTTTCGTGTAGAATTATATTTCAACCGTTCCAATAGTTCGTATATCATCCGACGATGGTTTCGTGAAATGTTCTGTGGCATCAGTTTGGAAAAAATCCTCATTGTTATAAAAACATTGCAAAACATCGAATACATTTGTTCGCCTTTCCTTTATTTTCTTTCTAAGAGATGGGGCTAGTTTTCCATCGAGATCGTTTGACTGAAGATCAAGTTGCGCTAGCATAAATCGAAGCGAAGCGTCGGCCGTCAATAAGATATATTTATCCCCGTCAAGGTCAATAAATATTTTTAATACTATCTATTATCTTTTCATTGCACACTAGCTTGTGCCAGCGGCTTCGCCCGCGTGAATTTAATACTTTATTTGAAAATAATCTATAGCCTATCTATAGCACTCAAGAATAATGCAGCTACATATTAGGCAAAGAATTTACAGAATCGGTTCAGTAGTTTCAGAGATTACGCCTACATAAAAACTTACAAATTTTACCTCTTTAATATTAACATACATTCTATTTTTTTGAAGATGATCAACCTTTTTCCATTACTGAGCATTGGTATGATGTCGATAAATATTACATTATCGATATTTGTCTAAATCTCTATCTGAGTGGCAAAACACGTTACATGTGCATGCAAATATGATATGTATTTAAAATATTTAGCGTTCCGAATAGAATAAATTGGTTACATCGCTATCTAGCGTTGAGTAGCTGAAGTCGTTGTAAATTGTTCGTTTTCAGTGTTTTAAACGATAAACACTTTTATTGATTATGTCATGTCAAATAATAACAACTCTCGGTAGCTATAATAAGACTCAATTTTTGACAGCATTAAAAAGATGATTTGTTAAAGTTGCGTTTCAACTTTGTAGCCAATTATATCCAGTGTTGCCAATGTAGGCGATTTTTCGCCATTTAGGCTACTTACTAAGAGAATCGGCGACGAAAAAAGATGAAACGCGACCGGTCGCCTTGTAAGCCTTTCTTAACAAATTAGTTACAGGTAAGGTACATTATATTGTATTATAATTATTTATGGAAAGTAAAGATAAAATAATATTCTTGCTCATTGTAAAAAAATATTAAAAGAATTAAATCATAATATTTGAATCAGCTGTGGGTGGATCGCAGATAGGCTCATCCTCTTGAACTAAATCACTGTTATTGTTATTCAAAATATTATTGTAATATTGGAGTTCATTGAGATTTTCCCACTGCGGTCCATAGTGTTTCTCCAATAACTTCCTCACATCATGTTTTTTCTCTGCTTTTATAACCACATTATTTTTTGGCAGGGGCAATGGCAGAACATCCTTGAAAGATTTCCCTCTTTTTAGAATAGATTTTAATTGAGTAAAGTCAGATGTGTAATGGAGTTCCCCTTTAACTTTTACCTTATTTATTACCCATCCTACTTATAAAAAAACGCTTACTTTGCGCAAATTGAAAATGCCATTGACCAGGTGGTTTAATAATATCCTGTAGGGCAGATTTCCAGTCATAAACCATCTCCATGTTAGTAACCGTCCCATATTTGTTAAAAATATTATGATATTCTTTAGGTTGTACAATCACTTCATGTCTTTTTAACTCCCTTTCAATGTTACCAAACACCCTGTCAGCTGGTAGGAAAGAATGACCTGGTATAGGAAAAACAAGTTCTACTTCTTTTATATTAATGGGAGCATTACTTAACCAGACACAGCACATTCCGATAAAAATTGAATTTTTATTTTGAGCTCCGCAACCATCAGCTACAAGTCGCAAAGTTTGAATTCCATCAAAACTCAATGCATTCAACTGGTGATATACTGCTGAAGCAATTTCATTCGCTCCTTTCTTATACTCATTTTCATTCCATGAGTATAAATTGACAGTATCCCGATTAAGTTTCTTTCCTTCCACTGATAAAATAACAGCGAAGTTGTATATATACAGCTGTCGACTATAATAAGTTATTTGGTCCGGTAATTTAGGCAGAACTTGGTTTTTTTGACAGTCAAAAGAAAGTGTGAGCATTCCATCTTGTCGCTCATTTAATAATTCGTAGAATTTTTTAGCCTTACGTTTGTGAATTGTTTTTTCTATCATGTACTTAGCTTTAACTGATGAATTTTGTTCCCTCTTAATTTGTTCGTCCAATTCTGTACATTTGGAACAAACATCAGTTCTTGGGTTGCCTAATCCAACATTGTAATGCATTTTAAAAATTCTTCTAAAATAACACTGCTTTACAGAATTCATTGCTTGTTTATTAAAAATTTGCCACATTTTTTTAATGTTTAATGTCGAATCTAAATATTTCCTTTCGGTAGAAGACCGGCAATAGTGAGACTCTATGCACATAAAAGATTCAATAAATGTTTTAACTTGCTGTAGTTTGTGGACATTTTTGTGTGATGTGTGATCTCCTCCTCTATTTTCTTTTACGAGACCACCAGTTGTTTTATAAATTTCCGCTACCCTGCGGATTCTATTCCGCGGTATTTGCAATATGCCCAAAAATGTTGATTGGCAAACGTGGAGCAAGGTATTAGAGTTCCGTTTCCTTACAAATAATTTCGTGGAGTAGTTCGCCTGGCGTGCTGGCCCCTGTGTTCCCGGCCTGGGACGACGACGTTGAACATCAGTTACTTCACAATATTTTAAAAGAAAAGCATCTTGACCTTCTTTTGATTTATTAGCATAAAAAGCGTCATGAAAATATTTAGCATCAGTCAAACTTATATTTTTGCAGTCGTAAATATTTTTTTTACTGTGCTGACATGCAGGTAGTTGTGGGAGATCTTTTGCAGAGTACCTTAAGCAAATGAAAATAAAACCCATTACCAAAAGCAGAAAAAAACTGTTCAGTATAGCGTGAATAAAATGTTAGTACGTTAGGTGCTTTTTACAATAATTATTAATTTAGTGAAAATTGAAATAAAATTTAGAAGAAGCTTTCTATGTAAACCCTACTTTACCCTCTCATAACGGCCAAAATATTAGTAAATTGTTTGTTACCTTTCTGCCTTTTCCTTCACTCGTCGCCATTGATTTTTATTTACCAGACGTTTCTTTGCTCGTCCTGCACGTGCTGGTGTAATGTTTTCTTCCATTACAATAAGTAATTTAATAAAAAACACAAATTAAACACGCGCTATGCACAGTCAACTTACTATGAAAAGTAACTGATTCGCCATCTTAGAAATTTTGAAATGGCTGCTTCTGATTGGTTGATTGTGATTGAGGCGGATTTGCTCCTAACAAATTTTGGATTGAAGCGGTTTTGCATGTAAATGTTACTTTCTAAGTGAATTATATGTAGGATTGAGGTGGATTTGCATGGTGACGATTATAATATATTTTTGCAATTTTTTATCGCTACAATTTGGTGTGCTCAGCGTAATAAAATGCATTTTTGGACTGAAGCGCTTTTGCTTCTATACCCCTCATTTGATACTTTAAAATTATCTATTTTATTTCATCAGAATAAAAATACAAGAGGTATTTTAGGGAGGTAATAGTTTAGATATTGTGTATTAATTCGAATTTAAAAAAAAAAAACAACAGTATTCTAAAATAGTTCATTTCATTTCATTTCATTAAAACTTTCTAAATTATTTTCTGTAATTCTGTCCCTTTCTTTATATTTATTTTCAACATGGATGACATGATCAGTCATTTTCTTTCACTCCTCGGAAGTTATATTTTCAAACGACTCTTTTATAACTTTCTCTAACTCCACTGCAGGCAGAGCAATATTTTTACTTGCACTTTACGTTTAGCCAATCTCCATACTAACTCAATGGCATTTAGATCGCAGTGGTAGGGGGCCTCCTCGTGCCCATTCTGCTTCAGAATTTCATCACCTTCATATACTGGTTCTGGTGTTTCGTTTTAAACTTGTTTTCTAACAATATAAAATTCGTTAATTTTGTTACGAATAGCATCTATGTCGAAACTATCTAAGTCGGACACTGTGGATTTATATGGCCTTTACGCACCACTTCCTTTTTACCCGACTGCAAGGGAAGGGTTATGTTTTTCGCGCGTATCTTGTATGTATGTATGTATGTTTTTTTTGTTCTTTGAGGTATCGTTAGATTTGTCTTAATGGCCCGAGTGTTCTTAGATAGGTGACATTCAAAAAAACTAAAAATGGCGGCTGTGCGAAGCCATTATACATGGTGAAAAAAAAACTTTTTTTTTTTCAAATACTACAATATGGGTATCAAATTAAAGGGCTTAATAAGGATTTCAAAAAGGTATATCATGTTTATCATTAGTGTAATACTAGCAAAATAACACAATGAGAAAGTTTAAAAATATGGACTCACTTTCTGAATCCGGTGAAACTTTCTGAAACTAAAAAATTGTTAATTAATATTTTAACTAAAAAGTTGAGAAAAAAAAACTTATTTAAAAAATCTAAAAAACCCGACTGCTTAACTGAAGTGTAAGAAACAAGCACATTTTTATTTTTAAAAGTGACAAGCAGGCGGACCCATCTCATTTAAAAAAAATATAATATTATAGGGTCCCGCCTGCTTGTCACTTATAAAATTAAAAATGTGCTTGTTTCTTACACTTCAGTTAAGCAGTCGGGTTTTTTAGATTTTTTAAATAAGTTTTTTAATTATTTTAATGTAGTAAAGCTCACTTCTGTAAAGAATGGTAAAACAAAATGATTAGGTTCTGCAAATCATGAATTCAATTACATCTTTATAAAAGTTATGTACTCCTAGTGAAAACTTACCACCCAAGAAGCAAAATGTGGTCGAGTAATTGTCCTGGAACCACCATTTCATCAGGACTATAACGGAATAGTAAACGATTATAACCACGGAAAAGGGCCCAATTTATAGGCGTATATTATCTAATTAAATATCTAGAGTAGACTTGTTGAACACCACTTCGATCAATAACGACCTTCTAGTTAGACTGCGTAGAACTATTTGCTCCCGCGAAACTAAATATTAGCGCTTAATGGAACCAAACACGACAATAACGTAAACAGTGAATCTCTTAAAAGCTCATACAAAAGTGTTGTGAACTGGTGAATACCTATTGCTGACATTTTTTTTTAATAAAGGTAAGTTATTGATCCATTTCTTATTATATATAATATCTAAAATATTAAAAGTGTAGTCAACAGTCAAGATGTTATAATGTGTGTTTAAATGTGCATGGCGCACCTATATTTTTGGTGAAGTATTATCAGATTTCATCAATTTTTTTACGCACCTCCTGGAATTCACGTTATCTATAAGTTGATTTTTAAAATAATATTTGGTTCAGTAAGATATACAATTAAAATTCGCCATTTTCACAGAGTTGGTTTTCACGAATACCTTAAAAAACCTTTATAGGCGTACTTTTCTTTAAAATAAGAACCATTGCTTGGCCATATTGTTTAGAATTAGGGTTCCGTTAATGTTTCTATAACCTGTCTCATTTTAATGTTTTTGTTTAGGTGAAGAGGACGATGTTCCATCCAGCAGTGCAAACAGAGGTCGTCAGTGTAGTCATACATGCCAATGGACCAGCTGCTTCAAAAAAGATATTTAAACTTAAGTAATTCTTAAATTAATTTAAATTGTTAAGTTTTCTGTTTTGTAATTTATTGTTTTAGCTAATTATACAATTATCTACGTTTCAAGCTCGCCACGCCATGTGCCACAGATATGTAGTAATACTACTACTCTCGGTAGTTGCTTAAATTATGTTATAGGTATATAAAGCAAGAATACTCTGAGATTTTATTTTGAAATTTAGATTCTAAATAAATTTAGAACAAAAACATTAGTTTTTGTTGAATTGTTTAGTGTTATTACCACATAGACATTATAATTTTTAAATATAGTTAGTTTTGCATGACAGTCACCTATACGTAGTACGTACTATCACGGTCTTTTCCGCCTGACCAGTTAAAAATATTTTCGCCTAAATCATGCGGAGGCGCCGAGCCACGCCCTCTTAAAGTTTGGGCCTATTAGGAAAGCTTCAACGTAGTTAGTTGCAATCTGCACTGCGCAGGTTAGTGACGTATCCTGTGTACACCTTTTTGCGAATTTTACGGACGAATTTTGGCGCGCTTACCGGACATCTCAAATATTGACAATTGCTTTGTTTACCTGACTTTTGATTGCATAAACGTTAACCTGTGCGATAATATTGGACTCCTGTGAACCTGTGCTAGAAAATTTTGTGCATAATGTCTTCCAGAAATCTCACACGAGAACGAAATGAAATTATCATTTTGCATGGACAAGGATTTAACATCAATCAAAATGCTGAGCAGCTGCATATGAGCGTAAGTAATAAATTATTTTAATTATTGTTATGATCAATTTTATTATTTTCAATTACCTTAATTTACCTATAAATAAAACTTCATGCAAATAATTACCATCTTGTGTAAATAATTAGATACTTTTTAGCTTGTTATATACAAGAGTAAAAGGTTTTGATAAATATAATTAAACTAGAAACAAGCAGAAAAAATATTCTGTTATTGGTTTCAAAGTTTCAAATCTTTGCCATTGTGTATCGTATAAAAGTATTTTATTCATTAATATCACAATTTTGTTTAACACTTTTGGTGGCAATCACGATCTAGCTAAACGTCGTTATACGTAGCTATAGATGATTTGTGCTCATGCCCAGGGGCTAAGATGACCGATTTGGCAGAACCATACTATGATATGAATCACGTTAATAAAATTCTCAAAATAGTCATAAACGCAGTTATAGATGGGCAATCCACCGGGTTTAAACCCGGTGCTTTGATAAAAACCCGATAAACACCCGCAAGCACCCATAAACACCCAGAAAATTGGGTGTCTATTTGATTTGATAAAATTAAATTAGTAATGTTAAAAAATATGTTTTAAAGTGATTTTTATTCATTTAATTTCTTTTTAGGTAACATTAGTTAGATCAGGGAGGGTAAAATAAAATGGTACGCGATAAAAACGAATTTTAAATATTATTTTAACTTATAAATTAAACTTATAAAAATATATTAAATAGTATTATTTCAACTTTTGAATAGCTTATTTTATGTTGTAGTGTGTAATTATCGTTGAAGACTCGAGCGTAAGCGTGTTAGGTGTCATATTCTTCATTTGTAAGTTGATTTACATGATACCCCTTAGCTTCCTGTAAATACTTTAAGATTTGTTCATAGCATTTGGTGCACACATGGCTTAATATACTTAAATTCCTCCGCCACTAATTTTCTGAAGAACTCATTTCTTTTTTATTGATAATAGGTTCGCGTTTGACCATCATCTCACCTGATTGTGAGTGATGATGTGGTCGAAGATGGAGCACGCTTGCCTAGAAGTAACCTATTCACTCTTGACTTAAAGACTCGGGTTATAGCGATCAGGAAACACAGACTCCGGCAGGGAATTCTACTCCTTAGCCGTACGCACAATGAAAGTATTCCCAAAATGTTTTGTGCGTATGGGTGGGATGTCCACCATGTAATGATGGCGCATCGCCGTTTGTCTTGTAGTCCGATGATGGAACGGGCTTGGTGGAATTAGATTGTGTAATTCCATCGCACACTCCCCGAAATGTAACCGATAGGCTTACAACTCATCGTCGATGTTCAAGGCTCTGGAGCTTTGATTCGACCAGTGAAACGTTGCCGATGAGTCTCTTGGCCCTCTTCTCGATAGACTCAAGCGCGTCCAGTTGATATTTGGCAGATCCATTCCAAAGATGAGAGCAGTACTCCATACACGACCGAACCTGGGCTTGATAGAGATTGAGCACCTGTTCCGGTGTGAAGTACCGTCCCATCTTCGCTAGGATTCCCAACATTTTTGATGCTAACTGAGCCTAGCCTTGATAAATGGACCAAAATTGAGGGTGCAAGTTAGTGTTACCCTAAGAAGCTCAATACGATCGGTTACCGGCACAGTTACATCGCGGAAAGTAGGAGCCGGTCGGAATTGGCTCCTTTTTGCAGAGAAGAGACACGCCTGGGTCTTAGCTGCATTAAACTTGACCAAGTTGGCATCACCCCATTCGGAGACAGCCTTCAAGGACAAGTTCAAGCGCTCAACCATGTCCTGACGGAGAGACTGGATCTGTGACCCACCAGCACGGGCGCTGGACTCATATCTCTCAGCAACTGTGTTGTCGTCTGCATACCCAAAGGTACCGGGCATAAGCAGATCATTAATATGCAGCAAGAATAAAGTTGCTGAGAGCACCTACCCCTGAGAGTATTAATTGCCAATTGGCCAGACGAGCCATCAATAACCATTCGATTGGACCGATCTCTCAGGAAGTCTTTAATCCGAACGCAAAGTTGAGTGGGTAACCCGAAAGAAGGAAGCTTAGCAATAAAGCTGTCTTGCCAGACCCTATCGAACGCCTTGGATATGTCAAGGGAAACAGCAAGTGCTTCCCCGTGCTTCTCAATGGCCTCACTCCAGATGTGAATTCTCCCATGGACAAATCTACGTTGCGTGCTCAAGAGTGTCAAAACCACAAGACCTATATATTTTTGCAGAGGATGGCAAAACTAAAAACGTGGTATACAGAAATGTCTTGGTGTAAGAAACTTTAATAATCTTTAAAGCCTAAAATAACAGAAAATTTGTCAAGGGTGAAACAGTATTTTTTTCTGAAATGGCAAATCAAAATAATATTTTGAAAATAAGGGAAAAATAACATTTTCTCCTTTTTCGATCGGCAATAACGGCTTAAATGCCCTAAGTGAGTATACATATCTTCAATTCAAACGCAGAGCTCATTATGTTGATTTTTGAAGAGTTCCCTAGAATATCTTCCACATTTCATTTTTGAAGAGATCCCGCGAGATCGGGAACTATGTGTGTAAAACAAAAAATTTGCCGGAAATCACTATTCCACGCGAACGAAGTCGCGGGCAAAAGCTAGTATATCTATATATCTAAAACTATCAAAAAAAATCCGTATTGGCCACTAGGGCTTTCAATACCGGTATTCCGGGATCCCGTAATACCGTGATCACGGATTTTATTTTGGCCTTTTACAATACCGGTATTGACGCCCCAATACCGTGATTACGGTATTACAAACATTAGATCTGAAAATGTATGTGATCTTATTCTCATACTAGTTTTCACCAGCGCAAGCGTCTCGCTGTAGTCTTAAGCCGAAATCGAGCTGTACTTATGTAGTTTTTGTTATTGTCAGTCAGTTTCGCAAAGGCGACGGGATAACGCATATATAGACTTTGTTATTGTGTTGTGTTAACTTGTGACTGTGACGTTGTGATATAATAGCGCGTATTTTTGCCAGTTTAATTAGTTTGCCGTCGTTGCTGCCTCTTCGTGTCTTACCCAAAACGTTCTTGGCGTTTGAAATTCAGGAATTTGAATTAAAACTTTTTGTATTATTGTGTTATTTGCATACTTTTCATTTTTTTACTATGTTTTTCAGAAATTGTAACGCTTGATTTATTTTGTTACTTGTTTAGTTTTAGAGTTTTATTACATCATTATTAAGAATGTTACTAAAATGATCACCAAATGATTGCTAGCTAACTACTTAAGCTATACACTACTAATTTGTAATTAGTACAAAAAAAAATGGGGCTCTATCCGTACCCTTTACTGATCATATTTATGTAGTCAAAAGTAAAAAAAACGAAACCCCAAAATTATCTACGAAAATTTGTCATAACTGGTAAACTCATAATTGAATTGATCATTCATAACAATTGCTACTAGAAAATATTACGCGCAGTGCTAGTCCAGTTAGATCGTCATTCATAAATCCCGGCAAACTCGCGTCTAAGCTCAAGCCACGCCCCCTCTGGCCAGCGGTCCTTTTTACAACGAGTGAACGAACAAACAGTGCCAATTTGTTAGCGGAAGTGTGCGCGTGCTTTTTAAACATAAGTTGTTACGTTTTTACTGTCGCGATGGCTTACCAGTTTTCATCTCGGGAGTACGTGGCTATGTTGCGTGTGTACTTTTGGTCTGGTGGCCGCTGTTCGTATGTACAGGGAAGAGTACCCAAATGCTCGCTAGCCAAAGGTTCGGACTGTGGTAAATGTTTACCAACGTTTACTCGACCATTGATCATTCCGCGCAACGGCCCATCGCCAAGGACATGGAAGACCGGCCCAAAACCTTTACGACGATGTAGTGGACTACTTTGAAGATCCCCGGCGAAGTACGAATAACGCAGCTCGTCATTTTAATATCAGCCAGTACTGTGCATAGACGATCATTAGTTCGTCTGGATTTCACCCATACCACTAAAGAAAGGGTCAAGAATTGACTACTGTGGATAATGAACAAAGGATGGAGTTCTGCAGGTGGATACTGAACAACACAAGCAAATGGCCCAATTAAAGTATGTAGGTAAAGTTTGAATTTAATAAGTGCCTATTATTTTTCGTGAACCTTTTATTTTACTTTTTTTTTAATTCGTAAAGCTTAAAGATGCGTCTAAGCTACCTACAATTACGATAACAGCTGTTGGAGGCGGGGCAAGTTTGAGCGAAACCGCGTGACCGCGACATCGACATCACGATTAATGAATACATGAATGGCCTGTACAATATGTCCGTAAATTGAGTGACATTTTGGGATATAAACAAACGCTAATAACTTTGCTATTTATCAATATTATATAGTGAGACTTTACATATATAATAACAAGACCTTTTCTAATAAGCCCTTTAAGTATTTGTACTAATTAAAAATTAGTAGTGTATTTTACTTACTTACATTTCAGAAAATAATGGTACCTATGTTAATTTTTACATGAGCTTTTTTTATATTGTACTACACAAATTCTATATGAAATGCCTTCCGGCAAAAATAATAGATTAAGTTTCTGTTTTCATTATGTTCCTAATTCCTAGTCCTACTTAAATAATCAACCATTACCAAATTGTTATATAAGAGAGCTATGGATAAAGCGTATTATTTATTTTATGTATTTTATTATTTATGTACACACAGTAAAATATATTAGGATACAACATAATTATAATATTTGAGTACCAAGGTACTGCTTATTTCTTAAGAAATTTCTTCCAGCAGACCTGCGAAAGGAGAAGTGAAAAAGAAATGTAGACAATAGTGTGTGAGAACAAGAAGAAAAATAAATATGAATATGTGAAGTCTAAAACTAAAACATTAAATATACCTACACATACTTAGAATGCAATAAAAATAACATATACTTAAATAAATACATAATGTTAGAATATATAAACCTATAATATAAATATATACATAAATAATTAACACAGTTAAGAGGAAAGGTAATGCTCTTTTAATCGACATTTGAATAGAGATATAGTTTTTAAATCACGAATGCTAGGCGAAAGTGAGTTCCACAATCTTACAGCATGGACTGAGAAGGAATAAGAGTAGTAGCTAGTTTTATGAGGATGAGATTTAAGGAGGGATCTAAAGTGTGATCTACACGGTACGTCGCTAGAACGAGCGTAAGAAAAACGCTCACGCAGGTAGGAAGGGTAAGACGGGTTGTGTAAAATGTTGAAGAGGAGACACAAAATCCTAGTGTTCCTGCGAAGACGGATTGGGAGCCACTTGAGTTCCTTGCGAAGGTGAGAAACATGGTCATACTTTCGAAGACCGAAAACAAAGCGAATGCACAGATTTTGCAAGCGCTCAAGCTTGTTTAATAAATCCTCAGTTGCATCCAAGTAGCAGGCATCGGCATAATCTATAATCGGCTGAATAAGTGTTTGTGCCAAAGAAACTTTAGTCTTCAAGGGCAGGAGACTTTGAAGGCATTTCAGCAAGTGAAAGGAAAAATTTACCTTTCGGCTGACCTCATTGACCTGAGCACGCCACGAGAGATTGGAGTCAATAACTACACCCAGATCTTTTGCGGTTTCGGTATAGTCAATGCGAACACCATCCAGATATAAAGGCATCAGAGATGCAACAACAGCGGCACTGCGAACGAATCTGCTGCCAATGATCATGGCCTAGGATTTAGTTCGGTTAATTTGCAAACCAAATGACTTCCAAATGACGCCCAAGCGCTGATGCAAGTCATGATTCATTGCAGCAATTGCAGAACCCGCGTCAGCTACAGTAAAATGTTGGCAAAGCTGCAAGTCATCTGCGTAGAGATGAAAACTAGAGGAGATTACTCTGGTAACAAAGTTTATGAAAATTGAAAAAAGAAGAGGAGAGAGAACGCTACCCTGAGGAATACCTTCAGTGAGGCTACACCAATCAGAGAAGGACTCCTCCAGACGAACACACTGAGAGCGTCCCCGAAGATAAGAAACGAACCAGGCTAAAGTGGAAGGAGAGAAATTGATAGGTTTGAGGATACCTAGTAAAATGTCGAAATCCACTGAGTTGAATGCGCTATTAAAGTCCAGCAATACAAGAACTGTAAGGGACTTATTCTCCATTGCCAGCAGTCACTTTTAAGAGCGCGGTTACAGTACTGTGGCCCGGGTGAAAACCGGATTGAAAAGTGGATATTATTTATTCTTTATTTCCAATACATACATATAAATTACATTTTTAAATACTCTCTACAAAGTGTAACGGAAACCCCATATCTATCCAAAAGGACTGAAGACAACATCTGGTATGGAGTCTCTATGCAAAGTTTCAGCTCAAAATAAGTGACTCACAGAATTGACCCCAAATTATTGGTTTCATATGTTTCTTGAATACCAGTAATAACAAACGTGTCACAGCACTATGAGGGTCATCACTTTCCACGTCACTTGCCAATAAAACGATAATTCTCTTCGTTCTTCTTAATTTGAAAAATTCGGCCTCTGGAATCAATGTATTGAAATTTCTAATATGCTACACACATGTAGACGTAGGATTAGAAAACCCTTGCCATATCGTTTGTTATCATCCAAAGAAGCCGTGCACTCGGTATGTAAGATAATTGATTTGCTTATCTTTCTCAGCTTTTACGAGGTTCTCGTCATGCGGGAAGGTTATTTTGACAATCATGGCACGCCTCTCGATTCGGTCCACTACCACTATATCACGCTTACTGACTACAATAGTCCTGTCAGTGATGATGGGCCGATCCCAGTAGAATGTGATATGACCGTTGTTGAGAACTGAGTCGGGCACAAACCTATAGTACGGCACTTCCGATTCCACAAGAGAATATTTCAGAGCAAGTTGCTGATGAATTATCTTGGCTGCAAAGTCGTGCCTGTGCAAGTACTCGCCATTAGCAAGACGAGAACAATCAGAGATAATGTGGCGGATTGATTCACCCGGACGGTGATATGTCCGACATATGTCAACCGTGCCATCCTTCACAATAAATTTCCGGTAGTTGTTCGTCATGATAACTTCGTCCATAATTGCACAGACAAAATCTTCGGTTTCCCCAAAGAGGTCACCGAAGTGCAACCAAGCTACGGACGCCACTTGATCTACGTCGGACTCATGTAGGGCCCGGAAAAAACGTCCATGAAGCTCCTTACTCTGCCATATCCCCCTCCGATCGTTAGTGTCTAGTACTGCAGGTTTGCGCCAGTCCTCATTAGCCAAGGAGAGCGGGGTGAGTCCTTTGTTCACCGCTACTACATCTCGATACATATCCACTTCGGAAGCAAGAAAATGTACCCTGAGACTGCATACCTCGCGGTTGTGAAGAGTTTTAGCATTCAAAAAGCCTCGACCTCCACATTTCCGAAGGGATATACAGCCTCATCACCGACGATCGTGGGTGATGCATTCGATATGCAGTCAGCAATGTACGAACTCTCCTATCCAGGGCGTCAAGTTCAGTTTGAGTCCATTTGCGTACGCGGAAAGAGTATATCAACACTGGCATGACCCAACCGTTGAAGGCACGCACTTTGTTCCCACCCGATAGAAGGCTTTTAAATACCTTCTTTGGGTGACCAAAGAAGCGCTCCTTCAGCGATTGCTTCATGTTAACTACATTGATACCTAACGCTTCCAACATACTCAAATACTTATAGGTTTCAGTTGGAGAGAGGGATCTCAGGTTTATAGAATTCGAGGGTTGAGATCCCACAGATTCCATAATCTCCCCTCGCTTTACATGCATAATCGCACATTTGTCGACACCAAACTCCATCCTGATGGCACTACTGAAAGTTTCAGTTACCTTCAGTAGTTCCATCAGTTGTAGACTAGTGGCACCAAAAAGTTTTAAATCATCCATGTAAAGGAGGTGAGAAATAACCTCACCACCTCTTTTCAACCTATAGCCTAGGCCTGAATTCTCCAGCAGTGTGCTTAGAGGATTCAAGGCTAAGCAAAACCAAAGCGGACTCAATTATTCTTATTATTTATTATTATTTTCAATAAATAAGAACAATAAAGATTGATTTGAAAATAAAAAACACATATTTTATTGCTTTTATTAATGTCCTAATTGAATTTGCGTTTAATACCGGATTACCGGTATTGATACCGGGATCACGGTATTGACTTTTCCAATACCGGTATTGATACCGGTATTGAAAAAATCCGGTATTTGAAAGCCCTATTGGCCACACACGTGTGACAAAATAAAGACTAAAGTGAAAGTGCAGCAACGAAGAAGAAAGTGTTTCAATCCATGTGCGTCTTCTACTCAAACTAACCAGCTCCAGAATATCCAAGTAAGTCCATCAACCTTTCTTCCTACTCCTGATCAACTCAATACTGTATGGTCAATACTTCACTGCCCGCAAATTATTTTACCCGCCACGGTCCTTCGAGTATTTTCCGCAACACAACCGTTTAGGATATATAACGTTTTAAAACTGAATTAAATAGTTAAAAGGTGAAACTAAAAAAAAATATTTAAGAAATCAAAAAAACCTGACTGCGCAACTAAAACGGAAGAAACAAGCACATATTTTGACAAACAGGCGGGACCCATCCCATTTTTTTAAACTAAAATTATATTAGGTTCAATTAGATCCCACCTGCTTGTCATTTTTTAAAATAAAAATGTGCTGGTTGTTCCATTTGAGTTGAGCAGTCGGGTTTTTTAAATAAGTATTTTTACTAGTTCATAATTTCTTTTACAATTCATTATTTTATGTTGCGTGTTTTTGGTGAAACTAATCGCAGACTCAAAACGTATCCTTCTCGATAGTTCCGGTCACTGATTTACATTTCCTTTTCCTATCTCAATTATTCCGGTAGTTACACGAACAAAATAAACGAGGACCACAGATTATTAATACGAGAACAAGTAATTTTATTATAAACCGTTGACAGAGATTCTCCGTCTACATTATAAAACTACCATTTGAGGTAAATCTGTATGAAAAAAAATTGAAATTGAATGTTGAAAATCTGTATAAATTTTACTCTCAATTTTATATCGGTATGACATGTTGAAAATCTGTATGGATACCGCGAAATCTGTATATCTGGCAACACTACGCTAGTTTATTTATGTATGCGACTGAAAGACTCTGTATCTATGGTCATGAATAAAGATTAAAAAAAAAATGGATGCGAATGACGTCATCCGCATCCTCTGACTAAGGAAAAAAATTCTTTTTTCCTTAGTCTGAGTCCGCATCGCGCTAGCCACAGCGCACACCTCAGCGTCCGCTGCGTGCGGGCACAGACTACATAGATCGTGCGGGTGACGTCATCAGCTGCGGTTTGGGGAGTTCGGTCGTCTCAGGGACTGCGGCGACTGCGGCGCGGGTAGGTGTGCGAGGTTGCATAGAACTTCATAATATAAAGAATGGGGCGTGCAACTGTCAAAGTGGCGCTAGTAGCACACTTACCAATATCAAAGCAGTTTCTCTATGGAAAAGTAATGAATTCTTAAATTAGAGACAGTTATTGACAGGCCCGTTGGTATAGTGGTCAGTTGCCCTGACTGCTATGCGCAAGGTCATGGGTTCGATTCCCACCCAGGACAAATGTTTGTGTGATGAGCACGATCATTTGTTCTTTGTCTGGGTGTAATTTATCTATAATATTTAGTGACCTTATTGCCACATCTGCTTCGGCTGCAGAGCGTGCGCGCCTGCTGGCTGTGGGTGAATGGGAGTCGGGTCTCTGGCTTCACGCACTACCGTCATCGAACATAGGCACCTTGTTCGATGATACTACATTCCGCCTCGCTGCTTCCCTTCGATTAGGTGCTCCATGTTGTTCTGCTCATCGCTGCCATTGCGGCGAAGTTGTCAACAGCCTCGGTCACCACGGCCTTTCATGCGGCCGCAGTGCGGGTCGCATAGCACGGCACGCGAATATTAACGACATTATCCGACGAGCTCTTGTCACTGTCGGCGTTCCAGCTGTATTAGAACCCAATGGCCTGGCACGCGACGATGGCAAAAGACCGGACGGCATGTCTTTATTTTCTTGGAAGATGGGTAGGCCTTTAGTGTGGGACGCAACTTGTGTCGATACTCTTGCGCCATCCCATCTTCCTAGCTCGTCTTGCTGTGCTGGCGCTGCCGCTGCGGCTGCTGAAAACCTCAAGCGGCGGAAATATAATAACCTTGTTGGTAGTTATATTTTCGAGCCGTTTGGGGTTGAAACCTTGGGGTTGTGGGGTCCGAGTGCTCACAGATTATTTAAAGATCTATCCAAACGCCTAGTTGACACTTCGCGTGACCCAAGGGCTGGCTTTTACCTTGGACAGAGGTTAAGCATTGCCATACAACGTGGCAATGCCGCCAGTCTTTTGGGCACATTACCAGTGGACAGCAATGCGCACGAATTTCTGGATGCCATATTTTAGTTTATTTTTAGATGTATATATGTAGTTTAGGGTTTTTTATTTAAGTCTATAAAGTGTAAAAAAATTATGTTAAAATTAATAAAGACCTTCTATAATATGTATGTATTTAGAAATATATATGTATGTTTATCAGTTGTCCAGTACTCATACCACAAGCTCTGCTTAGTTTGGGACTAGATGGCGTTGTGTGAAAGTTGTGGAATATTATTATTATATTATTATTATTTCCTTTATTACATTTTATATACATATTATTTACATTTTTAAACATTCCTATAAAAACAAAAAACATTTAAAAATATAAAAAACAGTAGCCCACCGGCATCGGGAACAGGGTCCAAGCTACCGGGGGTCAGGGCTCTTGAGAGAGGAACCTCCTAACAATTCGTGCCGTGTCCAGAATTACTGTTTTCTCGATCAAGCCCTTGATCCAGCTGCCCAACGAGAGCCTCCTAAGATGTTTGTCGAGGCTCTTGGCTATTATGCCATTGGCTGAGACGACTATCGGCACAATGGTTGCTGTATCCACATCCCACATGTCAACAACCTCGCGAGCCAAGTCAAGATACTTAATTTGCTTACCTTTCTCGGCTTTCACGAGGTTCTCGTCATGAGGGACCGCTATATCAACAATCACCGTGCGACGCTCTAATCGGTCTATTACCACTATATCAGGCTTATTGGCAACAATAGTCCTGTCAGTGATGATAGACCGATCCCAGTACAGCGTAATATTGCCATTTTCGAGAACTGGGTCGGGCACATACCTATAGTACGGTACTTCTGATTCCACGAGATTGTATTTAAGAGCAAGTTGCTGGTGAACAATCCTAGCTACAAGGTTGTGTCTATGCAAATAGTCTCCGTTAGCCAGACGAGAACAACCGGAGATAATGTGATGAATGGATTCTCCCGGTTTTTGACATGCCCGACATATGTCTACCGTACCATCCTTCACAATATATTTTCGATAGTTATTCGTCATCATAACTTCATCCATAATTGCACAGACAAAACCTTCGGTTTCCCCGAAGAGGTCACCAAAACGTAGCCAGGCTACGGACGCTAATGTATCTACATCAGACCCATGAAGGGCCCGGTAATAGCGTCCGTGAAGCTCCTTGCTCTGCCATACTTCTCTGCGGTCATTAGTATCTAATACTACAGGTTTGCGCCAATTCTCGGTACCTAAGGAGAGCGGAGTGAGGCCTTTGTCCACCGCTACCACATCTCGATGCATACCCACGTCGGCTTCTAGGAAATATTCCCTAAGGCTGCAAACCTCGCGGTTGTGCAGGGTCTTTGTATTTAAAAAGCCACGACCCCCGCACTTCCACGGGATATACAGCCTCATCACCGATGATCGTGGGTGGTGCATTCGATTTGCAGTCAGCGTTGTGCGGACCCGCCTGTCCAAGGCGTCAAGTTCAGTCTGAGTCCATTTGAGTATGCCAAAAGAGTACATCAATACTGGCATGACCCAGCCATTGAAGGCACGCACCTTGTTTCCGCCTGAAAGAAGACTATTCAGTACTTTATTCAGGTGGCCAAAGAAGCGATCCTTCAATGACTGTTTAACATAAGCAACATTGATGCCTAGTGCCTCTGGCATACCCAAATACTTGTAGGTTTCAGTTGAGCCGAGAGATCTTAGGTGTATGGAATCCGAGAGTTGAGTTCCCACGGATTCCATAATCTCCCCTCGCTTTACATGCATGACCGCACATTTGTCCACCCCAAATTCCATCCTGATGGCGCTACTGAAGGTTTCCGTTACCTTCAGTAGCTCCATGAGTTGCAAGTTGCTGGGGGCAAAAAGTTTCAAATCATCCATGTAAAGCAATTATTATTATTATTATTGAGAATTTTTCGATTAAAGAACATGTATTATGTTCTTTAATCAGAAAATTGTACAGAAATCAATTGAAATCAATGAAATGAAAATAAAAAATATTACCACAGATAACCATAGATGATACAGATAACTATATAATATCTCATAATCTCACTGACGTATAAATCATATACGTCAGTGCATAATCTAACTAACACTGACAGTGACAAAGGTTCTTACGGTGGTGGCGCCATCTGCGATTAGCTTTCACTTGCACGCCCCATTCGAATGAGAAGACTGCGGCGCGTGCGGTGCGGCTAGGTCTGCGTTCACCTTTATAGTACTCTATGCATGTATCTCTGACACTCGATCTCTGACTTATTTAAAGTTATCTGTGTATCCTCTTTTTTTTTTTGTGTTTGGCATTGCACTGTTCGTGCTTATTGCCACTGACAATATTTTATTTGATCAAAACGTAGGAATCAATTACTCGCGAAATTATAAAATAATACAACAGGAAATTTGGAATAGGAAAGGAGATTAGTTTTATTAAATAAATATAATAATGAATAATGAAAAATGTACATAACCCAACAAAAAGGCCGACTCGGTGCATAAACTAAGAAATATGTACATGGTAAAATAAGTACAATTGTTTTTTATATTAATGCTTAAATAGCTATATCGTTATTTACAAGAAAAAGAGCGATGGTTTTATAAATATCTACATTAAATTTAAACAAAATACATGAAATAAAAGTGGGAAAAGGGACTCGGAGGGAAACAAGACTTTGGAAAAGTGAGGTGTGGTCATAAAGGGGGCAGGAAAAAATAAGGTGGTTCAGATCTCCCACTACAGCGCCACATTCGCACGCAGGGTTCTGCACAATGCCAAGCCTGGCAAAATGAGCAGGAGTGCACACGTGACCCAATCGCATACGTATTAATATTGTTGTAATCTTTTTGCTTAACTTATACGGCTAAACTTTCCTTTATGGCCCGTTGAGTTGGAAGTTCATAGTTTTACTGTAAATAGTACTCATAAATAGAAAGCTTTTTACAAATTGTTAAGTTGCGCAAATTCACTATTTACGAGATATAAGTTTTTAAAGTTTCGTTTAATACTGAAAAATAGCACACCATTTGTAAATTTTTAGGTTGTTTATGGTCATGGTAGACGTCAAAGTTGACATTTCACGTTCCATTGACAGAAGAAGTGTATTTTGTTTAATTTTATGTCATATTTTTACGTAAAAATAATTTTATTTTCGAACCTTGTTGGTAGTGGTGAAGGCTTAACACGTGCTTTTGTTAGTGCTAAGATTATTTTCGATTTTGGTGTTATTTTAGTGTGAATCCAGGTCGATACAGGTCTTTGTGTGTGTGTTTAAGGGTTTAAGGTTTGTAGTTAGTTGTATTTGTCCTTTTTGTTTGCTATTTTATTTATTTTTGACAACCATAATTACCCAAAATGAGTTCCAACAAACCACCTGATCCTGACCCCCCTGATAAACTATTTGACCTCTCCCCGGGTCTTACTATTACCCTCCCCCATGATATAGGAATACCCACCCAAGACCTAAATATGGATACGCAGACCGCCAGTCGTAAAAGGACCGCTGGTTCACCTCCCACTGTGTCTAATACAAAATTAAAGGTTTCGAAAAGTACAATTGGTCGATATTTATACACAGTGAGAGATAATCCACCCTACGTTGTCCATGTATCACTGAAAGATCAACAGACATCAGGTACTGTGCTACAACCTGTTAAGTTTGGTATGTTTTTGACAATGAATAATGTGAATAACATACGTCTTGATGGGATCAAACGTATTGGCAGAAATCGCGTATCGGTTGAGTTTAAGTCGCATCAGGATGCAAACAGTTTTCTCAACAACAAAATACTTACCCAACATAACTACATTGCAACAATTCCACAATACAATATCTCTAGAATGGGTATTGTTAGAGATATTCCGGTAGAATGGTCTGATGAAGACATAATTAAAAACATCCAGGTCCCAGAAGGGTGTGGGGATGTCATAAAGACCAGAAGGATGAGCCGTAGGGTGTCCTCTTCTGGTGTGACGGAATGGAAGCCTACACAAACCGTTGTACTCACATTTGACGGACAAGTGCTTCCTAAACGTGTTTACAGCTTCTTCTCTGCTCTACCAGTTGAGAGATACACCTACCCTACTATTATGTGTTTCCACTGTTGTCGATATGGCCATACCCGCACTCTGTCGCTCGAAACCGAGATGCTATAAGTGTGGTGCAGATCATCCAGGCGATGGATGTGAAGTCACCCAGGAATTGAGCTTTTGTGTTTCGTGTACTGGAAACCATTTTGCAAATGATAGTTCTTGTCCTGAATTGGGCCTACAAAAGAGCATCAAAGCTCTTATGCCGGAGAAGTCAATCTCATATGTGGAGGCAAGCCGTGTTTTCCCACCTGTTTCCAGATCATATGCAGATGTTTCCAAGTCTTCCACTCATAAATATGTAAGAACCAGTAATTCCCTATCCCAGTCATCAAGCCCAATACATCCTACTCAAAAATCATACCGTCAAACGGTCTTCCAAAAGCCTAAACCCCGCACTCCCCTTTCACCTGGCTATAATAAGCAAGCCCACCAAGAACTTACCCGAAACTATTCCTTCGCCCCAATTGGCAACGGCTGTGCCTATCCAGCAGATATTGCACAACCAATGCCAGTCTATGGCCACTCTGACAACTCCCAAAATATTTTAGAGTTAATAACTAATATGTTAATGTCAATACTAGCCAGTCCAACTCAAACAATACCTGACCACGTTGCCTTGAAGCTGACATCGATTTTAAATTATATTCAGGATGTTCCATCCCCTGACATTCCTTCAATGGAACATCAGAAGCATTAATACCAAAAAGTCTGACCTCTCTTTTTTAATAAATAAATTCAAACCATCAGTCTGCGGCATAGCTGAGACATGGCTCCTGCCTGGAAGTAATTTCAGGCTACCATGTTTCGGCTGTGTACGTAATGATAGACCTGATGGATATGGAGGATGTGCCTTGCTCATCAATAGCAAGGTTTCATTCTCCCAGATTCCTCTAACCTTTGTTGGTGATAACCTAAATGTTGTTGCTGTTAAGGCTGAGGATATAAATATTTTTTCTTTTTATATTACGCACCCAAAAATTGAATATCTTCCTGTTATAAAAAATTTGTTATGCAGTGTAAGCGGGCCAATATTGGTCATGGGCGATTTTAATTGTCACCACTACCGTTGGGGTTCAGATACTTGTGATAACTTTGGCATAGGCTTACTTGATATACTGGATGACCTGAATCTCTGTGTCATTAACAATGGTAGTCCTACACGCAGATCTGCTCCTGGGCAGAATAATAGCTGTGTTGACTTGACATTCTGTTCACCTAATATATGTAGTCTTCTCATTTGGCGTCGCTTGGATATGACCTATGGAAGTGATCACTATCCTATCATAATTGAGTTCCCTTCCAAAAATACTCCCATCAAAGTTTCCCCTCCTCTTTTAAAACACCAACTCAATGCAGCGGATTGGGATCTGTATTCCAAAATTTTGCATTTAAGGATATCAGCCCTGCCAAAAGTGAATGAGAATAATGCCTATGAGTGTTTTTTATCCTTTTCTTCCACTGTCTCCTCCACAGCAGATGATTGCCTCGCTTCCAAAAAACCCCTCTCCGGTAGACTTCCTTCCCCCCCATGGTGGGATAGGGAATGCACTAACATGGTCAGGGCCAGGAATGAGGCTGAAAAGACAGTTAATAGCGATATGAACCTGGACAACCTCATTGCTTTCAAGCAGATATTAGCTAAGTCCAGAAAATTCTTTAAAAGGAAAAAACGCGAAGGTTGGGCAAAATTTTGTAGTTCGCTGAGTCCATCCACTCCGGTTTCGGTAGTTTGGCGTAAAGTTAAACAATTTAGGAGCAGTTTAGCACCCATTTCTTCGAATAATATCACGGAGGAACTGGGATACCGGTTTTTCTCTAAAATCGCTCCAGCTTATGTTCCAACTAAGGAAGACGCCAGTGTTGGCATTGAAGATGTAGACAACACTGACGACCCTATGAACAAACCATTTAGCTTGGACGAACTAAAAACCGTGTTATCCCATGTAAGAGACTCTGCCCCAGGAGTGGATGGATTCACTCACTCCTTTATTTCTAAAGCGGGTCCAAAAACTCACGAATATTACCTGGATTTGGCTAATTTCTGCTTTACATCCGGCTTCATTCCCACAGAGTGGAAGGTTCAAGTTGTTATTCCATTATTAAAACCAGGCAAAGATCCTAATGATCATTGCTCATACAGACCCATTGCCTTATCGTCCATACTTTTAAAACTTTTAGAACATTTAATTAAAAATCGGTTAGTGTGGTTGTTTGAAAACAGGACACTGCTCCCGGCGACTCAGTTCGGCTTTAGGAAAGGTCTGGGCACGGCTGACAGTGTAGGTATCCTCACGTCAGAGGTCCGACTGGCCCTCAGCAGGAATGAGTCTGTGGTTGCTGTCTTCCTGGATATATCAGCTGCCTATGATTCAGTCCTCCTCCCCAATCTCAGGCACAAGCTGCACGAGCTGAGAATCCCTGGTAGGATTTCTCGCATTATTGGTAGCATATTTTCCAACCGCACAATTAAATTAAGATTCTCTGGGGCTGACTCCGATCAAAGAACTGTCTGGAGAGGATTACCTCAAGGATCTGTTCTTAGTCCCCCATTATACAATATTTATACAGCTACCTTGCCCTCAGTGGCGTGCCTAGGGTTTCAAAATAACGCAAGCCCAATAAAATTTTAACCGATTTCAAAAAAAGAAAGTTCAGTTTTCGACTGAGTATGTAGGTACCTACGTATGTATCATCGCAATTTTCTCATAAACTACTGGTTAGGTACAATAAATTAAAAGTGAATTCATCCATCTTCTTCTTTCCTCTTCTTTCTTCAATTTCACTCTTGCTTGTCGTGCGGTGAATGAGGTAACCAAAGCACACTGAAGGCATGCTAGTGCTAGATTGAATATAATAAACATATCAGCAATTGCATACCTCCGGTGGCTTTGAAAAAGCCGTTTGGTTTGCTTCATTGCTTGAGGGAACAAAGTTATGGTAAGTAGTTGCTTCCTTCGTAACATGACCCAGGTTACAGACAAAAAAAAAAAACAAAACAAAAAGTTACAAAACGAAAGTTAAAAAATAGCTAGATAGAATGTAATAAGGAATTTAAATAAATTATTTATATTCTAATTGGAATCGTCTATCTTTCTTAAGAAATGATTTAATTACATCAGAGTAAAATGTTGGTGATCGTTTTAATTCTACCAACAACTGTTTTTCAATAGCTATCATTGATAATTCGGAAAGACGCTCTTGACCTTGTGTATTTCTCAGATAGGTATGGACACGTTTAAGAGACGAAAAAGCACGTTCCGCGGAAGAACTTGTAGCCGGAATAGTTACAACAAGATACGCTAACTTTAACAGCTCGGGAAAGGCATCTTCGTGGTTATTCTCATGAATGAAATTAATTAATTCGAAAACATTACGATCTTTCAGATCAGGACTAGAATACAAGCAAATCAATTGGCTTTTTAATGTTTGTTTGTCGAAATAGTTTGCATAAATGTCAAATAATGAATCTAATTCCTCTGTAGGAAAATGTGAGTGATAATTGTCAAATTTTTTGTTGTTGAGCAGTTGGAAAATCTTTAATTTATAAATTTCAGAATATCGGTCAGTAATTTCGGTATTAATGTTATCAATTACTTCTACAAAAAGTCGTCTGTATTCCGTTTTTGCACAGCGTACGTTGCGTCTCAAACGAGGAGCCGAGTTATTTTGCAACGTGTTACAACTAGTTTTATACACTGATCTATTAAATTTTCGTTTATGCGATTTACTAGTCTGAGAAATACACAGATTAGGCGTCGGTTTTAATGAAGAAATTAACTGTTTTTTCTGAGCAAAGTTTAAAGATTTTACCTTATCTTCGCCAATCAAAACTTGAACGCATTTTAAATCCTCACAAGGTACAATTACCTCCATTGTTGTAGGTAAATCACCAAAACAATTGTATCACTGAGGAAATCTTAGAAAACAAACAAAAAACTTTAACAACAAAACCTTTTCCCACTGACTCAAGCAAATGAAACTGAAGTTAGTTGCACTCTAGGATGTCGGGAGCTACTCAGTGTTGTCATTTAGGCAAAAAAAGTCGCCAGGTATATGAAAAATCTAGCTAAATTTTTTTTATTTTTAAGATATTGCTGGAATACAGTCAAAATCTGTTATAACAACATCCAAGGGACCACTCATATTTGGTTGTAAAAACCGATAGTCGTAATAACCGGTGATGTTTTCAAGGTACAAAGTATTTTGTACCTATGATTTTGGTCTATATAACCGGTATGTTGTTCTAAATGATGTTGTTGTAAACGGTTTTGACTGTATTTAATTTCGTTATTTTAAAAGTCGCTAGTTTTTATTGTTGATAAATGTTAAAAAAGTTTCCAAACTCGTTAAAAATCTCCAAGATCTTTCAACGTGTGGCTAAAACGGCAACACTGCAGAGTTGGCAAGCTGACAAGGTCACGCATACGCATGCAACTTCATACGAATGCCCTGCTTAAATCTGCCATAGTGATCGATTTGTTCTATGCACAAGGCCTAACTCGTTATACGGCACGTCGCTATAAGTGCGAAAGTGACAGATATAGTATTTGAAAGCCCGGTAAAAGCCGGTGCGTGTAAGCGAGATAGCAATATGTAGATCATTAGATGCTACAAATGCGAAACTCTGCGCGCGAACAATCGCGATGCGTAGTAGTGTGTTATTTTGATAAGAATTAAGCGCGCGAACTTTTAAATAGTTCGGGTTTGACATTGATTCTCTATCGAGCATTTTTTAGTAAGGCATGCCGGGCTTTTGGGCTTATATGAAGGTACCGCCACTGCTTGCCCTCATCTCTTAACTTCAACTGCAAAATCCTTCAGTATGCTGACGATATTGCTTTGTTAGTCTGTGGCAGTTCCATTCAGGATGCCGCTCTTTCAATGAATATCTCTCTGTCCTCACTAAACCAATGGCTTCTTGATCACGGTCTGTCATTAAGTGTGCCAAAGAGTACAGCGGTCATCTTTACCCGCAAGTGTTCTGTACCCCCAATTGATATAAATATTGATGGACAAACCATCCCAGTTAAGAATAGTGCCAAGTTCCTGGGAGTAACTTTGGACTCAAGGTTGACTGGAGTTGATCACATTAACAGCGTGGTTAAAAAATGTGAAAAATCTGTATCAGTTCTCAAGGCCTTGGCTGGGGTTTGGTGGGGAGCTCACCCCTACACCCTTAAACTGATCTACAATGCATTGACCAGAAGTGCTTTAGATTATTGCAGCTTTTTGTTAGAGCCCTGCAACAAAGAAGCTCTTAAAAAATTGATTAGCATCCAGTCAAAATGTTTAAGAATTGTCATTGGGGCCATGAAATCCACTCCCATAAATGCACTTCAAGTTGAATGCGCAGAACCTCCTCTTCACCTTAGGAGACAATACCTGGCAGATCGCTTTCTGACTAAAGTTTTTTCGCTTTCATCCCATCCTTTGCTCCCAATTTTACAACAGATTGACCTCTCAATTAATAACTCTCCCTATTGGAACAATAAAACAGTTCCTCTATTGATAAATAGGTACAGAGAGCTTAAACACCTCTCCGCACCAGTTTGTCAATACCCAACTCTCCCAGTCTTCACCACCACATACGAAACGATTCATTTCGAACCCAAAGCCGTTTTGGGACTGGGCATATCAAAGAATTCCCAAAACCCTAGAGATGACTTTGAGTCAGCTGTTAAGCGGTATTGGGAAGGATGGAATTTATTTTTCACTGATGCTTCAAAACTATCTGATACCGAATCCACAGGGGTTGCTGTTTATTTTCAAAATTCAAAAATCGCTTTATTATTTAAATGTCCACCAGAAGCATCAGTATTTACAGGGGAGTGTATTGGTATTTTAGAAGCCATACACTATATAAAATCCCATCAAATAACAAGATCAGTAATTTTTTCAGATTCGCGTAGTAGTATCCAGGCCCTAAAACAAAATCAACTTTACAGCAAAATTAATAGTCAAATCATTATAGATATTAAGAACTTGTTATTTGATTGCTCCCAAAGCGGCTTAGACATCGAGATAGCCTGGATCCCCGGCCACTCGGGTATTGTTGGCAATGAGTGCGCTGATTCGTTAGCAAAGTATGCCACATCGAATCCGGCTGATCGAAAGCACTACGTAGCACAGAACTATGATTTGCAGAATGGTGCCAGACCCAAGTTATTTAACTTGTGGGCTGAAACATGGAAGTCGACCTCAAAAACCAAAGGTAAGTACTATGCCGCTATACAACCCGAAATTCAGAAGAAACCCTGGTTTTTTAAATTCTCTAAATTGTCCAAGAAGACTGTTTCGTCACTCTGCAGACTTAGACTCGGACATTGTTGTAGCCCAGTATTCTTGCATAAAATACATGTCCGTGACAGCTCCCTGTGCGAGTGCGGCCTTGCTGAGGGTACCCTAGATCACATTTTCTTCTCCTGCTCCCTAAACAATAGATCCTTTGATTTATACCAAAAACTTCCCAAATGCAGTATTCCTCTCCCAACCAGCTTCCATACCCTTCTTACCCACTTTTCTCCTAAATTAATTAATCTCCTATCTAAATTTATAACAGATAATGAGATTAAAATGTAAATAGTGCGTAATATGTGTATAGTTATTGTGTAGATAATAGTCTGTGTTTTATGATATATATATAGTATACTATATCTTAGCTTGTATACAGTAGATTATATGTTTAACTCATGTGTTCGTCCTTGCAGCTGAACTAACAGCTACCACAAAGTACAAAGTTCGACGGCCTACCTTCGCTGCCGTCATAACATGACACTGGCAGAATAGTCGACACCGGCTCAGTTGCCAAAGAAGAGAAGAAAAAAAAAAAAATATTTTCACATATTCACGTATTAAATTTGGTGTGTTATTAGTGGGCATTATAGCTCTGCTGGTATTATGTAATTACGTTGACGTTTTTACACAAAATAATTACGAATTTTTGTTTACACTGTGGAACGGAACGTGAACGTTGATTTGGACGTTATAAATACATAGAAATCTATTACAAATTTTGAAGTTGCGGAAATTCACGGCTTACGAGATATAATATTTAAAGTTTCCATACAAATTGGGAAATAGTATGCAATATATGATAAATAATATTCATGGTAGTTCCAACTGTTACTAGGAGAAGTTAGGATGCAATAGCGAGCGAAGCGAGCTCGGGACTTGGGGCAACCCGACTCGGACAGATTAGGTTAGAAGGGGATGGCCGGGTCTAGTGAGCGAGCGCAGCGAGCGAACAGACCCGGCCATCACTTTCGTGGTTATTTTTTTTTAAACCATTGAGCTCCGCGAAGCAGGGCTCCGACTACACCTTTTAGCCAACTTTTGAGTTTTTCGAAAACCTTTTTGTTGGAGTAATGCCGGGGAGGAGAGGAGCACCCCCTGCCCTGTCACTCCACTCCCACTGCCTTCCTCCTGCCAAACAATACTAAATTTTTCCGAAATTTTTATTTGAACCTAAAAACTTTAACCATGGATATCACCATAACCATGGGGTTGCGCGGGGGGGGGGTGGTACAGGGGGGTAGCACTACTCCCCCCCCACCCCTCCCCTCCCGCCCCGACCCAAAAATCGACAGGCCATAAAGGAAGTTTAAGTTTTACCGCCCGGACCAAAGCTGACCCCAGGATTCCTGTCAGTGGCGTAGCGTGCCTTGTCGGGGCCCCGTATAAAAATTTTTTTGGAGGCCCTTATATGGAGGAGGTAAAGATTTTTCACAAAAGAAAAAAAATATTGTGAGAAGTAATATTTATTTATCACATAATTTACCCATTTTACAAATAAAAATCGAATTGTAAATATTCACTCTCCTTGCCTTTTTATCGGCAAACTGATTTATTAAATCATTTATGGCTGATGATGATTTTAGTTTTTCTAAAGTTTCTGCCTCTATTGACAATAGTGAGATGTCTGACAGCCGTTCTTGTCCCATCGAAGTTCTTAAGTAATTTTTTATTAGTTTTAATTTTGAAAAACTTCTTTCTGCCGTTGCGGTTGTAACTGGAAGGGTCAAGAATAAAAAGCATGCTGTGATTACCTCGGGAAAACTGGATGCAAGACTATTGAATTTTACTAGCAATAATTCAATGAGTTCTTTAATGGAATAAATTTTTTTAATTTCAGAATTTAAGCATGTTTTTAGAGCCTTTAATTGGTCACAAAGATTAAGTGAGATGTCTTTACTGTATTTAGCAGACAGTTTTCCGGAAGCGTTTAATATCTCTTCGCTTGAAGAAGATAGGAGTTTCTCCGGTTGTAATATTTCGAATATACTACTCAGGTTGCAAAGGCTCTGAAATCTTTCTTTAGTTTGAGAAATTAATATATCTAAACAGCAATAGTATACATTGACTTTGAAATAGGATTCCGGGTCGGAAATTCTCTCATCTTGTGATAACTCATCAAAAAAACGCTTCGTTATCTTTCGCCTACTGTTTTTAAAAACAGTTGTTACCCCCCACCTTTTTGCTAAATCTTTGGATTCATTTAGCAAACTATTAAATGAATTCTGATTTCTTAATTGGCACAGTCTATTTAAAAGATTACTTAATAAAATACTAGATTTCTGTAAGTCATTATTATCATGCTGTAGAGCTTTAGAAACAGGATTAATAATTTCAAATAGTGAAGAAAAAAATGTAACGAGCACTAAGAAATCAAAACTCTCTAAAATATTAATTATACTTTTACATTCTTCACGTTCATCTTTTTTATTTGAAACTAAATTTAGTTGGTACAAAGTTTTCATGATTAGTAAAAAATTTTTCTTTACTGCTAATAAAGCGTCGTTCCTAGAAGACCATTTGGTAGGACATACCTTTTTAAGGGTAATCAAATATTTTTCAGATGAATCGTCACTTAGCATAGCCCAGCGTTTTATACTATTGCCAAAAAAAGTATATATTTTTTCTAAATTATCGTAAAAAGTCGATACTTCACGAACATGTCTCGCAGCATCGTTCAAAACCAAGTTTAAAGCGTGCGCAGCACAATGAACATAATCGGCATTTGGAGCATGCTCTTTTATTAGGGTTTGTAATCCTCCATACACACCCGACATAACATTTGCTCCATCGTATCCCTGTCCTCTACATTTAGTCAAATCAATTCCATATTCTTTAGTCAAATTTAAAATGACAGTTTTCAGACCTGCAGCACTGCAATCGGTTACTGCCGTAGACAGAGTACCTATAGACTGCGGCTTGGCGTGGCCACATGAGACAGAGAATGATGACGTCACAAAGTGTGTAGTCATAGTATAGTGTTGTCATACCCAGAACTTTTACCCGATCAGCGGGTAAATTGTTATCAGGCTTGATTTTTTATAGTCTATTTCAAATTGTTTATTTGTATGTATGGTACCATATATGATGTTACCCAGCGCATGGATACTAAAAGGTAGAAGAAAAAAAACAATTTGCTTGCAGTTGAAATAAAATGATTTTTTATTTTTGTTTACATGAATCAGTTTCCCATATACATACTTATTATGATTATTCTATTGACCTTTGAATAATACGAGTTTATTATGTATGTTACGAATTCTGTCACTGGGTGAAAAACACTGTTTAATGCTATGGTGAATGCGTACTTCAAAATAATGCATGGCAACTGCTTTCAATAGCATTAACCTATGGTTACCAATTAGTGATTGGTTATCATCACTGTGGAGATTTGCAAATATATTAAGACGTACACAGTCTTTAAAACATGAGAGTATTAATTTTTGCATTAAGTTTTTATCGTTGTAAAAATTTACACCTTCACATGAACGCTTTCTGAAAATTTTTTCAGCCCGTTCGCATATTTTAATTGTGCTACTCGATGGATAAATCAAACCACCTTTATCTCTTTTAGCTATTAATCCATAGTATTTATCTGTGATTAAAGAGAGGAGGCATTCCTCACATTTAATTACCTTTCTCAATTTCTTTACTACGAAACCGTATATGTACGCAATGATTTCTTGTGTGTACATAGTAAGTCTTGAAGGGTCTGCCAAGTAATCATGGTCAGTGTCGATAGTTTGTAAGCTCTCTTCAGACTCTTCAGTATTATCATCTGTCAATGTATACGTAAATAAGTTAATTTTCTTTTCAAACCGCATTTCACTAAATGTTAAAATTTTGATATCTTCAAGAGGGATACAATTTCCTGAAGTTAAATGTTTTATCTCGCCATGAACTATTAACCGCTTATACGCACTTTCAAACTGCACAGCGGTTGGATTGTTGTTGAATCCACCTTTGGCCCGAATAGAGCTAAAAAAACATTCCAAGTGGTCTTGGCTCATTTTGTACATAGGCACAAACTTCAAAATCTTGGAAGCGACTAAATTTTGATAAATTTTTTTAAGACTCTGGATACAGATATAGAATCCGAAAAATCCTATTTTTCTATTTGTCAGTAAAATCGGTTGACCTTTTAATTTGAGTCCAGCTATATAACTTTCCATATGGTTTAAAAATATTTCAATTTCATGGTAATTATTTTCATTGATGGGCTTTTTGAAACCAAAAGTTTGAAAATTTCTACTGTTAAATATATCAAATAGTTTATTGATATTTTTTATAAATTCTACTGTGGCTTCTGAACCAACGAATTCTGCCAACCCTAGATCTCTTGCGCACAATTCTATCGATTCAGCGACAGAGTTGCTAAAAGTCTGGGCTGCTAGTTTAACTTTCATAATCTGCTTGGCATAATTTATATGTTGACTACGGAGTCGATTAGCCAAATGAAGACCTTCATTATTTTGTAAATTATTAAGATTAACAATAAACTCCCAAGATATTGTTTGATTATTTAAATTCGTAAGCTCAATTTTTTTTCCAAGGGTGTTTCGAACTAATTTCAGCGTATGTGCTGGATCAGGGAAAATTGAGATTTCTTGATTATTGACGGTAAAATATGTTTTGAGACTGCTTAAATCTGAAGGATCTAAAACGCATGAAAGGCTTTTGACCATGGAAAAATTGGCAGGGCAACCATCAAACGTTAATGAAATTATATTAACTCCACATGAAATTAGAAGTTCCACACATTGTCTTACCAAATTTGCCTTTTGTTCCCCCGTACAACCATCGACCAAAAAATAGCCTACTGGTATCTTCCAACTATCATTTACAGCAGTGACCATGAATACTAGAGCTTCTCTTGCAACAGCAACATTATGTCCATCTAACATTTCTCCGAAATTTATTAAGCCTACACACTTCTCACCGTTCCACTGAACATGTTTCCGAATCGCCATTTCATCAAGACATAATGCGCAATAAATTTGTTTATTTTGAGCACGCTTTACTAATAACTTAATACATTCTAGTGATTCATCGGTAAACCCCGGGCTACCGTCAAAGCTCTTATACCAAGTACGTAACGTGGAGGGATGCGGTAGACAAGAATTAAAAGAAAATCTTACAAAGTTGTATGCCTTCGGGCTTATAAAATGCAAGCAAAGCGCAAATTTTCTTAGAGCCGGAGAATATTTAGCATTAGCAGAACCAGGACTAATCACATTTTTAAGAAAATCTTTTTGAACGCAATCAAGAGACCCTAGCAAATCACAATCTTCATTATTAACAAGTGATCTTGCCTTTAATTCTGCAAGAATATTTGCTAAATTTGCCACTTTCTTAGTTAACCTTCTGGATTTTTCTCGAAGCGCCTTCATTTTTTTTAATCGCTCTTCAGACTTTTTTGTTTCTTTTTTCCATTTACGTTTCAGCGTCCTTGGCGTAAATATTGGTGAAGATAGCTGAAAAGGATTGTTTATAATTAAGAAAACAGTACTTGTTACATGAAGCATAGTCCTACGGACGACACACACGTGTTTTATGAAGACCATTTTTCGAACATGTCAAAATTATGGAAGTTTCTGGTAGTTCTAATCGTTTTTATTTTTAAATATCGATCCTCATTTTGCTGGCATGCTTAGTTTTGTAAATCATGCTTTTTCGTCCGGCTAAAATAAAAAAGACCAATATTTCAATGCAAATAACTGTCCCCGAAGCGCCAGAATAATCAAGAAAAAAAAGGCGTATAAATCTGTAACGAAAAGTTTCCGAATCCGTTTATGCACTAAAATATGCAGCATAAAAATACCAACGAGATGATTCTTACTCTCTACTACTTTCTCAAAGTGAATATTTATTTAGTGATTATCTTACAAAAAAGACGATTTTCACTATGTTTTTCTCAAAAACTAAGCATGCCAGAGAAATGGGCATTAATATCCCAGCATTTAAATGATTAAAACTATCAGTAACTTCAATAATATTGACATGTCTGAAAAATAGTCTTCGTAAAACACTGTGCCACATATAAATAATAAAAGAATGAATTCAAGCATATACTTACAGGCGTAGATTTTGTACTGCATTGTATCACGTCAGTACTCAAACTCTCAGTGATAGAAGATACAGATTTAGAAGTTGACGGTAAGGGATCCTCATGACTTCTAGCATCACTCAAATTTATGAACTGAAATAAAATTAATATGATTTTTATTGAAATAATTTAATGGACTGTTAAAATATCTATTTACTGTGCGGTACAACTTCTAAGGAACCCGTCAATTGTCACCTGAAAATAATGTAAGAAAAAAAAAATACTTTGCGCAAATTACTTTTTAATAGTTTATATTTATTATCTTGTTAAACTTTATTTTCATGTGAAAATGGTTTATTTCAGAATGAACAAGTGTTGAAAAAGTGTGAGTGACGTCACAATATAGCGTTATCAAACCTACCTTAGTAATTTTGCGGTATAGTATCTATTTAATAATAACCATTAAAAGAAAATACCTTGGTTGGAACAGCATCGTGGTCTAAATAGGTTTTGGTTAACTTTTTTATTAAAAAAGTAGTTTCAAAATGCTTGCTGCATATTTTGGAGCTTTTTTTCGGTTCCCACCCATTTCGTCCGGTGGCAGATATCCAAATTTCACGCAAATTTTGCTTATTCGGAAACCTGAAAAGATAAAATCACTCAAATAAATGTTAAACTAATGTTATAGATATAAATATAAATTATCTTATCTGGCTGCTGCCTGCATAGTTTGTAATCTATGTGTAATGCATTAAAATAAGTAAATTGAAACAATTTTAAAATGATTTGTTTTTATAAAACGAAATCAGGGGAAATTTGCTAGCACGTGAACTAGCAACACAGAAAATAGGTTATGCAATGTATTTTTTAACACAAATTCCTAATAATCCATATATATTCTACTTTGTTAAGTGAAAAACGGTTTCGTAATACTAAAATGATACATTTTACAAGCTGGGCTAACAAAAAAACTATACTTACGAATGAAAGGACAATCCTGGAATTTTCTGTTCACCATCACTTTTACAGTTAAGAACACTGCATCGCACCATTGTGAATAACGAGGTTTAGCATATAAATTCCTGATTAACTCAAAATAACGCCGATTATTACTATAAATGCGCGAAAATATTGTAAATTGTTTAGCACAATTCCGTAAACGTCAAACTTGTTTAGCTAAATGTTTGCGCTGGCCTTGAAAAAAAAGGCACGCGGTGAGAGATGGAGATAGCTATGCTCTGTCTCTTTTCTTCTAATACGTCATGCCTATTTATCTTTCTTTCTTGAGGGAATGAAAAGGAAGATATCAAGCAGTCTATAGTTTTCTCTGTCTACGGTTACTGCTATGAATCCTAAAAAGGACTCACAGATTTTTATTTCTTTAGGCACATTATCATCATTTTCTGTAACCGAGATATATCGAAAAACTACAGATAGTTGGTCAATTTTTGACAAGTCTTGTGTTGTATCCAGAATTATTGTCAGAAATGGAGCTTTTTAATTTCTGAGATAATACTGTTCCTAACGTTAGTACCAAGCAAACTAATAATTTCGTTTTGAATCGTAGGGCTTAAATAATTTATTTCACCTTTCGGTTTTAGAAAAAGTTCTTTTAAAGTTGCATCATAGTTAGATAGCAGACGTGAAATTGCCATAAAATTGCCAGAATCAGAATCATGCCCCCTCAAAGGTAGATTACAAGATACTAAAGTAATTATAACATTAATTATACGATGCAGTACATCTCTCCAGAATGTAATTTTACCATCGATTTCACTTTTCAATAGAGTATCGGTGGTATTTCCTTGCAACCAATTATTATAAGAGAGTGAGGCACTAATATGCTGCTGTGACTTTTCATGGTCAAGAATAGTTTGTGTGAAATTGCTTCTAACCGAAACACCGTTAACCCAAGCAGAAGAGTACGATTTGTTTTGACGATCTGCTAATAACCAACAGAAGTGACAGTACGGTTTGTTTAAAACGTTAGAATAACATAACCATGGTCTTATAATTTTTATGCCTGCCTGATTGAAATATGAATAATAATAAGCTGAAAAAGGTCGGTTATTTTCTGAAACTTTTGGAAATGGTCCTTGTGGTTTAAATGGACCCAATTTAAAAATTATTTTTCGTTCGCATTCAGTTAAATTGTCACCAAAATTTCCTCTATCTGATGAAATTATATTACAATCTGCATTATCTGCAGATATATCAGAATCGTTGACTTGGGGTTCCTCGATTTCTGGATGGACATCCGATAAAGTATGTGCTTGGCTTTCTTCTATTTCCGGATGGATATATGACGAAGAACATGCTTCAGAAGAATCTAAAAATAAACGAGTAATTGTTAAAAAATAAATACGAATGCTTTGATACTAAACTAAAAAGAGTTATATATAAATAAATAACGTTACTAAGGGTCACAGTTAGAGAGTGTTCAGTTCAGACGCACACAGATTCTACGCGGATTGTGCTCGTACCTATTAGTAGATACAAAATCACCTGCAGCCCGTCCGTGCATTACTATACACCTGCGTGCTATTTAAACGCAGCGCGTAGTGTAGTGGCCATACAAAACGAGAACCCGAAAGCGAGTCTGCACATCTGAAGTTCTCAACAAATCGATCCTATAGATAAGTTAGAATTTTGTTTTTTTTAATCAAGGCACGCAACCCTAAAAACAGTATAATTGTGAAAATCGAGGGGGGAGACAACTTTTTGTGACGGACAGATGGACAGACCGAAATTAAAAGATTTCCTTGTTTATCACTACGGGCCCCTAATAAATGGGTTGGGTAGTAGTGTAGTACTTACCTTTCCAATCTAAATCACTCACAGTATCTTGTCTCTGAAAAAATGAAGAAATTTTGGGCACTTTTTTTATAACCTCGTCCCTTTTCTGTTTAATTTTTCTTTTCTCAGCGCCGCTGGGATAATCTCTTTTCCTTTCACTCATTTCTTTTACAAATCGTTACTAATACTGCTAAACCAGAAGAACAATATTGTTTGTACTGAATTACAATGTAATGCACATTTATATAAAGCGCGTAAATAAACAGTGCACTGCACTCCGTGGTTTAACATCCAATGCAAAGTACAACAACGTACACGTACATCGCGATATCGATGAAGGATTCCCGGGGATTCCCCGCTGAGTTGAAGATGAAGTAAGTAAAACGGGGAAGTCCCGCAGCCCGCCATAACGATGTAGTGTTGCCAACTTTTGAACGCACGCTTAAGGCGGGAAAAAAAGGAATTGCTTTATAGAATTTTGTCATTTGTAAAATAAAATAAATTAGAAAGTTTTTATTCTTTTTCCTTACACACTTTGGGGGCCCCCGTGGCCCGGGGGCCCCGTATAATTGATACGGCAAATACGGCGGTAGCTACGCCCCTGATTCCTGTAGATAAACCCTGGGCAGAGCTGCCAGATCTTGGGAGTTATTTTTGTACGGAAAAACGTCTCCACACAATACGGCATCATTAGCTAACTGGTCAGCTCTCTCATTACCCAGAATGCCACAATGTGAGGGTATCCACGCAAAATGCACTGAATACCCCCTAGCAAAACACCTAAAAAGGAGTTCACGTGTTTCAAATATAATATAAGGATTATGAGAATAGAAAGGAAATCTGGCCAAAGATTGTAAGGCACTCCTTGCATCAGTTAAGATGAGTGAATTCCGTAAGCCCATCATAAGTATATACTCGACAGCTTTGAATAGACCGTAACATTCTCCCGTAAATACAGATGATTCGGGGGGAAGCTTTATTTTTTGAATAATATTATATTGGGAGTGGTATACACCTACACCCACACATGAGTCTCTTCCATGCTTCGAAGCATCTGTAAACAAGAGCTGGAAAAAAGCGCGGGAAACCTGAACTTTGGCGGACGTGATTTTTTTTGGCTCTCTATAAATTATTTTTTGTATATTGGATTAGATTAAGTTTTTGTATATATTTCATTTTATTATTTAGTTTTAGTGTAGTCGTAGTGTTTTCTTCAAATTTGGTAAGTTTTTTTTAGTTCTTGTAGTTTTAATATGGATCCTCCGGGTGACCCCGGAGGAACGGCACCACTAGAAATAGGTCACTATGTGACAATTTCTAATAATGAAACCAGTGCAGTTGATACTGATTGTTCATTATCATTAAGCAACAATAGCTCAAAACGCAAAAGGGTGTCTGCTCGGCCGACAATTTGCAAACACTGTAATAAAAAAAGGCGCAAGAATGGCGGGAAACGTTCTAACGATTGTGATTGTGGCGAGATGGATACAATGATTACTGTAGATGATACTAATAAGGCATCTGATCCTCCGCGTACTCCTTTGTTAAGGGCTGGCGTTGACGATCTGAGTGGGTCGTCTCAGCGTCCAGCTTCAGTTGCTCGGCTCTTATACAATTCCTCCGATGCGGCTCCGTTTTTAATACATGTTCAGAGGGAGCAAACTGCCTCTAATGACAATACTTTTCTGAATCCAGTTACTTTTGGTCGATTCTTAAAAAGGAATTCTTTCAATAACATAATTAATGGTAGTCTAAAGAAAATAGGTCGAAACAGGCTGGTTATTGCTTTTTCCACTTATAATGATGCCAACTCGTTTATAACCAGCAAGTTGTTGGAAAGGGAGTGTTATAAAGCTTTTATCCCCTCATTTTCTGTGACTCGCATGGGTGTCGTCAGAGGCATACCCGTAGAGTGGAATGATGATGAAATATTAGAAAACATCTCTGTGCCAATTGGTTGTGGCAAAATATTAAAGCTAAGGAGAATCAAAAGAAAAACTATTTTTGATGATAAACCTTTATTAAAAAATACAGAAACCATTATTTTAACTTTTGATGGCCAAATTCTTCCGAAGCGTGTATATATGTGTTATACAGCACTTTCTGTTGACCTGTACATTTACCCAACAATTCAATGTTACAATTGTTGTAGATATGGCCATGTCAAGATTCAATGCAGGTCCAAACCCCGCTGTTATAAGTGTGGTCAAGGTCACTCTGGGGAAGGGTGCACAGTCTCTGAGGATAATTTATCTTGTTGTCTTTGCAATGGTTTTCATGAGGCTACTAGCAAGAAATGTTTAGAATATGAACGTCAAAAAAACATTAAAGAATCCATGGCCAAATCATGTATTTCATATGCTGAAGCTTCAAAGCTTCATCCCACAATTTCTAAAATATCATATGCTGATGCCTTGCTTTCCTCTCCCACAACTTCAAGACATATCAATGCTTCTGTTCCCCTTGATTACTCTCCATCTAAACAAAATAAAATATCATATAAAAAAACAGTTTTTATTAAACCTCGCTCCCCACCCCAGTTTTCTAAAGGTTATGATCAGCAATTCCATCAGGAACTTGCTAGGAATGTTCCTCAATCAAAAGATGGCTGTGCCCTCATCGCTAAGGATGATCTGTCTGCATTGACTGTAAATGAACTAATCATTGCTTTGATAAAATCATTAACTCAAACACATCACCTTTCACCGTCCATCGCTGCCACTGTATTAAATGCAGTTATTCAATCATCAACTAATAATAATCATGGACAACAAAGTCTTACAATGGAATTGCCGAAGTGCAATTAATAAAAAGTCAGAAATTATACATATTGTAAATAAATATAAACCTTTTGTTTTTGCTCTTCAAGAGACATGGCTTAAACCAGGGTCTTTGTTTAGGATCCCTGGGTATGCATGTCTCAGAGAAGACCGCTCTGATGGGTATGGCGGTGTTGCTTTACTCATCAAACATCATCATTCATTTTCATTTTTCACAATCCCACCTCATAGTAATGACTTTTCTGTTATTGCAGCAGTTGTAGATAATAATATTTGTTTTGTTTCTGTATATATTCCTCGTCCATCTGTTGTAATTTTTAATGAAATTGTAAATATTTTTTCAATTCTTCCTAAACCATTTATAGTTTTAGGTGATTTTAATTCCCAGCATGAAGTCTGGGGAAGTTCGTCAACAAATAACTATGGTAGCACCTTACTTGACATTCTAGATAATCTCAATCTTTGTTTATTAAATACTGGGTCTCCAACTCGACGCACTTCTCCACATGAAGGTGCTAGTGCACCCGATTTGTCAATATGCACTGACAAACTAGCTTCGCGTTTGACCTGGAAAGTTATGCTTTCATCCTATGGCAGTGACCATTTTCCTATAGTTTTATCATTTCCCTTCAATCAAAAACCTTATTCTAAGAGCGCTCCACGGCTGAAGTACAAACTGGGGGATGTTGATTGGCGTACTTATAAGGAGCATTTAGATAACATAGTGTCCGTTCTACCTGAAATTAAATGTGGTAATGAACAGTTCTGTGCCGATGCCTTGTCCGAAGCCATGATAAAAACTGCAGATAAACTTTTTCCTTCCAAAAAGTCACAAAATAAAATCCCATCTCCGCCATGGTGGGACAAAGATTGCACAGATGCAATTAAAAAAAGGAAACAGTGTGAAATAAATTACCTTAAAAATTCTACCGTAGAAAATTTTAATATTTTAAGCACCTCAATTACAGAGACAAAAAAATTATTTAAAAAAAAGAAATTTGAAAGCTGGAAATCATTTTGCCTCTCTATTTCCCCTAACGTTCAACCATCTGTGGTTTGGCGGAATATTAGAAGGTTCAGATCGGCGTTCTCAGATTCATCTAGCGCATTCCTTCCACCTGAGTTGGTGAATAGTTTTTTAGGTAAATTAGCTCCCTCATACGTCCCGGAAAAGATTATTACAAATTCTATTCCCCTTTCGACAATAGATTCTCTTTGTGACCTTAATTCTCCATTCAGTTTAGAAGAGCTTAAACTTGTTGTATGCCACAGTAAAGACTCCGCTCCAGGCGCAGATGGTATTCCGTGCTCTTTTCTATCAAATATGAGTGACACATCTCTTTTATATTTTTTAAAACTAATTAATAAAATTATGATAACCGGAAATATTCCGCTTTCTTGGAAAGCACAAGATATTATACCTATTCTCAAACCCAACAAATGTCCATCCAATAACACTTCTTACCGACCAATTGCTCTATCATCAGTTTTGCTAAAGATCACAGAACATTTAGTAAAAAATAGGTTAGAATGGTTTTTAGAAAACAAGAAATTACTCAGTGAGAGTCAATTTGGTTTTAGGCGAGGTAAAAGTACCATAGATAGTTTAAGCATCTTTGTCACTGATATTAGGTTAGCATTTTCTTCGAATCAATCCATAATTTCTGCTTTTCTTGACATAACCTCTGCTTATGATAATGTTGTAATATCAACATTAAAATATAAACTGGAGCAGTTAAATGTCCCCATTTTACTCACAAACTTCATTCTAAACATGTTATCTGAGAGGTATATTAAACTTACACTTCAGGATTCTAGTTGTGAATCTAGAGTCGTGTGGAAAGGTCTTCCTCAAGGATCAGTTCTTAGCCCTTTATTATATGACATTTACACTTACGATCTTGAGAGTTCTTTAAACAATGAAGTAAAAGTGCTACAATACGCTGATGATCTTCTTTTATATTGCCCTCACAGCTCTATACAAACGGCTTGCAATACCATGACATCGGGTCTTAGCCTTTTAAAAAAATGGATGGATAGCAATGGCCTTGAGCTATCTACTTCTAAAAGTACAGTTGTACTTTTTACTAGGATGCGCCTTCCTCCCCCTGTTTCTGTTTATTATGATGATAATTTAATACCTGTGAAATCTTCGGTAAAATTTTTAGGAGTGCTTTTGGATAGTAAACTTACTGGTATTCCACACTGTGATTACATAACGGCAAGATGTGAACAAAGAATAAACATATTGAGATGTTTATCGGGGGTCTGGTGGGGTGCCCACCCCTATTCATTGAAATTAATATATAACGCAATAGTTAGAAGTGTGCTTGACTATGGAACATTTTTATTGGAACCTGGAAATTCAGCTGCTTTTAAAAAATTAGACAGAATTCAGTCAAAAGCACTGCGAATAGTGACCGGAGCTATGAGATCAAGCCCAATAAATGCTTTACAGGTTGAAACTGTAGATCCTCCTCTTTCACTTCGACGTCAGTATCTTTCTGACAAATTTCTATTCCGTTCATTTCAATTTTCTAATCACCCGTTACGTCAAAAATTGCAGTCTCTTCTAGACGAAACCAATTCTTCTCGTTATTGGTCTAATAAATCTCTTCCTTGTCTTATTATAAGTTATAAAAAGTTTATGGCTTTGCAAGCTCCAATTTACCAGTCACTATCATTTCCTCTCTTCAATCATTCTTATGAATCATTGGTGTTTTCTCCGGATGTTATCCTGAACTTAGACATTAATAAAAATGATTATTTTGTTAAAGAATCATTTAACTTTGCCAAAGGCTTGCGATGGGAGAATTGGCATCATATTTACACAGACGCGTCTAAGCACTCTTCTTTAGGAAATGTTGGAGTTGGGGTTTTCCACTCACAGTATAATATAGTACAAAAAATCAAGCTTCCTCCTGAATCATCAGTATTTACTGGTGAATGTTTTGGACTGTTCAAAGCTTTAGAGTATATTTACATCATGAAATTGGAAAAAGCAATAATATTTACAGACGCTCTAAGTGCATTACAGGCTATTAAAAGAAATCCTTTTAAATATAAACCAACATTTCCCATAGTTCTTTTTATTAGAGATCTCTTATATAAATGCTCCAAATTAGGTCTTCAAATTTCTCTCGCTTGGATACCTGGCCATAGTAGTATCGCGGGAAATGTGAGAGCCGATCAACTGGCTAATGAGGCTGTGGACTGTGGTGATTTGTTCCCTTACATTAACTTTAGCCACGACTTGGCGAATCTGCCAATGAACTTTCTTTGGGATGCCTGGAGCAAGTTGTGGGCGGACAGCAGCACTATTAAAGGAAAATATTATTCTCATATTCAAACTTGTATTCCCAAAACACCATGGTTTTTTAAATTTAACTTTGGTAAGGCTGCTACCAGTTGCCTTATTAGAATGAGGTTGGGTCACAATTGCTCCAAAGTCCACCTTGCCCGATTGCAGATTGTTGCCAGTGACCTTTGCGAATGTGGTGATGTTGGCGATTTAAATCATATTTTTTTCTCCTGTCCTCTTCTTAGTCATGATTCTTTTATTTCTAGTTTACTTTCCTATAACATTACCTTTCCTACCTCCATTTCTGTCTTACTGGCATCTAATGATTCAAATATATATATATATCTATCATCATTTATCACTCAGAATAATTTACGCATATAATTTTTACTTATGTTTATGCCTTTCCTAATAATCCTATCCAATATCCATCCTAATTCCGTGCCCTAAATTTACCATTTCATTTTCTACCAAGTTTCCTCGTTTTTTGTTGATGGCATTGCGCAAATAGCGACTTGCCAATTAAAAAAAAAAAAAAAAAAAAAAAAAAAAAACAAGAGCTGATAACCCTTCCAGTCTCTATCCATATTAAAGTTAAAATTAATGTTATGACATACGTCATCCCGGTAAATGTTAAGGTTATAATGTATGTTTGGTGAAATAATTAATGAACTGTAATTACAATGAAATATAGGAAGAAATTGAGATTGATGACAGGGAGCTTCAATTGGCTAAACTTTCCTTTATGGCCCGTTGAGTTGGAAGTTCATGGTTTTACTGTAAATAGTACTCATAAATAGAAAGCTTTTTACAAATTGTTAAGTTGCGCAAATTCACTATTTACGAGAAATAAGTTTTTAAAGTTTCGTTTAATACTGAAAAATAGCACGCCATTTGCAAATTTTTAGGTTGTTTATTGTCATGGTAGACGTCAAAGTTGACATTTCACGTTCCATTGACAGAAGAAGTGTATTTTGTTCAATTTTATGTCATATTTTTACGTTAAAATAATTTTATTTTCACATATTCACGTATTAAATTTGGTGTGTTATTAGTGGGCATTATAGCTGTGCTGTATTATGTAATTACGTTGACGTTTTTACACAAAAATATTACGAATTTTTGTTTACACTGTGGAACGGAACGTGAACGTTGATTTGGACGTTCCTATACTCATAAATACATAGAAATCTATTACAAATTTTGAAGTTGCGGAAATTCACGGCTTACGAGATATAATATTTAAAGTTTCCATACAAATTGGGAAATAGTATGCAATATATGATAAATAATATTCATGGTATAGTTCCAACTGTTACTAGGAGAAGTTAGGATGCAATAGCGAGCGAAGCGAGCTCGGGACTTGGGGCAACCCGACTCGGACAGATTAGGTTAGAAGGGGATGGCCGGGTCTAGTGAGCAAGCGCAGCGAGCGAACAGACCCGGCCATCACCTTCGTGGTTATTTTTTTTTAAACCATTGAGCCCCGCGAAGCGGGGCTCCGACTACACCTTTTAGCCAACTTTTGAGTTTTTCGAAAACCTTTTTGTTGGAGTAATGCCGGGGAGGATAGGAGCACCCCCTGCCCTGTCACTCCACTCCCACTGCCTTCCTCCTGCCAAACAATACTAAATTTTTCCGAAATTTTTATTCTAACCTAAAAACTTTAACCATGGATATCACCATAACATTGGGGTTGCGCGGGGGGGGATGGTACAGGGGGGTAGCACTACTCCCCCCCCACCCCTCCCCTCCCGCCCCGACCCAAAAATCGACGGGCCATAAAGGAAAGTTTTACCCTTCAATTGCATTGTATTTTCTAAAGCTTTTAACTAAACACGGAGTAGCTTTGTGCCTCCAGTAAGTGGATGAAATTACCTCTTCCGAGAGAATGGAAAGTTTATTTTGCAAAGGATGATAAGTAAATTGCAAATACCGAGCCATAAATCTATCAGCTAAAAATTGACGTCGTAAATGAAGTGGAGGGTCTCCACATTCCACCTGAAGACAATTAATAGGACTGCTTTTCATTGCACCTGAAACCACTCTGAGTGCCTTGGACTGAACACTGTCCAGTTTCTTAAGACCAGCAACATTAGCAGGTTCCAGCAAAAAAGTCCCATAGTCCAATACACTTCTAATCAAGGTGTTGTACAGTAGTTTTAATGAAAAAGGATGTGCTCCCCACCAAACACCAGAAAGACATCTAATTATGTTGATATTTCGTTCACATTTAGCAGCTATATATTCACAGTGTGGTAAACCAGTAAGATGTGTATCCAGAATAAGGCCTAAAAATTTTACCTGGTTTTTAATGGGCATTGGGATATTATTGTACCTTACTGTAACCATAGGGGGCTTACGCATTCTAGTAAACAAGACAATGTTGCTTTTATCAATTGACAGGTGCAGACCATTGGTTTCTAGCCAAGTCTTCAGTAAGCTTAGAGAAGAGGTTAAGGAAGTACAAATATTTACAACAGAATGACCAGGTAAATAAAGAAGTAAATCATCTGCATATTGAAGGACTTGTACTGACTCATTTAGAGAGGATTCCAAATCATGAGTGTAGATATTGTAGAGAATTGGACTAAGTACAGAACCTTGAGGGAGACCTTTCCATACAAGACGGGTAAATGTATACCCATCAATATGAAGATTTATAGATCTCTCTGAAAGCATGTTAATTATGAACTTAGAAAGCATTGTTGGAACTTGTAATGAATTAAGTTTTTGTTCTAGGATTGATACCAGGACATTATCATAAGCTGAACTAATATCGAGGAAAGCAGCAATTACAGAATTATTAGAAGAGAAGGCTAAGCGAATATCAGTTGTGAATACACCAAGGCTGTCCATCGTACTTTTACCCTTCCTAAAACCAAACTGTGATGTAGCTAGCAAGTTTTTGCTTTCCAAATACCACTCCAAACGATTCTTAATAAGATGCTCAACAATTTTAGCAAGAACTGTAGAAAGTGCAATTGGTCGATAGGAAGTAACATTAGAAGGAGGTTTGTTTGGTTTCAGAATGGGAATAATTGTTTGAGACTTCCAACTTGATGGAATGTTTCCAGATATCAAAGCTGAATTGATGAGATTTAAATATATTAAAAGAACAGAGTCAGACAGATTAGCTATAAATGAATATGGTATACCATCTTCACCAGGAGCTGAATCCTTAACATGTGAAAGGACTCCTTTCAACTCACTTAATGTAAAGAGAGAATTCAACTCAGAATTAGGAATAGGAACATAGGGAAAATGCATTAAAGATCTCTGTTCTGGGACTGAAGGAGGAGCTAAATGATCCATAAACTCATTGGCTAATTCTAATGGCAGTTTTGAGACTGTTGTGTCATGGAATGCTGATCTGAATCGCCTAATATTTTGCCATACTAGAGATGCATTAACCTCTGGCGAAATAGATGCACAGAATCTTTGCCAACCTTCAAATTTCTTTTTCCTAAGGAGCTTACGAGTTGTACGAGCAGTTTCTAAGTATATCCCAAAATTGTGACAAGTCATAGTATGAACATAATTTTTTTCTGATTCTTTTCTTTTTTTGATGGCCTGAGTGCACTCAGCATCCCACCAAGGTGGTGAAGGAATTTTGCCTGTAGCACCATTCTTAATAGGGAAAGTATTATCTGCCACCTCTATTAAAATTCTTGTAATTTGATTAGATAATAACTGAGAATCATGTAGTTGTAAGGAATAATTTAAAGCAAGGATTCTTTCTTCTACACAATTTTTGTATGTATCCCAATCTGCATTTTGAAGTCTATACTTTAATCGTGGTGTTGGATTGCAAGTAGCTGGTTTTTTATGTGGAAAAGAAATTATTAAAGGGTAATGATCACTACCATAAGAAGACGGTAAAGGAGATCAGGTTAATGTTGATGCTAACTCAGGTGTGCAGATTGAGAGGTCAGGGGCACTTATTCCCTCATCTGGATTTGTTTGGCGTGTTGGGCGACATGTATTTAAATTACATAAATTATTAAAGTCTAGTATTTCCAATAACTTTTCCCCATAGTAACTGGAACTAGAACTACCCCAGGACTGATGTTGTGTATTAACACAACTAAAGTCACCCATTACCAAAAATGGTTTAGGTAAAACTGAAAGAAGATTATTTATTTCAGAAAGAATATGTACAGTGGGACGAGAATAATATATACATACTAAACAGATTTTATTTACAATAGCAGCGACAGCAGATATATCGTCACTGAGACTTGGAAGAGCAAAAGATTGAAAAGACAAGTTATTTTTAATAAGTATGGCGACACCGCCATACCCGTCACTTCTGTCTGTTCTTAGACACGCATATCCGGGAATTCTAAAAGAGAACCCTGGTTTAAGCCATGTCTCACAGAGAGCGACTGCAAAGGGATCATATTTGTTTAATATGTAGGATAGATCAGATTTTTTATTCAAAATGCTGCGACTGTTCCACTGGACAATCTTGGATAGATTTGGATCCATTATTAAGGTTAAATAGGTTAGACAGCGTGTCAATTACAGTGGCAACGTTGGACGGTTCAATATTATTATTTTTAGATAAGGTATTAATTAGCATGATTATTAAATTTAAAATTTGACTCTCATTATTAGTTGTTGTTTTATTTTGGAATGCAACACCATTCCCTGACACAGAAACTTCATTATTGCTTAATGCTTGATGAGCTGCGCGGTCATAACCCTTAGTTGTTTTTGAGGGATCCCGAGGTTTAAGGAATACCGTTTTTTTATGTGAGGAGACAACTTGTGTGTTACGTGATTGGGGCGAATTTTGTGATGAAAAATAATTTTGAGTGGTATGTGATGGGGCAGATGTTACCACATCTGCATACAATTTCGAGATTGGTGGATGTAGTTTCGACGCTTCAGGATACGACACACAGCTATGGGCCATATAATGCTTAATTGATTTTTGTCTTTCAAATTCTGGGCATTTTTTATTGATGGCGTAGTGAATGCCACCGCAATGACAGCATTTACTGCTACTCTCGTCTTCAATACTGCAAGTGTCAGCAGAATGCTTCTCCCCACACTTGAAGCACTGAGGGTTCGACCTGCATTGTATCTTTGTATGGCCAAAACGACAACAATTAAAGCATTGAATTGTTGGGAATGTATACAATTCCACTGGCATGGAATTGTAACAACAAAACACACGTTTTGGTAAAATTTGTCCGTCAAAGGTGAGCACGACTGTTTGGGATGGTTTCCACACAGGGGTCGGTTCGTGTACTTTATAGTTAAGACGCCTTACTTTGATGACTTTCCCGCATCCAGCGGGAACTGATATATTTTCCGCTATTTCCTCCGGAGACCACTCGGTAGGTACGCCTTTAATGATTCCAATACGGCACACATTTATAGATGGAACGAATGCCTTCAATTTCTCTTTGGCCAAACTTGGGTCATTTATAAAAGAGTTAGCATCTACGTAACGAGAGAAGCTGAGCGAAATTCTGTTTCGACCGATACGTTTTAGAGAACCGTTAATTATGTTGTTATATTTGCGATTTTTCAGGAAGTGCCCTAAAGTTATTGGGTGCAATGTCTGAGTTGAGTTTTGTGAATCAACCATTTTTTGTATGTGCACGACGTATGGCGACAGGTCTGTGGCTTCATACAAAGCCCTAGCAACCTGTGGCGCCTTCTGAGGAAGATCCGACTTGAGGTTTTCAGTCTGGGAACCATCGCCATCCACAGAACGTGGAGTGGCTTCTTGGTGAACTTTAATTTAATTTACCGGTACTACTGAGTCATTATCACAATGACAATTTATTTCATTATTTATTCCTGTAGAATGACCATTTCTCCTTCTTTTATTGCAGTGTTTGCATACTTTGCGTGGAGCTCGAGCCCTTTTTCGCTCCGATCTGGTGATGGACGAGTCTGTGTCCATACTGGAGTCATGAATAATAATATTACGCCCAACCGAGGGGACTGTGTCCCCCGGATCAGGCGGTTCATTGTCCATTGTGGCCACTGGCCAGAAATATATATAGAAAAAAAAACTTACCCTAAATATGAAGAATTTAAACTAAACAATAATTAAACTAACTAATATAATGAATATTTACATATATCTACACAACTTATCTCCAATCGCAAACATTTTTTATTATTTTAATGAAAACGAAAGAAAAATCACGCCCGCAAAATTCGGAGATTCCCGCGCTTTTCAAGTGTATCCTTCAGGGCTGCCAGCACATTAATCTCGTTTATACAGTCGAGTGTCTGCAATTATACGAAATTCGACTGCATTATACATAATTATTTTATACCCGATTTTTTTATTACTTGACAAACAACCAACCAAACGTTCACAGACTAAAAAAAAAACCACCACACCACTATAAATTATATTGTCAAGTTGGTAAGCATACTGATACAGTATCAGTATGCTTACCAGCTTGACAATATATACAGTATCAGTGATACTGTATATATCTCCATCTCTGTTTATCATCATCAGTCGCTAGTCGTCGTGACATAAGTACACAACTTTTATTTTCAAGGAGGTCTCTTTTAGAAATAAATATGCCATTTGCCGTTTTTTTTTTGTATCTATTTATACTGAATGACTACCTATACGCAATAGATACAATGAACAATCCGATTATACACGTTTTGTATCCAAATATACAATCTGGCAGCCCTGGTATCCTTCTATCCTTCAAAATAACCAATTGTCAGCAGTGTTACCAACTTAGTGGATTTTCCACTAAAACTGGTGGTTTTGACCTCCCTATTAGTGGTGAAATATTGCTTTTAGTGGCTGGTGGTTTTTTCTAGTGGTCAAGTAGAATTCAGTTTCAATTACTGAAAGTGCTATTACTCAACTACTAAGCCACTAAAACTTAACGAAATATATTATTTTTACTTCATTAATGTAACTAATTTACTTTTACTGCGTAGGCACAATAAAAGTGCAAAACTTATGGCAAGAGTTGATGATCTATGGCGACAAAATCATTGGCAGAAATGGAACGAGAGCAAAGATACAAAAAAAATTGGAATGAAGTATTGCATTTCAAAGAAGCTCAAGGGGAATCCAGATTTGAGGAATTAGCGACTTTTGCGATTACTCTCTTAATAGTACCTAATTCTAATGCCGATGTTGAGAGAATATTTAGCAGTATGAATGTAATAAAAAACAAGCAGAGGAACAGAATGAAGTTGAATATTTTAACTGCAATATTAAAAATACGCTGTGGTTTAAGATTGGAAGGAAAATGCTACAATGATTATGAAATTCCAATAAAAGTTATAAAACAAATTGGTAGCAAAGGATCATAATTATAAATGTGAAACCGACGATGATGGTGCAGACAAAAGTTCTTGCATGTTGATTTACTGACTTAAAATATTTTATTACGTCATATTAAAGAACAATTTTTACTAATACAATAATAAATTAGTACTGTTTTCTTTCGTAAAAACTAAAAAACAAAAATTGTGTGAATTTTAGCGATTTTTAGAGTAGGGCCGATTTTTGTTAGTGGTTTTCTGGTGATTTTAGAAGTTGGATCTGGTGGAGAGCTAGTTGAACTGTTGAACTGTTGGCAACACTGATTGTCAGACATCACATAATTATTAAATATTATTATTTTACCACAAAGGCACAAATGCGATACAACGAAAGTCAAAATAAAATATGTTTACTTTACTTGCCTTTTTAACTTCTAGTTGTTAGAATTTATAAGAATATGTGCTGCAATTGATCATTTGGACTTGTATTGATGTTATGAATTACGGGAGACCAATAACATGGTAAGAGATGATCCCTGTCGCTAACTAATATAATTACGATTAAGTGTGTAATAAACTGATGTTTAGTACATAGTAGAGCTTGTAAATATTTGGGTCAATACTTTAGTTGCCATGCAAACGTTCAAGAGTACATAATATATTGTCGTATTCAAGTTTCAAGCAAGAAGTTACATGAATGTCTACATTGTCTACCCACTTCAATTATTGCAGTATAGCGCTAAAATAAACTCACATTTCAGTAACTGAAAGCTTACATAAAGGTTTTCAACACAGTTTATGTGGAATTTATAACCAATATCTGTGTAAAGTATAAACTACAATCTGTTTTGAAGTAAACACTAATAATAATATAATAATCAAGTATGACTATCACATACAGTATACCTAAAGTACCAAGCACCAAATATATGAAGGTACAAGTTGAATGCAAAAGTAGCATTGATATCAGTGCATCTATGCATATTATACATATTTTGGTATATGAAAACTAGTAAGTCTCTACTTTATGAAGATTTTAGAAACCAGGGTGAGTCATCATAACTTTCTAAAGGTAAATAATAGGTTATCCTCACAACATACACAACACTACATAATAAATAGAATATAAATTAAAAATACATTCTAGTAAGTGCCTTGTTATTGTAAGATAACAATCAGTTATAATAGAACTTTGTCAGTAAACATTATATTGTGGTCTTCAGTTGTGTAGTTTATTATTGATGTCCGTAGATTTCGTATTAATTGTTATAGTGTTTGTGGGGTTGTTATGTTCACTCTCCTCCACACTGATATAAATGCTTAAATGAATATACCTGTTTATTACCTCTAGTCTAAGTTTCATTAAAATTGTTAAGCCTTTGTTTATATAAAAACAGGTTCACAATTTTAATGAAACTCGGTGTGGGTATACTGTGTCCTGGATCATCTTGCATAATATACTTTTCTTCCTGTGAGTAAGTTCCCTTTGGAAAATTTTGGATGATTAAGCTGCTGGCAGAGGCTAGTTCACAAAAAAGTTAGGTGGATTGTTGGTAAACGACACATACAGGAAAACATTCATGCAAAATTTGCATTTTTGGATAAACCAATAATTGTGTAATATTTTGATTGTTTAATATTTTTCTGAACTGAGAGTTCTTCAAATTAGAAAATATAACTAGGTAAAATTAAAAATGAGTATTTGTTTTTAGAATAGTAAAATACTAAACACCATAGCTAATGCTATCGACAACAGAGAGGAGTTAAAGAAGAGGATAGAAAATGGTAAAATTATCTATCAAGAACTACAAAACTGTGTACAAAATTGTCAAACCCGTTTTGGTGGAAAATCTGAGTTAGCTACAGAAGATGATATAAGGTGATAAATCAAATTTAGCATATTACCTCGCTGTGATTGTTGAAGCAAATATTATATATAATATAATTAATAATTAACTAGGTGATTGTTTCAGAATAGCACAACTATGTGAAAAATGGGAGAAATTACTTAGCCACGGCATTAGAACTAATTTATCAAACTCGTCAATTCAGAATTTGGTCACAGCAGGTTTAAACTTCACTTTTAATATTGTTAATGTTGGTAAGATGATGTTATATTGATAAAGAATACTCTCGGAAATAGTTCCGCTGTCAGTGACACATGTATTTTTTCTTCTTAACTCTTTTTAGGGTTCCGTAGTCAACAAGGAACCCTTATAGTTTCGCCATGTCCGTCTGTCTGTCTGTCTGTCCGTGGTTTAGCTCAAAAACTATTGGTACTAGAAATTTGTAATTTGGCATGAGTATACACGTTAATGACGCCGAAAAAGTGGTAAAATAAAATTTTGAAAAAAACAATTATTTAGGGTACTTCCCCTACATGTAAAGTGAGATGATAATTTTTTTTTTCGTCCTTCCCATAGTGTGGGATATCGTTGGATAGGTCTTTCAAAAATATTAGGGGTTTAGGAAGACCGTTTTCTGATTAAGTAAACCGCTCGTGACTTATCAAGCTTTAAAGTACCAATTATCGTTAGAGTCCTCCCCCTCTATCAACTGAACGGTTGTAGTTAGAAATTCAAATATCATGGCAGTAGTACCTATATATAACGAAGTTTAAAGGAAAACTATCACACATGAGTGGGCTTTACAAGTTTACGAGTAATAGTCAGAGCCGGATTCAATGGCATTCTCGGGGCCCCTTTTCTTACTTTGACTGACCAAATTGTGTGTGAATTGAGGAAAAGCACATTAAGGGCTGTGGTTTTTAATATATTTGTTTACTTATTCCCAGATTTGTTCTTAAATTGTTTTAATTCTACTACTTAATCTAACGATTTGTATTTTGTGAGATAACAGTGAGGTGCCTAAGTTCACACACACATCAAATTCTCGTTCGAAGAAACATGTTTTCTTGGTGCGTGCACTGGGCCTGGGCCCCTAGTTGATGCGGGGCCCCTAGGCAGTTGCCTACTCCGCCTAATGGTTAATCCGGCCCTGGTAATAGTCGACCAATTGTATTTGACTCGAAAATTTCGAACAACTCTTTAGAAATGTCGATAGATGGCGTTAAGCGTCAGTTGTATCGCGGTGTGCGTTACCCCAGCAAAATAATGTCGAAAATAGTCATTTAAATCTTATAGATAATTAGTTGCCCAGCTTCTGTAATTGTTAAGCACGTTTTTAAATTTGTTACACATATAGTTTTTTAGTTATTACACAAAAACATATTCTGCTGGGGTAATGTTTGAAACGTTACTGCAGCAAAACTTTTTTTTAAATAATGGGAATATTTAAATAAATATTAGCTATACATTTAGTTGTCTAGACGAGGTAAATGTTACACGTTATTTTGTTTTTGTTCTTTCTTCGGCTGCGAAGTTATTCGAGATTTTGCTGGAGTAACGTTTGTAGTTTTGCTGGATCTCTGAAACGGTTAAGCGGATTCTTATCATCTTTTGTACATGACTTCTTAGGAGTTAGTTTTAATTTGTTTCGCAATAAACTTAACAAAATGATATACCGTTTAAAAGTTATTTAATGAAATATAAAAACACTTCTTTAGGTCCTAACACTCTGAATATGTGCTCTAAGGACTTACTTTAAACGTTATTTTGTAGCTTTTAACTATTTGCAAATGTATATGAAGTTTCATTAGTATCCTGGTGGTAATTAACAAATTATGATGATATTCAGTTCTCCATGTTCACGGTCACAATGCGCGCGGAGTTATTTGGCCACTGATAAACCTGTATACGGTTATATAAACTGAATGTTATATCAATATTTAGTTGCTTAATTCAGTTATATACCTGTAAAATTTCAGAGTAGTACATACAATAATTAACGAGATAATTAAAAAAAACTCATTAGAAACTTCAAGACCGTGGTAATTAGGCTTGTGTAGTACATGTACTATGAACTATTAGGACGCAATTCCGTCATGTGAACTAGAACGAACTATTCTGTTTCTGTCGCTCAAATCGGTCATCTAGTACATCTAGTACAGTGAACTAATCACCAATCCTAGCGACATCCAATCGCGAGAGCCGAGCAAGAACGGTTGAACTAATAAGTGATGTACGAACTACGATGACCTGGAGAACGAGAAACTGTGCCCGGTCATTTATGTGCATATTTGCATAATCTATGGCCCGGACGTTCTATGGCTCTTTGATAGTTTCGATGTTTTTATTTGTTATTTTAACTTTGTTAAGTGAAGTTACTCAACGTCATTGGTTCAACAATATAAGTTCATGTTGCTTAAGTTATGCTTGGTTTTGTTTCGTGTGAAAATGAAGATCACTGTAAATATTTGATTTTTAAATACGCCATTTTAATAATTCATTCAATATTACTTATTTAAATGATATTCAAATTATTTAAAATGTATCATAATTAAAATGATAGTCCTAAGCCTGCAAAGTATGAAGGAAAATCAAATATGCAGGTATTCCATCACGTCTGACGTCTTAATAATCAATGAACTAAAATGAACTAGTAGTACTAGAAGACCGAACTAGTACATTTGAACAATTGTACTAGTTCGGAGCGCTCCTGTCAGTGACCGAGTATAAACAAGCCTAGTGGTAATCCGACCAAGTTTAGGTGGTTACAAAAAAGCGACCGCGTAGAACATTATGCTATCTTCTAAAAAATATGTAGGATAATACACCTTAAAATTTCGGTACAGACGCGTACACTGTTAAATACATAACAATATTATAATATCTGTACTATAAACATTATTATTATTACCTTTCAGCTACTTATTAGATAGGTATATATTGTATTATGTGCACCAGTTCAATGGCACAGTTGCACGGGTTCCTTCTATTTGGCAGAATCTTGATACTCCGAAATTCATTTGGCATAACACACTTGGTATAATCTTCCTTAAACGAATATTTTTAAGGCATAAAAATTATTTAGTATGTATTTATTATTTAGCCGAATGTTTATATGTTCGAATTCACAATGGCATAAATTACTTTTGGCAGAGTTAAAATTCTGCATAATTTCATTTAGTATAACTGCATGCTGCATGCGTGCTTGCATGTTTACATGTTTCTTACAGGGAAATAAAAACCACGTAAGTTCACAATCAAATGTTTTATTTAATGTATGCCAAAAGATGGTTCTAACTGTAAACTTTCTGAAAGAATGATGGTTCTACTTTTTAATTATTATGGATATGAAATTTATGCCTAAAGATGATTCTAACTTACATAATTATTTGACTGCAGTTTAATATTTTATTATTTTATTTTAAATCTGTGATTTTTACATAATTTAAGTTATTCTTAGAATACAACTATCTGTAATATATATCTAGGAAAAAATATTGTGATATTGGAAATTTGTCTACAAAATAGTAGGACTTACTGTTTTTAAGTTTTAAAATTATTATTTTACCTGTAAATAAAAATTCTTTAAGAAATATGTAATTTTTTTTAACACTTGTTTACACATCTCTACTAAACTTGTAAGACTATCCTACATATTTTAGAAGATAGCATAATGTTCTACGCGGTCGCTTTTTTGTAACCACCTAAACTTGGTTGGATTACCACGGTCTTGAAGTTCCTAATGAGTTTTATTTAATTATCTCGTTAATTATTATATGTACTACTCTGAAATTTTACAGGTATATAACTGAATTAAGCAACTAAATATAGATATAACATTTAGTTTATATAACCGTATACAGGTTTATCGGTGGCCAAATAACTCCGCGCGCATTGTGACCGTGAACGTGGAGAACTGAATATCATCATAATTTGTTAATTACCACCAGGATACTAATGAAACTTCATATACATTTGAAGGTACATGGTTAAAAGCTACAAAATAACGTTTAAAATAAGTCTTTAGAGCTCATATTCAGAGTGTTAGGACCTAAAGAAGTGTTTTTATATTTCATTAAATAACTTAAACGGTATATCATTTTGTTATTTTTATTGCGAAACAAATTAAAACTAACTCCTAAGAAGTCATGTACAAAAGATGATAAGAATCCGCTTAACCGTTTCAGAGATCCAGCAAAACTACAAACGTTACTCCAGCAAAATCTCGAATAACTTCGCAGCCGAAGAAAGAACAAAAACAAAATAACGTGTGACATTTACCTCGTCTAGACAACTAAATGTATAGCTAATATTTATTTCAATATTCCCATTATTTAAAAAAAAGTTTTGCTGCGGTAACGTTTCAAACGTTACTCCAGCAGAATATGTTTTTGTGTAATAACTAAAAAACTATATGTGTAACAAATTTAAAAATGTGCTTAACAATTACAGAAGCTGGGCAACTAATTATCTATAAGATTTAAATGACTATTTTCGACATTATTTTGCCGGGGTAACGCACACTGTATCGCGCTAGTTACATATTTAAATAAGTTTTATAAAAAATAAACTTATTAACAAATAAATACCGACTTCCAAAAAACCACTAGGTACAATGTGAAAAATAACTTTAATTTCAGAAGATGGTGTCTTTGGATCTGTATTTTAGTTCTTTGCCACCGACTTTAAAAATTAAAGTTATTTTTCACATTGTAGTGTTTTTTTGGAAGTCGGTTTTTTCTTGTTAAAAATTTTAAGCGTTAATTAGTGAGTTCTCCTGGTATTTCACCATCAGCTCCATTTCACCATTCACATTGTGACGACCATAAATTGCTTAGCAACCATTTTAAAGTAATCGAACCGCAACTCGTGAAATACTTATTATTGAGTAGTTCCGGTGGCCATCTGTGATCTTCTTCATCAGTTCCGCTTCACCAAATGGTGCTTTCTGAGAGCAAATGCACAAGTTACTATAAAAAATACCAAAATCGCTATACGATTGCCTTTAAAATTTGAGGATTTCCTTCGATTTCCATGAGATCCCTTTATCAAATTCTAATTTGGTGACAATGGTACTACCTCGAGAGCATACCATTTCAAACGAAAAAATAATTTTCTAAATCGATCCACAATTGACGGAGTAATCGGTGCACATACATAAAAAAAATATATTATATATACGTGACGAATTGATAACCTATAACAATACTCCTTCTTTAGAAGTCGGTTAAAAAACAGTTTCTGTCCAGTAAAATTATAGTTAGTTGTGTTTAAGTAATTAAATTAGTTGAGGATTGTGTCAAACCAGTCTCATTTTTCAGTTTTGTGTAACAATTAGTACTTCTTTTCTAACTAGATGGCGTTGTCGTCGAATTATATCTCACAATGGTTTCGTTACCGCCAAAACTATAAGTAGGTAGTTATGAAAATTTCTGAGTTTTTGCCCCGACCATAAAGCACGTGCTGAAACGCCATTCAGTGCGTTACTTCACCTCTGCTGAAAACCACACAAACCCCCTGATCGTATCGGCCGCCCGATACAGAACAGTCCTAGACGAGCCCGACGACCCCACCACCATCCGACAAGAGAGCAGTAGGGAAACTAGCACTCTTAGAAAATACAGAAATAAAACGCGTTCCGTATTCCGGCCTCGCCGACGAGGCCCATCGCGACGTCCGCGTACTTGTAACGGAAACTCTCCCCGACCTTTACCAAACGAGCCAGCCCGCGATGCTGAGCCAGTAGCGATAGAAAACCCCTTAAATAATATGGACCCAGCCTGCACAGAGTACATTTTATATACTGAGATAGAGCCGTCACTCGAAGATTCCAGAGCGCCCGCGCCCTCTGGCAACAAGTAACAACAACAATGTATGAAGCATATGTATATATAGCATATAGATATAGCTACCTACAAATCAGGGTACCACTGCATAGGCCGTCCTATTTACTCCTTTTTATTTAGTACTTAGTAATTTATGTTGATTTACAATAAAACAATATAATTACAACACCAAATACTTTATTAAAATCTTCTGTTACAATATTTGATGACCATCTGAATTTTATCTTCCATAATTGTTTCGTGATCCACACAATAACTTAGAAGTATCCTTAGGTACACACCAATTAATTAAATAAGAATATATTATATCTTAAATTTCTTGAATTATTTGCAATTATTGACTTATTATTTGACAAATTATTTAACTTTTTTTAAACCTTTGACATTTACAAAGTGTTGCCAAGTGACCGACTCGCGTTCTTCCCAAACTTTCCCCGAAATCTCCCCAAAATTCAAGATTTGTAAAAAAAACTCATAAATGGCTATTCTTTTTTATTATTGATACAATTTTATACAATTTTAGCAATAGCGTCCATGACTAAATTAGCCTTTTCACTCGCGCCGGTTGCAGTTCCGTACATTTTTTCTGAGTTAAACCTGTTTAGCATCTTTGAACTGGGTTTAAAATGAACACATCCTTCTAGCAATTTATATCTTATTCTCAAGATGGATTCGGCAGTGTTAATGGCCAATCTGTTTCGACGTTTGTCTTAAATAATAGCTACTTGAGATAGGGCTCTTTCCGCAATTGCGTTAGTAAAAGATAAAGACAAAATTCCTAGTGCCAATTTGCTAACATTTCCACGGGTATGTTCTATCACCGACTGCATTTTTGAAATTATAAACTTCAACCCAGAACTCTTCGGTGTGTTGCGTGGATTTCCAAGTTGTACGATGCAAATCATTCCATTCTGCGGCAACTTCGGAGCCACTCGGCTATCATCGTGCACAGCATTTTGTTTTAGTGTGTGTGCTTTCACAGATTAGTTAGTGGTTTGATCGCGTTCAGACATCATCAGTCCAAATATTCCCCCAAAAATATTGTCTCTCAATTCTCCCTCCATAACTTTAAAAACCCCCCAAATTTGGGGGGATTCCCTCCAATCTGGCATCACTGCATTTACGCACGTTTCGTTACCATTTTAGTTTAAAATTAAATAAGTTAAAGAAAAAATGGAATTGCGTAATTGGAGGATTTTGTTAATTTGAAGATACGTGTGTTAATGTATTATAAAAGGTGTGAAATTTAAAAGGTGTCCTTATATCCCTAATATTTTAATTTATATAAATAAAATGGTTATTTGTTAAAGATAATTTAGAATATCTGAGTAAAACGGAGAACAAGTTTAAGCTAAATGTGTAAATATTTTGAGAAAAATGCCATCTATCAATACATAACTTAAACTTTGATTATTGCTATACGAACAAATTAAAAATCAATTGCATTGAGTAGTTTATATCCAAAAGCAGAACCCTACCTAAACTAGTCGGTTATCATTTCGTCACTTTTGTTCTAAGTTATAGCACCATGCCAGCCTGTCCCTTTGCTGCCCTCCACCAATGACCCCGCTATGCCGAGGCCCGTACTCCACAGGGAGTGCCCTTAGCGTACGGTTGTTTAAAATGTAATTCTAGTTAGTAAGCCCTCGCTGGGGGCCTTTAATTTTAGAGGTCACCACAGGATCGCCCGGTTGAGTAGTGACCAGCCTTAGTGTGCTAAACTACGAGTGGCCCTATAAAAAAAAAAAAATTGAGGTTTTGTTGATCGCCCGGTTAAGTAGTGACCAGCCTTAGTGTGCTGAACTACGAGTGGCCCTACCTAAAAAAAATAAGTTTTTGAGATTGTGTGTAGAAAAAAAATAAGTTCTTGAGATTGTGTGTAGAGGCTAGAGATAAAATTGAAATAGTTGAATTGTGAAATTCATAATCAAGTCTCGTTGAGTGTAGGAATTTGGAGATTGAAATAGTAATAATAGAATATATTTAAATTCAAAACACCGGCTATGATAAGTGTATAAATAAAATACAAATCTCTTTAAAAAATTAAAACATTCCGTGCAAAATTATCGGATCAGGTGAGGATTTATATAGGAAATCTAATTAGTTAGGTAGTCATGTTTGGCTTTTAGTTAGAGCATGGTACGAAACGATCAGTCAGCGAATACGACACGCACTTGGCTGTTATAAAAACTACGGAACCCTTCACTGCGCGTGGCCCGACACGCATTTGACCGGTTTTTTTTAAATATAATATCAAGTTATAAATCTTGTTCTGTTTTAGGTAACTCTTTGTGGAGTTATACTTGCTTACATCTTACTAAACATGAGAAGGAAAGGTTTAAAATTCTTTCAAATATCAACACTCCACTAGGATATTTCAGAGCTTTTCTCAGAGCTACTTTAAATGAAAGATCATTGGACAGGTGAATATGTCAAAACATACAACAGATACCATTTTTGTAAAATTATCAACAAAATATTTCTTTATATTTCTTTCTCTAATTATTTCTTTCTTTTTTTTTACAGGTATCTACAAAGTTGGGTAGCTCATGGTTTGCTAATGGAGTACTATGAGGAGGGGGCTCTTGTTAGAGGTCCTGATACCTCTCATAGTCTAGCAAGCTTGGCATCCGGTAAAATATTGTGAATTTACATTAAGTTTATATATCTAATTAAATGCTGATAATGATTTGCATGACTATAATTTAATTTATAATATAGAAATAAAACACTAATTATTTGTATCTTCATTTCAGGTTTATCAACAGTCTTGTTTGCCTTATCAATTGACAGACCAGAGTTGAATGACTCACAACAAGCTAATCATTCTAACAAAGCTGAACATGTGATACCTTTGCCGATGCCTGTGAAATCATCGAGTAATTTAAAACGAAGGCCTTTGCGCCAGGTTATATCGTTTGATAAAAATGAACAAAAAAATGTAAATACAAATAAAATACAATCGCTTGGATCTACAGAGCAGGTAGACGATTCCATGTGGAACAGTGCACCAGCAACTTGTCTTAATTCACCCGATCCTAAAATAGTTCCTCAGGCTGCTTCCAATAGTGAGCCAACTAGCTCTGAATACAAGGGTGGTTTAAGACACTTCTTTCCAGACAGTGTTAAAGCTATGGATAGCCCTTCACAAATCCTGTCGAAACTCTCAGAATGTGCAAAGGAAATATTCTCATCTTCCAACAGTATTGATGTAAATAATGTGATAAAAGACAATGAATCTGAATTATGTATAAATAATTTAAAAATATATGAAAGTGACAGCGAGGAAGTGGCTGGCAGTATTGATGGAAGTACTTCATGCTTAGAGCTTTGTTTTACAGAAGATGAAGGTGCACCAGAGGATAAAACATTAAGTTTGATTTTGGAAAATAAGGAAAAAGATTATTTAAACTTACAAAGGAAAGTCACTCAGATGGAAGTAGCATATAAGGAGAAAATTAAAAAGTTGGAAAATGTAGTTTTGGATCTGAGCAAGTAAGTAACAAAGATAAAATGGTGGATTTTAGGATGATATTTCCATAAATAGCAAAAATTATTAAACCCATTTTTAATCAATGCTTGTATTTTTCAGAGAAAATGACCGATTAAAAGACCAGCTGCGTCAATACATGTCGGCTATTGAAATTGGGAAAGCTTTAAAAAACGATTCCGGAGTAAATGCGGAAGTTGATCAGTATGAAAGAAAACTAGTTCAGGTAATATCTCGCTATGCCATTGGTAACATTAGACCCACAACACAGACAATACTGTTCTTATTGCTATGAAAGTAATGGCTGCTTATCAAATTGTTTCCGAGGACGTGCAATTGACTGGTCTTTCTTTAGGTGGCCGAGATGCACGCAGAGCTTATGGAATTTAATACATATCTGCAACAGCGGCTGAAAGAATATGAAAGTATATCGGCTATGGAAGTACTGGATTATCCCAAGTCTAATGTTAAAGCACACATACCTAGTGCTTTCTTAGTTGGCAAGAAAACACATTCATATCATGTTTATCAGGTAAATTTACGTAGCAAATATCGACCTTTCTGATTGAAATAAAGTTTAACTCAAACGCGTTTGCCTCGTTGGTCGTGTGGTCGCAAGCGCGACTGCTAAGCACGTGGTCTCGGGTTTTTCCCGGGTCGGGCAAAAAGTACTGTTACGAACTGGGGTTCGGGATAGAAGTAATTAACGCCAATTAAACCAAAACTAACACTTTAATTAATTAAGCACAAAATAAAAATTTAACACAATTATTCGCACCACAACACTTGTCACTTAACACTTAGATCACACTTAAATCGCACTGAAATTCACTGATAAAGCTTCGATTATATCTCGTATTCGCCTCGTAATAAGACTGACTCTCTGCGCCCCTTTGCGCTCTATTTATACCCCAGTCTATGAGTTCGAGAACATTCTTATAAAATCGACTCACTGTTTATACTGCCTAGAAAATACTCGAAATACATAGTACCGCTATTCGACGCTAGATGGCGTTAGTGTCTCGACTAGATATGCTCATTCTTGCCACTCGCCGCTAGATGGCGTTAGTGTCTCGAACATTCTAGATTTATGTCGAAGTTTCTCGACGTACTTCACTAAGCGACTGGCGTAACAGTACTATTGGGTTTTTCTGTAAGGAATTTCTCAGTAGCAGCCGGAGTTTGGAAATTGGCGGTGTGATACACCAGTTCCTGGGAAAGTACGTTAAGCTGTGTTGGTCCCGGCTGTCATTTGTCTTTGACAGTCGTTACTGTTAGTCAGAAGCTAGTAAATCTGACAGTGGTCTAGACAAAGGGGTATCGTGTTACCCAGCTACTGGGTTGAGGAGGTCTGATAGGCAGTCGCTGCATGCAAAACTAATACTCAACTGCATCCAGTTAGTCTGGAACCTGACCCCAACATAGCGTGGAAAAGGCTAAGCAGATGATGATGACTAAAGACCGGATTATATGCAACATAAAAAGCTTGAAATATGCATGAATAATGCTTGAAATATGCACGAAAACTGACAGAATATGCAACATTAAATGACTATTGTTTTTTTGTTTTGTAAATATTATTCCTTTAGATTTAAGTTTATTGTTAGTGATCAGGACTACAATAGGCCAGTGCAACGATACTGGTGTGTCCGAAACTGTCCACGATTCGTGGAGCCCTACCGTTGCTTTCAACAACAATAATAAACAAAAGGCTCTTCGGCCTACAAATCATATATATAAATAACAGTTCTAACCACTTACCTTCTGCACTGGGTACACCAACTTCGACCTTCCTAGGCCACGCCCAAGTGTGGTATGTATGTAAATATGAGGTGAGTAATTGAAAAGTGTGATGTAAGTCAAGTGTTGTAGAACGTTCACAAGGCGCCATTCTCCAGATGGCGCGGTCCAAACAGCATCACAGCCCAAACTCACACCGGATTGAAGCTCTTTATCACTACTTATTTCCAACAAATGCGCGTGCCACGAGGTGGCAACAACCCGGCGATAAATCCAAAAATATCCCGGGGTTTTCGTCAAATGGGGATTACAACTTCAAACAATAGTTAACTCGCGACCCAATTATCGGTTTCAACACGCGATTCCAAACGATATTTTTCCAATTATAATTAAATCAACAGGTCCGACGCGGACGTTCTTCAACAAGCGGAACCAAAGTCTATCTGTCAAGTGAAAAAGTTATGTCAAGTGTCAACATCAAAAAGACAATAGAATGTTGCCACACCAAAAAGATCGTTCAAAAATACATTTGGGACGCAACATCTACCCCCCCCGGACGGGCCTACCCGTCCGCTAATCAATTGGAAGTCTTGACCAGGTTGCGAATTCAACACAGCTTCAATGCGGCCAAATACCGTAGCTAGTTCCTCAAAGGTGAGAACGGTGTCTCCCAATCTCTCCGCCAGCGTCCCTTTGCCGCTTTCACCGCGGCCCCAAAAATACTCCCCCAATGGGGGCAGGCTGGCGGGTCAAACAACCAAGTGACCCCTCGGCGGGTCAAACTATTACCAATGTCAACCTGGCTCTCATTAAGGAAGGCGTATACCTCCTTCAAATAGTTACTTGTACCCTTGTAATTCGTACCGCAATCAGACCTAATCAAAGAAGGTAACCCACGGCGAGACACAAATCTTTCCAAGTCGCCTCAAAGGCCTCTGTCGAGAGGGAGGTTACCAGCTCCAAATGTACTGCCTTGGTTGACAGGCAGACAAACACAAATAAGCCTTAACAATCTTACTATTACGAAGGGAAAATTCTCGCTGCAGAATGGCCAACAGCGCATTGCAACCGGCATGCGAGTTCTTAGTGTGACGATCAGTCACCAACAATTGAACCAAATGGCCCTCCTTGGGCAACAAAAGGGGGTGACGGGCCCCATAAGGAAGGCTAGAGTGCCTCAACCGTCCTCCAACAGGGTTTCCCGAAGTGGCTCGTCCCAACCAAGTTCAGTTATAACAAGGGCAGGAGCACCAATTTTAGGGTACGGACAACTCACAAGGGTGATTTCAAACCAGGTCCTTCCCTCAACAGTGGTGTCAGCCGGTTCGCCAATTCCCCAAATCTTGCCTGAAAGGTCATTCACCTTCAGGCCAACCTGTCCCGCTAACCAAGACGACAAAAGGCAACCCCGGACTCCCGTGTCCAAAATGGCACAGACCACAATCGAGTCACCCAAGGGTCCCCAGACCTTGACCAAGGCCGTTGGCAACAAACCGTCTTGATCGGGGGGGTCCTTTAGCGGGGCAGGCGTCAATCTCTTAGTGATGCCTGGGCGGCGACCGATCGCCGCATCCAGGCTGCCTTCGTTCACGACGAGGCCAACAATCAAAATATTCGTCCGCGCGGTGTCCCGAGCCGCTCGCCATCACTGGAGGGGCATATCCCACCGGATGCCCGAATGGCGGAGGGCGCGACTCCAGCCGGGGACGTCCCGCCAACGGAGGGGAAAGGCAGCGGCGCCGACCCGGCCACTGCTGCCTAGCAGCCAATGCGCGTTCTCCCTGACGAGGGGAGACCAAATGGCGCTCGCGGGGCTCCCGTTCAACTTGCGCGGGGGGTGGAGTGCGGCGTACAGAATTGCGGGTCTCAGCCCGGTGCTCGTCTCCGGGGTACCCCCCCCTGCGCGAACCCCCCTCAGAAGCTGGTCTGCTGGAGCGGTTCGCGTTGGCGCACAAAATCTCAAGGTAGGACCCTTCACAAATTCTACACGGGCGGGGGTCGGGGCAGTCCCGATGAAAGTGGGCCCCCAAGCACGAGAAGCACAAACGGCGTGCGTTGACAATTCGGCGGCGGGCACTTACGTGCAAATTCAAAAAGGCCGGGCAACGCGCCATGACATGCCCCGTTGCCTTACAAAAGTCACAATGATGAGGACTCCGGGCGCCAGCAAAACGGGGGGCGGGGTGAACATCAACAGGCCTCCGAGCCCTAGTCCGTCCCTGGTCTCTAGGCCGAGAAGGTAGTGGGGGTGACCCCGTGGCGCCACGAGTGTTATCCGAAAACCGACACTCGTCTTCCAAAACTTTGAGGAGGTCGTCAAAGGGGGGAAGATGGGTGGCACTATCCCCACCATACTTCTGCTCAAAACGTGACCTCCACTCCGCGGGGAGCAACTGCAGCACTATGTGCACCAACAAGTAGGACCAATGTTCTACCGGTAACTCCAAACGTCTCAAGGCGTTGGTCGCTGAGACCAACGGGTTCAGCAAGTCAGTGCGCAACGTCGACGTGCTGACAATGGCCGGTAGCCCCAAAATCTGGTCGATGTGCACATCAGCCAGGCAGCGCTTGTTCTGATACCGTCGGGAGAGAAGCTCCAGAGCGGTCGGGTAGGAGGAATCCGTCACCGGCAAGTGCTGCACCAAGGCTCTGGCTTCGCCCTCCAGGACAGACAATAAATAGGCCAGCTTCTGGGCAGGTCCGAGGTCCGAGTGTGCATCGACAAGACTCTCAAAGAGATTTAGGAAGCCCAGCCAGTGGTCCAAGCGACCGTCAAAATGTGGCAGCTCCAGGGTGGGCAGCCTACTCAATAGTCCAGGGCCTGCAACAACGGTGGTCTGCGGCTTGGCCGCATCAGGCACCCGGCTCTTCAAAATTTCCCGCGCTCGTAGACATATGACATCCCCCAGGTGGACAATCTGGTCATAGTCACCCAAAATCTTATCGCGGGCTGTCTGATCCATCACCCCCAAATCCATGTCCATGATGTACTCGTTGAAGCGTGTGAGCGCAGCATCAGCTGACTTGATCCTCTCAATCACTTGCCCATACCGAGCAAGGGTGAGCTCTTCCAAATCTACACGCTCAACCGTTGCAGCTGCCGATGTGAACCATCTCAACTGTGAGGTCAATCCGGCAGCAGCCTCCCTGACTGCCCTTAATGAGGCCATTGCAACAACAAATATTAATACAACAGGCTAAAATTAACTAAACAAACAACAATAACTTGTTAGCCGACCAAATAATTTCACCAAAATAACAACTTAAATTCAATTATTTCAAGTCCAAATCCGACCCTGTACCCATTCCAAGTATGAATCTAGCTTGGTACAGATGGCTAGTTACAAAATAAATAACAATTCAATGTATACACCATGCTGGATCAATACCAACCAAACACAACAATTGAAGTATAATATTGTTCCGGACAATCTCTAACAACAATCCAATAAATACAAATAAATGCAATAAGTCAATCCACACCATTCAAGTCTTGTTATGTTAACAAATGTGTGATTATTATTTAGATAACCTTTTAAATTCAAATCAGTGACATTCAATTATTAATTGCAACAAATACCAAACAACTTTTACAACAATATACCAAATTATGTACCAAATACAACCTAATAATTCCTAATTTCACAAACAAATCTTACTTGTCAGTGCAATACAAGGGACTAGCACTACAAATTACAGTACAAACTACAAGTGCTATTTGAGCCCGGCTGACAAAGCAATATTCAAACTTATTAAGTTATTTTCAACAATATTCAAAACTTCCAATTAAACCAGTGGATCTTATAAAACCACGCTCTGCTACCAATTGGTAGGGACTACAATAGGCCAGTGCAACGATACTGGTGTGTCCGAAACTGTCCACGATTCGTGGAGCCCTACCGTTGCTTTCAACAACAATAATAAACAAAAGGCTCTTCGGCCTACAAACCATATATATAAATAACAGTTCTAACCACTTACCTTCTGCACTGGGTACACCAGCTTCGACCTTCCTAGGCCACGCCCAAGTGTGGTATGTATGTAAATATGAGGTGAGTAATTGAAAAGTGTGATGTAAGTCAAGTGTTGTAGAACGTTCACAAGGCGCCAGTCTCCAGATGGCGCTGTCCAAACAGCATCACAGCCCAAACTCACACCGGATTGAAGCTCTTTATCACTACTTATTTCCAACAAATGCGCGTGCCACGAGGTGGCAACAACCCGGCGATAAATCCAAAAATATCCCGGGGTTTTCGTCAAATGGGGATTACAACTTCAAACAATAGTTAACTCGCGACCCAATTATCGGTTTCAACACGCGATTCCAAACGATATTTTTCCAATTATAATTAAATCAACAGGTCCGACGCGGACGTTTTTCAACAAGCGGAACCAAAGTCTATCTGTCAAGTGAAAAAGTTATGTCAAGTGTCAACATCAAAAAGACAATAGAATGTTGCCACACCAAAAAGATCGTTCAAAAATACATTTGGGACGCAACAGTTAGTAAATACTTGTTTTAAGTTTTACTTTATTAAGTATTTTTATCTTTATAATTTACTGTTTTTTAATAAAATAAAAAAAAACTATTAAGTTTTAGATTTTTTATTATAAAATCAGCATACATTTAGTAAACTATCCATTGATAGACGATAATCGATACAGTAACATGTTACATTATTTAATATTTTTGTAAATATTAACAATCAAGTATTGTTCTAAATGTTCAGTGGTAAGATTAGTTCTTCGATCATTCAAAATATTTTTATAGGTCGAAAATGATGCTCCACATCTACTGAGGTAACTGGGCAGAATTTGAACTTGGGTGCTATGTTAGCGCTTATATTTTCTGGCAAAATTTCCCCCAGCCCATTAATAAAACTATCCATTTTTTTGTCTCTTTCATTTTATTATCGTACCAAAACAAAAGACGCGCGGCTGCTGAGTGCGCTGCGCTCGAAAAATACTGTAAATTATAGCGATAATATGCATCATCACTAGAGCTTAGGAAAAATATGCTATTAGCGCTGAAAATGGCTTAAATATGCAAATGCATATGCAAATACATATGCAAATATGCAAATGCATATTATCCGGTCTCTAATGATGACATACGCATGTCATAAAATAAATGCCTGTGCCTACCTACCTACTTTCGATTTTCAGATCTATTTGAAGATAGGCCAAGAAGAGTGGAATGTTTACCATAGGTACGCTAAGTTTCACGAACTACACATGCAGCTAAGAAAGTGTCATCCTGATATAGCGACATACAAGTTTCCGCCAAAGAAAACATTGCGAAAAAGGGTGAGTACTAAATAATTTATTTATTATATAATTTATTGTACACCTTACAACTTAAGGATACAAAATAATAATAAAACTAGTGTACAATGGGCGGTTTTATCTCACAGGGCAATCTCTTAATGACAACCTTTGAATGGACAGAAATTAAAGGAGGTAGAGATAGATTTTGGGCTGTCAGTGTACAACATCATACATAACAAAATACATACTACTATATATAAATATATCATCTGGGCTCGCTCGTTCGATCGTAGACCTTACACTTACCACCAGGTTTGATCAGGGTCAACAGCGAGCTCATTGGTTATAAAAAAATACATATCAAATTTAATTTCTTTACAAATTTAAATTGAAGTAGACAACTATCACTGTACATGATTGTACAAAAGGGACAATTACCAGCCCTATGCCTCGTAATAATCAAGCGGTGTTAGCGATTTATACGGGAACTGCTGATTAGGGTTTATAAACAAGACAAAAGTGAGATTTAAGTTTAGAAAAGGTTGTTTGTTTAAACTAATATTCGAAAGTACTGGGTGGATTCGGATGAAATTTGTATGGATGTAGCTTGAAGCTTGAGAAAGGTAAAGATAAAGATATTTTATTTTGCAAAATTGGGTACAGTACATGTTGGTATAAAATATAAAGTTCAGCCAAATTTTACCCGTAGGCATGCAAAATTAAGAAATTATAAACAAAAATTATTAAAATCTATGACAAAACAAAAGTATGGAGTTAATTCAATTTGTACAATATTAACCAAAATAAAGAAGAACAAAAAGTTTCAAAACTGTTTTTCTGCTATGAATTCGGCTAAGCTATGGTATGCTCTTGGTATGCTTTATCAGTTAAAAAGCTACGTAGTTTTTTTAATAATAATAATAATGTCGACGGTAACTCTTTCCAAATCTTAGGTTTTTTGTTATTATATATGACCGGAGCTGAGCCATGCAATACATATTAGAAGGTTATAGTCTATGTAGGCTATGTTGTATTTAGTCCACGGGAGCGAAATCCCGCGCGACTGCTAGCCATAAATATAAACCATACAGACAGTTAACCTATTATTACAATCGACTTTAATCAAGCAAAACTAAACGCAACATAAGAGAGCCGTTGATCACTCTCCACGTCGACCTGCGTAACCTTGGCGTTTCCCTCCAACCTTCCACTCGCAGTAGTTTCACTCAGTGTTGCCAATACGGAAACTTTTGTCTATGCATGCCTTTTCCTGTTGCTTTCTAGTAAATTCTTACGACATGGTAAGTTACATAAATGGTTAGAGTAAAAAAGGTCAAATAAAATATTCCATGTTTCAGGACGCTCATTTGGTAGAACAGAGACGAGTGGCGCTCCAGTCGTATTTGCGACACATACTTCTCGTGCTCCCGGAGCTAAGAGACTGCACCAACCGCGCACAACTCATCACCTTGCTACCTTTCTTTGGGTTCGTAATTATAACTTAATTGTTCGTGAACATAATTTTGCGAGACTTAGGGTTTGTAGTGTTTTCAAACGCATTTTTAGCTTCTTAGCAAACCTAGCGTTTTATAAGAATACTAACATACAGTAGGTTTATATTTGTTAATTATTGTATGTTTCGCTTTGTCAATATTGTATTTTTGAAGAGTATGTTTCCATTTCAGAACTTCTTCTACTACCAAGGAGAATGGTTTGAGTAACACCCTAGATCGCCAGCAATCAAATGATTCCATTACTTCGTATAATGCACTTTGATGCCAATATGCTTTCCTGAATATGTATAAGGAGCTGTCCCCAATAGAACTCTATTCCAATGAATTCTATTTCTCAGATTAATTTAACTTACACGGAGGACATAAGATGGGTCGGCCTTTCAAACAAATGAGTACATTTCCAAAATAATCCTGCTTTTTAATATTTTGCACTGATATGAAAAATGTATATCAACTTGGAATTTAATTTAAGTTGAACTAAGTTAATGTTGTATTTATTGATGAGATTGACTTATTAATCAATACATAATAAAACAGTGTAATATACAGCCTGATTTTTTAGTCACCTTCCAAATTTTGATACATTAATCTTTGGCAAAAATCATTGAATACGTGTTTTTTCTTTTAGTATCACTAAAAACAAAAATATTGAGATATCACATCAGAAAGTTATCTATAAAAAGTTGATGTTACTGGACACAGCCGCGCCGTGCGTACGCGCTAGGTAAGTACGCGGGCCGGCCCGCCCCGCGCGCCGCCGCAATTCATTAATAAAATCCACAATAAGTAGTTAAGTTGCAAATTTTCCCTCATGCTTTTTACAATTAGCAAAAGGTTTGTGCTATGTTCACTATGATTAGAATGTAATCCTTAATTAATCAATTACAAATAAAGTAAAAATAAATTAGATAATTAAGAATTTTAGACCTTATTAAAACCGTGCCAAAACTGTTTGCTATAAGGCGTATTTAAAAAAAAAAAACAATTTATGTACAAATAATTAAAAATCTAATCAAAATTATCTTAGAACAATCACATTAACAGTTATTTAATAAATGTTCAAAATGCACACCGTTTCTCTCTAAACAGTCTAAACAGTCTTGCACGTTTTTGCACATTATTTTTAATTTTGTTGAGCACTACAGTGTCACTTTTCACTTGGTCGAATGCACGTACAATTTGCTCTTTTAATTGCTCTAGGCTTTGGCCTTATGGCACATACACTCGTGGTTTTATTTCGCCCCACAAAAAGTCACATGGAGTGAGATCTGGTGACCGGGGTGGCCAGGGGAATACTTTCTGCTTCGTGCAGTCTCTGGGCACCGTCCAAGATTTCACCACTAAGTATGTAAGATCGCGCCATTTCGTAATACTCGCGGTAGGAATACATTGTAAACAAATTCACAATAGCACCGCCGGTGGGATGCGCCGGAACACGGAAGTAAACGCTTGCGTCGCCGGTCGCGAAAGGGTGCGCGTGGCCGACTAACGATTTACTATATATATGAAAGTACTCTGTGCTAACGATAGATCAGAGAGATTATATGTCGCGCAGGTGTAGCGGGGGTATGGGGTGCGCGCTGCCCTTTTCATTGAATGTTTGCGCGGCAAGTGTAGTATTAACGTATAACTTAGTGACCACGCAGAGCGGATAATTCTTTCGAGAAAATGATTTAATATGAAAATTTAACGTATTGATTTTTTTTTAAATGGAGTCAGTGAATGATACCTAATGATACCTAACCTAACTAAAAAATCAGGCTATATAGGTCTTGATTACGCTTGCAATTTGTGTTGTAATGAAACGAACCTTTCACAAAGAAAAAAAAATGTAAATAAAAGTGGAATTTATAACATTTTTATGTATTCAGTTGTTCATTGTTGGGAACCTAGAGTTGTTTATGTAGATGGTATGTTGAGATGTATTTTTGAAATAACTTGTATGATATTAAAATTGAAGTGTAATATAATGTGTTTATTGTAGATATTTATATTTAAATGACCTGTAGTAAAGTAATATAATAAAATGTATATTCACATTGCGTAGGAACGTAATCATCTCCAGGTTTCTGTAATGAGCTAGACAAAGTTATAATATAATGAATATTTTATACATGTTATTAAGGATGTGGATATGTTATATAACAGGAAGCCACAATACATATATCCAATGTGTTTTATTTCCTCTGTAACAATTCGAGCTGCTTGGGACAGAGCAAGTCCACAATACAATACTCATGCCTGTGGTTTAACTTTACACAATTTGAATTTTGACCTCAATGCTAATGAGCTTTGTCTCAAAAAATGTTAAAATAAAAGAACTGCCCGCCGCAGTCGCTTCAGTTGCCGACTACATACATATCTTATTACAAACGCCATCTGTGAGTTTTTGAACGCAAGTGAGGCTATAATCGGGGAATCCCCGATTATAGCAAAATTAACACTTTAAGTAAATAAACACAAAATAGAAATTAACACAGCTATCCGCACTACAATACTTGTCACTTAACACTTAAATCGCACTGAAATTCACTTGTAGATCTCAGATTATATCGCCTCGTATCTTGTAATAAGCATTGGCGTATCTAGAGTTATTTCCCAGGGGGGGCCTAGCCCCCAGTAGTAGAAGCGATGATCGCTTATCAAAGTTGCGTCAACTATTAACCTTTTAACCGCCTACGTCGGATTTATACGACAAATATTTTCGGGCCCATTCCGCCTGAGTCGTATATATACGACAAAAATATCACAGCTCGTTTAATGTACTTTTTTATTTAATTACGCTGTATTCTATCAAAACGATGTTTATATTAGGTAAATAGTTAATTAAGTAATCATTTAACAGTTTAATAAACTTTAGTCTCTTAATCAGAAGTCCTAATTATATTGCACTGCTCTCTTTGTTGTAGGTATTTATTTTTTGATTCACTGTGCCGGGCGCTGGGGGCCCGACAATCGATATAAAGTCGGGCGGTTAAAAGGTTAACGTACGAAATGAAAATTTTCACATAAATTAATTTAACATGTATCGCATAACGGAACCTCGCATGAGTGAGTCCGACTCGCACTTGGCCAGATTTTTTAATTTTTTAGCCATAATTGTTTGTTAGTAAATATTCTCGGGTGGGCACCAGACACAGAGTACTATTTTATATGGCACCAGACCATTCTGGGGTGGGCATGGCCCACCCGGCTCCCCCCCCTTCCTACGCCTATGGTAATAAGACTGCTCTCTCCGTTCCTCTGCGATCTATTTATACCCGGTCTATGAGTTCTAGAACATTCTTGTAAAATCGACTCACCGCCTACACTGCTAAGAATATTCCAGAAGCTACTCGAGATACTCAGTACTGCTACTCGCCGCTAGATGGCGTTAGTATCTCGAACATTCTAGATTTCTGTGACGTACTTCACTAAGCGACTGGCGTAACACTATAAAAAAAAACAAACAAGGGTAGCAGCCATATACGGTAAAGTGCCACCAGCAATAGATAAGAGATAAACGATCGCAATACCTAAATGTGGCAGACTTTTGTATCAACTGTAACTAACTATCCATTTGGGTCACGGCGGATGCTGAAGGAACGTTTCAGTTCCTGAAGGATTAGTCAATGACAGCATGCGTGTAACAGAGTTGGGCAAAAGGACATCCTCCATTTTGGTCCAAATTCGAAAATGGCGGCCAAAGAAAAAAAATACAATATCTTGTTAGAACGTGTTCTCCTTAACATTTTTTATTATGGCACCAAAACTGTGTGACCATTGCCCTCGGTTTTATTTGAGTTAAAAGTCGCACACATTTTTCTTAACATGAATTGTCAAAACAAAGGATTTAGCTTGAATAGAAACTTCTAGGTAGCTGCCGTTTATCTCCACGCAATGTGATGCACGTCCCCTACCCGCTGAACGACCTGCCCAGGGTTGGATTTTGTACTATAATTATAGTATTTATACTATAATTTCACCCTTTGTACTATATACTATCCACATCTAAGGATAGTACGCTAACATACTATAATTTAAAGTATGCTCCCGAATGCTTAGTTTTACGTCATAATTATGAATATTCCGACCGAATTCCGATCTTTCAATGTTTTCTGTGTTGATGATCGGGGTTTCCCCGATTATCTTCCGAAGTACACTTCTCTCTTTGCCAGGGTTAGATTTTGTACTATAATAATTTGTATTTAAAATTCCATTTTATTGTCTTGTGAGTTGTGACGCTATCAAAAGCGGTAGCAAAAGTGAGAATTTTACTGATTTTATTCCTACTAAGGATATGTTGATGAGATTAAATGCCAAGGATGAAGATTGAACTAATAGTAATATTCAAGAACTGATAAACTTAGAAGAGGAGTAAATTTTGCCTTAACGGGTGTTGATTTTAATGACTATTATAAGTTAAATAAAAAAAAAATGAAAGTGTACTATATTTTTTTTATAAATACTATCCTTTTCATTTGTTTGTACTATCTTTTTCAACATACATAAATCCAACCCTGGACCTGCCCCGCTCCGCGCATCACAATCTCCCTTTACAAGACAGCTCATCAGAAGAGTTCACTTCTGTTCAAATAATGGACATAGTATCAACGTTACAGAGACATATTATTCAGGACCACATTAACTTTGAACAATATGAAAATATGGTACCGGACGAGTTCCATACCTGGACTGGAATACTTCAAGACCAGTTTGTCGAATTGATGGAGGGTTTGCCAAGCTTGAGGTCAGTTCTGCCGCCATAAGGAAAAAAGACGCATCTAACATTTTTTCCGAAATTGAGTTATCTATATATTCTTAATCAGAAAAAAAAATGGCATCTGCCAGTATTTTTATGTTTCGCATAAATTAAACAGAACCCTCTGAATCTCACTGTTAAATAAGACGTATCTGCCATATTAATTAAATATTACTAAATAGAAAAGACATTTCTGACGTACACTAAGTTAAAAAGACGCATTTCAGTAGAAAGGTCTTATTTTTTTTACAAAATATTTAATTCTTCATACAATTAAAAGACACTTCTGCATAGTCATAAGAAGAAAAGACTGTTCTGCGTAGATGTGCCTTTTTAACTTAGTATTACGAAAAATAAGCAGGCGCAAGTGGCAATTGTGCCCTTTCTACTTAGTATTGCTAGTTATATGGGGTGAAGTGGGGCTCGCGGTTAGAATACCGCCCTTCAGTTGCGTCCAGGCAGTCAGAGAAATGCGCGCGCCCCTTCGTGCTTTAATAAATAAATAATCTTTTATTTCAGACGTTAGATCCATTTGGGTTAGTATACAAACAAATCTTAGAAGCTACCAGAAACGTAAAATAAAATACTTAACAACTACACCACATTTGCATGTAGGTGTACCCAATGTCCCAAAAAAGGGCTGTTTTATCTATCTGCTATCGAATTTAGAATGCTGTTGGGGCTGACACGTACCCTGTGCATGATGGAAGTGCATCGTTGACGCATGATAGCATAAAAATCGTCTATTCCCGCGTTGGCGAACGTGCCCGAAGCACTGCAGTAGCGCGGCAACCCCATCAACACATTGAACGTATTATTATACTGTACCCGCAGGAAGTTGTATGCCTCCTGAGTGTAGATAACTCACAGACTGCATATGTAGAAAGAATGGAAATACACTGTAAACAGCGTAGTCCTAACGAACAGACAACGCCCTACGCTCACGCTTAATGTCCAGACCGACTTTTAGGTCTTGAGAAACCCAGTGGCCCGGATACATGAAAGCAGTGACTTGCTTTGATGCAATACCTACCGCAAAGTTTTAACTGAGGCACAATCGGATAGAACTTGTGCCTGCCTTAGAAGACTAGTAGCTCACTCACTCTTTTTCACGTTGTATCGAAGCCCATGGATCTCCGCGTACCTTTCACACATCGAAAGCACACTTCTCATCGTATTGATCGAAAGGCTCAGCAGCACCATATCATCAGCATAACTAATATTTTTAACGCTGGTTCCATCCACGTGACAACCCTGATAAGTGCTACAGAGCTCAACGATCAATCGGTTCATGACAAGCCACCTTGGCTCACTCCGCAATTCAGCCTATATTCATCCGACAATGATCCTGCCCATCTGACACAATTTTTACCATTTTTTTATTACCATTGATTGTTTTACCAGAACCGAAGTATTGATATGACTTCCTTATCCACGGACGTATCATTCATAAGCTTCTGCCACAGCAAGTCATACCACACCAGATCAAACGCCTTGGAAAGGTCTATAAAACACGCGTTAACAGGCATTTTTCTAGACGTGTAGTACTGGACAGTCTGCTTAAGCGACAGTATGGCAGTTTCTGTAGATAGACCAGGTTTTTACCCAAACTGTGCATCATGCAATTCGATACGAGTCGCCATATATCTATCAAGAAAATTATCTAGTACCTTGGCCAAGACTGATCTGATGCTTCCCCGGTCTTATCTTTCACAACGGGTACAACTATCGTTTTCATTAAGTTGGTGGGCAGATGAGAGTGACTTAAAGAGAGTGAGTAAAACATCGCCAGCACTCTTGGAAGAGGTAGTCATACCCTGGAGATTTGCCCCTTACCATGCTTTTTATTACAATGGCGACACTTTTCGCTGAGAATCTCACATTTAATGCCATCACAAAATCCTCAGTATTCAATATCTGCGATGTTGGATTATAAGTAGAATCAATTTTAAAATGTTTTACAAACAAGTTAGCTACGGGAGCAGATTCATGTTGCCCAGCTACACTCACAGGGATGCCCGGTCCTGGATTCAATTTATCTGTATTAAATCTTTAGATTTGTGATGCTCGGCTAAGATGTCCATTTTCATTTTATTTTGGTTATTCTGGCACCATCTTAGTTTTGATTTAAATGTCTTCCTCTTCACACAAACAAATTGTACCTCTTTATAATATATAATATCATACGGATCCCTAACATTTTTGAAAATATTCTATCGCATATGTTCATCAGGGATAATGAAAAATTGTAATGGAAAAAGAATTTTTGAAATCGATTCAGTAGTTTCGGAGCCAATTCAATGCAAATAATCAAATTTTTCCTTTTGTTTTTCTTTCCTCTTTATAATACAAATATACATACAAAGCTCTGATTACTGTGTTAACGTTCAAACTTATTAACTTATAATTAGATAATATTGATTATTTTAGTTTTTGGATAGTTTTAAGCGTAATATTTCATGAAGAAAATTCATGAAATATTATAAGTCGTAGTGTTAGTTTGATCTCACTCAAGTTTATGTCGAAAATTTATTCATTTTTAGAGATTCCTTACAAAGCTGTGATAATTATTATTAATGTTTACTATAATTAGCACAAATTTAGGTAGTTTTATTTATACTTAATCATTATTTTTTTAAGAGTTTAAAACTTAATGTTGGGACAGGTGTGTAATTGCTATTTTTTATAAAAAATATAAGTCAGTTTCTCATTTTTTTTTAAACAAGATAATTATCGTGTTAAAACGTACTTCAGTTTATAACATAAGATGTTTTGTTAGGGATCCCACAAGGGGCAGGTATTTTTTAAGTTAAATGAGTATTAGTATTACTAAGTTGAAAAGCAGCAAATGGCTATTAGCGTCTTTTTTATTTAGTTAACTAGAACCTGGTAACACATCATCACTAAGTAGGAAAGGCGTTTAAAAAAATACTACGTTGAAAGGACGTTTCTAGCCAAAAGCGTCTTTTCATTGCAGTAAAACTTACTTTCTTATTAACCGACTTCTGAAAAAGGAGGAGGTTCTCAATTCGGATGTTTGTTTGTTTTTTTTTTTTTTTTTTTTTTTTTTTTTTTTATGTTTGTTCGGGCATAGCTCCGTCGCTCGCCAACCGATTTGAAAAATTCTTTTTTTGTTGGAAAGGGTATACTTCCCAAATGGTCCCATGAAAATTTTATCGACATCGAACAAGCCGTTTCTGAAAAATCAACAAAAGTCTAAAAAAAATATTTACATTGATGACCTTTTCGGTTACTCTATATTGTGTTTTTTGTTCGCGCGTTTTTAGTTTTTTGTAGTTGACATTTTGGCTTTTATAACTAGATTAATTACAAATTGACCCACTAAAAAGCGCGAAAATAAAAACTTTTTTGCAAAAAAATAAAACCGACTTCCATATCAAAACACTACAAAGCCAAAAATAATTTTAATTTCGGAAGGCGGTGTGAATAAAAAGAAAATACAAAACCAATAACACCGACTACCGAAATTAAAATTATTTTTGGCTTTGTAGTGTTTTGATATGGAAGTCGGTTTTATTTTTTTGCAAAAAAGTTTTTATATTTTTTTTGCTAAAAAGAAAAGGAAAAAGTTATTTAATTAATACATAAAATTAAATTAATTAAAATTCTCATATAATTTCTGAAAGATCAAACAATAATACACACTTTTGCATAACAAAATTATAATAAGGTTTATTAAAGGTCGCACAGCGAATTTTTTAATTTTTAAAACACGTTTTATTTTTTTTCTCCGTTTCGTACTTCATGTAGATGCGTCCTTTTACCTTATGGCGGCAGAGTTACTAAAAAGAATACTATTTTGGCGGCAGTATTAGTCAAGTTGAGGACTGGAGACTCCAATGTTAGACTAGCAAATATTCTCAAATGTGGTGAATCAACCTTCCAAAGGTGGTTGCAGATCGGACGCGATGCGCTTTTATAGGATTTTGTACCCTTAAACCTTGATTTTGATCACATAACACGTGAGAACGTAGCACTAAGGAACACGTTAATACCAAACCATCTAATCGGGAATCCCTTGAACCCAGAAGTTGAAAGGAAGGCGATAATAATTTGTGATGGTACGTACATATATTTGCAAAAAAGTATCAATTACTTTTTCCAGCGACAGTCTTACAGCCATCACAAATATAGAAACCTCCTGAAACCATTCCTCTTGGTTTGTTGCGATGGACATATTATTGAGGTAATTGGACCGTATGCTGCCGTCACATCCGACGCAGAAATCATGAATGGTATGATAAGATATGTAGACAGTCCATTCCTTTGGTTTTTTACTACCGGAGATGTGTTTATTTTGCACCGTGGTTTTCGCGATTCTGTGGCAAACCTAGAGTCTTGCGGTTACATACCACATATGCTAGCAACAAAATACCAAAATGAAACACAACTCACAACAGATCAGGCAAACAAATCAAGGCTGATTACGATTTGTCAATGGGTGGTGGAAGTAGTGAACGGCCGATTTAAAAGAGATTTTCGGCTGTTACGAAATATATACAACAATAGAGCCGCTAGAAACATGTTTGATTACTTCAGAATCGCAGCAGCCATTTTAAGTAAATACCATGTTGTAATTGAAAATAATTCACATTCTTCAGACATTTTGGAGATAATAAATGAAAACATTAATACGCCAAATGTATTAGCAAACCTGGTTAATCGCCATAATTACAATCGCAGACGAGATCAGTTCACCATAATGACAGCAGATATGCCAGAGTTCGTAGATTTTCCTAGGCTGAGTGAAGATGATCTCTTTTTATTCGCTCTTGGCGTATACCAATTAAAACAGGCCAAAAGCTACTATGGTGAACATATCCTTCAAAACGGATCGTTTTCAATTGAGCTCAGTAATGAAATGCCAAATGAACACTTGGAAGAGTTAAAAGGAACAGATCTGTGGATGATACGAGGACGAGTGCAATCTCGACATGTCCGAGCTCGCCAATATTATACCTACATCGTAATAGACAGAACATCATCCAGTCAAAGTGCAATCCGTTACTATTATTGCACGTGCATAATAGGAAAAAGAACGATTGGGTGCTGTTCGCATATTATGTGCATAATATGGTACATGAGTTACGCTCGTCATTTACAGGTGTTATTACCCCCAGCTTTGGGATTAGAGAACATTATTGTAGTTCCAGACGAGGATGATTTTCTTCTTTAACCATATGTTTTGTATTAACATTCCTGTAAGACGTACATGTATTTTTGGAAATAATAAAGGGTTCATTAACAATTGAACATATGATATAATTGTATTTTTATTTGTAGAAATTCACATAAAACACAATAACACAATAAAAAACCACTACAGGCAGGCTGTATTTTCTCAATATTGTATTTTTTAAACTATTGTAATGCTATAGCAGTACAATTCTTTTTTTTAATTCATTTCATACGGGGACGTGAAATAACGTATGTTAAGTAAATAGGTGCCTCTTATACTGAGTTGGGCAGACACTGTTCATAAATTGCAAGGCAAGACGTTAGAAATCGCGGGTAGACTCGACTCAAATAAGCAAGACTCGGTGTGCTAAAAAGGTTCGGAGTCTAGAGTCAAGCCGAGTCCGAGTCATTTAACAACCACTTGTGTCTTACAAAAGGACTCGAGTCTTAAAATGAACTAGAGTCTTCAAGAAAAACTCGAAGCATGACTCATCATTCGAAAAGACTCGAATAGGTGATAAGTTTATATTAATGGTTATGTAATTCTGCACTAAAAAAAACTGACACGAAAAAATCATTACAAATCAGCTAAAAACTCACTTCTATGAAAATAGAGATGTGAAGGTAAACTGGCTTTATATTTTGAGATACTACCTGTACCTGTTAACGTAACAATTTAATTGCTAGACTCATACACGAAAAGAACTTGAGTACGACTCGCCGCATAAAAAGGACTCGAGCGCACAAAGAGACTCGAGCTCTCATGTCACATACAAGGGCTCGTAGAGAACTTAGTTCTCTAGTCTTGGAGTCCTGTTATAATGAGTCGAGTCTTGTAATTCATCATCCGAGTCCGTTTATACAGGACTCGAAGACTCGAGTGTTTTGCAACACTAGACTCGGGTGGCTCTTAACTAGGTAGTAGAGTGAGAACCCTTCATGACTTGCAGTTGACGATCTAGACTGGATGCAACTGAGTAGGTATTAGTGTTTTGGGCATATGGGGATCTCTATCTGACCTCCACAACCCAATAGCCGGTTAACACGAGAATCAGAGACGGGCCGTTTCAGATTTTGCGTAGTTATGCGTTTCAATAGCGCGGCTATGGCGAAATTAAAATAAAACTATAGCTAGCGGCTAGATTTTATAAACAGTTGATTCAGTTAGAGGGGGACACATTTTACCACTTTAGAAGTGTATAATATCTATATAAATAAATAATTGGCATAGATACCTATATCGCTTTTAAAATAGCCTATAGTGTTCTAAATAGTAGGTACTTAGAGTCTGTTTAGTATGAAAACCGTAAGTACAGTGCGCTTTTCAGGGCCAATAGCCATAACTTAGTTTAATTTTAGTATACCTAGATAGCCTAGGTCGAGACCTAGCTCTATACGTAATTTTCATAATCGGAACTTAACAGAAAACCCACTTAATTGATGTTATAAGATGTTTTGTACGCTCTCTGTATTTAAATAAAGTTGTCTTTTCAACCGACGACCAAAAAAAGGGAGGAGGTTATCAATTCGACGCGTATATATTTTTTTTTAATGTATGATCACCGATCGAAGACGGCTGAACCGATTTGGAAAAATCTTTTTTTGTTTGAAAGGGTATACCTACTTTGAAATTGGTCCCATTGCCACCAAGTCAGGATCTGATGATGGGATCCTGGAGAAATTGAGGGAACTCTTCAAATATTATAGGCACACCTATAGTGATTTGAGTATTTTTTATAGTAACTTGTGTAGTTGCATTCAAAAAGCACCATTTATGAAGTGGACCTGATGATGAAGACCACAGATGGCCACTAGAACTACTCAATATATGTATACATAAGTAGAAATAATAAGTATTTCATGGGTTCCGCTTCGATTACTTGAATATGGTTATTAAGCACAATATGTTCGTCACAATGCATATGGTGAAGTGAAGCTGATGGTGAAGTACCAGGAGAACTCCTCAACAATTAACGGCCTAGCATTGGGAAAAGCATTATTTTGTAAAAGGTTATGAGTAGCTGAGATTTGGGCTTTTGTGACTAGGTAAATTATAAATTGACCAACTAAAAAGAGTGAAAAAACACTGCAAAGTGAAAAATAACTTTAATTTCGGAAGTCGGTGACAAAAACGAAAATACAAAACTAAAGACACCGACTACCGAAATTAAAGTTATTTTTCACTTTGCAGTGTTTTTTGGAAGTCGGTTTATTTTTTTGGTAATAAGTTTTTATCTTTCTTTTATTTATCAGGACCTAGATCCATGAAAGAAGTAAGATACATACACATTCATGAAAACACTAAGATTTCAATAGGATATAGGTTACATAGCTCCCATTACACTCTCACACTCACTATAGTAGCTCCTGAAAAGTAAAATTTTCAGAGTCGCACATTTACACGCTCATGGTTTTTCAGCCACACTAGATACACACACGGTTATAGGGTTTCAGGAGATAGGTAATTTGATGAGGAATGTAATGATAGGCCACATGTCGTAGTTTTCTGACAAAAATAAAGATAAAAATAAAGATTGATTTCGGTAAGCGATTTGCGGTCCTCCTTACCGTGAAGTTTTGTTGGGTCTAAGCGGGCAAGGTTCTTGGCTAACTTCGTAGTCATCGGCACGGCAAATTTTAATAATTCTAAGTGGAACCTGAAGAAGCCTAAGAAACCTGAAGAGTTACGCAAGTCGCTTCCTTAAAAGTTATGAAGACTTATTAGTTATGTGATTTTATTTCGTCAAGAAACCTCGTCCCTTGTTGCCGCCAAACATAGCCGTCGCGTAGTGTTGCAGATACCCTGAATCTATAGATGTAGGACCATCAGCGCCGCTAGGACACGCCTGAAACACTTCCTGAAATCTAGACACCTAGACGTTATTTCTAAAAAAAAGATGTGGGATTATTATAATATTTATACCAGTTTTCATAAATTACGATAACTTTAGTTACAAAAATAAACATTATTATATTCACAGAACAGATAAGAGGTTAAATTATATGCAAAACTTGTAGGTGTAACTTATTTTTGGCTTATTGAAAAATTTTAAGAAAAACGTAGGTATGTGGAAGTTCTAATGAGGTACTAAATTATAATGAAAGGATTAATTATAACGCCTACCTAGGAGAATTATTAATCAAGGTGTTCCAGATTACATGCAAAATTCCTTCATAGATGTAACTTTGTTTTGGCTTATCGAAAAAATTTAAGAAAAACATAATGTCGAAAAGATTATAGTTGTAACGCCTACAACTAGGTGAAAACGACTTGGTCCAGCCATTCTGAAGTCAGAATGGCTGGCCACTTTCCTCGGAATAGTTTTCCCTCTTTAGCGAGGTACCAATTCAAAGTCTGGTACCAAATAGGTACTAAAACTTGGTATTGCTCAAACTTCCAAAATATCTGGGTCCAGTCATCCTGACGTAGACGATTTGACAGGTATGACGTCACAACATGGCACTAAGTCGATCTTATTCTTTGACGAATCGCCCTGTACTCTACCGTAGTCAATAGAATCGAGTTTGAATTAGCCATGGCCTTAACGTCAGCTGCGTCATTAATACAGGAGTAAGTAGCTACCTTTAGGTTGTGGAATTCAATAAAAATCGATTTAGCAAATAAATTCATGATTTTATTTTCATAATAAATAAAAAAATCAAGAAAACGCTCTTTCTGAGAATTTTCCATATATTAAAATACATGATACAAAAGATGTCAATACAAACTAAATCACTTGGTGTAAAGGCAAGCCTGTCGGTTTGGGGTTGGCCAGCTCCGGGCGCGTCGGAGACGCGTCGGGTGTTGGCTAGTATCTATGCAACAGGCGAGTGGAAACCGAGGATAGCCTCTTCAATTGTGTTTTAACAAAACATCTTAAAGATTAACAAAGATACAGTGTGCTTTCCTCGTGGAATGCATCTTTGTAAGCATCTCTAATTTTGAATGCAAAATATATGGTATTTGATCATGATTTTAAATCAATGTAAGTAGAGGTATATAAAAAGCGTATTTATTACACTTCAAAAGTGAAAAAGAAACGAGATAATTTAGTTGTATGTTATACAATAAATAAAATATGATAAAATCATGTATCTAAAATTAAGAGTGAAATAATTTACTACAACTTTACATCTAAACGATATAAATGTATTGCAACACACTAAGGAGCTTTGGAACCATTGAGTAATTCGGGGCTTACATAAATTTCAGCTGATAAGTTAATCTCGAACAATAAATCTAAAACTTGTGATTCATCTTTGGTTTTCTGGATAGTAAGTCGGCGATAGTTCCATAACTCCTCATAGGACGCAGCCACATGGGTACTACACTGCTCAGAGTCAGATGCAGTAAACCTATACCGGACTGCAATCCGTCGTGATTAATTCATAAGTACTTATATAAGTTACAGATCTACTGCGAAGCTGATGCATCCTAAAGTAAATAGAGAACTTTGTTAACCAATGAAACATAGTTACTATGTTAAACGCTGTTTTTTTTTTCAAAGTTTATTTCTCGTGTGAGCAGATGTCTGACGGTGATCTGAAGTGAATTATGACATACATTTCATTAAAAATATACTTCCTTAATTGTTACGGACTATATAATAAGAGCCGATATTGTAACTTAGTGACTAAAATTACTACTGAGACAGTTACAAGAAAGACGCAATACAAAAGTAAAATATTTGCTAAAAAAACATCACAGCTCACAAGCTAACGTGAAGGTGACGCGTAGTAGGACGAGGAGACTAAGCGGAAGGTGCGATGAATGATAACCTACAATATGCAACAACTATGTGTGTAATATGTTTTATAAGCAGTAACAAACGTACTGTCTTTACTGTTTAATGTTTCACTGGAGCTAAATGTGATTAGTTGAAAGAGATTTTCATATTCATGATTGAATATAAAAATCACCCACTAATATCGAATCGCTTGTCAATGTGGCGCAGACCGTGCCTAGTGACAGAGAACTTGCTTGTTGTAGCAAGTCGTCCAGGCACACGCACGTGAACCAATGCAAACTCACCGGGTATGAGCGGATACCTCAAGCTTTATGTATCTGAATAATTATGAACCTTCTCGTTATCACCCATAACACCTTGTGAACATGTAGGTTTTCGTTTCGTTAACTAAATAAATGCTCGCATGTCGGCATATCAACGCTTATCACAATATATAAAAATATATATTAAAGAAGCTTAAACTACAACTACACATTGAAGACGCATACTGATCTGCATTTGCCACCACACGTGGAATTGATAACAACGCCGACAGTAACATACATAATATTAATATATTTTTTTTACTTTTTTTGTTTTTATTTTATTTGTGCGGCAGCATATGCAATTCTGCAATATATTCACAGCATATTCTTAAAGATAACGAGATATTGCATCTTGGAAATAATTGTTTTATATCCATATGAGAAAGAAATGACAGCATGTATTCCCGTATATTTCACACAAATTGGTAACTGGCTCGGTATGTCTTTGTACTGAATGATTGCTCACTTCTCAGTATGCCGCATTTCTTTCTCAAGCTGATAAATAATCTCTAAGTTCATCGAACATTTAATCGAGTTTAAGCATCCATAATGAGAAACTAAATTAATACTTTTGTCATTTCATAAAAATATATCTGATTTAAAAATAGCAACATTAAAAGACCATTGAAGCTTCGGCCTGCTCAAACCGTAATACTTTAGAACGGGTACTATATCGAATTTATATGAAACCTGATATATTATATCGCAGAAAGCTATTAACTGTTCTAAATCCATGTGCACTTATTAGGTAGCTCAAAACATTAAGCCTAAGAGAATACTACCAATATTTTTCTTTTTTTTTGTTGCACTTATTATTTAGGCTTTCCATAAACACATAGCTATAATAATGGTTATGATTTAAAAGAATTATTTTCGTCGCCCCTGTAAGGTACATCTATGAAGTTTCATTTAAATTCTCTATGATGTAACGGCTATCTCTTCAACTCTCATCTGTAACAATTGAATGAATATTGTGTTACGATCTGTTATGAATGGTTGTGTCACTAATTCGATATGTATTTGTATGAGGGTTACCTCGCGCGCCTACGATGATAGACTTCCGTTTGATATCTTGCGCAGGCGCAGGCCGTACAACGCCGGGAGCGCCGCCGCCCACTAGGTGGCCGCCACCAGCACGGATGGGTTTCGCTGGAAAAAAGTCACAACGTATATATTTGCAAACCTTTGTAATGAGTTGCATTGTGTGAATTTACGATCTCTCTTACCAATTTGGGCTTGTGGACCTCGCCGTGCGAGGTTCTTTGCACGCACAGCCTCCTTAATTCTGTCAACTTCAAATTGATATCTCTTGCGATCACGCATGGCGCCGTCCTTCGCTTCCTGAAAACCGAAAAAGAGAAATTATTTATAGTGAACTGAACATATGGATTCTGCGAACAAGAGTGTGAACCATAGCATACCTTGAGTGCTGTTTCCAGCGCCTTGACGCGCTCCATAGTAGCCCGCAGACGTTTCTCGAGCTTGGGCACTTCACAGCGCAAGTCAGCGTTGTCACGAACAAGTTGCTTGTGCACCTTGGTAAGCTGTTCCAAGTTGTTCTCCAAGAACGAGATCTTCTGCTTCTGAGCCAAAGAGCCGCCCTCTTCCTCGGCGCCCTCTTCCGAATTGTTGGATTTCTTTATCCTTGCCTGCGCCGTATAATTATGTTGATAATAATGAAATTATGCGCAAAGACAAATTGATAACAATAATGATGTGTACTCGCCTGGAGATCCTGTACGAACAACTTGCGCAGATTGTGTAGTGTCTGCAACTCTTTAGCCACCGTGTCTTCCAATCCTTTGAGGTCAGCGCGGGCTTGTTCACGCCGCTCCACGCTTTGACTAGACATAACAATAAGCCTCTTATTAGTAAACTTAAAAACTAAGGAATTCAATGATAGTTAAGTCACCCCTTATTACCTGCGAACAGATGTGAGCTATCTAACTCCCAGCACGCACCCATCCATATACATCGCCGCTCCTTGTACTTAGGCCGTATGTTTTAGAAAATGCCAACCCTCGGCAGAATGAATATGAATGGGATACGTGCGGAATAAAATGATAAATCAAAAGTAAAAAGCGTAAGGCGTTACAAGACCTCGCACTACGTCTACATCGTACTTACAACGATCATAACAATGTGTAACACATATACGTTTTGTTGCTTCTTTCGAGCAATTTAATCTAGAAGAGTGTATTGATATAGGAATGTTCTAAGTATTGCATCCATTAAATTGCTAGACCAAAGGTACGCCTAGTGTGTTTAAGTTACATGCATATAAAATGTGCGCTTTGGTAAATAATTTTGGGAACCGTAAGAAAAGGTTTTATTTACGGTATCTTAAACACATGGAGGCGATAATCACTCTTCGGCAGTTCGAGTGCACACAGACTAGGGAAGTGACATGGACACTAGGAATAATTGAATGCGTTAAAATGCAATCGAATGCAAATAAATGGCAATATGTCAGAGTGGAATGAAAAGTGGTTTCATGCAATGTTAAACTATTAGTTAAATGCGGTTCAATCTTGTGGTAAACACTTAAAGGAATGGTTAAATAGCTCTAACAGTAAATGCCTTAGAACAGACATGCGATGCTTAATGCGATGGCAGTTGTAAATGAAATTATTACTAAATGGTTCCATTTCGCCTGTCGTCTATCATTAACTTTAAAGTACCTATGTTTATCTATAATCTAAATTTTCTCTAATGACTGATTAAGTATACGAGATCTTATATGGAAAAACATTAAGTTGAATACTATTATACCGCGGAACACGATAATATCCATGGGAAGTTAGCTAATAACGGTTTTCAAATTGTATAAAAAAATATTTTGATAAAAATATTACTCGCCAACTCTCTATACAAACACTCAAGATTATTTACAGCTATATTTACACGAAAATGTTGTTTTATGTTATCTATTTAACTTGCTTTAATATATTTGCGAATAATTTGTGCAAGCATCAACGATCTATACAATACGCTGATAAATTACGTATAACAGCATTACAAGCTGTTCCCACGAACGACTAGTTGTATTATATTTAACTTTACGCGATTTTTAGTGTCAGTAAATCTTGCAACACATTTTAATAATGAAACTAAAGTTGCAACTGTACAAATATGTACTTGAATGTTAACAACGCAGTAAGGCAGTATGACTTGGGGCGCACCCATTTATTTACGTAAAAATGTTGCATATCGCCATAATAACAACCGAATCGATCACAACGAGATATCTTTTAACGAATTGAAGTATAAAATATAGTATAGTTATATTACTAACTAGACTGTATTCTTATGAAAAACTTCATGCTAACTAAATACATACGAACGTTAATATAGAACATGCTACAATATTGCAGACAACTACAACATTCGAATATTTAAAGTATCTTACAAGCAAAGTAATCATTATAACATAATCTATGATTGACTAGGCATTAAAATGCTTTATTGACTAGTGTCATGATTAATCTCGAAAGCCAAGCGTCCAAAAATGCATAAAAATAAGAACTTATCGTTTTGAATATCAAAACAACAATAAATATCAACTGGCTTACATAAAATTACAAATATAACAGATATAGGTATTTTGTACTATTTCTATATTTTATAATGTAAGCCAGTTGCGAACGTGATAGCATTGTTATAATTTAATAATATAAATATATGGATCTCTCACACTCATCCAATTAATAAACTGAACTAAATTCAACATTCGTTCAGCAATCCATACAAGGAATCTAATTAGTAAGTAACCTGAGCTGGTCCCATTCGACATATTTTCAATAAAATAACATGCCAACTAAAACCAATTCCGATTCCCATTTAATTATTGCTGCTCATGTCATTAAAGGCACTGCAAAATATATTGTCTGGTGTCCAGAGATCCACATGATTATCACAGAAAACGTAACGAAGCTTAAACTAAAACAACAATTTGTGGATAACGATGGGTGAGTAGGATCATGGTGACAGATATAAGTAGATGTAGTTGGAGGGGGTGGATGTTGCAGGAGTGACGCGGGACAGGGGACTTGGGGATTGCCGAGAGTGACTTCTCCTCTTTGGCGGAAGCTTTTTCAATATCAAGGCCCATTCCATATGCAAATCCTAGTTTCTCCCTCTTAGGCGATATGATGTAATCCCTAACGTGATCGCCCTCGTCTTTCATCAACATCTGCTGATTGACAACCTCTTTCTCGGCTTTATCGAGAGTACGCCGAGGTGAGCGTGACACTAACATGAGTTCCTTGAGCTTGGCAGACTTGTCGGCCTCCTCGCGCTTCAGTTTCTCGTAGTCGTCTTGTAGTTGCTGGCGGGCCAGCGTCAGCTCCTGGTAGGTGCTGCAAATAAACAAACACAAATTAGTATAATACATCATTTTCATTAGTGTGACATTATAATTTTAATTAGTGTGACATTGGACTTGTGCATAAATAGAGAATGCCTACGGCATTAAGTCCGCCTTTGTACCTATGTGCATAAAATGTAAATAAATAAATTACAATCTCATAAAGGCTGTCAACTGTCAGCTACGACTTCAGTTTTATCTCGGCTCGATTAGTGTGTAAACGAGGACAGCCCGACATCTTTACACGCAAAATAACGTAAATCAAGATTATACAGCGTAATTCATTGATGATTAATCGTTTTTTTTTCCAGGGAAAAAAAAGGGTAAATTTTTGCAAAATTTTGCACATTCCTTACATTTTGCAAGGTAATTTGAGCAAAGAATGAACTAGGGCGTCCAATCTCGGAATACCGAGATCTCGGTATTGCGGGATCCCACGCCGTTTTCCGATCCCGCGTGATGCGGGATTACGGGCGCGGGATCCGCGGGATTCGCGGGACTGAAAAAAAGCATGCATTCGACCTCTCGCGAGCGCGATCACTCGGTGACTGGCGGTCGGCAGTGTTTTGCAAACAGCGCGGGGGCCGATGTCGCCCGTTTTTCACAGCTTATGTAGCCTAATATAGCCGAATTTCAGTCAGTGGTAGCCTAAGTATGTAGCCTAAAATATCAGTAAAGTTTTTTATTCCGTATTTGTTACTGTTTTTTGTGAAGAAAAAACGGTGTAATTTGATTGATCTCATACTAATACGTAAATAAATGTGGAGTTAGTTGATTAATCCATTGCTTTTTTTTGTGATAAATAAACGGTGTAATTTGATTGAACTCATACTAGTAGTACCTAATACTGGAATAAATGTGGAGTTAGTAGATTAATTCATTGTTTTTTTGTGATAAATAAACGTTGTAATTTGATTGATCTCATACTAATAGTAATACGTAAATAAACACGGAGTTAGTTGATTAATTCATTGTATTATTTGCCTTATATAAATGTGAATATTTTCAATATGCGGGATCCCGCAAATACCGAGATCCCGCGGGATTGAAAATTCGTAGTCCCGCAAATACCGAGATTGAATTCAGGCTGCGGGATTGGATGCCCTAGAATGAACAGCAGAATACTGAAAAGCAGATTTTTTTGGAAACAGGTAAAAAACGTATGAATAATCAAAAAGACAGATTCTGGTGTGGCACATGGTTTGGGGATCATTATGGTAGCATAATGCTTCATTTTTTTTGCATAATTTTTAGACTGTTAAAAAGTCATAATTATTGAAAAACCATCCCTACAGTTTCTGTTGGTATTATTGTGTACATTTCCCAAAGGGCTGATAGCACAATGTTGATTTGCTACTGCATTTCCCAAAGGTCTGATAGCCATAATGTTGATTTGCTACTGCATTTCCCAAACATTACAACAGATTGTTGACATTTTTTTTTGAACTGATTACTATTTATTGACATTATTCTTATATTCTTTTCTTTTGACATGACGTTTTTTATTATTTGTTTATATTTGAAGACATAATATATGTAATAAATATATGGACATTTGTATACATTTTTTGGTATAACATAGAGTGCTTGTATTTTTACCTACCTATGTTAACAAATGAATAAATAACTTATGACAAAGGTCTGACAGCATAAGGCTGCGTTTCCACCAGAGATGTGCGAGGATGCATAGCGAGGGATGTGTTTGTAAAGAACCAATAGAATCGCTTCATTTACCTCGCCTCGGTCAGCGCATCTCTGGTGGAAACGGCTCAGCGGAGCTAGATTTTTGCGTATACAAAACAAGCGAGGGATGTGTGCGAGAGATGTGTTGCGAGGAATGTGTGTTGAGAAGGATGTGTTGCGAGGTTTGCGCATCCTCGCACCACACATTAATGCGCATTTTCACAGCTCCGCTACACATCCTCGTAGGCACATTTTCATCGCACAGCTTTGGTGGAAACGCCCACACATTTTCACAGCACAGCTAGACATCCTCGCACGACACATTTCCATCGCACATCTCTGGTGGAACCGCAGCCTAAAGTAGGTAATGCTACAACATTTCCCAAAGGTGTGATAGCATAATGTTGGTAATGCTACAACATTTCCCAAAGGTGTGATAGCATAATGTTGGTAATGCTACAACATTTCCCAAAGGTGTGATAGCATAATGTTGGTATGGACACTAACTCCTTGAGGTCCTGGTGGTGGCGCTGCAGCGCCGCCAGCTCGTCGCGCAGCGCGGCCAGCTGCGTGGCGTGCGCGCTGCGCAGCTGCTCCAGCTGGGCCTCCAGCGCGCTGCGCACCTGCGAGTCCGCGCGCTGCTCGGCTGCCGCTAGCTGGACGCGCTCGGCCGCCTGTACACGAACAAACTATTTAAGGCCTGTAGTTTTACTATCAAGGTTTATGACGTGACAACGTCTTATAATTCGATGAAGCTGGCTGCACGCACGAAAATATACCTCATGCGGCGTTACCTCGCTCTGAGGCGTTCCAAAGCAAATCAAATTGGATTGGACATTTATGTATGACTCAACGAGTCAAGTACTAGGCTATCATAAAACGCTAAGAGATGACGTCACTGTGTAGGGATTCTTCCATTGTCATGAGAAGTGGAGTAATAGTGATGTAAAATTAAAATTTTCTTTTGAAAAATGCAACCATTCCATCAGTATTTTCTTATGACGTTGTCACGTTCAACTATCGTCAGTAAACCGACTTTACAGACAACCGAATTTAAAAAAAAAAAAGTCTTCTTCGTATCGATGGTAAATCGCGTACTTTACATATATTTATATTTTGGACCCAATTGGTAGCCACGCTGGTCGCGATTTCAGTGACGTTTTAAAGGTCTTCTGTTCTTGGACCATTAGGACACTCCAGTATATGGAACATTGTTTGGTCAGGAACGCCGCAATCGCAACGGTAACTTAAGAGTGAATAGCGTACTTCTAGGTAAGCATGCTTCATCTTCAACCACATCATCGCTTACCATCAAATGAGATGGTGATCAAACGCAAGATTATCATCACTAAAAACCCGGGGCACAACAACCCACACTGATCCTGCTTGCTGGTATACGGCTTAGTCCCTCTGACTAGGAGCAGATATGCCAGGACAGGAGGTATCCCAGGTATCACGCGAATAAATATTATTTCTAATGTTTTGTGGAAAAAAATATGAAGAAGGAATATTAGTGTTCGAGTTTACATACTTGCAGACGCGCACACTCTTCACGCAGAGCATCCGCAGCCTCCTCAAGCTGTCTCTTCTTGTTCTCAGCTTCCCGCATGGACTCGGCAAGCGATGCGCACCGTGCCTCATGCTGCGAAATCAGGAGCCTGCATTCGCCCAGCGAGCGTTCATACTCCTCAATCTGTTGGCAAGATGTTTCTTAGTAATAAGTTTTAATAAAGTTTAGCCTAAGAATAATTAATGTTTTCATATGGCATTTAATGAAATGATAGGTAAACCAGTCTCAATCTGCAAAGCACCAAATCTTTACTAATATTATAAATGCGAAAGTAACTCTGTCTGTCTGTGTGTTACTCAATCACGCCTAAACTACTGAACAAAGTTTAGCCTAAGAATAATTAATGTTTTCATATGGCATTTAATGAAATGATAGGTAAACCAGTCTCAATCTGCGAAGCACCAAATCTTTACTAATATTATAAATGCGAAAGTAACTCTGTCTGTCTGTGTGTTACTCAATCACGCCTTAACTACTGAACCGATTTAAATTGGTACGGACATAGTCTAGAGCCTAAGAAAGGACATAGGCTGCTTTTTAATGCGAAAAAAGGGCTGTAAGGGGTTGAAATAGGAGATGAAAGTATGTATGGAAATTACGTCATTTTTAAAGCTAGAAGCTTGATACTTATTTTTTAGACTTTTGATTAGAAAAATGTACTTAAATAAGCTATTAGCAGTAAAATATTGTAAATAGCTTATTTATGTATGAGTTTTATTTTCAAAATAATTAGTCTAAAAAATTAAAAATGCTGCAAAAAGTCACTATTCCGCGGGGACGAAGTCGCGGGCACAGCTAGTTGTAATATAAATCACTGGTACTTCATACTACTTCCGCATACAAAAACAATTGGTGTAGATTAAATTAATAGGTGATTTGGGAAAATTGAACGTAAAATAACATAGTTTCCCTGACCTTCTGGTTAGCGTCGATGTTGGCGGACTCCAGTGAATGGCATCGCTGTACGATGTTCTTCACCTCACTCTTCATCTTGCTGATATGAAGGCGTGCCACCGTGAATTCCTCTTCAAGTTTGCCCACAGTGTCTACGTTCAGTTTGAAGTCGAGCTCGGAGCCTCCGACGGCCGCGCCGATCTCCGCGAGGTCCCGAAGTAGGTTCGTTAGCAGTTCGGCAATTCGCTTGCGTTGGTGAGCTGAGAGGTCGCGAAGTTGTTGAAGTTCTGATGTCGCACTGGCCAAGGCACTCTGAAAACAAAAAATTATAAGTCACTTGTGCACAACAATACCTCTAACACAAACATGGACGAAATAATGGTAGCGAGACTTTATACAGCTCATTTGGTCATCTTTATCTCGATCTACAGCTACTGGATCCAGAACTACCCGCTAACGTGAAGGCCTGAGGACCTCTGTAAAGTAACGGTAAAGTGGTACTTATGTGTCTGACCTGCTTGGTCTGCAACTCCTCGGATAGCTGGTCGCACTCGCGGCTCTTGCTGTCGACCTCCTGCGACTTTTGGTCGTAGTTGACAGCAAGCTCCTCAAGGGCTTGCAGCACTTCCTTAACCTCCTCCTTAGCGGCTTCGTTCTCCTGCTGGATGCGGTTCATGTCACCTTGTAGGGCTTCGTAGTCGCGTCTGTTGTGAACATAACGTCATAGAATATTATAAAGTTATAAATTGCACAATATGTAAAAAGAAACATAACAACACTTCTGTATTCCTCAAAAGTTTACAAAATTCATGTTATTGCTCTCACTTACAAGTCCCATGATATCAGTAGGATTCAAGAACACTATTATAATTGGTTCACGTTAAGAAAATAGTGACGTCATCAATGCAATTGCAGGGTGTAAAGGTGTTTTCACAATGGAGTAAAAATTCAAAATTAAATGTATATTTCAAAAAATTAAGTTTAGTGGAAAAATTTAAACGAATTGTCTTAAATTAGTAACATTTTTTAATAAAAACTTTTTTGCAAAAAATAAAACCGACTTCCATATCAAAACACTACAAAGCCAAAAATAATTTTTATTTCGGTAGTCGGTGTTATTGGTTTTGTATTTACTTTTTTTTTCACACCGCCTTCCGAAATAAAAATTATTTTTGGCTTTGTAGTGTTTTGATATGGAAGTCGGTTTTATTTTTTGCAAAAAAGTTTTTATTTTCGTGCTTTTTAGTGGGTCAGTGAATTTTCCAAATCGGTTCGTAAATGACGGAGTTATGCGCGAACAAAAAACGCAATGCAGAGTAAACGAAAAGATCATCAACGTAAATATTTTTTTAGACTTTTGTTGATTTTTCAGAAACGGCTTGTCCGATTTCGATAAAATTTTAATGGGACCATTTGGGAAGTATACCCTTTCTAACAAGATAAGAATTTTTCAAATCGGTTGGCAAACGACGGATTTATGCGTGGACAAACATAAAAAAAAAATACAAACGTCCGAATTCAGAACCTCCTCTTTTTTTAGAAGTCGGTTAAAAAGTGGCACTATAATCTTCATTTGAATTTATTATGAAAGAATTTTGTTCCGCGTTCTCTATGACGTCATCCAAATTTCACATATAATTTTCTTCTTGTATCACGCACGTGGTCGCAGCATTTCTTCCACCGATTAGCATCTATTAAAGTTATTGCATCACAAAATATTTATTTTACATCACTCATCTTGAATGTTGAGTTATTGGCACTAACATATTTTTTTTATTACTGATTTTTTATGTGGGCCTACGCCAATTCAATTGGATTGAATTAAATTAAATTATTTAATGTAGGTAGGTAATGCATAAAAGACAACCGTTTTGCCAAAAGATCTCCAGTCAACTGATCACTGAACTTAGCTTTATAATTTCTTGCGACCTGATTGGTCGAGAGGCGCGGACAACGATGACGTCACTATTTACTTAACGTGAACCAAAGATATAATAAACTATAGATGCATTGTCCGCGCTCTGAAATGGCAAGTTGAAATCAAGGTAAGTGCCTCGTGTCTGTTTAGTTACGCACGAATCTGTGTCGCGAACGCGACACTACACATATTAAAAAAAAAATGTGTTTTAAAAGAAAATTAGGAAAAAAAACATGCCTTTGTATGTTTTCAGACGTTGCACTAAGTATACTGCTTCCGTGAGAGGCCAAAATGTGTCATTTCTTAGGTAAATATCAACAGAAATACATTTTTTTATTTTAATTTTTCAACACGGCTAATGGCGGCTAGCGTATGAATGAAGTCAGTTACGTGACTTTAGCAGAGGTTGAGGAAATATTATACCAGTTTTTTGTGTTGTTAAATATTATATTGAATGTATATAATATTTTTATTATTTTCCATGTTATTTATACTAACTATATTGTTTATTTACATTTTAGATTGCCGACACAGTCCACCCCATTTTTAGTTAATCTATAATTTAAGATTAAGGTTTGTAATGTTTGTGTTATAATAATTGCTTAAAGGTGCTCCCACACAGTAATTATATAATGGTTTATAACCTTGTGTAACACGATAACATTTCATAACAGTTTGTAACATTTTCTTACAACATTTCAAGTATAACGTAAAAAAAAAACATAACTTTTGTTACAATTAATTAAAAAAAGTTCCATACAGCAGTTATACAAAATTATATAACTACACCTTAACAATTAATACTGTTGTGAAATATTACATTAATATTTATAAATTAAAAATACTATTTTATACAAAAATCAAGTGTCCTTCTTTCCCCACATGCCTCTGATTGTTACGTCACACATGCGCTTGACCAATAAGCATGCAGCGTTATCATACAAACTTTCACATTTATAATATTAGTAAGTGCATAGGTACTAGATATAACATAGTCTGTTCTAGTCTGTGGTCTCTGCCTATCCCTCCGGGATAAAGGCGTGATTAAAAAGGCGTGCAAAAAAAAAAACGGAAGCCATCTATATCATGCACATTTTAAGAAGACCTCTGATCACAACAATACAAACACACGCACACACACACACCCGAATACTAATTTATATAAAAGGATTAAGTACATATATATTTATAAATATGTTATATATTGTAGTGTCCCAGCAGTGGGTCGTTTTTTCGTTTATAAGCTGATATAGGATAAGTTATTATTATGGAGTTATCACTACATAGTATAAAACAAAGTTGCTTCTCGCTGTCTGTCCCTATGTATGCTTGGATCTTTAAAACTATGTGACAGATTTTGATGCGGTTTTTTGTAATAGATAGAATGATTCAAGAGGAAGGTTTAGGTGTATAATTTATTAAAGTTTGCGGACGAAGTCGCGGGCAGGAAGCTAGTAAATTATAAATGTTATGTCTAGTCGCAAACTTTAGGTAAATATAGACGAATTACTTATTTATTCCAAATAACATTTTTTTAATGTATTTAAGTGTTATCCCCAATTTCGAGACAAATGTCCCGGAAAAAAATGTAGTCCTAAGGAAGTCTCCGTTTCTTGTCTCTGTTCTTCGGATCGGTCTATTCGAGTGGTCATTGATGGCTGCTCGTCTGGCCAATTGGCAATTAATACCGGGGTCCCTCAGGGGTCTGTTCTCTCAGCAACTTTATTCTTGCTGCACATTAACGATCTGCTAATGCCCGGTACCTTTGGGTATGCAGACGACAGGTCTGTTTCCCGATAGCTAAACCTAGGAGTCTTAAGTCAAGAGTGAATAGGTTACTTTTAGGTAAGCGTGCTCCATCTTCGACCACATCATCACTTACCATCAAGTGAGATAGCGGTCAAACGCGAACCTAATTTCAATAAAATAAAAATCATTTTCATTAATTTGTAAAAGAAAAAAAAAATGTTTATTGTGGTTTATTCTTGGGAGATAGACATATGGCGCAAATATCGCGAACTTTTTTGTAGATCTATAAAAGAGGAACAATCCCGCAATACATTGTGTTTTTATAACTCAAAAAATTTGGCAGCGTTTTCGATTAAAGCTTCCGATAGGCTTAATTTTTCCCGATATGTAATGATATCGTCGTATTTAATTTAATTTACACAAAACCTTAAATCAAAATAAAAATTGCATGTAATCTGTAATTTTGTCTGCTTTTTTTTTCATTTTATTGTAATAAGTCTCTAATACTATTGTGTATAGAAGACATCGCCATGGTTAAATTATCAATTTCAATATTGCTATGAACAAATCGTGATAATAATTATGCAGGCAAAATTTATTAAATAACACAATTGATTAAAAATGGGTCATAATAAGCGACATGTACAAACTAATTTTATATGAAAACCAAACTTCATAGTGTAATTACGTCATAATAACCGGTTGGTCAATATAGGCGGAGTCATAATAAACGGATTCTACTGTATACACTAAAACCTTCCTCAGAAATCACACTATCTGTTAAAAAAAACCCGCATCAAAATCCGTTGCGTACTTTTAAAGATCTAATCATACATAGGAACAGACAGAGAGCGGGAAGCGACTTTGTTTTATACTATGTAGTGAAGTGATTGTAACTAGAAAACATGTCTCTACAGTCTACGTTATTCGCGAATATAAATGACGCTGCCAGAAAAGCGTGACAAAAAGATCCAAATTAACGACCTTGTGCAGGCAATGAGCTCCTCTTGTTCCATCATCTGGTCCTTGAGTTTCTCCACCAACTGCGAGTGCTGGTTGATCTCCTCGTCCTTGTCGTCCAGCTGCTGGTACAGAGCCTCCAGTTTGCCTTGCATGGCCGCATCTTCGACTGCGCTTGATACGGCAACTGGTACCGGCTATAAAGAAAATTTTTGGTTAAAGATCTTGTGATCAAAGCAAAATATTCATAATATTAAACAATAAGATTTCTTTACTATGTTAAAAAAATCTTGGGATTATTTGGTTTAGTTTGGTAATATTGCTTCACGATGTTTACCTTCAGTAAGGAACATAATTATATTATTGGATTCAGCGGTGCATAAGATAGAAAAAATGGAATGTTTTGTTGTTCATTATGTTCCAAACTATTTCATTTGTTAACTTCCAATACAGTACGTGCTCAAAGGCGGCGCTTACTGTGCACCTGACCTTTTCCAAGGACGACCCGATTAAGGTTGTATATGACCTTCCTTTTGAAGTTTATGGGATTTGGAAGTCAATGAACATTATGTATAAAATGGCATAAACCAGTTCACGACAAAAATTAGTACAGAGTATCAAACGAATAAAAGAGTATCCTGTAACAATAGTTGTTATTGATTTAAAACCATTCATCTGTGTCACTCGAATTCCTGTAATATTTCAAGCTTACAATAGTTCGTCGAGTGAATCATCACTTACCGCGGCAGGTGGCTTCTCTTCAATGAATGACGTAACGGGAGTGACGGCCTCGATTTCTTGCAAGTTAACCTGTTCCTCGATCCGTACGGTCTCGCCCGAGCGCCAGCGATTCAACTCTGCTTCCAGTTTTTCAACCTGACGGATTGAATAAATAGTAATAAGAAATTATACTACTAGTGTAGTTTCTACTACTATTTTGCAGTACTGACCTTGCCCTTCAGCCTGCCCACCTTCTCCTTTTCTCTCTCGTAACGGCGCTTCCATTCCTCAGCAGTGAGTTCCTCGTTGACACAGACGACGTTCTTGACGGTTTTGGCTCTAAAAAGGAATGCAATATGATATGACCAGACTAGTACTGACATGGAATATATAAATGTACCTTGGGCCTCTTTAAAAAACGACTGTTATTTTGATATCGTATTTAATTTCCGTCCAGCATTAATTTACTATAGCAAAAATTTAAAATAGTGGCCCTAGCACATACCTTTTACCAAAGTCAAGTGTACTCTTGGTCTCGCTCTCGTTGAACGACGCGGGGGAACAACAGATGACGATTGTAGTCCTAGCGTTACCTCCGAGCGACTCTTGTAAGATACGCGTCAGTTTTGAGTCTCTGTATGGTATATGTGATTTGTTTCCATCAGCCAATGCAGAAATGACATTACCCAAAGCCGATAGCGATTTGTTAATATTTTTTGCTTCGTCAAGGACTGTACCTTCAGCACCAGTTTTAGATACCTGTTACAATGTTTTTACAAATAAGTCATTCCATTCACTTAACCAGGAACATAGCAAATAAATATGGATTTCCTTGTAATAATGTAATAAATATGCATAACTATTGAAGGTTGATTCATCAACATATTTCAATTTATAAGTATAAGTACCTTTTCAGAACCAGCCAAGTCCACCAGATATAACTTGCCCGAAAGTTTCTTTTGATTCTCAAGGTTTTCTTGTTTAACATTTATGAGGAAGACGGAATGAGATCTAGATGAATGTTCATTCATGTCTGAAGTAAAAAAATATTGGTTAATAACTAGACAAAAATCACACAACTTGCTTTTACTGTGTTAAATACTTACTTGTGACTGCAATGTGTCGATTTGATTTTCCCTCCTCAATAACCTCAAACACTTCTTCAGGACTTGACACAAATCTTTCTGTAGCACCTTTGACAAATGGGACTCTGTTTTTGTCTTCATGAACACTGAGGTTCACTTTTGATACTGAAAACAAACATTTAACCAATCAGATACGAAAATTGTAACTGGTATTAAAGAAGAAATCATTGAGTTGTATTTACCGTCTAGCAAATCCCTGATCTTGTCCATGTAAATTTCAAAGTATGACACCTTAATGTGAAATTCCAAGTTTTCTTCCATGGCATAAATATGATTGAATATATCATTTACTATCCGTGGAATAATACCCTGTTTCCCTGGATCCCCTGCAAAACAAAAAAGTAGAAGAAATTAGCCAGAAGTCATAGATAATATGGGCATGACTTAATTTGTTAGCACATACATACCTATGACACCTTCCATGGTATGTGTTTTTCCTGAACTAGTCTGTCCATATGCAAATATAGTGCCGTTATAGCCCGCCAATACATCAGACACAATACTTTTGGCCGCTTCATTGTAGACCTTTTCTTGGGTTGCATTTGGCTTGAATACTTTGTCAAACAAGTACACTTTACCCTAAAAAAAGATGGGAATGTAAAGCAATATCCAACATACATCTACATAAATTGCAATGCATTTTCATTATCATCCATTGTATTCTCATTATATCCGAGGTCTGCACTCAAATCTCGTCGCAGTCCACCACCACCTCGAGACTGAAAAACCTGCTCTTTTGTTCCTTTCGGAGACGAAGATCAGAAGTCCGTCAGACGTGTCGTATCTTTCATACCCAGGGTTAACCTTGGAGCACAACTCGGTAAAACTTTCCTTTATGGCCCGTCGATTTTTGGATAGAGGAGGGAAGGGAGGGGTCGGGGGGAGTAGTGATACCCCCCTGTACCACCCCCCCCCCGCGCAACCCCATGGTTATGGTGATATTCATGGTTAAAGTTTTTAGGTTAGAATTTAAATAATCGGAAAAATTTAGTATCGTTTGGCAGGAGGAAGGCAGTGGGAGTGGAGTGACGGGGAAGGGGGTGCTCGTCTCCTCCACGGCATTACTCCAACGAAAAGGTTTTCGAAAAACTCAAAAGTTGACTTAAAGGTGTAGTCACGAGCCCCGCTTCGCTGGGCTCAATGGTTTAAAAAAAATAACCACGAAGGTGATGGCCGGGTCTGTTCGCTCGCTACGCTCGCTCACTAGACCCGGCCATCCCCTTCTAACCTAACCTGTCCGAGTCGGGTTGCCCCAAGTCCCGAGCTAGCTTCGCTCGCTATTACATCCTAACTTCTCCTAGTAACAGTTGGAACTACCATGAATATTATTTATCATATATTGCGTGCTATTTTCCAATTTGTATGGAAACTTTAAATATTATATCTCGTAAGCCGTGAATTTCCGCAACTTTAAAATTTGTAATAGATTTCTATGTATTTATCAGTATTTATGAGTATAGGAACGTCCAAATCAACATTCACGTTCCATTCCACAGTGTTTTTTTTTTGTGTAAAATCGTCAACGTAATTACATAATACAGCACAGCTATAGTGCCCACTAATAACACACCAAATTTAATACGTGAATATAGGAAAATAAAATTATTTTTAAGTAAAAATATGACACAAAATTGGACTAAATACACTTCTACTGTCAATGGAACGTGAAATGTCAACTTTGACGTCTACCATGACAATATACAACCTAAAAATTTGCAAATGGCGTGCTATTTTTCAGTATTAAACGAAACTTTAAAAACTTATATCTTGTAAACAGTGAATTTGCGCAACTTAATAATTTGTAAAAAGCTTTCTATTTATGAGTACTATTTACAGTAAAACTATGAACTTCCAACTCAACAGGCCATAAAGGAAAGTTTAGCCGAAATCCAGGTTCTCTACGCTTTGGGCTCTGGTGGACACAGGCATGGATAATAGTACATTGTGTATTAAGGGCGGTAAGTAAGGAATTACGATCCAGGCTCTAGTAGAAGCCCGAAGTCGGAGAATGAGGGCTTTCTGAGTCGAGGTTCGTAATTCCCGTACCGCCCGTGAAACATACAATGTTTTTCATCACATTTGCTAGTAAATAATTATGAATTATAGCTTTAATACACAAGTCAACACAACTATTATTACGAAACTTACGAAATAAGTGAACTTTTTTTAAGCGGATGGCGGGCTTTTTGCCCACACCAAAAATTATACAAATTTTTCGTTCAGAAACGTTAAGGGAAAATACTACGTAGGTATACAGCCATGAGACGGAGTGTAAAAAAATTAAAATAATTTCGACGTTTTGATACAAAATATCTATTAAAATAGATTATTAAGAACATTAGTTGAGTATTTAAGTAACATATAGCGAGATTGCAATGAAATTCCTGTTTAAATAACATTTTAAGACAATTTTTCAATTGCGTGTGAACTCCTGCTTGAACTTGCATGACCTGTGTGCTGTGCTATAACTAAAAAAAAAAAAATACTTACCGACCTTGAACCTTGAGCTTTGAACCTTGGGTTTCATGACAAAAAGAAAGCTCGAGGGTTTTATATGGGGCATTACGGCCGAGTTAACCTGTATGTTTAGATACTGTTTACTTGCAAGTGTGATGAAAAATTATTTATGCCTGTGTCTACCGCTCGCACAGTGGAGATCAGGAAACAACCAGGCTCACACAGTACATCGGTGAGGCGGCAGATGCGGCTCAGCAGCGGTACCCTTCTGCTCAGTTTGTGTTACTGGGGGACTGTAATGCCCATCACCAGGAGTGGCTCTTCCCATACCAGTGCACGGATCATGCTGGGCGAGAGATGCAATCTTGCGTTTGCATTAAATCTCACTCAGCTGGTCCAGGGAGCAACTAGGGTGCCGGATGTTGAGTCGCACACGGCCAATTCCTAGGACCTTCTGTTGACTACAGATCCAGACCGTTACTCGGTTACGATTTCTTCACCATTAGGTAGTTCCGACCACTGTCTGGTGAAGTCTGTATCTGTCTACTCCCCGCCCGATCCCAGCCTTAAAGGCACTCGGCGGGTTTGGCGATACAAGTCAGCGGATTGGGATGGATGCGATCTTTCTTTGCATGTTATCCTTGGCAGCCTACTTGCTTCTCTTCAAATGATACATCGTCATGCGCAGATGTTTTGCGACAGGGGATGGAGTACTACATTCCGTTCTCTGACCAAACATTGTCCGGCATAGCTTTGGTTTGGCGCCGAATGTGATCGCGCAGAAGCGCTTAAGCACGCGGCGTACCTGGCCTGGGTCGATGCTCGAAACTGCAAAACAAATGACGTGGATCAGAAGAAGAGAGCCTTTAACAGAGCAGCCAAGTCCTGCAAGAAGGTTTTGCGGTGGGCTCGGTTCGACCACGTTAGCCGAATTGGGAACAAGCTTGCTTCATACCCTGCTGGCAGCAAAACGTTTTGGTCCCTGGCGAAGTCGGTCGAATCAAACTTCTGTCGCCCCTCACTACCACCACTGCTCAATCCCGACGGGTCTCTGGCCCACTTCGCTGAGGAAAAAGCAAACTTGTTCGCCGCTTTTTTTGCGGAGTCTTCACGTCTGGATAGTAGTGGCGCTCACCCTCCTGATGCTCCTATTGGATGCGAGACGTGTATGTCGGATATTCGCATACATCAGAAGGACCCGTAGAGTGCTGTGTAATCTCGACGTGAACAAAGCTAGTAGCCCCGACGGGATACCAGCAATTGTTCTTAGAACTTGTGCGCCTGAACTGTCTCCGATCTTGACACACCTGTTTCGCCTCTCGCTAGACACTGGAAAAGTGCCGAAAGCATGGAAGCTGGCTAACGTGCAGCCTGTGCCCAAAAAAGGCAGTCGTGCCGACCCGGCCAACTACAGGCCTATTTCAGTCACGACGATACTCTGTATGAGTTTGGAGCATGTACTTAATAGTAAGCTCCTGGCATACCTAGAAGCCAACTGTCGGTCAACGGTCGGATTAAAGACTTCCTGAGAGATCGGTCCATTCGAGTGTTTATTGATGGCCTCCCTCAGGGGTCGGTGCTTTCAGCAACTTTATTCTTGCTGCACATTAATGATCTGCTTATGCCCGGTACCTTTGGGTATGCAGACGACAGCACAGTTGCTAAGAGATATGTGTCCAGCGCCCGTGCTGGTGGGTCAGTCTCTCCGTGAGGACATGGTTGAGCGCTTGAACTTGTGCTTGAAGGCTGTCTCCGAATGGGGTGATCCCCACTTAGTCAAGTTTAATGCAGCTAAGACCCAGGCGTGTCTCTTCTCCGCAAAAAGGAGCCAATTCCGACCGGCTCCTACTTTGCGCGATGTAACCGTGCCGATAACCGATCGTATTGAGCTTCTTGGTGTAACACTATCTTCCACCCTCAAATTTGGTTCATTTATCGAGGCTAAGGCTCAGCTAGCAGCAAAAAAGTTGGGAATCCTAGCAAAGGTGAGACGGTACTTCACACCGGAACAGATGCTCAATCCCTATCAAGCCCAGGTTCGGCCGTGTATGGAGTACTGCTCTCATTATTGGGATGGATCTGTCAAATACCAACTGGACACGCTTGAGTCTATCGAGAAAAGGGCCAAGAGACTCATGGGCAACGATTCACTGGTCGAATCAAAGCTCCAGAGCCTTGAACATCGACGAGTTGCAAGTCTATCGGTTTTCTATTGGTTACATTTCGGGAGTGTTCGATGGAATTACACAATCTAATTCCGCCAAGCCGGTTCCATCATCGGACTACAAGACAAACGGCGATGCGCCGTCGTTTCATGGTGGACATTCCACCCATACGCACAAAACGTTTTGAGAATACTTTCATTGTGCATACGGCTAAAGAGTGGAATTCCCTGCCGGAGTCTGTGTTTCCTGATTGCTATAACCTGGGAGTCCTTAAGTCAAGAGTGAATAGGTTACTTCTAGGCAAGCATGCTCCATCTTCGTCCACATCGTCACTTACAATCAGGTGAGATGGTCAAACGCGAGCCCATTATCAATAAAAAGAATACAATTATTATACAAAATATAATTCTTATAATGAAGAAGAAATTTAATAGACAATTCATACTATGCTATTATGAAAGTTTCATTCTAAATAACTCTTGTGTACAATGCGAGACATTGTAAAGAATATTTATTACATATAGGTATAAGATGTATGATTTATAATAAATAAATCACGAATTATTCTAGTAGACTAAAAACTAAGCAATCTATAATCATCAATACAATCTGTGCTTGAACACTGTGAGCAATTTAACAAAGGTTAAACCACACCTGTTTTACATAATACTAAAATAATAACTAGTCTATTTATTTTGCAAGATAAATAGACTTCTACTTATATAAGTGTTAGTCACTTCTCAGGTTATCAATTAGGCGAATGACCTTACAATGTTCAAAACATTCTTAGCCTGCTACACATTAGGATGTTGTGTATGTGCATAATAACTTGGAATGTTAAATTGTTTCACCTGATTTTAAACAATTTCAAGTTAGAAAAAGAAAACAGTCATTATTGCAACATGTAGTATGAAGGCCAGACTTTCATACATAAAAATATTAAGACAGCTTTGTTTCATATTAATATATGAAGCAAAAACGTACACCTCTTTATGAAAATTATGCAGTCAGAGCATTATGAAATTTAACACAGTTAATGTTTATATAGGAGTGCAGATAGTGAACATTATTCTATAATAATGCATTGAAAATAATTAAAATAATGGTTGAATTTCAACCATGTGATTACCACTAGTTGTTATAATTGCTTATAAAAGGGCACCTCAGCATAAAATAAAATAATACCAAAACTTAGATATTTAAATTGTCATCAACATTAAAAATTAAGGTCACTTAAGTTAGATGGACTCATGTTCTCTCAAATTAGATGTTAAACAAGCACTTCCCTTCAAGTCTTACTTATTCTGTACTTGATATGTCCTGTTTATAAAAGGAGGATTTCTAGTTATATTGTCATTCGGTAATTCTTGTGGATATGGACTTACTATGTACTTGATTTAGACATTTACTAAGAGTTTACTCAAATGCAAAAATACTTATACCTTTATTTATAACTAGTACTCTCGCGGGGCTTCGCTCCCGTGGATTCTATCACGGTAAAAACATAACTCTCCTTTTTTGCAGTCGGGTAAAAAGTAGCCTATAACCTTCCTCAAGCTTCAAGCTACTTCCATACCAAATTTCATCCAAATCCACCCAGTACTTTCGAAGATTAGCGCGTTCAAGCAAACAAACAAACAAACAAACAAACAAACAAACTAACAAACTTTTCCGCTTTATAATATTAGTATAGATAGTTAATTTAAACAGACTTGAGCATCTATAAAGATTGCTTTTTATCTACATGTGTGTTGTGTATGTTCAAACAATTCTCTAATTTTGGAAGATTAACCAACAAAGTTCAATGTACTTATTGGTGTAGACATTGAATAGTTTATTTATAGAAACCTCATTTGCAAATGCTTCCTGCGAAGTCTAAAGCAAAAACATGCTGTAGATAGACTGTACACACATCCCAAGATGAATCAGGTCAACATAAGTATCTGACATCATCACCTAGACAGGCAATAAACTGTAGGTTGTTACATTTTGGGACAAAATAAATGTTCAACCACCAACAAGAATTAGTTTAGAAAGCAGCTTTGTTGTCTAAAGAAAGAGTAGAAGAAATTGTGTTCTAATTCTTGAAAATGTTATAGTTTATTAATTTAAGTCTAGGCCCTGTTCCATATGCTGGATGGTCTAATCATATTTTTTAAATTTAATTTTTGAAATATTGATTTAGAACAGACAAAAAAGAAATGTTTAACAAAACCCTTTTAAAGTCTTTACTTACTACTACCCCCATTATTTTTATTACCTGGTTTCTTTTGTCAGGTGCCAGTTCTAATTAGATTTTAACTTAAGTGGATCCGAAAATCATTACTGAAATGTTTATTAGACATGCTTCAATCATAACTGGATGTGAATATATCCAGTTCTAATTACATAGTATAGGATGCAATAAATTATGTAATAATTATAGGGTCAGAGAGGCCAACCATTATTGATATATTTAGCTTTATATCTTTGATACATTTCAAAGTGTTTGATAAAATAAATTTCACAGTAAACTATGTTATTTATTTGATAAACTATGTTATTTATTTTAATTAATTCAACATTTTAAATCTATTTCTAATAAGAATCAGTCACAACATAGCAGTATAGTACCTAATTAACTAATCTGTTTGTATAATTTGTATAATTGAAAGAATAAACATTTTCAGATATTCTGCATTTACAAAAAGTACAAGATATTTGATTGATATATAAAAAAGAGGGCGATTTTAAGAATTTAATAAGCAAATATGAAGACAGCTGGCTATCCGGAATATCTTCTCAATAAACAAAATAAATCCCTAGAAAATCGTGGTATACCAACTCAGGTCAAGGTCGAGGAAGTATTTGTATTGATTTTCGACAAAACAAAGACGTTTGTACTTATGCAAAGATTATTCGGCAAGATTCTTTAAATTAACACGATCATAATCATAACCATCGAAGCGGAATGAAAAAGAAAGGCCATTTCGTAGCAGGTGAACAACTCGTAATGTATTAGTCATCATGATCTAATTTAGGGCGATGATAGGGGAAAGCAATAGATATTAGAATTATTCGCACTTACCCCTATGGAAATGCAATTGTCATCGGGTCCTGAAGGGAATTTCACAATAAATTTAGATCCAGCCTTTTCTTCAGAGTCATTCAGTGGCCGAAATCGGCAAACCACTCTGATGCTGTCTTCAGCAGCAATCTCGCGATCAGCTGCCATTTTCAAAAAATAAAATAGCTTACACTACACTCCGTCTAAGCAATTAAAAAATAAAACGATTTGGGAACATAAAACCGTGCATGAAGAACTACAAAGTTAAAATTTTGTCACTGAAAAATCTTCATGACAGCAATATCAAAATGTCGGCCATATTCTTCGAAGAAGAAAGGCCAGAAGTATCTCATTGGCTGAACGACCGAAGAGTAACCAACATAATGAACAAAATCGATTTGCACTACAATGTGTTCAAAACCTTTACATTTGACAAATCTATCCCATAAAATTTCTTTGAAACTGTGAATGAGCAAGAAAATTCATTATCATTAATTTCAGTAAGTGTATAAACTAAAAATTAGCAATTCTAATTTCACGAATCTTCATAGGAAAGATAAATAGATTATGTAAAGAAGAAGCATTTATTCGTTTACAAACTTAGTTTTTGAACAGCACTAAGCAGTCAAAAAATATTGAATGAATGTATTGAGTTTTCAGCCTGTATAAAGCCGGCTCTACACGTTGGCCAACACAGTGGCGAATGTAGTGGCCAGCATATTGGCCAAGAGTTCGTGATAGCGTCCACACGTTGGAAGGTCGTTCAGTTTGCTACGGTACAGGCCAATGTGCGGACGTATTTATTAAAATGGATATTGAGACGCTAACATCTGCTTCTTGGGTTCCACAAACAATTTACGGCTTGGTAGAGCTCTATAAACCGAAAAGTTTCTTCGTTATTAGGCATTACTGACATTTTGTTTACACTAGTTGTTACCGACGCGTGACTATAAAAACTTTTTAACAAAAAATAAAACCAACTTCCATATCAAAACAATACAACGCCAAAAAAACTTTTAAAAATTAAAAAAAATTCTCGCTTTTTAGTGGATCGGTTTGTAATTTATCTAGTTACAAAAGCCAAAATGTCAACTTCTTATCAACTTTTACAAAATATTGCTTTTCCCGATGCAGAGCCGTTAATTTTTGAGGAGTTCTCCTGGTACTTCACCATCAGCTCTACATCAACATATGCATTGTGACGAACATAAAGTGCTTAACATCCATATTCAAGTAATCGAATCGCAATCCATGAAATACTTATTATTGAGTAGTTTCGGTGGTCATCTGTGGTCTTCATCATCAGTTCCACTTCCCCAAATGGTGCTTTTCGAGAGCAACTGCACAAGATACTATAAGATATCACCAAAACGCTATATATGTGCCTATAATATTTGAAGAGTTCCCTCGATTACTCCAGAATCCCATCATCAGATCCTGATTTCATAACAATGGGACCAACTAGAAAGTATACCATTTCAAATGAAAAGAGAATTTTCTAAATCGGTCGAGCTGACTTCGAGTTATGAGGTAACATACATAAAAAAAAAGTTCAAGACGAACTGAGAACCTCCTTCTTTTTTTTTGAAGTCGGTTAAAATGTTTAATCAGGTGCGTGCGATCGTTCTGGGAGCTCGTAGCATACTAAACGCGCGGCCAACGTGTGGACGCGGTAGCCAATACTCGGCCAACAACCCTTTGATCTTTTGCAAAAAACCGACATCACACGGATCTCGCGCCAACTCGTCGGCCATCATTCCAATACAACCCAAGATGCACAAACACCCCCTCTACACGTTGGCGAATAGGCACTGGCCACTACATTCGCCACTGTGTTGGCCAACGTGTAGAGCCGGCTTAACTGGAATGAATGATGAGTAATCCCATGAATGATTTGTCTGTTTACTTCAATCACTCCCATAATTTTGTACAATTTTGTGAACTTGGATTTATTTATTTGTTATTTATAATGAATTAAAATGTGTTTGGCCATAATATAGCAGCGTCTATAACGGGAAAGCACTGGTAAGTGTCATTTGTCTTATAATTTGTAAACATTTATGCATTCCGTATTGATCTGAAATTAAGTAAACTTCAGTTGAGTGGTCGACCCACGAGCGACCTAATTCACCTAATTATCTTTATTTCGCCCTAAAAATATGAGATTTAAATAAAGCCCTTTAGAGGAAAGTGTTAAATTCTTACTTTTAGTTCTCTGAAAGTATTATCAATAGCCCCTGGTGTACACATTTATTAAACATCTACTTACAGTCTTATCAACATAAACCTTTTGTTTTGAATGCATGTGAATATATGTAAATAATTATAAAATATGTACTCATTCGTACCTATGGCTTCCTGACTATGACCTAAATGAGTTTCTGTACTAACAATTTTATTCACTTATGAGCGATTTATAAATAAAACATGAACTAACACACTTTAGACACACCTGATCAAGTACTTGAAATCAGGTCTAAATCCACAATATTTCGAAAGTTAAGTTTAAAAAGTCAACTTTATCTTAAATAGTAGGACCAAGGAATCTAAAGGAAATGAATTATGTCAAAATGTTCAGGCAAGATTTGGGGAGTTGATTTTGTGCGTTTGATTGTAAAATGTGCTACACGAATTTTAATTTATTACAAATACTAGTGTTTTTTTTCCATAATTTAGAACCTACAGCTTACACATTGTTGAATATACATGCTCTGAAGACATAATAATTTTAAAAAGTGATAACAATAATAATACAATATTAAATAAGTACACAATCGTAATTAACCTTTTAACCGCCTACGTCGAATTTTTACGACAAATATTTTCGGGCCCATTCCGCCTGAGTCGTATATATACGACAAAAATATCACAGCTCGTTTAATGTACTTTTTTGTTTAATTACGCTGTATTTTATCGAAACGATGTTTATATTAGGTAAATAGTTAAAACTTTAGTCTCTTAATCAGAAGTCCTAATTATATTGCACTGCTGTTTTTGTTGTAGGTATTTATTTTTCGATTCACTATGCCGGGTGCTGGGGGCCCGACAAACAATATGAAGTCGGGCGGTTAAAAGGTTAAAAGAGATGAATAAAGAGAACAATATTAATGTTTATCCTTGTCATATTGTAGGTATTTTGAATAAAATAAAATTGAAGCAACAATAGCGTAATGGCTAAGGCTAACAGCCATGTGATTAAGAGGTTGCAGGTTCGAATCCCACCCATTACACTATTGCTGTGAACCAGGTGGTATGAAGTTCGGGAGGACAGCTAGTGTTAGTATAAAATGAAATAGTACCTGCTAAATATAACAGTATGAAAATTCATTTTAGTTAATCTGTTTGAGTTATAAGTTATAACAGAATACATAAATTAGTTAAATGCATAGTTAGTTGGGAACATTTTAAAATAGGGTTTAGAGGGAAAGGGTACATAACATTCCATTTTGTATAAAAAATACTGTTGAATTGAGAACCTCCTCCTTTTTTTGAAGTTAAATAAAAGTTATAAAGTTCCCTGAACTCCTTTTTCAAATAGATTTTAAACCTTTGTAAAGTTGAAACTAGGAATTCACGTTCTAATAACAGTTCACAATAGGGTAGTTTCCTAAAATATTTTATTTAGTCCGTCACGTAGTTTAACAAAAAACATTACACACACACATTACAGACACGTATTTTTTATATTTTCACGTAATTGAAAAATTAAGATGATATAGTGAGTTGAAATTTCGCGTGATGTCCCACCTCAGTATAAATCTTAGCAATGTGTGACATCAGCAGCCCCCACTCCTGTACTTTGAAGCTTTCCATCAAAGTCATTCAAGTCTTCACCAAGGTGAAGACTTGAAAAAGCAAAAAATACGTGTCCAATATTTTTTGAAAATCAAGCGAATGGACCAAATAAAATAATTATTTTGTAACACAGGAAACTACCCTATTAGTTATAAGACTTTTCTGTGATTAATGTGATTAATTGCTCACATACTAATAGGTATGAATGAAGTATCTAATTGGCAATTATTTTGATTAATCAACTTTCATTTAATAAATTATTTTCCATTCAATGAAGCAATCAACTTCATGCTAGAACGCCAATACTTCATGCTAGAACGCCAATACTTCATGCTAGAACTCGCAATATGCAACCTATAAAATTGAAAGAGAATCTGTAAAAGATTTGAAAATGTAGTTGAATCCTACAGCAAATAAAAATTGGCCAACTGCGAGTCAGACTCTCCCATGAAGGGTTCCGTAGTAACTATAATAATATAATATAATATGTATATGTATTTATTTGACGAAAAAAACCTTAGTAATTTCTTAAAACTAACTTATTTACATTTTTTTACAACTACGCTAGATAACTTTGTTTTCCATAGTGTTTGTATGAATTACAAAGTTATATTTGCGGTTTTAGAAAATATGCCGTATCTCAAAAACTGTTAACTCGATCTTATTCAAACCAATTTTGGTTGAAAGTTTACATTAAGATCTACAGACATATATTTTTTTTTAGATTTTTCACTCCACTATTATAGAAGTTAGAGGGGGGACATATTTTACCACTTTGGAAGCTTATATCTTTTAAACGATTGCCTTTATGAAAAAGTGGTTTTAGAAACCCCTATGTCATTTTTGAAGACCTGTCTATAGATACACACACGCATAGATTTCATGAATTTTTTTTTTTCAGTTTTAGTTCCATGTATGGAACTAAATCCTCCTTTATTTTAAATGATTTTAATTTTTTTCTTAAGATCGGAAAGCGAGTTTACTAAGTTTCACATGTATAGTTCTAATAGTTTTGGAATAAAATAGCTGTGACATACGGACGGAAAGACAGACCGACAGACAGACAGACGGACAGACATGACGAAACTATAAGGGTTCCGTTTTTTGCCATTCGGCTACGGAACCCTAAAAACATGCTACGTTTTAATTGGGGATTCTCTTCCATACAAAGCGTTCCATGTCGTGGGGTAATAGTTGCCGGCGCGGCGCCGCGCCCGCCAAAGTAAGCAGGAGCGGTCGTTGACCCGGCTGGTACACCCCTTAACCGTTATCTTCGATATAAGGAAACCCGCTGAAGGCTTTGCGGAACTTTGTAGGTACTCCGTTCAGTTATACTTGTTAGCTTATCCATTTCCTAGAAAGCGTATCATGATATAAATAAGTCCCGTTCGAAAATCACGACTTCTACTTAAAATATGACGTAATTAGCGTTACTAATACTACGGAAGTTGTGTTTAGTTTACGTGTAAACAAAATTTGTTATCAAACAAAGTACCTATCTAATCAAAAACAGAACAGCACACCTATGTTGAGTGAGTATAATAGATAAGTCAGTTTCTTTTCTATTAGTTTATTGCATCGCTCGATTGAAGACTATTGTACTCCGCTTACTCATAAGTCCAGGAACTAATGTATAGTATAATTTAAATGTTCGTATGGCCATCAATGTGACTGTGTATAAGCGAAAGAATGCTTACGATATCACACTTGAATCATCGTTTGGCCGCACAGACTTGTTAATGACGTAATTTACTCGACCTACAGAAGTACCGGTTTCTCTTCAAACTTGGAGGTCATCATATTATACGCTAAGAATCTTCTAAAAGTTCAAGGCTTAAAATAAACTATTTATATTGCCCAAAGGATAATGTAAACGTGCCCCAATACACACATTTCGCCAGTTTTATTAGTCTCACTAGCAATCGCTAGCAATTAGCCATTAGGCTATTGATGCTTGCTTGATTATTAAATCAAGCAAGCATCAATAGCCTAATGGCTAAGGTGTCGGACTTGTGATCGAGATGTCGCGGGTTCGAACCCCACCCATTATACTAGTGAACCCACTCCAGACACAAGCATATTATTTAGCTTAAATGGAGGGATTAATAAGATTGCTAGTAATGTGAATTCTGCCCAAAATGAAGGTTCTCTTTAAAAAAAGTCCCCTCTCCTCTTCAGCTTCGCCACATGGGCATGCATGAGTGCAAATTGTATACGCAAACATCCTTTTATCTCTCTTACTACTTGTGAAAAATGTTTATGCAAAAAATAGAACCGACTTCCATATCAAAACCCTACAAAGCCAAAAATAACTTTAATTTTGGAAGTCGGTGTTATTGGTTTTTTTTTCACACCGCCTTCCGAAATTAAAGTTATTTTTGACTTTGTAGGGTTTTGATATGGAAGTCGGTTCTAATTTTTGCAAAAAAAATTTTTTTCACGCTTTTTAGTGGGTCGGTTTGTAATTTATCTAGTTACAAAAGCCATGATGTCAACAACTTATCACCTTTTACAAAATATTGCTTTTCCCGATGCATAGCCGTTAATTTTTGAGGAGTTCTCCTGGTACTTGACCATCAGCTCTACAGCACCATATGTAGATAAATTACAAACCGACCCACTAAAAAGCGTGAAAAAAATTTTTTATGCAAAAAATAGAACCGACTTCCATATCAAAACCCTACAAAGCCAAAAATAACTTTAATTTTGGAAGTCGGTGTTATTGGTTTTTTTTTCACACCGCCTTCCGAAATTAAAGTTATTTTTGACTTTGTAGGGTTTTGATATGGAAGTCGGTTCTAATTTTTGCAAAAAAAATTTTTTTCACGCTTTTTAGTGGGTCGGTTTGTAATTTATCTAGTTACAAAAGCCATAATGTCAACAACTTATCACCTTTTACAAAATATTGCTTTTCCCGATGCATGGCCGTTAATTTTTGAGGAGTTCTCCTGGTACTTGACCATCAGCTCTACAGCACCATATGTATTGTGACGAGCATAAAGTGTTTAACATCCGTACTCAAGTAATCGTATCGCAATCCACGAAATACTTATTATTGAGGAGTTTCAGTGGCCATCTGTGGTCTTCATCATCAGTTCAACTTTCCCAAATGGTACTTTTCGGAAGTAACTGCTCAAGGTACTATAAGAAATACCCAAAACGCTATAGGTGTGCCTATAATATTTGAAGAGTTCCCTCAATTTCTCCAAGATCCCATCATCAGATCCTGATTTCGTAACAATGGGACCAACTAGAAAGTATACCCATTCAAACGCAAAAAGAATTTTTCAAATCGGTCCAGTCGTCTCCGAGTTATGAGGTAACATACCTATATAAAAAAAAAAGTTCAAGACGAATTGAGAACCTCCTTTTTTTGAAGTCGGTTAAAAACAGTACTAAAGTCCGTTGCATGGCTTAGATGAAAACAGTCAACAACTTGATTCATCAATTTAGTGACGAGATGATAAAGAAGAAATGTTATAGTACAATACACAAATTCAAACTGCCACTGCCACTCATATAAATGCAAACTATAATTCTGTTGTAACCTAGGATCGAACTCGTTTACACTCAATAGTTGCGCGAGCGACACTCGAGCAAACAAGGCAGTAGGTAATAATTAATATGCGTTGCATCGTACATTATTTTAGTTCGTTACATAAATAAGTATAATACTAAAAAAAAGGTGTCACGTTGTGTACAATCAGTAAATCCGATAACCCCGAGATTTTGTTTAGTCTTTACTTAAGTAAAAACACTATGCTAAAATCCACTACACTATATGCTAGTCCACTGAAACATTATCACTCAAACGCGCGTTGTTCGTTGAATAAGCATGCTTCAGAGCCAGTCAAGGTACTTATTTATTTATTTCTAGGTAAATTCAATTCAGTGTAGTCCTTCTTACTAAGAACTAATGTGGATCAAGGTCCTGGGTAATTTCAAGTATCTTCAAAAGGGTCTCGTGAGATAGATCTGACGTTATTCACTGGTTAATTTATCTAATAGCATTTTAAAACTTTTTAGCAGAAAAAACTTTTTTGCAAAAAATAAAACCGACTTCCATATCAAAACACTACAAAGCCAAAAATAATTTTAATTTCGGTAGTCGGTGTTATTGGTTTTGTATTTTCTTTTTTTTTCACACCGCCTTCCGAAATTAAAATTATTTTTGGCTTTGTAGTGTTTTGATATGGAAGTCGGTTTTATTTTTTGCAAAAAAGTTTTTATTTTCGCGCTTTTTAGTGGGTCAGTGAATTTTCCAAATCGATTCGTAAATGACGGAGTTATGCGCGAACAAAAAACGCAATGCAGAGTAAACGAAAAGATCATCAAGGTAAATTATTTTTTTCGACTTTTATTTGATTTTTCAGAAACGGCTCGTCCGATTTCGATAAAATTTTCATGGGACCATTTGGGAAGTATACCCTTTCCAACAAAAAAAGAATTTTTCAAATCGGTTGGCAAGCGAGGGAGTTATGCGTGGACAAACATAAAAAAAAAAAAAAAAAAAAAAAAAAAAAATACAAACATCCGAATTGAGAACCTCCTCCTTTTTTAGAAGTCGGTTAAAAATAGAACCGACTTCCATATAAAAACACTACAAAGCCAAAAATAATTTTAATTTCGGTAGGCGGTGTCAAAAAAAAGAAAATATGGAAGTCGGTTCTATTTTTTGCTAAAAAGTTTTTTTCACGCTTTTTAGTTGGTCTATTTTCAATTTACCTAGTTACAAGAGCCTAAATGTCAACTACTTATAACCTTTTACAAAATATTGCTTATCCCAATGCTGGGCCGTTAATTGTTGAGGAGTTCTCCTGGTACTTCACCATCAGCTCTACATCACCATATGCATTGTGACGAGCATAAAGTGCTTAACCTCCATATTCAAGTAATCGAATCGCAATCCACTCAATACTTATTATTGAGTAGTTTTGGTGGCCATCTGGGATCTTCATCATCAGTTCTACTTCCTTAAATGGTGCTTTTCGAGAGCAACTGCACAAGGTACTCTAAGCAGTACCTAAAACGTTATAGGTGTGCCTATAATATTTGAAGGGTTCCCTCGATTTCTCCATGAGTCCATCATCAGATCCAAACGTGATGACAATGGGACCAACTAGAAAGTATACCCTTTCAAACAAAAAAAGAATTTTTGAAATCGGTCCAGCCATCTGCGAGTTATGAGGTAACATACATATTAAAAAAAAGTTCAAGACGAATTGAGAACCTCCTCCTTTTTTTTGAAGTCGGTTAAAAATGATTATGGATGTGCAGACAGCACTACAAGATGTTTCCATTTTAATTAGCGCAAAAATGATTAACAGCGATTCAATTCAATTTAAATACTATTTTTTTCGGTGGAACAACCATCTAATGACTTCTTCCGAAGGGTGTTAGACTTTTACAGACTAAAAACCCACCCTGTTCCTAGATATATTTAAACAATTAATTACAACAAATATACAAAATTATGTACTAAAATACAAAATACAATAAAGCATCAAAAAATTCATCCTCAACGCTGTCGGCTGGCAACGTACCCAAGATACTGTGGCGGCATTGCCTCGTTGTATGGCAATGCTTAGCCGTTGACCAAAGAAATAGCCAGCCCTTGGGTCGCGGGAAGCGTCAACGAGCCTTTTCGATATTTCTTTAAAAAGGCTGTGAGCACACGGGCTCCATGGTCCGAGAGTTTCGACCCCAAACGGCTCGAAAATATAGTTATCACCGAGATGACTATATTTACGCCGCTTGAGGTTTTCCGCAGCCGCAGCGGGAGCGCCAGCACAACATGATGAAACCTGTTCCTTCAACTGTCCTGAAGTTCAGTCTCGTCAAAACATTCCCGCAACCCCAGAATTTAAATAGTCCTGAAATAGTAAATTAATTCGTTCTGGGACGTGAGATGTGCCTACAAATGCGTATAAAACCTGGGTACCTCTTGTGCGGTCATGCATAAAAATGACAGCTGGGCCCTATATTAAACCTGGCGGATGAAATTCATAACATTCAGTGGGTGTGCCAATTGTTTGATGAACTTCTTGAAGGACATTTTCTAAGTAGGTACGATCTTAGTTTAACACGCTATTATTTTATTTAGTTTTACATTGGGATTGCAATCGGGTATCATGATTCATGTTGAATCCAGCTGAATTTTATCGGATAGAAAAGAATCCGGCCAGATTGCAACTTTGGGGACTATGCTATCAATCATAACATTTTCCCTAATTGGAAGTGGATTAACAGTAAATAATGTATTGTGATTCAAAAGGAAAATAAAACACGTAAATATCAATATAGCATAAAATTACTCACTATTTTATTAATCACTAGTCGCGGGCAAACGCGCCCGCGACACGGAGTAACTATTTAGTAATCTGTGCCGCGACTTTGTTAAAAAAATTGGCCAAGTGCGAGTCGGACTCGCCCATGAACGGTTCCGTAGTAACTATAATAAATATAACATACTTAATAAATTTATTAAAAAAAAAAAACAAAATACCTTACAAATTTCTTAAAACTAGCTTATTTACAATTTCTACAACTACGCCAAATAACTTTGTTTTTCATAGTATTTGTATGAATTACAAAGTTATATTTGCGGTTTTTGAAAATATACTGTATCTCAAAAACTGCTGACTCGATCTCGTTCAAACCAATTTTGGTTGAAAGTTTACATTAAGATCTACAACATGGTTTTTTTTAGATTTTTCACTTCATTATTATAGAAGTTAGAGGGACACACACACACATTTTACCACTTTGGAAGCGTATATCTTTTAAACGATTAACTTTATGAAAAAATCATTTTAGAAACCATAATGTCATTTTGAAAGACCTATCTATAGATACCACACACGTATAGGTTTCATGAAAAAAAATATTTTCAGTTTCAGTTCCATGTATGGGGAGCCCCCTTTATTTTAAATATTTTTTAAATTTTCTCTTAAAATCGGAAAGCGGTTCACAGAATACATCTACCTACCAAGTTTTACATGTATAGTCCTAATAGTTTCGGAATAAAATGGCTGTGACATACGGACGGACGGACAGACAGACAGACAGACATGTGGAAACTATAAGGGTTCCGTTTTTTGCCATTCGGCTACGGAACCCTAAAAATGACAAGGAGGCTCCTTCCTGCTTGTTACTTTTTAAAATGAAAATGTGCTTGTTTCTTGCGTTTCGGTTGAGACGTTGGGTTTTTTAGTTTTTTTTAAATAACTTTTTTACTTTCAGCTTATTAGTTTAAATATTAATTAACAATTTTTCAGACCTTTTATACGACTGAATTCCGTTTTAATATGTTATATTTCCTAAACGGTTGCTTAAAATGAAAAATGGTGAAAGAAACTTCAAAATCATTTTTATAGATCTATTTAATGACCCTCTTGACATAGTTTGTCGATTTTAGATTTTTTATTTTTGACAATATAGCGTATGGTTGTCGTTGTGGTGATTTGATTTTACTTTCATGTATCCAGTAACACTCGCGCCATCAAGACAAATCCAACGACGTATCATTTATCAAAATCCGTTCAGTGGTTTAATAGTTACGAGGGAACAAAGGGACGGACATACATACATACGCGGTAAAAATATAACCCTCCTACTTTCTACGCCGCAGTCGGGTAAAAAGTGGCCTTTGTGCTATTCCATACTAGCTTCTGACTACCCGTAACGATTGTCAAAGATGTCTTAAATGACAGCCGGGCCAGCGGCTTGACATGGTCTCCGGGACACGGGGGTTATCACACCGCAAACTTTCATACTCCGCGCTACTACTGAGCGATGGAACTACACAATCTAATTCCGCCAAGCCCGTTCCATCATCGGACTACAAGACAAACGGCGATGCGCCATCGTCTCATGGTGGACATCCCACCCATACGCACAAAACGTTTTGGGAATACCTTCATTGTGCGTACGACTAAGGAGTGGAATTCCCTGCCGGAGTTTGTGTTTCCTGATCGCTATAACCTCCCCCAGGTTATAGCGATCAGGAATAGCTTTTAAGTCCAGAGTAAATAGGTTACTTCTAGGTAAGCGTGCTCCATCTTCGACCACATCATCACTTGTCAAACGCGAGCCTATTAATATAAAAAAGATAAAAAAAATCCTCACGGAAAAATTCAATAGCACTTTTTCGTGTTCAGCAGTCGCGCTCGCGACCAATCGACCATTGAGGCAGTTATCGCTTAGTAAAGCACGAAATTTGCATAGAAATATTTTCTTTTCACAGCCCGATTACCGTATTCATCGGATCGATTGATGTGATCCCTAGTTTTGCATGACAAATCTGGGCCGCATTCGATAGATATACAAAAGGACTTTGACCTAATATTTGTAGGGTTGTATGAGCTCTGCCGGCCCTGTCGCAGTGGTTATATTGTTTTGATGAGTGTATTGAGTATCGATTCCGAGAAGAAACTGTGACGGCGCTCCCTGTATCACCGTTCACCGCTGCGCTGACGAAGTTATTTTCTGTACAATTAGTCACGCCTGTATCCGGCGCGGGCGCACGTCGCGCTGTGTTCGACAATATTACAAATATAATTTGTAAAAAACTGCTGAGACTGACATAAATAATTTGTATTACTTAGATTTAATAATTGTGATAAAATTCCCGTAGCTGATATTTTTTGTGGTGACAGATTCTACATATTGATCGCGTGCATGAATAGTTACAAAGGAACTAATAGCCACAAGTGATTAAAATATGTACATATTATTTATTATGTCTAAGTTTAATAATAATTTTAAATAAACAGTTACTGTGAAGACTCGAGTACATAACTGTGATGATATTTTGTGTGAACTAACTCCAGTGAAATGATAAGTGACTTATCAAGTTGCCGGTGTCAATATGTGAGTGCAAATATAAGCAGCTTAATACAAACAACGATTAGGGACTGGAATCTTTCTTCTTTTTTGGTACTTACAACGCCTTGTTTTTTAAATGTTCACTGTAAAAGGTTAACACTAATTTATAATCAACTAGCTTCTGACTTCGTACGCGTGGGAAGGTTTTCCCGTGCAAATCCTGATCCCGTGGGAATTTCGGGATAAAAAGTAGCCTATGTGTTATTCCAGAATGTCAACTATCTACTTACCCATTCAGATCCGTTCAGTAGTTTTTGCGTGAAAGAGTAACAAACATCCATCCATCTTCATAAACTTCCGCATTTATAATATATAATATAATATTATATATAAGTAAGACAAATTATCTCAATTTACTCAGGTATTTTTTTACGTAACGACGTAGGTTCCCATAGAATTCCGTAATCAGTCTAAGTTGTTTACGGAATTTTGGACATCTGACATTCTACGGGATATTTGTTAATCACTTGTAACTGCATCTAGTAATCCAGTAGGTACTTACATACAAGCGTCTCAGAGCAACCTAGTTAACTTATTTGACTCCTACATCTTATGCGGAAAGATAAGCGTTTATGGAAGTTAACATGCTGTTTGCAACTCAAGTTAACAAGGTGAACACATGGCCTTATTTGGCGTGCACTTTAGTCTGTAAATTGGCCATTTATTCAATTAGAAAAAAAGTACCTACTATTAAAGGTGAAATTATTTTACTATATGAATGCGTAAAGTAAGTAGGTAACTACAATATTCCATCAACTAACGTATATTTGGCCAGTATCTCAGAACATGACATAAAATATTCGAGGCGGAGTGGTTACAGCTGTGCGTGGGCGGCGGGCGCCCTTTCTCAGTCGCTGCGCCGCCCACAGGTGGCCATATGTCCCAATACCAACCGTATCATAACGTTTACTCAACGCTATTTACTACCTGTGAATCAATGACGACATCGTCGTACAATCATTCATGCTCTACAGCTAATAGTGCGGTCGGGGATCTTCGTCATGAATTTACACAATCATTATTTATAACACTGTTATTCATCTAAATACGCCACTTTGTTTCTATGAACATGTAAACAAAATTATCCTTTTAGTTGTCCTATTGACCTAGATGTGTTTAAGACCTTGGCCCGTTACGTGTGTTCTAATTAGGCATAATATGTTGCTGAAAACCGGTGTAATATTCTATGCATTTAAACAAGAAAGCTATCATTGGTATCGACACAGAGTATCAAATGAGCATTATAAAATTAATATTGCCTACATTACATGCAACATAGACATGGTATGTAATACGTTGATAAGTATCGCTAGAATTTACTAATTATGTTTAGTTAGTAAGGAAATAGCAAAATAGTAGCAACGGAATTAGTATTGGAGGACTGCGGATGTGTGATAGGAAATATGTATATTATATACACTATTATAGTGATTTCAGTCGGGGATTATAGGGCATAATTATAATGTAGGTTATTGTTTGATTTATGTGAGACTATTATACTCTATTGTGTTAACCCACACTCGCAATGCTTTTTATATGAGGCTTTCACGAGCTTATGTTATACCGGTAACATATTAAATTACAGTATATTGCGTTCACGATTAAAATAAGTTTTCCTTATGTTCTGGCCTTTTAATACTGGGTCACGCAAGTAGAAAGTTATGACCATAATATGAACACGCTGAAACGCTTGTTATAAACCAGGACGATGACGTTTTATACAAACGCAACACATACGAAATTACCTCATGAAACTAAGTTAATGAATATATGATGTCGAGAATATGAATTCCTCATTCATCATTTTTGAAAGAACGGAAATAATCGACTTTACTAATACTTAAATTGTACTTGTTACAGAATTTGATCTGAAAGTGAATCTATAGAATAAGTACAAAATGTATAAACAACGATCGACTGTTTTACGACTGTGTGTGTGGCTGAGCCTGTTGGCGGTATGCTGCGGGCAGCGAGCTGAGCAGCTGCTGGCACAGAACCCCTGCTCCAGTAAGACGACGTGCAGCGACTGCATCCGCACTGCCAGCTGCGCCTGGTGCTTCCAGGCAGAGTTCAATAGCCCCAGGTGCTTCAACCCTGCCATGGAGAATGGCGGAACGGCAGGATGCGATCAACTCTATATCTTCAACCCGGACTACAAACGCTCTGTCGACCCCAAGTTCAATATGGAGTTGACTAGAGGTAACGGAAAGAGAATTTTAACAGGTCTAACATCTTCCATTCTCGGAGAACTTGGTTTCATATTAGTTGTATTGCTTTTCAGCCAAGTCCCGGATGGGTATGGCCGCAGGTTCGGCATCGTTCGAAGAATCTTATAGCTCGAAAGGTAGCAGTTTCTCAGCATCAGGCTCTACTTCTGCTGCTGCCGGGAGCGCCGCCAGTGGCTCCGACAGTGGCAAGAGCTTGGTACAGATGAAGCCACAGAGGGTGAATCTCAGCTTAAGAATGAGTAAGAATGTTTTTCGACTCCATTTGCGTGTGGGAAGCTAATTTATCAATCATAACTAGTTATGATAAACAGTTTGCGTTCAATGTCATCGCAGTGCTGTATGGATTAATTATTTTTATAATTATATATGACACAATGTCCTGTTGATACAATAATTTTATAACATGTAAATATTTTCCCGCAGACCAAATGCAGAAGCTTACATTCGCTTACTCCAGGGCTCAAGATTATCCCGTCGACTTGTACTACCTTATGGACCTCAGTAGATCTATGAAAAACGACAAAGAGAAGCTGATTACATTGGGAAGTTTGCTCTCTGAAACCATGATGAACATGACTTCTATGTTCAGAATCGGTTTCGGCTCATTTGTGGATAAACTAGTCATGCCTTACGTATCCACTGTGCCCAAGAAGTAAGTTCAGAAAGATTTTACTTAGTATATAATAACTCGGAATCGGTAATGGTAGGTTAATTGAATATTAATTGTTTTTAGCTTAATATCGCCCTGTGAAGGTTGTGCAGCGCCTTATGGATACCAAAACCAGATGTCACTCAGCACGGATACTAAATTCTTCAAGGTGAGTGATCATGTCACTTACTCTCTTAGTATATTGAAGTCTATAGCTAAAATTGCCTTAAATCGCTGGTTTTTACATTCAGGAATGGATGGTAGCATCAGAGACGAAATTCAAGGTGCAATGCCGAAATTCACTTACCCTGTAATTTCATTATACAAAGCATATGATTTTACTATAAAGTTTTTAATACTTAGGGGCCGTTCAAGTATTACGTAAGCACATTTTTTGCAATTATTAAGCCACCCCTCCCCCTCGTCAGCAAAAGTAAGCAAAGCTCTTACCCCTCCCCCCCATGCTTACGTAAACATTGGTACAATTGATTGACTCATGAGCAGCAGTTATAAATCTAGAAATAAGGAATAGGTTTGGAATAGAAATCTATAACGCACATAATATTCATTTAAATAAACTTTACTGACATGGAATTCAACAATTCATTATTTGAAGGAATCCCCGAAAATGCATTTCGTTTTGAAGCATAGACAATGTGTGTTGCTATATGTGTAAAAAGTTAAATAATTACTGCTGACGTAATCACTATTTAGATCCCCCCACCCCCCATGTCATCAAAAATAAGCAAAGCAAAGACCCCCACGCCCCCTATAGTGCTTACGTAATACTTGAACGGTCCCTTATCATCTGTTTAGCCTTTTCGAAACTTTGTTGGGGCCTAACTTTGTTCATTCTAACTGGATGCAGCTGAGTACAAGTGTTTTATATGGAACTGCTGCCTGTCTGACCTCCACAACCCAGCAGTTGTGTAAAGACTGGCTTCTGACTACCCGTTACAACTGTCCAAGATGTTCAAAAGACAGCCGGGACCAGCTGCTTATCGTGGTTTCCGAGGCACGGAGTACTGTTGATGTTGTTACGAGCTCGGGTTCGGGATAGAAATAATTAACGCCAATTAAACCAAAATTAACACTTTAATTAATTAAATACAAAATAAAAATTTAACACAATTATTCGCACCACAACACTTGTCACTTAACACTTAAATCGCACTGAAATTCACTAGTAAAGCTTCGATTATATCGCGTATTCGCCTCGTAATAAGACTGACTGTCCGCGTTCCTTTGCGATCTATTTATACCCCAGTCTATGAATTCTAGAACATTCTTATAAAATCTACTCACTGTATATACTGCCCAGAATATTCCAGGAAGCTACTCGAGATACACAGTACCTCTATTCACCGCTAGATGGTGTTAGTGTCTCGACTAGATATACTTAGTACTGCTACTTGCCGCTAGATGGCGTTAGTGTCTCGAACATTCTAGATTAATGTCGAAGTTTCTCGACGTACTTCACTAAGCGACTGGCGTAACAAAATGTTAAAAATAACGGTCACACATCCACGGCCTGACCACAGCAAACGTTGCTTAACCTTGAAGATTAACCTACGTGGCTGTGTTTTCCTAGCCACGATGTCCTTTTTAGGGTTCCGTACCAAGAGGGTAAAATGGGACCCTATAACTACGACACTACTGTCCGTCCGTCTATCTGACCGCCTGTCATCAGGCTGTATCTCATAAACCGTGATAGTTAGACAGTTGAAATTTTGTATTTCTGTTGCCGCTATAACAACAAATACTCAAAAACAGAATAAAATAAATATTTAAGAGGGTGTCGAGCCTACGAGACGCGCGGAAAATAGGTATTTACTGCAGCGGGCTAGTCGTGTGCGTTGTCACACACACAATGACAAGTTCGCTCGAGGCCCGCTTGCCGTTGCACGACGAAGTTTGCTAACTTTGCATTTTTAAAATTTTTGTCGTTATGTTGAATAAACTTGAAAAACGAATATTAATTATTTAGATGGTTTTATTTATCACACTAATATTATAAAGGCGAAAGTTTGTGAATGAATGTGTCTGTTTGCATGTTTGTTACTTCTTCACGCTCAAACGGCTGGATGGATCTAAATGAAGCAAGTAGGTACGTAAATAAATCACAAAAATAAATTTAATAAATTATACCTATTATATAAAAATTAACGTTTGTTTTTACTGTAGTAATACATTATCCGTTCCCTCACTATTCATCCTATTGCAATAAAACTTTGATTTTATATATTAAACTCCTCAGATTTTTTTTTAAAGAATACTAGCAATGTGGGTACATTTCACATTACTAGCAATCTTGTTAACCCCTCCAACTAAGCTAAATATGCTTGTGTCTGGAGTGGGTTCACGTCAATAGTGTAATGGGTGGGGTTCGAACCTGCGACCTCTCGATCACAAGTCCGACACCTTATCCATTAGGCTATTGACGCTTCGAAACTGGGTAAGTAGCAAGTTAGGGTAGATGGGTATGCAGTACTTATTTGAATAATAAAACCAGTATGAAATAAGTTTTGTTTAATAAAATTTCATTTAGTGCTCGTTTAAATTCTGATGTACTGTCATATTTTTAATAACATTCGGTACTTTATTATACACTACTAATTTTTAATTAGTACAAATACTTAAAGGGCTTATTAGAAAAGGTCTTGTTATTATATATGTAAAGTCTCACTATATAATATTGATAAATAGCAAAGTTATTAGCGTTTGTTTATATCCCAAAATGTCACTCAATTTACGGACATATTGTACAGGCCATTCATGTATTCATTAATCGTGATGTCGCGGTCACGCGGTCTCGCTCAAACTTGCCCCGCCTCCAACAGCTGTTATCGTAATTGTAGGTAGCTTAGACGCATCTTTAAGCTTTACGATAAAAAAAAAGTAAAATAGAAGGTTTACGAAGAATAATAGGCACTTATTCAATTCAAACTTTACCTTCATACTTTTATTGGACTTAGGACCAACAAAATTAGCAACTTTTTTACAAATAAAACAACTAGGTAACTAAAGTAAAATGAAATCAAATCAAATCTTTAAAACTTGTTTGAAAAGTAATTTTGGCGTATTTAAAAGGTTTGAATCATCTGATATTTACAATAATGAACGTTTACAAAACTTAAAAACAACTTACAGGTATTTTAATTGTCCTTCGGAATGTCCACCACCATTATCAATGCAAAGACGGGCACGTTTAATTAAATTATTTTTTAACGATAAAAGTATGTTTCGCTCACTTTTCACTAGGTCAAATGCGTTCAATATGCGCTGTTTTAATTGTTCTAACTTACAGGTATTTTAATTGTCCTTCGAAATGTCCACCACCATTATCAATGCAAAGACGGGCACGTTTAATTAAATTATTTTTTAACGATAAAAGTATGTTTCGCTCACTTTTCACTAGGTCAAATGCGTCCAATATGCGCTGTTTTAATTGTTCTGCACTTGTTGGCTCACTAACATACACTCGTCGCTTAATTTCACTCCATAAAAAAAAGTCCAATGGCGTGAGATCGGGCGAGCGTGGAGGCCATTGGACGGGGCCCCGTCGACCAATCCATTGACTCCCGAACTCCTCCGTCAGGTACTCACGCACTGCGCTATGGTAGTGCGGAGGCGCGCCGTCTTGCTGAAACCAGAGGCCTCGTAAGTTGGCTAATGGAATGTCATCTAACATTGAAGACACCATAGTCCGAAGCAAAGTTAAATAACTTTCTCCATTAAGACGCCCTTCAATAAAATAAGGGCCAACGATATTTTCATTTAGGATTCCTGCCCAGACATTTACAGAAAACCTGTGTTGAAAGGAGTTCTCCTTTGTTAGCATTGGATTTCGTATTGACCACCAGTGTTCATTGTGTTGGTTGAACAATCCAACACGAGTAAACATACACTCATCGGAGTATAACACATTTGCTTCTGTGTTATTCAGTATCCACCTGCAGAACTCCATCCTTGGTTCATAATCCACACTGGTCAATTCTTGACCCTTTCTGTAGTGGTATGGGTGAAATCCAGACGAACTAATGATCGTCCATGCACAGTACTGGCTGATATTAAAATGACGAGCTGCGTCATTCGTACTTCGCCGGGGATCTTCTTCAAAGTAGTCCACTACATCGTCGTAAAGGTTTTGGGAATACGCCGGTCTTCCACGTCCTTGGCTATGGGCCGGTGCGCGGAATGATCACATTTACCACAGTCCGAACGTTTGGCTGGCGAGCATTTGGGTACTCTTCCCTGTACATACGAACAGCGGCACTAGCGTTTTCACCAGACAAAAAGTACACACGCAACATAGCCACGTACTCCCGAGATGAAAACTGGTAAGCCATCGCGACAGCAAAACGTAACAATTTAGATTAAAAAGCACGCGCACGTTTCCGCTAACAAATTGGCACTGTTAGCTCAGGTTCACTCAGTGTTGCCGTTTAGGAATAAAAAGAGTCCCCAGACGTCGATGCAAAAGTCGCTAGATTTTGAAAAGAACAATATTAAAAAATCCGCTAGAAGTCGCTAAATGGTAGCAAAATATGGTGTAAATAAAAGCAAATTTCTATAATCAAGCTTTTAATCGTAGTAATGAAATCCCTATAGGTTTAAACAACTAAAAATTTCGTTATCTATTGCGTCATTTTCGACTTCGACAACTTCTAATGGCTAGTCTTGTGCATGCTCGGTCATTTTTGAGATTGCTCCGTACTAGTTCATTTCGGACAGTGAACTATTTAATTTTATTAGTTCTAATAGCTCTAATCGGTCATCGCTTTCAGCAGTCAGCGGTCACTAGAAACGTCTCGCGTGTTCGGGTGATAAGCTAAATTAGACATTATGCAATTGAAATAACACGTATCTTATCTCATTCTTGCGAATTCAGTCGGTAGGATTCGGGTAGCATCGTCATTAATCGGCTACTCTCTCCCGTTCTCATTCATTCACAGGCATCGAATGGATTCGTATAACGCTTCTGTCAAACAATCAGTGACTGTATTTCAATTCCCGTTCGCACATTACGATCGCGTGGTTTAGAATGTACATCTGTACGAGTTCGAAAAAAATCGAAAAAAAATGTCGCTAAGCACATCAAAAAACCGCTAGATCGGCAACGGCAACACTGGGTTCACTCTGCGATAAAGGATCGCTGGCCAGCCGAAAGGAGGGGGCGTGGCTTGAGCTTAGACGCGAGTTTGCCGGGATCTATGAATGGCGATCGAACTGGACTAGCACTGCGCGTAATATTTTCTAGTAGTAATTGTTATGAATGATTGATTCAGTTATGAGTTTACCAGTTATGGCAAATTTTCGTAGACAATTTTGGGGTTTCGTTTTTTTTACTTTTGACTACATAAATATGATCAGTAAAGTGTACGGATAGAACCCCATTTTTTTTTGTACTAATTAAAAATTAGTAGTGTATATACGTGGGGCCATACCAAAAAAACATTTTTTCATTAATGCTGTCTAGCGAACTTACTTCGCAGAAAATATGTGTAACTTAATTTAAAAGAAAAAAAAAATAAATGAAATCTATAAATCTAATGTTATATTGCTTATTATAACATTTTACAAAAATTGGCCAAGTGCGAGTCAGACTCGCCCATGAAGGGTTCCGTAGTAACTATAATAATATAATATAATATGTATATTTCCTTGACAAAAAACTAAAACTTACAAATTTCTTAAAACTAGCTTATTTACATTTTTTTGCAACTACGCCAAATAACTTTGTTTTACATAGTATTTGTATGAATTACAAAGTTATATTTGCGGTTTTAGAAAATATGCTGTATCTCAAAAACTGCTTAAAAGATATACGTCCCCTCTAACTTCTATAATAATGGAGTGAAAATATAAATATATATATATATATATGTACAATTTGGAAACGTATATCTTTTAAACTATTAATTTTATGCAAAAGTGGTTTTAGAAATCTCAGTCTCATTTTTAAAGACCTGTATAATAGATACCACACATGCATAGGTTTCATGAAAAAAAAAATATATTTTCAGTTTCAGTTCCATGTATAGCCCCCTTTATTTTAAATATATTTAAATTTTTTCTTAAAATCGGAAAGCGGTTCATAGAATACATCTACCTGCCAAGTTTCACATGTACTCAGTCGGGCCATAAGTTCTGTCACATAGGTAAAATTTCGAATTTAGAATGCAAGCCAAGGAAAATATTATGGGCATTCGAAATTTGAATATTTAAAGAAAATAAAAGCAAAGAGTTTCTCGAATTTTGTTCATTTTCTAAAATGGAGTGGACGCGCAAAGAAGACAGTCGCAGTAATTGCATTGCATCGTTGCGGTCACGCGCCAACTGAGATTTTTAAACTGCTGAAAAATTTGAAAATTCCACCGAGATTTATTTATCGTACTATCAAACGATTCAGGGAAGATTCAAGATTAGGAGATAAACAAAGGAGGTCGTCGAGAGGGGGTCGACCTCATACTGTTCGGACTCCAGCGGTCATCAAAGCAGTAAAGGCGCGAATCCAACAAAATCCTGTCCGCAAGCAAAAAATGTTGGCTCTGCAGATGGGACTAAGCAGAACTACTATTAAAAGGGTGTTAAATGAAGACCTAGGACTGCGTGCTTATATAAAAAAAAAGAACATCGTCTTAACGCACGGCTGAAGAAAATCAAACTCGAAAGAAGCCGGGTTTTGTTAAGGCGGTACGCGGGAAAAAAATACCGCGAAATACTTTTTTCGGACGAAAAAATTTTTAATGTTGAGGAGACTTTCAACAAACAAAATGATAAAGTGTATGCACACTCTAGTGAAGAAGCGAGCAGACGTGTGCCACGTGTTCAGCGTTGTCATCATCCTTTGGCATTCATGGTTTGGCTTGGGGTGTCCTATTTGGGTCCAACGGAGGTATTTTTTTGTGAAAAAGGAGTGAAAACCAGTGCCCTCGTATATCAAAACACAGTCCTAACAAACATTGTGGAACCTCTTTCACAAAAAATGTTCGAAAACAGGCACTGGGTATTCCAGCATGATTCTGCGCCGGCTCATAAGGCGAAAAGTACCCAAAACTGGCTCAAGACCCGTTGAATCGACTTTATCAGGCACGAGGATTGGCCCTCATCCAGTCCAGACTTGAATCCCTTGGATTACAAAATACTAAACCTCATCGCAACTTGGAGTCACTTAAAGCATCCCTGATTAAAGCAGTCGCCGATATTGACATGAACGTCGTGCGTGCTTCGATTGATGACTGGCCTTGCAGATTGAAGGCTTGTATCGAAGCAAAAGGAGGACATTTCGAATAATTTTAATGTGGTTTAAATCTGTATTCTATACCCTTTCATTTGATATATAAATAATTGTAATGCGTAACTCATTGTGTCATTTATTTAACTTTCCATATGTGACAAAACTTATGACCAGACTCATGTATAGTCTTAATAGTTTTGGAATAAAATAGCTGTGACATACGGACGAACGGACAGACAGACAGACAGACAGACGGACAGACATGACGAAACTATAAGGGTTCCGTTTTTTGCCATTCGGCAACTGAACTCTAAAAAACGAGTAATTTCTTAAAATATATATTTTCAATTTTGGTACACTACACATATCACAGTATAGTAAGAAAAGAAAAAATGACAAAAAGATACTATACTTTGTAAGAAATAAAAAGACAATAAAACTTATTTCGAATTTTGAAAATACAATCGTAGAAATATCAATGCATCCAAGGTTTGACTTCCAAGCTTGCTTCGTTTATTACCAACATAAGCAGCAGCTGAAAACGCTCGTTTAGGTTTTACACTGGTTGGAGGAATAGACAATAGATACTTATATGCTGTTTCTAAGTGATATCCACTAATTCCTCCATTTTCAAACAGGCTTATTTCACGTCTAATACTATATTTTGCCAACCCCGATTAATTTTGTATTTGTACTTCACGATCTGGGGATTTCATACTCTTATCAATTTCCAGCTATAACTTTTCCTTTAGTGTCAATTGGGGTTGGGATTGGGAGGTTTGTGGCCTTAACTCATCATCTGTTTGTGATCCTGATCTTCCTTCTTCTTCTTCCGTGTCATCTCGACTTTTAAGTTTTTTAACAATACACTTTATTTGCTTCCAAACTAAAGCCTGTGTAGAAACTGGAAATAAGTCATGCCATTCCAAATCCGATAATAACTGATTTTCATCATCTTTTCATGGATTTTGTAATTAATTCAACACACCAGTTAAATCATCACTTCGTCGTTGCTTCATACGTTCCACTAAGGATGTTTTCATTTTTTGGCAAGTGTCAGCACTTGCCAAAAAATGATTATGGTAGATAGCTGTTTTATAAGAAATTTCAAAGCGGAATCAGCTGTGCATAAATTAGCATCTCGCCGACAGATTGCTTCTACTGTCAATTTAATTGGGGTCAGCACATCAACAATTTTATTTACCAATTCAAAATCAACTTCTTCCAAACGAATTGGATGATTGAGATCTATAAGAGCTTTTTGAATGAAGGTTTTTAAAAGATAAAATCGCTCCAGCATTGTTAAAAGACTATTCCACCTGGTTTTACAGTCCAAAAGAAGTGACAGCTCTTTTCCATGTTCAATTTTCATTTATTTTTGAAGTACTGTTTCATTTTTCAATGGTGATCTTTTGAAATACACTCTACAACTTTGCGGATTTTCTTTATCAGCTCATTAATGTTTTCATCTTGTGTTAACTCTGGTATGTGTTATAGCGCAAGGACATTTTGTGACATTAAGATTAAGTCTGATTCTGGACTGTCTAAGTCTTCTAAATGTTCATCATCATGGATGTCGTCCATATGATCAACAGCCACAGGTGGTTCATTTATAGTATCATCTGAGGTAGAGCTGTCTTGCAAATAATTATGTTTTTCATAAAGCCAGTATCCAGGGAAATATCAAATATACTTAGACGCTCTTTCAATATACGAAGACAATTTTCAGCCATACTTTCATACTTCCATAAATAGGAACAAGTCCTAAATTCCAATTTTTTTTTTATATGAATTAACGTTGACAGCCATGTATGGTTTATTGGATGTTGAAGTCCACTTGTCGAAAGAAAGACTAAATCTTTCACCTGCACTTTTCAAATGTTTCAATTCTGCAGTTACTTGCTTTGTGATTTTTTCACTGTAATTCATGACACGTTTTTGAATGGTGACAGCTGACTTTGGTAAATCCGTGTATTTTGCAAATACAAATTTTCTCGAATTATTTGAAGTTATGAATATACTGAATGGAAATCCATCTTATGCAATCATTCTTGCCAAAACATCATCGAGGCTATCGTCGGCACTTTTAGTAAAATAATCATTTAACTTTCGCTTGGCTGGCGGCGGTGCTGTGTTCAGATTATCAGAATCTAGACTTGTTGAAGCTGATATAAGCTTGATGTTATGTTTTGATGATAAATGTGTATGTAATCCCTTAGTCGATCCATCCAAAGTCTTGAGAATGGCTGAGCATCGGTTACATTTGGCACTATTCCTATCCCTCGCAACTAAGAAATAGCTCCACATTGATTGTCGTATCACTGTGTTTTTTATGTTTAACAAAGTCTCCCGCCATTTGAAATACTTAATTTCAGATAATTGACTTTTAAATTTAAATGACGTAGGTCGTGGGTTTAAATTTAGAAAATATCTTGTAATGACCAAAGTTTTCAATATAATTAAGCATATCTTAAAACTGGAAACATATCTTACAACTATACAATAATATAGGTTATCTATCAGAATTCAGACAGGCTTAAATGTCCTCTCATACCTAATTAACCTGTATTATAGATACATTGTAAGAATGATATTTTAAAAGAGTAACTGTAGAGTTTCTTGCCGGATCTTCTCCATAGAAAACGACCAATTTCGAACCGTGCCCTGCGCCAAACTGCTGACGTTTTATAAGTGCCCATGTAGGCCTATGTGAAATAAAACATTTTGAGTTTGAATTAATTTTTTTCTTAAAATTCAAAAGCGAGCCAAAAATAAAAAAAAATCACAAGAAACAGTAGTAGGTATCTCTACTACTATTTTTTAAGAGATAACATAGAGCAATCATGCCCGTAGCGTGCAACCAGCGCACCACGCACCATGAGACCATAAGTCTAGTTTAAGCATATACTAACGGGAACCCGTGTGAAATTAGTACTTCCCACAATATAATTATACACAATATAATTATAAATTAAAGCCTGTCTGAATTCTGATGGATAACCTATATTATTATATAGTTGTAAGATATGTTTCCAGTTCTAAGATATGCTTAATTATATTTAAAATAAAAATATCCGATAAGTTGGTCATCATGTATGTCATTGATATACACTATAAAAAGGAAAGGGCCAAGAATAGAACCTTGCGGAGCACTCATCTTGGCTATGGATCCTGCAGATGTCGCTCCATTAACAATAACTTTTTGTTGCCTGTTTGATAAATATGAAAGAACAAGGTCAGCAGAACACGAATCCACGAACTCCGTAATGGTGTAATTTACAGATCAGTGTTTTGTGGTCAACGCAATCAAAAGCTTTGGAGAGGTCACAAAATATGCCAATTGCATCCTGAGATTTCTCCCAAGATTCCAGAATGTGACGGATGAGCGCTACTCCTGCGTCTGTTGTTGACCTTCCTTTCGTGAAACCAAACTGCCGACTATGCAGAATTCCATTTGAGTTAAAATATGATAGCATCTGGTCCAGCATGATTTTTTCGTATATTTTGCTTAATGCTGGAAGCACATATATCGGTCTATAGTTAGAGGGATCACTCTTACAACCCGACTTAAAAATTAGTACTACTTTACTATGTTTCATTAAATCGGGAAAATTACCGCTGTCTATACATTAATTAAATGTGCCTGTTAGGATAGCAGCAATTGAGTCAATAATATTACCAAGAACCCTAACAGATGCACTCCATAAGTCATCAGTGTTTGTTATGTTAAGACTTTGGAATGCTTTTTAATTACATCAATAGAAATGGGCTTAAATGAAAATGTTGGTATATCCTTATTGAAGTTTTCCTTTAAAAAAGATTCTGCTAATAATGGCGAAGAATGTAGAGATTTAGTAACCTCTACTGGAATATTGGTAAAGTAATTTTCCAACTTCTCAGCCACTTTTGACTTATCTGAGATGACCTGATCATCGATGTTCAAAGTCAAATCATTCTAACCCTGTTGGTTTGTGTTTCCAGTTTCTTTGTTTATCACCTTCAACACAGTTTTTATTTTATTGTTAGAAATGCTAATTTTATTACTTTCTGATTTAGATTTAGCTTAGGGCTCATACTCTTTTAAATATCTTTGAGTAGTTTCTTACATAATTATGGAAGGCTTCATCGGAAGTCAATGATTTTTCATGGTATAAGTTGTATAAATTGTCTCAGCTTATTCTTATTCCAGCAGTGGCCCATTCATTAAATTTAGATTTTTTACTCATTTGAAATTTTTTAACTGGACATGCCTTACTAAATTCGTGGCATAGTGAAGAAAATAATATCCTGTAATTTTCATTGGGGTCATGGGAGTCAAAATTGGCCATTGAAAGATTACTTAAGATGTTATCATTAAAAACATTAATTTATTATTAGTTAGTGGCCTAAACTTAATAGTCTTATTTAATTGCCGCTTTTTAACCAACTCAAAGGATACTAGTTGACCTGTATGGTCAGACCTAACTCCACTAATTTGAGACGAGTATTTTATGGCACAATTAGTATAAATATTATCTATGCATTGACCTGATGTTGCTGTTATTCTTGTTGCTTCCTTGTATGTGCATTTTAAGTTAAATGAACCAAACAATGAAGTAAGCTTGCAGTGTTCAGGTGAATTTACTAACAAATCAATATTTAGGTGACCACAAACGAAAACTAATTTATTATCTCTTATAAGCTTAGGTACTTAAAATTTCTCCCATTATCATTAAGAATGATGACAAGTTTGATGCTGGTGGTCTATAAACACTTAAGAAAGTTTGGCCTTCAACTTCTGTACATGCTACCTCACACAAGCAATCAACAGAGCAAGCGGTGATATATTTTTGTTCCTTATATCTAAGAGAGTTACTACGTAATATTAAAGTACCACTTCCTACTGAGGACCTGTTGTATGCACTAGTAACAGAAAAATATTAATTTTAAACAACATTCTATCTGGTTTTAGCCAGGTTTCACAAAAACATAAGATATCTATATCATATTTATCTATTAACATTTCCTCATCTAATATTTTGCCGGAGAAACGATTTATATTCTGATGATATAGTAAAATTGTGTTATTATAACTCTCCTTTGTCACATCTAAGGGTTTAAACAATTAATTTCAGTATTATTAGATACCCTAGATAATACTGAATAGTCACTTAACCTAGGATCAGTTAAATTGTCAATAACCCAGTGTAAATTGCCAATGAACTTTCGTCGTAAATTCTAAAATGAATGTCAGGATTGCAATCGGTATGCCCAAAAACCTATTACACGATGTTTGATGCAATATTTTGCAATCGACCATGTTTGCTGAGCAAGCGATATAATGCGGTCGTACTAAGTTCGCCGCGAGCTTAGTGTATTTCGAACAGCAACCGGGTGCACTCATTTTCATCATTTAGCGATAATTTTAGCCCTTACGTTACTTTGTTAATTATACTTAGCAATAAACCGTTGAAGGTTATCAGTGTATTTAACTTAGTAGACACACACGATATCCATATTGAATGTTGGGATATCGTATGTGTTTTAAATTGGATTTCAAAATGAAAGCCAGATTTGCAATCACCACCCCCAAAAACCCATTACACGATACCCATATCGAATGTGTGAGAAAAAGTTGCATCCGCCATCTTGGATTTTAAAATGAATGCCAGATTTGCAATCACTACCCCCAAAAACCCATTACACGGTACCCATATCAAATGTTTGAGAAAAAGTTGCATCCGCCATCTTGGATTTTAAAATGAATGCCAGATTTGCAATCACCACCCCCAAAAACCCATTACACGATACCCATATCGAATGTTTGAGAAAAAGTTGCATCCGCCATCTTGGATTTTAAAATGAATGCCAGATTTGCAATCACCACCCCCAAAAACCCATTACACGATACCCATATCGAATGTTTGAGAAAAAGTTGCATCCGCCATCTTGGATTTTAAAATGAATGCCAGATTTGCAATCACCACCCCCAAAAACCCATTACACGATACCCATATCGAATGTTTGAGAAAAAGTTGCATCCGCCATCTTGGATTTTAAAATGAATGTCAGATTTGCAATCACCACCCCCAAAAACCTATTACACGGTACCCATATCGAATTTGTGAGAAAAAGTTGCATACGCCATCTTGAATTTAAAAATAAATTCCAGATTCGCAATCACCACCCCTAAAAACCCATTACACGATACCCATATCAAATGTTTGAAAAAAGTCTTCATCATCACTTTCACATCCTCAAATGGTGCTTTTCGGTAGCAACTGCACAAGGTACTATTAGAAATACCCAAAACGCTATAGGTGTGCCTATAATATTTAAAGAGTTCCCTCGCTTTCTCCAGGATCCCATCATCAGATCCTGATTTCATAACAATGGAACCAACTAGAAAGTATACCCTTACAAACGAAAAAAAATTCCAAATCGGTCCAGCCGTCTTCGAGTTTGAGGTTACATACATAAAAAAAAAAGTTTAAGACGAACTGAGAACCTTCTCCTTTTTTTTTGAAGTCGGTTAAAAAGCAATAATAACATCACAAAATAGAAATACGTACTTTTTATGAGAATGGCTTTTTTTTCGAAAATTTGCGCCAACTTTCTTCTAATAATATTTTTTTTTTTTGCAATCTTATTGCAATACATACGTACACAATAGATCGCGAATTATCGTTACCGGCGAAACGCTCCACGATGAGACGTGACCCCTCTATGAGCTCCCGTGGACGACTGAATCATAGATGATACATATAAATACTGAGATAGATGCGCCACTCTATGATTCGAAAATTGAGTTTTTTACCCTGATCGCCAGGTAGCGTAACGGTAGTTTAATACCGAAAAAATCCGATAGGTGGCGTCTACCTGACATGTTAATAATATTTTCTTATTTTAAAGATTTTAGAAGTACTAGATTGATTGAAATAAATATTCTAATCGACAAAAGATTAAATCTTTGATTTTAGAATATTTATTTCAATCAATCTAGTACTTCCAAAATCTAAAGATTAGATTTTAGAGGCTGGCAAAAATTAAAACACGGTGAAGATGGATTTAATTATTTTTTATATTTGTGATTTTTTGGATTCATTATAAATCAACGAAACATAACAAACGAACGAACTACTGATTCAAATTTAATTGAGTCTAAAATAGGCAACAAATCATACCACAATTGGAAATGGAGCGAGTTATTTTTTAAGCACTGCTTATATATTTTTGATGACCCCTTGTAAGAATGACCATTAAATGATTCGAAGAGCTTATCAAATAATAAATCTCTGCACTCTTCGGGCAGAATGTTGTGTTCTGAAACAAAATATTAATGTTGGTTAATAACATTTTGCAAAATTTGCTAGGTAACAATAATGATCCAAATATGTGAAATTATAAACATACTAACTCGATAAAAAACGTAAAGCGCTAGACACCCTCTGGTTGAACACTTGTGCTGCATATTTTACCTTCATTTTAGGTATTTTATTACTCATCACATGTTTTTCTGATAATTTATTAATTAATCGAAATTTGTCAAACTGTTTTTGACAGTTTTATATTTTTCTTTTTTCTTTGTTTTTCATAAACAAGCGAGGTGTATAGATTCTATGATGCAGTAAAATTATAATGCCATTTAATTTAGTGATTTAGTGAATTAGGTGCCTATATACATTAAATAATGCTTTATGAATTTTTCGATACAAATAATATTTTTTTTATTAATTTTGATTATCATATATGTATAAATATATCGTAGCGGCTGCCATCTATTATCAAAACATACGCATTACGTACAAAACTAAGTTGACCCCAGACATAAGAGGTCACTAGTTTTTTTGGCAAATTTTGTGTCTGAAGTTTCTTCGGGAGTTTCACCCCCCTGGACTGAATTTTCGACCGGTGTACGTTGCGTATGGTTCAAAATAGCGCGCAAATTAGAAGAAAAAATTAAAATTAAAACAACCAAGCGACATTTTTGAAATGTTAAAGCTGTAAATGATAGTATGATAATTAGAGAATAATATGAATTGAAGTTTATGAAAAAATTCAACAGTTTACTATCAAAATTCAGCGACGCACGAGCATGTTTTGTAAGGATTTTTGTCCAACTTTATGTATTTTTGTTTAATAAACTATAAAATATTTTTAAATTTTGCCAACTATGTTTGCTAACACATTTATTCTAGTGTTCATTACATATTTTTGTATGGTAATTAAAGTACTATTATAGGTTATATTCCTTTAGTTGTGAAGACCGTTTTGAGTTATTTTACTCGGCGCAGGCTTAAGGGGCTCTCATACAACAAACGTCATTTTTTTTTGCTCGTTTTTGTTCGATATTGATAACGGTAACAGGTAGACGCTTGAAATATTGACAGAATATTTAGTTATATATTCACATAAAACATATCTAAGGGGGTCTCCCATACAACAGACATGATATTTTTGTCGTTTTTATAGATACCTAGTACTCACGCGGGGCTTCGCTCCCGTGGATTCTATCACGGTAAAAATATAACTCTCCTTTTTTGCAGTTGCGTAAAAAGTAGCCTATAACCTTCCTCAAGCTTCAAGCTACTTCCATACTAAATTTCATCCAAATGCACCCTGTACTTTCGAAGATTAGCGCGTTCAAGCAAACAAACAAACAAACTTGTCCGCTTTATAATATTAGTATAGATGTTACGGACCCTTCGTGTGCGAGTCCGACTCGCACTTGGCCGGCTTTTTTTTCTTAATTTTAATACTATCTGGCAGTATTCATGTGTCTTTGAACGTTTCTTGTCCAACAGAATGCCGTAGCTAACGCAGATGTATCAGGTAACTTGGATGCTCCCGAGGGAGGTTTCGACGCCATCATGCAAGCGGTTGTGTGCAAGCAGCAGATAGGTTGGCGCGACCAGGCCAGAAGACTTCTCGTCTTCTCCACGGATGCTGGCTTCCATTACGCTGGAGATGGCAAGGTAATTTTATTGTTTACAGAGGACTAATGTCCCTACTTTATTGTTAGTGCTAAAAACTTCCGATGGCACCCGAAACTACTACTACTATTCACTAGGTTGTCCTTAATAATAAGCCTGCCCATTGTATCACCCTTTTTAGTTGTTAATTCCTTATTTGATTTTGTTATGGTGTACAATCTATCTATCTACTTAAAATCCTTCATAATAATTGGTAAAGTATATTATCAATCGTTATTTTATTTAAAGTTATTTTCGACACCTTCTATTAGCCTAAGACCGCATTTGTACTTACGTCATAGACATAAGTCAAAATCTACACGAATACGCCATAAAAGTAGTCTTATCAGACAGAACGCCATGCTATTGAATTGTATAAGTTAATATTAATTGCAGCTCGGGGGTATTGTGCAACCCAACGATGGCGAATGTCACATGAAGGACGATACCTACACACATTCAACGTTGCAGGATTACCCCAGTATTTCACAGATTAATCATAAGGTTAGTGCTTTGGTTTTGTTTTTCTTCTAGTTTACCGCGGACTTGGATGCAATAGGAAATATAGCAACTCTACGTCGAAGTAAATGATGTCAGTCATCGTCATTTTATACCTTCATTACCAAATGATGAAAGACTTGGACATATTACATAACTGGTTTAGCTCCAATTTACCTACTATAAACGCATCAAAAACGTCGTACATGATATTCGCGGCTAAAAATAAAAAAATCCCTGACCACCCAGCTTTACACATAAACAGTACCAAAATCACCAAAAGTAATTGTGAAAAATACCTCGGACTTAGGTTGGACAATAAACTCACTTGGCAGGCGCATATTGATAACATAAAAACAAAAATATCATCGCTAATGGGATCAATGCGCGGATACATAAACAACATTCCAAAAAAAAAAAAATCGGTTCAACATTTACAACTCACTAGTTCGCTCGCACATTAATTACCTAATCGAAATCTGGGGATGCGCCACACAATCTACTATTAAAGACCTGCAAATAATGCATAATGTTTTTTAGGCGTTCAACTTTATAATAATTTACCGGCAGATATCAGGAGCACATCTTCTTTTAATATATTTAAAGCAAAACTCAAGCAGTATGTCATTAAGAACACTAAGCTATTAAGATAAAAAAAACAATTTAATGTTACTCACAATAATATGTCGACATCATACCTACCTACTCCAAGTAAAAATACTGTTAGCTACTGGACCAAACCTACCTTAATTATGTATTTATTCGCTAAGTGAACAATGTATGTTCTTTTAGAATAAATAAAGAATCTTTAAACCGAAATTGGCCTGAATTAATTGTTGTAAATAGTTGATACCCGTATTAAAGTAGAAGTTTTTTTTAAATTGATAATAGGTTCGCGTTTGACCACCATCTCACCTGATGATAAGTGATGATGTGGTCGAAGATGGAGCACGCTTACCTAAAAGTAACCTATTCACTCTTGACTTAAAGACCCCTAGGTTATAGCTATCGGAAAACACAGATTCTGGCAGGGAATACCACTCCTTAGCCGTACGCACAATGAAAGTATTCCCAAAACGTTTAGTGCGTATGGGTGGGATGTCCACCATGTAATGATGGCGCATCGCCGTTTGTCTTGTAGTCCGATGATATGAATGAACGGACTTGGCGGAATTAGATTGTGTTATTCCATCGCACACTCCCCGAAATAGGCTAATATGCATCATTTTTTTTTTCTAAATAATCATTCAAGGAATCCATTTTGGTTTGTCTAAATGATCTGCCCCTGCAGTTGCCATTAACCATTTAACCATAGACTGTTTCAATCTAATGACTTTACTAATTTTCTTCCCATTTGTCGTCGTTTTAATAAGCCTTAATATTTTGCCCAAGTCATGCAGTAATCTACCTTCTGTTCTATAGCTCACTTCATCACCACTTAAACATAAATATTGTATCTATGTTAAACGTTAAAGTCATACTTGTATGTTGTTTTGTAGGTTAAGAAGCATGCGATCAACGTCATCTTCGCAGTGACGGCGGAACAGATCAGCGTTTATGAGCAGCTGAGCAAGCACATCGAGGGTTCCAGTACGGGCGTGCTTAGCAACGACTCTGATAACATCGTCGACCTTGTGCGCGAACAGTACAACGTAAGTGCAAAACTAACTGCCTCCTTGGCCTAGTGGTCGCAAGCGCTAATGTTGAGCAAGTGGTCGCAGGTTTGATTAATCAGTCGGGCAAAAAATTACATTAGGTTCTTCTTCTTCTTTCGCACTTAGTCTCTGCACGAGACCGTTGTGCGTGAATGCTATTAGGTTTTTCTAATAGAAATTTCTTAGTAGTACCCCGTAGTTTGGAAGATGGCGGTGCGATACCCTCGTGCCTCGGAAGCACGATAAGCCGTTGTTCCTGTCAGATTGTGTCAGACCGCCGTCCCATCGGACTATGAGAGTAAAGGAACATGGCTAATCTCCGCTGAGATTGGCTGCAGTGGCAGAAATCGTCAGGAGGACTATACAACTGAGGACTGTATTATATATAAGTGCGAAATTTCTTCAATGTAAGTAATCTACAATTTCTCAATCTTTTACTGCGCTTGAATTCGCCTATAGAGGTGCTAGTGTAGTGTGAGGTCTTGGGCTTGTTAAACTTACCGACATTATTCACTCATCGTTATGATATTTGTGACATATTAGTTTTAACGTTTATCTGTGTATACTTGCCTACACTTTATTTATGTCAGAAATATGTTTTCCTTGTAAATATACTGTATAAATATTTAAATAAACCACAATACTTTATTAAAAACGATTAATTATAGCAGATAGAGACATTTTCAATGAGATTTTTCTTTCGTAATATGTCAATTTTTTTGTTCGAATTAATAGAGATTACGCGACACTACAGCATTTTTATGTTAAAATTGTGTTTAATTCACTATAAATAATTTACCAGTAAGTACCAATAAGTTACCAGTTAATACAAAATTGGGAGGTCCCTTTAAAGCGCCCATATTTAAAAAATAAATAGTTAATAGTTTTGTATGGTATAAATATTTACCAGTTAGGAAGGAGGATAAGGTTGTTTGGCTAAGTGCCGGACGTCCTTTCCGATATTACTATTAGCGGTGGCTATTATACTTTTATTATTCATTTATACATTTAAAATAATATTTTTTTAAAGAATAGATGAATATGAATGCTGAATTATATAGGGTACTAGCACTTCGTCCGCGTGGATTTCGAAATAATTTATAGCCTACGGTCAAAGACTGTAAAACCACTTGACCGCGCATATAGCGCCCCGACGCCGAAAACTATGAGTCTTTTTGCTCTTATATATTGGCTACGGTACACGAACCATTTTAGTTGTGACCAAGTATTAGACATGTGTGTATGCTAAACAATTACAAATTAAAAAATTTTGTATCTAATTTATAACGCATAATAATGCTTTCATGCGCGTTGAAGTGGTGTGGAAAAAAATCCCAGACATCTAGATACTAAATGGATGACATAATTATTCATCAGTAATGAAATACTACGAAAATATTTTTTTTATTTAATCAAATTATAAACCACTGCAGGGGTCTATTTAAAATGATGGTTTTGGTGAGCAAGCCCACGGTTGAGTCGCGCGTTGATGTCTTTTGGAAAAGTCTCTTTCTTTCATTAAGGAATTCTAATTCTTTTATCCCTTTCTTTCCCTTTTTATTTTTATCGTAAAAATCTGTGCTGTTAACTTTAACTTTTGAAAACGATATTTTATTTTGTTTATTTTATTTTATTTATTTATTAGGGAATAACAAACAGTAACACATTTTTTATAAACTATAAAATCATAACAAATAAATGTTAGTAAATGTGCACCCACACCGATAGTAAATATATCGATAATTACAAAATTAAAGTTATTTTTTTTTAAATTCAATTCAGATAGTTGTCATAAAATACCTATCTACATTAACCGACTTAAAAAAAGGAGAAAGGTCTAAAGATTTTTCTTCTGTGTGACATGCATGTTTTCATTTAAGATTTCCGAAGATTCCAGAATTAAAATTACAGTGGATAGATAAGGTTACTAGGGAATATTGGTTTCTAGTTTTTTTTATTGATATAATTTTGAGAATAGTCAAATCGTGAAAATAAGATACCTATGTTCAATCTTTTTAGGCTTCAAATAGTATGGCGGACTCTAATACTAATTAACTTGGGCCTTAATTAAAATGTTTTTATGATGGGATTTTTACTCGGAATTTTTAAAATATTAACATCAATTTTATCGATATCGACTACTTTCCCTTAATCAAGTAGACCAAACCTAACCTAACCAGGCATATCTACGCAACTTGACCTTGAACTGACCAATTACAGCTCTGCATTTCTCTCTCCCGCGCCCGACCCAAAACAGTGAGTCGTGTTCTTCAAAGAAATCGGCCTATACGCTCTCAAGTGGTTATATACTCTCTGTCTACGGTACTCACAAATAATGCACCTTAGTATCAATTAAAAAATTACCCCCTACATAGAATATATAAACGTATATAGTATAAAGAGGCGGTAAGGTTTTTATATTTGTGTTTCCTATTTTAGTTTTCTGTATATTTTGTGTGCAATAAATAACAAGAACATAAATATCTTTATTAAAATGTGAAAAGTATTCATTAGTACCTAGTCATACCGACCTATGATCACGTTTTGTTAAAGTAATAAAAATGAAGATGATTGTTTGCAGAAAATTACGTCAACGGTGGAAATGAAAGATTCATCGAGTGATGCCGTGCAAATAGTGTATTACTCATCTTGTCTTAGCGGCAAAGAGCTCACTCAGACAAACAAATGCGACGGATTAAAGGTAAGGTATTCAATAGTATTTATAATACTGTAGCATGTTATGATAACTTATTCTTAGAATGTGAATTTGCCATAAGTGAGATTTACGGTGTTATCATACGAATGATTTCATACCTCATGTGCAGTTTTATACACTATGTAATCTTTGACACTGCTTTGCAACCCACAAGTTAGTGTCAAAGTCAGTGTCTAAATTCGAATTATTTGTATATAAAAAAATAAGTATCACTATCACTATTTTAACTAAGGATGGTAAAAGACTGTATTACATTTTATGGAGAAAATCTCTCTTTTCATTTTATGGAGTTTTTCTCTCGCTTGTGGATATAGTCAGTCAATAAGATTCTTATCTCTGATTTAATTATTCTTATCTTAATTAGAGATGTGCCGAATGTTCGTATTCGGTACATTCGGCATATTTTTTCATGTTCGTATTCGGCCGAATATTCGGTTGTTTTGCCGAATAATTACCGAATATTTAAATTATTATTAATGTTTAACAAAGAACACAACAAGAAAAAGAAGAAACAGGTTAAAATACTAAACAAGTGTGGTTTATTCCGAAAGTAGTACGTAGTTTTTTGTAAATGAAAGAAACATTACTTTTCGTACCAATTATTTATTGACAAATTAAAAAAGATATACTATAACAATCAGTTTAAATAAAAATGTAATCAAACAAACTTCTGCTTTTTTTACAAATGATAAGTTAAACTAAATGAAATTTCTATGATATTAACAATTTTAAGAACAGTGCTTTGAGTAACAACTTTTACAAAAATATTTTTTAGAAAAAAATAAAATAACTATTATCTTTAGGAACCAACACAAGTAGTAAAATATGTGTATAATTAAATTAAATGTTTTTTGGAAAAAAAAATGTCTTCAAATAGTATATACGCTAAATAAAATGTATGATACAACGATAAAACTGTAAGTAACTAATTTGTAACATAAAAACTAGGAGTTGTCATAACTATTTGTAGTTTTAATATAATTAAGTTTTTTTAAAGTAAATATGTAATAAAAAAAATATTGGAACTAAAAACAAAAAATATGTACCAAATTAAAAAAAAAATAATTTGAGGAAACTAAGAATCAACATTAGGAGGTAATTGAAGTTGAAATCAAATTAAGTTTTTTTGACGAATGACAATGGCAAAATAAAATCTGATTCTCAGGATTACTATTACGTCCTTTATTAATCATATCGTAAAATTAACATACTTAAATTATGATGATTTAACAACAAATAAAAACAACATAATTTAAATTAATGAGTGGTAAATTATGATGTAGAAATACTACGCTCTCAGTCCTGTGAGGCAACAACATATTTCTTTTCTCTTTATATACATTGCCTGCTTTCGAGAATAACCGTTCACTATATACAGTTGTTGCCCGAGTGGTTGCTGTTTACCGCGCAAAATTGAATCGAATGATTCGGCTGAATATTCGGATCGGTACATTTTGGACCGAATATTCGGCCGAACATTCGTACTCGGTTAAACCTACATACGGCGCATCTCTAATCTTAATAGTGTGTTAAAATTATCTGGAGACAATATGTAGTGTATTATGTATTTTCTGAAATTCTCTTAACAAAGTAAACCTCAAAATATGGCAGTAAAATGTGTTTCGGGCCCTGTAATTTCTCAAAATTAATAAATATTTTTTATCTCTTCCGTACTTATAGGTTGGAGATGTCGTAGAATTTACAGCTGAAATCACTCTCAAAGAATGCCCGAAGGATCGCAAGAAGTGGAAGCAGACATTCGAGATCTCACCCGTCGGTATCTCAGACAGCCTCACTGTTGAACTTGAGATGATCTGCGACTGTCCCTGTGAACGGCCTAATCATTTTGTAAGTTATTTCATTTTTTACTTTGGATTTACATTATTTCTGTGTTTTCATACATTACACGGAATGATTATCTCATTAACTGTATACTTCGGTGCTAGGTTCAAATTATTATATAATAATAATTGAGAAAGTTTGTAAGGATGAATGTTGGACGCAAAAACTACCGAACGGATCTGAACGAAATTTGGTATGACGATAGTTGAAATCCTGGAATAGCACATAGGCCATAGGGCCTCCCACGCGAACGAAGTCGCATGCAGAAGCTAGTTCCGAGGTTGCGGGAATGTTCTAACGAGATACCGCGGCCCCGGATCTTAAGGGCAGCTGAAGGAACAGGGTGTGTTTTTAGTCTGTAGAAGTTTGACACTCCGTTCCGCTCCACTCAGAGCGGTAGAAGTCATTCGCTGATGTTCACAACCGGAAAAAAAAGTTATTTAAAAAAACTAAAAAACCCGACTGCTCAACTGAAACGCTTAAATAAATGAATAGTTTAAAAAACCAAAACACGCTTTTAGGACTAATATAATGAGCAGAAATTAGAAATGTTTACTAGTAGGCAGTCCAAGGCTCCATCAGCCACCTTCCAATTCCATCGTCAGACCAGCTGGTACCATAATATTCTATTGTCGTCTAATCTACATATTTTTGCCAAGTTTCATGATGATACAACAATTAGAAGTACGTTTAATTCAGATTCTTAGATTTTATTGCATATTTAGTTCGTTACAGATCGACCTAATAATAAATCTATGGATTACGCGGTAATTCAAAAAGGTTAAGAAAACCGATAACAAATTTTCTTTAGGTTTGTTATAACCTTGAAACCTGATCGTGTTCAAAGTCCATTACGTGGCCTTTCTCACAAGTGCAAACTCGACCATGATACGATATTCCATCATGGAATGCCAGTGCCTATCTTCCGGCTTCATCATCAGACCTTGAAACCTAATCGTGATCAAAGTTCATTACAAGACCTTTCTAAGAAATCCAAAACAGCTATGATACGATTTTCCATCATGTAGTTCCAGTTCATATCTTCCGGCTCCATCATCAGATCAGTTCGACAGTACCATATTATTGTATTGTTATCAGAACTACATACAGCTGCCAATTTTCATTACGTTACGACCCTTGGAAGATGGTTAAATTAGTTACCTTAGATTTCATTACATAGTTAGTTACATACAGGTCGACCTAATAAAAGCGTGTTAAAAACAAGCAAATTTTCATTTTAAAAAGTGACAAGCAGGCGGGACCTATCCCATTTTTTTTAATTTTAATTATAGGTATTATGTTCATTAGGCCTGCTTGTCACTTTTTAAAATGAAAATGGGCTAGTTTTTTGCGTTTCAGTTGAGCAGTCGGGTTTTTAGTTTTTAAAAATATTTTTTTTTTGTATTTTCAGGTTTTTTGTTTAAATATTAATTAACAATTTTTCAGTCCTTTTATACGATTGAATTCCTTTTTGAAACGTTATATTTCCTAAACAGTTGCTTAAAATGAAAAATTGTGAAAAAAACCTCAAAATCATTTTTAAAGATCTATTTAATGATACCCCATTTGACATAATTTCTCGATTTTAGATTTTTTATTATTGACAATATGGCGTCTGGTTGTCGTCGTGTTGATTTGTTTTTATTTTAATGTATCCAGTAATACTCGCGCTATCAAGACAAATCCAACGACGTATCATTTATCAAAATCCGTTCAGTGGTTTAATCGTTATGAGGGAACAAAGGAACGGACATACATACATACGCGGTAAAAACATAACCCTCCTCCTTTTTTCGCCGCAGTCGGGTAAAAAAGGCATCGAAGTTTTATAAAACACTAGCTTCTGCTAGTGTTTTATAAAACTTCGATTTCATGGGCCTACAACGACAGTGGCTGAGTGTGCAGCGGCGAGGGTGTCTTTTATAAAACTTTTATACTATACCTGCTCGGAAAGTGCCTTATTACTTTTTACAAAGTTAGACAGAAAGGACGTCATTACTGTAGTACAAATGTGAGTGTCGCAAAAGTGTATGAGAATTCATTACTAACGTGCTGGAGACACTGGAGAGGGAGGGAAAAGTGTATGAAATTCCATTACTAACGCGCTGTTTTTTTTTTAATTTAGACTAATTCAGTAGCTAACTTAAAAGTACTTATAATGCCAAAAGACAAAAAGTTTTTATCACCAAGAGAAAATGATACTGGCCACATAGTATTACTCAACATTTAAAATTACTCCAACACGCTGCTGAACAAATTCAGGATTTCACATCAACTTTCAGCATTCGAACATAATAAGAACAATAATTTGACGCAAAAAAGAAATGAGGTACCTACTGTCTATGGCCATAGGTCCTATCTTTTAACTCGGTTTCAATTATTAATGTACAAAAAGCTATTATTATTTTCCTCGTAGGTACAGTATAAAGCACTATGTATCACTCGGAAGAAAGAGCGATTCCCAACTCATGTGTATTAAGGCCCTCAGCTGCGCTTCGGGCCTCAAACTACACCCTCGTTGGTAATCGGTCACTTTCTCCCCTCGATGAACAATGTACTATTTCTTTTTCGTAGGCGTACAACGATAGTCCCTTAGTGTGCAGCGGCGAGGGTGTCTCAGCTTGCGGAGTTTGCGTGTGCCACCCCGGCCGCTTCGGCAAGAACTGCGAGTGTTCGGCGCACGGCGGCGTATCGGCCGAGCAGGAACGAGGCTGCAGGCCTACCAACGCTAGCACGGGCATGCTTTGCTCCAATAGGGGAACCTGCATCTGCGGTGTGTGCGAGTGTAACAAAATGGACGACCCTCTCAAGGTAAATTCGTAATTCGTATTATTGTTTATAGGCTCGCCCTGATGGTACATGATAATGTGGTCGAAGATGGAGCACGCTTGCCTAGAAGTAACCTATTCAATCTTGACTTAAAGACTCCCAGGTTATAGCTATCGGGAAACACAGACTCCGGCAGAGAACTCCACTTCTTAGCCGTACGCACAATGAAAGTACTCCCAAAACGTTTTCCTGGGTATGGGGGGGATGTCAATATGTATATCAACTTTGTATCATCTGTGTGGTTTGTTCAATAGTTTAATCAAAGAGTATGTAAAACCTAACGGTAAGAGACGGGAGTGCTATAGCAAAATAGCGATGTATGAAACGTGCACTCTAGACTAATACCAACCTAACAGAACCACGACGTAATACATACTGCCAACATAATGTCATTATTAGTGATGTGACTGTGGTGACTGGCGAAAACGTATCGATACCGGCCACGACAGATTCTGGATTTCTTATTTTTACGAAATAAATTAATGAAAGAAAAATTAAACTCAGATACTTTTAATACATATTTATTCAAGACATTAAACACTAAACTACTATTAACTTATAATAATAAAAAAATATATTTTAGTATTTAGAACAATCCGTTTCCAGTATGTCTGTTTGTGAGGTTGATGTTGAAGGTTCTGTAACATAAAAAAGATATATTATCAAAATATGGCTGTTCATTAAACACAAGAAATATATTGACATATCCGTTAAAACAAGTAAACTACACTAATTTGGTACATACAAAAAACCATGGTGGTAGTTATGTTCCTTCTTTGTATCTGACGATAATCCTGTAAACAGCTGTTCTTCTTCGACAGTTCTTCTGGCTGGCAACGGTTGACTGCTAGCAATACAATGTAGTGGAAATCCAACTAAAATGTCATCAGATAATGGTGTAGATGAGATTTCCAGACACGGAATAACAGTTTTCTTCAGTCGAGTTTTTTGGTCTTGAAATCTTTACTTCGGAAATGATTTTCACAAAGATTTTTTTTTTATTACTTAGATATTTCAACTGATGCAACTTTTCTATTGGCACATAAACTAAGTCTTCTTTTCCTGTTGCTTTGACCCATTGTTTACACCTAAAAAGTGGGTGATGAGTTATTTTTACATATAAATTACGTATTATAAGAATGTAACAAACCCTAAGACGAACCATTGACCAAAATAACTACAATATGTATTATCATATGCCAAAATTTTACCACTAATATATTTTGTTGCAAGGAAATTTATAATGACAAAACAAACTAATTGAGAAAACATTGATTTCACTTTCTTTTCAACCGACGACAAAAAAGGAGGAGGTTATTAATGTTAAAAATATCGAATAGTTCTCTTACATTCTATACATGTTTGATAAAATTGGTAAACTGCTCTAAAAAACTAAATCATTTATGATCGACCATATACAACCACTCCGACTACGACTATATCTTCAACTCACAATATTTTCTACTTGACTTTTCTTTTCATCTATCTTGTCACATTTTCAAAAACATTCCTAACAACATTTTGGTTTTAAATGCCATAGACTTAAAAACCTGCCAGTAAACTATAGACATAAAATTCCATAAAACCAATATTACAACATCCCCTCTGAATTTTATGTTTATTGCAATTAGAATAACATCTCCTATTTAACTCCTATCAACTCATTTTTAAAAACCCAACTCAATTAAACCACTACTTCACGTTGCCAGCTATGCAAAGGAGCCCCAATAACACAAAACCTATAAAATTCTACACCAACATCCCCTCTGAATTTTATACTCTGACCATCACTAAACACACTTCACTTATAAAACTCCTAACTTATCTACTTCGACTCTATATAAAATTATTATAAAACTCCTGACTTATCTACTTCGACTCTATATAAAATTATTCAACGCTATCTTCAACACCAACTCCTCGAACTTCAACATCTTCACCACTAACTTCAACTTCAACGTCTTCAATCCTGCGATCAGAAACCTCAGCATCTTCATCACTAACTTCCGCATTTTCTTCACTGCGAAAATCATCACCAACAACTCCTTTGCATCGCTTTCAAATTTCAACCACTATATCGGAAGCGTCCTGGGCCATAACCTGTTAAAAATATCGAATAGTTCTCTTACCAAGATGTTGTAAGTGTGGGATCCTTTATTCAAATAAATTACTTCATTCTGTAGTTTCACTGCGTTTTATTTCATTCCCAAAACCCTTTACAAAATTCTAAATTACATTCTATACATGTTTGATAAAATTGGTAAACTGCTCTAAAAAACTAAATCATTTATGATCGACCATATACAACCACTCCGACTACGACTATATCTTCAACTCACAATATTTTCTACTTGACTTTTCTTTTCATCTATCTTGTCACATTTTCAAAAACATTCCTAACAACATTTTGGTTTTAAATGCCATAGACTTAAAAACCTGCCAGTAAACTATAGACATAAAATTCCATAAAACCAATATTACAACATCCCCTCTGAATTTTATGTTTATTGCAATTAGAATAACATCTCCTATTTAACTCCTATCAACTCATTTTTAAAAACCCAACTCAATTAAACCACTACTTCACGTTGCCAGCTATGCAAAGGAGCCCCAATAACACAAAACCTATAAAATTCTACACCAACATCCCCTCTGAATTTTATACTCTGACCATCACTAAACACACTTCACTTATAAAACTCCTAACTTATCTACTTCGACTCTATATAAAATTATTATAAAACTCCTGACTTATCTACTTCGACTCTATATAAAATTATTCAACGCTATCTTCAACACCAACTCCTCGAACTTCAACATCTTCACCACTAACTTCAACTTCAACGTCTTCAATCCTGCGATCAGAAACTTCAGCATCTTCATCACTAACTTCCGCATTTTCTTCACTGCGAAAATCATCACCAACAACTCCTTTGCATCGCTTTCAAATTTCAACCACTATATCGGAAGCGTCCTGGGCCATAACCTGTTAAAAATATCGAATAGTTCTCTTACCAAGATGTTGTAAGTGTGGGATCCTTTATTCAAATAAATTACTTCATTCTGTAGTTTCACTGCGTTTTATTTCATTCCCAAAACCCTTTACAAAATTCTAAATTACATTCTATACATGTTTGATAAAATTGGTAAACTGCTCTAAAAAACTAAATCATTTATGATCGACCATATACAACCACTCCGACTACGACTATATCTTCAACTCACAATATTTTCTACTTGACTTTTCTTTTCATCTATCTTGTCACATTTTCAAAAACATTCCTAACAACATTTTGGTTTTAAATGCCATAGACTTAAAAACCTGCCAGTAAACTATAGACATAAAATTCCATAAAACCAATATTACAACATCCCCTCTGAATTTTATGTTTATTGCAATTAGAATAACATCTCCTATTTAACTCCTATCAACTCATTTTTAAAAACCCAACTCAATTAAACCACTACTTCACGTTGCCAGCTATGCAAAGGAGCCCCAATAACACAAAACCTATAAAATTCTACACCAACATCCCCTCTGAATTTTATACTCTGACCATCACTAAACACACTTCACTTATAAAACTCCTAACTTATCTACTTCGACTCTATATAAAATTATTATAAAACTCCTGACTTATCTACTTCGACTCTATATAAAATTATTCAACGCTATCTTCAACACCAACTCCTCGAACTTCAACATCTTCACCACTAACTTCAACTTCAACGTCTTCAATCCTGCGATCAGAAACCTCAGCATCTTCATCACTAACTTCCGCATTTTCTTCACTGCGAAAATCATCACCAACAACTCCTTTGCATCGCTTTCAAATTTCAACCACTATATCGGAAGCGTCCTGGGCCATAACCTGTTAAAAATATCGAATAGTTCTCTTACCAAGATGTTGTAAGTGTGGGATCCTTTATTCAAATAAATTACTTCATTCTGTAGTTTCACTGCGTTTTATTTCATTCCCAAAACCCTTTACAAAATTCTAAATTACATTCTATACATGTTTGATAAAATTGGTAAACTGCTCTAAAAAACTAAATCATTTATGATCGACCATATACAACCACTCCGACTACGACTATATCTTCAACTCACAATATTTTCTACTTGACTTTTCTTTTCATCTATCTTGTCACATTTTCAAAAACATTCCTAACAACATTTTGGTTTTAAATGCCATAGACTTAAAAACCTGCCAGTAAACCATAGACATAAAATTCCATAAAACCAATATTACAACAATTAAGTACCTAATCATCATTTTTATGATTAGCTTAGCCTGTAGATGTCTACTGCTGAACAGACTTCTCGTCATTTCAATAACTAAACATCGATATCGATAAACCCAGGTTGATGGGTAAACACTATGTAATGATTTGTAAAAGTTATTTTCTTTGTTAAAATGCACTAAACATTTAGGAATTGCACTAGAATTGACTTCTTTATAGAAATAAATAACTAATTATGCCTACCGTTCTTCATCTAATGGAAATTTAGCCATAAAAACACGTTTGTTATCACCAACCTTTTTATACTACAAATTTCGCACGTTATTTTTCTCATATTTCTTCATATATCACGAATTTCTTATATTATCTCTCATATTTCTCAAATTTCTTCTAACAAAATGATTTTTAAATACACTTTTATGCAATAAACACGCGATAATAATAACTTTGGAAAACCAAAACAAACAAATTGTCAAACGCTAGTGACAGTCAGTGACAGTCAAAATGGCGGTCGATGTAATCCATCTTATGTTGTGAAGAATTATAGGCCGATAAAGCCCCAGAGTTCTAAGTGTTTTTCTTAATTTTATCGGATTATAGAAGCCATTAAAAAGGACGTCCGTTTCATACATCGTTTTTTTTTGTATACGAGTTTCGCCAGACTGAGTTTAATTTGATAGGTATGTTGCATTAGGTAGGTTCCTGTTGTGGGCATTAGGTACTTTTTTTCCATTGTTTCGAAAGAAGAAAACTAATCTAGATCTAAAAATTACAATTCCTACCTTAGAACTTAAAACGGGATATTTACCATGTATCTTTTGATTCCAGTTTCCGATATTTCGGCACTGTTGCAAGCGCCATGATTACGGATGACCTGAACTAATTACGGGTGGACGACGAATGAAAAAATAAATGAGCAGACGAATCGGTCTACCCTCTTTCTCGTTCGTTTTTTGTTTTAAGTTCTAATGATACTGTCAGTGACCATGTTAGGTTAAAAACTTATATTTCTACCTTGCATTCAAACACTCTAAACGTGTCTGTACATAAGAAGTTTGTGGGTCAATTATACGTAGAGGACTTACAATGCTCTGCGGATCCAATTCAATAACAGGGCGATTTTATGACTTCCATGTTACTAGTGCGCTAGTCAAACCTAACACTAGTAAACTAAGTCGCTTTTAAGTATAGTTTACTAATTATTGTTTGTATTATATTACTTTTACTGTGATATATACGAATCTATGTTGCCTTCATATGAATAAATAACGTAAGATTGTACTACTTTGGCTCTGAGGTATAAGTTTGACCCTACTACGTAAACCAATAGGCTCCAACGACACTACTTATGTTCTTCCTATAGTCAGTAGAAGTCTGACATTCGCTGCCGCTTCACTCAGAGCGGTAGGAATCATTCGATGATTTAACACCGAAAAGAGTGGTAAAAAAATAATTTTTGTAAATTAACCTGCCTTTTTTACCAGGTGATCTCCGGACCATTCTGCGAGTGCGATAACTTCACGTGCGATATGAACAAGGGTCTCCTGTGCTCCGGGCCCGACCACGGAGAGTGTGTGTGCGGCAAGTGCAGCTGCACGCCCGACTACACCGGACCAGCCTGCCAGTGCCTGAAGGACCAGACGCCCTGCCGCTCTCCTGGTAACAACAACAATCCCATCTCATAAAACAACAATCCCATCTCATAAAACAACGATCCTGTAGGAATAATGGCAATAAAGCAAGTATTTTAATAAAACGTGTAATTTATTATAAGAGGTATTAAACTATTACAAAGCAGTTTTCCAATGTACGAGCAAAAGAGAAGTGACCATAGATTATATAGATGTGAACTAACTTTATGGTTGCGTTCCATTCCTAACAAATCCCATCTCATAAAACAACAATCCCTTCTCATAAAACAACAATCCCATCTCATAAAACAACAATCTCATCTCATAAAACAACAATCCCATCTCATAAAACAACAATCCCATCTCATAAAACAACAATCCCAGCTCATAAAACAACAATCTCATCTCATAAAACAACAATCCCAGCTCATAAAACCCAATTCTTTTCCCACTCCTACTTTCATGCAGTAAGACTGTGGAACTCACTTCCACCCAAAATCCGCGAAGCTAAAACCATTCATATTTTCAAAAAGCTGCTCAAATATCATTCCCTCTCTACCGTCCCGTAATTTCGTATATTATAGGTGTATATTATTACAGTATTAATATAAATATGTATTTTGACTCTATGCATGTTATATCTTTATAATAGACGGAAAAAATTAAGTAGTAAGCTATTGTAAGCCGTGCGGCGTGCGCATGCTTCACTGTCTCTCTCTATCTCTCTCTCTTTCTCCCTCTCTTATAGAAAGCAAGCCAGATATTTTCGTTTCGTCTTTCGTCCATTTTTTTTCTTTCTTTCTTTCGTCTTTGTTATTAATAAAAAATATTATTATAACTTAAAAAAATAAAATTTTATTACAATTCCTTCACTAATTAATCGAAAGGAACTTCGTTCCATCCGGGTGTCCCTTGACACCTCTCAAGTTTTTTATTTTATTACTTAAGTATGTTGTAATTAGTATTTATACACACTGTGTCTATCATCTCTTCTCATCAACCGGTTGCGTAGTGACCAGCCTTAGTGTGCTGAAATACGAGTGGCCCTGCCTAAAAAAATCATCTCTTCTTCATTTCTCCTGTCGCAGGTCTGCTCTTTTAAGTTTCATGTGTGTACATAAATAAATAAATAAATTATGATTATGACGAAGAGCCAATAGCCTAATGACTAAGGTGTAGGCCTTGTTGCTATTATTGCTGCTAACCCACTCCAGACCCAAGCATATTTAGCTTAGTTGGAGGGGTTAACAATATTGCACTGTGACTAGCAATGCAAATTCTAACCACATTGCCAGTTCACCTTTCTTAAAAAAAAAACAACCCGATGTCGATTACGGCGACTGTCATCGTCATCTGCTTAGTCTTTTCCAAATCACTAGTTATTTAACCTAGACCCGTGCTCCTCTTACTATTTAGCCACGAGCTCCTTTCGGCTACGGCGATTTTATCATAACTAGCTATTTTATTTATTCAAATATTGGAACTTAGCTGTTCAACTCTTCGACGACCCTTCGCTGAAAATATCAAGAAAATTGTATTATAGAAATAATTGCCTCTTCATTTTATACATTACTTGAATGTTAATTAATGTAAAAGATTTTTATACATATTACGTGAAAAACACATGCATAATGTGGTATCCATAGTAGGCAATAACGACGTTTAAATCAGTCATTAGCTAGTGTCGAAGGATTAAACCAATTACCCTTTTTACCGATCAAGAAAATTAAACGGCTTTTAAGCCTCGCTTGTCGAGTTTTTCAGCGATGAAATCATGTCTGGCGTGTCGTTTACGTGTAATCGTATATAATTGGGTCTTAATCAATTGCTAATTACCGACAACTGGAATGTAATACACACTTTCAATTTCAAGGAGCTAATCGTTATGTTGGTTGTTTCAGAGAATAATGAAATATGCAGTGGCAACGGGAAATGTGTTTGTGGTCAATGTGTGTGTAATGTTGATGATGACCGCCATTACTCGGGGAAATACTGTGAAAAATGTCCCGTAAGTATCCATGACTAGCATTGCGACTTTATTTATCAGCGTGTATTTCGAAATAAGCACTCACTAGCCATGCTATATACAATGTGTAACGGAAACCTCATATCTATCCAAAAGGGCTGAAGACAACATCTGGTATGGAGTCTCTATGCCAAATTTCAGCTCAAAATAACTGACTCAAAGAATTGATACCAAATTATCGGATTCATATATTTCTTGAATACCAATAATTACAAACGTGTCACAGCACTACGAGGGTCAATAACTTCCACGTCACTTGCCAATAACACGATTTTCTTCGTTCTTCTTAATTTGAAAAACTCGGTCTCTGGTATCAGTGTATTGTGTAATAAGTTCTACACACGTAGACTTAGGATTACAAAACCCTTGCCATATCGTTTGTTATCCATCCAAAGAAGCCATGCACTTGGTATGTATATACCCTTTAAATTACACGTTGTATAGAGCTCATGACAAAGGTGTTGGACTTTATGAGAGGTCGCGGGTTCGAACCCCACCCATTACACTATTGTCGTGAACTCACTGCAGACACAAGCATATTTAGCTTGGAGGGGCTAACAGAATTGCTAGTAATGTGAATTCTAACCACATAAAAAACAAAATTGGATCAATAGTTCCGGAAATTATGCTCTACATACAAACTTACAAGGAAATTTTACCTGTATAGATGAGGACAATAATACTGTTCAACGTATTTACCATTACCGGGCTAATATCTTTATTGATACATTCTAGACTTGTCCAGGCCGTTGTGGTGAGTTCAAAGACTGCGTACTGTGCGAGGTTCACAACCGTGGGCCGCTTTACGACACAGCCACTGAAACCTGCGGTGATTGTGCGTTATTGCCGAAGATAGAAGAAGGCAAAATTGAAGGTGAGGCAAAACAACTTAGACCATACTTTCAGATCTTACTAATATTATAAATGGGAAAGTTTGTGAGGATTGATGTTTGTTACTCTTTCACGCAAAAACTACTGAACGGATCTCAATGAAATTTGGTAAATAGTTAGTTGACATCCTGAATTAATACAAAGGCTATTTTTATCCCAGAATTCTCACGGGATCGGGATTTACGCGGGAAAACCAACCCACGCGAAAGAATTATTGAAATTCACGGGGCCATTAATTACTTCCCGTTTGCTTCTCTCAATGTTTTACAACGATTATACTGGAACTATCACGGCAATAAAGATATCGACAAAAGTGTTGTATAACAATATTTTTAGTGCCTGACGAAAAAATAAAGGCAAAACTCTAATTTAACATTGCAGTTATGCTTGAGCAGGTGATAAATCTATGGTATTGTACCGGTGGCCTACAGCTAAGTATTATGACAAACTTTTCCGCTTTATAATATTAGTATAGATTGACATTGACATTAGATGTTACTTAACCTAAATATTCCTCTTTTGTTTCAGCCAACGAATCTCGAAACGAGCATTTGTGCTCATTCTACGACGATGAAGACTGTTTGTATGTGTATGTGTACTCTTATAATGAGAACCAACAACTTGTCATCAGGGCGCAGAAGGAACGAGAATGCCCTAAAAAGGTATGGACTGCCTTAAATTTAATTAGCAGTATTTATAATTAAAGTTGGGACACATCGTTTGGCGCTAATTCATTTTAAAGGGGGTATTGATTTTATCACGGGATATTAGTCATTGTTATTTATTATTTCATATAATAATTATGGCTTAACACAAATAACAAATTAGTGAACAATAGCAATGAATGTAGGTATTATCATTTTTCTATCAGCATGTAACCATAATTTCTGAATAAAATGGTTGCAGTCTATTAATCAGCTGCAATTAAATAAAGGAAAAATTAGTTATTTACACCATCATTATACAAATATATCTTATGAAGAATCATATATAAGTAAAACATTCGGATATGTTATTCTAATTTTTAGATAGTAACTGTTTTTCTATTGGTCACCTGGATTTACATTGTTACTGTTAGGCACAACATTAAAATAGGGGTATACATAGACTTTCTCTGTATATGTATTATATAAAAGTGAAAGGTCACTGACTGATTCTGATTCACTCACTAATCACGTAATCTCAGAAATAAGTGGTAGGGGTCTCAAATTTTTCATGGATGCATTTTTGAAATTTTGCGATGTACACGGGAATAACTTCCTAAGCGGACGAAATCGCGGGTATAAAATACTAACTGTTGTCGACAAAATAACTACGACAACCGATATTTTTGTATTTTCAATAATATAGTTGTTTCGAATCAGTAGGGTGCATGACAGATGGATTACATACTTAAAATTGTCGATTAACAATTATGACCGTATTCCGATGAATCTTTCTTTATCAATCCTCTATATCCTTAGATCGATCTATGACTGTGGCATGACATGCGGTCAATGGTCTAAATAGGAGACTTTGTCCAAACGTAACATTCTTTTATTTCATGGCTCATAGGTTCCTATCCTGGGTATTGTGCTGGGTGTGATCGCTGCGATCGTGCTTGTGGGTCTAGCGTTACTGATGCTGTGGAAAATGGCGACCACCATACACGACCGCAGGGAGTTCGCGCGCTTCGAGAAGGAACGCATGATGGCCAAATGGGACACGGTAAGGAATTACTACGCATGAAATAAGACATCATATATAAAATAAGGATTTTATCACGAAATGCTTGATACTTCAGGAAAATATCAAGTGTCAAAAACATCTCTTTTTCTGCTCTACTCGATTACAGCTGCGAGAATGAACATGTAGTTTTTAGCAGAATTGAACTAAATATTTTTCTAAACTAGATAGGTTTGGTATGGATTTTAACAAAGAAACGTCTGATTCCATGCTGTATATTGATCATGTGTGTGGGTAAAAAAATACACAACATTATCATATCTTCAGTCTTTGGATCACACATGTTTATTGTTACCGGGGATAGGTAAAAACAACAGGGCGTTTGTGCTTCGTGCCACGCTCCATATGTTATGAGGTCACCTGCTTCTGTCACGTTCATACATTATATCTGTGGGCTTAGTGTTTGTTTGAAAGAATTTTGTCGTTTTCGAAAACTATTGCTTTGTTTCATTAACTTGCACCAAGCTTGTAGGTAAGTGTGAAAGAGACAAAGCGATAGTTTTCGACAACTTTAATAGCATTGCCAACTCATACTAAGCCCCTGGTGTTACATACGCGCGGTGTTCGACTACTACGCATTGGCATTTTCAGAATGACTTCGCCCCCGTATATGTTTTTTTTTCTGCTGGGTACTAGGCCTCCACACTGTGAGGAACATTAGTCTTTAATCACCCTGCTTAGCCAAGTGTGGTTTGGCACAATAAGGGAACAAAAAATCAGATGAAAAATGTGTATTATAATGTTCTTTTTGTTATGTTTTTGGTTTTCACTGTGTTCTTTTTGTTTCCTAGGGCGAGAACCCTATTTACAAGCAAGCGACGTCAACCTTCAAGAACCCTACGTATGCCGGAAAATAATTCCTATGTGTATAAATAGTCAGAAATGTAGAGTAGTCTCAAAATATACAATAATGCCGCATTTATAAAATGATCAAGTTGTCAGTATTCAATGCAATGATGTCGTGGATTATAGAATTTGTATTGAGATATATGGCCTTATACATGTTTAATGGGAGAATTGCCTTAAAAGTGTGCCTTAAATCACTTTAAAATTTAATAACAACATTAGCTAAATGCTTAACCTGCCTACTTGATTATGTTTCAGCGTATATTTTGAAATATTATCTCGTCTACATTATGGTAGAAATATTTAAGTATATAAATCGTGCAAACAGTCTGTATGTATGCCTTACATTTATTTATATTAATTTTACATATTATCAGAAGGTCAGTTTAATCTCGGGATGTATATTGTACGCTTTTTGTACTTATGTGTGAATGTTATCGTATGTACTTATGTGTTTGTGTGTAGCTTTGTAAAGTCGAACAAGCGGGGTGCTAAAATGCCACTGTTGACATACGCTAGTTAAGACCATACCGCGTTCGATACGTTGTAGTGTAGAGCTTTATAATGTTTTATAATTATTATTGAAGATAGTAATCCTTATTTACAAAACTGACATCGGAAATAATATATAATACCTATATTTTCAAAGCTAGATTGACTTCACTTTAACCAATCAAAAATCTCATTCTCACTATTATATGGAATCTGTGTGAGTGAAGTCAGTCTATCTTTGAGTTAATTGTGAAATCAGATATAATTTGATCGTAAGAATCAAAAGCTATAAATATATTAAAAGCAATTTACGTATATTATTATAGTCAAATCAAAACTCATGATCGTCGAATATTGACTTATTATAACGTATAACTGTGCGAGTATAACTAATGTTGTATTGTTTGATCAACTTTACTAATTTAGTCACTGCCGTTAATAGAATTTGTATTTTAAGGCAGAAAGTGAGGAGATGTATTGTAATCTGCCTTTTGACTGTAAATTATTTAACGTAAAGAACGTTGAATACAAATGATGTAGGCGGAAAGTCTGAAATCGATGTTATGAGCGATCTCACGTATATCTGATATATTTTCAATCGAACATCATTTTATTACTACGGAACGCCGAATACTCTCAAAGATCCGCAGTGTACTAATGATAGTAATCTTATAAAATATAAAGTACATTTTGTACTGATTCGTCGAGGTAATCTCAGTCAATCTCCGATACGTTACGACGTCGTAGGACGTTGCTACAGCTTCTCGTATTCGCCCTTGTGCCTTCTATAACATGAAAAATAACTAGTGCCATTACTAATATTATAGTGTGTACAAGAAAAATATTATTTATTTCAAATATTAAAGTTGATATGTATGTAGAAACGTATTAATAATGTAATTTAGTATTAAAATAGGTTTTAGTTTTGACGTCTTTTTTACAAAGGAACTATGTTTTAATGTTTCGATTTGTTCGTTACTGTAAACGCACAAATCTTGGATTTATATAAAATTGTGTAAAATTACCAAAAACGTTTTTTATCGCTGTATCCATATTTCACTATTGTTGTTAATATAAAGCCAGGACCGACGCTAATACCGACATTTGGTAATAACTATGTCTGTCAGTAATAGAATAATTAACAATAATTAATAGACATTTTCCTGATACAAATCAGGAAAATGTCTATTTATTTGTGGTCCATGATTGAACTCGTTTTCAATATATTTTTCCAAAACAGACAGTATTTACAATCATCGCTACACATTATGTTGTTGTATTTAGTTATTTTCCTTTTCATTTTACCCGATTGTAAATATATAGGTTTTTATATTCATAAAAGATTATAAGCAATTGTGGCTTCTAATAGTAGCTAATAAATATTAACACAATTTTTTTTTTCTTAAGTTCCTACTCCCTCAATTTTTATGTTAACACTTTCTGAGACGGCGACTTAAATGTAGTGTTCGGGTAAATTATTATTGATATACCGTTGACATCTTTATGTATCTGTATGCAATTTTTAATACAGATTTGTAAATCAAGTTTTATTTCATGTTCAGAATCACTGGGTCACCTACCAATATGATTTTGAAATTGGTACATCGATGTGTGAGAATATATTTTTTTCAGTTTTTGCGGAACCCAAAACTACGTAGCCGTAGTACGCACTTTTTTTTCTTGTTGGGAAAATCATCGAATGACTTCTACCGCTGTGGGTGAAGCGGAAGGGAGTGTCAGACTTCTAATGACTAAAAACTCACCCTGTTCCTTCAGTTGCCCTTGCGTTCCAGGACGGCGCACAGTGGCTCATACACAATATTAGGTATATACAAGAGACAACAACAACATTATACAAGAGGTTGGACATAGAATCAAAAATTGAAAAAGTATTTATTTAAAAAAATAATATACAACGTGTAACGGAAACCCTATTTCTATCCAAAAGGACTGAAGACAATATCTGTTATGGAGTCTCTATGCAAAGTTTCAGCTCAAAATAAGTGACTCATAGAATTGACCCCAAATTATTGGTTTCATATGTTTCTTGAATACCAATAATAACAAACGTGTTACAGCACTATGAGGGTCATCACTTTCCACGTCACTTGCCAATAAAACGATAATTCTCTTCGTTCTTCTTAATTTGAAAAATTCGGCCTCTGGTATCAATGTATTGAAATTTCTAATATGCTCCATACATGTAGACATAGGATTAGAAAACCCTTGCCATATCGTTTGTTATCATCCATAGAAGCCGTGCCCTTAGTATGTATATACCCTTTCCGTTACACGTTGTATACAGTTGCATTCCTCTATTAAAGAACAACCAAAAATTGTTACTACGCTTTTTATGTGACTCAGGATGGCTGAACAAATGGCTAGTTGAGAGTAGAAGTAATCCAAGTGAACTTTTTGTCAAAACAGAGTTAAGTCACTTTTTGCTCAAAGTGACTTGTATGCTACTTGCAAGGAACTTGTACCTAAACTGGAATGCGGACGCGAAGCTCAAATCCGTTCCGAAGAGTATACCCTCGAAGGACCTAGCTATCTCTTTCTAGTAGTGTGGATATCAATTCGCGATAAACGTAAGGACAATTTTATTTGATGCAATATTTGCAGGTTTTTTTAGACACTTATTATTAACCTTACAAATGATGTATTTCTGTTACCGCTATAACAAAAAATACTAAAAATTAATTAAAATAAATATTTAAGGGAGACTCCCATACAACAGTTGTGATTTTTTTGGCGCTTTTTATAGGTAATGGTTCCGTACCATTCATTACCTACCTATAAAAATACCCTTCATGTGCGAGTCCGACTCGTACTTGGCCAGTTTTTTTCTTAACAACGTATTAAATAGAAAGAAAGAAATAAATTCAATTATAAATATAAAGGTCTGTATCGGTCTGTTACGCTTTCACGATTAAATCACACAGCCACTTTCGAAAAAATTTGGCATGGAGATAGTTTAAAACCCTGGGAACTATATAGGGTTCTTTCTATCTCAGATTTTTGAACAGTTGCTCGGTAGCGCGATATAACAGAATTCTATGTGGGCGAAAAGCTAGTTCTCAATATATATATCTGAGGAACTTATATTGAGCGCGCTAATTTCTATAATAAACCCTTCCTTATGCGGGCTAAATGCAAAATTGGTTTTGCAAACTTTATTGCGTTGAATTATAAACTTTCAAAGTGGTTAAGACCCGTGATACAAATATAATTATTGCAGATACAGAATTAATAACAGAATCACCAGCTGGCAATTCTTCGAAGGCTTGGCCTTGATAGGCAGTGGTATAGACGTCCAAACAAACGTGCATTAATTGGTAATCTATGTTTATTCGACACTTGTACGGTTAGAGCCAGTAGACTAAAATAAAATGATGCAATGTTTATATATAATTAAAACTACTAAAACTCTTCATGAAAGACGATGATTATAAATAGAAAGAATAACAGAAGAGATATAATTTATTTCTGTGTATATTTATTTAGGTTAACCTACAATTGTTTACACTATAGGGGAAGATGGGGTAGCTTCATACAGTTTTTATATTTCGTCTTATAGAATGCTCTCGGGTATCGATATCTTTATTGATTCATCAAAAATCAATAGTCTTACTATCTGACTTTATATAAAAAACATGAAATTTGTGTAAATACACTTGTACGACTTTTTGTAACAATTGAAAGAAAAAATTAAAAATGTATGAATGTACCCCACATGCGGGGCACTTACATACAGCCTATGGGGCAGATTCATACATGTGACAAAATACACAAGTTTTGCGTGAAATGTTTATTTATTTATCAAAATCAAAGTATCAAAACACAACGTTCATGAAAACAAAAGCAATATTAGTCTCTATTATCAAATAATACTTACATAATCATATTATAAAAAAGACAAATATAGTTAGCTTTTATTTTTATGGCACCGAGGGAACTAGCTTAACCTAACACACACAGCACACAGAGAGATACTTATTCAGTTCTAGAGCTGACAGCGACGAAATTGCCACTCTCAGAAAGGCCATAGTAGAGTGCATGAATTTGACCTTAAATTTCGTTTTCCAATGGGGTGACGACAATCTGGTCAAATTCAATGCTCTGAAAACACAGGCTTCCTTTTTCAGCGCTAAAAGGAGCCCTTTTGAATTGACCCCTACTTTTCGAAGTATATCTGTGCCAGTTACCAATCGCCTGGAGCTTTTGGGCATGGAGTTGACGTCAGACCTCAACTTCGGCTCAACCATCGAGTCCAGAGCTCAGACTGCAGCAAAAAAACTGGGAATCCTACACAAGGTGAGGCGGTACTTCACGTCTGGACAGCTTCCAATTCTGTATAAAGCACAGGTCCGTTCCTGCGTGGAGTATTGCAGCCACTTGTGGGATGGCTCTGCAAAGTACCAACTTGCTGCATTGGACTCGATCGAGCGCAGAGCTAAAAGGCTTATAGGCGACGAGGTGCTGGTGGACAAGCTTCATAGCCTGGCTCATCGGCGAACCGTTGCTTGCCTGTCGGTTTTCTACAGATTGAACTTCGGGGAGTGTGCGCAGGAGCTCCATGACCTGATTCCTCTCCCTTTCACTACCCGACTACCAGACGCACGGCTGGGTACCACCCACACTTGGTTGATATACCGTCATGTCGTACCAAGCGCTTCTCCTCCACATTTATTGTGCGCACAGCCAAGCTGTGGAATTCTCTGCCGGCTTATGTGTTCCCTGCCACTTATGACCTTTCAGCCTTTAAAGCACGAGTAAATGGGCATCTTCTGGGCTCGCTCGTCCCATCTTAGACCTCATCTATCGCTTACCATCAGGCGAGATCGAGGTCAAGAAGTGGGCCCACCAGTAATAAAAAAAACAGTCTTTCTGATCAGTCACATCACTTTTTAAATATCTACATTCTATTGCTTAATTCTTATTTATTAATACTCCATATTTGGCTGCTGATTTCCGAAATGAGAGTTTATTTTCCAAAAAATTATCGATAGCTTTAAAAATTGCCTCTTCGTCCACCACTCCACTCCTAGTTCCCTTTTTCTTGTAATTTCTGAACATAATCGTTCTGAAAAACAAAATTATGGTATATTAATACAAAAAAACAAAAAATGGGGCACATTCATACAGTATGAATGTGCCCCGTACACTCCTGTATGAATCTACCCCATCACAAGAAAATGAAATCAAAATATTTCTAGAAAAAAAGCAAGCATATATAAAATTATTCACAGATTAATTCACAAACTTGACCCTATTATCTTTTAAATAAAATAGAACTGAATAATCTAGAGAGCAGCTTTTATTTAAAAAAAAGACCTTAAAGTGAGCTTATAAAAATACTTATGCCTGGCCGAATCACGTTCTGTGTCACACCGACGCGCGTTTCACACCGACTGCTTTCAAACTCCATGAGCAACCACACACAAAAGTAAGCTACGCATACACGCATAAGTCATCCTGTTGATGTGCGCCTAACATCAGATATATTTGGTGTATGACGGTGCCCCTTGTATGAATCTGCCCCACTTCCCCCTACATTTGTATGAAACAGTCATATTACATTTATAAGTGTAAAAATTAATTACAGGCTAACACCACATGTGCTATTTAAGGTTAGAAATCAATATTATTAACATACATAATTCTAAACATAAAGGAGGCAGATCGAATGATAATTATAAGGTTATTATTATTAGGTTGGTTCTATATTTTCTAGTTCCTCATATGTTGCAGCTGCAGGTTTGTTACAAGATTGGCTTGACACACAACCCTAAAAATGTATTACACTATTATTAGTTAAAAGTATAGAAATAATCTTTAAATTATGAATTACTAGCTTCTGCCCGCAACTTCGTCCGCGTAGAAGTCGAAAATATTCCACGGGATCCCGTCCCCGACTTGCTTGACAAAGATTATATTAGCTCGGCTAATATGCATGATATAAAGATAATTTATAGCCTATAGCACTCAGGGATAATGCAGCTACATGCAAGCGAAAGAATTTTCAAAATCGGTTCGGTAGTTTCAGAGATTACCCCATACATACAAACTTACAAATTTTACCTCTTTATAATATTAGTATAGATTATTATTTGTCGACATTAACTAACTGCAGTGGATAAAAGTTAAGTAATTAAGTTATAAGTAATTATTAATATAATAAACTACACTTGTAAGCAAGTTTGCGTAGCTGAGTTTTTGGCCAAAATGATATAAAATATTTTTGCCATCAATTTGCTAAGCAAAAGTAAATAAAACAACTAAAATGTCGACTTTTATGCTCATTAATTTGACTCCTTTCATAACTTTCACTTACCAGATCTTTGAATGTGCCCAGTACAGGTTGTATATTCTTTTCTTTAGTGGGTTTTAATATTATAGTACTTAAAACATTTATTTGTTTCACTGACAGGAATCTAAAATAATAATAGATTGATGAGAACAAAATTGTAGTATTTATGGTTAAGATAGATTCAAAATGAAAATTCATCTTGCTATGCTCATATTCTACATATTTCGAAACGGTGATCTTCATGTCATTTGTAAAGATTGATAACTTACTTTAGGAAAAATGGACGGAATTGCATCATTTGATCTTGTTTCGAAATGCAATATTACTTCGGGCTTGAAATGGCGGCTACAAATTTTGGAACCGTTTCTGACCCTTTTCTGTGTAGAACACTGAGCCACCGGACTCGAAGATCATCATTTTTAGGAAAGCTTAAAATAACAAAAAATAATATATAATGAGAAGAAAGAAAAATAATAAATAAGAAGAATAAAGAGAAGAACATCCACTTTTACATTGAAAACATAGTCACCCTAAATGCAATTTGTAAACAAAGTCACAAAACTTACTTAAAAAAGGAAATTCCAGACCCGGGGTACCCTTTTCACTCTTGCAATTAACCACAAAACACGTCCTTACCATGGTTACAATAACTTGCACTTTAATATTACGAAAACTCACAAAATTAAACATAATTCAAATTTACAAACATACAGATGTCAAGTAAACGTCAGTCGGCAACGTAGTAATTGCCAGGTATAGTATAATATATCACTACTAATTCTTGCAAATTCCATTTTTTTTTTGGTTTAAACATCTTGTGTTTGCGTGGTAAAATAACTTTAATTTTCATTAATATGCATACAGTAATAATGGTAATTCATTTTAAAGATAGAATTCCAAAGAAGTTTAAAACTAGGTGTTATTACTACAACAGACAGGTCGAAAAAATTACCATTGAAATAAATATTTTTAATCTGACACACAGAAGAAAGGGACACAGTCCACACACGGCACTGTCTCGCTCGGAACGAATAGTTCCTTCAGTTTTATACGTGCAAGTTTATACTCTATTGTTTAACAGCTAAGAAAGACTTTCTGTATTCTTTGAGTCATTCGTAAGCAATCCAGTTAGTAGGTAGAAGAGCCTTGGCTACTTGGAAAACTTCACCACTTTACTTCATAATTTAGGTTAATATCTATCATAAAACATTAACAATTTGCAAATAATTTATTAAATAGGACGCATTTACGTTTTCTCGCAAATATCAATGTTTTTCTGGTACCATTTTGATACATAAGGAGTTAAAATTTTGACAATGTTATGGTATTAGTTTCAAGATAATTTATTCATCTCCATTTTGAATGTATTATAATTACACAGTCCTATACATATTTTTCACACAAATACGTTTATATCGCCACAATAATCGTAGAAAATTACAAAAAATGGGGTCTGAATAGGTTCCTCTAAGCCAAATCTGGAGCATATTCTTAACTTCAAAATAACAAGAAATTACAGCCTACCTATGTATTTATCTATACGTTAAGCTAATTATTTTGAACATACATAAAAAACTTTATGATTTATGAGAAAAATAAAATCGGTCTCAAATTTCTTCATACATTTTTCTACCGAACGCACGGCTCCGACCGTCATTCTCAGGGTCTGTCAACTTTGTTCTACGAACCAAAGAGTATGTAAATCCTAACGAACGTTATGTAGGTGGGCTTGAAAAGAAGAGAGAGACAACGACATCAGATTAAAGAGATGAACATATAAATTTTTATAATGTTGCCACCAAAAAAAAAAATTTTGTATTCTCCATATTAATGGGGTTATTTATTGATTTTTAAAGTAAATTACACTCAAAAATACCTTTCTTTATTATTCTGATACCAAAACAAATATATTTAATTAAGAAATGTAACATATTTAATTGATTATTACATAATAAAAAAAAAGTTCCTACGGGCGATAATGTGGCAACACTACTATCCGCACGTCATATTGATTGACGTGATGACGTCACAAGAAAAATGTCTGCCGGCGCCTCAGACTAAGGAAAAAAGAATAGACATGAAATACCTACGAAAAAAGCGTGCATACCTATTGTGAGTCTGGCACAAAGATGGCGGCTTGCCGTAGAGCTGCGCGCATTATAACATCGATAGTTGAATTGCACGGTGCTTACAGAATTCAAAATTGTCGAAAATGAGTTTAACGTTTAAGTAATTCATGGCCTTTTGCTTTAAGTTTTTACTATTTTTAACTAATTTCCCTATAAGTCTTATTTCGTTTCGCAAGGATTAAAAAAATAGGCCCCCAATCCAGATGCACACGTTTTTTTTAGCTTTCTTCAGTTTTATTTACGTGGTAATGTGAGCTATAAAAACGCACACGCTCGAAGAGTGTCATTTTACATGGGAGGCAGGGTACATGGATACTGAATAGATGCTACTGCAATTAAATTAACTATCTGTATTCTGTACTTGTACAGGTATGTTCATAATAAAACAAATTTTACTATGGTGTGGTATGTCTATCCCATTTATTCCCAGTTGCCTCCGCGGCGATCACGAATAAAAAACTGTTGCCTTATGATCGCTGTGTTCACTGCTCGCTTTTTCCTGTGAGCGTAGTATGCGACCGAAATTGCGGCCAGAACAATTGTGGCGACCACGCTCAACATAATGGGTGCGAGTAAAAAACCTCCTACACACAGTGCCGCCGGCTGGGGAGGATGCCGCGCGCGGCTCAGGGTTACTTAGCGCTTGGAATTAAGATTGAGTTTCGTGCGGACTTCTAGTTTCTGCGACTTGTGCCGGGGCATATGTGTAGGAGCCTTATTAGAGTATCACTATTACTGATTAGCATACCACGACTGCAGTACCTGTACCTAAGGTCTATAATTACCAATGAAAAGAATAAATAAATACAAAATACGGTTTATTTTCCTCGTTTGTCAGACTATACTTATTTTTATTAACTAATAATATAACTTAACATTATTTTTTTTATTTAAGTACTACTACATGGCTCGATCAATCATAATAAAACAAAAATTATCATTTTACACAGATTTATTGAAAACTATAAAAGCCGTTTATCCCAGTCATACTTAAGTTCTAAAATACAAATATGTATTCACAATAATCAAATAAGAGCACGTTGCGCAAATTTTATACAAATATACACATTAATAAAACATGAGCATGTTGAACAAACAAAATACAAAAAAAAAATACAAACCACACAATCCTTACTTATTAATATTATTATAAGTGCGAAAGTTTGTTTGTATGGATGGATGTTTGTTACTCAATCACGGCTGAACGGATTTTTATGAAATTTGGCACAGATGTAGATTATAGTCTGGATTTTCTTACTCTGTCTTCTCACTTTTTCATTTAATGTTTTAATTTTTTTCTTCCGATATTCACATTTTGATTTTAATTTTTGAATAATTTCAAGCGCTTTATCCTGAAACAAAAAAAAACGCATTAACTTCTAGTTTTCTGCAACTTCGTTCAAGTTTTTGCCGTAAATTAATTTGAAATTACCAGTTACGCTGCCCACAGTACATACAGTAACATATTATAAAATAGAACACTTACATCTGCATAGCTAGAAGTGCTGCAGACAGGCTCCTCTTCCAGTGCTTTGTGAGAAAAAAAATGTTGTGCCTCACATTCATTAAATTGGGCTGGTAACTGTAAAGAAATAACAACAATTTTTTATATTGAGTGAGTTTGTATTTAAAAGTCAAGATTGCATGGTAATTACCATAAGGAACATAATTATTATTAAATATTACACTTACATCTGCGTTGTTAGAAGTGCTGCAAACAGGTTTCTCTTCCAACACCCTGCGAGGAACAGATCGTTGTTCCTCACACTCGTCAAATTGTGCTGGTAACTATATAAAGAATAACCATAAATGTTTAATAATATTTACATTGCGAATTTAATCACTAACTCACGCTCACATTTGTTTAGCTTGCATTTTAACATAGACACAACATTTTATAACCTGATATATGTATGTATCATTTTCAAAAATTTATCATTATCCATCTCCTTTTGCTATGACTATATCAGGTGTAAAAATATTGCAGGTATATGTGTCTTAATCTGTGTGAGGAGGTGGATAATTAAAATCATATAACTTATATTAGGTTTTGATTCAGTCTCTACGAGAATTTTAAGGATGTTTTATAATTTTCAGAAAAAAAAAGTTATCTATTTATTCTGACTGATGCGTATTTAAACCTGAAACTTTATACCAGTATTTCAGCAATATAGAACTGCTGTTGCTGACATGCTTCTCGTCCCTCCTCTCTCTCCATCAACTGGTTTGGATTGGTTACTTGTCAGTAAGTAGGTAAACACAATAAACTTGTCTATTTTCAAAACTTACCAATAATTCACTTGAAGGCAAAGCATCATCGCGCAGTATTGTTATATTTAAAGTTCGGTTAAAACATTTATCTTCAAAATGCAGGGAACAAATAAAAATATGCTTGGTTGTAGTATTCAAATTTTCAATCCCAAGTATATACAGCCACTGTTCTTTTCTTTCTTTACATGTTGGCAATCTAAAATCATAAAAAGAAATCGAGTTAAATAATATTCACCTGTCGATATGTTTTATCGATAAATTGAAAATTCCGAACCGTAACTCTAACTCTCTGTTTACTAACAAATGATTTGCTTAAAAATCATATAATATCAACAGTAAAACAGTAAATAATTACAGAAAAGCAAGTGTATCTTTATAAACTTTCCCAAAAATAGCAAAATCTTTCAAAATAATAGAAAAAAACAAGATATTTTGAATGAATTCCGTTAGTTACCTGTGCAACGTTGTATTGGGATGTTTTTGTTGCTTTTCATGCGGCAGCCTAACACACTGCACCTACCCATGATAAATGCAGTATTATGCAAGTTCTTACACTATAAACAAGCACAATTTTCGCCTATTATCACCAAATTTTCTTAAAAACACTGAAACAAGCAAGTCGCGATGACAACTGATGTACTTGTTGTTGGCTGTGACAAAACATGGCGGCCGGCCGCAGTTAGGTATTTTGTGACATCACCAAAGTTATGTTGCCATTTTTGGCAATGATAAAACTAATGTTGTCCTTTTTTACATATGGTTACTCTCACAAGTTAAAAAGAGATGCTGATATATCAGTAACTATGCCGTCGAAATGCATCATATTCCTATAACTACTGTTCGTATAGAATGTTTATGCCATGTCCTCTTTTTTTCCTTGGTCAGAGGCCGGCGCTCGCCCACCATTTTATCTTGTATTTATGTTTATTTGTAATAAATAAACTAGTTCCATTTAATTCTACCTGCATTGATAACGTTGAGTCGAGTTTGCTCCTCCGTGGTTGTGTTTTGGTGAAATTAAGTGTGTATATTTGTGAGATAGAGAATTAGAGACTCGGTGTTGAGACAGTGACTCTTGTTTGATTTTTGTTTAATTTCGCGATGAGTTCGCAGAAAGAAAACACTAGAATCTGTTGCATGTGTGGATCTTCACCTTCTAAAGATCCCAATATTACTTTGCATCGGTTTCCAAAGCCTGGCTTAAAAAATGCTCTGCGGTATGTACCTACTGTACTTTCCATGCTATCCATATGTCAATCCAGCTTCTAACTACCATTAACTAACGTAACATACCTAATTTATTTGATACCCTTTGCTAATATCCCAACTTTCGTTGCCTAAAATCATTAGGTATCTACCTACTTACTGTAAAAACCTTTCTCGCCTACACCATTTCCGTATCTCTTTCAACCAAAGCGAATATAGAAAGTTTAGTTTTTTCTTATGATATAGTTTTTTTAGGAACATGATAGTTTTATTAATAAGGGGTGTAATTTTGATATATTTGAATTTCCAGTTGTGAATTATGGGCAAAGTATTGCTTCCCTAACGAAGCGTGGTCTTCACCGAAATTCCAGGATGGACTTCATTCTAAGCATAAGATGCTTTGCAGTAAACATTTTCAAAGCACATGTTTTATTGAGAAGAAGTTGTTCAGAACGGCTGTACCTGGTGTTCAATGCCAGGTTAGTACATTTATCTTAACACTTGAAAAGTGCATTTAAAACACCTGCCTTACATTGCAAAGAAATACAGACATTATGTTATGTGTAAGTGTAACACATGCTATAATATTGTAGCAGAATAATGATGTTGTTAACCTGACATTTAAGGAAATGTTATAAGTAGTTTATCTAACTAATGCTTTCATATCTTATAAATATTAAAATAAGTCTGACTTTCGTTTTGTAACTTTTCTGAACGTTAAAGTTTACTTGAGAGGAAGGATATAAGCTAGCTTTTATCTAAAAAAAATGAAAGCGTTATTTCATGTAGATGTAATATATTATCATATATCACACAAAAGCTACTATAATTATAATGTTTTTTCAAGCTTAATTTAATCATACCAATTTTCTTGTATGTGAAAATGTGTTACCTCATCTATAACTTATTTTAATTTAATTGAAGTATTTAAATCAACCTATAATTTTCAGGATACAACAATTTCTAATCTGCCAGATCAACCTGCCATATTTGAACCTGTTGCCGGTCCATCCAGAATTTATCCTTTAGGAGAACATAATGAAAATATTATCACCCCAACTAATTCTGGAATGTTTGTATGCGAGTCTTCAAAACAAGAAGGTGACCAGAAAAGCAAAATGTTGCTAAAGAAACTAAAAAGTAAAATAATCAAGGTTTATAGATTACAAAAAACTGTAAAACATTTAAAAAATGAAGCATTTTTAAATGTTATTTCTAACAGTGAAACAGTTAAAGAAATCCTAAATAATAAAATGAGTTCGACGTTTGCACTGTTACTGCAAGAACTACAGAATTATAAGAGGAAGATCCCAGGGCGCAGGTGGAACATGGAGGCTAAGATAATAGCATTGAGGCTCTACAAAAGGTCACCAACAAGTTACAAACTATTGAGGAGAATGATTTGTTTACCATCACCCAGCACATTAAAATGCCTCTTAAGCAAATTTAAGATGAATGTGGGAACACACAAAACAACACTTACTGTGTTGAAAAAGACAACAAAACACTTTAGGCCATCCGAAAGAGAGTACATATTGTTGTGGGATGAAATGTCATTGAGAAAAAATTTATGGTACAATCCTAAGGCGGATTTTATTGAAGGATTCCAAGACCATGCTACACAAGGTAGATCTCCACAGGCAGCTTCATATGCCCTTGTATTTATGGTAGTTGGAGTTAGGAGGCAAGTTAAGCAGCCAGTGGCTTATTATTTATCAAGTGGTTTTGTCACAGCCGACAGACTATCTGCTTTGATTAAGGAGGTATGCATTTCTTCTTCATTTTGAATTATGATCATGCTTATTTAACTCTTTGCTGAAAATTATGATGATTAAAAAAATGTTTTAAGTTTATTTGTCATTAATCTCCCATTGAATACTTTCAGGTTTTAAATTGTTGCTTTGATGCTAAAATAAATATATGCGCTTCAGTTTGTGACTTGGATGGAGTAAACAAGAGAGCTCTTTGTCTATTAGGAGCTTCTGTAGAGAATCCCTACATAGAAGTAAGCAACCACAAAATTGTCACACTATTTGATACACCACACCTACTAAAGTGCTTCAGAAATCTCTTTATGAAATATGATGTTAAGTTTAGGACCAATATGACATCAGACAACAAACAAGGAATTGGTAAGTCCTTATTTTATATAGTTGTAAAAAATAAATTGTTTAGTAATAAATATGTACAAAAAGACCCCAATATTATTTTTTTAAAGATACAAAATTAACACTTCATAATTCTAATACTTTTAATAATTACTTTACAGAAATCGCTAAATGGAGCCACATCAGACAGTTTTATGAATTGGACAATAATAATCCCAATTTTGTATTTGCACCATGCTTAAGTAAAGAACACCTTGATCCTAATTCGAAGCAAAAAATGAGGGTAAAACTTGCAGCACAAGTTTTAAGCCACTCTGTTGCAGCAGGAATATATACCAAAATAGCTGGAGGTAAGAAACCTTTTATAGTCAAGTTCAATCTCATTTATTCACTCAGTTCATAGTTATTCATACTTATAAACATTTAAAGACAACACCCTTTCTTACTCATTACTTTCAACAGTAGGTATTGTAATGTAGAGTCATCTCTTTAATAAAGGGTAAAACCATCTAGTAATTTTAATATACTTTTAATTATTACTTAGTTCTATCATCATCATATCAGCTGTAGGACGTCCACTGTTGAACATAGGCCTCCCTTAATATTTCCAATAGGACCGGTTGGAAGCAGCTTGCATCCAGTGCGAACCTATATTTAAACTTAGTCCTATATTGAACAAGTAACTAGCCCCATGGTTTTTATCATTTAAAAATTCATTAATAGTATAGTAACTGTTTGGTTCTTGCTTAAGGGTGCATAAAGAAATGTACCCTAAGATTAAGAATGATTTGTCATTAAATATCTAACAAAACTCTTTTAAATTTAATTAACAAGATACATATTATAATACTTTTTTGGTCTGATTTACAATCATGATTATTTCACAATTTATAAAAAAATTAAGTAAAAAGAATGTGTATATTATGTATACCAGTCTTACCAAACGGGTATTGTGTTACCCAGAAACTGGGTTGTGGAGGTCAGATAGGCAGTCGCTCCATGTAAAACACTTATACTCAGCTGCATCTGGTTAGACTGGAAGCCGATCCCAACATATTTGCGAAAAGGCTAGACAGGTGGTTATATATCTATGCCAGCAAAGCCAGAGGTCAAACGCTAGTTAATAATATGCTTACTCATATTGATTTCATTTGTTTATTGTGAATTTTCAGTTGACATGCCGACTGAAGCCTTGGCCACAGCTAATTTAATCACAAATATGGATGAACTGTTCGATGGTGTAAACGCGTCGACACCAGACCTAAGAAGAGGAAAAAATTTTCCACAAACATAAAAAATTCTTCGGAACATCTGCAAATGTTTAATAAAATGATTTCTTTTTTTAAAACCCTTGAATTTTTGGGATGCAAGGGCAATCCGCCATCAAAAGACGGGTGGATTTGGACCCTCAATGGCATAGAAATGGTGTGGAGAATCCTCAGTGCCAAACATAAATCAATTAAAAGTCTGTCTACAAGAAGATTTCAGCAGGACCCACTTGAAAATTTATTTGGGTGTATACGCTTCAGCTCTGGGTCCAATAGCAACCCCACAGTTGGACAATTCGTTGCTGGATTAAAAACTGCCGTAATAAGCAATATGGCACATAATAGCTCAGGCAATTGTGAGCTGGATAGCAACAGTGCCATCATAACAAACTTTAAAACATTTCTGACACCAGCCACAGACTTACGCACTGACACGGAACAATGCTCGGAGTATTACCAAATAGAAAAAGAAATTGAAGAAAATATTTCTTCCTCCCTGGGACAAAACTTGGAAGAAGGAAGTAGCAAACTTCAAGCATGTGCCTATGTCTGTGGCTTCATTATTAAAAAAAGTAAAAACAATTGTAATGATTGTAAAAATATACTAGTGTCCGAAACGCCAGAGGAAGTCCATAATTTTATAGAATTTAAAAATTATGAATCTATGAAAAAATCTCTTTCATATGCCTCTAAAAATTTAATAGATTGTGTAGAAAAAAGTGCAAGCTTAATTAATACATTTTTAGAAAAAGAGGCGTATGGAGAAAATATCAAAATGAAAATAACGCAATTGTTAAAGGAATCTATAAATTATGACTTCCTCGAAAATTGCATGGAACACAAAGAATTAAATATAACATACATAATAAATAGTGTCTTCCATATTAGCATTAAGAGATACTGTATATTGAAAAACAGAATGTATTCTGAAGAGGCGTGTAAATCTGCATTAAAAAGAAAAATGAACATAATTATGTATATATAAAATGTCAGTGGTTTAGTAGTTCAGTGGTTAGGCTCAGCGTTGATAAATCAGTAAGTCAGTCAGGATAAGTAAATAATATTCAGGGTTAAAATGTTAAATTCTCAAAATGTAGGACATTTTTCATATCAGTATTTTGTAATTATTGTTTGTCATAAGTATTAAAAAAGGGCTTTGATGAGCTATTTAAAAAATTCACCACATTCTCAAAGATTGGACATTTTGGAAGTAGGACATTTTGGGAATTGGACTTTTTGAGAATTGGACATTATGCCCCTGAACGTTATATAATTATGTATAGATTATGTTCATTTTCTTTTCTAATTTATTATTTTAACACCTTGTTTTATTAATGGATAATGTTTGGCATGGCGCCTCAGTCAATGCTGAAGATGTGTGGTATCATTAATATTGTTTAAACATGAAACAAAAATGACAGTTTTGTCTGCCTTTAACCAAAATAATAAGTATCTTTCTTCCTAATCATTTTACTTATTTATTTTATTAAACTGAAATAGTACATTAATTAATAAAACCATGTCGTAAACTTGTGTTTGAGCTTGCCTAGGACTATATGTTCAAATTGTATGCAATAAGCCCATCCATACTTGTTATTTTGGTTGAAGACATCTGCAATACTTAACATTTAAAAAAAATTGCATAATCTCATGTACATCTTATTTTAAGAATTTGACGTTTAATTTGCAGTTTAGATTTGCCGACGAAATTTGTGATTCATATTCATATTCATTTATTTGCTTTCAGTGGCGTGCCTAGGGTTTCAAAATAACGCAAGCCCAATAAAATTTTAACCGATTTCAAAAAAAGAAAGTTCAGTTTTCGACTGAGTATGTAGGTACCTACGTATGTATCATCGCAATTTTCTCATAAACTACTGGTTAGGTACAATAAATTAAAAGTGAATTCATCCATCTTCTTCTTTCCTCTTCTTTCTTCAATTTCACTCTTGCTTGTCGTGCGCGGTGAATGAGGTAACCAAAGCACACTGAAGGCATGCTAGTGCTAGATTGAATATAATAAACATATCAGCAATTGCATACCTCCGGTGGCTTTGAAAAAAGCCGTTTGGTTTGGTTTGCTTCATTGCTTGAGGGAACAAAGTTATGGTAAGTAGTTGCTTCCTTCGTAACAGAACCCAGGTTACAGACAAAAAAAAAAAAACAAAACAAAAAGTTACAAAACGAAAGTTAAAAAATAGCCAGATAGAATGTAATAAGGAATTTAAATAAATTATTTATATTCTAATTGGAATCGTCTATCTTTCTTAAGAAATGATTTAATTACATCAGAGTAAAATGTTGGTGATCGTTTTAATTCTACCAACAACTGTTTTTCAATAGCTATCATTGATAATTCGGAAAGACGCTCTTGACCTTGTGTATTTCTCAGATAGGTATGGATACGTTTAAGAGACGAAAAAGCACGTTCCGCGGAAGAACTTGTAGCCGGAATAGTTACAACAAGATACGCTAACTTTAACAGCTCGGGAAAGGCATCTTCGTGGTTATTTATTCTCATGAATGAAATCAATTAATTCGAAAACATTACGATCTTTCAGATCAGGACTAGAATACAAGCAAATCAATTGGCTTTTTAATATTTGTTTGTCGAAATAGTTTGCATAAATGTCAAATAATGAATCTAATTCCTCTGTAGGAAAATGTGAGTGATAATTGTCAAATTTTTTGTTGTTGAGCAGTTGGAAGATCTTTAATTTATGAATTTCAGAATATCGGTCAGTAATTTCGGTATTAATGTTATCAATTACTTCTACAAAAAGTCGTCTGTATTCCGTTTTTGCACAGCGTACGTTGCGTCTCAAACGAGGAGCCGAGTTATTTTACAACGTGTTACAACTAGTTTTATACACTGATCTATTAAATTTTCGTTTATGCGATTTACTAGTCTGAGAAATACACAGATTAGGCGTCGGTTTTAATGAAGAAATTAACTGTTTTTTCTGAGCAAAGTTTAAAGATTTTACCTTATCTTCGCCAATCAAAACTTGAACGCATTTTAAATCCTCACAAGGTACAGTCGCCAGCACGTCAACGTATACCATATACATATCTATAACTATGACGCGCTTTGCAGTGTTAGAAAGAAAGTAACCTTCACTTGATTGGTGAAGTTATCAACGTTTTTAAAATTGCCCAATGGTTGCACATACTAATAATTGGGAGCCAATCATGTCTCACTAGGAATAAGCCACACCCTCTCGCGCATGCGCGTACGCCACTACTCACGAGTTTTACCGAATCTTTACGAAATTGAACGAGTCCCTCGACACATGATGACATGACATGACGTGACGTCCATTGTTTGTTTCGTTTACCTATGTTATGACAGTTGTTTTTATTCATATATTTTATACTGTGTTGTGTTGTGCTGTGCTGTGAAATGTATTTAAAGAAATTATAAACATAATAATATGCCGCCTCAATTGACGCAAATTCAGAGAGAGCGCATCAAAGCGCTTCGATTGAGTGGATGCCGGCTGATGGATATTTGACTAGCCGCCATAATGGTGAGTAATATTTTTTGTAATTTTTGTATTTTTATATTGAATCTAGTTACCTCTATTCCATCTAGCGATGTTTATGTGTAAATTGTCGGGGTTAATGTGTAGATACCAAAGGAATTCAAGGATTTAATTAATAAGAGGTTATTATCCTTTACTTTATATTACATATACCGGAAGGTGTGTTTCAATAATATAACGTAAGACGTGTGATCCCAAGCAGGGCTAAGGGAATACAGTACTGTTTCACATAAGGAATATCAGTCAAGTGGTGACACTGGGCTCGGAACATTAAAAACAATATTTATGGGTTAGAAAAAAGAACTAGTATGATTGATTTATGTTTGCTATACTCCAACACGCCCCCTCAAAAATAAATCTCTTTCTTTTACCTAATTACGATATAAAACTCCACATTATATCAAACACTAGTACTCTCGCGGGGCTTCGCTCCCGTGGATTCTATCACGGTAAAAACATAACTCTCCTTTTTTGCAGTCGGGTAAAAAGTAGCCTATAACCTTCCTCAAGCTTCAAGCTACTTCCATACCAAATTTCATCCAAATCCACCCAGTACTTTCGAAGATTAGCGCGTTCAAGCAAACAAACAAACAAACAAACTAACAAACTTTTCCGCTTTATAATATTAGTATAGATTATACAAGAATAAACACACCTTTTTATTTATCTCTGGGAATACAATATTATCATGGTCCAACATTTGTTGCGCAGGATTAGGTTAACCTAGTAGGAAACCCAGCAAAACCTAATCAGACCAATCATTTTCATCAATTAATGAAGCTATAAATGTTATTTATTTACTTATAACCAAGCTAATAATCCATATTGCATACTCATATTATGTTTACAACATCATCATCCCGAATTTCATTCTCATACTGGTGTAAAGCTCCATGGAGAAACATTTCAGTATATCAGCCAGCTGGCTATCTGTAAAAACATAAAACATTTTAATTATTTCTCATCATTATATTCAGTAAGACTGCTTGCAATGCCTTTACATCAACTATTTTCATAAAAACAAATAGTAGCCAATAGTCATCACTTCGACTTTAAGCACACACTGTTCATTGACCACATAATTTTAACAAGTAACACTGGATACTTTCCCTATTGCTAGTCAAAGTCAACAAATATCTACTTATAACATTATGAAATAATTTTGTTTAAAAGTTATCTTGAGATTTATACATATGTTTGGTTTCAATATCTCAGGACTCTTTTATTTCTTACATCAAGTATCCCATAAGATTGTTACAATAAGGCCCTTGTAATTTCTCATGGAACTTAAGCTTTTTAGTCTATAATATTTTGAAAGTGGAGTGTGAACTAATTTACAATCTCTCAGGTTAACTTCTCAGGAACTGTTATCAGCATTTACTAATTCAAAATAACTTGTTGTTTTCTGACTAAGCTGCTTTGGTTCACAGTAAACATTTTATTTTAAAGTTTTTGATCTTCAGTGTTATTTAAGTATGTATGTTTTACACTAGATCGTCAATATTCAATAGTACTTACATATTCTTTATAACATGACAACATCACGCCTGTAATCCTCTAAAGGGAAGTCAGAGGTGCATGTAAAGTGCATTATCAGATCCACACCTTTTTATTTACCACATCCCACACCTTTACTATTAACAGTTTTAGAAATATATTTTGTTTTTGTTCTGCAAACAAAGTAAACAGTAGAACCAAATACTTTTAAATACATACTTTAATTGTGCTTTGTTCTGATTCCATTACTCAGGTGTGTTATTTATCCCAGTGCTCCCCAGAACAATCTAGAATGATATGTCATATTTAGACTTGAGTACCGAAACGACTCCATTCTGTATTCATTGTTCTTAATATACTTTAGGCATTAACATTGAAAGCCACAGTATAAAGTACTGTTTAGTGGTAATTAATACCTTTTTGAGCACACAACTCTTTAAATTATTTGGAAACAAATTTCTCTCTCTTATCACAATACAAGTTAATAATTCTCAGACCAAAATTAAACACATTTTGTAATATAGTTTCGAAACAACAAAAACATTTCATCCGATTTATCCACAAAATCACAACAACCCCTGTTTATCAACAGACGAAGAAGTGATAGGCTGCAAACATCTGTGTGCACTTTAAATAGAGGTTGTTTCCAATCTTGTTTTCAATTTGTCTTGTAACAGCACAACTTTTTAGCAACAATTTTACAGTGAATAAAAAAAACCTTCTGTAATCCATATTTTTCATTTAATAACTTAGAACTTTTGATCATTTATTCATGTTAATGTATTGCATTGAATATGTAACATTTTTTATTATTTATACCTACTGTTATGGAATATAATGATATCATAATATCGTTTTTTTTTTGTAAAAAAAATGCATATATATGTTAATTTTGTAAAAATAAAAGTAAAAGTTTTGCAATTAAAGACATCTAATTAATCATAATTAAGTAGTTTATTCATTCAAAAAATGTTTCAATCTCTGAATATCTTCCAGTCCCATTCGCACTTTATATTTGAAAGAACTCATTCTGAATTTTCGCGGAATAGAAACTGTATGTCTAGCAGCTGGAGAGGTAGATATCAAAGCCATCAAATATGCATCCTGTTCAATCTTGTTATCAAGGTTATTGAAATTGGCAAGTATCTTTTCACGATCTCTGGGTGACACTTTAATAAAACATTGGTAATGCTTGCATCTAAAACAATGTAATAGACTGAGTTAGGCCTATTATTTCAAGATACTAACGAAAAAAATAAATACAATGTTATCCTTTGTTGTTTGTCACCCTTTACTTTCTTGTTTTTAATAATAGTTTTTGAACATTATTAATTGATTAATGAACATAACATATATTTCACAAAACATTTTTGACAGCTATGACTGACGTAATGACGTTTTAGTTTTTCACAAAAACTACATAACTGCGTTCAGAAACGTCGTTTTTGTAAAAAATTTACAGTGTGACTCTGTGGTAATTATGCTGTTTTTATAAAATCGAATTAAACTGTCTAGTGTAACTTTTCCTATAGATCATATTGCCATCATTAAAAACAAAACCTTAAAATTGTTAGTTACATAGGTTTTGTAAGAAAACCCTTCAATTGTATCACTTTCATAAAATAGTACTATTTTATGAAAGTGATACAATTGAAGGGTTTCTGTAGTATACCTGGTACACCCATTATCTTGGTAACCCGTAAAATCTTACATTTCACCAGAATTTAATCTTAGCTTTTTAAGCTCAATGAAGCATACTGCCAAATATTCTTGATTTTCCAATGATTTAAAACTCCAGATCCAGATATAAATATATGGATACTTATCTTGCCCATTTTTACATATGGTTGAATCATATTGCATCATGTAGTTTTGAACTAACCAACCAAACCATTCTTTTATTTTTAATAATTAAACTTTTCAACCGACGACAAAAAGAGGAGGTTATCAATTCGACGCGTATATTTTTTTTTTTTTTTTTTTTTTTTAATGTATGATCATCGATTACTCGAAGAGGGCTAAACCGATTTGGAAAATTCTTTTTTTGATTGAAAGGGTATACTTCGATATTGGTCCCATTTTCATAAACGTCAGGATCTGATGATGGGATCCTGGAGAAATCGAGGGAACTCTTCAAATATTATAGGCACACCTATGTCGTTTTGGGTATTTATTATAGTAACTTGTGCAGTTGCTCTCAAAAAGTACCATTTGAGGAAGTGGAACTGATGATGAAGACCACAGATGGCCGCCGAAACTACTCAATAATAAGTATTGAGTGGATTGCGATTCGATTACTTGAATATGGATGTTACGCACTTTATGCTCGTCACAATGCATATGGTGATGTAGAGCTGATGGTGAAGTACCAGGAGAACTCCTCAACAATTAACGGCCCAGCATTGGGAAAAGCAATATTTTGTAAAAGGTTATAAGTAATTGATAATTAGGCTCTTGTAACTAGGTAAATTAAAAATAGACCAACTAAAAAGAGTGAAATAAAAACTTTTTACCAAAAAATTAAACCGACTCCCAAAAAACACTGCAAAGTGAAAAATAACTTTAATTTCGGAAGTCGGTGCCAAAAACGAAAATACAAAACTAAAGACACCGACTACCGAAATTAAAGTTATTTTTCACTTTGCAGTGTTTTTTGGGAGTCGGTTTAATTTTTTGGTAAAAAGTTTTTTTTCCAATAATGTTCACTGTATGGCAATTCGTGTTTATAATAAATTACCTAATGTTTTTAAAGATCATAACTTCATGACATTTAAAAAGAAATTATTTAACTTCCTATTGGTAAAGTGCTACTACTCAACAGATGAGTTCTTAAATGAAAAGTTTGATTCTAAATTTAAATTGGACGACGACTTGCCTTTACATTCCTAATAATTGAATTGAATCTAATACCTATGATATTGTATTCAATAATTCTTAACATTGTTTTTATTAATACCTGACATTATATTTAGTATTCCTTGACATTTCATCTGATAGCTTTTGACATTATATTTAGCATGCCTTGACATTGTATTTAATAATTCCTGACATATTTAGTATTCCGTTAAATTGTATTTAATAACTCGTGGCATTCTAATTAGTATGCTTTGACATAGTATGTAATAATTCGTGATATTATATGTAGGATCCCTTGAAATTGTATTTGATAACAGTTACTGTTTTCCTTATCCTTGACATTGTATGGTTTTTATCAATTGATTTTAATTTAATTTAATTTCTTGAAAATATTTGTACGCTGGAAACAGCAGAATATTTTGGATGTAAAATTGTATGTAATACCTTGTAACAATAATATTCTAACAAATAAATTTATTATTATTATTTCCTTTATTACATTTTATATACAGATTAATTACATTTTTAAATATTCCTATAAAAACAAAAAAAAACATTTAAAAATATAAAAAAAAACAGTAGCCCATTGGTATCGGAACAGGGTCAGATAGTAGGCATACCCAAATACTTGTTTCAGTTGAGCCGACGGATCTTAGGTGGATGGAATCCGAGAGTTGAGTTCCCACGGATTCCATAATCACCCCTCGCTTTGCATGCATGATCGCACATTTGTCCACCCCAAATTCCATCCTGATGGCGCTACTGAAGGTTTCCGTTACCTTCAGTAGCTCCATGAGTTGCAAGTTGCTGGGGGCAAAAAGTTTCAAATCGGTTGAGAGCCAGACAAAACCACAGTGGGCTCAGACTATCACCCTGAAAAATACCACACTCAATCCTAATCGGTTCGCTGTTTTCCTGGATCTGTCGACATCCTGGGTAGCAGAGGACCGTCTTCCATTGCCCCATACATGACTATTATTATTATTTATTTGCTTTCAAGTGACTTCTTTTTATTTCATAGGTATTCTTCCACAAATGTCCTTTTTTAACAACATGGTAACATTTCTTGTGTTTAAAATTTGTCTTGAATGGTTTCATTAACTTTTGATTTTCCTGATGATTTCTTTAATTGATTGAAATTTCAGTCTGAATTACTTTTCAATTTAAATTTCGTGCTTTGCTTTTCCCTCGTTTAACCTAACATACTGTATAAGTATTAATACATCTTTGCCTATAGTAATTGAGTAATCATGGGCAAATAATCTATAGCTATTTGTTTCGTTCCAGAAAAAAACTGTTAAACTGCTTCGGCGGTGGGAAGAACCATAGAAGCCTACCGCCGGCAACTCCACGCGAGAGCTACTATGGCGATAGACGATGCGGCTATGGACTGGTCGCTGCACACTCCGCCGATCCTTTTTTGACCACACGAATAACATCAACAGCGTGAGTCCATGTGTAGCTTTCTTAAAAAGTGAATAACAAAATTGATTATAATAATACCTACTACCTAATAGACATGTAGGTAGTTGGAAGGGCGACGCAAACCGGTTTTACGCGCGCCGCGCGGCCAGTCTCAGTGATTGTTATTACTACTTATTAGTATTACTATTAGATAAATCTTCAGTTCTTTACAAGAGGTGGGTTGTAAAGAACTGAAGATGACAAAGAAGGAAGGAAGTTCTCAATTCGACAAATTGTTTATTTGATTATGTTTATATTTTGAATATTTTTAACTCTCCTATACTCATTTAAATTTTATTCTAACGAATGTTTCAAATTGATGTATTTTTTTATTGTTGATAGGCTTGCGTTTGACCACCATCTCACCTGATGTTAAGCGATGATGTGGTCGAAGATGAAGCACGCTTGCCTAGAAGCAACCTATTCACTCTTGACTTAAAGACTCCCAGGTTATAGCTATCAGGAAACATAGAATCCGGCAGAGAATTCCACTCCTTAGCTGTACGCACAAGGAAACTATTCCCAAAACGTTTTGTGCGTATGGGTGGGATGTCCACCATGTAACCACAGTATAAAGATCGTATTTAGACTGTGATGTAACGATGGCGCAACGCCGTTTGCCTAGTAGTCCGGTAATGGAACGGGCTTGGCGGAACTAGACTGCAATTCCATCGCACACTCCCCGAAATGTAACCGATAGAAAACCGATAGGCTTGCAACACGTCGCCGATGTTCAAGGCTCTGAAGCTTTCTCTTGACCAGTTTTTCGTTGCCAATTGGGTGGGATGTCCACCATGTAACCACAGTATAAAGATCGTATTTAGACTGTGATGTAACGATGGCGCAACGCCGTTTGCCTAGTAGTCCGGTAATGGAACGGGCTTGGCGGAACTAGACTGCAATTCCATCGCACACTCCCCGAAATGTAACCGATAGAAAACCGATAGGCTTGCAACACGTCGCCGATGTTCAAGGCTCTGAAGCTTTCTCTTGACCAGTTTTTCGTTGCCAATGAGCCTTTTGGCCGTTTCTCGATAGTCTCAAGTGCATCAAGCTGGTATTTGGCAGATCCGTCCCAAAGATGAGAGCAGTACTCCATACACGACCAAACTTGTGCTTGATAAAGGTTGAGCAGCTGTTCCAGTGTGAAGTACCGTCTCACCTTTGCTAGGATTCCCAATTTTTTTGGCAGCCAATAAGAGCAGCCAATAAAAAAATTTAAGGTTGGATGTCAACGTAACCCCAAAAAGCTCGATGCGATCAGTTATCGTCACGATTACACCACGGAAAGAAGGAGCTGGTTGAAATTGGGTCCTTTTTGCGGAGAATAGACACGCTCGGGTCTTAGCAGCATTAAACCTGACCAAGTTGGCATCGCCCCATTCAGAGACAGTCTTCAAAGTCAAGTTCAAGCGCCCAACCATGACTTCTCGTAGAGACTGGATCTGTGACCCACCAGCACGCGCGCTGGATATATATCGGGCGTACATACACCCGCGCGTGCTCTTAAATTGTGCTCCAGGGTAAACCCCTGGAGGAGGTGGCCGCCATCGTCAGGGTGGGTGGCTGCTCTCCCGAGCAAGTGAGGGCGGGCATTCTACGCCCTGACCACACGGGCATGCGAACCCTAGTGGTGAACTGCCCTGTAGCGGCGGCCAAAATAATTACAGAGGGCCGAAGACTCATAGTTGGCTGGGTATCCGCGCAGGTCAAACTGGAACCCAGAGCGGGAGAAGTTATTCGATGATTTTCCCACCCAGAAAAAAAAACAAAAAGAAAAAAGCGTAAACCCCTGGGTGTCATACCCAGGGGTTTACGCTTTTTTTCTTTTTGTTTACGACACGTCTGACGGACTTCTCCGTTCGTTCGTCCGTTCTTCTCTCGGACGTCTCCGATAGAAATAATAGAGCTGGTTTTTCAGTCTCGAGGTGATGATGGACTGCGACGAGATTTGAGTGCAGACCTCGGATGTAAGGTGCACTTTAAGAGAGAGGGAGTGTAGCCACTATTTAAAATTTCTCCTCCATGATGATAACCTTCAGGCCCACATTGGGCGGATGGCATCGATTGGGGGACTGGTCTGGAGACTGCGGGGACGCCCGAGCCCCCCGAGAATGTCCATCGGGCCCTCTCATCTTGTCGCCAACCAGCACGATGGTGCATTTCGGAATTTTTCGACAGTTGGCGGGGCAGCCTTTCATGTGTGGCTGGCACACTCCTTGGGCCCCCAACTACCTGCGGTCGGCTAGCGGTGAACCGTACCTCGGATCCCGCTACCCTCCATGACCATCATACGTCCGCACCAGTTTGAGCCAGATTAGTCTGCCCGCAGTGGAGCAGCCATTTTGACCCAACTCCTTAATAGGCTACACAGGGCATCGTACCGGAACACGGCTAGGCCGTTTGGCGGTATGTTTTTGCCCTGTGGGTGGTCACAAGCCTGCGGTTAAAACCTACCACCAGTTAGTGTTACCTGATTAGCACCACCCAGGGACCACGTGTAGGGATTAGCTGACGGGTATTCTCCTACGGACGCGGGTGACTCAGCCCCCTAAATGTTGTTATTTCAAGTTAAACAAGTATCAATTTTATTTTAATGGAAATTAGATGATTTCAGAGTGACTAGCACTACTAGACTAGCAGTTATAAAAATGTTTGAAGTTGTAGCGTATACTGATCTTTATTGTGTAGGAATTAAAGTTATTTTTCCATAAACTCATATTTCTCATACTAAAGAATATACGGTAAGTATTAAAATTGACAAAATTTTCTTTGTTTTAGATTTCAATGGACAGTCAGTAGGCGCCTTAAGGATGCCGGAAAGAAGTGCTGCCGCCCTGCCAAGAAGATATTAATGAACCCATCCTATGTGTTAATCCAGGTCATGGTCTATTTAAGTGCCAAATCCGTTCAACCGTTAAGGCGTGAAAAGTAACAAACATCCAGCCATCCATTCTCACAAACTTTCACATTAAATAGTAGCACAGTTTTACAATCCATAAGTTGTATTTTAATATTGTAATTTTTTTATTTATCAAATTAAAGGTTTTTAGGTATTTCCATCCACTGTTTCTCAAAAGCTTATTCTTCCATTCCTTGATTTGGGAAAGACACCAGACATGTCGTCCGTTGATGTTGCGTCATAATAAACTAGCTTCAAACTATCTGGCCGTTCCGCTCCTTTATACAGGTTCTTGTGCAGTTATAATAAGTTGAGCACGCGTACCAATGACTTGGACATATTTTCAAATAGTCTGAATAAATTCAGGCGTTATATCATGACCCTCGGTTCATAGTTGTTTCATTTATTTCTGTTGGAAAAATTACAATCTGTCTTGCTAAATACTTTGCTTTCGCTGTCGGATCCACAGTGACTTCATTTAATTTAATTTTTAAGTTTTTACATTCATATTTTAATTAATTTTTATCCTATTTATTGTTATTGCAATTAATTTTACTATGATGGTTACATTAATTTGTTAGTTAATATTGTTATTTGTATTGTTTTAATTTGAGTTCTCCATTTTAATGTGATTATTGATCACAATCAAATGAAATTATGTTGTACTAGCTTTTACCCGCGACTTCGTACGCGTAGGAAGGTTTTCCCGCGCAAATCCCGATCCCGTGGAAATTTCGGGATAAAAAGTAGCCTATGTGTTATTCCAGAATGTCATCTATCTACTTACCAAATTTCATTCAGATCCGTTCAGTAGTTTTTACGTGAAAGAGTAACAAACATCCATCCATCCTCACAAACTTTCGCATTTATAATATTAGTAAGATTTAAGTTTAAATAAATGAAAATCTATTTATAAAAATTGTAATTAATGTATTAGGAAATAATTTATCTTTTATTTATATGTTTTAATTTCTTTTTACTTTTTCTGTCAATGTTATATTTAAAATTAATCAAACTTAATGATATTGTAATAATTTAGTGTTATTTATGGTATTCTGACTCACTGAAATCCCAATGTTATCTTTGCTTTGTTTCAATGCAACTTTAGCTCAAGATTTTAACGTTAATGTTCTCTTAATTTTTTTTTTTAATTTACCTACTCTTTATACAAGTGCTGTGGACACCTATAAGTGACGAATTCACCACAAACTATTTCATTCATGTCTTTTTTTATTTGTTAAATAACTAGTGAATAAGTCGTTGGTGTGTCAATAAATAAATAAATCTCCATATTTTTCATCACAATTAGCCAGCGGTTTGGCCGTGAAGGCGTAACAGACAGACAAATTTACTTTCGCATTTATAATATTAGTATCGATAATTCTTCTAATAACGTGATAAAGATAGTGTAAATTGAAATTTTATACTTCTTTTCGCACCATTGTTATATTCTTGAGCATTTTTCCATTACTAATTGTTGATGATAATTTAAATTAGGGCCGTCACCCATTGGCGGCATGGCACGACAAGGGATTTTCCAGGGTAAGCGCAAATTATTTGAGATCTTATATTATCTTGGTTAGCATTCACATTTCGGGATACTACGGCATGCCAGAACGTTCCGAAGGATGCCAAAGCAGGCTGTGACGTAACAATTAAATTGTCGCTCCGTGCCGCCTGTGGGTGCCGGGCCTTATACAGCCCAGTCAATCTAATAAGCAAATAAACTTTTTTTTTCTTTCTACAAAAAAAAAAGCTTGTGAAAAATAAATATTATCTACTTAATTTTAGTCTATTGTATAGTTTGGTTTTATAAATTTTGTTGTAAGTATATTTTAATTTAGAGTAGGTATTTGTTTTTAAGTGTTCAATTTTTCAAATATTTTACCATTTATTACCTACATTAAATAAAAAAATTAAGATTGTTATTCCGCATTTTATTTTATTTAACCGTAGTAACCTATCGCATTCTATCGTAGATCTTAATGTAAACTTTCAACCAAAATTGGTTTGAATGAGATCGGGTCAGCAGTTTTTGAGATACAGCATATTTTCTAAAACCGCAAATATAACTTTGTAATTCATACAAACACTATGAAAAACAAAGTTATTTGGTGTAGTTGTAAATAATGTAAATAAGCTAGTTTTAAGAAATTTGTAAGGTTTTTTTTTTTCTTCACACGAGTTCCCATAGGAATAGGTTATTACGGGATCCCATGTCCTTTTCTGTACCCCTGACAACGTGTTACATGCAACATTCATTCGCAGGATGGCTGGTAGCAGCTGGACGAGAGTTTCCGAAAATCGAGTTAAATAGCGTGCAATAGGAGAGGATGATGATGATGAAGTAACGATAATAATAGATTAGACTGCTATAAGCTGATGCTGATGATAATGAAGTAACGATAATAATAGATTACAATTTTCATAATCTAAAATAATAAAAATAATATAATTTTTAAATTCATAATCTTCGAAATCGTATCTTATTACTAGCGCAATAAGGTTGAACTTGCATGTAAAAGCAAACTTCGGTAGGTTATCTCAAACACGGCGAACTGACAAGAGACTTTTTATAGGTATAATTAATTGGCTAAAATTCACACAGGTTCTTGATGGGGTACCTAAGTATCCATATTTTTTCTTTCAAGCAGATTGTGTTATGGGTTTCCAGCATCAAATTTCGTAAAAATACTTAGAACAGAAGAGCAAGGAACGCACGAAAACAGTTGACCGCCAGCCCGCCAGTAAGTAGGTAACAAAACCCGGAAAAGGTTATTGAAAAATGTGGTAATATGAGTAGGTAATACCTACTTAATACTTATAGGTAACTAACGACCCGGCCCGGCTTCGCTCGGGTAATAAAGGTTATAATTTACTTATATATAATTTTGTTTAATCAGTTTCTCGTCCGGTAATTTGCCACACCACACTCATTTATCGGTGATAACTCATAAGATATTCATTTTATTGATATAGTGTAAAAAGCAATTTTCATCTACATTAAATCCTCAACATATCTGAAGTATTTAATTGGATAAGGAGTGAAAAAAAGATTCGTATATGACCCATCATTTTAATGTAATTTGTAAAAGAAAAAAATTGTTATTGTGGGTTATTCTTGTGAGATAGACATAATATGCCATCGCGTATTTTTGTAGATCTATAAAAGAATAGGTAACAATCCCGCCGTATATTGTATTTTTATACTTAAAAGGTTTTGGCAGCGTTTTCGATTAAAGCTCCCGATAGGCTTAATTCTTTCCAACATGTTGAAGTATAATCGTCGTATTTCATTCAATCTACACAAAACCTTAACTTATTATACACTAAAACCTTCCTCAAGAATCACTATATCGATTCTATCTATTAAAAAACCCGCATCAAAATCCGATAGGGGCAGACAGACAGAGAAGCGACTTTGTTTTATACTATGTAGTGATAGAAACAAATAAGTATGTAAAAATGAAGGATTAAGTAAAATATAATTTCAATAAAACAAATTGATAATAGATAAGCTTTCATAAGTATTTTAGGCAATGCGCGGGCCGCCTGCTTTTCTTACCATGCCATTATTTCGATTCGATTCAAGTATTCAACCTGCTACGCTATTTCTTATCGCATAGTATTTTATTCTACACTACGACTGACTACGACGCGCACACACACACATCCTCAAGTACACACTGCAGCACAAAACATTACAAGTAAGAACTGACAAAAAGCTATACATCTCTTTCGCACGATTCTCGCTGTTGTTACTCAAACGCGTTCAAGGTCAAAGTGTAGTAACTTGATGTGCTGGCGACTGTACAATTACCTCCATTGTTGTAGGTAAATCACCAAAACAATTGTATCACTGAGAAAATCTTAGAAAACACAGAAAAATTTAACAGCTTTTTTCTTTAACTCAAGCAAATGAAACTGAAGTGAAGTTAGTTGCACTCTAAGATGTCAGGAAGTACTCAAGTGTTGTCATTTAGGCAAAAAAAGTCGCCAGGTATATGAAAAATCTACCTAATTTTTTTTTATTTTTAAGATATTGCTTGAATACAGTCAAAATCTGTTATAACAACATCCAAGGGACCACTCATATTTGGTTGTAAAAACCGATAGTCGTAATAACCGGTGATGTTTTCAAGGTACAAAGTATTTTGTACCTATGATTTTGGTCTATATAACCGGTATGTTGTTCTAAATGATGTTGTTGTAAACGGTTTTGACTGTATTTAATTTCGTTATTTTAAAAGTCGCTAGTTTTTATTGTTGATAAATGTTAAAAAAGTTTCCAAACACGTTAAAAATCTCCAAGATCTTTCAACGTGTGGCTAAAACGGCAACACTGCAGAGTTGGCAAGCTGACAAGGTCACGCATACGCATGCAACTTCATACGAATGCCCTGCTTATATCTGCCATAGTGATTGATTTGTTCTATGCCTAAGGCCTAACTCGTTATACGGCACATCGCTATAAGTGCGAAAGTGACAGATATAGTATTTGAAAGCCCGGTAAAAGCCGGTGCGTGTAAGCGAGATAGCAATATGTAGATCATTAGATGCTACAAATGCGAAACTCTGCGCGCGAACAATCGCGATGCGTAGTAGTTTAGTAGATTCATTGTGTTATTTTGATAAGAATTAAGCGCGCGAACTTTTAAATAGTTCGGGTTTGACATTGATTCTCTATCGAGCATTTTTTAGTAAGGCATGCCGGGCTTTTGGGCTTATATGAAGGTACCGCCACTGTTTGCTTTCCACAATGTATAACATAACATTATTTAAAATTTATTGTTTGAGTAAAAGATTTAGAAAAAAGAATACTTAAAAAGAAAAAGCCATATTTCCTTATAATTATTGAGATCAGTTACAAACAAGTAAGTAATTATATTATAAGGTATACAGAAAATTATAATAATTAAAGTATTACATGTGTAGTAGATTATGTGAGTAGTAATTATTTGCTGTATTTTATTTATTTATAGTTTTCGGTTAAATATTCGTTTATGTTATAGTATACTTTGTTCAGTAGAAATAGTTTTAGTTAATTTGTAAAAGTGTTATAGTTATTTATGTTCTTAATTTCTTCGGGTAGCTTATTATATAGTTTGATTGACATAACATAACAACTAGAGGAATGCATTTTCAGTCGTGATGTATGTATGTTTAATCTATTTTTGTATCTTAGTGTAATTTTGTTTGTATTAATTAGTATATAATTCCGGGTGGTTACGTACAAATTTACACATTTCAAAAATATATTGGCAGGGTAGTGTGAGGATTTTTAGTTCTTTGAAGTGTGGTTTACAACTATCAGTCTCTTCGATGTTGACTAATATCCTAATAAACTTTTTCTGTAGGGTAAGTAACGTATGTACGTCTGTACTATTTCCCCATAGGATGACCCCGTATTTAAGCCATGCATAGACATAGGCATAGTACGTGACTAGTGCAGTTTTGAGATCTGTTGTTTTTTTATCTCACGGAGTGTGTAGGAGAATGTAGATAATTTAGATCTTAATTTATTAATATGAGACTTCCAATTTATATTCGTGTCAATGTCTAGGCCTAGGAGGGTAAATTTATCAACTACTTTCAATTTAGAGTTATTGAAGCTGTAATTAACATTTATAGGTATTTTTTGGCGGGGGTGAAAAGTCATTATTTTTGTTTTATTGAAATTAATTTCAAGATTATGTTGTGTCATCCAGTTCGTTGTAGTATTAAGTATAGAGTTTATTATTAAGTTTACTATTATTTTCGCATGAGGCAAGTATGGATATGTCATCTGCAAATAAGACACAGGGTTCATTTATATGGTTAGGAAGGTAATTTATGTATACAAGAAATAGAAAACAGCCTATAACGCTTCCTTGCGGTATGGAAGCCTGTATTGGTATGCTGTCAGAACGGAATATTTCTATTTCTTTAGTACTGCGATTAAAAAATTCAATTTCTGCTAATTGTTCTCTGTGCTGTAAATAAGAGGTGAACCGTTCGTGGCATTTACCTCGAATTCCTATGCTATATAATTTCTATTATAAAATGTCAAACTGCACTTTGTCATAGGCTTTTGTCATGTCGAGCAATAATCCTATAGCATATTTTTTATTATTAATAATATTGAGAGCCTCTTGTATATATTTATATACAGCCAAAATGGTGGATCGGTTTTTTCTAAAACCATTTTGACAGTCGTTAAATATATTGTGTTTTTCACAGAATGCATAGACTCGATTACACATTGCTTTTTCGAATAACTTTGATGCTGTTGGTAAAAGGGCAATCGGGCGGTAATTATTTGGATCAGTTTTTGTGTTTTTCTTATGTATGTATTCATTATTATGATTCATGATATCATTACACATAGGTACATACACATACTTGTGATTTGTGAACCTTTTGTACCATATTGCTGGAAATGAATATCTTACTCATATATTTGGTGATCTGTAATACAGGGCTAAACCTAACTCGGACACCAGCTCCTCACATATACAAGGCTGTAATATATTAAGTTATTTTTATATAAATGTATATACCTGTATTGTGAAGAGAAATAAACGCATATAATATTATTTTAATTATTATTTATTAGCCTAAATGAATATTTGATAATTTATAATTATTATCATGCTAAATAAAACTGTCAAGTACTAATCTTTGTTTTATTAGACTGCTCTATAAAGATAAATTTTAGCATTTTATGCACAAGTACAGTTTCTCCTTTCTCGATAGTGATTCTGTTTAGATGACAATTATTGCTGAGCAAAAATTGGGCATCTTATAGGAAACTATCGAGAAACGCACTGTACTTGTACATAAAATGCGATACAACGGTATCAAGTGTATAAAATGCATTGTAGTTTGAAATTCCCGCCCTAGCTTCTACTCTCTAGTTTTCGTGGGCGGAACACAGATGGCGCTGGTCGGTAAGGAAATTTTTTCTCTTAAAACTTGTATGGAGTCGTTATTCTTCCCTCTAGGGTATACCGGGGTTTTGCGGGAAAGTTCTGCCGAGTTAACGCGGCCCCGGAAATTTAGGGCAGCCGAAGGAACAGGGTGGGTTTTTAGTCAGTAGAAATCTGACACACCCTTCCGCTTGACCCAGAGCGGAAGAAGTCATTCGATGATTTTCCCACCCCAAAAAAAAAAAAAAAAAAAAAGGGTATATATGTTCTGTGGTCATTCTGCGCTCAGACGCGCTCGTGAACGCAGGGGTGTATCGCTTTCCTCGAAAAAATAAATACGTCGAAACCTATAATAAAGTGTGTGGCGTCTTGTATACTGTGACTAGAATACGTTGATACTTTTTCGTACCGAAACAAAAGTAAGAACGAGAATCATACTTATTTTTAGAATTGGATGGATATTGGTTACTGAACCTAGCATGAAACAACAATTTTTTTTAACCGACTTCAAATAAGGAGGTTTCTTAATTCAACCGTATAAATGTTTTTTTTTTCATTAAGTATCTTAAAGTACTACAAATTAAGGAAGGTCTAGAGTTGATCTGATGATGGAGCCTTTCATCAGATTGACTCCTGACAGTCGAGGGAACTCCTCACCGATTTACAGCAGTAACCTGTTGTTTGGGCTTGATTAATTTGAATTGACCAGAACATTACACCTAGATAGTTTGTGACTGTCATTAGAGGTCTGATGATGAAGACGAAGGACAGTTAAGGGAACTTCTTAACGGTTTACAGTAGCTACCTTGTGTTTGGACTTAATTCATTTATATTGATGAGACCTTTGCACCCATATGGGTTATAAATGCCATTACAGGTCTGATGATGGAGACTATATACAATAGTTACCTTTTGTTGGGCTTACTTCATACGGTTCAATATGCCAAAATGTTCAGTTCATACAAGAACTTAAAAATTGGCCAAGTGCGAGTCAGACTCGCCAATGAAGCGTTCCGTAGTAACTACGCCAAATAACTTTGTTTTTCATAGTGTTTGTATGAATTACAAAGTTTTATTTGCGGTTTTAGAAAATATGCTGTATCTCAAAAACTGCTAACCCGATCTCGTTCAAACCAATTTTGCTTGAAAGTTTACATTAAGTAGCATAGCATATATTTTTTGTATAATTTTTCACTCCATTATTATAGAAGTAAGAGGGGGACACATTTTACCACTTTGGAAGTGTATATCTTTTAAACGATTAACTTTATGAAAAAGTGGTTTTAGAAACTTCAATGTCATTTTTAAAGACCTGTCTATTAATACTACATACGCATAAGTTTCATAAAAAATATATTTTCAGGTTCAGTTAATATTTTTTTTAATAATTTTTCAATTTTTTTCTTAATTATGGAAAGCGGTTCACAGAATACATCTACCTACCAAGTTTCACATGTATAGTCTTAATAGTTTCGGAATATAAAAACTTTTTACCAAAAAAATTAGACCGAATTCTAAAACACACTGCAAAGTGAAAAATAACTTTAATTTCGGTAGGCGGTGTCCGACTTCCGAAATAAGTTAGAAAGTAGATAAAATATTGCTTTTCCCAATGCTGGGCCATTAATTGTTGAGGAGTTCTCCTGGTACTTCAGCATCAGCTTCAATTCATCATATGCATTGTGACGAGCATATTGTGCTTAATAAACATATTCAAGTAATCGAAGCGGAACCCATGAAATACTTCTTATTCCTACTTATACAACGTGTAACGGAAACCCCATATCTATCCAAAAGGGCTGAAGACAACATCTGGTATGCAGTCTCTATGCACAGTTTCAGCTCAAAATAACTGACTCAAAGAATTGATACCAAATTATCGGTTTCATATATTTCTTGAATACCAATCATAACAAACGTGTCACAGCACTACGAGGGTCAATAACTTTCCACGTCACTTGCCAATAACACGATAATTCTCTTCATTCTTGTTAATTTGAAAAATTTGGTCTCTGGTATCAGCGTATTGGAATTTGTAATACATTCTACACACGTAGACTTAGGATTACAAAACCCTTGCCATATCGTTTGTTATCATCCAAAGAAGCCATGCACTTAGTCTGTACATACCCTTTAAATTACACGTTGTATATTGAGTAGTTCCAGTGGCCATCTGTGGTCTTCATCATCAGATCTACTTCACAAATGGTGCTTTTCGAATGCAACTACACAAGTTACTATAAAAAATACTCAAATCACTGTAGGTGTGCCTATAATATTTGAAGAGTTCCCTCGATTACTCCAAGATCCTATTATCAGCCCCTGATTTGGTAACAATGGGACCAACTTCGAAGTATACCCTTTCAAACAAAAATATAATTTTCCAAATCGGTTCAGCCGTCTTCGAGTAATCGGTGATCGAACAAAAAAAAAATATGCGCGTAAAAAATTGATAACCTCCTCCGTTTTTTTTCGTCGGTTGAAAATGGCTGTGACCTTAGAGTATATCATTACAGTGTAATTATAACTCTGTGGCTGTGACATACGGACGGATGGACAAACAGACAGACAGGCATGACGAAACTTTTTATTTATTATTAATTTTTTTATCACATATGAGTATTTTATTTCCAAAGTCCCCTAGTACTCCTAATCGAGCATCAACAACATTAATACAAAATTGAAACTAACATCTAATCAATAAGCATGTAACCCTTTTTAAACAATAAGTTACAACTTATTATGGTCAAACAATATTAAAGTAAATATAATATTACCTTCAAGTATCAAGATTAGTTAAGTAATGTATAAAATCGGGCGAACAATGGTTTGTAAGTGTGTGTGCGCGCAATGTTGTTGTGTTGCTACTAGGATACCTAAAATTGAGCGAGTGATAAATGTAAATGCGTCCTTAAAATCATTAAAAACGTATCTCAAACGTCACAAAAGGTCACTTGGATTACTTCGGCTCTCAACTAGCCAAATATTAAAAATAGCTTGCATTTAACTAGGTCAATAGGGCACTTTATGTGACGGCTAAACACCCTTATTTTAGAATTTGTAACGCTACAGAATCTTAGATAATCGATCGAAAACGTGTCCAACCAGCTTGAAAAAACACTTTTCGCTGTTCTCTCAATCTCGGTAACGAAAGTGATTTTCACGATTTTTTGCATATCAACGGGCGTCACATAAATTTGTGACAGGCATTGAGCTAAAAGTTTTGTGATACGTACAGCGGTTTAGTAGAAAAATGCAAAAATCTGTGTCCAGCCATCTTGAATTTACGTATACAACTTCTGGCTGGCACTTCCGAATCTCAATAACGGAAGCGTTTTCGAATATGGTTCCTTTACTAAAACTTAGTGACTTATGTGTGACAGTAATAACGTTTGATTTATGGCGTCACATGTTTTAGCCTGAGTTTAAGCTGGCTGGACACATGAATCTCCGCTGCCTGGTGATCTACGGCCTTCGGAATGTGTTCAAAATGTTGTGACGGGGACGATAATAATTTGTGACAGAGAAACTGCGTAGTTTCAAAGATATTGATAATTTAATTTTCCCCATACAAACATCGATTATAATGTGAGGTGACCATAATTTTTACATAAATAAAGGATTTCTTTTTAATCGACTAATCGGCCGATAGCAGCCACGTCTGCTTTGTATTTGATTTTTCCGTGGGAATAAAAGGTTTTCCCGTAGTAAAAAGCTTAAGTATGAGTTAATTAAAAATAATAATTAAACTATAGTCCTCGTCACGTAAATTGGCAAGGTTTTGGCGTAGTGGGGGCAAGTACGCGCATCGTGCTCTTAGTGGAAGAAAAAATTGGCCAAGTGCGAGTTAGACTCGCCCATGAAGGGTTCCGTAGTAACAATAATAATATAATATAATATGTATATTTATTTGACAAATAAAAAAAAACCTTAATAATTTCTTATAACTAGCTTATTTACATTTTTACAACTACGCTAAAGAACTTTGTTTTTCATAGAGTTTGTATGAATTACAAAGTTATATTTGCGGTTTTAGAAAATATGCTGTATCTCAAAAACTTCTGACCCGATTTCGTTCAAACCAATTTCGGTTGAAAGTTTACATTAAGATCTACAAACATATATTTTTTTTAGATTTTTCACTCCATTATTATAGAAGTTAGAGGGGGGACACACACATTTTACCACTTTGGAAGCTTATATCTTTTAAACGATTGACTTTATGAAAAAGTGGTTTTAGAAACCCTTATATCATTTTTAAAGACCTGTCTATAGATACCACACACGCATAGGTTTCCATTATACGGGTTTTCATTATTCTATGGTTATTGCCATCATTTATTTTTAATCATGTCTGTTCAGAAGAATGTTAAAGAAAGAAGAGGAATTCATTCGTCAATTCGGTATCATAAATAAAATAGATATAATACATAAATACATTTAAAAGTGAAAAAAAATTACTTATTTAAAAAAGAATATTAAAAATAATATGTTCTCGTCGTCACAATTAGTTAATAAAACTGCTACCCCTTTTATTCTTCTTTTTTAGCGGTGTCCTAAAGACAGTGACGAATTCGGAATTTCAACCTTCCTTAACTATAGTGTCTAACTATTCTTTCTGACGTTTTTATAGTCTGCGTAAAACAATATTTGGTCCTGGCATTGTAATCAACGTAACAAAAACGACGAAACAACTCATAACTAAAACAAAGGGTACAACTTTCGTGTACGCAAGTGTATTCGGGAGCAAATTGAACGAGAACTACTGACGCACCAATCGCGCGCTCGGAGCGGCGCTACATCATACCCCGCCTCCCGCTGACAACCGCTGACACCTAAAAATCGACTTCTGCGCATTGAACGACTCTTGCCAAGTTATTCGACGAGAACTATACCAGCGCTGCAGAGAAGAGAGCCCCCTTGTATTTCGCGTTTAGTTCATTATTTTAGGTAACTGAAAATGAACACTAAACTCGACAGTCGGCATTGTATGTACTTTTCGAAGTGTAATCACTAATCAGAGTAAGACAACTATTAATCTGTGGTAAGACAACCTAAATAAGAGTTAAGATTCCACCAGTTGTCCTAGTAGTAACAACTTTAAGCAATAGATGGCGACACCAACATCAGCTATCATAGACATGAAGTTAGATTAATATGGAGCCCACACTTCGAACAACAGCTTGAGTCAAATACCTACGTATCTCTATCTCACTCTCTGTGGTCTGACCTCTACTCTAACTAAAAATTTTTCAATAGTTGCCCGAAGTTTGAAGTTAACGGTCTGATACGCCGAATGCCTTGGAAAATACGTTAAGAGCGCGTATAAAGCAAAATTACCAATTTTCTATTTGATTTTACATGAAAAATTCCAGACCAAATCTTAAAATAAAAATATAAGAATAACTACATCATATTTTCAAGGGCTCTCTCTGATCAAAAACATAAAATGATAACATTTCCTTGGTAGAAAAAAATCACGAAATAACCTCTCATTCTCATGTTTTTCCGTTTTGTACTCGATATGGTAATGCCTATTGCGACAAAAATTTGATAAATAATTATATTTAAACAAGAGTAAAGGCTTTGCTTAGGCATTTTATGTAATTCCTTTTAGTTTTGGATTTATTACGATAAAACACTTTTGGCGCATACTACGTTTTTATTCCGCGCAAGAAGTCATCTTCCGTGGCTCGTTGCGGGAGCTTCAAGCATATTTCTATTTCACACATCAGTCGCTAGTCGCTACCGCTCTGTTGAGACGAGAGGACTACGCTCAAGTGTTTTAGCTGCGCCGAGTTATAATCATTTCAATCGTAATTGTTGTTGTTGTTCGAACTAAATAGTGAAATGGGAAACAAAAAAAAACATTGAAAAGAGAACTAAAAAAGTTACAAATTGACAGGATGGCTAATTGTCGAACAAGGCTCGGATACCGGTTAAATTTTCAAACCGGTATGATGTACTTGACTCCAAAACCTTTACATTCGGTTTCGTTCGCATAAACCGGTTTTTTTAAACCGCTATTTGGAAGAGCATTACATAGAGGTTTTTTCGGATTAAACGGTTTAGAGCAATAAAAACCGGTTAATACAGACGCACGATAAACAAACGTCGCGCGCTGTTCAGTTGCTATTCAGTCGTAAGAATTTTTTTGATTCGGGTCGAACGTTTATTTATGTCATTGCATCAATAAGCTCCGCAGGCTGTAAAAACATAAAAAATGGTTAAGTATCTAATATTTTTTTGGTGAAATTAAGTTGATAATGACGATAAATAATCGGTAAACATAATATTACTTTTCACCACGGAATAGATGAATAAGATTGGAATGGTAATGTGGGCGTAGCAAGCGCGCCACATTTATGATACGAAAATCATAGCTCGACCGATTAATTCATTCACCGCGTTTAGTGCACTTCGGATTACTTCGGAATACAGAGCTCTGCTTTAAAATGCCGTGTTGTGCAATTATAACCTGTAAAACAAAAAGTTAGACCGCAAGTATAGAGCGTGGAGGTATATCTTTCCATGGGTAAGTCGAAAATAACATTTAATTACAATTTTATTTGTAAAAAACATTATAATATTCTGATCACTATGAAATTCCCAACATTAACAACATTATTACAACAAGTTACAAAAAATATACATTGCCCGATGTGTACTCGACGCAATGACCAAGTCCGCTTCCGCCATCGGAACTTTAAATAAGACTGCTCTCTGCGCTCCTCTGCGATCTATTTATACCCCGGCCTATGAGTTCTAGAACATACTTGTAAAATCGACTCACTGCCTATATTGCCAAAAATATTCCAGAAGCTATTCAAGATACACAGTACTGCTACTCGCTGCTAGATGGCGTTAGTGTCTCGAACATTCTAGATTTCTGTCGAAGTTTCTCGACGTACTTCGCTAAACGACTAGCGTAACACTGCCCCCTCCTAAGACATGCTCGACCCCAGCATCGTTAGACCCGTAGTAACGCGCCAGTCGATCAACTTGAACAATCTTTGGCGCAGCTCGTGGACCTTTCTGGATCCGATAAGTGACGTCATTAATTTTAGTCACAACGCGGTATGGTCCATCCCATTTTGCCTGTAACTTTGGCGACTTTCCTTTGCTGCGCACCGGATTATGGAACCAGACAAATGAGCCTTCATCAAATCCTGAATTCTTCATTTTTCGGTCGTAACGAGTCTTCACCTTCTGAGACATTGGTTGACCGGATTGTCTGAAATGTTCGTATAAGTCGTTTATTCTGTTTCGCAATTCACTCGCTTAGTCTGTTACACTACAAGGTGTATCTGGCAGTATACCAGTGATTAGGTCTGCAGGCAACCTAAGCTCTCGTCCGAAGTTCACGAAAGCAGGTGTAACAGCTGTACTCTCATGAACTGCACTTCGGTATGACAGAAAGAACGGCTGAATGTGTTTGTCCCAATCCTTTTGCCTGCTTTCCACAACTTTAGCCAGATATCTCTCCAATGTCTGGTTGAAACGTTCCACCATTCCATCAGATTGTGGGTGATACGAAGTGGTCCTGGTTTTATGAGTACCCATTACTCGACATCCCGTCTCCTGAAATACCTGTGACTCAAAATTCCTTCCTTGATCGCTGTGAATTTCCAAGGGTACTCCGTAGCGACAAAATACTTCGTTAACCAATTTTTTTTTTTATTTTTTTATTTTCAGTACATACATACAGCTATCTTTACAGGCATTCCCAAAGTGATAGTGTAGAAGAATAAGAAAATGCTTAAATCACAAATAAAAATAAAAAATATGTTCATTAGCCCATTAAATAGACTCAATACAATTCAATAGTTCAGATAATCATACAAAAAAAAAAAAAAAAAAGAATCAATAAAATCATAATCAATAGAAAAACAATAAGAAATGATCTATCAAAATAATGAATAAAAAATAATCAGTCAAAAATAGTCAATCAAAAATAAATAAAAAGATAATTTATCAAAAAGTCAATAAAAAATAAAAAATAATCAATCAAAAATAGTCAATCAAAAATAATAAATAAAAACAGTCAATCAACAGTCAAAAAAAATTAAAAAAGAAAAAAAAAACAATCAATAGCATACAATAATTATCAATAGAAATAATTGTTAACTAGTCATCTCACTACTTCATAGCATAAAATATGTAAAGTTACTTTTGCGAACTCGCTCAGTGAACAAGAGAACAGATCTATATCGTGAGCAACCCGATTCAGTGTGCGCATAGTCCGCGATAGTGGGACATTGGCAATTAGTTTCGTTCGACCACGCGGTAGTGCAAACAAGTCAGGCCGTCTACGGCGCTGCGCATACCCATCGGGCACGAACAAACCAATGTTCTGTAACACACTCGGATTGTTTGTGTTACCCCGCAATACTGCAAGGACATACGATGCCAATGCTAGATCCCTTCTCGTTTCCAACCTGTTGTATCCCACCATGCCTAAAACAAACAAGGTTGGATACATCAAGGGATAAAGAGGGTACACCCCATAAATTCTGAGGTACATGTATCTAAGATATTTATTTTGTATGCGCTCCAACATTACACTGTATTTCGCCTCATGCGGAGCCCATACAGCTGCATTTCCCTCTAACTGGCTCCTTATTAGCGCGTTGTATAATGCTGAAATAGCCTTAACATTCGTAAAAGATGCTGCCCTGCGAAGCACGAATCCCAGCCGTTTGTAAGCCTTTTTACAAACATTAATTACATGCTCTCGGAATCTGAGCTGTGAATCCATACGGACGCCAAGGTCTCGCACTGCTTCCTCTCTCTTCAAAAGCCGGTCGTCCAGTTTGTAGCTGTAGTGAAGCGGCGTTCTTGCTCGACTGAATGTTAGCATGGAACATTTCGTAACATTAAATTGCAATTTGTTTTTTATACTCCACTCAAATACGCGATCAATATCCCGCTGAAGGCGGTGACAGTCTTCTTTGTTTTCGATGGCCAGGAGCAACTTGAGGTCGTCCGCAAATAGCAGACACCTGGCGTCACGGACCACATCAGGTAGGTCATTGATCATAATGATGAATTGTAATGGCCCCACATTGCTGCCCTGACTCACCCCCGACCTAGTGAAATAAGGCTCCGACCGACAACCACAGTACTCCACGTATTGTTTCCTGTCCCTCATATAGCTTGCAAAGAACTGGAGCAATTTCGGAGTGCAACCGACCTTCGCCAACTTCGATAGTAAGACATCATTATCCACTAGGTCAAATGCCTTCTTAAAATCAAAGTAGGCGGCGTCCACCTGCACTCCCGCGTCAATATGAGGAACCAGGTACGTCATGGCGCTCAAGAGGTTGCTGGTTGTACTACGCGCAGGTCGGAAGCCATGTTGCGCGTCTGATAGTTGCGAAGCAACCTGCTCCTGGACATCCCGCTGAATAGCTGATTCAAACAGCTTCGCCGGTGTCGATAGAATAGCTACTGGTCTGAAAGACTCGACTGCTGTTAAGTCACCCCCTTTTGGAATTGGAATCACGCGGGAGACCTTCCAACGTTCTGGAAAATAGGATGTATCCAGGCACCTGTTAAAAATGTGTACGAGTGGCTCCGCCAGTACCGATCGGCAATCTCGCATTACAAATGCCGGGATCCCATCCGGGCCTGCTGAGCGCTTGGGCTTGAGACGAGCCAGGGCCGCCCGCACCTGCTCAAGTGTCAGCTGAGGGACGTGCACGCGCGCGCTGTTTGCACCACCGGCCTCCACCGCTTCGTTCACGTCAAGCCGCGCTGGCTCCTCCTTATAGACCGAATAGAAATATCTGGCAAATTCCGTCGCGCATTCTGAATTGGATAGCACTGACCCTTTTTTTATAATTTTAGTTTGTGTTGTGGAATTGTTTTTAGTCCTAATATAGTTCCAAAACAACTTGGGATCCTTTGCTAAGGTTTTCTGAATCCTATCCTGGTGTTTTAGGTATTCCCTGGAAATGTTTTCTTTAATACGCGCCCTACATGCGGAAAAAATATCGTAATCGTCGCGTGATCTGGACGATTTATACTGTTTGTGAAGTTTTGCCTTTAATTGTATATCAGAGATTATTTCCTTAGTATACCACTCCGGATAGCAATACCTACGCGTGTACGTGCTTTTGGGCCGTTTCTTAGGTACACAATTTTCTATAATACTATTCAAAATATTGTAAAAACACTCTAAAATTTCATCCGGTTCCTGAATACTATACATTGGACTCCAATCAGCGGACGCTATAGAAGAGTATAACAAATAATAATTGGCTTTATAAAAATTCCATTGTGGTTCACTTTGGCTAACGGGTACCTGACGGTCCGGAGATACGGCCTCGGAGACCGGTGGTGGAGCGCGCCTCTCGCCCGCATTGAGTTGTAGGGTTATCGCGAGTGGCGGGTGGTACGCGTCCACGGGCACTAGGACTTCGTCCGCCTCACACACTTTCACGTTCTCACACAAACATAACGAGCACAACACTAAATCCAATTGTCTCCCACTGCAGTTGGGTATTTTATTCATTTGGGCAAATTCGCAAAAAGACATAAAAAATTCAAAATAATTTTTAGTGTTATCATGACTTGAGTTTAAATTAAAATCACCCAATACAATAACATTCTTATATTTAACACACAATTGTTCTATTATCCTAAAAAATATCATGTATTCGTATTCGTTAGTCTTGGGTGGTATGTAAACAACACAACACAAAAACATAAACCTACGCTTAACATGTACGGTCGCACTAACGAGTTCAAATGAGCAGTTATCTATGTTGACGTCACCGGGTGTATTCACTCTTCGAAGCTCGAGTCCGTGTGTGGCCACGAGAAACGCGCCGCCTTGCTTGCGCCCGTCCGCCCTGTCACATCGTATAATTTGGTAGCCCGGAGGTACGATCTCCGCATCCTTTATTGAATCATTACATCCCGTTTCCGTTACTGCAAATATGTCGGCATGGAACGATTCTATATTGTTACAAAAACTGCTTAACTTTGTTCGAAGACCTCTTGCATTTTGGTAATAAAAATCGAAGCTGATTATGTTATTCTCTAATTGGCTTGCTGGTTGATTTACGAAACCAAATCCATTCTCCAAATTCAGCATTGACTGGCCACATCTCTGGCTGACATAATTTTACATATACTGACTCCGATACAGTGATGATAAAAGACGCATAATCTCTCTCAGTTTTATGTTTGATTTTGTCAACCTTGACACTTACTTCTGAACCGCATACCCCTTTCACATGCGATGTCAGCTTTTCCACAGTAGTGTCTACAGCCAATCGCCAAACGTGAAGATGCTTCTTTTTTTCTGTAGCCTGTATTTCTACTAAGTCGGAATTTCTTCCTCGCTGAACATTTTTAGATTTAAGGTTTCCTTTATTTCTACGCACCGTTGTCCATCCATTTTCTTCGTTTTTGTCTTCCCTACTATTAAACTCACTGTGCAGAAACGTTTGAGTTGATTTAATTGGTTGAGAAATAGTTGGAGATTCTGCGACGGATACGGTCACCGACGCTGTTTTTGGGGCCTCAGTAGTTTGAGATGTGACGCGGGTAGAAGTAGTATTTTGTTTCTTTACTTTATAATCACTACGGGCTACAACAGCAAATGAAGTTGGAATAGGGGTTTGGTTAGTTGCCTCAGCACCAGATTTGGAGCAGTTTGATGTACCCTTCATGCTCCTACCTGGCTGGTTGCTATTAAACAAGTTCTGTTGAGGAATATTTTCTTGAAATACCTTCATATTTTCTTTTAATTCTTCCAATTCTGTTTTCGTGGAATAACATACTTCTTGAAGGTGTTTAAATAACTTAGCCTGCATGTCTAAACGTTGAAGCACTTCCAGTCTAAACTGTCTAAACTCCGACAGCAAAACGGTATCGTGATCGCACTCGACGATCGATACATCAGCAGTTGGTTTCAAACGACTCCCTCTTTGGGTGTTGACGTAGGCGCTTGTCTCGTCTGTTTCCATCTGGAAGGAGCTCCGGACGGGTGTATCGGGGTCATTTCGTTTGGGTTTTGAACAAACGCACTCAGGACATATCCATTCAAGCTTTCGTTCCTTGGAGAAAGAATGGAACTCCTCTTCTGCAATACCCAGACACTTAATATCGTACACTTTCATGCATTGTTTTTTGGAGCACTTCATAAATAATCCATCTGGCACTAAATCACCACAAGCTCGACAGTCCATAGACATTTTTAATAATATTTCGGAGTACTTATATTAAGAACGCAAGAAACACGTCCGCACGATACGGTTATCTGCCACCGTGGTAGCTTCCTGATTAGGAATGGTAAAAACTTCTGGCCACTTTGTGAAATAATCCATTACGACCATAAAGTACCTGTTCCCACTCTCGCTCTCAGGAAATGGTCCCGCAACATCCAGCGCTATCCGTTCCCATAGGGCTCCCACATTATAGATCTTTAAAGCTCCTCTACTGCGTGTTTGAGGTGCCTTAACTGCTGCACAACTAGTGCATTTGCGGCACCAGTCTTCTACGTCGTCTCGGCAGTGGTTCCATTAAAACCTCTCTCGTATCTTTAACAGAGTCCGTTTTACTCTCATATGACCTCCTGAACATCCATCGTGGTAAAGCCGTAGAACTTCAGGTACCTTCGCTTTTGGTAAGACCATTTGTAGGCGACAATGGTCTCCTCGAGTATTTTCCCATTTGCGGCACAATACTCCCTCGTGAATCACCAAACTGTCCCACTGTGCCCAATAACTTTTTGTTGTAGTGCTCATTCCAGCGACGTCATGCCAACTAGGCTTTGGAGCAGCGGCTTTCTTCCATTCAAGAATGGGTTTGACGTCTAAGTCATCCTGCTGCGCACGCTGTAGCGCTTCTTTCCACTCATTGCTCAGGTCTGTTCTCAGCATCTTGATGGGTACTATTTCTTTTTCTTCTTGCCTAACACAGTGCTTACATTCTTCAGGACAAGGTCTTCTTAATAGCGCGTCCGCGTTGCCGTGATATCTTCCATTACGGTGCTCAGTTTCATAGTGGAACTCTTGCAGTTGTTCAATCCACCTTGCAACTTGCCCTTCAGGGTTCTTGACTTGCAAAAGCCACTTTAATGCAGCATGGTCGGTCCGCAGATAAAATTTTCGACCAAGCAGATATTTACTGAAATGCTGCAATGTTTTTACTACTGCTAGTAGCTCCCTTCTCGTGACACAATAATTTCTTTCTGGTTTTGATAAAGCTTTACTGAAGTAGGCTATCACAACCTCTTTATCTCCTTTTCGCTGTGATAACACGCCACCAATTCCTTGCATCTGTGTCTACGATAAAGTCATTCTCAGTGTCAGGAAATCCAAGAATAGGTGTATCGCACAGACGCTTCTTCAATTCGCGGAAAGCAGCGTCGCAGTCTTCTTCCCAGCAGAATGTTCGCTTCTCTTCAGTGAGCTTGTGTAATGGCTTAGCAATAACAGCAAAATATTTCACAAACCGGCGGTAATATGAGCACAACGCTAAAAACGCTCTGACCTGTGTCTTGTCTTTTGGTACTGGCCAATCCTTAACAGTGACTATTTTGTCCGGATCAGTTTGCACACCTTCTTGCGAAACTACATGGTCCAGGAAAGTCACTTGTCGTTTGAAAAATGAGCACTTTTTATGACTTAGCTTCAGATTGGCTGCACGGATTTTTGCTAGCACACGTTCCAGGTTCTTAAGATGATCTTGAAATGAGCGCCCGACAATAATAATGTAATCTAAATATACCAGACAGGCGTCTCCAATAAGCCCAGTGAGTACCAGCTCCATTAGCCTTTCAAAAGTTGCTGGCGCATTGCACAAACCAAATGGCATTACTTTGACTTGCCACAGACCTTTTCCCGTAGAAAATGCTGTCTTTTCCTTATCCTTAGGATCCAGTTCCACCTGCCAGTAGCCACTTTTCAAATCTAGGGTTGTAAACACTTCATTCCTGTCAGCGTGTCTAAAGTGTCGTCAATTCTTGGTAGTGGATAACTGTCCTTCTTTGTTGCATCGTTTAACCTCCGATAATCGACACAAAAACGTAAGTTGCCTTCCTTCTTCTTGACTAGCACTACGGGAGAACACCATGGACTGGATGAAGGTTCTATCACACCATCCTTTACCATCCCTTCAATCATGGCCTCTACCTCTTTCTTCATCTTCGTCTTCAGACAGATCCTTGTACCAACCTTCTAGAAGGGATGACACATTATGAATGAATAATGATAACGTAATGATAGTTGTGTTTGTGATAAATAAATAAATAAATAAATAATAAATAAATTATATGTGCTATTAAGTTTATTGCTACTGGATATTCTTGGCATCTACGTATCCAGGCAACTTCCTCACAGGTGCCCATACTGCCCATCAATGTTCACTTTTTAATTATGTGTTCTTCATTACTTGGGTTTAAAATCCTCACTACTGAAGTATTTGTGGGCCCACCAGAGTGCGTGCCATTATCCATGGATGATCACTATCCGTTCTTTCAATAAACAAGCACCGACGCTTTTGTCCCAAATTTTGTGATAAACTTACTGGCTCAATGGTTTCCAATCTAGGACGAAGGGTAATTTTCTTCAGGCAGTAGACTTATCCTGATGATCCACAATCCATACAGATTTCTTCTGTGCCACATTTTAATATTCCTTGGTTAATGTCGATCTCACAATGATGGTCTCTGTATGTGATGTACTGATATTTTGCTGTAACATACCTACTGTTTACTATCGGTCTACTTGCGAATTTTAAACATTTAAGGGTGATTTTCTAAATTTTTGTACATTTTGTTGTGTGAAAACGTCCACTCCAATATCATCCAGAAAAACTTCATTGAAGTGATCAAACTATATTATTATTATCCTTGAGAAACATTTCTTCCAGATAGGTATCAACATTTCAGATCATAATAATAAGTAGTTAATAAAAAAAATGATGTTTAGTTCTTCAACCTCATAATGTTTTCATACAGCAACCCAGTGTCTCCAAGCAAAAGAGCGTTACAAAAAAAAAGCATAAAGAAGAAACTACCCACATATTTACAATTCTAGTTGCACAATATCTTTAGGACTCTAATTATGATTTCAATGTGTAAAATATAAATAAATAACCCAATGCATAATAATAATAACATTGTTTCAATGTGTGTCTTTCTTTTAATTCATTTTTGTTATTCTTTTTTGTAACACCAACATTATTAGATATTTGAGATTTTCAACTGGCAAAATTCTCCATTTAAAATCGTCCAATCAGATGACAACGGAACGTCTGTCCACCATTTTTTCAGCGGGTGCCACCAACAAGAAAAGTGTGTTTGTGCCTGTGCAGTGTTTTTTCAACAATAAATCTTTCATTTTGGTTGATCAGCTATAAAAACAACGATAAGTCTATCTCTTATAAATTTTGCGTAAATTGAAAGAATAATTTTGACCAACTACTAAAAAGAAGCTGGATAATTCCAATAGTATTATTTCTAACCTCCAAATGTTTGAGATTGTTATTCAACTTATGGTTAATTTCATTTTTGTAACGATTTGTTACGTTTTTTTGTTGCGTAACAAGAATTGTAATATGTGAGTAGTTTCTTCTTTATGCTTTTTTTGTAACGCTCTTTTGCTCGGAGACACTGGGTTGCTGTATGAAAACATTATGAGATTGAAGAACTAAACATCATTTTTTTTATTAACTACTTATTATTATGATCTGAAATGTTGATATCTATCTGGAAGAAATGTTTCTCAAGGATAATAATACTAGTTTGATCACTTCAATGCAGTTTTTCTGGATGATATTGGAGTGGACGTTTTCACACAACAAAATGTACAAAAATTTTGAAAATCACCCTTAAGCAAATACTTTTATGCCAATCAATTGTTTACAAAAACACTTTGAAGTTTTATTGTTTTCATTGTAGTCAAAGTATGTATAGATTAAATTCGTCCGCTTTCTACCCATGTTAAACACAAATAATAAAATTAACTCGTAATTAAATCTTACTGCACAGCAGACATCTACCTTCGATTTATGCTGACTTCGAGTCAGCATGAATCGAATGAAAAGAAATATCGTAAGTACGTCTACGCGCCGCTTTGTGCGGTAGTCACACACAAGTTGCAACGCGTTCACCGACATGCCGATCGTCGAATAAACCGGTTAATTTAGGTAAAAATAAAGTTCTCAAAACGTTTACGTTCTTAAGAAAAGTTCGGAGGAAAACCGAAATAAACCGGTATTAACCGGTATTTTTTAAACCGGTTCCGAGCCTTGGTCGAAGGTAAGTTTGTGAGTTACTTGTTTGTTATATACTGAAAAAATAAAAATACATTTTATACTTTAGAGAAAGTTTATGCAGGTGATTTTAGATTTTATTTAGAGACACAAGATCTAAATTCGTTTACCTACGCACTTTCGTGGGCCGAGTAGGTAACTAGACATAATAATATGTGGGGACATTTCACACACGCTATCTGACCCCAAACTAGGAAGACCCTGTACTATGGGTGTCAGACAGCTGATATACATAGACAAATACATTTTTAAATACATACATATATAGATAAACAACACCCAGACACGACGATATCAAAAATTCGTGGTAGGTACTTTATTAGATTATTAGGATAATAGGTAATAAATTACATTCATAATAGGTACCTAGCTATTTACTTTTGCTATTTTGTTATGTTATTCTTCACGATACAATTTTATGATCATTTTCCCATAATGTAGTTATGAGATCTTCCAAAAATCTAGATACACAGATGGACAACAATAATGATCTTGCGAGTATCCTATATAAAAAAAATTATCTACCTATACCACTTCTTATTTAATATTTCTATGGTCACTCGTAGTCGTAGGTAACGCGGGCAGAATAGTATATGCAAAATAAACACAAGCTTTTAGTTGGTATCCGTGTTTGTTCGATGAAATATATTTATATCGATTACGAACCTGTTTAAGTATGCCCATTAGGTATTTAAACCCTATTTTTGTAGATCAATTTATTGTGGACGTGATTGTATAACAAGGAATTTGTTTTGAAATAATATTTTATTTTCAGAATGTGGCCACCTCGCTCGCCAGATTTAAACCCATTGGACTTTTTACTGAGGCTGTTTAAAGGAGGTAGTATATAAAGAAGAAATCACTTCAGTTGAACAGCTGCGACAACGCATACGTTCGGCAAAGAGTATGTAATACACTATGTTACGTTCGGCTGCTGACGAAATATCGTCGGCAGGATTTGCGCGCCGATTGAGACGGTCCTTCATAAGAAGGTGTAGAGCGTGTATAGCAGCTGAAGGAGCCCACTTCGAACATCTTGTATATTTTCTTTTTCAATAAATTTGTTTAATTACTAATGTCTTTTATGGTGTCAACAAACCCATAGTGATCAAATTTTAAGGAAATTCTCATTCTCTTTGAGTCTAAAATTAGTTACAGCAGTGTTAAAGTAATTTAATTTTGAAATCAAATTTGTATAAAAATTCTCCTTTAAGATTCGAACAGCAATAACTTTGTACTTTATCAAGATACTGATTATTATTATACCATTTTAGAATTTGCATTAAATAGGCAATTATCTATACTTATAATAAATCTGTAGAGAGGTCAATTCTGTACATGAAATATATTTACAAAATAACTATCAGGGGGTGATTAGGGATCGATACTGATGCCAAAAATGCAATCAGTAAAATTTTTGTCTGTCTGTCTGTCTGTCTGTATAACCGTTATAGAAACAAAAACTACTCGACGGATTTTAACGAAACTTGGTACAAATATTTTTCATACTCCTGAGCTGGTTATAGTATACTTTTCATCACGCTACAATCAATAGGAGCAGAGCAGTGAAGGGAAATGTTGGGAAAACGGGAGAAGTTACTCCATTTTTAAGCTTCCGTCGCGTGTGCAACCTTAATGGTTAAAGCTACACAGAAATCATTTATGACGGAAATGTTCTCCATAAAATTATATAAGAAATATCCCACGACAACATATATCTATCTTTTATGGTTGACTCACAATAACACGTGTAACTCCCGATAGCTTAGCAGTTCGAAGCTTTCTGATTATTATTCTGCTCCGAAATTTAAAACCACCACAACTTTGCAATGGAACTCGGCTAAAAGTAACCCAGTTGCAACAAAATATAATCGAGGCTCAAACTTTAACAGGTTGCGGTGCAGGAGAAACCGTCTTTATTCCCAGAATTCCCATAATACCAAATAATTTTCCATTCTAATATAAAAGAACGCGATTCCCAGTATCGATGTGTTATGCAATGACAATTAATAAGACTCAAGGGCAGACTTTTCGTGTTGCTGGAGTAGATCTCGGTGTCAGTTGTTTCTCGCATGGTCAGTTGTACGTCGCGCTTTCCCGGGTTAGCAGTTCTAGAAATCTTTATGTTCACGTGCCGGACGGGTCAACTTTCAACATAGTTTACCCGGAAGCTTTGCGCTGAAGTATTGTCGTTCTATAGGTACTTAAGCCTCATGTGAACGTGATCTAAACAATATTACCAATACATTAACTTAATAACACACAGGGAGTTACACGCTGACGGAGTCGCGGGCACAGCTATTAACAATAATATTGTGCGGTTCGGTATTGCGATATTTTTCAACAGTATTATAGATTGACATATTATATTTCCCTACTAAATTACGAAAGTTAATCTGTGTGTTACATCTAAATCACTGAACCGTGAGGAAGGACATGGCTACTTTTTTTTTACGAAAAACGACGGAAACGTGGACGAAGTCGCGGGCAACAGCTATCTATGATAATATATAAGGCTGAAGAGTTTGTTTGTTTGTTTGAACGCGATAATCTCAGGAACTACTGGTTCGAATTGAAAAAAATATTTTTAATTAAATAGTCAATTTATAGAGAAAGGCTATAGGCTATATATATCATTACGCTAAGGCCAATAGGAGCGGAGCACCAATGAAGAATGCTTCAAAATCGGGCTTAAATTTAACGTTAGCCCAAAGTAACTATTCCACGCGGACGAAGTCACGGGCAAAAGCTAGTCTAAAATAATGAGCCACCGCAGTGTAGTACATTTTTTTTTCGATATAGTCTGGCGGGAATAATTCCGAATCATTCCCGTCGTATACTTCGGAAGTATTCCGAAATATTCCGAAACTTTGGGAATATTTCAACTGCCAAAAGAAACCAGGAAAATCGACCTTTGAAGTCGGTTAATATACCAAAACCTGCTCCTACCTAAGTATAACAAATACTTTTCTGAAAACCGCATCAAAACGTGTTTGCTTGCAAGGTTTGCCTTTAATTGTTTTTATTGGCTGGGCTATTATACGTGTTAAGTAGGTAGGTAATGATTAATACCTACCTATGCGACTCGCGAATACTCCCGATGCGTACAGAGCTACATACAAACTAACCAAAAACATAGGTAACCCTTTTTCAAAAAACAAATAAAATATGCTAGGCCTGGTTTTTTATTCAACTACTGACATTTATAAAAATAGCATTCAATTTCGAAATAAGTAGAGTACCTACCTAGAAACAAAAGAATAAAAATCCTGTTAATCGCAGGCTAACATATCTACCTATAAAAATATCAACATATACTTAATCAATCCCATTTATAATAAAACTAGTACTCACGCGGGGCTTCGCTCCCGTGGATTCTATCACGGTAAAAACATAACTCTCCTTTTTTGCAGTTGCGTACAAAGTAGCCTATAACCTTCCTCAAGCTTCAAGCTATTTCCATACCAAATTTCATCCAAATCCACCCAGTACTTTCGAAGATTAGCGCGTTCAAGCAAACAAACTTTTCCGCTTTATAATATTAGTATAGATAAACATTTATATTTTACTCTTGTATCGTACGTAGTCTCGCACTGAACAATAATTAACCCACCCACCACACAACAAAGAAACACGTTAATTTCGATTGAATTATTCGGGCGAAATATTCGGAAACATTCGATTGCGGGGTACGAATCTTTCTCGCGGGGGGAAAACTTCTCCGGGGAGCATCTCCCCTCTTACCGCACCCCGCACCGCCATCGCAGCGCGGCGGCAGCGGCCGGCGCACAGAGGGCTTTATTTAAATTCATTTTGAATAATTCTGATTTAAAGAAACTTTCCCAGAAGTATTCCGGAATTATTCCGAATTTTTTCAGAAGTTTTGCAACTATAGATACAGGGGCCCAAAATTGCGTAATTCCGTAGAAAAAAATGTTAAAATTTAAGAATAACTATTTTTTGCAATATTGATTTAGAATGTAATAAAAAATCTTGATACTGATCTGATAATACAAATATTCAGGACTGATATAAAAAAAAAAACAAAATGAAAAAAATATCACCAATTTTAGAAATGGTACCTAATTTTGTAAGAGTAAGTACGATTTTTATTTAAAATATTAAAAATATCAATAATTTGGTCATCCATGGGCATATGACGATATAAGTGGGGTAAATGATAGATATTATCTGGCCAATCGACAGTTTCAGAGTTATCCATTATTTACGCCACACCAAAATCACGCGCCAAAATAATATTATATTATACATAATATAATATTACCTTTTGGTATTGATTTTATATTGATTCGTGTTCAGTATCAGTGGTATAGTCACCTCCTACTAACTTACTCGTAACATTTCGTAATATTGTATAACGCAGTCATACTTTGAATACAGTTGTTTCATCTGAATATTATACGTATACTTACTACAGAAGATACGCGTCGAGCGAGCGCGTAGGTACACGCGCGATCGTATTCGATGTGAGGAGCGGGTAGGACAGTGCGGGTGAATTCTAAAATTTTGCTGGCTTTAGGCGCGCTCTTAATTTGGACATCTTTGAAGTTTTTTGTCGTCACGGGTAGTCATAAGCCAGTAAAATCTGAGGGATGTAGAGGTCAGCTAGGCAGTGGTTCCATGTAAAACACTTATAGTACTTAGCTGCTTCCGGTTAGACTGGAAGCTGACCCCCATATAATTGCGAAAAAGCTAAGCAGATGATCTCTTCTTAACGTGTGGGTAGTAAGGTCTAACGACCCCATACCCTAGTGTCAGAGTTTCTAGACCGCCACAAGGGCCTCTGACGTGGTCTATTTTGACGACCGCCATTTGGCGACCAGGACCACCGGCTTATACGTGCCTTCCGAAGCACGGAACCATCTTTTTATCAGACAACCAGGTGATTCAGGCCTGCAATGTCCTAGCCAAACTGGAAACAACTTTACAATGCTTCCCGCGGGAATCGAACCCGCGACCATCGCGTAACAAGGCAAACACCTAAATAGATAGAAGCAGATGATGATTTCCATGTATGCGGAGCACCCCATTGATTTTTATTTTTTAATGTTTTTGTATATAAATCATGAAGTTGTTTACAGAATACATCGACTTAACAGGTTTCAACTCTCTCTCTTCTTTGTCTTAATGGTTTCGGAATACTTGGCTGTGAAATAAGGACGAACAGAAGGTTAGCCAGGACGAATCTATATAAGGGTTCCGTCTTTTTCCATTCGGCTACAAAACTCTAAAAACCTTTGCACATAAATATCTGTTTAAATTATAGTCAAAAAAGTTTTGGATATTTTCGGCGCGTACCTACTCATTTTTAGGGTTCCGTAGTCAACAAGGAACCCTTATAGTTTCGCCATGTCCGTCTGTCTGTCCGTCTGTCCGCGGTTTAGCTCAAAAACTATTGGAACTAGAAAGTTGTACTTTAGCATGAGTATACACGTTAATGACGCCGAAAAAGTGGTAAAATAAAATTTTGAAAAAAAAAAACAATTATTTAGGGTACCTCCCATACATGTAAAGTGGGATGATATATTTTTTTTTCGTTCTTCCCATAGTGTGGGATATCTTTGGATAGGTCTTTCAAAAATATTAGGGGTTTAGAAAGACCGTTTTCTGATTAAGTAAACCGCTCGTGACTTATCAAGCTTTAAAGTACCAATTTTCGTTAGTGTCAAGTGTCCCCCCCATCTATCAACTAAACGGTTGTAGTTAGAAATTCAAATGTCATGGCAGTAGTACCTATATATAACGAAAATTAAAGGAAAACTATCACACATAAGTGGGCTTTACAAGTTTACGAGTAATAGTCGACCAATTGTATTTGACTCGAAAATTTATAATTTATAATAATATAATATAATAATATAAATAATATAATTTCGAAATCGCTAAGCGCCAGTTGTATCGTGCTAGCTTCTTGTGACGATTGAGTAGTGTAGCTCTGTGTCCGTATTTAAATTCAAAACACCGGCTATGACAAGTTTTATACAAATCTCTAAAAAAAATTAAAACTTTCCGTGCAAAATTGTCGGATCAGGTGAGGATTTGTATAGGAAGTCAAATTAGTTAGGTAGTCATGTTTGGCTTTTAGTTAGAGCATGGTACGAAACGATGAAAGGGTCCAGGGGCGAGGGACTTGGGGAAGTCCCCGGCCCCCTATTCGATGGACCCGAGTCGCAGGCGCGCGCGGGTGTCGGCGCGCGCCTCTGAGGCGATGCACGGGGTAGTTCAACACCTCACTACCCCGTGCAGGAAGCGAGGCCGGGACAGACCCGGCCAGCACTAGTGCGGGGCTGCGGAAGAATTAGGTTTCCCGAGGCCCCCCGCGCACGTGTGAGGAGACACCGGGGTGATTTTAGCCGTTAAGAATCCGGCACGCCCCTCCGCCATTCCCCAGGCGGAGGTAGTCCATGAGGATTTCCCCCCGTAAAAAAAAAAAAAATGCTACGAAACGATCAGTCAGCGAATACGGCACGCACTTGGCTGTTATAAAAACTACGGAACCCTATACTGCGCGTGGCCCGACACGCACTTGACCGGTTTTTTGTGGTTACTTGAAAGTGAAACTGTAAGATTGCCTCGACCGCGACGCCGTAACTCTGCGTCGCTACTTCACGACATTTCGGCGGTCCAACCCCACCAGGTGAGATTCCTGATAGCCTGGGGGAAGCCCAGCGGGGTCGGAATTCTGTGTGTCTGTTCGTATGTCACAGCTACTTTATTCAGAAAGTATTAGGACTACAAAGTTGAAACTTGGTAGATGTACTCTGAGAACCTGTTTATGATTTTTAACAAAAATTCAACTGACTTCAAAAAAGCACTGCAAAGTGAAAAATAACATTAATTTCGGTAGTCGGTGTGTAACTAATCTAAATATATGTACTTGTGTCTGGAATGGGTCCACGGCAATAGTGTAATGGTTGGGATTCGAACCCGCGACCTCTCGATCATTAGTTCGACACCGCAGCCATTAGGCTATTGTCGCCACAGAACAGATAAAAGAGGTTAGAAAGGAAATAGTTCCTGATTTCAATGAGAACGCGTGTCGCCGCTTGTCTCCCACTCCCACAGCTCAACTACAAGCAAGAGGCCCGTTACGTATGCGAATTACGCACACTAATAAATTACACACACGTAAATCGAGAGCTTACTACTGATTGTAACTCACTGTCGCTAAACACGCGCCGTGCATCAAGGCCAATCAGGGCAAAGGACGAAACGTCAATGGTTGAAGTGAGAGGATGCAATACATTGTAAACGGATTTCGTCATTGCGTTGATTAAGCGAGTACACATCGGGCAATGTATATTTTTTGTAACTTGTTGCAATAATGTTGTTAATGTTCGGAATTTGATAGTGATCACAATATTTTTATGTTTTTTACAAATAAAATTGTAATTAAATGTTATTTTCGACTTACTGATGGAAAGATATACCTCCTCGCTCTATACTTGCGGTCTAACTTTTTGTTTTACAGGTAACACGGCATTTTAAAGCAGAGCTCTGTGTTCCAAAGTATTCCGAAGCGCACTGAACGCGGTGAATGAATTAATCAGTCCAGCTATGATTTTCGTATCATAAATGGGGCGCACTCGCCACGCCCACATTACCATTCCAACCTTATTCATCTATTCCGTGATTGTTGCTTAGGCTAAAGTTATTTTTCACATCACACATTGCAGTGTTTTTTTGAAGTCGGTTTAATTTTTTTTTTTAAAGTTACATAATGCCAACTACTCACAACTTTTTACAAAATATTGCTTATCCCGACGCAGGGCCGTTACTTGTTGAGGAGTTCGCCAGGTGACGAGCACATTGTGCTTAGTAAACATATTCAAGTAATCGAATCGGAACCCTTGAAATACTTATTATTGAGTAGTTCCGGTGGCCTTCTGTGGTCTTCATCATCTGTTCCACTTCACCAAACGGTGCTTTCCGAAAGTAACTGCACAAGTTACTATAAAAAATACTCAAATCGCTATAGGTGTGCCTATAATATTTGAAGAGTTCCCTCCATTTTTCCAGGATCCCATTATCAGATCCTGACTTGATGACAATGGAAACACCTCTGAAGTTTCAAGCAAAAAAAGAATTTTCCAAATCGATTTAGTCGCTTTCGAGTAATCGGTGATCAATTGATCATACATAAAAAATATATATATACGCGTCTAATTGAGAACCTCCTCCTTTTTTATAAGTCGGTTAATAATTAAAATCTAGGGAACGAGGTTTCTAAAACCATTTCTTCACAAAGTGAATCGTTTGTAACATATAGACTTCCAAACTGGTAAAATGCGTGCTCCCGGGCAGAGCCGGATTAACCCTATCAGAGGCCCTAAGGCAATGGCATTATCGGGCCCCTTTTCTTACTTTGACTGACCAAATCGTGTGTGAACTGAGGAAACGCACATTAAGGGCTGTGGTTTTTAATATAGTTGTTTACTTATTCCCAGATTTGTTCTAAAATTGTTTTAATTCTACTACTAAATTAACCGTTTCCGTGCGGATGATGCCGCACAGGCACCATGTAAATCTATTGCGTATAGCGTATGGTGCCCGAGAGGATACAAAACTGAAACATAAAAAACTCGGTTAAAACGACATTTGTCAAAAGAGTCCCGTAAATAAAAGTGTCTTTATTTGTCACCCATATCATGCCCACAGTGTTCGTTTCAAGTAATTTCGTAAATTAGCAGACTTCAGGGGTTGTAAACCAAGTTGTCGAGTCACATTTTATTATTGATTATAATTCTAACAGCCAACTTTCTGGAATGTTTCTCAAAAAATTAAATGCTTTTGTCATAAGGTTCATTTTTGCCTCAAAACATGATGGGGTTACAAAGAGTGCGAGGCGGATCGGCGACCTAACAAACAATGGGTTTTACCCATTTTTTGCGCTGTTCGCCTATAATAATATATTTCATTTTTTTTTCTGGGTAACTCTACAACAAAATAAAAAGGTTGTCAATTAAACGCTTAACAAAAATCCACATTTTTAAGTAGATAGTCATAGATATTTTTTATCAATAAAATACATTTACATTGTTATCCAAATAAAACACTTCATAATCATGTGTTTGTAGGTACGAGTAGAATATTTTTGATTCATTAGATTCGGACTTCCCATTCAGTTATACAATGTTCTATATTACAGTGTTTTGTAGAGAACCAATTTTACCATCAAAATAGCGGATTTAAAATTGTTTCCCTACATAACACCGTATAATAAATAATTAATAAATATCACCTCGCTGCAAACTCAAATAGTACGTGAACAAATTCTATATAACACTCTTGAATAAATACATCCATAAAATAATGCAAAAAGGTTTACAACACCTAATAGAAATTAGTCAATTACCTTCCATTTCCATAAAAACACACAGATCGTCACTTTTAAATGCACTGAACGAATTTACTGACTGATTACGTTCGATAAACAATGGCAAATTACTCTTTAACAAGTGGAAACACGAGAACAAGCTAAAATTTACAATTCATGGCGGATGATTCCCCAGGGGAATCATCAAAGTCTCTGGCACTTGGTGCCCCAGAGGCATCACGAAATTTTTGTTTGACGCCAGGCACTAAAGATTGCTAAAAAGACCTCCGCACGGAATCGGTTAAGCGATTTGTATTTTGTGAGATAACAGTGAGGTTCCTAAGTTCACACGCACATCAAATTCTAGTTTAAAAAAATATGTTTTCTTGGTGCGTGCACTGGGCCTGGGCCCCTAGTTGTTGCGGGGCCCCTAGGCAGTTGCCTACTCCGCCTAATGGTTAATCCGGCCCTGCTCCAGGGACCTCTAACTATTAAAATAAGCGAGTGCAAAATCTAAAAAAAAAAATTGGCCAATTGCGAGTCAGACTCGCCCATGAAGGGTTCGGTGGTAACTATAATAATATAATATAATATAATAATAATAATATAATATATAATATATACTTTATTTCGGATACAGAAAATCCATAATGTGTTAGTAACAGAAATACTTAAACAACTATATTAGTAAAAAAAAAATTAATCAAACAAAATAAATTAACTTTAAAATATCGTCCCCTCTTAATTCAAATATTTTCCCTCAGCTCCAGGTCCGCAGGCATGCCTGCGGGACCAGTGCATCAGGAAAGGACAGTCTGGTTTCTCAACTATTACCTTCAGGATGCTATTGGAGCTTCCACGTATCCTACGCATCAAGGATGCCGTTCTCTTACGCATGATAGCCTCAAAACTATCTGTGCCTGCCTCAGCAGACATGCCTGACGCGCTACAAAACCGCGGAAGCCCCAATAACACCCGGAAAGCATTATTGTACTGGACTCGAAGAGCGTTGTAGGCCCTCTGCGTATACGTGACCCACAGGCTGCAGGTGTAAAAAGTCTGGCAGTAGGCCTTAAACAGTGTAATTTTCACTTCTTTAGTACACCTAGCAAACCTGCGGGCCAACATATTACATCGGACCGACAACGCTCTTCTCTCTCTCTCCAAATCATCGTCATCATTCAGATCCTCATTCAAAACGTGCCCAAGGTATTTAAATTGGGACACCCTCTTAAGCGCTACCCCATACAGGTAAACTGGAGGAACAGACTTAGGTTTTCTGGAACCAGCACGAAACACTATGACCTCACTCTTCCTGACATTGTACAGGAGTCCATGAGCCGTGGCGTATCGCTCACATACTCCAAGCATCCGTCTGAGTGCATCAATCGAGGGACTCAGCAGCACCATGTCATCAGCATAACTGATACTATTAATCACCTTCCCATCAATAGAGCATCCGACACCAGTGCTGCCGAGCTCCTCGACCAGCTGATTGATGTACAGACTGAAGAACCCTGGGGAGGTCAAGCCACCTTGCCTCACGCCATACTCCAGCCCATACTTACCAGATAATGCACCCGACCATTTGACCTGGTTAATTTGATGGTTGTACCAGTACTCGAGGAGATTTATCAGCTCATGGGGTATGGCATTGTCCCTCAGTTTTGACCACAAGATATTATAATTAACCAGGTCAAAAGCCTTGGAGAGATCCAGAAAAGCAGCATATACAGGAGTACTTCTGTCAGTATAGTACCTAACTGTGCGCTTTAGCGCCAGAATAGCAGTCTCGGTGGACAACCCAGCTCTAAAACCGAACTGTGCATCATTTGGCTTAAGCTATCCACTTATCCTACGCTCAAACACACAATCAAGCACCTTAGCTGTTACAGTGGCCAAAGAGATCGATAATATGTGTATTTATTTGACGAATAAAAAAAACCTTAAAAATTTCTTAAAACTAGCTTATTTACATTTTTGCAACTACGCTAAATAACTTTGTTTTTCATAGTGTTGAATATAAATGTATGAATTACAAAGTTATATTTGTGGTTTTAGAAAATATGCTGTATCTCAAAAACTGCTGACCCGATTTCGTTCAAACCAATTTTGGTTGAAAGATTACATTAAGATCTACAGACATATATTTTTTTTTAGATTTTTCACTCCATTATTATAGAAGTTAGAGGACACACATTTTACCACTTTGGAAGCTTATATCTTTTAAACGATTAACTTTATGAAAAAGTGGTTTTAGAAACCCTTATATCATTTTTAAAGACCTGTCTATAAATACCACACACGCATAGGTTTCATGAACAAAAATATTTTCAGTTCTAGTTCCATGTATGGGGACCCCCCTTTATTTTAATTTTTTTTTTTTTCTTAAAATCGGAAAGCGGTTCACAGAATACATCTACCTACTAAGTTTCACATGTATGGTCTTAATAGTTTCGGAATAAAATGGCTGTGACATACGGACGGACGGACAGACAGTCAGACAGACAGACAGACAGACAGACAGACAGACAGACAGTCAGACAGACAGACAGACGGACAGACATATCGAAACTATAAGGGTTCCGTTTTTTGCCATTCGGCTACGGAACCCTAAAAAGTATATGCATAATAAAAACTTACAACGAAAATTACTTTAACGAGGTAGGCACTGCCAGCTTATGTTGGCAGTTCATGTGATACCTATAGAACATTATCAAAAACCGCAAATATAACTTGGTCATTTATACAAACGATTGACGAACAAACTTCGTAATGCATGAAATACAAAGTTATTTTTGGAATCTCTATATCACTAAATTTCGGATAGGGAACCTTTCATGGGTGAGTCCGACTCACACTTGGCCAGTTTTTTTAATTTTTCAGGCATAATTATTTGTTAGTAAATTGTGGGGTGGGCACCAGGCCATTCTGGGGTGGGCACGGAAAATAATAGTTAAAACGGATATCTTGGCGTCACATCATTCTAAGGGTGACTTTCGCAGTTTTCGGAAGTGCTCAAGCAAACTCAATAGTAGGCCGAGCCTGTCGGTGAGTGTAGCGGTGCTACTGAGGTCACAGAGATTGCCGAGCTATTTAGGGAGCACTTCGCTGTTTCTTCACCGTTGAGACCATCACAGATCTCAAGCAGTGCTAGTTGTAGTGGTCAGGAGTTCAGTGTCCGGGTTACGGCATAGGAGGTAAGACGTGTAATTATGTCTATGTCCAGGGGCAAGTCTCCAGGCCTCGGTAACTTAAGTATTGAACACCTTAAGTATGCTGGTCATCATCTGCCCAGAGTCTTGGCGATGTTCTACTCCTTGTGTTTAGGACATTCGTATATGCCTGAGTAGACGATGAAGACCTGTGGTGGTGCCAATTATTAAGCATAAAAGCGAAGATGTTAGCGATAAGAGTAACTATAGGCCCATTCCATTGGCCACAGTTATTTCGAAAGTTTTTGACAGTCTGCTTAACACTCAGCTGGATAAATACTTGAGTTTACATGATAACCAGTTTGGTTTCAAAGCCGGTCTCTCTACGGAAACAGCTATATTGTGTTTAAAGCAGACTGTCAAATACTACACTGATAGAAGTACACCTGTCGTTGCTTGCTTCCTCGACCAGTCGAAGGCGTTTGACTTAGTTTGCTATGATCTGGTGTGGCTAAAACTGCAGCAAGCGTCAGTGCCTGCCGAAATGATCCGTATCTTTCAGTACTGGTATAGCAATCAGGTCAATGTTGTTTGATGGTCGGGGGCTTACTCGACGTCGTACAGGTTGGAGTGCGGTGCGAGGCAGGGGGGGCCTCACCGAAGCTCTTCAACCTGGACGTAAATGCGCTGATAGAGAGGCTCAGCAGCACGCATGTCGGTTGCCATATTACGCTGACGATATGGTTCTGCTGAGCGCCTCTGTCTGTAGTTTGTCAAGGCTGCTTGGCATCTATGAAAAGTATGTTAAGGAACACGGGTTGTTGTATAATACAAATAAAAGTGAGCGCATGGTCTTTCAGGTCAGGGGGAGGTGTCCAGATAACGTACCATTAATTAAGCTTAACGGTTGCCCACTTAAAAGGGTTGATAAGTTTACGTATCTTGGACATCTACTGACCTCTGGCCTGAAAGACGATGCAGACATTGAAAGAGAGCGTAGGGCGCTGTCTGTTCGAGCGGATATGATAGCCCGCAGATTTGCACGGTGTTCGAGGAGCGTCAAAATTTCCCTATTTAGGGCTTTTTGCACGTCTTTCTATACTGGCAGTGTGTGGGTGGATTACACGCGCAAACAGTTCGGCGCTCTACGTGTTCAATACAACAACGCGTTCAGGATGTTCTTGGGGCTGCCTCGCTTCTGTAGCGCTTCAGAGATGTTCGCGGAGGCTCGTGTGGATTGCTTTCACACAATCATGCGCAAGCAGTGCACATCTCTGTTGCGTAGGGTGCGGGGCAGCCGCAATAGTATCCTGAACGCCTTTGCAGGACGTTTTGACTGTCAGTACGTGAACCATTGCTGCATGGTTCACGTGCTGAGTAATGTTAAAGTATTATTTTAAATTGTGTAATATGTAGGCTTTTTTAACTATAAGATTTACTTTTTGTTTTCATTTAAATGTAAATTGTATGATCCAAAGATGATTGAAATAAATAAATTAATAATGATAGTACGTAACGTGTTCTAAGTTAATATAGGCACGATACGTACTAAAATCACACAATCATGACTCTACATGCGCTATACATAACTACCACCGGATAGCGTGCGCTGTGAGTCACCGTGAGCGGTGGCACAATACCGCTCACACATACACGACTCGGCTCTGCAGACTGAAACGTAACCGGCTAGCTCTGGAAGCGGGACGGATGTAGAGCATGGAATATCGGAACCTTTTCCCAATACCGGTTTTGTTTCGATATTCAATTTTTTTATATCGGTATTCCGGTATTTCGATATTTTTCCGATATTATGGAAATAAAAATTAAATTAAAAATTTAAATGATAGAATGAGATATTTTATGACGCACGTACGTTTTGCGTTTAGTAAGGATAACTATTTTATAAAAAATGACCAGGTTTGGTTTCAATTTATTTAGTTACGGATGTTGTTTTAGACTTATAATTTAACATTGTAATTGGGATGTCTGAGGTATTGCGCTTAATCTGTTACACCTTGTATAAGTAAATATTACGTTAAAAGCAAAGCACTAAATATTCAATTCGAGGGGTGACTACACAGTCATCTTATGGCTATAAAGACGAAAACTACGGCAATTCAAAAGATCAGTATTGCTGAAATATAAAACGTCAGTTTTAGAAATTCACATTTAAGAGGTCCCATAAAGCCCTTTGCAGACTAGACGTGAACAAAGCCAACGGGCCGGATGGAATACCTGCTCGAGTCTTAAAAAGTTGGAGTTGTCACCTGTATCACACTCTTAAAATTAGAGTGGTGCCAGTGTCGTGGAAGCAACCAGAATGTGCAACCAGTACCCAAAAAACCTCCAGAATCTGCAAAGTGATGGATAGGGTACTCAATAATAAGCTGCTAGCATACCGTGAAGACAATGAGCTCCTTAGTCTCTTCTTCTTCTTCGTATCGATGGTAAATTGCGTACTTTATATGTATTAGGCCCAGTCACGCAGGTCTCGTTGAGTGGCGTTTATTTGGTCTAATGTACACGTTTTTAGGTCATTTTGTTTGAACAGGAACACCGTAATCGCACTGGGTGTCAGTTTGGCACATAATGCCCCATTTTACTAAATTGTGCTTACAGCGGCCTACTTGGATTCGCAGTCCATTGATAGCTTTCCAAAATGGCCACTGCAAGTCACGTCCGGGTGGCAGATGTTCCTGGGGCTGAACGGAATTAGGCGGTGGCGAAAGGTAGTTTAGCTACTTAGTGACCACCAGTATTGATTCCGCCTTGGTCGGTCGATCTGAGATCTTGTGTATGTTACGCACTGCTGGGGCGAGGCCATTAAGAAACATGGCAATGCTCTTGTAGAGTCTCTCAATATCTCAGAGTTCTTTGACAGGATCTGGCACGCTGGTCTACTAAGCAAGCTTCCTGCATTTGGCGTCCCTGCTGGCTTCTGCAACTGGATTTCTGACTTCTTAAGGGAGCGGTCAATCCGAGCAGTCATCGATATCTGCTCATCGGATCTTATGGTTGTCAATGTCAATGCTGCAATCAAGTTTTGCTGCATATCAAGGACCTGCTCCAGCTCTTGGGTATGCGGATGATAGCACAGACTTAACGATATACTTATCCAGTGCTAGGGCTAGCAGGGACGAAACAGACTGTCTTAGAAAGGCCATATTGTAGCGAATGAATTTGACCCGACAATTTGGTCGAATTCAATGCTTTGAAAACACAGGTTTATCTCACAGGTTTCACTGCTAAAAGGAGCCAATTTAAATTATCTCCTACTTTCCGAGGTGCATCTTTACCTATCAGTTACCGATCGCCTGGAGCTCTTAGGCATGGAGTTGATGTCTCACTTAAACTTCGGCTCAACCATTGAGTCAAAAGCTTTGACTGCAGCCAAAAAGCTGGAAATCCTTCAAAAGGCGAGGCAATACTTCACACCTGTACAGCTTTTGAATTTGTATAAAGCACAGGGCTATTCTTGTATGGAGTACTGCAGTAACTTGTAGGATGGCACAGCAAAATACCAGCTTGCTGCACTTGACTCGGATAACGCAAAGCTAAAAGACTCATAGGCGATGCAGTGTTAGCAGACAAGCTTTACAGCCTGGCTCATTGGCGATACGTTGTTTGCCTGTCGGTCTTCCACAGATTGTACTTCGGAGAGTATGCGCAGGAACTCCACGACCCGATTCCTCCATCTACCTTATACTAACGATCTATCAGACGTACTGCATGGTACCATTCTCACTTGTTCAATATACCGTTTTGTCGTACTAAGCGATGCTCCTCTACATTTATTGTGCGCACGGCCAAGGTTTGAAACTCTCTGCAGGCTGCTGTGTTCCCTTCTACATATGACCCGTCTGCCTTCAAAGCAAGAGTGAACGGGCAACTTCTGGACCCATCAGTAATCTATACTTATAATAAATCTGTAGAGAGGTCAATTCTGTACATGAAATATATTTCCAAAATAACTATCAGGGGGTGATTAAGGATCGATACTCATGCCAAAAATGCAATCAGTTAAATTTTTGTCTGTCTGTCTGTCTGTCTGTCTGTATAACCGTTATAGAAACAAAAACTACTCGACGGATTTTAACGAAACTTGGTACAATTATTTTTCATACTCCTGAGCGGGTTATAGTATACTTTTCATCACGCTACAATCAATAGGAGCAGAGCAGTGAAGGGAAATGTTGGGAAAACGGGAGAAGTTACTCCATTTTTTAAGCTTCCGTCGCGTGTGCAACCTTAATGGTTAAAGCTACACAAATCATTTCATGACGGAAATGTTCTCCTTAAAATTATATAAAAAATATCCCACGACAGCATATGTCTAACTATTATGGTTGACTCACAATAATACGTGTAACTCCCGATAGCTTAGCAGTTCGAAGCTTTCTGATTATAATATTTGTCTACTCTTACGTTTATAACACTCTCAGTCACCCCTAATTGAAAAAGTTAACATTATTAACTATTCCATAAAAAAATTAGCCAAGTGCGAGTCAGACTCGCCCATGAAGGGTTCCGTAGTAACTGTAATATAATATGCAAATTTATTTGACGAAAAAAAAAAACCTTACAAATTTCTTAAAACTAGCTTATTTACATTTTTTACAACTGCGCCAAATAAATTTGTTTTGAAAAAAAAAACCTTACAAATTTCTTAAAACTGGCTTTTTTACATTTTTTACAACTGCGCCGAATAAATTTGTTTTTCATAGTGTTTGTATGAATTACAAAGTTATATTTGCGGTTTTAGAAAATATGCTGTATCTCAAAAACTGCTGAACTGATTTCGTTCAAACTAATTTTGGTTGAAAGTTTATATTAAGATCTACAGACATATATTTTTTTTAGATTTTTCACTCCATTATTATAGAAGTTAGAGGTTGTGTCCGCCACACACACATTTTACCACTTTGGAAGCTTATATCTTTTAAACGATTGACTTTATGGAAAAGTGGCTTTAGAAACCCCGATGTCGTTTTTAAAGAACTGTCTATAGATACCACACATGCATCGATTTCATGAAAAAAAATATTTTCGGGTTTAGTTCCATGTCCCCATACATGGAACTAAACCTGAAAATATTTTTTTTACCACTACGCCACAGTGGCGCCCCACGTTGGGCGCCACTGTGGCGTAGTGGTTTAGGTGGTAGAGGAATGAAACTTAGACCACAGGTTTACAGCATTTATTTGAAAAAGGGGGGTGGGTTTAGTTCACTAAGATCCTCCACTGGTCGATGGTTTAAGGAAGGTACTGCCCTGAGTCAGACGCTAGAAGATTTTAAAGACTACTATCAACTACCTCTACGTCCGCCGCTCGACGGGTGTCACGCTGCCTCTGCGCCTGTCTGCGTACTATTGCGTGGCCTGCCCGCATAACAACTACGCCGTCTGCGCGCTGTTGCGTGGCCTGCCAGCAAAACCTCTGCGCCTGTCTGTGCGCTGACGCGTGGCCTGCCGGCATAACCTCGGCGCCTACCACGTGCGAGCTGCCTGCTACGGGGTCGGCCCGCCGGCCTGCGTGCGTCGCGGCCTGAGCCCAGGGCAGTACCTTCCTTAAACCATCGACCAGTGGAGGATCTTAGTGAACTGAACCCACCCCCCTTTTTCAAATAAATGCTGTAAACCTGTGGTCTAAGTTTCATTCCTCTACCACCTAAACCGCTACGCCACAGTGGTCATGGAACTGAAGTTATGTTGGCTTATAGCCATGCAGTCATGGTATTTAGTTATGTTAAAAGATAAATAAATATATTTAATTTTAAAATAATAGTTTGGTAACTTTAGTCAGTAGGTTTTAATTAGGATTACCACACTGCAGGTGGGTGTGAAATATGACACTAGGATAGCTATAACCAGAGTTATAGTTAACTTAGGTAGTTAGGTACAAGTCGACCCTCCACGACTAGTATGGTAGGCAGTCGTGGGTGTGTGTTCCCTTGGCATCGTGTGACCCTGTATGGGGTCAAACACTAGTTAGTTAGCTAGGCCTACGGGAATGCAGGAGTGAAACCAGTAACTTCGCTATTTGAGCTATTTAATGCAAATTGTACTGCTGGGATATGAGATCCCAAGAGCGTTGGTCATTATCAATGTAGGTAGAAACAGCTGTTATGATTGTCTTATTGTACCTTTCCACGGTGTTAATCTGTGGTGCATACCTAGGAGTATAGTGTATGCTAGGTATGTTATATTTACTGAATAAGTTTTTAGTTTCATTTGAAGTGAACTGAGTGCCATTGTCTAAAATTATACATTGAGGTATTCCATGTACCAAAAATACATTATCCTCCATTAGTTTACAGATAGTTTTAGCGTTAGCATTCCTCATTGGGAAAAGAAGACAATACTTAGAGAAACAACATGTCACTACAAAAACATATGCGTTTTGGCGTCTAGAGACAGGCAGAGGGCCAACAATGTCAATACTGAGCATCTGGAATGGTCGAGAGCATTCTTTAGGTTTCCCCATGACCCCCAGTGGAGCATGGTTTACTTGTTTATGAGCTTGACAGATTTTACATGAAGTTACAGCTTTCACTACGTCACTGTGCATTCCTGGCCAGTAGTAACGAAGAGCTAGTCTTCTATAAGTTTTAAAAATGCCTATAATACCTGCCGTGGGTTCTGCATGGTTGTCAATAATAACTTTAGATCTAGATTCATATGGAATTACTTCCTTCCAGTCAAACTCATTAAAAATAGCGAATTTACTTTTCATGTACCGAAATAACTTGTCATTCTTAATAAGATAATTGGGATAAGAGATTGGGCTCTGTATACAGCCATTATAGATTTTTAGGTACCAAGTATCGTTAGTTAAGAATGACAAGTACAGTTATCTGCCATTTTTTCTCCATCTTGCCAAATCGTAATCCGCTTATTTCACCATAATCTGCAGCGTTTGTAAATTAATATAATTGTCCGGTTTCAGGGCAGTACCTTCCTTAAACCATCGACCAGTGGAGGATCTTAGTGAACTGAACCCACCCCCAATTTTTCAAATAAATGCTGTAAACCTGTGGTCTAAGTTTCATTCCTCTACCACCTAAACCGCTACGCCACACTAAGGCCAATAGGAGCGGAGCGCCAATGAAGAATGCTTCAAAATCGGGGTTAAATTTAACGTTAGCCCAAAGTAACTATTCCACGCGGACGAAGTCGCGGGCAAAAGCTAGTAAAATATATAAAAAAGTAACAAGAGGGCATTCAAGGTACTGTCATTGAGATACGATCTTATTTTGTTCCACGTACGTACATAATGCCGGGCGCCGACCTAAGTGTTGTACACTTTTATATTGAAATAATCATTTATAAATGACAGTGTAGCATACATATTATTATAATTAACCGATAGGTATTGTTTATATTAATTAAATTCAATGAAATAAGTAAGAAAGATTCTATTGCGTCTGGTTTTTTTTTTCACATAAAATATCAAAAAACCGATATTTGAAATCCAATATCGCTTTTTTCAATATCGGATTTATGGTCCGATATTCCGGTTTTTCGATATTACCGAAAACCGGTATCCATGCTCTAGACGGATGGGAGCCACGTACTAACTATAGGTGCGTCTGAGTCGGCACTCTAGTTACTGGTCGGCCTCCGCTAGGCTTTCTCCAGGAAACTGGAAGTTTCACCTGGCGGGGTCAGACCGACAGTGTCGTGAAGAAACGACGCAAGCATTCACTCATACGGGTGTGCGTTGCCGTTCACTTTTGAACAGGCAACAACGCACACCCGACCAATTACAAAGTAAAAGGCCACCAAAGGACGGTCCCGTATTTACGGGACACGGCATGGCACCCGCGGACAGAGGGCGAAGCCTTGCGGCGCAGCGACCGCCCAGACGCGAGATATAATTCAGTTGTAATTACAACCTCTACTTATCTAGATCTTTATGTTGCTCTACGTAATCATAAAGATCTTCGTGACTATGAAAATTTATTTAACACATTGAAGTCGAATAGCGTCGAATAACGTTCAGTTAAGTGAAAATTATGTGCCGGATCTAAACAACTGGTGTCGACGATTTTGCTATCGGATTTTGATACCGGACAAGTTCATGGACAAGAACAGAGAGTGGTTAAGTTCCGATATCATTTGGCCAAATTGCTTTAAGGAAAATATTGTTCACAATGAATAAGCTGAAAATGAGGCAGAAGAGGTAATCAGTCCATCAAAATCGGATGCATCAACATCAACATATAAGTCTCCTCGCAAACGCTTTAAAGATTTATCGAGTAGATAGAAAAGAAGACGTGTTGATGAAAATATTGCTAGTTGCAGTTGTCCAGATGAGTTTTTATATACTGTTGAAAGTGTACTTAAGTCTGCCGGAAAAAATGATTTGGCCAGAATAATGAAACATTAGCTGGGAAATCCTGTACACGTCTCAACAGTTTTGAATGTCCTGGAAACTAAACAGAATACTTTGCTTCGTGAAGTTCCTACTCACAAAGTACTTGCTCTTTACGTTTACATGCAAATTTATTCGTTCAGTTATATCCATGGTATAACTTGCCATCAAGTTTACATAAATTGCTAATTAATGGATCGCAGATAGTGGAGCCCCTATCAGTAGTGCCTATAGGTTTTTTGTCTGATGAAGCATGTGAAGCAAGAAACAAGGATTTTCGTAAATTTAAAGGAAATCATACACGAAATCACAGCAGCATCGCCACTAATGAAGACATTCTTCATAATCTTCTGTTATCTTCCGATCCTCTTCTAACGGGCCTATGACCGAAGATGACCAATAAAGTAAAAAAATCTTCATTTAGAGAACTGGACAATTTGCTCATACATGATCGGAGTGAATTGGAGCTCATTGACATTTCAACTGATACAATAGTTGGAGCAGTTTCGGAATGTAGTGATATTGAAGAAGATGACGACAATAATGATCATGATGACGTTATTGATAAAGATGAAGAAAATATAGTTTAAGTCTTATAGTACCTAATATAATTGTTAGTAACTAAATGATAGTATTAATTAATTTACTTTTTACTATAATTAATATTTATAATTTAGTTAGTAGTTTGTAGTGAAACTACCCTATTACCATCTTTATACCTCCTGGCGAATGTCGTGACCGTTACCAGCAAAACCATTACCTTATTACGCTTTTGACAATCTGCTAAGAAACCAAGGAGAAAGCCGCCTTGAACAAGACGTGACAATCCATTAAGAAACAACCCAACTAGCACAAATGGGCTGCATTAGTGCTTTGGAGCGTATCCGATTATTACTTATGGTATTAGACGTAAGCGCTAGAGCTTCTACTACAGAATTAAAGCAGCCGCTTTGGCGCCATTTGGGCGCCATTTTATGCAGCCTAAAGTTCCATTTAACCTGCACAACGGTTGCATAAAGGTTCCTCAATAGCTATAACGATTTATTAACGCTATACTAAAGCTTTCGTAGCGCTGCTTTTGAATGGTTTTGAACTACTTGGAACGAATGAATTGATTATAGTTCTTTATTGTATATCTTCAATTGACATTATTTATAATATTTTGGCAAAGTGTTTTCGTCGCCATCATGAAAATAAAACAAAAGCAAGTAAAAGTTTGTATTCTGTATTAGCAAGATATATAAAGATACTTAAAACGCTGTCCAGTTTACTGTAGATATATAAGATAATTTTCGAGTAATTTTAACGCTCTTTTATGATTTTAAAAAAATTACAAAAGTTATGTGATATTTCTTATTGGTTATACTTACAGAATAAATTTTATTTCCGTATTTTTACGTGTTGATAACTTACTATTCGGAAGTGGCCGATTTTTTACCGATACATTTAATGCACATTTAACTGAAAAACCAATGTATATCAACTCAGTTTTGCAAGTGAATTATAAGTTTTCTTAAAAAATCATGGCGTCATTGTAATGTCGTCATAACCTGCAGTTTTAGCTCTAATAATTCCCTTTTGAGAATTAGAGCGTTAATTTTCACCCTTCTAATGCTTCCAGTGATTTTTGTTCCCCTAGTGCAATTCACAGCCACAAAAAGCTCCTATTTTCCTGTTTTTGTGGTTATAAGATCTAGTTACGTACTTATTCGAATGGTTTCCGTTTTGGAGATCCGTGGTTGTACGCTTCTCAAATTTAAAAACAAATCCAAGATTACGGTGTTTTAATTACGATACTTGACTTTACACCCGATATTTCTACATAAACATGATACAGGTTATTTTTCAAATAGATAATAATCAAACGTCTCAATAATAGTTTACATTATTTTGTTGTCGTAGAAATAAGATCCAGTTATTTTATGGTTTAGTTATACCTATACCATAATATGAAGTTTAAACATTTCAATTAACTACCTATTATTGTTTTATTACAGAATGCCTTTTAAAATAGTTTAAATTATAAATGTAGACAAGGAAGAGCTGACAATCTGCCCTTCGGGATGGGAAATATCGCTAGATCAGAATAAAGAAAATTTGTCAAATGAAGACAATATTCCGATTGAAAAGACATTACCTAGTGATGACGAGAAATAAAAAAATATTGGCTAAAGAGGATAATGGATCCTGTGATGGTACTGCGCCAAATCCAAATGTTGAGACTGATATCTTTATACAATAAGAACCCAAGAATAGGCTATTTTATATTAAGTTTTTGATTTGTGAAATGTTGAGATTAATCTTCTTTAAGGACGCATTTACATTTATCACTCGCTCAATTTTAGGTATCCTAGTAGCAACACAACAACATTGCGCGCACACACACTTACAAACCATTGTTCGCCCGATTTTATACATTACTTAACTAATCGTGATACTTGAAGGTAATATTATATTTTCTTTAATCTTGTTTGACCATAATAAGTTGTACTTAACTTATTGTTTACAAAGGGTTACATGCTTATTGATTAGATGTTAGTTTCAATTTTGCATTAATGTTGTTGACGCCCGATTAGGAGTACTAGGGGACTTTGGAAATAAAATACTCATATGTGATAAAAAAATTGATAATAAATAAAGAAAAGTTTCGTCATGCCTGTCTGTCTGTTTGTCCATTCGTCCGTATGTCACAGCCATTTTTAACCGACGAAAAAAAATCAATTCGACGCGTTTGTTTTTTTTTTATGTTTGATCACCGATTACTCGAAGACGGCGGAACCGATTTGGAAAATTCTTTTTTTTTGTTTGAAAGGGTATACTTCGAAGTTGGTCCCATTGTCACCAAATCAGGAGCTGATAATAAGATCTTGGAGTAATCGAGGGAACTCTTCAAATATTATAGGCACACCTACAGTGAACACCTACAGTGATTTGAGTATTTTTTATAGTAACTTGTGTAGTTGCATTCGAAAAGCACCATTTGTGAAGTGGATCTGATGATGAAGACCACAGATGGCCACTGGAACTACTCAATATATAAGTAGGAATAAGAAGTATTTCATGGGTTCCGCTTCGATTACTTGAATATGTTTATTAAGCACAATATGCTCGTCATAATGCATATGATTTATTTATTTTTTATTTATTTATTTATTTAATTACAACGGTTATGTTTACAACCAATGACAGTAACTAAAATTAAAAGAGACAATTATAACACATTCAAAAATATACAAAATAAACAAAGTAAAAAGTAGGTTAACGTTTTAACAACACTTTCGTGAATTCTTCTCACAGTACATCTGACATACCAATAAAATCTTCATCTATCCATCCGCAAACAGATCGCTTGTTGGATTAGAATCCAAGAGATAATTAAGCGCGGCCAGAGTGAGAGGAATTGGCGACTTAGCACGTGCAACAGTACGACATGGAGGCACAGCAAACAGCCTGTGCTTTTTGCCACGGCAGTAATTGTCTGGGACAAAGAAGTGCGCCAGCACTTGTAACACACCAGGAGCATCAATAGTGCCACGGAGCATCTTACAGGCTACTGTGAGCTGATCTCGAGCTCACCTTACCTCTAGGGAGTTGTATCCGAGGCAACCCAGTAAGAACTTTGTCGGATAGAGGTAAGGATAGTAGCCATGTTTCTGCTTATATAGGTACCTAAGGAACGTTTTTTGAACCTTTTCTAATAAAAGTGCGTAGGTACTTTCATGTGGATTCCAGACACAAGAGCTGGTTTCCAGCTTAGTACGTACGAGCGCATTAAATATTATTTTAACGGCATGAGCGGTGCGAAAATCGCGGCAATTACGCAGAACAAAACCTAACCTTTGGTAGGATTGCTTAGCTACCATGGCCATATGGTCGTGGAAGGTGAGCTTTCGGTCGAATGTGACTCCCAGGTCTTTCATGGCTGTTGACTTTGTGATGGTATTATTATTTAAATTATATTCAAAATTAACTGGGTGCCGCATGCGACCGAATGTCATAGCTAAACATTTGGACGTATTAAACTCCATCTTGTTGTCTATACTCCACTTGTATATCGCGTCTATATCTTGCTGCAGTGCCAAACTGTCACGCTCGGAGTTTATTTCCAGGTACAGTTTCAAGTCGTCAGCATACAAGAGACATCTAGCGTGAAGCAGAACTTGAGGAAGATCATTGACCATGATGAGAAATAATAAAGGCCCCAAAATTGAGCCTTGACTCACGCCGGAACGCGTGTGATAGGTATCTGACACGTACATACCAAGCCTAACAAACTGCTGTCGATCACGTAGGTAGTCTGCAAAGAAACGGAGGAGAGATGGTGCGAACCCTATTTTGCTAAGCTTCATTAGCAGCACGTCATTGTTAACCCTATCAAACGCCTTCCAGAAGTCGAAGTAAAGTACGTCTACCTGACGCCCGCGGTCCAAACTAGACGAGATATAATCTAGTAGCGTCAGGAGATTTGTGTCAACTGACCTTTTGCTTCTGAAACCGTGCTGTTCATTACAAAGATATTTGTTTATTTGCTCATAGATAGCGTTATGGAGGATGTTCTCGAAGACCTTCGCCGGGGAAGATAGGATTGCGATAGGGCGGTATTCTTCAACGGAACTTTTGTTTTGGGTTTTAGGAATAGGTGCAACTCTAGAAACTTTCCACTGAGAGGGATATGTACCAGTCTGCAAGGCTAAATTAAAAATGTGGCAAAGAGGATCAATGAAAATATTTCTTAAGTCTTTAACTATGAAGGGGGGGATATTATCGGGACCAATAGAACTGTTAGGTTTAAGTTTATTTATACCTTTAACAATGTCTACATGGCACAAGGGGGGTATATTTATGTAATTGCTGTTACAAGAATGGTCAGACGTACCGACATGATCAGCATTAAGCTGCGGAACGTCAGGCAGAAAAACAGCCGAGAAAAAATCTGCAAAAGCACCAGCCGCCTTAGTACCCGAAAAAGTTGAGCCCTTGTATGTTATGTTCGGTTCAAATCCACCTTTGGACCGCAGGCTACAAATGTGCGACCAGAATTGACGAGGTTTAAGTTTAATTTTATTCTCTATATTCCTCATGTATAAGGAATACGCATCTGAAATACGGGTTTTAAGGCTTGACCTGAGGCCAGAAAATAGTAAATATGCGTCATCGCACTTGGTTAGTTTCCAATTTTTATGGAGTTTTAACTTGAGCCTTAGATCCTGGATGATATCGCTTGTAAACCATATAGGATATCGCCTACTTGCCGATTTCCCTCTGCATTTTTTAGGAATGCACATATCAAAGAGATTATAGATAATGCTGTAAAACTTAAGAGTAGCCCCTTTTACATCCTTTGATTCCAAAACCTCCTCCCAAATGTTTTCATCAGAGAATAATAAATAGAGTTGTTCGAAATCGCATTTAGCGAAGTTCCAATCCTTGGCACTATCTATATTACTGGGCTCGATTGACTCCGAGCAATAACCTACATTGACTCTTACCTCTATGTGTAGTGCCGGGTGATGTGCATCCAGTGGTATTATACCCTCGGTAGCAGTGACGAATGTTTCTGGTGCGCCAAAACTCTCCTGAACCAAAACAACATCTAACATACCTCTATGCGAATTCTTCACAACGTTCATCTCATTCAGACTACAAAATGACACAAAGTAACAATAATAATTCTTAATATTTAACGATACACTATTTAAATTTAAGTCACCTAAAATTATAACTAGGCCTTTTAAATTATTTATAAACTCTTCTACTTTACAAAACCATCTCATGTATTCATCATCGCTTGCACTAGGTTTAATATATACAACACATACGTGAACAGTACGTCCGCACCATGTAAAGTCAGCCCATAAGTCCTCACCACCGTCCGTTTCGAGATCATGGCGGCGGCAGAGCACGATAGGCGCGCGCGCGGCGAGCATCACTCCACCGCATGGTGTTCCCCGGTCACGTCGTATCACATTCCAATCGCCGGTCGCGATGAAAATGAAATGATGAAGTGAAGCTGATGGTGAAGTATCAGGAGAACTCCTCAACAATTAACGGCTCAGCATTGGGAAAAACAATATTTTGTCTACTTTCTAACTAATTTCGGAAGTCGGACACCGCCTACCGAAATTAAAGTTATTTTTCACTTTGCAGTGTTTTTTGGAAGTCGGCTTAATTTTTTTGGTAAAAAGTTTTTATATTTCGAAACTATCAGGACTATACATGTAAAACTTGGTAGGTAGATGTATTCTGTGAACCGCTTTCCAATTTTAAGAAAACAATAGAAAAATTATTAAATAAAATATTAAGAAAAATATATAAACTGAAACTGATTTTTTTGTTTTCATGAAACTTATGCGTATGTGGTATTAATGGGCAGGTCTTTAAAAATGACATTGAAGTTTCTAAAGCCACTTTTTCATAAAGTTAATCGTTTAAAAGATATACACTTCCAAAGTGGTAAAATGTGTCCCCCCCTCTTATTTCTATAATAATGGAGTGAAAAATTATACAAAAAATATATGCTATGGTCCTTAATGTAAACTTTCAACCAAAATTGATTTGAACGAGACCGGGTTGGCAGTTTTTGAGATACAGCATATTTTCTAAAACCGCAAATAAAACTTTGTAATTCATACAAACACTATGAAAAACAAAGTTATTTGGCGTAGTTACTACGGAACGCTTCATGGGCGAGTCTGACTCGCACTTGGCCAATTTTTTAGTTTTTGTACGAACTGAACATTTTGGCATATTGAACCGTATGAAGTAAGCCCAACAAAAGGTAACTGTTGTATATCGTTGAGGAATTCCCTCGACTGTCTATGGTCTCCATCATCAAACCTGTAATGGCATTTATAACCCATATGGGTGCAAAGTTCTCATCAATATAAATGAATTAAGTCCAAACACAAGGTAGCTATTGTAAACGGTTGAGGAGTTCCCTTAACTGTCCTTCGTCTTCATCATCAGACCTCTAATGACAGTCGCAAACTATCTAGGTGTAATGTTCTGGTCAATTCGAATTAATCAAGCCCAAACAAAAGGTTACTGCTGTAAATCGTTGAGGAGTTCCCTCGACTGTCAGGAGTCAATCTGATGAAAGGCTCCATCATCAGATCAACTCTAAACCTTCCTTAATTTGTAGTACTTTAAGATATTTAATGAAAAAAAAAAACATTCATACGGTCGAATTAAGAAACCTCCTTATTTGAAGTCGGTTAAAAAAAATTGTTGTTTCATGCTAGGTTCAGTAACCAATATTCATCCAATTCTAAAAATAAGTATGATTCTCGTTCTTACTTTTGTTTCGGTACGAAAAAGTATCAACGTATTCTAGTCACAGTATACAAGACGCCACACTCTTTATTATAGGTTTTTGACGTATTTATTTTTTCGAGGAAAGCGATACACCCCTGCGTTCACGAGCACGTCTGAGCGCGGAATGACGGTTGGAGCCAGGGTTGCCAACAGCAAAAGAAAATCCCTCGTACACATGCAGCTAAAAATCTCGTATTTTGACTATCAAACCTCGTACATTTAGGTATTATGCATGCAAAACGTACTAAAACACACATTTTACCACTTTGAATGCGTATATATTAACTTTACGAAAAAGTGGTTTAAGAAATAATGTAATAAATACCCTAATGCCATTTTTAAATAAATAAATACCTGTCTATAGATACCACACACGAATTGGTTTCATGAAAAACAAATATTTTCACTTTCAGTTCCATGTATTGGGGAACCCCCCATATAGGCAGCCCCCCTTTATTTTAAATATTCTTAATTCTTTTTCATGAAATCGGAAAGCGGTTTCCAGACTACATCTATGAATGAATGAATGGCTGTGACATACGGACGGACGGACAGACAGACGGACAGACATGACGAAACCATAAGGGTTCCGTTTTTTGCCATTCGGCTACGGAACCCTAAAAACTAAATGTGTCTATATTATTATGAAAATTTGCAAGGTAACTTAGTTTACATCTGCTCTCCAAATATTAGTCAGGAACATCATCACTGTCATCGTTTTTTCTACCGTATATTAATTTTATCTGTTGTCATGTGGCTATACATTCCTTTTGTGGGTTAAAAATTGACGCAGTTTCCACTTTCCAGTACGAGTTGAACCTTTTACACTCTCTGTAGCAAGAAGTGTGCCGTTCACTGTTTCCACAGTTAGCCGGTTTCTTATAACTGTCTTTATTAAAATTACTTAACTATTATAAAACGGTAATGCAAAATGTTCGTATGGCCATATTATCAAAATCTCGTACATAATTGTACGAGGTTGATAGTGTCCTCGTATCTCGTACGGAAGACCACAAATCTCGTATTTGTACGAGGAACCTCGTACGTTTGGCAACCCTGGTTGGAGCCGTGCGTTCGGTAGAAAATTGTATGAAGAAATTGGAGACCGATTTTATTTTTCTCATAAATTATAAAGTTTTTTATGTATGTTCAAAATAATTAGCTTAATGTATAGATAAATACATAGGCTATAATTTCTTGTTATTTTGAAGTTAAGAATATGCTCCAGATTTGGCTTAGAGGTACCTATTCAGACCCCATTTTTTGTAATTTTCTATGATTATTGCGGCGATAAAAACGTATTTGTGTGAAAAAAATGTATAGGACTGTGTAATTATAATGCATTCAATATGGAGATGAATAAATTATCTTGAAATTAATACCATAACATTGTCAAAATTTTAACTCCTTATGTATCAAAATGTTACCAGAAAAACATTGATATTTGCGAGAAAACATAAATGCGTCCTTAAAATTAAAAGATTAATAAAAACTTTTTACCAAAAAATTAAACTGACTCCCAAAATACACTGCAAAGTGAAAAATAACTTTAATTTTGGTACTCGGTGTCTTTACTTTTGTATTTTCGTTTTTGGCACCGACTTACGAAATTTAAAGTTATTTTTCACTTTTCAGTGTTTTTTGGGAGTCGGTTTAATTTTTTCGTAAAACGTTTTTATTTCACTCTTTTTAGTTGGTCTATTTTCAATTTACCTAGTTACAAGAGCCTAAATGTCAACTACTTATAACCTTTTACAAAATATTGCTTATCCCAATGCTGGGCCGTTAATTGTTGAGGAGTTCTCCTGGTACTTCACCATCAGCTCTACATCACCATATGCATTGTGACGAGCATAAAGTGCTTAACATCCATATTCAAGTAATCGAATCGCAATCCACTCAATACTTATTATTAAGTAGTTTCGGCGGCCATCTGTGGTCTTCATCATCAGTTCCACTTCCTCAAATGGTACTTTTTGAGAGCAACTGCACAAGTTGCTATAAGAAATACCCAAAAAGTCATAGGTGTGCCTATAATATTAGAAGAATTCCCTCGATTTCTCCAGGATCCCATCATCAAATCCTGACTTTTATGAAAATGGGACCAATTTCGAAGTATACCCTTTCAATCATAAAAAGAATTTTCCAAATCGGTTCAGCCGTCTTCGAGTAATCAGTGATCATACATAAAATAAAAAAAAATACGCGTCGCATTGATAACCTCCTCTTTTTGTCGTCGGTTGAAAGTTAAAATACTTTAGTATTAGATGATTAGCAGATTCACTGGAATGTTCAGCCATGTTGTTGTTGACGATTTTAGGAGGTTTTCATAAACCTTGCGTACTTTCCTGTGATAACTTCCACTTTTCTTTATTAATTTCCATCGTTTAGCATTCATTTTTACTAATTTTTTTGTAATATTTACAAAAGTGGCTGTAAAAAATGGCGAATGGATTGAGCCTGTAAGGAAGAAGTTATGGCTATGGTATTACTAAAGGCAGTTTTCGTTTCTTTTTAAGACATTTAATGTAGTTTTTAGTTACATTGATGAATTTTTTGTAACTGTAGTGCATATAAGAGCATCTATTATTCTATATATCTATAACTCCTGTACAGGTGCTGCAAACAGTCTACAATTAACTCCTTTTTGTAGTAAAGTAATCTATAAAAGTAACAATGGAAACCACTGTACAGCTGTAAGTGGCAGAATGACCTTCATAATTCTCATATAAAGGTGTAAGTGGTGAATGAGTTCTACAGTAACCTACTGTGAAGGCTAGGGTAGTATTTGATTCAGTTTGTAGCACTTTAAGTAACTTTTATAGCTATAGACGTTTACGGATGCAGATATGCAACTTTGAACTGCTTGTTGAACCCTTAAACCACTATTTTACGGCCGAAAATAACAAAATAGGCTGCTATTTCCATTAATGTGCTCGTTGGGAATCATAATTATAACGTCAACATGGCGCGAAACATCGCTGGAATGCTACGTCTCCACGCACGTTAATTCGCTATGAAAAGAGCGATGTTTATGCTTGCCCGACGCCGTGTGCAAGACCAACAGCCAAGAAAGATCCCTGACCGCCGCACTAGGCAGACGCACAGGTCTCTCCAGGATACTCGGAGATCTTAACACAGCGACGATGGACGCAAAGGAGCCAGCGCCGGACACGCACGCACGCACAGAAGTGGGCGTTTAAACGAAAAGCATATAATATAACATTTAATTTAAAATAAGCAAATAAGCAGACTCGTTTATAAAAGCATTTAGGGATACTGCTTATTCTGCTTTTTGTTAAAATTAAAACGTAACCGCGTTTTGATTATTTCATTTCATAACCACGTAAGTAAGAATGTGCTCAAATAAACGGCGCCTATCTGTAATATCTGTTGTTACAGATAGATGGCGCCGTTTATGCGAAAATCGACCTAAATACAATAATTTTAATGTTTAAAATATTTACGTCTTTTGTTAATGTGCTGAATCGCGTTGACTTACTCGAAATTGGTAAACCTACCAAATTAAATATGCTTTAAACGTATTAAAATTGCATTCCATTGTTCACTTTTAAAAACGACAATTTAATTAAAACGGGTTTTCATTTACTGCTTATTGCTTATTTTGCTTTTTACGTTTAATAGCATTTCCCCTGCCCGGTCAAAAGCGTTGTTATGTTTTATGAATTTGTTTTTGAAGTTGTGACTTGGACTTGTTTTCGTAAACATAAATGGTGTAAAACATTTTTTCATATGGTGAATTGTTTCTTACCAAGGAAATAATTCTGTGATTTTTGGACTTGTATATAATATAGTTTTTAGGTGTAGTTAATTTTGTTAATAATTGTATAAATAGTTTATACTGTAAGTAATTGTGTTAATTTTCACTACTTTTTCGATAAAAACAAATTGGTGAGCTAATAAAACGGATCTGCCGAGTACGGAGGAAAGTTCATTGATGTCGTTTAAAATCCAACTAAAAAGGCAAACAACATAATTTCATTATTTTTAATGTAAACAAGTAAATAAGCTGATAATCAATTAAGCAGTTAACGTATGTGACTTTTGATAAAAAATAAACGAATAAGTTCGTTAAAAGTTTTAAGTCGTTTATCACATCTCTGCCGGACACACACCTGTATTTATACTTTACCAAGAATCGCTGAGCGACCGCGTCCCTACACAACTGCGCCGCGCGCCGCGCGGGACATCGAGCGACATCGAGGAATGTTGTTCATAATAATAATTATAAATACCTAGAATAGACACAACATCAACCATGATCATTGTAAATATAAAGAGGCACATTCGACAAAATAAATTTTTGCATGTAACTGTGTATCATAGTTGAAAAAACATGCCACATCGACCACCTAGTTGACCCAGCCCACCTTTCCCTTGTGGATGCTGAGGTCGAACGTAGGTCTGCCCTACCCCCTTTCGAGGACCCTGATGCTCCCCTCCCCCCGTCACAGAGGACGAGTTAGAGGAGATCATCAAAAACCTCAAACCCAGGAAAGCCCCGGGGAAAGATGGAATGACCGGTAGGGTATTTAAACTCCTCCCCCGCTCTATCATAGTCTTACATTGTGGTCCACCAAAGGCTGAACTGCCAGATCACCCAGCATGTAATAGACGACGAGTTACAATCGGATCACCAGCCAGTACTCGTCGTCTTATCGGGGATGCCGACCCGAGTAAAGCCGCCAGCGCCACGTCGACTCCTGGACTGGAACAAGTTCACAGAAAAGATTGAGGCCACGACGCCGGCTCGGCCTGTCACTACCGCCGCGGACGTCGATCAGTTCGCAGCCGACGTCACTGCTTGCATACAAAACGCGATAAGTGAGGCGGTCATACCGCCGCCGGCGCAGGGGAGAGGGCTACTGCCGCCCCTGTCACCGAGCCTACGCGCTATGATCGCCGAGAAGAGACGACTACGCAAGCAGTGGCAACAAACAAGATGCCCAACACTGAAGACCGAGCTGAATCGACTCGCGGAGAAGGTCAAGGCCGAACTCAGAGCGTCGGCCGCCGCGAGCTGGGAGGAACTTATCGACACCGCAGCTGACAGCTGGACGTCAGTTCACAGACTGTGCAGAGCATTCACGAATACCCCAGCCCCGGTGCGCCCACTACGAGGCAACGACGGGGCTCTCAAGTACATAGCGGAGGATCGCGCGGAGGTCTTCGCCGAGCACCTGGAGCGTCAGTTCCGCCCGAACCCGACTGACCAGCACGCACACGTCGCGGCAGTCGAGCAACACCTTGGAGGCTACTTCGCGACGCCGATAGCTCCCGATGAAGACCCCGTCTTTTTCTCGCCGGGCGCAGTCAGACGCGCCATCCTAAAAACTAAGCCCAAAAAGGCTCCCGGGGCCGACGGCATAACCAACGCCGTGCTACGCCACCTGCCGCACCGTATGGTAGCGGCGCTGGCGCGCCTGTTCACGGCGGTGCTGCGCACGGGGGCCTTTCCTGCTGTGTGGAAGGAGGGGCGCGTCATCATGCTGCCCAAGGCGGGGAAAAACGTGCTGAAGCCGGAGAGCTATCGGCCCATCACCCTGCTGCCCACCATCTCCAAGGTGTTCGAAACACTCCTGCTGCGACACCTCACACCGCACATCACTCCGAGACCTGAGCAGTTCGGCTTCAGGGCGGACCATAGTACGACGCTTCAGCTGTCGAGGGTACTCTATCAGCTGTCCACAACCATGAACAGGAAAGAGTACGCGGTAGCAGTATTCCTCGACATGGAGAAGGCCTTCGACCGCGTATGGCACGACGGCCTAGTATACAAACTGGCCACCTCCGCCACGCCCCGTCGCGTAGTAAAGGTGGTCCAATCTTTTCTGTCCAACAGGAGCTTCAGGGTGGTGGTCGACGGAGCACTCTCCTCACCCCGCCCCATCGAGGCGGGAGTACCTCAAGGCAGCTGCGTGTCGCCTGCGTGTTACTCACGTTACACGGACGACATCCCCACCACGGCCGACACGACGCTCGCGCTGTACGCCGACGACGCCGCGTACATCACTACTTCGATGAACGCGAAGCACGCGGCGTCGAAGATGCAGCGCGCGCTCAATATGCTTCCTGAGTGGCTCGCCAAGTGGCGGCTATCAGTTAACGTGAGTAAAACGCAGGCTATACTTACAGGTTCATCGCGACTCCCGCCACCACTGAAGCTCCAGGGAGCCGAGATCGCGTGGTCGCCGCAGGTCAAGTACCTCGGCGTCACCATCGACCGTCGGCTCTCGATGCGGCCGCACGCCAAGCAAGTCGCGGCGCAGACCAAGGTAGCCCGCTCACTGCTCTATCCAGTGCTATCGTCCCGCCTCCCGGCGCGTGTCAAGCTGGGCGTGTACAAAGCGTACTTACGCCCCCTGATGACATACGCCGCCCCCGCCTGGTTCGTCCTCACTAGCGAGACGACACGCGGGCCGCTCCGCGCGCAGCAAAATGCAGCGCTGCGGTTGGTAGTAGGTGCCCCTCGCTATGTGAGGAACGACGTCATCAGGCGGGACCTCGGGATTGAGGGCTTGGATGAGTTCGTGCAGCGCCTCGCGAAGGCGATGTTCGCGCGTGCCGTCGCCTCTGCTTGGCCCCACATCAAGCACTTGGCGCCACTGCACGCGCGCCCGCCTGACGCGAGGAGGCTGCCCAGAGATCTGCTCCCGACAGACGTCGCGGCCGCATCCCCCCCGGACTTGACTCCTGGGTAAGTCGCCCCACTTTACACGCGGCTTACTCAAACAGTTATACTATTCATAACTACACTTCACCTAGTACGTAACGTGTTCTAAGTTAATATAGGCACGTTACGTACTAAAACACTCATTCATGACTCTACATGCGCTATACATAACTAGCACCGAATAGCAGCGCACGCTATTCGGTGCAGACGCACTGAGCGGCGACACACAGTACAATGCCGCTCACACATACATACTCGGCTCTGCGGTTCGGAACGTAACCGGCTAGATCTGGAAGCGGGACGGACGGGAGCCCCGCATTCACTATAGGTGCGCCAGAGTCGGCACTCTCGTCGCTGGTCGGCTCCCGCTGGGCTTCCCCCGTATGGGGGTTTCACCTGGCGGGGTCAGACCGCCGGGGTGTCGTGAAGAAACGACGCCGAAAATCGGCGTCGCGGCGCGCCTATAGTTACACAATAGCAATTAATCACGCGGGTGTGCGTTTGCCGTTCACTTTTGAACAGGCGCTTTCAACGCACACCCGAACATCTACGCCGCTACTAGGCTACCCAATGACGGTCCCGTGTTTACGGGACACGGCATGCTCCCGCGGGAGTGGGGCAAAGCCCCGTGACCGCTCGCCGCGCCCCTGACGGGGCGCAGCGACTGCCCAGACGGTTATCATAGTCTTACTGGCTGCCATCTTCAATGGCGCCATGTCAAACAATATTATGTTTCCACAAACGTGGTAAGAGGCTACCGTAATAGGCATTCCAAAGCCCGGTAAGCACAAGTCCTCCCCTAGTAGTTATCGTCCCATCAGTCTGCTCAGTGCCCTCGGCAGAATCTACGAACGGATTATTTATAATTAGTGTTGCCCAAAATCAGTCTTGGTCTTGTTCTTGCATTTTTGCAAGACCAAGACCGCCAAATTTTAGCAAGTCTAAGACCAAGACTTACCCTGCAAAATTTAAGCAAGAACAAGACTAAGCCTGTGAGACTCTTGCGTCTTGCAGTTAGTTCAGACTGTTCGTTTTCTTTGTGTTATTATTATTAAAATGAGAAAACTTACATTGCAAAAACACAGGGGAAGGGTGGGCGATGCAGGGGAAACAATGAAACTTAGGCAGCTCTTAAAAGAATTATTTATGTGTTCTCCGAGTTTGGATCGTTGTCCAGAGCTGGATTATTCAATGAGAAAGTTGACTTAATATTTTTCAACTTAATTTAAAATTTTAAAGTGATTTCTAGTACCTTATATTCAATGAAGATCCTGACCTTCATTGAATATAAGGTAGCTACCGTGCCGGCGGCGTTGCCTTCGCCTAGGGACAGGAATTTTTTGTATCGATTCATTTATGCAGTTTTAAAGCGTTGGTATCAGTGCATCAAAATGTTAAATTGTAACCATATACATAAAACTATCTCGTATTTTTTTCCTAAATATAAGAATTTAAGTAATTAATGACAATTGATTTTCTCAATAATTAAACTAAATACAGATACTGATACTTTTATCTCGTCTGTATTAATAAGTCAGTATTGTTGTTTCACAGTTTTCATTGGATTTTATTACAATATGTTTTTATTTTTGACGTGTTGTATTAACTATCGTGATTAGTAATTTATACTTGTGCGTATTATTTGTATGATATCAACTTATGCGCATTACGAACAATAACATAAACATACATTGTACAAAATATCGATTAAAAGAAAAAGAGTGCATCCCTAGTTTTGACCATTGCGGCACTTTGACAGGGCCCGACTTAGTTGTCGGCAACATCAAAATATTGCCGACAAAAAAGTCGGGACGGATACTATAGCCTGTCAAAGAAAGTTTGTATCTATTTAGAAGTACAAGGTCAAGATACGAGAACACGCGCAGGCGGCTTCTATTGATATCGCATACAATCGTCGCTGCCGCGCCGCGCTCCCATATGAGAAATATTGTAAATACTTGTGAGTTGTGTGTTAAAATTGTTTACAATACTAATCAAATGAGTGACGTCACGTCGCGCATTTTGTGTTTTAAAATCGCACACATCCAAAAATTGAGATTAGCATTGTCGGTTTATCAACTTCTACTCTAGTAACGGGTCTTCCAATAGGCACGTCCGTACTAATCAAATGAGTGACGTCACGTCACGCATTACGTGTTTTAAAATCGCACACATCCAAAAATTGAGATTAGCATTGTCGGTTTATCAACTTCTACTCTAGTAACGGGTCTTCCAATAGGCACGTCCGAACTTTGACAGTTAGTAGTGGCCATCTTGTTGAAGCTACATCTGTCAAATTGGTTGTCATTTATTCATTCTGTTTTGCCTAATCATCATGGACAGCTATAGCATTCAACAACACGTGCAAATGATAAAATTGTTTTATCAAAATGAGTGTTCTGTTCGGGCAACGCACCGCGCGCTTTGCCCATTTTACGGTCGCCATAATCGTCCTACCGAGAGGACTATTCGTCGTGTGGTGGATAAATTTGAGTCCACTGGTTCGGTAAATGATCGACCAACACCCGTACGTCAACAAAACGCAAGGTCTGCTGAAAAGATCGCCGCTGCCCGTGAGAGTGTGCAGGAGAATCCGTGGCAGTCGATTTTGCGTCTCTCACAAGAACTCGGCCTTTCACAGACCATAACTTGGCGAATTTTGCGTCGTGACTTGGGCCTGCACCCGTATAAAATTCAACTCACCCAGGAATTGAAGGTAAACGACCCTATGGTCGGCGTTGTCTATACAACGCCGTGTTTTCGCTGAATGGGCACTGGAGCAGTTAGCAACTGACCGTAATTTGCACAGAAAATTTATCTTCAGAGATGAGGCCTATTGCTGGATGAATGGGTACGTAAAGAAACAAAATTGTCGAATTTGGGATGATACCAATCCACATGAGATCCAAGAGCGTCCAATGCATCCCGAAAAAGTTACAGTTTGGTGTGGGTTTTGGGCTGGCGGCGTCATCGGGCCATATTTCTTTGAGAACAACGTTGGCCAGGCCATCACTGTCAACGACGAGCGCTATAGGTCGATGATTACCAACTTTTTAGGCATGAACTGGATCATCTGAACACCAACGACATGTGGTTTCAACAAGACGGCGCTACATGCCATACAACTCATGCCACATTGAATATTCTGCATGAGAGATTTGAGGGCATGTTCATCTCACGTGGAGCTGATGTTAACTGGCCACCGAGATCTTGTGACTTAACCCCGCTTGAATTTTTCTTGTGGGGTTTTCTTAAGGCGCAGGTCTATGCGAATAAGCCACAAACCACAGCGGCCCTCAAAGCCAACATAACCTATGCCATAGGTCGAATTCAGCCTGATTTATGCGCAAAAGTCATGGAAAATTGGATATCTCGCATGCGCTCCACCCAGAGACGCCGTGGCGGACACTTGAATGATGTCATATTTCACACATAATGGCATCACTGCATCTTTCAAATAAATAAATAATTTCGATAATATCTCACACACACTTTGTTTTATTTAAATTTAAAGATAGGACACGCTTAATGAAAGACCCTGTAGTTATTAACTACCTACATAAATACGGTAGGTAGTGTACCTTTTTTTTTTTTTTAACTTGGTAAAATTATCAAATAAGTCCTCCCACTCCGGGCAGGGTGGGAGGGACTGTCAGACTTTTACTGACTAAAATCCACGGTGTTCCTTCAATAACCCTTTACATACCGGGGCCACGGTAACGGGATGAGTCCCACGACCCCGGCGGGCTTCGGCCCTCTGCAGAGGGGGCCTCGTCATGTTGCTGACGCTCTTTGAGGCGCGCGTGGAACACGACGCGCCGTCGACCCGGGCATGGTCCATGGTCGGACAGCGAGTTGCCCTTTACTCGCTGTCCGCATGCCCGCGCCTACGGTGGCCGGAGATCGTCGGCCGACGTCCGACGCCGTGGGCGTCTACCACTGCGGCTGGGCTGGAGGGAGGACGCCATCCTCTCCCTCACGCGGCCCGCCTCCTCCTTCGAAAGCATGACTGCTTCGCAGAAGGAGACCACCGCTTCCCACTCCCTCTCGCCCCGCAGCATGGCCTCGACCAAGGCCGGGCGCGAGAGGTCTCCGCCTATCGCCGCCGTGAGGACACGTCGGTGTTCTGCCCAGGCGGGGCAGTCTTGCACCGTGTGCTCTACGGTGTCCTCAGGGCGATCCTCGCAGTGGTGACACCCAGGCGTTTCCTCTTTTCCCATCAGACACAGGTACCTCCCGAAACTTCCGTGTCCGGTGAGGACCTGCGTCATGCGGTAGGTCAGGACGCCGTGACGCCGATCTAGCCACTCCTCAAAGAGGGGTCTTACCGCCGCAATTGCGGCGTGCCCGGCCGTCGGTTGCGACAGTCGTTCCCTCCATACTGCCCTGAGATCGCGCCGGAGCTCTTCCCGCCGTGCCTCGACTTCTCGAGGCAGCGGGGATACGCCCCGGCGCTGCGCCTCCACGCGCCATTCATAGACGCGCTGGAGGGCAGTCGCCTCCAGATCCCAGGGCAGCAATCCGGCAAGGAGGTTGGCCGATTCACCGGCGATCGTGCGGTATCCCCGGATCATTCGGATAGCCATGACCCTCTGGCATGCGACCAACTTTAGTGGTCGCGTCCGGATGCACAGGGCCCACACTGGGGACCCGTAGAGGGCCATGGACCGCACGACGCCGGCGTACAGCCTTCGGCAGGTGGCGTTTGGCCCGCTGAGATTAGGCAGGAGTCGCCTGAAGGCGGCTGCTGCCCGGTTCAGCTTTGGGGCCAAACTCAGGAAGTGCTCCCTGAAGTTCCACCGGCTGTCGAGGACGAGTCCCAGGTACTTCATCGTCCTCCCGACGCCGATGCGAACCCCCTCCACCGTAGGTAGTGTACCTAGGCAAATTTTATTTAATTAATGTAGATTAATTCCATCAAAAGTAGAACATAATACTCAGAATATTATTTACATAATATCTACATTTTATTGCTATATAGACACCTTATACCGATCTGGTAACGCATCTGTTTTATTAATCTTCAAAGAATCATTATTTTTATCAAAGAATGCCGTCCTTTATCGGTATTTCGGCGTGTGCTTATAAATAGGAGTATTTATTTCAATTTTAGTAATTCCAAATTGAGCTTCGCTTCGAATTTTTTTCTCTAATCCTTGTTGTTCTCGGACTGATAAGTTTATAATTTGACATGAGTAACGAATATTCAAATACAGTCAAATTAATGTCATTAATTTGTTTTTTATATGTTTAAATGTAAAATTTCATTAAGAAACCAACGGTCTTTCGTGGGACACGGTAGGTAGCTCAGTTGGTTAGAGCATCGTCATGGATTGCTGAAGTCATGGGTTCAGACCATGATGTCTGCACATACAGAGATGATGTGTCAGTTGATATTTCGAATTTCTTATTAAATTTATTAATTTGTTTGGCCTTTACTATGCCTATGTCAATTCAAGCTCACTACCTAAGTTGTTTAATAAATAGCAATAGGACAAGCGTTAATTGCAAGACTCTTGCGAGACTCTTGCGTAAGATCAAGACGAAGACCAAGACTAGGAGCGCAATATCAAGACCAAGACCAAGACCTGGTGGATTGACGCAAGACCAAGACCCAGATTGGCTAAGTCTCGTCTTGGTCTTGCATTTGGGCAACAGTGTTTATAATTGGCTCAAGGACTTTGTCGAGGCAAAGAGCTACATCCCAAACGAACAGTTTGGCTTTAGGGCCCAACACTCCAGTGTCCATCAAACCCACCGCATCGCAGTGCACATTAGCGGCCGCTTCCAACGCGGTCAGGTGACGGGAGCTCTATTTTTTGACATTGTGAAAGCGTTCGACAGTCTGGCACAATGGCTTAATTTATAAGCTATATACACTTGTAATAAAACTTTTACGTTGAAAATATTATCTACTTAGTTTATTTTTTTATGTACCTGCCATGTTATCTCTTCACCACCCATGGTTGACTAGTAGAGAATGCCTATGTCATTAAGTCCGCCTTTGTACATTTTGTGTTGCATAAAGTATAAATAAATAAATAAGCTATACCTACTAGGTGTGTCAGATCGTCTCGTGCTTATCATTCGAGACTTTTTGTCGGACCGCTCCTTCAGATATCGCATCGAAGGAGCGCTTTCCACACCCCGTCTTATCAGAGCTGGCATTCCACAAGGTGCCGTGCTCTCTCCCCCACTCTTCACGCTTTACACTAGCAATATCCCAAAAAGTCCCCAAATATTTATTTGCCGATGACACGGCCATCTATTACTCGGGAAGAAGTCCCGATAACATTGCTCGTATCCTCCAAACCTCCGCTAACACATTAGGCGAGTGGTTCACTGTTGTTTTGTAGAGCTCGCAAGAAACAGCCTGTCCTCCCCCTCCCGATCACTATTTTCGGCACGCCTTTTTTGGGAAAAGCGAGCTAAATACCTAGGAGTGATTCTAGATCAAAACCTAAACTTCATAGAGCATATAAAGTCGGTTCACTTGCGAGCTGCTTTCGCTCTCGGTAGGTTACACTGCATGCTGAATGCACTGCAAACTCTCCCTAAAATGTAAACCACGCATTTTTACCACGTGCATACGCCCAATTCTAATATACGCCTGTCCGGTGTTCGCTCACTCTAGTCCGGCTCAGATCCATAGGATGCAAGTTATCCAAAACCGATTTCTCCGAAAGGCCACGGGTGCGCCCTGGTACTTGAGGAACGAGGATCTCCACGTAGACCTCAAAATCCCGACTATAAAGCAAGTGTGGAAACGCGATTCAGTGCGTTACTTCGCCTCTGCTGAAAAACACACAAATCCCCTGATTGTATCGGCCGCCCGATACACACCCTCAAAAATTTCCCAGGTTCGTCGACCGCATCTCGTCCTAGACGAACCCGTCGATCCCACCACAATCCGACATGAGAGCAGTAGGGAAACTAGCACTTTAAAGAAATACAGTAACAAAACGCGTTCCGTATTCCGGCCTCGCTGACGAGGCCCATCACGACGTCCGCGTACTTGTAACGTCAACCCTCACCCACCTTTGCCAAACGAGCCAGCCCGCGATGCTGAGCCAGTAGCAATAAATAACCCCATTAATAATAATATGATCCAGCCTGACCCTTTGCTGCCCTCCACCAACGACCCCGGTATGCCGAGGCCCGTACTCCACAGGGAGTGCCCTTAGCATGCGGTTGTTTAAATGTAAATATTGTAAGCCCTGGCTGGAGGCCTTTAAAAGAGGTCACCACAGGATCGTCCGGTTAAGTAGTAACCAGCCTTAGTGTGCTAAACTACGAGTGGCCCTATAAAAAAAATAATCATATTCTCACTCCGACAGCGAAACTATGTACGTGTTCTAATTAACCACATCACTCCCTTTAAAAGTTGTTTTATTTTTTAATTATTATAGGTTTAATTGTAATTTATTTTAAGGTTTAAGATATTTTACAATGTTAAATTATATAAATAAAAAGATATTAATACATATTTTCTTATTCATCATAAAACTTTTCTTTTCGACTTGTTATTGTTAACAAGATGTTAAAACTCATTGTCACTGTTTGTTTCGGTGTCTCTTCTTAGGGGAGTCAGTTAGGAAACACCGGCCTCACCTAGTTTAAATTTACAAATAAATGACGTGTTAAAGTGTTATTTAATAACCAATTTACAAAATAAAGATCATTTATCATAATTTATCATTACCGATATTTTTTTCAATATATAGAACTCACTAATGCGCCTTTTCTTCATTTAACTTCTTAATTATGTGTAATTACAATAACTAATTAGAATAAGCAAATACTACTGGTAGTTGTTACTTAATGACTCATTAACGCTTTTGTTATATTACAACAAAAGCGTTCGTAAGTCATTAAAGTAGTCATAAATGCACCTCTTATTTAAGAAACTTAGTGATGACTAATTCTCAGTAATAAGTATACTTAATGTACCTCCATTCCATCAGTAATACAAGAACAAAGATAGTTAGTTACTATAGGCAACATATCTTGGAAGGGGCACTCTGGGGCACCATGTGTCCTTGAAGAAAATGTCGCATAAAATGGGTAAATAACAGTAGTCGAAACAAAGGAGGAAAACATGAGATACAGACATTTTTGTGTTCGTTTCCATACAAAAATATCAGTTTTCATCGAATCGCTCCTAAAGTGCTGGTCAAATAAAAAAAAAAAAGCGTAGTAACAATTTCCCCGACAAGAGTCAGGCAGTCCTATTTTATAGAGCTCGCCATAAAAAACCTACCCTCCCCCGCCCAATCACTATGTTTGGCACGCCAATCCCTTGGGAAAAGCAAGCTAAATACCTAGGAGTGATTCTAGATCAAAACCTTAACTTCAGAGAGCATATAAAGTCGGTACGCTCGCGAGCCGCCTTCGCTCTCAGTAGGCTATATTGCATGCTGAATGCACGCAGCAAACTCTCCCTTAAATGTAAACTACGCATTTACACTACGTGCATACGCCCCATTCTAACATACGCCGGTCCGGTGTTTGCTCATGCTAGTCCGACTCAGATCCATAGGATGCAGGTTATCCAAAACCGATTTCTCCGAAATGCCACGGGCGCGCCCTGGTACTTGAGGAACGAGGATCTTCACGTAGACCTCAAAATCCCGACTATAAAGCAAGTGTTGAAACGCCAGTCAGCGCGTTACTTCACCTCTGCTGAAAAACACACAAACCCCCTGATTGTATCGGCCGCCCGGTACACACTCTCAAAAATTTCCCGGGTTCGTCGTCCTCGCCTTGTCCTTGACGAACCTGACGATCCCACCACTATCCGTCAAGAGAGCAGTAGGGAAACTAGCACTCTAATAAAACACATATACAAAACGCGTTCCGTATACCGGCCTCGCCGTCGAGGCCCATCGTGACGTCCGCGCTCTTGTAACGTCAACCCTCCCCGACCTTTGCCAAACGAGCCAGCCCGCGATGCTGAGCCAGTAGCAATAAATACTCCCTTAAATAATATGACCCAGCCTGACCCTTTGCTGTCCACCATCAACGACCCCGCTGAGCCGAGGCTCGTACTCCACAGGGAGTGCCCTTAGCGCGCGGTTGTTTAAATGTAAATTCTAGTTTGTAAGCCCTGGCTGGGGGCCTTTAAATTTTAGAGGTCACCACAGGATCGCCCGGTTAAGTAGTATATTAGCCTTATCGAGCTAAACTACGAGTGGCCCTATCAAAAAAAAAAAAAAAAAAAAGTAACAATTTTTGTTTTTCTTTAATAGAGGAATGGAATATATATTTTTAATTAAATACTTTTTATCACCGAGATGACTATATTTACGCCGCTTGAGGTTTTCCGCAGCCGCAGCGGGAGCGCCAGCACAACATGATGAACTGGGAAGATGGGATGGCGCGACAGTATCGACACAAGTTGCGTCCCACACTAAAGGCCTACCCATCTTCCAAGGAAACAATGACATGCCGTCCGGTCTCATGCCATCGTCACGCGCCAGTCCAATGGGTTCCAATACGGCTGGAACGCCGACGGTGACAAGGGCTCGTCAGATAATGTCATTTAAGTTGGCATGTCGTGCAAAACGACCCGCACTACGGCTGCAAGAGAGACCATGGTGCCCGAGGCTGTTGACCGCTTCCCCACAATTACAGCGATGAGGGGAACAACAAGGGGCTCCTAGGCGTAGTGAAGCAGCGATGCGGAAAGTGGTGTCGTCGAACACAGTGCCTAGATTTGAGGACGGTAGAGCATGTAACCAAAGACCTGATTCCCACTTTCCCACAGCCAGCAGACGAGCACACTCAGCAGAAGTAGCAGACGTGGTTAGTAAATTATTCAGAACTACTCTGCAGAGCGGCTCGTCCCACCGCCTCTGGGAAGATGCTATAACAGGTAGGTCAGAATTCGGACAAGCGATATTCCAGGCATCGATAGCCTCAGTAAAGCATGGCTCATTAAAATCAATCAGTGTGGAAGCCAGGATATTCCTGATTAATTTCTCAGTGCTGTGGACCGAGGAAATGAAAGCCGGTAAACTAATACTAGAAATTTTGCGGATTCCGAGCCCTCCCATGCGGATGGAAAGAGAGGCTTGGGCCCAAGCTCGGTCATCCAAAGCCACATTCAGAATTAAGGACAAAGTTCGTCTGATATTCATCCATTTGAACTAAAAGTTGATGGTGCTTCCACAAATGGGAAGCACGAAGAGAGTATGTTAATTTAGGGCCGAAACAGCAGAAACGAATTATAGTGATGGCCAAGTGCATATTGATTTGGAGCAATCTTTTCGAAACGTCATTGAATTTATTCATTTGTTCTGCAATAAAGTCGGGAAAGGAAGTATCAAAGATTGGAGAACCAAGGAGACGGAGAGAACTTTTCTCAATAATTTGAATTCCAGGTGCAATTTCGTTAAATTTAGAGAGAGTCAGTAGTCTGTCAGTGTTATCTTTTAAAAATAATTCACATTTTGAAAGGTTGAGGTCAAGGCCAATAGAATGTAGTTCATTTTTTAAGAAATTTAGGTCTGCTAAAATATTTTCTACATCACCTCCCAAGGTTCCGTCGTCAAGATACCGATTAAGATCCGTCGTGAATAGCTTAACTGAAAATCACTGGCCCGAGAGGCTCACCTTGTTGACAGCCAACAGCTGATTTTAATAGATTGACTCGAAACAATAATTTGGATGGATTTCTATAGCATTGCCGAAGGAAACTATAAATTTGGGATAATTCTTTTTTATTCTCAGCCAACAAAGTGTCCCTGTTACCTGAATTGAAGGCGTTCTTTATGTCAACCTTCAGAATGGCCTCGCTTTTCCCAGAATTTAGGTATGTTGACAAAGCATGTACGGCAGCCTCACAGCCCCCTTTGGAACCGTAACCAAGTTGCAGGGGCTGAAATTTTTCTGAAACAGCCTCACCATAAAATTTACAGCAAATCTTGGCTGCCATACGGCGGTAGGTGGTTCCCACGGCAATGGGACGAATGCCGCCATCTTTCTTGCGTAGCGCACATAAATTGGCGCCATACAGAATATCGATGACAGATTCGTTTACCTTGCTGGAGAGCATAAGGTTAACTAGAGCCGTCAGCTCCCTCAAGAGCGACTCACCAGTTACCCCGGCGCCTGAACAAATGAGGTCCTTCAGGTGCTGCGGACTCAGGCCGTCGGGACCGCCAGAGACCGTCAGAGACCATCAGAGCCGCTCCGGAACGAGCTAACGGCTGTGATTACCTCTCGACCTGAGGTGGTGAGGTGGATGGTGAATGGTGAGGGAGTGAATATCAGGATCAGGAGGGTCGGGAAAAGCAAGATCATCCGCTGGGGCAGGGTGTTTGGTCTTCAGAGCTTCGAGAGTCTCTGAAGAACATGGTGCCACCACATCGCTGCTGAAGAGAATCCTGGCAGCTCCGCTAATATCACCGTCCCCTAACTTCGTTTCTACCAAATGGGATATACCTCGTGAAGAGGTAATTCTAAGAGAGGGAGAATCGAAATCAAAACTTGGAGCCGAAACATAACAATTTTCTTTAATTTGAGCTGTTAAAGTCTTTTCTGTGGCCGGATTCATTTTCACGTGAAGAACTTTGTAGGGGAAGGTAAGCAGTTGTTCTCAGGCGCTTTGTGAGTTCTCCCGGACAGCTTGGCGAACGCAACTAGCCAGGTGTTGAGCAACTAGAGGTTTGGCGCCGCGGGGAACTCGCTTCAGAACCGGAACGGATTTTTTTAAATTTGAAAGTGTTTTCTAAAAAGGGTCGGAAGTGGTATTAGAAGGTGTGTATGGAAGCAGAGTCTGAAGGTGCATTTTGCGACTTATATATTTTCCCAATATGCACATTCAGACCCCGCTTACCTTTGAAAAAGCGTGCCTGGGTACAGAGCGGGCATCTCTCCAGGGTGTTCAGCGATGTTGAAGGTTGACTAGCACCACCAACAACCACATCGCTGTTGCTACTGAACATCAAGAACTAAAATAAATAAAATTTAAGAAACTATATTAAAACTATAATACATTAAAAATAACTTAAAAATTAAATAAACTAAGAAAACTATAGAATATAAAACAGAAAAGTTCATGTAAAATTGCACTATGTTGCACTAGTTTTGCTTGAAATAGATTTTTTGGATATCCTGATAGATTTAAACGTACTTTCCTTTGTATTTTCAGAAGTCTTTGAATGTTTTTGTCTCTTGTTTTTATGCTTGGGTGATAGTGAATGGTCGCTACTTTCCTTTAACGGATCTAGTTTCGGTTTCTTTGCAGCAGGAACACTGAGATATCAGTCAGCTTCTCATACTTCTCTTGTTTCACCAATGTAGGATATGAGTAACATTTACTTCCTAAAACCGGCAGATAACAATCATTATTCGCTATAAGGAGTTGCACACAAAATAAACTTCAACTCTTGATATGTGGCTCTTGTGGAGGAGCCACCATAATTTTGCCAACAACACGAGTGGTCGTGTGTAATAGATCTTTGAATAGTGTATTAGTTTTTCGGCAAAATAAACAATAATATAGTACTCTGTGACAATAATGAATTATTAGAAAATAAATATCGTTTTAAAATAATATCTCGTTGTTTAACTATATTTTCGAGCCGTTTGGGGTCGAAACTCTCGGACCATGGGGCCCGTGTGCTCACAGCCTTTTTAAAGAAATATCAAAAAGGCTCGTTGACGCTTCCCGCGACCCAAGGGCTGGCTATTTCTTTGGTCAACGGCTAAGCATTGCCATACAACGAGGCAATGCCGCCAGTATCTTGGGTACGTTGCCAGCCGACAGCGTTGAGGAGTTTTTTTATGGTAGGTTTGAGTTTTTGATGCTTTATTATAGTTTGTATTTTAGTACATAATTTTGTATATTTGTTGTAATTAATTGTTTAAATATATTTAGTTTGTAGTTTCAATACTTTTTCAATTTTTGATTCTATGTCCAACCTCTTGTATTGTATGGGGACGATCCACTGTGCGGCGGTATCTCTGCAATAATGCTGCTGACTGCTCTTTGAGGCGTGCGCGGAACACGGCGCTCCGCCGACTCGGGTCTGGTCCGTAGTATTGTCCAAAATCAGTCTTGGTCTTGCAGTCTTGGTCTTGTTCTTGCATTTTTGCAAGACCAAGACCGCCTAATTTTAGCAAGACCAAGACTTGTCCTGCAAGATTTAAGCAAGAACAAGACTAAGCCTGCGAGACTCTTGCCTCTTGCTGATAGTGCAGACTGTCGTTTTCTTTGTGTTATTATTATTTAAATGAGAAAACTTACATTGCAAAAACACAGTGGGAGAGCGGGCGATGCGGGAGAAACAATGAAACTTAGGCAGCTCTTTTATGTGTTCTCCGATTTTGGATCGTTGTCCAGAGCCGGTTTATTCGATGAGAACATTAATGCGCTGGCTCTGACGAAGCTGTTGCTTAAAGTTTAGTAACCACCAACAGTGTTACAGGTCTGGCAACATCGCACAAGATTAGCACACACACAATATTCGATCCATGGCTTTCTAAAATAAGAAATCACCGGAAAGTATTAAGTTGTTGTAGTTAACTTAATATTTTTTATATTATTTAAAAAAAGTGATTTCTAGTACCTTATGTTCAATGAAGGTCAGGATAGCCGCCGCCGCACTATGGGACAGAACCGTGCGTACCGTCTCAAAAATCTGTAACTTTTTGTTGATTAAAGTAAATAGCTGAAATTTGACACGTAGTATCTCCAGAGTATATACAATCCAATAATGACACATTTATTGTAAAATGTTTAATTAATAATATTAAAAAAAATATAAAACAAAAAAAAAATAATAATATTAAACCATAGTTTGTTTAACCTATTGAATTATAATTTTACAGTTTTATGATATTAAACCTATTTTATTTTATATTAAGAACATATAAATCTTAAATTTAAATAAATGACAAATATGATATAATAATCCACTCCAAAAATATATTTTACATTTAAATGAAAGGTTATATGAAATATAACCAATAGTTACTCAATAGTTGCGCGAGTGACCACTCGAGCAAACTGCATCGTACATTATTTTGGTTCGTTACATAAATAAGTAAAATACTAAAAAGTAGGTGTCACGTTGAGTACAATCAGTAAATCCGATAACCCCAAGATTTTGTTTTGTCTGTAAAAACACTATGCTAAAATCCACTACACTATATGCTAGTCCACTGAAACATTATCACAAACGCGCGTTGTTCGTTGAATCAGCAAGCTTCAGAGCCAGCAAGGTACTTATTTATTTATTTTAGGTAAATTCAATTCAGTGTAGTCCTTCTTACTAAGAACTAATGTGGATCAAGATCCTGGGTAATTTTAAGTAGCTTCAAAAGGGTTTCGTGAGATGGATCCGATGTTATTCACTGGTTAATTTATCATTTCATTAATTTCCCTAATAGCTATCGTAAAATGGTTTTAAATGTACAGACAGCACTACAAGTTGTTTCAATTTTAAATACATATTATTAATATAAGACATGCATATGTTTGCTTATAATATGTTATACAACCGTGGAATATAAATTGGTACATAACAATATCTACATGTGAAATCGATAACATTAATCACGAAAAAAATTATTATTTAAAATTTTAATCATTTATTAAAATAATCGAATAGTGACAGTACCGCGGCGAAGGGGAGGTTCTTGTATTTTGTATTAATTGTATTGGTATTTGATCAACCAACAAATAAATATAAACGCTTTAATTTCTAACTTATTTCTTCCTAAAGGTTTGTATTCTTTTGTTTGTACATATGTCACTTTAAAATAAATATATAAAAAGATTTCAAAGTCATTAATATATTCATGTTATATTGAAATGTTCAACTAAATATAAATATATTTCATGTTCATATAAAAAAATATATTTATAATATTGGTTATTTTATTTATGAAATCATTGATTACGATTTATTAAAGTATTTATAATGTTAATTATAAAATAAGATATTGAAAGTTACATAATTAAAGTTCCGGTAAATCTACCGAAAAATAAAAATTGTCATAAGGAAGTCTCCGATTTTCGTCTCTGTTCTTTAAACTTTAGGTAAATATACTCAGCCTATTCCGATCACTGGTTATCAATCATAACATTTTCCCTAATTGCAACCGGACTAACAGTAAATAATGTATTGTGATTCAAAATAATAACAATAAAAGGAAAATAAAACACGTAAATATCAATAGACAGGTCTTTAAAAATTACATAGGGGTTTCTAAAACCACCTTTTTATAAAGTCAAGCGTTTATATAAAAGATATACGCTTCCAAAGTGGTAAAATGTGTCCTCTCTAACTTCTATAACAATGGAGTGAAAAATCTAAAAAAAATGTATGTCTGTAGACCTTAATGTAAACTTTCAACCAAAATTAGTTTGAACGAGATCGCGTCAGCAGTTTTTGAGATAAAGCATATTTTCTAAAACCGCAAATATAACTTTGTAATTCAGACAAACACTATGAAAAACAAAGTTATTTGGGTTAGTTGTAAAAATGTAAATGACATAGTTTTAAGAAGTTTGTAAGGTATTTTTTTTTCGTGTAATAAATATACATATTATATTATATTATTATAGTTACTACGGAACCCTTCATGGGCGAGTCTGACTCGCACTTGGCCAATTTTATAATTTAAATTACATTATGTACAATAGGGTCCCGCCTGCTTGTCACTTTAAAATGAAAGTGAGCCTGTTTCTTGCGTTTCAGTTGAGCAGTCGGATTTTTTAGGTTTTTTTAAATAACTTTTTTATTATCAGCTTTTTAGTTTAAATATTAATTAATATTTATTCGGTCCTTTTATACGATTGAATTCCGTTTTAATACGTTATACATATTTCCTAAACGGGTGCTTAAAATGAAAATTGGTGAAAGAAACCTCAAAATCATTTTTAAAGATCTATTTAATGATAGTCTACTTGACATAGTTTGCCGATTTTAGATTTTTTTTATTTGACAGTATGGCGTCTGGTTGTCATTGTGGTGATTTGTTTTTAATATATCTAGTAACACTCGCGCCATCAAGACAAATCCAACGACGTATCATTTATCAAAATCCGTTCAGTGTTTTAATAGCTACGAGGGAACAAAGGAACGGACATACATGATACATCGTGTGATCGGTGGGTAAGTGGGTTCATCAAAAGTACCCCGATTCATGTGATGGAATCCGAATTAATGCTGCCCCCTTTGTCTGTGCGACGTCGATATTTAGCTGGTAAATTTTATTTGAAATCTAAGTCTAACAATTTCCCTATAATTAATATTCTTGAAAATCTAAACGGACTCTGTAATAATCTTTATTGGATTCACAAGAAAAAGCCTTTGTTAATATTAACTCATAATTTATTAAAAGAGCATCTTATTCACTGCAGTAATCAGATGGATATGTTCTCCATGGACACTTGGGTCAGCAATGTGGACTCATCTTATATAGTAAGACCTAGTTTAAGTAGTATTGATAAACCAAAACAATTTTATTGCCAGCAAAGTTTAAGATTCCTATGTTTGAACAATATCACGAATTTTATTCTATCTATACAGATGGTTCTTTACACAAAGATAATCATTCCGGCGCCGCATTTTTAGATATACAAGCAGGTACATTTATGAAATTTAAAATTTCTTGTAGTGTTTCTATAATGCATTTGGAACTGATTGCCATCGCGGAGGCCCTCTCATATATTCATTCTTTACCCGGGGATCGTTTTGTCATCTACACTGACTCTAAAAGTGCCCTTCTACACTTGATTAAATGTACATTATCTGTTAGAGGCCTCCCAATAGCTTACACTATTTTAAAATGTATTTATGAAAATGTAACTAAAAACCGAACAGTTGTACTGCAGTGGATTCCTTCGCACATTGGACTGGAGGGTAATGAGGTAGTCGACCGTCTTGCAAACGAAGCCGCATCCGATGGTTATGAATATTCCTGTTTACCTTTTCATACGGAACTAATTCCTACAGTGAGACATTCGTGTCTTGATTTCTGGTCAGAATATTTCGATAAAAGGTCCTTGGCGAAGGGTATTTGGTACAGGACTATTCAGCCCTCTCTTTGTCGTTCTTTGTGGTTCGATGTGGGTGGGATACACAGGCTAGAACTGGTGACGGCTTTGAGGCTCCGATCTGGTCATATTCCGCTCAATAGTTTTGCTTACATGATGCGCAAAGTAGAATCACCTAATTGTACAGTGAGTGGAATTTTGGAGGACGCGCACCACATTTTAGCGGAGTGTTGTTGGCTTGAGCGTCAAAGGCAATCTATGTTTAATAATAGGTAGGTACTGCAATGTAGGTTTTTTTAATAGTATTTTGGTTTCACCATTGTCTGATGAAGCCAAAATGCTGGTTAGGATGGTGATGGTAGGTTTAAAGTTAAGGTCAGAGTAGTGTTTTCTTGTTTCTTAGTTTTTGTAAGTTTATTTAAGTTAAATATTAAGTGAAATTTTTGTTTTCAATAATGGGGGTGAAATATTCATTTATGAAAAAACCCCCTTAATAAATAAAGAATTAAAAAAAAAAGATACATACGCGGTAAAAACATAACCCTCCTCCTTTCTACGCCGCAGCCGGGTAAAAAGTGTCCTTTCACCTTTGTGCTATTCCATACTGGCTTCTGACTACCCGTAACGATTGTCAAAGATGTCTTACATGACAGCCGGGCCAGCGGCTTGACATGGTCTCCGGGATACGGGGGTTATCACACCGCAAACTTTCATACTCCGGGTTACTACTGAGAAATTCCTGACGGAAAAACTCAATAGCACTTTTTACTCGATCCGGGAATCAAACCCGAGACCTCGTATTCAGCAGTCGCGCTCGCGACCAATCGACCATCGAGGCAGTTATCGCTTCGTAAAGCACGAAATATGCATAGAAATATTTTCTTTTCACAGCCCGATTACCGTATTCGTCGAATCGATTGATGCGATCCTTAGTTTTGCATGACAAATGTGGGCCGCATACGATAGATTTGAAAGGACTATTTGTAAGTGGTGGTACTGTAAGTGGTTGAATATCGTATCCCCGCAATTTGGATTCAAACGCATATTCCATGTACGGTTTAGGATCCAAAAAACTTTCTATATCTTGTGTAAAAATATCGACTCTCGCAGTTGGGTTCAAGATACGCTGACTTGTAGATTTTACTAAGGCACACAAATCCTTGTACAGTTTTGTTGGGTCAACATTGTTGCCGTCAAATAGCTTGTTCACAATTTGAACTTCTTCCAAGATAGGTTTCAAATACAACAAATACAAATGATTACTAGGATCATTATACATAGTGTATAGCATTTCTGCCATATAGCAGTGGTTATCGCGCCTGGCAACTTCGAACAGAAGTTTCAATTCCACCCATTGCTCTAAAATACGGTTGACTGCTGGTTCAATTGATATCCATCGGGTGTTACACATCTGGTGAATTATTGACAATGGTTCGGAGCCACAGTTTATTGTTTGATAGATATTTTTGTAATATAGTCGACGGTTCGAAGAATGACTAAACAAATTGTAGGTTTCTCTTATAAGAAATTCAACATTACGTGGTAGAGTTTCTTCGGAGGCATGAGATAAAGCCAATTGTAAAGAATGGCACACGCAGCGAACTAAAATCAAATTGTAATTACCAGTTGCATTTTTTAATAAGGCATGTACTCCGTTGTTGGTACCTGTCATTACCGTAGCGTTATCTGTGCCAATACCGATCATTTTTTTATATCAATGTTCAAAGCTAACAATAATCCTTTAACACCATTGACTATGCTGTTTGCAGTGCCATCTTCAAGCTCAACCAACCCCAAGAAGGTGGATATTATATTTTTTTTAAATCGGCTAAAATATCTGATCGATATTCCCAACAATTTGTTTACTGATATGTCCGTGGACTCATCCAGCAAGAGACTGTATTCTTGATCTCCTAAATCTGACACAATTTCTTTAATAAAATGAGGGGCCAAAACATTTCTTATTAAATTTGTGCATTTTGTACGATGAACTCGCAAGTCTCCACTCTTGCTATCACCGAATCGCTGTTTACATAATTCTGATAAATGATCGACAGCTATAATCGAACAATGTGCGCACACAAACATAGCTAGTGAAGATTCTGCTGTCTGTGTATTCAGATTTTGTTTTAATTTGGGATTTTTTTTTTTTTGACTTCTCACTGGTTCTATAGCTTTTTTATGCTTCGCTGATAAAATATGTAACTTCAAACAATAGATTTAAGCAATTATCTCGCACTTACAGTACTTACAATAGGCTTTCATCGTATCATTTTCGACAGGCTGTAACCAATCCTTGAAATCCAGCATTTGCTCCCACTCTGCCCGGTAATGCTGACTGTATTTAGGCGGCATATTAATTACCAATTAATTGATAATGCACGTAAAACTGACAACTGCACTGCATAAACTGTAAGAACTTTTATTTACGTAGTAAAGTACCTAGTAATTTCACTTTTTTCTTACAAGAAAAAGGAAGACAACGAATGATGATTGTCTATAGTATCCCCGAATTACGGTAGAGAGCGTTTGATGTTAAGGCGGGCCCTCACTGGTTGCCAACATAACGACAAAGGTAATGAATCCTTTGTAACCAGTGTTGCCACCTGTCTCAGGAAATGTCGTACGCAAGATAGTAAAACGGTAGTTTGTTTCATGCTTTAATTTTTTATAACTATTTTATATGCTAAAAAATATGCTATATGTTAATCAACAAATAAAAATGCTAAACAGTATAAAAGTATGCTAAATCTAGCACAAATTATGCTAAATTGGCATCACTGATGATAAGTGACTTATCAAGTTGCCGGTGTCAATATGTGAGTGCAAACATAAGCAGCTTAATATAAACAACGATTAGGGACTGGAATCTTTCTTCTCTTTTGGTACCTAAAACGCCTTGTTTTTTAAATGTTCAGTGTTAAATCACTCATTTATTATCAATAAATTATCTCAATTTACATACGTATTTTTTTTACGTAACGACTGTAGGTTTTCTCATAGAATTCCGTAAACAGTCTAAGCTGTTTACGGAATTTTGGACATCTGACATTCTACGGGATATTTGTTAATCACCTGTAACTGCATCTAGTAATCCTGTAGGTACTTATACAAGCGTCTCAGAGCAACCTAGTTAATTTACTCGACTCCTACATCTCATGCGGAAAGATAAGCGTTTATGGTAGTTAACACGCTGTTTGCAACTCAAGTCAATAAGGTGAACACATGGCCTTATTTAATGTGCTGGTGACGTTTGTTAAATTAGAAAAAAGTAACATATTGAAAAGTATTGTAGGTACTATATAAATGCGTAAGGCCAGTAGGTAACTACAATATTCAATCAATTAACTACATTTATTTGGCCAGTATCTCAGAACATGACATAAAATATTCGAGGCGGGGTGGTTACAGCTGTGTGTGGGCGGCGGGCGCCCTTTCTCAGTCGCTGCGCCGCACGGTGGGCTGAAAAACGGCTTTCATAGACTTAGGCATTTTATTTTGCAAGTGCCAGTTTTTGTGCCGGATATCACTTCTATTTGTTATAACAATATACAAAAATGACACCAGAATTGATTCTGCACAAAAACGAAGGAATTATAATTTTTTTACGAAAATTTTGTATGGAGCTAGTATGAAAAATCGAATATCTCTGAAACGGCAGCGATAACCGTAATATCCTTATAGGAGGTTTTAGTACTAATTATTTATGATTTTTTGACATACGTTACATAATGGTTGTAGATGCCTTTTTTTTTTTTTAAATCGTCAAAATATTTTTATTTATTTTTACATATTAAACGTTCCTTTTAGTGTTTAAGTTGAAGAATTCAGAGCTTTAACAACTCTTAACATAAAATAGCATCACCCCTATAGACCTGAAGGACTAGACAGAGGTGTGTAGTATCTTGTTGATCTTGTAAGATTTCCAACAATACCAAATAGTTGAATATCAGTGTCAAAGTGCCCATGCTGTCGCTTCTTTTAGAAAGATAGGGGAATGAAATTGTTAATTGATCATACCCTAAAAGTATGATTACAACATAATCGGACACATAATAATATCGACACAAAAGGAATTTTAAAACCTTGCATACGTTCAAAATACAAAATAACATATTGTGTAGTCATCTAATGAGTCTGATGACAAGTAATTAAGTAATTAGAATGATGGTTGTAGTCTTCTGATTCTAATGAGCCTATTAAGTGATTAAATGATTTGAAATATCTCGCAACAATACCAACTAAGAACTGCATTCACCTTTTTATAATTAGTGAGCTAATGTGATTTGCTAATGTTGATTAGTTCTACTATGAGTTCTACGAAATGTTTTTGACGATTATAAATTTTTATTATCATATCTTTTATAACTTTAATGAGGGTAGTTAACTAATTATTGACTTTATACAATAAAAGGGCTATAATTTTGTTCCATAATTTAGATTGTTCACAACCGTGTAACTGCTAACACTAAAACTATTTGCTTTGCGACTACAAAATCTTAGAATGGAAAGTTTAATCACCAACTTAGATTTGTCTGTTCTTCTAAAAAGTGAGTGTCCTTCATTTAATCATGAAGTATTGTTTAGTGCAATTGTGTCCCGCATAGGCGATTGCCTTTCTGCCGAAGATCAAGTAACTCTCAAAGAATTTTGCCGGAGATTCACGCGAGCTGCTTTAAACAGGTGGCAGAAATCTAAACGATTCTTTGATAAGTTTAGAAATACGTACGGAGAGTGGTTGCAAGCAAATATTGATTGGCCGAGTTGCGTGCAAACTTTAATAAATCAAGAACCAACTGTTGATGAGATACCAAGAGCACGCTCAGTCTCTCCAGAACCTTCGACATCATCGACTGTTGGAACAATGACAAAAAGGTCCCGAAAACCATTCAAAGATCTGGGAAGCAAACAGAAAAAGAGAAGATCTAGTGAGCACATAGGCGAGGATTCCTGTGAATTGGCATATGCAGCTGCAGCACGTTTAAAAGAAGAAGGTTATGAAGATATCGCATCTGTAATCAATTATATGATCAAAAATCCAGAAGCTGCCGTTAAAATCAAGGAAAGCATTAAGAAAACAGTAATATTTACACCAGAGAAAGCACTTGGATTGCTTCTTTCACTTAAGCTTTCAAAGTGGCAATATATGACGTTGCGAGAGACTGCCATTCGGGAAGGTGCTAAGGATATTTACCCATCCTACTATAAACTGCAACAAACTAAGCTTGCATGCTACCCTCCTAATCAATCAGTATCAGTTACGGATTCATCAGCTAGAATTACACTTCAAGCTTTACTTGACATCACGGTGAAGCGGATTCTTCAAAGTCTTTCTGATAATGTGGAAAATAAGCAGTTAAAGCTGATATCGAAGTGGGGATTTGATGGTGCTTCCAATCAAAGCCGATACAAGCAGAAAATGGACGGCGAGCATGATGATTCAAGCATTTTCATGACCTCCTTGGTGCCACTGAAACTGACAGATGGAGATAATACTATATGGACAAACCCGAAACCATGCTCAACTTTTTATTGTCGTCCGGTTCAGTTCACTTTTGTAAAAGAAAGCCATGCAGTTGTCATTGATAACAAAAGAAAAATGGATGAGGAAATTGAGGCCCTTAACCCCACAGAGTGCATTAATAGTAACAGGGTGACTCATAAACTAATGATGACAATGATCGACGCAAAAGTCTGCACGTACCTTTCTGAAGCTAGATCAAATGCATCATGCTACCTGTGCTTAGCAAAACCAACAGAAATGAACCACTTAGATGCTGTAACATCAAAAACTGTGTGTTCTGACATATATGAATTTGGCCTATCATCCCTACATGCCCGTATAAATTGCATGGAATGTCTGTTACACATTGCGTACAGACTTGACTTCAAACAGTGGGCAGCAAGAAGTAATGAGCATAAAGATATGTTACAAAACAGAAAAAAAAACATTCAAAATAAATTTAAAGAGGAGCTCAATCTGTTAATTGATATAGTAAAACAAGGCTCGGGAACTACCAATGACGGGAATACCGCAAGGAAGTTTTTCGAGTTTCCCAATAAAACTGCAGCTATTACTGGGTTGGATCAAAACCTGATAAAAAGATTTGCTGTTATTTTGCAAGCAATAACATCTGGTGAGAAGATCGATGTCATCAAATTTAAAGATTTTGCTCGCAAAACAGCAGAAAAGTACGTGGAATTATACGACTGGTACTACATGTCATCAACCGTACATAAACTATTAATACACGGAGCTGACATAATCGAAAAAAATGATATTGTCCCGATTGGGACTCTCTCGGAAGAAGCCTCAGAGTCTCGAAACAAAGATTTTAGGAGGTTCCGGGAACATCATTCGCGGAAAAGAAGCAGGCAAGATTCTAATCAAGATATCCTAAATATGCTTGTTGTTTCTTCGGATCCTTTTCTAAGTGCACAAAGGCCGAAGTTAGATGCCAAAAGGAAGACAACCTTTTTTGCTGAAACTCTCGACCTAATACAGTTTCCGGAAACTGAGTTCGAGTTTGTAGGTATATCCGATCTGGATTCTGACTCGGAATTGGAGTCCGACAACGAAAGTTGTAAAGAAAATTTGTAAAATTTAATTATTTTTCTTTATGTTCTTTTGTTATTTATGTTAGTTTATTGTACCAATATGTTTAGTTAATAATTTCATAAATTATAGTTTCAAATATGTATTTTGTATAATTGAATTTATTAGATATTATTTTTGTTACTTCTGTTTTATTTAAATTACCTATCAATAAAAAGTTTATATACAGTCTTTTTTTTTTCACATATTCTTAATATTTGGGGAAAAAGCATGCTTCCTAACGATGTTCTTAACTTTGACACAGTTCATGGATCGTTTTGAACAGTTTCATATGTTAAAATAAATAATGTTAGTACTATAATCCCCTATAAGGATATTATTATTATTATGTGTCCGGTTATGTTGTAATCATACTTTTAGGGTATGATCAATTAACAATTTCATTCCCCTATCTTTCAAAAAGAAGCGACAGCATGGGCACTTTGACACTGATATTCAACTATTTGGTATTGTTGGAAATCTTACAAGATCAACAAGACACTACACACCTCTGTCTAGTCCTTCAGGTCTATAGGGGTGATGCTATTTTATGATAAGAGTTGTTAAAGCTCTGAATTCTTCAACTTAAACACTAAAAGGAACGTTTAAATATGTAAAAATAAATAAAAATATTTTGACGATTTTTTAAAAAAAAAGGCATCTACAACCATTATGTAACGTATGCCAAAAAATCATAAATAATTAGTACTATAACCCCCTATAAGGATATTACGGTTATCGCTGCCGTTTTAGAGATATTTCGATTTTTCATACTAGCTCCATACAAAATTTTCGTAAAAAAATTATAATTCCTTCGTTTCTGTGCAGAATCAATTCTGGTGTCATTTTTGTATATTGTTATAACTAATAGAAGTGATATCCGGCAAAAAAACTCGCACTTGCAAAATAAAATGCCTAAGTCTATGAAAGCCGATTTTCAGCCCACCGTGCGCCGCCCACAGGTGGCCATATGTCCCAATACCAACCGTATCATAACGCTTACTCAACGTTATTTACTACCTGTGAATCAATGACGACATCGTCGTACAATCATTCATGCTCTACAGCTAATAGTGCGGTCGGGGATCTTCGTCATGAATTTACACAATCTTTATTTATAACACTGTTTTTCATCTAAATACGCTACTTTGTTTCCATGAACCTGTAAACAAAATTACCCTTTTAGTTGACCTATTGACCTCGATGTATTCAAGACCTTGGCCCGTTACGTGTGTTCTAATCAGGCATAATATGCTGCTGAAAACCGGTGTAATAGCATTTAAACAAGAAATTAAGCTATCATTGGTATCGACACAGAGTATCAAATAAGCATTATACAATTAATACTGCCTACATGTAATACGGTGATAAGTCCATCATAATTAATTAAACATACTAGTAATTACCTAAGTAGCAACGGAATTAGTATTGGAGGACTGCGGATGTGTGCAGGAAATATGTATATTATATACACTATTATAGTGATTTCAGTCGGGGATAGGGCATAATTATAATGTAGGTTATTGTTTGATTTATGTGAGACTATTATACTCTATTGTGTTAACCCACACTCGCAATGCATTTTATATGAGGCTTTCACGAGCTTATGTTATACCAGTAACATACTAAATTACAGTATTTATAATATTGCGTTTACGATTAAAATAAGTTTTCCTTATGTTGTGGCCTTGTCATGCAGTAGAAAGTTATGACCATATGAACACGCTGAAACGCTTGTTATGAACCAGGACGATGACATTTTATGTATACGCAACACATACAAAATTACCTCATGGAACTAATTTGATATAATATGTTTAATAATGTCGAGAACATGAATTCCTCATTCAAAGTTTTTGGAAGAACGGAAATAATCGACTTTGCTAATACTTAAATTGTCCATTTTACAGAATTTGATCTGAAAGTGAATCTATAGAATAAGTACAAAATGTATAAACAACGATCGACTGTTTTACGACTGTGTGTGTGGCTGAGCCTGTTGGCGGTATGCTGCGGGCAGCGAGCTGAGCAGCTGCTGGCACAGAACCCCTGCTCCAGTAAGACGACGTGCAGCGACTGCATCCGCACTGCCAGCTGCGCCTGGTGCTTCCAGGCAGAGTTCAATAGCCCCAGGTGCTTCAACCCTGCCATGGAGAATAGCGGAACGGCAGGATGCGATGAAGCCTACATCTTCAATCCGGAAAACCAACGCTCTGTCGACCCCAAGTTCAATATGGAGTTGACTAGAGGTAACGGAAATAGAATTTTAACAGGTCTAACATCCTCCATTCTTTTAAAATTAGGTTTCATATTAGTTGTATTGCTTTTCAGCCAAGTCCCGGATGGGTATGGCCGCAGGTTCGACATCGTTCGAAGAATCTCATAGCTCGAAAGGTAGCAGTTTCTCAGCATCAGGCTCTACATCTGCTACTGCCGGGAGCGCCGCCAGTGGCTCCGACAGTGGCAAGAGCTTTGTACAGATGAAGCCACAGAGGGTGAATCTCAGCTTAAGAATGAGTAAGAATTTTTTTCGTCTCCATTTGCGTGTGGGAAGCTAAGTTATAAATCATAACTAGTTATGATTAACAGTTTGCGTTCAATGTCATCGCAGCACTGTATGCTGGATTAATTATTTTTATAATTATGTATGGCTTGCTTGTGCCAGCGGCTTTGCCCGCGTGGGAAGTTTTTCCCGTGTAAATCCCGATCCCGTGGGAATTTCACAAAATCCTTTCTTAGCGGATACCTACGTCATAACAACTACCTGCATGCCAAATTTCAGCCCGATCCGTCCAGTGGTTTGGGCTGTCCGTTAATAGATCACTATGTCAGTCAGTCAGTCAGTCAGTCAGTCAGTCAGTCAGTCACCTTTGAATTATATATATTTAGATACAATGTTCTGTTGATTCAATAATTTTATAACATGTAAATATTTTCCCGCAGACCAAATGCACAAGCTTACCTTCGCTTACTCCAGGGCTAAAGATTATCCCGTCGACTTGTACTACCTTATGGACCTCAGTAGATCTATGAAAAACGACAAAGAGAAGCTGATTACATTGGGAAGTTTGCTCTCTGAAACCATGATGAACATGACTTCCATGTTCAGAATCGGTTTCGGCTCATTTGTCGATAAACTAGTCATGCCTTACGTATCCACTATGCCCAAGAGGTAAGTTCAGAAAGATTTTACTTAGTATATAATAACTTGGAATCGGTAATGGTAGTTAGTAATAGTTGAAATATTTTTCAATAAGTACCTGTGTAAATGACTGTTTTGGGACTAAAGGGCATTTTTTTTCAATTGCATTATACTTCACTTATTTCATTTGTTTATAGGACATTTACTTGACATAGTATATACATGATGATATAGTACCAATGTGACATGAGGTTCTGAAACCCATTAGCTACAGAGTTTCACTGCATGCAATATATAAAAGTGGAAAAAACTGGAAAAACTAAATTTAAGGTTGTAATTAAAATAATATGAAACAAGTACCTAATAAACAATATAAGTACTTAATGCTACTTACTGCTGTGTATTTTCACAAATAATATACGATACGGGTGCCTTAGTCAAATGGAATTCATGTGAAGCTTACCAAAAATGATATGCTTTTTTTAAATTAATTCATTTACATATTTCTAAAAATTTTGAAACTAATATTAATTTTCCGCAATCAGAGATGAGTCCTAGGAGAATCTTATTTTAAAATAATATCAACTTTACATTACAAAAAGCAATATAAAATTAGTTTAAAGTTTTGTGCCACTCACATTTTTGCCATATAAACACGTCGGAATACACCCTGAACTTACAAGTTACTGTTAACTTTTCATAATCTCTTTATATATGTGTTAATATGAGCATACAGGTAGATATCTATGTTCTTACTAGCTGCTGCCCGCAACTTCGTTCGCGTGGTTAATTTAATTTTAATTGTTTTTAGGTTAATATCGCCCTGTGAAGATTGTGCAGCGCCTTATGGATACCAAAACCAGATGTCACTCAGCACGGATACTAAACTCTTCGAGGTGAGTGATCATATCACTTACCCTCTTAGTATATTGAAGTCTATAGCTAAAATTGCCTTAAATCACCGGTTTTTACATTCAGGAATTGATGGTAACATCAGAGACGAAATTCAAGGCCCAATGCCGAAATTTTCGAAACTTTGATGGGGCCTAACTTTGTCCATTGTAACCGGGTGCAGCTGAGCTAAGTACAAGTGTTTTATATGGAACTGCTGCCTGTCTGACCTCCACAACCCAGCAGTTGTGTAAAGACTGGCTTCTGACTACCCGTTACAACTGTCCAAGATGTTCTAAAGACAGCCGGGACCAACTGCTTATCGTGGTTTCCGAGGCACGGAGTACTGTTGATATTGTTACGAGCTGGGGTTCGGGATAGAAATAATTAACGCCAATTAAACCAAAATTAACACTTTAATTACTTAAACACTAAATAAAAATGTAACACACTTATTCGCACCACAACACTTGTCACTTAACACTTAAATGGCACTGAAATTCACTAGTAAAGCTTCGATTATATCGCGTATTCGCCTCGTAATAAGACTGACTGTCCGCGTTCCTTTGCGATCCATTTATACCCCGGTCTATGAATTCTAGAACATTCTTATAAAATCTACTCACTGTATATACTGCCCAGAATATTCCAGGAAGCTACTCGAGATACACAGTACCTCTATTCACCGCTAGATGGTGTTAGTGTCTCGACTAGATATACTTAGTACTGCTACTTGCCGCTAGATGGCGTTAGTGTCTCGAACATTCTAGATTTATGTCGAAGTTTCTCGACGTACTTCACTAAGCGACTGGCGTAACAAAATGTTAAAAATAACGGTCACACATCCACGGCCTGACCACAGCAAACGTTGCTTAACCTTGAAGATTAACCTACGTGGCTGTGTTTTCCTAGCCACGATGTCCTTTTTAGGGTTCCGTACCAAGAGGGTAAAATGGGACCCTATAACCATAGTCTAAAGATCATACAGTCGTCCGACGAAGACATCTAGACAGGGCAATCGTGCGGGATGTGAGGGGCAAGACGCAGGAATACCGAGCCCAAACTGCGAACAAAACTATGTTCGTAGTTTGGGACACATCATTCAGGGCTAGCATGTGTTTGTTTTTTAATTCTTTATTAAAATATAATATTAACTTTTTTATTATTTAATAATTCATAAAATGGTGCATACGACGTGTGCTGTGAGAGATTGCAAGTCTACATCTCGTATAAATAAAGAACTCTTATTTCATCAGCTTCCACGCACAGAAGAAAGGTAAATAATTAATAATGTTTTGTTATCGTTTTATTTGTAATGTCGTGCCACGTTGATAACGCTAACAAAATAGCCGAACGGCGGACGGTAAATAAATAATATCTAATAGGTAATCGCATAGGGCCGTGAGGGTTTGAACATTTTATATATTTTTATACCTACTTAATATTATTAGGTGTTCTATTTTTATTCAAAATGATAACGATACTTTCAAGCTTTATTCGAATACTGATAACGAAAAATAGTAATTTCAAATTGAAGATGGTGAACTTTTTTGTTATTTAATAAAGCTGAATTTCGAGATGGTGGACATAATTTTTTAAAATAAAATATTGGTGTCAATTTAGAGTTTAATTGGGGCGTTTGTTATGAAAATGCCATCCTTTTTGAAATCCAAGATGGCGGACGTCATTTTTTATAATTTATTTATTTAAAAAAGCCTTCACTTAAACAACATTACAGTACAGTAAGTGTAACAGTACCTAATTATCACGTGCATCAGTTCAAATTTTAAATCTCTGTATACGCCTCATCTGCATTTTTATGGCCACCCTCAACTCTTAAATAATACATGCAGTAAAGAGCGGGTTAAAATTGTTTTCATAATGATATTAAGTAATAATATTGCTAACGGTGTCGATCTGCAATAAAAAATAATTTCATAAATATTGTGTACTTGTGACAACCCTGGCCGTTACGATACTGTCTAGACGTTGTCGGCATTTTCCACAAGATCAAAGGCGTCGACCTACTGTATGATCTTTATACTGTGCTATAACTAAGACTCTGCTGTCCGTCCGTCTGTCTGACCGTCTGTCATCAGGCTGTATCTCATAAACCGTGATAGTTATACAGTTGAAATTTTGTATTTCTGTTGCCGCTATAACAACAAATACTCAAAAACAGAATACAATAAATATTTAAGGGGCTCCCATACAACAAACGTGACTTTTTTGCTCGTTTTTGTTCGATATTGATAAAGCCAACAGGTAGACACTTGAAATATTGACAGAATATTTAGTTATATATTCACATAAAACAAATATTTAAGGGGGGCTACCATACAACAGACATGATTTTTTTGCCGTTTTTATAAATAATGGTCGTGCGCGAGTCCGACTCGCACTTGGCCGGCTGTTTTTCTTAGTTTTAATACTATCTGGCAGTATTCATGTGTCTTTGAATACATCTGTTTCTTATCCAACAGAATGCCGTAGCTAACGCAGGCGTATCAGGTAATTTGGATGCTCCCGAGGGAGGTTTCGACGCCATCATGCAAGCGGTTGTGTGCAAGCAGCAGATAGGTTGGCGCGACCAGGCCAGAAGACTTCTCGTCTTCTCGACGGATGCTAGCTTCCATTACGCTGGAGATGGCAAGGTAATTTTATTGTTTACAGAGGACTATTGTACCTACTTTTTTGTTAGTGCTAAAAAACTTGCGATGGCACCCAAAACTACTACTACTACTATTGACTAGGTTGTCTGTAAAGGATCACTTTTATCGATAAGACCGCCCATTGTATCAACCTTTTTAGTTGTTAAGTCCTTATTTGATTTTGTTATGGTGTACAATATATCTATCTATCTACTTAAAATCCTTCATAATTGGTAAAGTGTATTAATCGTGGCTTTAAAGTTATTATCGATACCTTCCATTAGCCTAAGACCTCATTTGTACTTACGCCATAGACATAAGTCAAAATGTCTACACGAATACGCCATAAAAGTAGTCTTAACAGACAGAACGCCATGCTATTGAATTGTATAAGTTAACTAGTATTTGCGTGTTGTGTCCCAAAATACGATGGCGGGGAGAGGGGGGAGTTTTCAAAAATAATTTTGATTAACATTGGGCCCCTTAAAAAGAATCTGAAAAAAAAATGATGGGGGCGAGGGGTGAAGGGAAATAATTTCTTAAGTTTGCTTGTCGTCGCCGCTGAGTTACGCTTCACCCACTTAACCTTCGTTACGCTACGGAGGTCGCCGGCTCGCTTCGCTCGCCACCTCCCCCCTTCACTCCACTCGGTCTCGCAGGTTCGCTACACTCAGGCCCTACGTACCACCGGACAGGTTTCGACGCCTACTATAATATTTGTTAAAACACCTAATGGCTATCTCTAACCGTTATGAAGTTACAGCCTTTTCAATTTTAGGGGAGGTTTAGGTAGGTAATGGGGGGGTTGCACAATTATTTTGACTAAAGCATTGCCCCTCTAAAGGAATCTGAAAAAAAAATGTTCCAAATCTCTTAATTTCCGAGATCCGCCTAAAGGGGGTGAGAAGGCGGGCAAGGGGGGCGACTTTGAAAAATGGTTTTTACTTTACCGAGCTTCCTCTATATGAATCCGTAAAAAAAAAATACGGGTCCCGTAGTGGTGCGGAAGCGGGGGAATTACTAGAACTTTCTCGAAGGACCTTAGCGGGGTGTAATTTTTAGCAGTGAAATATTGACCACACACAGTAATGAGCTGACCAGGGTATGAAGAAAGGTTGTGAGGGACTTACTTGGATATTCTGGATGTAGCACGTGGGATGAATCACTTTCTTCGTAGTGGCTGAACACTTTCACTTTGGTCTTTATTTCGTCACACGCGTGTAAGGCCGACACGAATAGTTGATAGTTTTTAGATATATAGATATATATGCGGTTAATTATCTCAGCAAGGCGCGGGGTCTTGTCTTTGCGTGGTAACTTCACGGCTGGTTTTTGATGAAGACGAGTAGACTAGTAGTGTTCAAAGTTGCTTTATGGCAATCGCTTGCATAATGCTTTATGCTTTATATGTTAAGCAAGCTATTTTATATGCTTTATTATAAGCATATAAAATTAAGGCCAAACGGGTAGGTGCGAATAAAACAAGCGCGGTGCTGTCAGAGCGCAATATTACATCGCGTTTATGAATTTATTACGGAACAGTAAAATAAAAACAATGAACTTTCCTTCAGGCTTCATACTTTCCAGGCTTAGGATTGTCTATAATTGGTTAAGTGTTAATATGAAATAAAGTATGTTAGTATTTAAAACAATTATAGGCGTATTTAAAAGTTCATTGATTGTATTTTTAATCAATATTGCATGTCCTATCACTGTTTATTTACACTAAAAAGCACGAAGCATAACAACATTGTTTATAATATTACGTTACTTGATCGCCACCCGACATCGCAAAATCGCACGCGGTGCGTAAAATTATTTAAATTATTAAGCACGCGACCGAAAGCAATCGCTAGCATGTGACGACTGGCCACATAGCACGCGCCGCGCTGCTATAGCTTAATTTTATTATTACTACTTGCGATTGCGATCATGCGATGTGCGACGGACAGAGGCATATGTGCGATATAAAGCAAAAACCAAAAAGCAACAAGTGAGAGCTACGATAGCATTTGCTTTATGTTATGTATGATAAGCACGGTGCTTTATTTTGCTATATGCTTTATTAACCACCACTAGAGTAGACACAACATGGCGGAAGTAATTATACTTTCTCGAACCACAGTATCTGTACGGTGATTGGCTGGCGTTGAATGCACCAATCAGTGGCGCGTGCGGTGAACATCTCTTCTCTGATTTGTGGGAATTGTATAGGAGGGAAGAGATATGGTTGGTCAGCTCAAAAACTGCGGTCAAGAAAGAATCTGTATTCTAATATGTAAGATGCGTTCGGAAATATGATGATAAGAATACTCAATACTCAATAAATTATACCATTAGAGGCGCGTTCCGAAATGTCACAGTAGAAAATCATAAATTAAATAAAACTTGCGCAAGCACGTAGTTTCCGAGATACGATAGGGAGCGGGGAGAAGGGGGGTGAAAAGGGGAGGTTTGGCACTTTTTCCGTAGGTTTGAGAGTTACTTGTTTACGAATCTGTCAAAATATACCCACCTCCCCATCCACCATCTGGGAGAACAATTATGTCAATGAGTGAGTGAGTCAGTGAGTGAGTCAGTGAGTGAGTGGTAATTTAGCTTTATATAATATGATATTCAATTGCAGCTCGGGGGTATTGTGGAACCCAACGATGGCGAATGTCACATGAAGGACAATATCTACACACATTCAACGTTGCAGGATTACCCCAGTATTTCACAGATTAATCATAAGGTTAGTAGTGCTTTGGTTTTGTTTTTCTTCTAGTTTACCGCGGACTTGGATGCAATAGGAAATTTAGCTACTCTACGTCGAAGTAAATGATGTCAGTCATCGTCATTTATACCTTTTCAAATTGGCCTGAATTGACTTAATTGTTGTAAATAATTGATACCCGTATTAAAATAGAAGCTTGTTTTTATTGATAATAGGTTCGCGTTTGACCACCATCTCACCTGATGGTAAGTGATGATGTGGTCGAAGATGGAGCACGCTTACCTAAAAGTAACCTATTCACTCTTGACTTAAAGACCCCTAGGTTATAGCTGTCGGAAAACACAGACTCCGGCAGGGATTCCACTCCTTAGCCGTACGCACAGTGAAAGTATTCCCAAAACGTTTAGTGCGTATGGGTGGGATCTCAACCATGTATTAACAACGATGGCGCATAGCCGTTTGTCTTGTAGTCCGATGATATGAATGAACGGACTTAGCTGAATTAGATTGCGTAATTCCATCGCACACTCCCCGAAATACGGTAATATGCATAATTTTTTCTTTCTAAAAAATCATTCAAGGAACCCATTTTGGTTTGTTTGAATGGTTTGCCCCTGCAGTTGCCATTAACCATTTAACCATAGAATGTTTCAATCTAATAACTTTACTAATTTTCTTCCCATTTCTCGTCGTTTTAATAAGCCTTAATATTTTGCCCAAGTCATGCTAATCTACCTTCTGTTCTATAGCTCACTTCATCACCACTTAAACATAAATATTGATAGTACTTACCTATATTAAACGAATTTCACTCAAGAAAAGTCAAAATGTATGTTGTTTTATAGGTTAAGAAACATGCGATCAACGTCATCTTCGCAGTGACAGAGGAACAGATCAGCGTTTATGAACAGCTGAGCAAGCACATCGAGGGTTCCAGTACGGGCTTGCTTAGCAACGACTCTGATAACATCGTCGACCTTGTGCGCGAACAGTACAACGTAAGTGCTAAACTAACTGCCTCCTTGGCCTAGTGGTCGCAAGCGTTAAGGCTGAGCAAGTGGCCGCAGGTTTGATTCTTCAATCGGGCAAAAAATTACATTAGGTTCTTCTTCTTCTTTGGTCAGGTTTCCGCACTTAGTCTCTGCACGAGACCGTTGTGCGTGAATGCTATTAGGTTTTTCTAATAGAAATTTCTTAGTAGTACCCCGTAGTTTGGAAGATGGCGGTGCGATACCCTCGTGCCTCGGAAGCACGATAAGCCGTTGTTCCTGTCAGATTGTGTCAGACCGCCGTCCCATCAGACTATGAGAGTAAAGAAACATGGCTAATCTCCGCTGAGATTGGCTGCAGTGGCAGAAATCGTCAGGAGGACTATACAACTGAGGACTGTATTATATATAAGTGCGAAAACTCTTTAATGTAAGTAATCTACAATTTCTCAATCTTTTACTGCGCTTGAATTCGCCTATAGAGGTGCTAGTGTAGTGTGACCTCTTGGGCTTGTTAAACTTCCGACATTATTCACTCATCGTTATGATATTTGTGACATATTAGTTTTAAAGTTTATCTGTGTATGCTTACCTACACTTTATTTATGTCAGAAATATGTTTTCCCTGTAAATGTATTGTATAAATCTTTAAATAAACCACAATACTTTATTAAAAACGATTAATTATAGCAGATTAAGATTGATTTTTCTTTCGTAATATGTCTATTTTTTGTTCGAATTAATAGAGATTACGCGACACTACAGCATTCTTATGTTAAAATTGCATGTTTAATTCACTATAAATAATGCAGACAAAAATTGTGCTCGTGTCAAAAATTTAGGGTTTTACCCGCCAGTTACCAGTTAGCACAAAATTGGAAGGTCCTTTTAAAGCGCCCATATTTAAAAAGTAAATAGGTAATAGTTTTGTATGGTATAAATATTTACCAGTTAGGAAGGAGGATAAGGTTGTTTGGCTAATTTCCGGACGCCCGCCATTCCGATATCACTATTAGCGGTGGCTATACTTTTATATATATATATATATATATTTTTTTAAAGAATAGATGAATAATAATCCTGAATTATGGTACTAGCACTTCGCCCGCATGGATTTCGAAATAATTTATAGCTTACGGTACTCACAAATAAACACCTTAGTATCAATGAAAAAATTACTTCTTACATAGAACTTACAAACAAATTTTACCTCTTTATAAAGTATAGATATAAAGAGGCGGTAAGGTTTTTATATTTGTGTTTCCTATTTTATTTTTCTGTATGTTTTGTGTGCAATAAATATAAAGAACATAAATATCTTTAGTAAAATGTGAAAAGTATTCATTAGTACCTATCTAAAGAATACCCATATACTATAATTTTAGCCTTATACTTTTCACTTTTTTATTCGTCATTCAACTGGATTAGTCAGGAAATTGTTTGGCCAAATCAAGTCAGTCAATGAATCAATCATTTATTTAATTATTTTCTCCTAAAATAAACAGAATAAAAAATTATCAGGAATAATTTGAAAACAGGAGTCAATCAGCGTACCCAACTTCAAATCGACCGTTACCATTATGATTTTCTAATTTAGTAAACAATCAACTTTATGTTGATAGCGGAATGAGATTGCACGCAGGAAATACATATATTTATTTTAACATTTCTAAAAACCTATTGTATTTGTCTGAACTCAAGATAAGCTCTGCCACTGGATAAGGCTGTTTTTACTTAGTTTTGTGTTCATTCTATCTTATCAGCACTGGTCATACCGTGCGACCTATGATCATGTTTTGTTAAAGTAATAAAAATGAAGATGATTGTTTGCAGAAAATTACGTCAACGGTGGAAATGAAAGATTCATCGAGTGATGCCGTGCAAATAGTGTATTATTCATCTTGTCTTAGCGGCAAAGAGCTCACTGAGACCAACAAATGCGACGGATTACAGGTAAGGTATTCAATAGTATTTATAATACTGTAGCATGTTATGATAACTTATTCTTAGAACGTGAATTTATAAACTGAGCCATAAGTGAGATTTACAATGATATCACACGAATGATTTAATACCTTATGTGTTACACTACTTTATGTAATCTTTGACACTGATTTGCAACCCACAAGTTAGAGTCAAAGTCAGTGTCTAAATTCGAATTATTTGTATAAAAAAAATAAGTATAATTATCACTTTTTTAACTAAGCATGGTAAAAGACTGCATTACATTTTATGGACAAAATCTCTCTTTTCATTTTCTGGAGTTTTTCTCTCGTTTGTGGATATAGTCACTCAATAAGATTCTTATTTCTGATTTAATTATCGAAACTTAACGTCATGAGAATAAAGTTTTTGATCTTGTTCTTAATAGTGTGTTAAAATTATCTGGAAACAATATGTAGCGTATTAGGTATTTTCTGAAATTCTCTTAACAAAGTAAACCTCAAAATATGGCAGTAAATGTGTGTTTCGGGCCCTGTAACTTCTCAAAATAAATTTTATATTTATTTTTTAATTCTTCCGTACCTATAGGTTGGAGATGTCGTAGAATTTACAGCTGAAATCACTCTCAAAGAATGCCCGAAGAATCGCAAGAAGTGGAAGCAGACTTTCGAGATCTCGCCCGTCGGTATCTCAGACAGCCTCACTGTTGAACTTGAGATGATCTGCGACTGTCCCTGTGAACGGCCTAATCATTATGTAAGTTATTTCATTTTTACTTTGGATTTATATTATTTCTGTGTTTTCATACATTACAGGGAATGATTATCTCGTTAACTGTATAGTTCGGTGCTAGGTCCAAATTGGTTTGACATTTCAGACATCCACCGGGGCAGTAAGTCAATGTTATATCATGTGACATCCTTGATTAATATCTCTTGCGAGACGCGTATTTCCCTTTCCGTGTCCAACTGGCGACACCGGTCTCGTGAAATACACACGCTTTTGTATTACTACACAATTCAACCAACCCGTGCTCAACTCACGTCAACTGAGCACGTTTTTGCGATCAAGCAACGTTAAAAGAGGTTTTACAAAATAGTGTACAATTGAATTGAACACGGTTTTATAACTGGTCTGTTCGAAACAAATCCGTGCTGATGTAGCGGGGTGCGTCTCATATCATATAAAGTTATTTGGTACCACTGCGAGGGTCGCCCTGAGGACACCGTAGAGCACACGGTGCAAGACTGCCCCGCCTGGGCAGAGCACCGACGTGTCCTCACGGCGGCGATAGGCGGAGACCTCTCGCGCCCGGCCTTGGTCAAGGCCATGCTGCGGGGCGAGAGGGAGTGGGAAGCGGTCGCCTCCTTCTGCGAAGCAGTCATGCTTTCGAAGGAGGAGGCGGGCCGCGTGAGGGAGAGGATGGCGTCCTCCCTCCAGCCCAGCCGCAGTGGTAGACGCCCACGGCGTCGGACGTCGGCCGACGATCTCCGGCCACCGTAGGCGCGGGCATGCGGACAGCGAGTAAAGGGCAACTCGCTGTCCGACCATGGACCATGCCCGGGTCGACGGCGCGTCGTGTTCCACGCGCGCCTCAAAGAGCGTTAGCAACATGACGAGGCCCCCTCTGCAGAGGGCCGAAGCCCGCCGGGGTCGTGGGACTCATCCCGTTACCGTGGCCCCGGTATGTAAAGGGTTATTGAAGGAACACCGTGGATTTTAGTCAGTAAAAGTCTGACAGTCCCTCCCACCCTGCCCGGAGTGGGAGGACTTATTTGATAATTTTACCACGTTAAAAAAAAAAAAAAAAAAAAAGGCCTATCGTTTATAAAAACTTTTTTGCAAAAAAATAAAACCGACTTCCATATCAAAACACTACAAAGCCAAAAATAATTTTAATTTCGGTAGTCGGTGTTATTGGTTTTGTATTTTCTTTTTTTTTCACACCGCCTTCCGAAATTAAAATTATTTTTGGCTTTGTAGTGTTTTGATATGGAAGTCGGTTTTATTTTTTTGCAAAAAAGTTTTTATTTTCGCGCTTTTTAGTGGGTCAATTTGTAATTAATGTAGTTATAAAAGCCAAAATGTCAACTACAAAAAACTAAAAACGCGCGAACAAAAAACACAATATAGAGTAACCGAAAAGATCATCAATGTAAATGTTTTTTTCAGACTTTTGTTGATTTTTCAGAAACGGCTTGTTCGATGTCGATAAAATTTTCATGGGACCATTTGGGAAGTATACCCTTTCCAACAAAAAAAGAATTTTTCAAATCGGTTGGCGAGCGACGGAGCTATGCCCGAACAAACATAAAAAAAAAAAAAAAAAAAAAAAAAAAAAATACAAACAAACATCCGAATTGAGAACCTCCTCCTTTTTCAGAAGTCCTCCATTCTCTCATCCAGTCTCTCATTCCTTTTTTAGCCCGAAGTAGAACCTCTACCTAGAACCAGTAGATTCCTCATACTAAGGTTTATCACCCGTAAAAATACTACATTCCACTTCGGCGTAGGTTTTATAAAATACATTTTTTAGTCTTGAGGTCAAATTATAAATTTAGGGTTTTCACAGTAAGGTCATATCGAAATGTCCTTTTTCATTAATATTTTTTTGTATGGCAAACTTAAAGAAACGGTGTGCGTCATTACCATAGCTGAACGTAGCATAAATTCATAAAATTTGAATACAAAAACAATTTAAAACATCTTTTTATTATATAAAAATTGGCCAAGTGCGAGTCAGACTCGCGCATGAAGGGTTCCGTAGTAACTATAATAATATAATATAATATGTATATTTATTTGACGAATAAACAAAACCTTAAAAATTTCTTAAAATTGGCTTATTTACATTTTTACAACTACGCTAAATAACTTTGTTTTTCATAGTGTTTGTGTGAATAACAAAGTTATATTTGCGGTTTTAGAAAATACGCTGTATCTCAAAAACTGCTGACCCGATTTCGTTCAAACCAATTTTGGTTGAAAGTTTACATTAAGATCTACAGACATATATTTTTTTTAGATTTTTCACTCCATTATTATAGAAGTTAGAGGGGCGGGGACACACATTTTACCACTTTGGAAGCTTATATCTTTTAAACGATTGTCTTTATGAAAAAGTGGTTTTAGAAACCCTTATATCATTTTTAAAGACCTGTCTATGGATACCACACACGCATAGGTTTCATGAAAAAAATATTTTCAGTTCTAGTTCCATGTATTCCCTTTATTTTAAATATTTTTTAATTTTTTTGTTAAAATCAGAAAGCGGTTTATAGAATATATCTACCTACTAAGTTTCACATGTATAGTCTTAATAGTTTCGGAATAAAATGGCTGTGACATACGAACGGACGGACAGACAGACAGACGAACAGACATATCGAAACTATAAGGGTTCCGTTTCTTGCCATTCGGCTACGGAAACCTAATAAAAAGCTACATTACTACTGACTGACTCACTGATCGACATAATTGCTCTCCCAGAAGGAGCAATGGGGTGAAAATGATGTATGGGGAAGTTGGTCGGAACCATCCGGTGGTTATGCGAAAACCTCGAGATCCTGAAGATCTACTCCGCATCAGGGAGTGGACCGGCTGCCCGCTGAAACGGTAAGACTTGGTGCGTCGGTGCTGAAACTAAAAATGATCAGCTACCTTGGCAATTTGATGAATCACCATTATTTTTTCAAAATGGCGAAATGCTAGATGGCCGCCATACAAAATTAAAGTGCTTATAATTTCTCGACCGATTGAGATAAGTAGGGGGTGCTAACAAATGTATTTACAGTAATAATAAAAAGTATATTTCAGAATCAACTGGTTTTAACAAAAACATTGCAGAGATCTTCTTTTAAGTAAAAAGATACCTGTAACAAAAGACCTCTTCCATAATCTGGTGTTACATACAGAGCCTATTAATAATAGAATTAAACCTAATTACAATTTTAATCTTAATCTTATTTCAAAATTACTAAATAAATTAAAGGAGTGCAAAAACAAAAACAGAAAGGTGTACATACATTTACATTAACGTTTGATATTTTATTTACAAGAAAATTTACTTACAAGACAAATATACTTACAATAATTTTTTTACAACAATATTAGTTTACTCAATTAGATTAGATTCATTACTTAAGATTATTAGATTCTCATCATCAGTATTGTCATCCTCCTGTGACAACTCTAGCTCAATTGCATGTTCGTCTTCTTGTGCATGCATGTCTGTTTTGTCATGATCAACAGCTTTCAGCAGATTTCGCACGGCAGCTGGTAGAGGAAGACTCCGAGAAAACTTTTGTCGACGATGGAAGCGAAGCATTGAAATCACCGAATCCGATGACTCTAACGCACGGTGAAAGAGATCAAGCATGGTTTTTTTCCTTTCCATTTTCCGGCAATGTTGCTCTCTGTCTCTACGCCAGAATTTATTTCTTGATTCAGCTGCTTGTTCGGAGAGCATGCCTACCGGAAGGATATTGGAATCGATGATCTCTTGACCGTGCACTTGAATTTTGTGTACAGTCACCGTCATCGGATGCCAGCTATATGTCGCGACATATTTTTCCGTTACTGCTTTGCAATAGGTGCCAAACTTGGTGGAGTCTATTGGTAACTCACAATTTATTGTGACCAGGATATTATACAGGTCATCTAATAGTCAAGATTGGAGTCCTAAAATGTCTGCAAACATATTATTACATAGTATTTACCTGACAGAGCAGTTCGAGCAGTATTGCCGTCATTAGTGGTACCTGCGTTTGGCCTCATTATGTCCACCAATAATCCCATTTTGCTTCTTATTTCGCCCTGAATTCGTATTTTTCGTTCTTCCACTATGCGGCTCTCTGCAGTGTTTTTATTGATTCGCCATTTCTGCACAGCTGGATCGTTTTTGTAACCGAGATGCAATAAAAACTCAAAAATACGAATCCAAGCATGGAGTGGATTTATGCCGTATTCCATATTTTCTTTTATAGCAGGTTTAGAATAGCACATTTCCAAATTATTAAAATTGCTAGATGTCAACTTACAGAAGGGGCATCGTAATTGTGAGGAGGTTCCGGTGATTATGTTTAAAACTTTTCCATCTATAATACTCAATGTCAAATTGCAAGTAAAAGTTATTGTGTACCCTTTAGTTGTCTGTATAGTTATAGGTGTTAAATCTCTTATCTGGTCTTCTCCCCAAGCCTTCTCGTTGAGAATCAAATCACTTGTTTCCTTTTTGTACTGGATGCGTAAGGGGCGGCAAAAACGATATGACTGGGGTGTTGGATTAAGCCAGATTGCGTAACTTTTCAGCTTGAATACGCAGGGGCACAAAAGTGGTGGCAAACAGGCTATTTTCATTAGCAAGAGGGTCCTGATCAGATCGATCGAAGCTTTGTTTATAAAACGACTGTCCAGTGCTGCCGTCAAATCCCCAAGATCCTTCAAACACAATTCAATTCTGTTATTTTTTTGCGATCGCAAAATTCCGTAAAGCTCTCTTCGCTACTTTGCACTATCCTTTTTAAGGTGTTTGTCCGCAACCCTTTCAAAAAAACTGATGCTTCAACATCTGACAAATTTATTTCTTCTGTAGGATAACATGTTTTTCTTGCCAGAAAACACTTGAGAATATGGTGGATAAACTGGGTAACCCCGACTTTTCAGATCCCGTTGTATGTCTTTGTATGTTTCCACGCTTAATTTTCTATCGATCATCACTCCCAAAGCCTCCTCGGGAGTATAGGGTTGTGGTTCTGATGAAATTTTTTTGTAAACGTCCGAAGCCCGGGTTAGCGATTCAAGACATAACTGAATAACTGTTTCTAGGTCTTTTTTAGATCTTGGGTTCATTTTATTTTCTGGCGGAGCTGATATCGCCGAAACAAAACCTTTGATGAGTTTGGCTGGCGGTTCATTTTGCATGAATTCCTCCATGCGTTTGTTCGACCTTAGTTCCTGTCTGTAGCTTAAACTTCTGTTCTGAGAACTGCCTGAAGGTCCGGGCTCTGGAGAAGGCTCAGGCTCAAGACAAATAGACACGCTAGTGGTCTCGTGTGGATCGTGGGTATGACATTTCAAATGTTCTGGTAAGTCATCAATAAAAGACTTTTCTAAATATGTCTTATGCCTTTTTTTGAAGAGCTTTTTATTGCTTTTGCAAGCCCTGAACATTTTCATCGTTTTAGTAAAGAAAAAGCTGATTTTGTCAATAAGTATCTTTGTGTCATTTGATGACAAAGCTTTTAAATTAGGTCCAAGTTCCTGGATAATTATTTTCAATAATTCTGAATAAGTGAGATCTTCGGGTGAGCCGTTTTTCCTCTTTTTTTTACTTTCTTCAGAGAAACATTCATATAAGTGAAGTCTAGTGCACCCTCCTTGCCTATTTGAAGACACTCCCGGAGGTTGAGAGGTGTCGGCTGTGGCACAGTCCACAGCTTCGCTTGCCACTCGTGTACCGACATGAGGGTTGGCGCCCTCATGTCCCCCTAGCCCAGAGTCCACCGGTCGGGGCCCGAACGGACATCCCCCAGCAGGTTGGGTAAGCCCCTGCTGAGGCAAAATGGCGCCATGGGTCTGGAATGGCTCCATGGTGCCTCACCCCCGTTCCTCCATGTTACATGTATAAGCGCGGGGTTTCAGCAAAAGCCTAACGAGGGTGAACCCTTTCCCGCGCTACATGTAACACTTCATCGGAAAAATATAATTATAGGGATATAGGTATTATAACGTTACATAAAACTTTATTCATAAAGGTACACGTTCTTATGATTAAGAATAAATCTATAACGTTACAATTACGTATACAAGGAACATAAGATAGGGGCGCGAGCGCACAGAGACTGTCACGGGTGACGCGCGCAAAGTATTTTTCGTGACTGCAGGGCCTCTGAAACGTCGCTGGCGAATTCTTAAGGCCAAACGGCATACGTTTGAAGCGATAGGTACCAAAGGGCGTGACAAACGCAGTTTTGTCACGATCGGCGGTCCTTACCTGCCCATAATCACTGCGAAGATCTAGAGAACTCATTACACAACCCTTCTTGGTCGACTGTAAGAGCTCGTCAATACGCGGCATGGGGTACGCATCCGTCTTAGTGACCGCGTTCAACTTTCGGTAGTCGACACAAAACCTATACGTACCATTACGTTTCGGTACCAAGACGCACGGTGCTGCCCAGGCGGATTCACACTCCTCGATCACGTCCTCCGCTAACATCTTGTCTAACTCGGCATGCATGATTTCCTTCTTGGCAGGCGTAACGTGATACGGGGGCAAAGCAATAGGCGGATGGTCGCCGGTATCTATGTGGTGTTCCACAAATGGTGTAAGCTCTCCGACTAAATCAAAAATATCGGAGTACTCACATAAAAGATTCCCCAACGTCAACCTCTCCGACTCTGATAACATAGCGCCCTCATCCGTCCTCAGTACGTTCACGGAAGCACACTGAATGGGTTCGCGTTTGGATTCCCATGACAAGGTATGAGGTGTACGAGGCTGAACAAAATGCGAACATAACTTCTTGCTATCTATATAAACAGAAGAAAACACATTTTCTGACTTAACATTTGAGTTACTATCTCCGGCGCTATCTTGTTTACCTTTAGGACAATTAACTCTAATGTGGCCTTTTTCACCACAATTATAGCAAGATGTGCCAGAGTTAGTAGAAAGAGATTGTTTACTTAGCTTATCACAGGAGTTTCGTACGTGTCCTCGCGCCTTACAATACACGCAGAACAACTTCTTATCACTGTTGTTCACACACTGGTCACTACGCGGCGATTGCGCTCATTCACGAGCGGACTGCGCAGCGCAGTAGGGGCGCGGGTGGCGCGAACCTGCGGCGGCGGCGTCGAGCTTGATCCCGGAGCGACGTGTTGCTGCGCGCACTCGCTGAGCACGCGGGCAGGCCTCGTAGTTAAACACGACGACGACAGTGACGCGGAGTTCTCCGACAACGATTCTTCTATACTGCGAGATTTTTCTATCAGCGATTCAATATTACTCACAGAGTCTCTTGATAACCGCTACCTGATTCTCTTGTGAAGTAGACCATAAATCATGTCCAGTCTCGCTTTCTCTGGTAATTGATACGGTAGTTTTGCCAACAGAGATCGTAATCTTACGATAGAAATGTCGGCGCGTTCCAACCCTTGCTCAGCAGCGAAAACATCACTGTATAATTTGTACGGTGGCCGTGGTATGCCATACATCGAACGCAGGCGCTTGACAGTCTCTGGCCATGACGTAACTTCATGACGGATGCCACGCCACCAAACTGCTGCTTGCCCATGAAGTAACATAGGGAGTCCACGAAGTGCCATCTCATCGCTGACCGAAGCGCAATCCATAAACATCTCGACGGCGTCTATGAATGCCTCGACCGCCTCCGGATACTCCGACGAACCATCGAAGCGCGAGGTGAATTCGACGAGATTCCCAGAATACGATGACGGTGACGGTTCAGTGCCGAAGTTCACACTGGGCGGCGTCCCTGAGTGCGATGTCAATAGAGACTCGACGAGCTTTCGGTTTGCCTCGGCCTGCGCCGAAGAGAAGGCAGCCAGGAGCGACGCTATGCGAGCGACGAATGCGAAAGTTTGTGAGGATGGATGGATGTTTGTTACTCTTTCACGCAAAAACTACTGAACGGATCTGAATGAAATTTGGTAAGTAGATAGTTGACATCTGGGAATAACACACAAGCTACTTTTTATCCAGAAATTCCCACGGGATCAGGATTTGCGCGGAAAAAGCTTCCCACGCGTACGAAGTCGCGGGTGGAAGCTAGTATCACATATTTGTGATTTTTACTGTCCACTTAAAAAGTGTACCACATCACCAACTGATTGCAATATTATCTGTATTGACTCTAAAACAAGCAGTTTATATCAAATTAAAATAAGATTTCTCATCATAAATAGAAAGGTCAAAATAGTTGACAGCCCTAACATATATTTTTGAAAATAGTTTTCTCAAAACCTACGCCGAAGTGGAATGTAGTATTTTTACGGGTGATAAACCTTAGCATGAGGAATCTACTGGTCCTAGGTAGAGGTTCTACTTCGGGCTATAAAAGGAATAAAAAAATAAATACGAAATTCAGTAAAACATTTTTTTCTGTGAATATTTTCATGAATTTTGATGAAATAAAAATGGAATGATACGCGCCTAAGATTGCTTTAAATACCTGCATTAAATTTAACACTGATTTCTGATTAACTTTTTTTTTAAGAATTAATTTCAATATTTTTTCCGTGAAGGTCACGAAAACTTTAAGATTTTTTTAAAAATCAAGTTTTCAAATTTGTCATCTGGGAGTTCTCGTCATATATTCATTATATAAAGCTTAGTAGGATTGGGCAATAAAAATAAAATGTCACTTTTTTGAGGTAAAAAACACACTGTGCGAGGTGGCCCGTGAGCTGAGGAGCAGGTGGTTTTAATACCCGCCGCCGTGGCTGAGGCTGGTCGGCGAAGCCGGCCAGCAAGCCAAAGCCACGGTGGTGAGTGTGAAACACATCTGCGACGATAAGCTCGCATGGGACCGCCGGAGCCCTGCAGCACCGGAGCCGTGACAGAAACCATGCCTGCTGCATGCTTGCTTGCATGCCTGCTGCATGCATGGTGTGTCTTCGTTTGCATGTTTTTTACAGGAAAATAAAAACTAAGCATTTTATCATAGTAAGTATACTAAATAGGTTTAATGTCTACTATAGACTAATTCCGTCGCTGATTCAACACGCTTTTAAAGAATCAAACATTCTAACAGTCAAGTCAAAAAAGTGTTCAGTTCAACTGCACACTATTTTGTCAAACCTCCCCTAGCGCCACTTGATCACAAATGCGTGCTCAGTTGACGCGAATGAACACGGGCTAGAATTCCGTAGTAATACAAAAGCGTGTGGATTTCGCGAGACCGGTGTCGCCAGTTGGACACGGAATGGGAAATACGCTTGCGAGACATTTTCAGTTTTGTTTCTATGTTTCTAAACATTGGCGCGTCATGTGGAACGCTTATATAGACAAAAATATCTGTACTAAGTATCGCTTTTTTATAATGAAAGTGATCCAACTAAAAATGGTGTTTTTAGGGATGAGCAAGAAAGTTTAAAAAAAGTGAATTTAAATTTACATACATATCTGTATATTTATTTATTTATTTATTTATTTATTTATTTACACATTATGCACATAGGTACAAAGGCGGACTTAATGCCGTAGGCATTCTCTACCAGTCAATCATGAGTGCTGAAGAGATATAGTGGAAGGTGCAATATGTACGTGAACATTATATTGGAAAAATAATTATAATAATAGTGATAAAACACAAAAACCTAATATTATAACATCGAAATATCATAAAATAGAAATCTACATAAATAATAAATATGAATAAATACTTATATAAATACATATACATACATATATACTTAAGAAGCAAATGAAAATTAAATATGGAAATTCTGCTTATTGGTGAAGAAAGTGGATCCGCAATTTCTTTTTAAATGCGTAGCGATTGTCAGCCGTCCTGATCTCGAGAGGAAGCGCATTCCAGAGGAGAATGGACTGGATATGAAAAGAAGAATGAACAAAGTCAGAAGTATGAGAAGGACAGAGTAAGAGAAGATTATTGGATGAACATAGATTCTTATTGTGTGAAGAACATAGAAATTGAAAGTGAGATATTAGATAAGAAGGTGGGCTGGGAGAGTTGAGTAGTGAGAAAAGCGTTGTCAAAGCGCGCAAACTTCTCCTCTGACGAATGGTCATCCATTTAAGCTCAGGCTCAGATTTATTTGTGACCATGGCTGGTCCTTTACTATTTGTCATTCAGATCTTTAATTACACTGTTATTAAAAGTAGAGTTCAAGCCTCAAGGACAGTTTATAACAAAATCAAACACACACTTATTACAGGAATATAAAGCCAGGTCACTTTCATTGTAAGTACACTATCCTATTAATAATTGAAAAAGTTTGTAAGGATGAATGGATGGATGTTGGACGCAAAAACTACCTAACGGATCTGAACGAAATTTGGTATGACGATAGTTGAAATCCTGGAATAGCACATAGGCCATAGGGCCTCCCACGCGAACGAAGTCGCATGCAGAAGCTAGTTCCGAGGTTGCGGGAATGTTCTAACGAGATACCGCGGCCTCGGAACTTAAGGTTAGCTGAAGGAACAGGGTGGGTTTTTAGTCAGTAGAAGTCTGACACTCTCTTCCGCTCCACCCAGAGCGGTAGAAGTCATTCGATGGTGTTCACACCCGGAAAAAAAAATGCAGAAGCTAGTGCTTTATAAAACTTTTCGGTTTTCATAGGCCTACAACGACAGTGGCTTAGTGTGCAGCGGCGAGGGTGTGTCAGCTTGCGGAGTGTGCGTGTGCCACCCCGGCCGCTTCGGCAAGTACTGCGAGTGTTCGACGCACGGCGGCGTATCGGCCGAGCAGGAACGAGACTGTAGGCCTACTAACGCTAGCACGGACATGCTGTGCTCCAATAGGGGAACCTGCATCTGCGGTGTGTGCGAGTGTAACATAATGGACGACCCTCTCAAGGTAAATTCTTAATTCGTATTTTTTGTTATTGTTTATAGGCTCGCCCTGATGGTAAGTGATGATGTGGTCCAAGATGGAGCACGCCTGCCCGTGCATGCTGTGCTCCAATAGGGGAACCTGCATCTGCGGTGTGAGCGAGAGTAACAAAATGGACGACCCTCTCAAGGTAAATTCTTAATTCGTATTCTTTTTTATTTTATTATTTATAGGCTCGCCCTGATGCTAAGTGATGATGTGGTCGAAGATGGAGCACGCTTGCCTAGAAGTAACCTATTCACTCTAAACTTAAAGACTCCTAAGTTATAGCCCAACTAGCACAAATGGGCTGCATTAGGGCTTTGGAGCGTATCCGATTATTACTTATGGTATTAGACGTAAGCGCTAGAGCGTCTACTACAGACTTAAAGCAGCCGCTTTAGCGCTATTTGGGCGCAATTTTATGCAGTCTAAAGTTCCATTTAACCTGCACAACGGTTGCATAAAGGTTCCTTAATAGCTATAACGATTTATTAACGCTATAATAAAGCTCTCGTAGCGCTACTTTTGAATGATTTTGAACTACTTTGAACGAATGAATTGATTATAGTTCTTTATTGTATATCTTCAGTTGACATTATTTGTAATATTTTGGTAAAGTGTTTTCGTCGCCATCATGAAAATAAAACAAAAAGAAGTAAAAGTTTGTATTCTGTATTAGCAAGATATATAAAGATACTTAAAACGCTGTCCAGTTTACTGTAGATATATAAGATAATTTTCGGGTAATTTTAATGCGCTTTTATGATATTTAAAAAATTAACAAGAGATATGTGATATTTTTTATTTGTTATACAGAATAAAGTTTATTTCTGTATTTTTATGTGTCGATAACTTACTATTCGTAAGTGGCCGATTGTTTACCGGTACATTTAATGCACATTTAACTGAAAAACCGTGTGAAACATGTATATCAACTCAATTTTGCAAGTGAATTATAAGTTTTCTTAACTCACAGCCTGTGAGTTGCACTAGGGGAACAAAAATCACTGGAAGCGTTAGAAGGGTGAAAATTAGCGCTATGACTCTCAAAAGGGAGTTATTAGAGCTAAAACTGCAGGTTATGAACACATTACAATGACGCCATGATTTTTTAAGAAAACTTATAATTCACTTGCAAAATTGAGTTGATATACATTGGTTTTTCAGTTAAATGTGCATTAAATGTACCGGTAAACAATCGGCCACTTGCGAATAGTAAGTTATCGACACGTAAAAATACGGAAATAAAATTTATTCTGTATAACAAATAAAAAATATCACATATCTTTTGTTAATTTTTTAAATATCATAAAAGCGCGTTAAAATTACACGAAAATTATCTTATATATCTACAGTAAACTGGACAGCGTTATAAGTATCTTTATATATCTTGCTAATACACAATACAAACTTTTACTTAAGTACTTTTGTTTTCGGGCACGCCGCAATTGCGGCGGTAAGACCCCTCTTTGAGGAGTGGCTAGATCGGCGTCACGGCGTCCTGACCTACCGCATGACGCAGGTCCTCACCGGACACGGAAGTTTCGGGAGGTACCTGTGTCTGATGGGAAAGGAGGAAACGCCTGGGTGTCACCACTGCGAGGGTCGCCCTGAGGACACAGTCGAGCACACGGTGCAGGACTGCCCAGCTTGGGCAGAGCACCGACGTGTCCTCACGGCGACAATAGGCGGAGACCTCTCGCGCCCGGCCTTGGTCGAGGCCATGCTGCGGGGCGAGAGGGAGTGGGAAGCGGTCGCCTCCTTCTGCGAAGCAGTCATGCTTCCGAAGGAGGAGGCGGGCCGCGCGAGGGAGAGGATGGCGTCCTCCCTCCAGCCCAGCCGCAGTGGTAGACGCCCACGGCGTCGGACGTCGGCCGACGATCTCCGGCCACCGTAGGCGCGGGCATGCGGACAGCGAGTAAAGGGCAACTCGCTGTCCGACCATGGACCATGCCCGGGTCGACGGCGCGTCGTGTTCCACGCGCGCCTCAAAGAGCGTCAGCAACATGACGAGGCCCCCTCTGCAGAGGGCCGAAGCCTGCCGGGGTCGTGGGACTCATCCCGTTACCGTGGCCCCGGTACGTAAAGGGCTATTGAAGGAACACCGTGGATTTTAGTCAGTAAAAGTCTGACAGTCCCTCCCACCCTGCCCGGAGTGGGAGGACTTATTTGATAATTTTACCACGTTAAAAAAAAAAAAAAAAGTACTTTTGTTTTATTTTCATGATGGCGACGAAAACACTTTACCAAAATATTACAAATAATGTCAACTGAAGATATACAATAAAGAACTACAATCAATTCATTCGTTCAAAGTAGTTCAAAATCATTCAAAAGTAGCGCTACGAGAGCTTTAGTATAGCGTTAATAAATCGTTATAGCTATTAAGGAACCTTTATGCAACCGTTGTGCAGGTTAAATGGAACTTTAGGCTGCATAAAATGGCGCCCAAATAGTGCTAAAGCGGTTGCTTTAAGTCTGTAGTAGACGCTCTAGCGCTTACGTCTAATACCATAAGTAATAATCGGATACGCTCTAAAGCCCTAATGCAGCCCATTTGTGCTAGTTGGGAAGTTTGTGGGTCAATTATACGTAAAGGACTTACAATGCTCTAACCGCTTCAGTAACCCAATTCAATAACCGCTTCAGGACGATTTTGCTGCTTCCACGTTACTAGTGCGCTAGTCAAACCTAACACTAGTAAACTAAGTCGCTGTTAATTATAGTTTACTAATTATTGTTTGTATTATATTATTTTTACTGTGATATATATGAATCTATGTTGCCTTCATATGAATAAATAACATAAGATTGTACTACTTTGGCTCTGAGGTATAAGTTTGACCCTACCACGTAAACCAATAGGTTCCAACGACACTGTACTTATGTTCTTCCTATAGTCAGTAGAAGTCTTAATTCCATTTCACTCAGAGCGGGAGGAATCATTCGATGATTTTACCACCGATAAAAGTCGGTTTAATTTTTTGGTAAAAAGTTTTTATTTCACTCTTTTTAGTTGATCGATTTTTAATTGACCTAGTTACAAGAGCCTAAAATATGTCAACTACTTATATTCATTTACAAAATATTGCAGACAGAGTGTTGACATTTTGTGGACTAATTGATTTTTTTTTTTTTGAACTAATTATTATTAAGTATTCTTTTTTGGTTATATTTCTTTGACATTATTTTTTAAATTATTTTTATTGACATTATTCTTATATTCTTTTCTTTTGACATGTTTTATTTAAATTTTCGTCTGCAATGTTTTTTTTTTTTTGCTTTAATGTATGTAATGAAATCTATTGACATATTTTGTACCCCTTTTTGGTATAACATAGAGCGCTTGTAATTTTTTTCATACCATCTATAAATTGTACTACCTATGTTAACAAATGAATAAATGACTTATGACTTATTGCTTTTCCCAATGTTGGGCCGTTAATTGTTGAGGAGTTCTCCTGGTACTTCACCATCAGCTTTACTTCACCATATGCACTGTTACGAGCATATTGTGCTTAATAACCACATACAAGTAATCGAAGCGGAACACATGAAATACTTATTCCTACTTATACAGGGTTAATTGTTAAACACCGAAAACCTCTCAGGACTATGTTACTAACATCATAATCAACAACTTTTGTTCTATGACTTTTAAAAATTCGTCATATTTTAGTTCACCATATTTTCATACAAAAATAAAAATATTTAAATAAAACGCCCTAAATGTTACGAGGTCTATGCGAAGCAAAAGAAAACAATTTATACTATCACTTTCTTTTGCTTCGAATAGACTTACATAATATACATACATATATACAAACAAAAAAAGATTTTTCCAAATCGGTTCAGCTGTCTTCGAGTAATCGGTGATTATACATTAAAAAAAATATATACACGTCGAATTGATAACCTCGTCCTTTTTTTGTCGTCGGTTGAAGAAAGCGGTAATTAAATTGATTTAATTTTTATAAATTAACCTGCTTTTTTTACCAGGTGATCTCCGGACCATTCTGCGAGTGCGATAACTTCACGTGCGATATGAACAAGGGTCTCCTGTGCTCCGGGCCCGACCACGGAGAGTGTGTGTGCGGCAAGTGCAGCTGCACGCCCGACTACACCGGACCAGCCTGCCAGTGCCTGAAGGACCAGACGCCCTGCCGCTCTCCTGGTAACAACAACAATCCCATCTCATAAAACCTAATTCTATTCCCACTTCTACTTTCATACAGTATGACTGTGGAGAGTTCCACACTTCCACCTAAAATCCGCGAAGCTAAAACCCGTTTCGAATTGACTCCTTTTTGCGGAGAAGAGACACGCCTGGGTCTTGGTCGCATTAAACTTGACCAAGTTGGCATCACCCCATTCGGAGACAGCCTTCAAAGACAAGTTCAAGCGCCCAACCATGTCCTCACGGAGAGAGTGGGTCTGTGACCCACTAGCACGGGCACACTAGTTTGAACAATTATTACGATATCGTGAAGTCTAACTAATGATGATTCAGAGGTGATTAATTATTAGGTTTATAACAGAACTCTTTTTAAATGGTTGTAACTAATTTTGATTAGGTACTTACCTACGAATTTTTATGAACACTTTTTATCTGTCGCTAAGTGTTAAATAAATAAAAATACAAAGGTGATTTAGGTATGTAACAGAACTTTTTTAAATCATGTAATTAGAACTATTTATTTTTTAAGTCATTGTACATAATGTTGATTCCACATTTTTAAATACTCCATAATTAGCAGGCCTGTCGAGATTGATTTTTAAATGTAGGTACCTACTGCTTTTAGCATAATTATTTTATTAGGTATGTCCTAGGCACAAAGCAGTTATGTCGGTCCTAAGCCCGTAAAAATATGTAGGTAAATTTGGAATCATTTAATTCGTTTACGTGAACATCAGCTGAGTGAGTCAATAACCTTTAACTTGATCGCGCAGTGTAGGTACGTCGCGGTCGGTCGTTGCGTAGGTAACTATCTCGTGGAGCTACTACTTATTTCATGCATTTTGCGAGTTTTACCTTATCACTTGCTATTTTTTTTATTTTAAGAGTTGTATTGCTGTAAAAGCTTTTAATAAATAGTATTTTGTAAGTAAAACCACAGTTTCAAAGGATTAAAACGATCAAAATTTGACGGTGTATAGCTTCGTTGGAGGGGTTAACAAGATTGCACCGTGACTAACAATGCGAATTCTAACTAACTAGCTAGTTGTCCTTTCTTTAAAAAAAAACTACCCGATTAAATCTACCCGGCGGCTGTCGTTATCATCTGCTTAGCCTTTTCCAAATCACTAGTTGCTTAACCATGACCCGTGCTCCTCTTACTATTTAGCCGCGAGCTCCTTTCGGCTACGGCCGTTTTATCATAAATAGCTATTTTATTTATTCAAATATTGGAGCTCAGCTGTTCAGCTCTTCGACGACCTTTCGCTGAGAATATCAAGAAAACAGAAAAAATTGCCCTTTCATTTTATACATTAATTGAATGTTAATTAATGTAAAAGATTTTTATACATATGTATTACGTGAAAAACACATGCATAACGTGGTATCCATAGTAGGCAATAACGACGTTTAAATCGGTCATTAGCTAGTGTCGAAGGATTGAACCAATTACCCTTTTTACCGATCAAGAAAATTAAACAGCTTTGAAGCCTCGCTTGTCGAGTTTTTCAGCGACGAAATCATGTCTGGCGTGTCGTTTACGTGTAATCGTATATAATTGGGTTTTAATCAATTGCTAATTACCGACAACTGGAACGTAATACAGGTGTATTCCCGTTGTCCCCGTAGTCCGTGTCCCCGTTAAAGGGGACAAAGGGAATTTAATAAAATAATTAAAATTACTTCCCGTTGTCCCCGTTATCAACGGGGACAACGGGATATCACATTTATTTGCCACAAGAATCAACGAACATAATTTGAATTGTAAACAAACCCATCAGCAGCACACCTAGCAGAACCCGTTTGTTTATGGTTAACAAACAAGTGTTTCAATGGATTAAGCCCTAAAAAGGTATGAGAGTGATATATAAGCAAAGTAATTATAACAATACCATCTAAAACGAGAACAAAAGAAATACAGTCATGTCATCCTATTTCCATATATCAGCGCCATCTATCCTTTTATAGTTGAAACAGTTTATACAAATCAATCCATTGACATTAATTACACTACTGCCCACTAGAGGTCAACACCAGCAACAACATAAGGAACTGTATGCATAATGGCACGAAATTCAAATAATTGCGCCGGTTGCACTCAAGATCTACCAAACGAATTGCATCTCACTTGCACGCTATGCAATAATAAATATGATCTAGAGTGTGCTAATATATCCATAAACCACTTTTGTAAGTCAATGACTCCAGATGATAAAAAAATATGGAAATGTCAAGATTGCCGATGTAAAATGCCCAAAAAAGGAAACACAGATACACCTATTAGACAACAGACATCCACTCTAAGCCAACGAACACCCACATCCAACGACGAAAATAACGTAACAATTCGGAGGAAAACGTATCCTACTAACGATTCGAGTAATTTTGAAGATCTGAGTTTATTGGGCGATACGACATGCTCTGAAAAAATGACCTCAAATACAAACGCACAAACTGAACTGTCACTACAGAACTTAAGTGAAATTATTATGATGCGTCTGAAAGAAAATAACGAATCAATAATAACCGATCTACGAAATACCATTCAATCTGAAATAAATAAAGCTATAACAAAACTTGCGAAAGATTTCGAACAAAAATTTAGTGTTTTAGAAAAACAAAATGAACTAAGAATACAGGATATTGAAGCGATTAACATTAAGATAGAAAACTTACTAAAACAGAATGAAAAACTAAAACAAGAAATATCTGAAAAAAAATCAATATCTACATCCCCTGTAATCCAATGTACAGAAAGCCACTCCAAGAAGATAGTCATCTACGGTTTCGCCGAGTACTATAAAGAGCCTGAACCAGAACTGCATAACCGAATCATTGAAATGTTTCACGATATTCTACAAGTGGACCTGACAGGTTACGTAGAAAATATGTATAGATTAGGCAGAAATAACACCAACACTAGTACTAGACCACTGGTAATAGAATTAATAAGTAAAAGAATGACTAAATACATCAAAAACAATAGCCACTACTTCCAGGGAACAAGATTATCAGTATCTGAATTTTTGGACGAAAATTCTCGTAAAGAAAGACAACAGATGCGAGAGGAAATGATAAAGGCAAGGAAAAAAGGCTTATACGCAGTAATAAGGAACAATTTCCCGCGACACTTGTCAGCGATATTCAATAGACACTGACAATAATTCCTTTCGAAAACACAGACCAACCATTTAAAATTATATTTCAAAATATTCAAAGTCTCTATAATAAGCAACACATACTAGAAACCTTCATTGTAGATAGCCCAATATATAATGCAATATGTATATCAGAATGTTGGCTGTCGAGAGATAAATTAGGCATGATACAATTTAGTGGATATAAAATAGCAGCGTCATACTGCCGCAGCATGCGAGGGGGAGGCGGAGTCTGCATACTCCTTCAAGATCATATCAACTTTGAAGAGAGAAATGATATAACGAACATGTCCTTAGAATATATTTTAGAACTATGTGCTATTGAGTTACCTAAAGAAAACATATTATTAGTAATAATATATTGGAATAGAAGAGAGGAAGAAATATTTATTAGCCAGTTAAAACGTATTTTAAATTACATAAATAATAAGTATTTTAAATTAAATATAATTATAGGAGGGGACTTTAAAATAAATATCTTAGAGAAAAATGTAAAAACTAGACAATTCCTAGACCTAATGTTAGAATATAAACTTACACAACATATAAAAACACCCACACGAATTACGCAAAATACATCCACATGTCTAGACTTGATATTTACAAACAGTAACACAAACAAAATTTATACAACAGTAGAGGAACTAGGTTTTTCTGACCATAGCGGTACAATTATACATATCACCACACCTACCTCACACGTAGATACACAAAGAATTTGGTATGTTAAAAAAAGATTATTTAACAATACTAACATTTTAAAGTTTAAGTCAAAATTAAATGAACACGATTGGAAAAAAAATCTACCTCAAAGCAAAAATTTAAATGATAATTATAAAACATTTCATGATACATTAACAAATATCCTTAACCTCTGTATACCAATATGTAAAATCAAAGTAAAAACAAAATTTAAAAAATACTGGTTAACGACGGGTCTCAAAATCTCCTGTAAAAACAAAAGATTGTTAAAAATACTCACACTAAAAACAAAAAATCCTATAATTAAAAACTATTATAAAAACTATGAAAAAATACTAAAAAATCTAGTTACGGCATCAAAAAAGATACAATATATTAATAAATTGAAAAAATCTAACAATAAGGTTAAAACCATGTGGAATATCATAAATGAAAGAACAAACAAAAAACAAAGAAAGGAGCATAACAATATCAAATTGCAAATAGATAACGACCTTATATCCGATCCAAAACAAGTAGCCAACATTTTTAACATTTTTTTTGCATCCATTGGAGAAAACAGCGCCAATTCACCAAGTTACAAACTTGGAGGCACCTCTGTACTAAATCCAACAGAGAACACGATGTTTCTTGGCCCAATAGACCCTTGGGAAGTAAATAAAATAATTAAAAACCTAAAAAACAAAAGTAGTCACGGGATTGACGAAATACCACCTATGCTTTTAAGACAATGCGCAGATGAACTTACCTTACCATTTTACCTGTTACTGAACCAGTCTTTTGAAGAAGGTACCTTCCCAAATCTATTAAAGAAATCCGTAATAAAACCAATCCACAAAAAAAATACAAAAACAGATACAAGCAATTATCGGCCAATAGCTCTTTTACCATCAGCTTCAAAAATCTTTGAAAAAGCTATGTGTGACCGCATCTACACTTTTTGCGAAAAATACAATATATTTGACGAATGCCAGAACGGCTTTCGAAAAAACCATTCCACCACCTTAGCAGTCTACAAATATATCCAAGGAGCACTTAATATTATCAATAATAAAAAATATGCAATAGGCATATTACTAGACATGACTAAAGCCTACGACAAAGTCCAATTTGGAATATTACTTAACAAACTGTATGGAATAGGTATACGCGGAAAGGCTCACGACTGGCTAACATCTTATTTAAAGAACAGGGAACAATTAGTTGAAATAGAATATTTTAATCATAATAATAATGAAATTGAAAAAGTCCGGTCATGTAGTAAAGCAATTTACGCCTCAATTCCCCAAGGAAGCGTCATAGGATGTCTCTTATTTTTAATTTATATTAACGACCTACCAAAAATCATAGAAGGGCCATGTGTCTTATTCGCGGACGATATATCCATTTTGGTGTCGTGCCAAAACAATGAAAATATAGATGAAATACTCAATTCAATACTTACAAAAATATATAATTGGATGAACGAACATAACCTTGAGATAAACTACTCTAAAACAAAATTAATAACCTTCCACCCTCACCAAAAAACACCTTTAGCTTTAGACTTTAATTTCAACAACACAAAATTAGAAATCGTCAATGAAATTACATTACTCGGACTAGTTATAGACACAAATATAAACTGGAAGTCACACATTCAAAAAACTCATTCAAAATTATCTAAATTTTCATACGCCCTCCGTGAAATAAAAAAGAACACCAATTTACATACAGCACTCACCACCTATTATGCCTATGCCTATGCATGGCTTAGCTATGGTGTCACCCTTTGGGGTAACAGCACAGATGCACACACACTCTTTACTCTGCAAAAGAAATTAGTTAGAATCCTCGTAAACATTGAACAAACAGACAGTTGCAAACCTTTCTTTCAAAAACATAATATTTTAACCCTTCCGTGCATATACATTTTTGAAACATGCAAATTTGTACGAAAACATCAAGAGTTTTATTCAAAACGAGAAGACATTCAGTCACGCTATCCACTCAGACACCGATCTAGGCTAAACATACCAAGTTCTCGATTAGTAATGCACTCTAAAAGTCCTTATGTAATGTCCATTAAATTATATAATAAACTTCCCGAACCTGTAAAAAACGAAGAGAAAATTAACCTATTTTTAAAAAAACTAAAACAATTTTTACTGCAGAAGTGTTATTACTCAGTAAACGAATTTTTAAGTGATAGATATGTAATGTAATGTTTAAGTTAAGTTAGTAAGTAAGTTAAATTAATATTATATAATTAACAAATGCTTCCTCTCCTAAATCACTTATTCTTGCTGTGCCCGTCAGGGTCCATATGATCTAATTATAAGTTTACCATCTAAGAATACCTACATATGGAATGCAATAAAAGTATTGAGTATTGAGTATTGAGTATTTAGATTACAGAATTGGTAATAATCAACATCTATATATTATCATTTATTTCATTATTATTTTTAATACATTCGTAAATTATAAATACTTGTGTCGCAATCACATGTGTAGCTATTGCTTAGATATTATGTGTTTTTTTAAATTTTATATGTAGTCCTTAGTTCCATTTAATTTGTATAGGCACAATATTATCTCTATTAAGGCACTCTCACTTCTAATTTTAACTCAACGGTGACAACGGGCATAATTTGAAAAGCATATATTACAAGAAATTAACGGGGACAGCGTACTGGGACAACGGGAAGTAATTTTAATTATTATATTATATAAAGCTAAATTACCACTCACTCATTGACATAATTGTTCTCCCAGATGGTGGATGGGGCGGTGGGTATATTTTGACAGATTCGTAAACAAGTAACTCTCAAACCTACGGGAAAAGTGCCAAACCTCCCCTTTTCCCCCCCCTTCTCCCCCCCCCTATCGTATCTCGGAAACTACGAGACCCGTATTTTTTTCTTTTTACGGATTCGTATAGAGGAGGCTCGGTAAAGTAAAAACCATTTTTCAAAGTCCCCCCCCCCGCCCCCTTCTCACATCTCTAGGCGGATCTCGGAAATTAAGAGACTTGGAACATTTTTTTTTTTTCAGAGTCATTTAGGGGTTTTAAAAGTGAACAATCCACCACCACAAGCACGCGAGGTGCTTGCACCTCGCGCAACACGCAAATACTAGTTATACTATATAAAGCTAAATTACCACTCACTCACTCACTGACTCATTGACATAATTGTTCTCCCAGATGGTGGATGGGGAGGTGGGTATATTTTGACAGATTCGTAAACAAGTAACTCTCAAACCTACGGGAAAAGTGCCAAACCTCCCCCTTTCCCCCCCCCCTTCTCCCCCCCCCCCCCCTATCGTATCTCGGAAACTACGAGACCCGTATTTTTTTCTTTTTACGGATTCGTATAGAGGAGGCTCGGTAAAGTAAAATCCATTTTTCAAAGTCCCCCCCCCCGCCCCCCTTCTCCCCCCCTTTAGGCGGATCTCGGAATCTAAGAGACTTGGAACATTTTTTTTTTCAGATTCATTTAGAGGGGCAATGCTTTAGTCGAAATACTTGTGCAACCCCCCCCATCACCCACCCCTCTTTTATTTTTTTTTTTTTTCTCAAGCACGCGAGGTGCTTGCACCTCGCGCAACACGCAAATACTTTTTTTTTTTCACAAGCACGCGAGGTGCTTGCACCTCGCGCAACACGCAAATACTTGATTTAGAGGGGCAATGCTTTAGTTTTTTTCACAAGCACGCGAGGTGCTTGCACCTCGCGCAACACGCAAATACTAGTTATATTATATAAAGCTAAATTACCACTCACTGACTGACTGACTCACTCACTCACTCATTGACATAATTGTTCTCCCAGATGGTGGATGGGGAGGTGGGTATATTTTGACAGATTCGTAAACAAGTAACTCTCAAACCTACGGGAAAAGTGCCAAACCTCCCCTTTTCACCCCCCTTCTCCCCCCTCCCTATCGTATCTCGGAAACTACGAGACCCGTATTTTTTGTTTTTTACGGATTCGTATAGAGGAGGCTCGGTAAAGTAAAAACCATTTTTCAAAGTCCCCCCCCCCCCCGCCCCCCTTCTCCCCCCCTTTAGGCGGATCTCGGAATCTAAGAGACTTGGAACATTTTTTTTTCAGATTCATTTAGAGGGGCAATGCTTTAGTCGAAATACTTGTGCAACCCCCCCCCATCACCCCCCCTCTTTTTTTTTTTTTTTTTTTTTTTCACAAGCTCGCGAGGTGCTTGCACCTCGCGCAACACCCAAATACTAAACCCCCCCCATTATCCCCCCCATTTTTTTTTTTTTTATAAAAAGCACGCGAGGTGCTTGCACCTCGCGCAACACGCAAATACTAAACCCCCCCATCACCCCCCCCACTTTTTTTTTCACAAGCACGCGAGGTGCTTGCACCTCGCGCAACACGCAAATACTAGTTATACTATATAAAGCTAAATTACCACTCACTGACTCACTCACTCATTGACATAATTGTTCTCCCAGGTGGTGGATGGGGAGGTGGGTATATTTTGACAGATTCGTAAACAAGTAACTCTCAAACCTACGGGAAAAGTACCAAACCTCCCCTTTTCCCCCCCCTTCTCCCCCCTCCCTATCGTATCTCGGAAACTACGAGACCCGTATTTTTTTTTTTTACGGCTTCGTGTAGAGGAGGCTCGGTAAAGTAAAAACTTAGGGGTAGGGTTTAGTATTTGCGTGGTCTCTTAATTTCCGAGATCCACCTAAAGGGGGTGAGAAGGGGGGCAAGGGGGGCGACTTTGAAAAATGGTTTTTACTTTACCGAGCCTCCTCTATACGAATCCATAAAAAAATAAAAATACGGGTCTCGTAGTTTCCGAGATACGATAGGGAGGGGGGAGAAGGGGGGGTGAAAAGGGGAGGTTTGGCACTTTTCCCGTAGGTTTCAGAGTTACTTGTTTACGAATCTGTCAAAATATACCCACCTCCCCATCCACCATCTGGGAGAACAATTATGTCAATGAGTCAGTCAGTGAGTGGTAATCTAGCTTTATATAATATAACTAGTATTTGCGTGTTGCGCGAGGTGCAAGCACCTCGCGTGCTTGTGAATAAAACTAAAGCATTGCCCCTCTAAATCAAGTATTTGCGTGTTGCGCGAGGTGCAAGCACCTCGCGAGCATGTGAAAAAAAAAAAAGAGGGGGGGGGGGGGGGGTGATGGGGGGGGGGTTGCACAAGTATTTCGACTAAAGCATTGCCCCTCTAAATGAATCTGAAAAAAAAAATGTTCCAAGTCTCTTAGATTCCGAGATCCGCCTAAAGGGGGGGAGAAGGGGGGCGGGGGGGGGGGACTTTGAAAAATGGTTTTTACTTTACCGAGCCTCCTCTATACGAATCCGTAAAAAGAAAAAAATACGGGTCTCGTAGTTTCCGAGATACGATAGGGGGGGGGGGAGAAGGGGGGGTAAAAGGGGAGGTTTGGCACTTTTCCCGTAGGTTTGAGAGTTACTTGTTTACGAATCTGTCAAAATATACCCACCTCCCCATCCACCATCTGGGAGAACAATTATGTCAATGAGTGAGTCAGTCAGTCAGTGAGTGGTAATTTAGCTTTATATAGTATAATAACTAGTATTTGCGTGTTGCGCGAGGTGCAAGCACCTCGCGTGCTTGTGAAAAAAAAAAAAAGGGATGGGTGATGGGGGAGATAGGCGGGGTTTAGTATTTGCGTGTTGCGCGAGGTGCAAGCACCTCGCGTGCTTGTGAAAAAAAAAATGGGGGGGCGAGATGGGGGGAGGTTTAGTATTTGCGTGTTGCGCGAGGTGCTTGCACCTCGCGCAACACGCAAATACTAGTTATACTATATAAAGCTAAATTACCACTGACTCACTGACTGACTCACTCATTGACATAATTGTTCTCCCAGATGGTGTATGGGGAGGTGGGTATATTTTGACAGATTCGTAAACAAGTAACTCGCAAACCTACGGGAAAAGTGCCAAATCTCCCCTTTTCACCCCCTTCTCCCCCCTCCCTATCGTATCTCGGAAACTACGAGACCCGTATTTTTTGTTTTTTTTACGGATTCGTATAGAGGAGGCTCGGTAAAGTAAAAACCATTTTTCAAAGTCGCCCCCCTTGCCCCCCTTCTCACCCCCTTTAGGCGGATCTCGGAAATTAAGAGACAAGGAATTTTTTTTTTCAGATTCATTTATAGGGGCAATGCTTTAGTCGAAATAATTGTGCAACCCCCCCATCACTCCCCCCCCTTTTTTTTTTTCACAAGCACGCGAAGTGCTTGCACCTCGCGCAACACGCAAATAGGTACTAGTTATTTTATTAAATTCCCTTTGTCCCCTTTAACGGGGACACGGACTACGGGGACAACAGGAATACACCGTAATACACACTTTCAATTTCAAGGATATAATCATTATATTGGTTGTTTCAGAGAATAATGAAATTTGCAGTGGCAACGGGAAATGTGTTTGTGGTCAATGTGTGTGTAATGTTGATGATGACCACCATTACTCGGGGAAATACTGTGAAAGTTCCGTAAGTATCCATGACTAGCACTGCGACTTTATCAGCATGTATTTCGAAATAAGCACTCAGTAGCCATGCTATATACAGGGTGGGCCAGAAAGAATTACGAATTTGAAAAACACATTAAAAAAGAACTAAGTACAATTGACATACAAATTTTAATTTCTATAAAACTGACATCTGGGAAATTCATTTCTTAAAAATAACGTCATCCAGGTGTACACCATCGCGCTGCAAACATTCTTCGAATCTGAAACTCAAATTGGTAAAAACTCGCTGGCACATTGCACGGGGAATAGCTGCCATTTCTTCCCAGATATTTGTCTTCAACTGGTTAACCGTGGCTGGGTTATTGGAGTAGACTCTACTTGTTAGGTATACCCACAAAAAAAGTCCAGTGGCGTTAGATCCGGACTTCTAGGAAGCCATGCAATGTCACCTTGGTGCGATATCAGTATCCCAAACATCTCGTTTACGATCGCCAAAGAGGCATTAGCTGTCCAAACCTGCTGGCTGTGCTGTGGCTGTGTGAAACCATGTTGTACGATTATAGGCTTCAAATTGTTGCAGTTATGGAAAGAAAAAAGTCCCTTAACATGGCTATGTATCGGTCAGAATTATTAATTACAGTGACAGATTGGTCTTGTCGATTTTCGAAGAAGTAGGGTCCGATAATTCCGTGCGCTGACATGGCCGCCCAAACGGTTACTTTCGGTGAATGCAGAGGCTTTTGATGTTTTGCACGTGGGTTCTCTGCAGCCTAGTAATGGGTAAAAGAATATTGTTGAAACTCCGAAAGCGTTCCAACATTGTTTCAACAATGCAACAGTGCAACGCAGCTTCACCAACTCATCTTTGGCCGCCGGAGGCCTTAGTTGTTCAGCCAACGCCGCCATTATAGAGGCTGATGCCTCGTTGATGGCCCTCTCCTTCGAGGTTTTCAGCCTTTTTTGGGCCACTCCACGTATCGCTACCTCTATTTCTGCTTGGAGCTTCGCCCTCCGCTCAATATCGGGGCCGTCAGCGGGTTCCATCTCTCTACCAGAAGACTCCAGCTCTGAGGGCTCTGAGAGCCTGCCACGCTGTCGTACGTCCTCCTTTGTGGTGAGCTCCCTTCCTTTTCCTTTGCCTCGGCCTTTACCTCGCGCACTAGTGTGGATTTTTGGAGATGAGGCACGCTCCTCGGTGGAAGACGGCCCCCGGTCACCCTCCGATCTGGGCCATTTCCCATGGATCCCAGCTTCCTGCCGCTCAGATGCCGAGCTCCCAACGCTCAGCACCTCAGATGCGGTGTCGGTGTCCGACCTCGCATCTCTCCTATCATCGTCTATGTTTTTGTTTTTATTTGTTTTACGTTCCAAATTTTGTTCCTCGTGGGAACAAAATATGGAACGTAAAACAAGTAGATAAAAATTTCCAAACAACCAACCAAGAAAAAAGTGGTTCGCACTAACGGCTCCCCCTTAGCTACCCATGAGCCAAGCTACCAACCTCTCTCGCCATGCGCCGCTACTTGGAGGTTTGGGGTAATTTTTTATAGAGGTTTTCTTCCTCGCGGTCCGGGCAATTAAGCCAAGACCCTCGTCTCCCGTCAAACGTCACGAGACATGACTGCGACAATCAACGGGACTACGAGACTAGTGGTGGCAGAAGCAGAGCTTCTGCTTGCCCTGCGGCAGGGTTAGTGCATGTCGAGCCCGCTCTACCTCCAACGCTGAGCCCCTCTGCTACACAGAGGGACACGCGTAGAAGGGATCCTCCTTCTCCTTTGGCCGCCTCTGGGCTCCTCCAGACAGAATATTAGCATACGGACAACAAGACCCCTTAGGTAAATGATTCCTAAGAGGGAGTTGTTGCCCGTATCCCAGGGTGCACGGGCCCGGAAAAACCTTATCATTTTATCATTATCATTATCATTATTCTCAGATAATAAAGTTATTAATCTAAAATAAATCAACAACATGAAAATAAATAGACATTTTTGTCAACAGTATTCATTAACATAAATACACTTGAAATAAGAGCAATAGAAACAAACTTCTATATTATTATTAACTTTTGTATAGTCAACACTGATCCAACCTACGAGTACCATAGAATTAATAGGCTTAGAACCGCAGTAGTCGCACGCAAAGTGAAGCCATTTCAAGTTAGCTTTTTAAGGCTACGTACGACTTTCGGCGCGTCAGTCAGTACTCAAGATCAAGTATTACTTTAAAGAGCTCGCGCATTTTCGCAAAAAAAGACGTACTGTGCAGTGAAAGGGTGTCACAACTCATCACATAATCATGAAAAACGTTTAAAGATACCATTTCACGGATGCACACAGCCTAGCATCTTATATTTTTGTATAAAACATTCATCAAAACAAAATAATAAATCGTAAATTTGACAGCCGCCATTACAATGAAAATGTTGCTAGGCTTGGGAAAATATTTTACCCCATTTTTTGTTATTATAATTATGTAGTGCCTATAATCCCAATCCACATCTATGTAGGTATTTTTATTGCCAAATATTATTACGGTTCCCACTCGCCACGAAAAAAAGTGTTGATTTTATTTTATTTTGATGAAGTGAAGATGTTGTACCATTTTTTTGGTATGTGTTTTAGGATATTATAGTACATTATGATACATGTGTGCTATGTTGATCACTATACCCGAGGCGGTATTATTCGCGCAAACCGCAGGCGAGCGCGATAAGGAAGCCAAGAGTACAATGACCAATGCACACGCGTTTCATACGTCGTTTTTCAACACACTTGCGAGGAAAAAAACAGATTTGTATTGTTAAATATTAACTTGTATGGAAAATGGCGCGCTGGATATGTTTTTTCGCGCGCGGCGCTAGCGTGCGCGCGCATGTTTACCTACACCTGCGCGCGAATCGCTAGCGCGGCGCGAGTTTATTTACGTAAAAAGTTACTAATTCAATAAATAAAAAACATATTAAACATTATCTAATTGATGGTTTATTGTCAAGTTAGTATAATCCTAAAATGTCAAGAATCATGAAATAGTAATTCAGTAGGATTACTTGGTCTTAGGGAGTTGTGTTGATGACTTTAATTATTATAATTCTGTAAATACATATTTGTTACGATGGCGAATCATATTTTAATCAACTTACAACTTAATGCTGACCAGCAAATTACAAAAAAACGTAAAAAAATTTTTAAGTAATAATATGTATAATTCTTATAAAACGCAACTTAAATAATAATTCTACGCTTATACCTACCGGCAAGGTTGGCAAAATTGGAACAGTTCCATTTTACCCACATGCTGGGAAAAATGTAATTTACTTGCAACATTATTATTTGCTTAGTGTGCGTGTCGTCGAACGTAATTACATGCCGCTTAGGCACACATTCATTGTGTTGTTGCTTCAATTTTGAACGGAATTTTGAATGAAACTTTAGCGCTATATCGTAGCACTACTTTAGTGCTATGTTGGAGCACTAATTTAGAGAATATTTTTAAGGTAGCGGAGATTTACTTTAGACAGCACTTTGGAGAATAAGTTAGGGAGAGCAATGACAAGGCGTGAAGTCGCAGTAATGAATGTGGAATGAATGTTCTTTATTAAAATAGAATTGTGTTTATATAATAGTAGTGTTTACATTAGTTTAACAGTGGTCACTGTGTGAGAGCATGGCCCTCCGCCCGCGTCTCATATAACTGTTGACATTATATTTAATTTATAGTACTTAGAATAATATTCCTTTGTGCATTGTATGAGCGATTGGTTATCAAAGTGAAGGGTATGCTACGTATGCTACAAAACTATCACTCTAAGTCTAATTACTCTAAGACGAGTACATCAAAATAAATACTTTATGATAACTTTTTAACAACAAGGTAGTTCTTTAAAAAAAGATGTTTAAAGGAAATAGGAAGGTTAACAGGTATTTAAAGTATCCAGACATTATGTCCTACTGTCATGAACATAATGAAAAACATGATATAATTATGTATTATGAAATTATCATTAATTTAACAATAAAAACCATTTTATTTAAAAAAAAAACAATGTTAAACATGACTTTTACTTGAACTAGAAAAAATGACTTTTTCTTTGATGATACAAAATTAGATGCTTCTAAGTAAGCGTGCTACACTTCAACTTTGTCATCTTTACCAAACATCAGCCACCGAAGCTACTTTTAGTTGCACTATGCTACGGACGCAGGTCCACGGGTACGCACCTTTCTATGACGTTTAGGGAAGCGCACGCCTAACTCCCCACCCTGAACTGCGGGCGGGGTCTCCAAGACTAGTCCAAGACAGCGGAAGTCAAAGTGCACCCGCAGCTCCCGACGCATGTGTGATGATATTAGTGGTTACGAATCTGACAGATCCTTCCTTCCCAAGGCGGAGGACATCCACGAGGATTTTCAACACGAAAAACAAAAGCTTCTAACACGAAAATATAAAAATTGTGTACTATTACAATATGAACATAACAAACAGAAAGAGAAACGGACCCATATTATATACAAAAATACACTCAAATATACAAAAAAAAGAAAAATATCAGAATCATGCTCTAATAATAAAATGTTATCAGCAATGTGATTGCGAGTTGTTTACTTGAATTATATTTATATACTACAAAGGTATTTTCTGTGCAAAATTCGCCAGGTAAGCGTAAGTTGAAACCGTAGGTAAGTTCGGCTGCGCTTACTCCGGTGTCGGTGTTTAAAGAGGCACGTAAACCCATTCAGTCTTATTACAAAAAACTAAATAAACCTTGGTTTAAACCTGGACTATTAAGTCCAGGCTTATCTTCAGAACCATGGTTTAAATTTGTTCGTATTACAAAACTTAAAAAAGCCATGGACTTCTTAGTCCCTTCATTTGAACCATTGTTCAAATATCAACCACAGATTAATGCAAATATCATTCGTTCACCATGATGTCATTCTATTGCAACGTTCCGTATGCCCAGAAAAGAAAACGTTTTGATAATACGCTAATGATTAGATGATGTTTAGGAGTGTTAAAAATATTGAGACCTGGTTATTTTGCATGGATATAAACATTATTTAGTTATTTCGTCAATTGCAGTTTTGAGCACATTACTTAATGTCGTATTAATTTCTAAAAACACATCCAAGTACGTGTATCGAAACGTAACATTCTCGCGCGATATATGAAACATATATCGCAAGTTGAACAAAGTTCATTTAGCTTTGGAATTTAAAGTCTTTATTAGTTCAAGTGCCTCTTTGTTTAATTTCATAATTTTAATAATTTATTATGCTGGACCAACAAAAAAAAAAACGCGATCTGAGAATTGGCGACGAAAAAGTAAGCAAACATACATTACCTAGATTAACTTGTAATCCGTCTATAGTTTATTGATTTTAAGCTTACCTACCCAAATTTTAAATATTATAATACTACGATGGGATTGACTCGAACACGATTTCTGTTGTGTCGGCGTTGCATTTCCAACAACTCAGCGGCTTCAATATCCTCAATATCAATTAAATCGACCATGTTAATGTCCATTTTCGAGTTAAAACCGCTTTTTGTAATAAGACTGGTCAGTCTTATTACAAAAAGCGGTTTAACTAATAAACCTGGTTTAAACTTCTTTAAACTACGGTCTAAACAAAAACGGTATTACAAATCGTGGTTTTGCGATAAACCATGGACTATATCATGGTCTAACGCTAAACCTCGGCGACCCCTAGTTTAACGATGGTTTATATCACTAAATCGGATCTTTCAAAGTTTCTCCTTTAGGTTAAATCATATTTTTCATTGTGTTGTGTTGTTTTAACTCGAAAATGGACGTTAACATGGTCGATTTAATTGATATTGAGGATATTGAAGCCGCTGAGTTGTTGGAAATGCAACGCCGACACAACAGAAATCGTGTTCGAGTCAATCCCATTGTAGTATTATAATATTTAAAATTTGGGTAGGTAAGCTTAAAATCAATAAACTATAGACGGATTTCAAGTTAGTCTAAGTAATGTATGTTTGCTTACTTTTTCCTCGCCAATTCTCAGATCGCGTTTTTTTTTTGTTGGTCCATCACAATAAATTATTAAAATAATGAAGTTAAACAAAGAGGCACTTGAACTAATAAAGACTTTAAATTCCAAAGCTAAATGAACTTTGTTCAACTTGCGATGGTTTTGTTTAATGTTATGGTTTCATATATCGCGCGAGAATGTTACGTTTCGATACACGTACTTGGATGTGTTTTTAGAAATTAATACGACATTAAGTAATGTGCTCAAAACTGCAATTGACGAAATAACTAAATAATGTTTATATCCATGCAAAATAACCAGGTCTTAATATTTTTAACACTCCTAAACATCATCTAATCATTAGCGTATTATCAAAACGTTTTCTTTTCTGGGCATACGGAACGTTGCAATAGAATGACATCATGGTGAACGAATGATATTTGCATTAATCTGTGGTTGATATTTGAACAATGGTTCAAATGAAGGGACTAAGAAGTCCATGGCTTTTTTAAGTTTTGTAATACGAACAAATTTAAACCATGGTTCTGCAGATAAGCCTGGACTTAATAGTCCAGGTTTAAACCAAGGTTTATTTAGTTTTTTGTAATAAGACTGATTAGGATTGTCGGGAGCTCGTCTATCCAGGAACTTGCGTTTGTGAGTTTCGCGCGTAATGCGGTCTTGAGGGTGCGATGCCATCTCTCAATTATGCCGTTCCTCTGTAGGTGATAAGTTGTTGTGCGAGTTTTCTTTATTCCCATTTGCTTCATCAGGTTTTGGAAAAGTTGACTTTCGAATTGGCGGCCTTGGTCGCTTGTTAGAGTAGTCGGGCAACCAAATCTTGCGATCCAATGTTGGTAAACAATTTGGGCTATGCGATCTCGTCGGTATGAATTGCTTCGGGCCACTTAGTTAATCGGTCGATCATTGTAACTAAGTACCGATGTCCTTGAGATGTTATAGGTAGAGGTCCTACAATGTCAACGTGTAAGTGTTGAAAACGTTCGGTTGGCGGGAAAGATGCGATGTTTGAGTGTGTATGTCGTTGAACTTTGCGTTTTTGACAAGTTATGCACGTTCGAATCCAACAGCTGATGTCTGCGTCCATTGATGGCCAGAAAGATTTTTGAGTGATAAGCTTGTGAGTCGTGCGCGTACCAGGGTGACTGATATCGTGCGCGCTGTTAAATACTTGTCTTCTATATCGTTCTGGCATGTACGGTCGTACGTAAGCAGTAGAGATTTCACAGTATAACTCGATGTTGCTGTTGGGTATAACTATTTTCTTGAGACTAATGTTGTCTTGTGATAATAATTGTTTGATGTTAGTATCCTTTTTTGCGCTCTGGCTATGTCGGTATAATTGATTGTTGGTGGGCATGAGATTGTGTCTATGCGGCTGAGTATGTCGGCGACGACGTTTTGTTTACCCCTCACGTGGCGTATATCGGTCGTAAATTCGCTGATAAACAAAAGATGCCTTGTTCGCCTGTTTGTTTCTGAGTTGGAAGGAGTCTTTGACATTACGTCTATCAGCGGTTTGTGATCCGTAAATATTATGAGATTTCGTCCTTCAAATATCTTGCGGAAGTGTTTGACTGCTATGTAGATTGCAAGTAGTTCACGATCGAATGTATGTAATAATATCCGAGCGGTTGCCATGTTTCGTGTATGTACTGTTGAAGTACGGCTCCAGCTGATGTGTCGGATGCGTCGCAGAATAAAGCGATTATTGCGTGGTGAGATGGATGAGCGAGTAAAGCTGCGTTTATTATGCTGGCTTTACACTGCTCGAAAGCTAGTGTTGCTTCATCGGTGCACGTGATTTGTGTTTTGTCCTTCTTCTTGACGTTATGTAGGTATGCGTTCAATGGTGCTTGTTGAGATCCAGAGTTAGGTATATGATCGTGGTAGAAGTTTATCATACCGAGAAATCTTAGTTCTTCGATGGTAGTCTGGTAGTCGGCTTGGGATAGTCAGTGATAGCTTTGACATTATGTTTTGGAAGTTTGATGCCTTCTGCTGATACTGTGTATCCGAGGAACTGAACTTCTGATTGACCTAGGTTACATTTGACAGGGTTGATAGTTATTCACTTTTGTTCGAGTCTCTTGAGTACAATATGCAGGTGTTATCGGTGTTGGGTTTCATTTTCCGATGCTAGAAGTAGATCGTCGATAAATGGGAAAACAAAATCTATTATTTATTATTATATATTATTATTTATTATTTATTATTATTTATCTTTGAAATGTTTGTCCCGCGTTCTTTAAACCAGGGGCACATACGTGGGAATTCATATAGTCCCGTGTCCCGTCGGTGTGATGATTGCGGTTTTTTCTGTCTTCTTCTCGGACACTCAGTTGTTGGTAAGCACGGTTGAGGTCTATCGTAGAGAAGATAGTTTTACCAGATAGATGATGGGTAAAATCTTTGATGCGTGGCACGAGATATCTGTCTGGTATATATCCGGTCCGGTGATAGAGTTGAGTCGGCGATAGTCACCACAAACTCTAATATCGCCATTCTGTTTAGGCACGATATGAAGAGGTGATGCCCGTGGACTCTTGCTAGGTCTACATAGACCTTGTTCGATCATATTTTCGAATACCTGCTTGACTATCTCGAAGCGATGCGGTGGAATGGGTCGGGCGCGGCAGTGTAGCGGTAGTTCGCGAGTTTCAATACAATGTTGCACGTTAATATTGCAGTTCAATTGCATTGATGTTAATCGCGTTATTTACGGATATTGAGTTATGATGTCGTGGTATGACTATGACATGTGTTGAGTTTTGCCGATAAACACACCGCACAGAGGGAACATATAGAGGTCGATGATTCCTTAATCTGAGAGATGGAACACGTAGCCCAATTTTGCCAATCAGTTCCGAATAGTCGGTTGAACCATTAGCGATATTAAATAAAAATACCATATCAGCCATTTTTCTCCGCTCGATTAGTGGAAGAATATGATACTTCCTACAGCGACTGCGGTACTTAGTTAGGAAGATAAGTTTTAGATTTATATTGAATGTACTTACCTCAAAATTTTTTTTTGAATATTTTCGATGTGATTTATGTAAACATTATAATTAGGGTTCCATACCGGTGAACAATATTTGGGATGACTGCGCACAATACAGTATTTTGAGTGTTTTTATGTTTTTAAAGTCGGCTGATATTCTCAAGAGAAAACCTAGTGCCTTGGAAGCTTTTTTAATGATATTGTCAATGTGTGTGTCAAAAAGAACTTTCGAATCAAAAGTGATGCCTAAATCTCTAATCGTACTAACTCTGGATATTAAAGTATTGGTTAGTTTGTAGTTGTAAAGAATAGGTTCCGGTTTTCGAGTGAACGTACATATGTAACATTTAGATACGTTTAAATCTAAGCGATTAGCGACACAATACTCTTGGAATCTGTTCAGATTGGAATTCCCTGGGAGTCTGTGTTTCCCGATAGCTATAACCTAGGAGTCTTTAAGTCAAGAGTGAATAGGATACTTTTAGGTAAGCGTGCTCCATCTTCGACCACATCATCACTTACCATCAGGTGAGATGGTGGTCAAACGCAAATCTATTTTTAATAAATAAAAAAAGGATCATATTGGAGTTGTTCAGCATCTTCTTCAGTTCTTATTTCACTCAATATCTTCATATCGTCCGCAAATAGAAGAACTTTTGCGTTAGAGAAATATAAAGAAACATCATTGATGAGGATGTTGAACAATATAATATAATATAACAATGTGTATCCATTTAGAACAACGGTTTGACATCTGTTGGCTACATAAGACGAAAACCACCTGAAAAGACTTCCGCTGATACCTATATTCAATAGGGTGTCCCGAAACAATTTTTTTCGCTTTTCGCTACTCAAGCCCCCTCAAAAGTTGCATTATTAGTTTTAGATTACCGTAAAAATAATAAAAAAAACTTAAAAAGATATCTTGAGGGTTCTACCGGCCTTTTTTTTTTGTCACTTAAATAACCCTCCAGTCAATGTCGTCTATTCTATTTTATGTACATTATTCCCATTTTATTTTTTATTTCCTTGATAGTGAAACCCTAAGTTATGATTTGCAGGCAACGACAGGATTTTTTCTGTTAGGAATTGGTTTGGAACAAACTCGCAAAATTCATGTTTTGACTTGTTTTTGACTTGGGAAAGATCCTTCTAACACAGAAGTTTTTTCAATCGTTTCTGGAAAACTTGATACGATTTGGACCAAAGCTTCGATTCCTATCGTTTCCAACGTTCGAGTTACCCAATTGCTGAAATCATATTTCGACAAATACCTGTCATTGATAAGATATCCCAAAAATAAAAGAAATGATAGTTACGAAAGCAAAGTGAAGTGCTTTTTGGAATCGTCGAACAAGCTCTTCGATATTGCTGCTTGTAAGTGCACTTCGTTTGACATTTGTTCCTGCATAAAACCTAAGAAAGTTCCTATTTCTGAAAGAGACTTTTTACTGGATCAAAGAAGTGATAGAAAAATGGCAATAAGCGGTATAGACACAAAAGAAACAGCAAGACTTTTAAAGAAACATCAGAGACAAGAAAATTTGAATCGGAAAGAGTCAGAGCACGCATGTTTTCCCAGTGCATCACTAAAAACCAATCCTGTTCCGGTGCGCGAGTTGCCGCCTCGACCGCAGTCGCCTGTAACAGAGCTTTCTGCGAATAGTGACGTGCCTGTAAATGAGACTCCATCTACTTCGTTGAATCGGAACACTCTGGCGCTGCCAACAGTAGCTAAGGTATGTGATCGGTATGGACTATCAACGCGATCTGCGGCTGCGGTCGCTTCGGTGGTCTTAGCTGACGTAGGATTGGTATGTTCAGAAGATCTAAGTCTTGTTATTGATAAGAATAAAATTCATAGAGCTGTTTCAAAAGCACGGACCTAGGCCAGCAAAGACATTGATACGATTGTAATAAAAAGTATCTACTTTGATGGACGAAAGGACAAAACACTCATAAACGAGAAAATAGGCGATCGGAACCACCGCAGAGAAGTCTTGCAAGAACACATTTCAGTTCTCACAGAGCCGGGATCTATTTATTTGGGACATATGACGCCAAGTCGTGGCACTGCCAAAGGGATCGTCTCTTCTATCATATCTTTGTTAGAAAATCAAGGGTTGAACTTGGAAGAGGTGATCTGTGTGGGGTGCGATGGTACTGCTACGAATACAGGTTGGAAGGGAGGTGTCATTCAATACCTGGAAAACTATTAAAGAGACCGTTGCAATGGTGTGTTTGTATGCTTCACGCGAATGAATTACCGCTTCGTCATTTGTTCATGTCTCTGGATGGTAGCACATCTGGGCCAAAAGAATATTCAGGACCTATAGGAAAACAGCTAGCTGCTTGTGAAAGTAAACCTCTAGCGTCTTTTTGTGCAGTGTCTGGCAATTTGCTAGTATTACCTGATAATATTGTGAAGGAACTAAGCACGGATCAAAAGTATCTGTACGAAATGTGTCATGCTGTGATGGCTGGTTCCTGTTCCCTTGAGCTAGCGAACCGCCAACCTGGAAAAATGGCGCATTCGAGATGGCTCACTACTGCCAATCGCATACTCAGACTTTACGTAAGTACTGTTTCGCCGTCTAATAATTTGCAGCTGCTTGTGAACTACGTGGTCAAAGTTTACGCTTCTGTTTGGTTCCTAATCAAGCAAAACTCATCATTTAAAGATGGAGCCAAGCATATTTTTCAAATGGTTATATACTCTCGATTTTTGCCTGATAGTCAGAGCTCTATTGTAAATTCGGTGATCGAAAGAAACGCTTTTTTTGCGCACCCAGAAAACTTGCTGATTGCCATGTTATTCGACGATAGAGAGCATTTTCGAGAGCTTGCATCTCGCAAAATATTAAAGGCCAGAGAAGCAGAAAAGAGCAACTCTCGCAGGGTATTTAAAGCAGCAAAGCTTAACTTCTGTGCGCGAGACTACACCGATATAATATTTTGGCAAGAGTGTGAAATATCAGCTCCACCAATTTTGCGACACGTCTCCAACGATGAACTTAGAATTAAGGCTAAAGAACACACCCTAGACATTATTGACTTTCCCTGCCACACACAGTCAGTGGAAAGATGTGTAAAACTAGTGACGGAGGCTTCTCAAAGCGTCACGGACGCTACAGCTCGGGATGGTTTTATTAGGAACAGATTAAAATCTCGCTCAGAAATGCCTAATTTTGGTCACAAAAACCAGTTCCGTTTTTTAAGTTGCCATTGATTATTTTGTCTATCTAAACCTTGCTTTAATTCATTGTTGTACCCTTAAATTTAATAAAAACCATTTAAATGTTATTTTTGTATGATTTATAGTTTATATTAGGAACCCCTAAAAATAGCAAATTTGAAAAACTTCAAGGACTGGTAGAGGCCTCAAGATGCCGGATATCTAATTAAATTTTATAATAATCGTAATATATGTGTCAAAACGCAACTTTTGATACCTCTTGCGTAGCCGTAGCTCATTTTTCTTTTTCCCCCATACGTGAACGGGACACCCTAATATTCAATAGCTTGCGCAGAAGTATAGCATGATCCAGGTGATCGAAACACTTGCTGTAATCAGTGTAAATTACATCTACTTGTGTGCGACGAGACATACATTCAGTCAAGTAATCACTGCGAAGAACTAGGTTGGTGGTTGTGGAGCGACCTCGCAGGAAACCATGCTGGCGGTCACTGATACTTAATTTAAGAGTAGCGTATAGTTGTTTGTAAATTATTTTTTCAAGGATTTTAGCTAATATACATAGCTTAAAGATACGTCTGTAGTTTTCCACGAGACGTCCCTAGGCCCCTTTTTTTTATTTTTTATTTTTTTATTGGGCACACCGCAATCGCGGCGATAAGTCCCCTCCTTGAGGAGTGGCTGGAGAGAGGCTATGGCGTCCTCACCTTCCGCCTGACGCAGGTGCTGACCGGACATGGCTGTTTCGGGAGGTACCTGTTTCGGATTCAGCGGGAGGACACGCCCGGGTGTCGTCATTGTGAGGACCACCTGGAGGACACGGTGGAGCATACGGTCGAGGTATGCCCTGCTTGGGCGGAGCACCGCCGTGTCCTCGTAGAGGCGGTCGGCGGCGGCGACCTCTCGCGCCCTGCTCTGGTTCAGACCATGGTGCGGAGCGAGAGGGAATGGGATGCGGTCGCCTCCTTCAGCGAAGCAGTCATGCTAGTGAAGGAGGAGGCCGAACGCGCAAGGGAGAGGCAACTCTCTTCCTCGCGCCCCAGCCGTCGTGGTAGACGCCCCGGGTGTCGGGGATCGCGAGCCAATTTCCGGCCACCGTAGGCGCGGGCTTGCGGACGGCGAGCAGGGGTAGCTCACCGTCCGGCAAAGACCAGGCCCGGGTCGGCGGCACGTCGTGTTCCACGCGCGCCTCAAGGAGCCGTCAGCATTAGTGACGGGGCCTCATAAAGCCATAGCCTGCCGGGGTCGCGGAAATGTAGTAAAAAGATACCGCGGCTCCGGAACTTACGGGCAGCTGAAGGGACAGGGTGGGTTTTTAGTCAGAAGAAGTCTGACACTCCCTCCCGCTTAACCCAGAGCGGGAGAAGTTATTCGATGATTTTCCCACCCAGAAAAAAAAAGGCCCTTTTTTATGGATCGGAGTAATTAATGCCGACTTCCAAATTGAAGGTACCTGACCCGCATCTAGGGATCGCCTGAACAGTATTGAAAGCGGAGCGATCAGACTTTTAGCACAGTTTACTATAAAAATAGGCGGTATATTATCTGGTCCTGCGGACTTTGTTAAGTCAACTCCTTAAAGCTTTAAGCAGTTAGAATACCTCTAATTCACTAACTTCGACTGAATGTATGTCCGAGACGAGATCACCTAACTGCGTGTCAGAATCCTGCGAGCGTGTATTAGAACCGGTTTTTGTCACTGTTGCCGTCGGAAGTAAGAAAATTTGAGTAAAAATAGTCGCTGAACATGTTGCAGATATCCTCTCCGTCGCTTGAAATGCGATTCTTATATTTTAATACAGAAGGATACGAATTTGTTTGTTTTTTGATTTGGCGTATGACCAAAACACTTTGGGGGCTTTAAAAATACTTTTTTCAATTTTTGTAATGTAACAGCTAAACATTTCACTTTCAACTTTCTTAGCCCTCTGTCGGAGTAGGAGAGACGACTCGTAATCATTGATATTGTCATATTTCTTGAACTTAGCATGATGTTTCGTTTTTTCCTTAATAATTTTAATCAAAGGCTGCTTGTATGTACCAAAGAGGATATCTGCTGGATGTAATGACTGTCTTTACACCTGTAAAGACAGTAATTACATCCAGCACATGAGAATCACGCAAATCATTGAGTGTGTGGTAGAAAAAATCCCTCTCCCAAAAATATCCAACCCCACATTGCTAAATCACCACAGACCTATCTCTATTCTTCCTTTCCTATCTAAGATTCTGGAAGCAGAATAGAATAGAATAGAATAGAATAGAATAGAATAGAAATTTATTTGCTTAGATTGTAGGTACAGTACATTCTATTCTAAGCAGTTGTTCTTAAGCAAATATCTTCCTTTGTGTTTGGGAATAATCTGTTATCCCCTTTCCAATCAGGTTTTCGGCCTGGCCACAGCACAGCCACAGCTTTGCTTAAGGTTACAGAAGATGTAAGGAATGGTCTGGAGAATTCGAGATTAACGGTATTAGTTTTAATTGATTTCTCCAATGCTTTCAATACCGTTGATCACGATATCCTCCTGGCCATTCTGTCACACATTGGAGTATCTTCATTGGCACAAGATTGGTTCTCATCTTATCTTCGTGGTCGCCAGCAAGTGGTTCGTGCTGATCAGATTTTTTCTGAGTGGTGCACCCTGAAAACTGGCGTCCCACAAGGCGGCATACTCTCTCCACTTTTATTTTCTCTTTTCATAAACTCTATTACAACTATCCTCAAATGCTCTTACCATTTGTACGCTGATGACCTATAGCTCTACGCGCAAGCTGACGTTGACAACCTGGACAACTGCATCTCATTGCTGAATGCTGACCTTCTAGCTATCAGTGATTGGTCAAGCAGGTTTGGTGTCACTGTCAATGTCAGTAAGTGTCAGGCTATCCTGATCGGTAGCTCATATTTCCTGCGAAACTTGGACACCAGCCAACTTCTCCCGCTTAACTTCAACAATACTGTCATCCCTCTCTCGCCACACGTAAAAGACTTAGGCCTATATATTGACGACAGGTTAAGTTGGAATAAGCAGATTGCACAGGTTAGCCAGAGGGTAACATTCACACTGCGGTCTCTCTATAGATTCAAGCATTTCCTTCCTTGTAGCACTAAAACCACATTGGTCCAATCACTTGTGCTTCCTATCATTGATTATGCTGATGTTTGCTATTCTGATCTTTCACAAGAACTTCTTAACAAACTGGATCGACTTCTCAACAACTGTATTCGTTTCATTTTTGGCCTTCGAAAATATGATCACGTTTCTTCCTTCCGTTCTCAGCTTAAATGGTTGCCTATCCGTCAAAGGAGATCCCTCTGTATGCTCTTCACTATTATGAACGATCCTTGTGCTCCTGTTTACTTAAAACAAAATTTTAAATTGTTGGGCAGTTCTCATGATCTTAACCTTCGCGCATCCAAAAACTTACTTCTTCACATTCCTTCTCACCGCACCGGGTTTCTATCTAATTCTTACGCTATTTCTACTATTAAACTCTGGAATTTGCTACCCCTTGACATCAAGAAGGCTAAGTCAAAATTTTCTTTTAAGCGCAAAATTAAAAACTACTACTTAAGGGGCTGTTATTCTTAGTTTGGTCTTCGTCATAATTATTATGAGCTCTCTTATTCAGAAAGAATATTATAAAGCACCGTATCTATTAGTTTGTCATTTTAGCATATATGTGTATTTTATTAGTATTATTATATATTAGTATTATATTTATTAGTATTAAATATATTATTTCATTCCATTTTCAACCGACGACAAAAAGCGGAGGTTATTCAATTCGACGCGTATATATATATTTTTTTTTTTTTCTTGTACACCTATCACAGTGTGTTTTTTTTAACCCAAAGGTTGACTGGTAGAGAATGCCTTGCTGCATTAAGTCCGCCCATGTAATACAATTGTACATAAAGTTTAAATAAATAAAGAAAATGTTATGGCATCCTCGAGTGTTCGAGTGCAGATTTCTCTTTGCCAGTCAATCTCGTTAAGCCGGTTATTAATGGCCGTTTAATCAGCTGACTTATATAGGAATTTAATACGAGAAAGTGCAGGAAGAGTATGAAGTTCTACGAAATCAGCGGACACACAGAGAGCCCTATGATGTGGATTTTCCGGCATCAGGGGGTCACCGCAAATCGACACCGAGACCTCACTATTAAACATGTGTATTATAATGTGTTTCTTTTTTGTTATGTTTTTGGTTTTCACTGTTTTCTTTTTGTTTCCTAGGGCGAGAACCCTACTTACAAGCAAGCGACGTCAACCTTTAAGGACCCTACGTATGCCGGAAAATAATTAATTCAATCACTTTAAAATTTAATGACAACATTAGCTAGATGCTTAACCTGCGTACTTGATTATGTTTCAGCGTATATTTTGAAATATTATCTCGTCTACATTTTGGTAGAAATATTTAAGTATATAAATCGTGCAAACAGTCTGTATTTATGCCTTACATTTATTTATATTAATTTTACATATTATCAGAAGGTCAGTTTAAGCTCGGGTTGCATATTGTACGTTTTTTGTACTTATGTGTGAATGTTATCGTATGTACTTATGTGTTTGTGTGTAGCTTTGTAAAGTCGAACAAGCGGGGTGCTAAAATGCCACTGTTGACATACGCTAGTTAAGACCATACCGCGTTCGATAGGTTGTAGTGTAGAGCTTTATAATGTTTTATAATTATTATCGAATATAGTAGTTCTTATTTACAAAACTTACATCGGAAATAATATATAATATATTTTCAAAGGTAGATTGACTTCACTTTAATCAATCAAAAATCTCATTCTCACTATTATATGGAATCTGTGTGAGTGAAGTCAGTCTATCTTTGAGTCAATTGTGAAATCAGATAAAATTTGATCGTAAGAATCAAATTAAATAATATTTATTGGCTATTAATATTTTAAAAACAATTTACGTATATTATTATAGTGGAATTAAAACTCATGATCGTCGAATTTTAACTTATTATAACGTATAACTCTGCGAGTATAAATAAAGTTGTATTGTTTGATCAACTTTACTAATTTAGTGACTAAATTGCTAGTGACTAATTGATGCCATTAATAGAATTTGTATTGTAAGGCAGAAAGTGAGATGTATTGTAATCTGCCTTTTGACTGTAAGTTATTTGACGTAAAGGACGTTGAATACAAATGATGTAGGCGGAAAGTCTGAAATCGATGTTATGAGCGATCTCACGTATATCTAATATATTTTCAATCGAACATCATTTTATTACCAAGGAACGCCGAATACTCTCAAAGATCCGCAGTGTACTAATAATCGTAATCTTATAAAATATAAAGTACATTTTGTACAGATTCGTCGAGGTAATCTTAGTAAATCTCCGATACGTTACGACGTCGTAGGACGTTATACAGCTTCTCTTATTCGCCCTTGTGCCTTCTATAACATGAATAATAACTAGTGTACAAGAAAAATATTATTTATTTCAAATATTAAAGTTGATATGTATGTAGAAACGTAAAAATAATGTAATTTAGTGTTGAAAGTTTTTATTAAAATAGGTTTTAGTTTTGACTTCTTTTTTTTACAAAGGAACTATGGTTTAATGTTTACATTTGTTCGTTACTGTAAACGCACAAATCTTGGATTTATATAAAATTGTGTATAATTACTAAAAACGTTTTGTATCGCTGAGCCAGGACCGACGCTAATACCGATATTTGGTAATAACTATGTCTGTCAGTAATGCAATAATTATTGTATCAGGAAAATGTCTATTTATTTGTGGTCAATGATTGAACTCGTTTTCAATATATTTTTCTAAAAACAGACAGTTTTTACAATCGTCCCTAAACATTATGTTGTTGTATTTAGTTATTTTCCTTTCCATTTTACCCGGTTGTAAATATTTAGGTTTTTATATTCATAAAAGATTATAAGCAATTGTGGCTTCTAATAGTAGCTAATAAATATTAACACAAATATTTTTTTTTTCTTAAGTTCCTACTCCCTCAATTTTTATGTTAACACTTTCTGAGACGGCGACATAAATGTAGTGTTCGGGTAAATTATTATTGATGTACCGTTCACATCTTTAGATTGATTATTTTCAATACAGTTTTGGAAATCAAGTTTTATTTCATGTTCAGAATCACTGGGTGATCTACCAATATGATTTTGAAATTGGTACATCGATGTTTGAGAACATATTTTTTCAGCTGCAAAGGTACGTCTGTCCTTGAATTTTATTTATATTTTTCAACAGTAATTTTCGGGGCTCTCATACTTTATGAACTTTTGCGGAACCCAAAACTACGTAGCCCGACACGCACTTTTTATTTTGTTTTTTTTTTCTTGGTGGGAAAATCATCAAATGACTCCTACCGTTGTGGGTGGAGCGGAAGGGAGTGTCAGACTTCTACTGACTAAAAACTCACCCTGTTCCTTCAGCTGCCCTTGCGTTCCAGGACGGCGCACAGTGGCTCGTCCCCATACAAGAGGTTGGACATAGAATCAAAAATTGAAAAAGTATTTATTTAAAAAATAATATATGTATACAGTTGCGTTCCTCTATTAAAGAACAACAAAAATTGTTACCACGCTTTTTTTATTTGACCAGCACTTTAGGAACGATTCGATGAAAACTGTTATTTTTGTATGGAAACGAACACAAATGTCTGTATCTCATGATTCCCTCCTTTTTTCGATTTGCGGTTTTCACTACTGTTATTTACCCATTTTATGTCAATTTTTCTTCAAGGACACATGGTGCCCCCAGAGTGCTCCTTCCGAGATATTTTGCCTATAGAAACTGGGTGGTTTTCAAAATTTTTGTACAGTTACAAAAATGAAACAAAAAGGAATACCGTTACAAAAATGAACCACGTCACAAAAATAACAAAAAGGAAATATTAGGGCTATTTCACAGACGACAATTATTAAAACAACAAAATTGTATTTTAATAATTTGTTCATCAGTCTGACTTACAGCCATAAATTGTCTATTTCTTAACACTTTTTAAATAATCTATTGGAATGTCTAGCCGAATCAGTCTGTCTTATCAAATAATAATACCCGAATTCAATTTCATTCAATTTTGATAGTAAAATAAATCTCGTCTTTCCTCAAGTAATAATTTAGTATTTAGTATTCATTTATTATTTAAATATTTTTATTGTCTTTCATATTTAATAACGTTTTTCAACACATTTGCGAGAAAACTCATAATTGGTTGTGAAAGTAGTGAATATCAGTCGGAAAGTCATAACTACCTTGCCGTTTCTAATATATGGAAATGGCGCGATTTTAGAAATGGCGCCACGAAAGACTAATTTTCTAAAACGCATCTTTTGTCTGATTTTGTTTTTAGTATTAAAGTGAGAAAAACATATTTAGCGAAAGCCCTTCCAAGGAGGTTCGATCATTTAGCTTATTTCTTCTCGTAATGTGAAAATCCTTGACGAAATTCTTATATATATTTTTTTAATAAAAAAAAAACCGTAAAGGATACGCACGGCGCTATACATCGGAGCATAGGCTAAAACATGTAAGTACATGTTTTAGCATGTTATCTAAGTAGATGAGAGTACCTATTTTACTGCACATTCCATTGTATGGTGCTATTTTTTACTTTCGAACGATGTAAATAAGCTCCGTAAATGCATTATTTGAGCATATTTGTTGAAAATTATATTACCAAACTAAACACTATAAATGTAACCTTTTAAGTCGACGTTGTACGTTGTCCTGATACTTTTGGGCTATTATTTTTTAGATTTTTAATTTTTTTTTTAAATATTATTAAAATTAATAAATAAAGCATTATCCGTCAAATCATATAAGCATAATAATTCTGTATGAATTCGGCTAAGCTTCATTTTTGTTATATTATTTTTGTTACGCAACATTCTTCAGACCTCAGTGATACGTTGCCCCCCCCCAGAATACGTGGGGCAACCCGTGCCTGATGACTCGGGGCGGGACGCTCCCGTTTGGGTACCCGCCTGAGGTATTATTCTATTTCTTAGTTGCATCGCATATTGCTATTACTATAGCTTCGTTGGTCATTGCTGAGTTTTTAGCATATAGTTGTCAATGACCGCCCCTCACGTGGCATCAGATGGTCGAGCCGGGCGTGGAGTTAGGTTTAAGAGTGAGGTTTTACTAAAGCTCCGTTGGTCATTGCTGACTTTTAGTGTATAGCTTTCAATGGCCGCCCCTCACTTGGCATCAGATAGTCGAGCTAGGCGTGGAGTTAGGATTTGAGAGGGAGACTTATTATAGCTCCGTTGGTCATTGCTGGGTTTTAGCGTATAGCTGTCAATGACCGTCTCTCACGTGGCATTAGATAGTCGAGCCGGGCATGGAGTTAGGATTTCAGAGGGAGATTTACTATAGCTCTGCTGGTCATTGCTGAGTTTTTAGCGTATAGCTGTCTATATCCGCTCCTCACGTGGCATCAGATGGTCGAGCCGGACGTGGAGTTAGATTTTTGAGGGGCTTATTATTATTATATTATTATTAACTATACTTATTACTGAAAATTAGTCATCTGTTGGCGATCGCCGCGCTCTCTTTACAAAGTTAAGAGTGACATCACCGGAGCGGCATGGTGGCCCCTGGTGAAACGAGCTGCGTGCGTTGCTGAATCCCGAGCCGGACGTAAACATTGATAACATGGAATCAAACTTCACCATGGGAACAAAAGCGTTCCCATGGAAGTGTGGTGACGATTGTTAGGACTACATAGGTACTCTTCGGGAGACTTTCGTAAGAGGAGGTCGATCTAGATTTCTGTTTCTTTGTCTTGTTAAAAGTAATATATTGTTATATGGTTATTACAGTGGTTTTAATTAATACAAAGTGAATTAACTAAGCACATAATTATATATAGTTTATATCAGAAATGGCACGTGTGAGATTAAGTATATAAAATAGATGTATATATATAGTATATGTATAAAGAATGTTGTCATTTTTTAAAAGTAATTAATTATCAATATCAATTTATATGTATTTACCGATTAATTATCAATTAATCGATATTACCATGATTGTCAGGTATATTATAGAAATAATTTAGCCATTTGTATAGCAATATCAATTTATTCATTTACCACACGGTTCGGAAAGGGTTGTTTTCTGTGGAGAAGAACCGGCAAGAAACTCCACAGTTACTCTTTTCAAAACATAATTCATTTTCACATAAACATCAATTCACTATATGTACTTTACAATATTACCACAATGTGATTACTATCGTTATAACTTTAACTTTATTTACTTGTGTATCTACTATTTCATTACTCCATTACATATTGTATAAGTCAAGTTATTTATAGAATTAATACCAAATGTTCATTAAATTATCACACAATTATCAATTAATAACACTGTCACATTAAAGTAACAAATACAAAATAATTAATTTATATTCAAATACAATAGCAATACGATAGGATTTTTATACCAATTCTACACATAAAAATATTAATAAAAGTTAGAAACAGCACAAGTTCACTTAACTTAGGTCCGTTCGGTGTGACTGCTCCAGAGCGACTGTGAGTGACTGTGCCTAGAACCTTGGCAGCCGCTGCGCCCCGCGAGGGGCGCAGCGACTGCGCCCCTGCGAAGTGGTGGCGGGGGCAGGTGTTGGCACTTCACCTACCTCCTCTGTAGCCGCAACTTCCTCCTCCGATGAGTAGGAGTCTCGTTCTTCCTCTCTTCCCTGTGATGGGCGCTCCCTTCTTGAGCGCTGTTGGTCGAGGCGGTATCTCTTCCTTTCCTCTTCTGCCGAGTCTTCTGGGCTGCGACGGCGCCTCTGAGGGCGCGGCTCAGGTAGATGGACGGTGTCGGAGTCGGTGTCCGACGACATTGGTGTGGGTGTGGGCGACCCTGCACGCGACGATGCGGTCGAGTACGTCGCGGGAACATCGTACGCGGCGATGCGTGGAGGCGTTTGGGACGTGGGTCCGGTTGCGTACTTACGCAGGCGCGGGTCCCGGGACGGGGTCGCGCATACACGCGCGAAGGATGGGTGCGCGGCGGCGGCAGGGGCATGCGAGGTGCCAGCGGCGGCGGGCGCGGAGGCAGCGCCAACGGGGGCGCGCGGGGCAGCGGCGGGCCCGGTAACGGCCGGGCGTTGCATCGCGGGACTTGCCTGGGCTTTAGGTGGTTGCGGGCGACTCGACGCCGTCACGGGCGCAGCGCGCGCAGGCGCCGGCGGCGCACGGTGGGCTGAAAATCGGCTTTCATAGACTTAGGCATTTTATTTTGCAAGTGCGAGTTTTTTTGCCGGATATCACTTCTATTAGTTATAACAATATACAAAAATGACACCAGAATTGATTCTGCACAGAAACGAAGGAATTATAATATTTTTACGAAAATTTTGTATGGAGCTAGTATGAAAAATCGAAATATCTCTAAAACGGCAGCGATAACCGTAATATCCTTATAGGGGGTTATAGTACTAATTATTTATGATTTTTTGACATACGTTACATAATGGTTGTAGATGCCTTTTTTTTAAAAAAATCGTCAAAATATTTTTATTTATTTTTACATATTTAAACGTTCCTTTTAGTGTTTAAGTTGAAGAATTCAGAGCTTTAACAACTCTTATCATAAAATAGCATCACCCCTATAGACCTGAAGGACTAGACAGAGGTGTGTAGTGTCTTGTTGATCTTGTAAGATTTCCAACAATACCAAATAGTTGAATATCAGTGTCAAAGTGCCCATGCTGTCGCTTCTTTTTGAAAGATAGGGGAATGAAATTGTTAATTGATCATACCCTAAAAGTATGATTACAACATAACCGGACACATAATAATAATAATATCCTTATAGGGGATTATAGTACTAACATTATTTATTTTAACATATGAAACTGTTCAAAACGATCCATGAACTGTGTCAAAGTTAAGAACATCGTTAGGAAGCATGCTTTTTCCCCAAATATTAAGAATATGTGAAAAAAAAAGACTGTATATAAACTTTTTATTGATAGGTAATTTAAATAAAACAGAAGTAACAAAAATAATATCTAATAAATTCAATTATACAAAATACATTTTTGAAACTATAATTTATGAAATTATTAACTAAACATATTGGTACAATAAACTAACATAAATAACAAAAGAACATAAAGAAAAATAATTAAATTTTACAAATTTTCTTTACAACTTTCGTTGTCGGACTCCAATTCCGAGTCAGAATCCAGATCGGATATACCTACAAACTCGAACTCAGTTTCCGGAAACTGTATTAGGTCGAGAGTTTCAGCAAAAAAGGTTGTCTTCCTTTTGGCATCTAACTTCGGCCTTTGTGCACTTAGAAAAGGATCCGAAGAAACAACAAGCATATTTAGGATATCTTGATTAGAATCTTGCCTGCTTCTTTTCCGCGAATGATGTTCCCGGAACCTCCTAAAATCTTTGTTTCGAGACTCTGAGGCTTCTTCCGAGAGAGTCCCAATCGGGACAATATCATTTTTTTCGATTATGTCAGCTCCGTGTATTAATAGTTTATGTACGGTTGATGACATGTAGTACCAGTCGTATAATTCCACGTACTTTTCTGCTGTTTTGCGAGCAAAATCTTTAAATTTGATGACATCGATCTTCTCACCAGATGTTATTGCTTGCAAAATAACAGCAAATCTTTTTATCAGGTTTTGATCCAACCCAGTAATAGCTGCAGTTTTATTGGGAAACTCGAAAAACTTCCTTGCGGTATTCCCGTCATTGGTAGTTCCCGAGCCTTGTTTTACTATATCAATTAACAGATTGAGCTCCTCTTTAAATTTATTTTGAATGTTTTTTTTTCTGTTTTGTAACATATCTTTATGCTCATTACTTCTTGCTGCCCACTGTTTGAAGTCAAGTCTGTACGCAATGTGTAACAGACATTCCATGCAATTTATACGGGCATGTAGGGATGATAGGCCAAATTCATATATGTCAGAACACACAGTTTTTGATGTTACAGCATCTAAGTGGTTCATTTCTGTTGGTTTTGCTAAGCACAGGTAGCATGATGCATTTGATCTAGCTTCAGAAAGGTACGTGCAGACTTTTGCGTCGATCATTGTCATCATTAGTTTATGAGTCACCCTGTTACTATTAATGCACTCTGTGGGGTTAAGGGCCTCAATTTCCTCATCCATTTTTCTTTTGTTATCAATGACAACTGCATGGCTTTCTTTTACAAAAGTGAACTGAACCGGACGACAATAAAAAGTTGAGCATGGTTTCGGGTTTGTCCATATAGTATTATCTCCATCTGTCAGTTTCAGTGGCACCAAGGAGGTCATGAAAATGCTTGAATCATCATGCTCGCCGTCCATTTTCTGCTTGTATCGGCTTTGATTGGAAGCACCATCAAATCCCCACTTCGATATCAGCTTTAACTGCTTATTTTCCACATTATCAGAAAGACTTTGAAGAATCCGCTTCACCATGATGTCAAGTAAAGCTTGAAGTGTAATTCTAGCTGATGAATCCGTAACTGATACTGATTGATTAGGAGGGTAGCATGCAAGCTTAGTTTGTTGCAGTTTATAGTAGGATGGGTAAATATCCTTAGCACCTTCCCGAATGGCAGTCTCTCGCAACGTAATATATTGCCACTTTGAAAGCTTAAGTGAAAGAAGCAATCCAAGTGCTTTCTCTGGTGTAAATATTACTGTTTTCTTAATGCTTTCCTTGATTTTAACGGCAGCTTCTGGATTTTTGATCATATAATTGATTACAGATGCGATATCTTCATAACCTTCTTCTTTTAAACGTGCTGCAGCTGCATATGCCAATTCACAGGAATCCTCGCCTATGTGCTCACTAGATCTTCTCTTTTTCTGTTTGCTTCCCAGATCTTTGAATGGTTTTCGGGACCTTTTTGTCATTGTTCCAACAGTCGATGATGTCGAAGGTTCTGGAGAGACTGAGCGTGCTCTTGGTATCTCATCAACAGTTGGTTCTTGATTTATTAAAGTTTGCACGCAACTCGGCCAATCAATATTTGCTTGCAACCACTCTCCGTACGTATTTCTAAACTTATCAAAGAATCGTTTAGATTTCTGCCACCTGTTTAAAGCAGCTCGCGTGAATCTCCGGCAAAATTCTTTGAGAGTTACTTGATCTTCGGCAGAAAGGCAATCGCCTATGCGGGACACAATTGCACTAAACAATACTTCATGATTAAATGAAGGACACTCACTTTTTAGAAGAACAAACAAATCTAAGTTGGTGATTAAACTTTCCATTCTAAGATTTTGTAGTCGCAAAGCAAATAGTTTTAGTGTTAGCAGTTACACGGTTGTGAACAATCTAAATTATGGAACAAAATTATAGCCCTTTTATTGTATAAAGTCAATAATTAGTTAACTACCCTCATTAAAGTTATAAAAGATATGATAATAAAAATTTATAATCGTCAAAAACATTTCGTAGAACTCATAGTAGAACTAATCAACATTAGCAAATCACATTAGCTCACTAATTATAAAAAGGTGAATGCAGTTCTTAGCTGGTATTGTTACGAGATATTTCAAATCATTTAATCACTTAATAGGCTCATTAGAATCAGAAGACTACAACCATCATTTTAATTACTTAATTACTTGTCATCAGACTCATTAGATGACTACACAATATGTTATTTTGTATTTTGAACGTATGCAAGGTTTTAAAATTCCTTTTGTGTCGATATTATTATGTGTCCGGTTATGTTGTAATCATACTTTTAGGGTATGATCAATTAACAATTTCATTCCCCTATCTTTCTAAAAGAAGCGACAGCATGGGCACTTTGACACTGATATTCAACTATTTGGTATTGTTGGAAATCTTACAAGATCAACAAGATACTACACACCTCTGTCTAGTCCTTCAGGTCTATAGGGGTGATGCTATTTTATGTTAAGAGTTGTTAAAGCTCTGAATTCTTCAACTTAAACACTAAAAGGAACGTTTAATATGTAAAAATAAATAAAAATATTTTGACGACTTTAAAAAAAAAAGGCATCTACAACCATTATGTAACGTATGTCAAAAAATCATAAATAATTAGTACTAAAACCTCCTATAAGGATATTACGGTTATCGCTGCCGTTTCAGAGATATTTCGATTTTTCATACTAGCTCCATACAAAATTTTCGTAAAAAAATTATAATTCCTTCGTTTTTGTGCAGAATCAATTCTGGTGTCATTTTTGTATATTGTTATAACAAATAGAAGTGATATCGGGCACAAAAACTGGCACTTGCAAAATAAAATGCCTAAGTCTATGAAAGCCGTTTTTCAGCCCACCGTGCGGCGGCGGTGGGTCGGCGGCAACCTTCTTCCCCTGTAGTTTTTGTTTCGGCTGTGCCGAGGAGGTGCGTGCTGAACTTGACGTCGCTATCCCGATATCCGGGAGTGACGACGCCCGATCCAGCTTCTGGTGGCTTCTTGCTTCATCGGCGGCTTCTTCTTCGCCTAACGATATGGCGTCACCGCGGCCCGGAGAGCCGCGGGAGCCGGGTTTAGGCATCGCAGAACACTATCCCGCACTTGGATATTATTATTTTTCACTGGGATTCAGTTATTTGTTTTTTTCAACAATCGTCGAAAAGTTGGGGGTAGGCGTAACCGTCGCGCGACCGACGACGTTCCCGAAACGTCGAGAAACTACGACGGGTGGCGCCCTCTGCGCCTGTACGAGCGAACGGCGTTCACTCGTACACTCGCAGAGAGACAACACCGAAAAACGGTCCGTACGCGAAAATCACAACACTTTGGTAACGAAGACACTATTACACTTGAGCGCTGGGTGGTTACTGGCGAATCCGTGTCTAGAACGACTGAGCGGCGGCTTTTATACACAGTGTAAACAAGTGACGTCACATCGTACGATTTTAAACAGATTTGTTAACCTTTGTATTTTAACATTAAGCTATGATTAAATGATATAAAAATACAGTAGATATGTTGAAATTAATTAGTTCAATTACTTATTAGTTTTACGATGACAGAATTAGTAAACAAGCAACGTTATTTTTTAAATAACGTTTAAATATTCTGTTATACAATGAAAGAACAGTTTAAACTCTTATCTTATAAATAGGTTTCGTAATAGTGTTTACAATGTTTTGATAATAAATAGTTAAATTTTGTGAATCACATGTTAAAAAGGTTATAATTATTATAGTGATATTTTAATTTGTGTTCAATTAAAGAAACAAACTTGAGTTAATGTAATAAACCAACTGAAATTATTTGAATAATCCATCACACGCTAAACCCACACGTAGCTATGGGTAAACAAAGTAAGCGTAATAAACGCCCAAAACAAAAAAAAGAAGAATACGTTTAAGTTCTAGCAGCAGCGTAGTACCAGGACTCCGTCACCTCCGCCGAAACATAGGAAACAGGTATCACGTAAGGCTGATACCTCACCTGTGAGTACAAGTAACACTTTAAATAATATTATACCCAAGTTCGATCCGCTGAGAGTCGATCTGAACGCCTGGCTTAGTATTATCAGGTGCTATGCTTAAACTTTTACATGGACTGATGAAATGATCCGTTATCAAGCTCTCAACAAACTAAAGGGTTCCGCAAAAGTTTGGTACGATCCACTGTTACGATCGGTTAGTCATTGGCCTACGTGGAAATGGAAGGACTGGACTCGTAAGTTGGCTTCCAGTTTGCGAGTAAAAATTATTGTAATGTAGTTAGCCACATATTGTGAAAAGAAACGTAATTAATACAGACAGTATAAAATGACATATGACGCATAAAAACTTAGAAACGTCATATGTGGCGAAGTACATTACAGACGTTTATAAAAGGATTTGCGGAACATATGCGCATTCTAAAACTAGCTGGGGAACGTGAAAACCGCCATTACTTGCTGTTGAATCTTAATATTAATAAACAACCACAAGTGCTTCAAACTGACTTTTATTAAGAAAATAATAACAATACATGGCGCAGTCGACTCAAGAACCATAAAAAGTAATGAAAACTCAAGAAACCGTGGATTTTGGAACACAATCAGAACACGTGGAAGAAATGGGCACTCCTATCGAGTTCAAGATGCCAAATCCTCTAAAATGAGATTCAGTTGGTGATATGCTAACAAGATGGAAAAACTTCAAACAGCAACTATCTGTTTTTATCCTGGCGTCCGGGCTGGAAAAAGTCTCAGAAAAAAGAAAATCTGCTATCTTGTTAAACTGTTTAGGTGAAGATGGGCAAAATATATATTACAACATTTTGAAGAAAACAGATGAGACACCTAAGTATGAAGATTTACTCAAACAATTCGATAATTACTTTGAACCGAAACAGAATGAAATTATAAATGCATTCAATTTCAACACTAGAAATCAAGAAGAAAGCGAATCATTCGACAGTTTCTTTTCAGAAATAAGTAAACGGATTAAAAGTTGCAACTACAAAGAACAAGAAAACAGAATGCTAAGAGATAGAATCGTCATGGGTATTCGGGACAAAAACCTACAAAGGAAACTTCTAGAAAACCGAAATTTAACTTTGGACTCTGCGCTGGACCATTGCAGAGCAGCTGAGCTATCACAAGAGCATATCAAGATCATACAGAAACAAGAAGAGTGGTTGAAGGTGGATGCAGTCACCACGCAGAACCCTAAAGCTAAGTATAACACAAACAGTTATCCCAAAGTTCAAAAAAGTAAAAAAAACAACTAAGTATAATCAAAATTTCTATCATTGTAAAAAGTGTAGCAAAGAACATGGCCCTTGGCAGTGCCCAGCCTTTGGTAAAACCTGTTCAAATTGTAATAAACTCAATCACTTTTCCCAAGGTTGTATGAATAAAAAAGTAGATTTAGTTGACAACACCGAGACTACCAGTGATGACAACTATGTTCATGACTTATGACTACTTAAAGTCTGTCATGCAATTGGAAGTAAAAACTTGAGTTGTCACAATGAGTGGCGAATAATATTAAGAACAGAAAATAAAAAAGTCACCTATAAATGTGACACTGGAGCTCAAGTCAATGTAATCTCATTAAAAGACTTAAAATTAATCGTCAATGATGAAAACCCTAAGTGGACTGAGACAAAATATATTTTAGAAGCATTTGGAGGTAATAAAATAAAACCATTGGGAAAAGTAATATTAAAAACTAGCTTCCGCCTTCGTCCGCGTGGAAAAAAAATCCCCCGATTTTGAAACATTCTTCATTAGTGCTCCCCTCCTATTGGTCTTAGCGTGATGATATATAGCCTATAGCCTTCCTCGATAAATGGGCTATCTAACACTGAAAGAATTTTTCAAATCAGAGCCGTAGTTCCTGAGATTAGCGCGTTCAAGCAAACAAACAAACAAACAAACAAACTCTTCAGCTTTATAATATTAGTATAGATATATAAAAATGATGAAAAAGTTCCCACAGAATTCCTGATAATAAAAGAAAATGTTTGTCCAATATTAGGACTTAACTTATTAATAGAATTGAAATTTTTAAGTAAAGAAAATATAAACTTAATGAATGTAAACAATAAGTGTATTAACAGCATTAACGTACAAAGCAAAGATGTAATTATTAATCAATATCCTGAACTTTTTCAGGGCATAGGACAATTTCACACACCGCTGGAACTGCACACTCAACCAGATGCACAGATTGTGGTAAAACCACCACGACGAGTTCCACATGTATTAATGGATCGCCTGGTGGATAAATTAAAAAGTTTGGAAAAAAATCAGATTATTGAGAGAGTCGAACATCCAAAATCATTTGTGAGTAACCTTGTAATAATTGAAAAAAGTGATGGTAATTTGAGAATTTGTCTAGATCCCCAAGAATTGAATAAGGTTCTAATAAGAGAATATCACTTAATTCCAACATTAGAAGAAATAGTAAACAAACTAAATAACAAGTCAATTTTTTCAGTATTAGATTTATCAGATGGATTTTACAATATAAAACTAACAGACAAATCAGCAGTCTTATGTGCATTCAGTACTCCTTGTGGCTGCTATAAATTTCTCAGATTACCATTCGGTTTATCAGTAGCATCTGAGATTTTTCAAAAGTATAGTGAAAAATCATTTGGTGACATTCCTGGTGTTGTAATCTACTGCGACGATTTATTAATTTGTGCTGAAAATGAACAGGAACATGACAGAATATTAAAAACTGTGTTAGAAAGAGCAAAAGAAAACAATGTCAAATTCAATAAAAGAAACTTAGAATTTAAGTACTTGAAAGGACGTTTAATGCACATAGCAGATTTATTATCGCGCTCATACTTAGATGAAAATGATGATGACCAGTCTTACATGTATGAAGTAATACACTGTATAGGTCTTGCAAACTATTTACAATGTACTGACCAACAAAAACAAGAACTAATATGTGAAACATCTAAAGACATAGAATTATCTCAGTTAATTGATTTTACACAGAATGGTTGGCCAAATAAAAATATTCCTGATTACCTAAGGCACTACTTTAAGTTTAGAGAAAACATAACAATTGATCAGCAACTCTTGTTTATGAATGATAGACTGATAGTTCCAAAGTCACTTAGATTAACCATCCTAAATAAAATGCATGAAGGTCACCTAGGAATGACAAAAATGAAGCAACTCGCTAGAGCCTTATATTATTGGCCAAACATTGATTCACATATAGAAGATGTAGTCAAAAAATGCTTTATCTGTCAAAAACATCATAATAACAATATTAAAGAACCTTTATTGTCGCATGATGTACCGGAGTTACCATTTTCAAAGATAGGAATTGATATCTTAGACTTTAAAAAGAAAAACTATTTGATACTTTATGATTACACCACAAAATGGTTAGATATAAAACTAATTACTAATAAATCTGCTAATAGCATAAATAATGCACTAATAGATATATTTAGTTGTTTTGGTATACCATCGGAAATTGTAGCTGATCATGTTCCCTTCGATTCTCTACAGTGTAAACAGTTTGCTAAAGAGTGGGGTTTTAAATTCACATACTCCAGCCCAAGGTATCCTCAATCAAACGGCATGGCAGAACGTGGAGTACAAATAGCTAAAAAAATGTTAACTAAGTGTAATGAAGGTAAAACAGATTTCAGAATGTCCCTATTACAGTATAGATCCTCGCCAGTTTCCGGCACATGTTTCACACCTGCACAGCTAATGATGAGTAGGAATTTAAAAACTAAGTTACCTTCTAGTTATAAGTACTTAGTACCAAAGTTAAGCTGTAACATAGATACAGAGATGAATAAGACTAAAAATAGAAATATAAGAAATTATAATAAAAATGTTAAAGAAAGAAGTGGCTTTAATCTTGATCAGAAAGTCTGGTTTAAAAAGGATCCACAAAAGAAACAATGGACACAAGGTACAATTATAAATAATAATAATTATAGGTCATATGTTATTAAAGATTATAATGGATGTATTTACACAAGAACTTCTTATCATATTCGATCTCAATAATCTGCTAATAAATGTAAAGTGAGTGTGCAGTTACAGGAACGGTACTCACGGTACAATCAAATTACACCGTTTATTTATCACAAAAAACAATGAATAATCAACTAACTCCACATTTATTTACGCATTACTATTAGTATGAGATCAATCAAATTACACTGTTTTTTCTTCTATATTTTGCAAAAAAAAAAATTTTCACGCTTTTTAGTGGGTTGGTTTGTAATTTATCTAGTTACAAAAGCCATAATATCAACAACTTATCAGCTTTTACAAATTATTGCTTTTCCCGATGCACAGCCGTTAATTTTCTCCTGGTCTTCCCATCAGCTCTACATCACCATACTCGTATGTATTGTGACGAGCATAAAGTGTTTAACATCCGTACTCAAGTAATCGAATCGCAATCCACGAAATACTTATTATTGAGGAGTTTCAGTGGCCATCTGTGGTCTTCATCGTCAGTTCAACTTCCCCAAATGGTACATTTCGGAAGCAACTGCTCAAGTCACCAAACACCGAGCGATCGCGCTCGTGAGAGGTCGCATGCATGCTTTTTTTCAGTCCCGCAAATCCCGCGGATCCCGCGCCCGTAATCCCGCATCACGCGGGATTGGAAAATGACGCGGGATCCCGCAATACCGAGATCTCGGTATTCCGGGATTGGATGCCCTAGTGTGGATCCGAGGAAGAGTCATCGCTACGTATCCGGATCCTGACAACATCGTGCGGACGGTGGACGTGCTGACCAAAGGAGGTGTCCTGCGCCGGCCTGTAAGAAAACTAGTGATCCTGCCTCTGCCTACGGACGTCGAGCCCGCACCGGAAACTTATGCGACTCAGTCGCACGGCGGGAGTGATGTGCGGGACAATGAAATATAGTGAACAGTGATATATAGTAAACAGATACATAATGAACAGATATAGTGAATAGACAGTGATAGACACTTAACGGAATGATTATAGACTTTGTGTTTAATAGTTTTTAGTTCTATTTAATAGTTTTAAATACGAAAAATAATAGTTTTAAGCGATTACTATAAGGATTAGATAGTTTCGTGAATGTATGTACATAGAACTAGAGGTAAACATTAGTACATAGGAGTTATATATATATAGATTTTATATTTTTCCTAGATAGATCTTAGACGGCATATCCAATCACAGCGCTTAGATTTTTAGTTTTGGTATATAATGAGTACATAACGTAAGTAAATAAGAGATAGCTGTTCTTGATTCTGATTGGATAAAATTCCTGTATTTTTATTGGTCAACCAATCATAGAGCCTACATTTTTTTAGCGAAATTTGTATAAATTAGGAACATTTAGCCCGGTTCGACACACACACTCTCCGCCCGACGCTCGCCCGAGACGGTCGTGCCGCTCTGCGCTCCCGATCGTTCTGTGTTTGTGTCATCGCTTCGTCGCGCTCGCCGTGACGTCATTCGTAGTCGCCGACTACAACTCCCGATCCGGAACCGCCTTTTTCAAGGCAGTGAAGGATATTTTGTTTCTATAACAGAGTATTGTCAAAAACAATTTGGTTTGGCCCCTTCAGGGTAAAACCACAGTTTCGTGGTCCTTGGTTGGAAACCTCACGGTGTCAACAATACCAAGGGGGTGCTGACCCGACGCACCCGCTGATCCCCTTCAGGGTGAAGCAGTCAATTGGAGTCGAGTGCTAGGTTTTGGCCTTGGGGGATCTCCTAGTCAAACCTAGTTACTGAGTTTCCCTTTCAGCTACACACCTAGTGTCGGTTGGGTGTGTCTACCCCTTCGCACTAGACCCAATAGGGCCCGGTTCGCACAATAAGACTGGCGACCGGTTACAAGCTTAGGGCTCACCAATAGGTACACACCTCCCAGTCTCCACCCTAACACATCCCCGGACCCATCCATCCGGGGAGTTAGGCCAGTTAGGCTTTAAATAGGCCCCCCGCGGGAGAGAAATCTCCAAAATTACCCGATAGATATTTTTTAATCCCTCGTCATGGAGGACGCCTTGCAAAAGGCGCACCTCTTGGACGAGCTAAGAAAGGACCCCGACTTTTGCGCCAGATATGGCGGAAAGCTCGCTGCTTTGCAGCGAAATATTTCCCTGGCTACTAAAGCAAAAGTCACTGATTTTAGCGACGTGCTCGATAGCCCGCTATCTCCCCCGCTCGCGGATCAAGGCCCTCCGGTTGGCTCATTCACCGAAAAGTTTATTGTTTCGGACCCCATTGTTCATCGAATAATGAAAAACTCCGAAACTAATAGCCCCTTACCGCCGCCGCCCGCTGACAAAGACGTACCAACCACTCGATTCCCAGACCCAGCTATTGTTGCCGGCCCACTCTCTAATCCCATTGTTCATAGAACAATGGACGCCGCGCAGGTGTGCGCTGCACCTGAATTTTACGATATGGACACGTCGGCTCCGTTATCTAACCCACCCTCCGACCAAGACGAAGCCTCTTCTTGTCCTTCGTCCTCCGAAGACGACTTTCAAATCGTCACCGGAGGCAAGAGGAAGAAAGGGAAAACCTCCCAGGCCAGCAAGGCCAAAAAGACCACCGCGTCGCCCCCGTCCCCAACTCAAACGCCCGTACGACCCGTTAGCCCAGTCCCAACTACCTCTGCTCACGCGCAGAATAGTCGTCCCTCCAGCCCGATAGCCCAAACTTCCTCAGCCCAAAGGAAGCAACGCCCTCCGCCCCCTTTTACATCCAGGACAAGGGTAAATGGACTGATGTGTCCAAGATGTGTGTTGATCGAAAGATCAACTACACAAACGCCCGTGCCTGCCAAAATGGCATTAAAGTCACCGTCCCTACGTCGAACGACTATAGGGAACTATATCGCGCCCTCCGTGAAAGGAATATTTCCTTTCACACTTTCTCCTTCCCCGAGGACACGCCCACTCGTGTTATTATTAAACGTGTCCCTAAAGAAATCCTAGTACAGGATATTAAAGACGACCTTGCCGATCAAGGTATACCAGTGATCGTCGTCCATCGCTTACATAAAGCGAGAGGCGATGAATTGTACGACATGGTTCTTGTCATTTGTGAACCAACCGAAGGTCATCACCCGATTTTCAAGATTAAGTCCATTTGCTCCCTATCCGGTATCTCAATTGAAAAGCCCTACAAAACCGCAACAGTGGGACAATGCCACCGTTGCCAACTGTATGGCCATGCGCAGAGCAACTGCTATGCGACTCCCAGATACGTCAAGTGTCTGGGCGAGCACAGCACTGCGGACTGCCCTCGGCCCAAAGACCGAACCCTCTGTTCGGAACCACCCAGCTGCGTTCTCTGCGGCCAGACCGGTCACCCGGCAAACTACCGCGGCTGTCCCAAAGCCCCCAAACTCGCTCCTAAATTAGCGAAGCGCGCCAACGCCCGCCAACAAAGAGAGGCACCTTCCTCTCAAATTCCCCAACGTCTCGCTCCTCAGAGACCATCCCCGTGGAACAGGCTAAACCACGAAAAAGCCTTTCCCTCCTTGGCCCCTGCCAAACCTTTGCAGGCACTGATGGATATACCCATCGCAGCGCAGATCCTGCCTATAGCCGTGGCTCCAGAGGCCACAACCAGTCCCAAACCCGCGCCTCAAACCACTGCTGCTCCTGCAGCCAAACAACCGCCCAAACCCTCACCCGTCGGGAACGGCGAGTCTTGCGCCCAGACTCTACTGCGCCACAATAAAATATTTATGACCCGTCAAGCCAGGTCTCTCCGCGATGCCCTTCTGGCTGCCGAGCAGCAGAATAACGGCAAAATTACGACGGAAATGTACAGCCAAATATTCAGCACACACAGTGATGTCGTGCTAGGCCTCGACCAGATGGATGCGATGGACTGATCCAATGGATTCCCAACGCACAAACCACACTAGGCCTCGATCCCTTAAATTAGGTTTTTTCAACGCCAATGGCATTTTCAACCAACGCGCCGAAATAACTAAATTCCTCCGCGACCACCAATTAGACGTCCTCCTTATACAGGAAACCCTTTTGAAACCCCACCGCGCTGACCCCAAAATTGCGAATTACCGTCTAGTTCGCAATGACAGAACACGCTGCCACGGCGGCGGTACCCTTATTTATTATAGGAAGGAGTTATACTGCATCCCTCTGACCCCACCCGCGCCTCTCTCTCACCTAGAGTACTCTGCCTGTCGACTAGGCATGACTGGTCATCCTCCGATAACCATCATCCCTGCCTACCATCCCCCACCATCGGTCGCGTCTCTTGCTTCAGACGATCCTATCGCGCTCACCAGCGATCTCACAACTCTCTTTGGCCTGAGTGACTCCGTCTTACTAGCGGGCGATCTCAACGTCAAACGCCCGGCTTGGAACAGCAACACGACAAATGCCAGAGGCAGAATCGTGTATAACCTAGGCGCGACCCTAAACTATGACGTCATCGCTCCGATGACTCCCACCCACTACCCACACGACCCCAACCATAACCCCGATGTCCTCGATGTGGCGCTCCTAAAGAATGTAAACCTCCATTTACACTCCATAGAAGCGCTTCACGAGCTCAACTCGGATCACCGTCCCGTTATCCTAAACCTAGGTTCCCGCTCGGGTAACCATGATCCTACCCAACCTCCTCCGACCCAATTGATCACCGACTGGAGGAAATTAAGTGAAAAACTGAAATCCACCACGTCGCCTCAATTGGACACCATTCCTGACCACATAATCTCAGTCGCTGACACGACGGTGGCGATCGACTCGCTTACACATCACGTACAATCCGTCCTGAACGATTGTTCAAGGGAAGTTCCTGTAGTGGAAGACCACCGCTGGAAACTCCCGGACGATGTATGGAATCTGATAACCGAGAATCCGTGCGTACAGCGCTTTTCCCTGCGCCGCAAACAAAGCTCACATGCGCAACTTACAGCGTGCTGTAAGGAAACGCATTGCCGAGCAGCGTAATGCGAGCTGGTACAAGATGCTGAGCGAACTTGAGCCCACCCATCTTGCCTTCTGGCAGCTTCAGAGGAAGTTACGATCCACTGAAGAGGCCACAATGCCTCCTCTCATTCGTTCCGATAAGAGTGTCGTCTTCGATAACTCTGAAAAAGCAGAATGCCTAGCCGACAGCCTAGAGTCCCAGTGTTCTCCCAGCTCTCAACCAGTAGACCAAGCCCACCTTGATATGGTGAACGCCGAAGTCGAACGTAGAACTTCCCTTCCGCCCGTCGAAGATCCCGATAATCCACTGGCCCCCATCACTCCTGATGAGGTCCAGGATATCATTAAAATTCTCCAACCGCGAAAAGCCCCTGGCTCCGACGGCATCACCAATAGGGTTTTCAAACTTTTCCCCGCCCAGCTTATAGTGCTAATGACTGCCATCTTCAATGGCGCATTGAGCAATAATATGTTCCCTATAACCTGGAAACAGGCCACCGTCATAGGTATTCCCAAACAAGGCAAGCCCAAGTCTGACCCGTCTAGCTACCGTCCCATTAGCTTACTCAACGTCCTCGGTAAAATCTATGAAAGGCTTATATATAAGCGGCTCAAAGATTTTGCCGAAGCAAAGAGTCTAATACCCAATGAGCAGTTCGGATTTAGAACCGAACACTCATGTATCCAACAAGTCCACCGCATCGTAGAACACGTCAGCGCCGGCTTCCAACGGGGCGCAATAACGGGAGCCTTATTCTTCGACATAGCGAAAGCGTTCGACAAAGTCTGGCACAATGGCTTAATATATAAGCTATACCAACTCGGCGTGCCTGACCGTCTCGTGCTCATCCTACGGGACTTTTTATCGAATCGCACCTTTCGTTATCGAATTGAGGGGGAGCTTCCTCCTCCCATCCCATTCGCGCAGGAGTTCCTCAAGGCTCCGTACTATCCCCCCTCGTTTTCACGCTATTCACTAGTGAAATTCCCAAGCATAAAAATACCCAGCTAACCCTATTCGCCGACGATACGGCTATCTATTATACCGGTCTTAAACCCGATGCCATCGCTCACACTCTCCAAACTTCCGTAAACACTCTGGCCAAGTGGTTCCGGAAATGGAGAATCGAAGTCAATCCAGATAAAAGCCAGGCAGTCCTCTTTTCTAAACCGCGGATAAACCCACCCTCCCCCCGTCCGATTACCATGTACGGCAAGCCGATCCCTTGGGAAAAGCAAGCCAAATACTTAGGCGTGGTCCTCGATAGACACCTCTCCTTCGCTGAGCACATAAAGCAGGCACGTTCGCGCGCCGCTTTCGCTCTAGGTAGGCTCCACTTCATTCTTAGCTCTCGCAGCAAGTTATCACTCAGGTGCAAGCTGCGTATTTTCACCGCGGTCATCCATCCCATCATGACCTACGCCTGCGTTGTTTTCGCACACGCAAAGCCCTACCTCCTCCACAAGATGCAGACCCTCCAAAACCGATTCCTCCGTAGAGTCACGGGAGCCCCCTTTTATGTTCGAAATGAGCTTCTTCACGTAGATCTCAAGATGCCCACCATCCAGCAGTTCATGAAACGTGTCTCCAAGCGTTTCTTTGAAACTTCAATCCAACATAGGAATCCCCTTATCGTATCGACCGCCCAATACGAACCCTCGCGTATCTCTAAGATTCGCCGACCAAGGCATACCCTAGTCACTCCCAATGACGCAATCACCCTGCTTCAACTTTGTATTCGACGATATGCCTTATGTACTCCAATCACTTTTTAATGCAATAAACAAATTTATTATTATTATAAGAGAGCCGTAGGGAAACAAACACAGTGGCACACAAACATAAAAACCGACCGTCCTTCCGTCCTCGCCGCCGAGGCCCGCCGCGACGTCCTTGTAATAGTCCACCCCGACCCTTGCCAGAGCCAGCCCGCGACGCGGAGCCAGTAGCTTTAAATTCCCTTATTAATAATAATAATGATATGATCCAGCCTGTCCCTAGCTGCCCTAGGGGGTGCCCTTAGCGTGTAGTCGCCTTGTTTGTAAGTTTTTTAATAAGCCCTGGCTGGAGGCTTTAATTAATTTATTAATTAAGGCAACCACAGGCAAGTCCGGTTAAGCAGCAGTTTTTTTTTTGCGTTGAACTTTGTCGCGAGTGCACGTCTGTCAGTGTTTCTGAAGATCTTTTTAGTCGAAATTAATTTATTTTTGCGCATTGGTGTGGAAATCGGTACCTCTCTTACTATCTTGTGGAGGTACCCATTGGCAGTGGCCGCCATCATTGAAGTTGTATTGCGCCATCTCGTTCTTCGACTCGCTGGGTGAGAACACTCTTTTGATTCTGTTTTAAATACTTATGAGATTTTAAAACATAGAAAAAGTCATCGGCGTTTGCGCACAAACGCCTCGCAAGGTTCGATCCAGCGACGCGTCGTACTCGGCGTTGCGTTTCCACATCTTTTACCGCTCGACCAGCAATCAGTGAAGCTTACGACTCGAATTACTTGACTGCTATTGTCATAACATATATTTCTTTTCTACACTATGTTACGCTCACCTGAGGCTAAGTATCACTCAGATACTGATTTATCAAATGCCTCGGTTCCGGGAACTAGCATAAATATTACGCAACGAAAGAGAAAGCAACCCGAATGCGAAATTAAGGATGCAATTAATACCCTTTCTCAGGAAATTAATAAAAAACTTGATGATTGGCGTAAAAATTTAGACAATGCGATGTCAAAAATCTCGGAAAATATCACCACGATTAAATCTGATCTTGAAAAAGTAACTCAGGTAACATCGGACATAAAGATGGACCTTCAGACTCTGCGTTCTGACCACACTGCTTTGGATAGGCGTGTGTCTAACCTGGACGGCAAACATCAACAAATATTACAGGATATTTCGGATCTTAAGATGTCTGTTCAATTTACCAGCGACCAACATAATGATATGAAGAAGCGCATCGATTTGATCGGCTCACAATCGCTCAACGTAGATCTTATTAATAGTGTAGTGCAGGGATTGGAGTTCAGGATTGATTCATTGGAACAACAAGCGAGGCAATGTAACTTGGAAATATGTAACGTTCCTGAGAAGCGAAGCGAAAATCTGGTGACTTTCTTGGAGAGCGTTGCTTCACAAATAGGCTGTTCATTATCTCAAAAAGACATTTTGGCGATACATCGCGTCCCGCATGCACATAAAGAAAATAATAGACCAAAAAACATCGTTGTTAAGCTGGGTTCTCGTATGCTGCGAGATAATCTCCTGAGTGCATTCCGTCTAGCTAAAGGTGTGAGCACAAATCAACTAGGACTCTCTGGAAATTCGTACCCCATATACATGCATGAACATCTAACTCTAAAAAATAAGCAATTATTTCGAGAATGCAAAGAGGCAGCCAAAAGAAGCAATTACAAGTACGTGTGGGTTAAACACGCTACCATTCTTGTCAGAGAAACTGATAGTTCACCTGCTTTGGCAATACGATCAGCCCGCGACCTTCAGAAAATCAAAGTTACCTCCGTTCCAAATTCAGCTAAATAACCACAGTGCGTATCTAACAGTACTCGAATTGGTGATTTTAAATATCAACGTATTTAGTATAAATACTAGTTCTAAGTTAAATAACAGTTTTATAAGCAGCCTTAACTTGAAAGTATTTTGTGTCTTTTCTATTGTTTATACAAAAAATCATAACAATATTAGCCTATGCTACTTATTGCAATACTTTTTGTTTCAATTCTATTTGTTAATATTAGGTAATGTTATAAATTTAATTATTCTTTATTCATTCAAATATGAGTGAAGTCTGGACTTCATACACGACTTATTTGTGATATTTTTGGTCGTATCGCGGCATCTTACACTATTAGCGCCTATTAATTTAATGTTATTCGCACCTGATGTCACATAATTTAGCTGTGTATTATCAAAACTGTAGGGGCTTACGTACTAAACTAAATACTCTCTACATGAATATTTTAACTAATTGTTACGATATTATTATTCTGACGGAGACCTGGTTAACGCCTCAAATACAGGACAATGAATTTATAGACGAGCGGTACGCGGTTTTCAGATGCGATCGAGATCGTATTGCCACAAATAAAAAAGATGGAGGCGGAGTTCTAATAGCCGCACTGAAAACCCTCAACGCCGTACATGTAACGCTTCACTCATGTACAGAGCATGTCATTGTCCAACTACCTGGAGATGGTCTTGATAAATATTATATAAGTGTTGTTTATATTTCGCCTAATACCCCGGAAAGTATTTACTTAGATCATTTTGAAGCGATACAAAAGTTACTCGAATCAACGGACCCAGCAATTCTTTTCTTATTTCGTGATTATAATTTACCGGAAATTGAATGGCTTCCTGTTACTTATAATCAATTTGGTGCATTGTATAGCAGCGGCAGCTCATCTATATGTAAACACATGGACAATTTTATGTCAGTAATAAATAGTTACCAATATAATACTATAAAAAACAGTATGGGACGAACTTTAGACTTAATAATCAGTACTACAAGTTGTAATGTTTTCGCGCCTTCATCTTTGGTACCGCCTGATAAGTTTCACCCCCCCATATCTACAACAATTACTTATAATACTGACCTCCAAATGTTACCACGCGCTAAAATTCTAAAATATAATTTTCACAAAGCCAATTACGATTTAATAAACGCAGACTTAGCTAAAATAGATTGGAATAACATATTCAGTAGTGTATCTGCTGAGAATTGTGTAGATATTTTTTACGACCATATTTTGAACACAATAAAAAAACACGTGCCTAGGACATCGTCACATTCTTCAAAGTTCCCTGTTTGGTTTTCGAAATCCCTAATAAAAAATTTTAAAAATAAAAACAAAGCTTGGATTAAATGGAAAGTATACAAAAACTTGTCAGACTATGAGCATTTCTCTTTCCTAAGACATAGATTCCAATTGGAGTGCCAAAAGCAATACAATGCGTACATTAGTTCCGTTGAAGATAACATAAGTAAGAACGTTAAGTATCTATGGAGTTACATTTCAAACAAAAAATCAAAGGCAGGAATACCTTCTACAGTCTCATATAAAAACCAAAGCACCAGTAACCCTACAGAAATATGCAACTTATTTTCCGACTTTTTTCAATCCGTCTATGAACCATCATCTCTTAAAATGGACAATTGGTCTCCTCCCGATAATTATCTAGACAACTCGGATATCATTAGTGACATTCACTTTACTGTTGACAAAGTTTTGAAAGCATTGAAAGCATTAGATAATACAAAAGGTCCCGGACCAGATGGCATACCCGCATATTACCTTAATAAAACCGCGAGTACCATATGTGTGCCATTGTGTATTATTTATAACAAATGTGTCGCAGAGGGTACTTTTCCTGAAATCTGGAAAAGAGCAAATATTACTCCAGTTCATAAAGCAGGTCCCAAAGATGATGTTGAGAATTATAGACCTATCTCTATACTGTCTGCCTTGTCGAAGCTTTTCGAGAGACTTATTCACGATGAGATTAGTCCTATCTTGTACAACATAATAATAAAACAACAGCATGGATTCGTTAAAAAACGATCTACCGCGACCAATTTGGTAGTTTTTACCGATTATTTGTTTAACAATATGGATCAGCGTGTGCAAGTGGATGCAGTGTACACTGACTTTCGGAAAGCTTTCGACAAGGTAGACCACGAGTTACTTCTTACTAAGATAGCATACAATGGCATACGTGGAGATCTTTTGCGGTGGTTCTCATCATACGTGACAAATAGGACCCAAAAAGTTGCTATACGCGGTTATGAGTCCTCTTCAAATAGTGTTACCTCTGGTGTACCCCAAGGCTCAATTCTAGGCCCTCTTCTTTTTATTTTATTCATTAACGATATTCATAGTTGCTTTAAACATTCAAAATTTTTACTCTACGCTGATGACCTCAAGATTTATAGAAAAATTGAAAATATTAATGATTGCAATTTATTTCAAGAAGACTTACATCGATTTTCATGTTACTGTAACAATAACAAGCTTCAATTAAGTATCTCGAAATGTCTATCTATAACGTTCACAATAAAAACAAAGAAAATATCACACACTTACTATCTAAATCAGACCCCTCTGCAGAATAAATCTTCAGTTCGAGACCTTGGGGTGCTGCTAGATACTAAACTGCATTTGGACCAGCATATTAATAATATTATAAGCAATGCGTTTCGTATGTACGGATTTGTAATGAGAGCTACAATTGATTTTAAACGCCCACATACATACATACACCTGTTTAAAGCTCTTATTAGATCACAGCTAGAGTACGCCGTCACAGTGTGGAATCCTTATTACAAAAAATACATTCACAACCTAGAGAGGGTACAGTATAAATTTTTAAGATCAACGCACTACAGATGCTTTCGTAGAACTTTAAGTTACGATAAACTATTAAATTATTACAAATTAAGCAAATTGAAGTCCAGGCGCACTCTTCTTGAGACAATGTTTCTGTATGATCTCTGTAATAACCGTTATGACTGTTCTGACCTAACGAATAATCTATGTTATATTGTACCTAGAACTGTGGTAAGACGAGAGGTGCGCGTGCGTCCACTGTTTGCGGTATTTTCTTGTCGTACTAATGCTGGGAACCGTGCACCTTTGCGTCGCATAGTGAAAACCTATAACTCACATTTTGCAGATATTGATATATTTTCGTTGTCTGCCAACAAATTTCGCAATATTGTTAGTGTTGAAATGAAAAACTCAGAAACATAGGATATAGTGTCACTCGTGCATGTTTTAAAACGACTTAGTTTATAATTATATAAAATGTGGATAACGTAGTGGGTTACACACTTATACATATTGTTGCATGATAATTTTAAGTTCATTTACAGTGTGTAATTGTTTGTTTTCCCGAATAAATAAAATAAAATAAAATAAAATAAGCAGCCGACAACCTCAGAGGTTGACCTGCGAGATGCCACACACACAAAAAAAAAACCGGTTCGACACAGTTTGCGGGCAAAATTCCAACAAGAAGAAACACTCAAGAAAATGAAGGAAGAAAACTTCAAGAATCTTCTAGTGTGGTTTTAATTCTTCACCAACCCAGCACACAAATGCGCCTGTATGGCACAATATTTGTGTGTGTATTTCGTGTATTCATACACGAAATATTTTAAGAGACATACCTATAGCTGGTAGTCGTTACTTAATGACTAATTAACGCTTTTTGATACTGCAACAAAAGCGTTCATAAGTCATTAAAGTAGTCACAAATGCACCTGTTATTTTAGAAACTTCTTAGTGATGACTAATTCTCAGTAATAAGTATACTTAATGTACCTCCATTCCATCAGTAATACAAGAACAAATATAGTTAGTTACTATCTCGGAAGGGGCACTCTGAGGGCACCATGTATGAAAATGTGGTTTAAAATTGGTAAATAACAGTAGTGGAAACCGCAAATCGAAACAAGGAGAGTCATGAGATACAGACATTTTTGTGTTCGTTTCCATACAAAAATAACAGTTTTCATCGATTCGCTCCTAAGTGCTGGTCAAATAAAAAAGCGTAGTAACAATTTTTTGTTGTTCTTTAATAGAGGAATGCAACTGTATATTATTTTTTTAAATTAAATACTTTTTCAATTTTTGTTTTTATGTCCAACTTCTTGTATGGGGGCGATCCACTGTGCGGTGGTATCTCTGCTATAATGCTGCTAACTGCTCTATGAGGCGCGCGCGGATCACGGCGTTCCGCCGACTTGGGTCTGGTCCGTAGTGTTGGCCAAAATCAGTCTTGGTCTTGTTCTTGCATTTTTGCAAGACCAATATCGCCTAAATTTAGCAAAACCGAGACCAAGACTTGCCCTGCAAGATTTAAGCAAGAACAAGACTAAGCCTGCGAGACTCTTGCGTCTTGCTGATAGTTCAGACTGTCGTTTTCTTTGTGTTATTATTATTTAAATGAGAAAACTTATATTGCAAAAACACAGTAGGAAGGGCAAACAATGAAACTTAGGCAGCTCTTTTATGTATTTATTCTCCGAGTTTGGATCGTTGTCCAGAGCCGGATTATTCGATGAGAACGCTAATGCGCTGGCTCTGACGGAGGTGCTGCTTAAACTTACTACTACCAACAGTGATACAGATCCGGCAACATCGCACAAGATTAGCACACACACAATATTCGATCCATGGTTTTTTAAAATAAGAAATTAGCGGAAAATATCGCACCTGAAAAATATCACGAATTGATTTATTTATACCATCAATTTAAAATACACGTAAACTGCAAGTTAAACTTGTAATTACCTATTCCAAAATATCGTCTTTTTCGCCATCTAGCGTTAAATCATATCGTTACCAACAAAAATATCCATCTAAAAAATATTTTTGTAAGTAAAATGAAAAACTATTCTAAAGCACATGTCATAAAGTAAACAGATATCTATCATATAAACTCATCAGAAATCTTAAAGTACTTGTACTTAGACTTACCTAGACTACATTACGATACTGAACTGTTTCAAATATTGGCCCAACTGTAAAATTTGATAATTTCGTATAGTAACGGTTTTACTTTAAAGGTGCGATATTAAGTTGTTGTAGTTAAGTTAACTTATTATTTTTCAACATAATTTAAAATTTTAAAGTAATTTCTAGTACCTTATGTTCAATGAAGGTCAGAATAGCCGCCGTGCCGGCGGCGGCGCGGCGGTGCCTTTGCCTAGGGACATGAGTTTTTGTATCGATTCATTTATGCAGTTTTAAAGCGTAGGTATCAGTGCATTAAAAATGTTAAAATCTAATCATACACATAAAACTATCTCGTATTTGTTTTCGTTAAGAGCCATTTTACAATATTTGAAAGCTCGAGTTGGTCGAAAATTGGTCTTGAGCTGTTATAATCGTCTTTTTGAGAAAAAGTGATTTGATTAATTGAATGACTTCAGATAAATAAAAAGATTAAACACATGTATTAGTTGTATAAAGTATATATTTAAAAGAAAAATATGAGTTATGTGACAACCGACTTCAACAAAATTAACTCAAAAGTGTAAATTTCGGTGTTACTTAACTAAGAAAGATTACACTTTTTGTGTCAATGATATTTATTTCTACAAATAGGTTACAAGCAAGACAAAGTGTATGTGTTTCTATACAAAAATACAAAAAAAATACGTTACACTTTTACGCATAAGTTATGACCATATTTAGTTAAGATTTCTTGACCTCGGAATATCCTAGCTGATTACTTTGAGAGAAACACTGAAACAAGATCAAATGTTACAGTATCTTTTTAAGCCCAGACACTTGTCAAATCATATGAAAACCTAGTTTAAATATTATATTAATTATACGAGTATATAATATCGACGTGTGTTCTTACTGCTTTAATTTCTTGTTTATCAGCAATTGACATTGTTCTTTCGGCAACAGCTTTCCACATAATTATCAGAAATAGCATCATGCGTTTTACTGTACAGTATGTATGGCATTGTCCGTAAATCCATCGATGCAGTGATCTCATTTTGGTTTGAAATGCCGATTCCTGTCATAATTGAACCCAGATACTGCTCTTTGATTAAGATTGAATTTAGATTTTTCACTTGCTTTCAGAATAAAGCTAGATACACACATCTTACATTTGAAGTAAAATTTGAATATGAGACCCATCTGTTTCTCTTGTTAGATAGCTCATTTTGTAGCCGAATTTTACACTGTTTGCTTATATTTATTAATTGACTCTAAAAGTACTGAAAATCGCCTCCCATGCACTTTATAATTATTCTAAAAATTAAAATTAGCATTTGAAAAATTTGAACCTTAATTACAATCTAGTATAGATACACAGTGTAATGGAATATACATACGTAAAACTGGAAAAGAAGTAATTATAATCATCATTACGAATATCTTTTACTGTGGGACCAACCTTAAAATTGCGAAAAAGAATAGACGACCTCGTTCATTTATAAGTGTGCATAACTGGACAAAATTTACTAAACAGCTGATTATTTTTCACGTTCATAATAATGAGTACAATTACCCCTTTTGAGGGTTTATGTATATTCCGTTATACCTTGTATAACATGTTCAAAAATATAGTACTCTAAATTTAGTTAATTTATCTTCAGACAAGTAGTTTAGTAGTAATTTTGAACGTACAAAAATCTTCAGATATATATCTGAAGATTTTTGTACGTTCAAAATTTTCTATCTATGCAATCATATATACATGTCGCAGAATCAACAAAGAGTCACAATTATTAGAATCGCTATTGATTAACGATAATTTAGAACAACGCCATCTATTATCGTTTGTCGGAAACGTCAAGCAGTGTGCTTGGGTGAGGTCGGTACGGAGCGTGGCATGTTTGACGGCTGTCAGCTGTCATTCCTTTTGACATTAGACGCATTGGATTGGAGAGACGCCACTTTTGAGTTGGACACGAAGGCGAGAGGTCGTTCTGCCAGCTCGTACCGAACTTACCTCGTTTCCGTAATTTAATCCATTTCCATCGCCTTGATCATTTGAGATTTTGTTGATTTGTTATCGAGAGTGAATTAATAGACGATTGTAATTAGTGTTGAGACTATTATTTCATACCTACACCATGTCGCACTTGGATTCTGATGACGAGGTATCCCAAATGGGTGAACTACCTTCGTTATCAGAAGTGGGATGCAACTCAAACGCCCCACGTGGTGTAAGTGACAGTGCTAACAAAGAAAAATGTAAAGACAATGCGCACGTGTTTGAAGGTGACACAGAGACGGAAAAATTGTGTTTTTTGTTAGAGCAGCAAAACAAAAACTTTATGGCTATCGTGCAAGCAATGAAAACCCCTTCTACGATGGTGGATGTTCGCCTACCTGACTTTGAACCTGAAAAACGGAGTGTTGACCCGCGTGCTTGGCTGGCAACAGCGGACATGTGTGTGATCGATCCCAATAGTCATGGCGCATCGTTGATGATCGCCTTGAGCCACGCACTCAAGGGAGAAGCTTCATCATGGCTGTCGTCAATATCTTACCCTGGGATGAAATGGAGGGATTTTAAGGAACTGTTTATAGCCAGGTATGATTGTCCAGAGACTACCGCTTCTTTTCTAATCAATCTGCATGGAAATAAACCTAAAGAGAATGAGTACTTGGCCGCATATGCGGGGCTACCCTCATGACAACCATCATGTCAAAATGGAACGGCCTCACGACAGAGCAGATTGCTGTCGCGACGGTGCTAGCTCATATCGCGAAGAACGATACGCGAGTCCAGCGATTGTCCTTCACTACGGACATCAAAACCCGCAATGATCTACACCGGGAACTGAAGGCTGTTTCGTTTCTGAAGAGGAGTGCCCCATCTGGTGGCGATGAACGTAAAGGTTCTGACGCGAAGAGGAACCGCCCGAATTGGCTCAACACTGGGCCCAAATGTTTCAACTGCGGGAAACCGGGACACAGATTGGTGCATTGTCGCCTGAGAAGAGTCCTAAAGGCACCTGAAGAGCAATCAAGATCGACGGCATCTAGCAGTGGCAAGAGTAACCAGGCACCAGGGAAAGCCGACTGGATCACTTGCTTCAATTGTCGTGAACGAGGACACTACGCATCCAACTGTCCTAAGAGGGACGCCAAGGAGGCACGCAGCAGCACGGCGATTGATCCCGCCAGGGAGAAGCGAGTTGATGTATGCCTTGTGGACGCACCTGCTGGATGGACCTGCATTCTGGTGAGCAATTTGATTTTTATTATGACTCTGGTGCGGAATGTTCGATTGTTAAAGAATCTGTATCCTGTAAATTTAGTGGTAAACGAATTTATGGAAATGTGACATTGACTGGTATTGGACAGACTTCTGTAAGGTCGACTGTACAAATGTTGACTACTGTTGAGATTGATGGGATTATTTTTGAAATTCTTTTCCACGTTTTACCTGACAATTTTTTGCGACATAAAATCATGATTGGACGCGAAGTTTTATCAATTGGTCTAGTAGTTCATATGTCGTCAGATAAGATACGATTTGAAAAAATACGGACAGTTCTGACATGCGACGTGATTGTTGACTGTAAATTTGACTTTGATACGATAAACACGGACATTTCCCCTGAAAGAAAAACTGAACTGTTGGATATTTTGTTATCTTTCAAAAATAGTTTTATTTCTGGTATACCTACATCCCCTGCAGACAGCGAACCCATGCAAATTCGCCTTATAGATCCTCATAAGACTGTGAATCGACGCCCTTATAGGTTGAGCCCCGAGGAACGACAAGTTGTACGAAGTAAAATTGATGAGTTGCTTAAGGCCAATATAATTCGCTGTAGTTCATCACCATTTGCAAGTCATATTCTTCTCGATAAAAAGAAGGATGGTACAGATAGGATGTGTGTGGACTACCGCGAACTTAATGATAATACAGTACCTGACCGTTTTCCATTACCGTTAATCTCTGACCAAATAGCGAGGTTGCATGGAGGTCATTTCTTTACAATTTTAGATTTGGCTTCAGGATTTCACCAAATCCGCATTTCAGCTGAATTTATAGAGCGTACAGCCTTTGTGACGCCCGACGGGCAATTTGAGTATTTGACCATGCCATTTGGACTTCGAAACGCCCCTTCGGCGTTCCAACGAGCTCTCATTCATGCACTTGGAAATTTGGTGAATACCTACGTAGTAGTCTATATGGATGACGTACTCATCGTTGCGGAAAACGCTGACGAGGCGCTTGAGCGACTTCAGATAGTGCTTGGGGTGCTTTCAAAGAAAGGATTTTCTCTTAATTATAAAAAGTGTGCTTTCCTAAAACAAAAAGTGGAGTACCTTGGGTTTGAAGTCAGTCAAGGGCAGATACGGCCTAATCCTCGCAAGGTTAGTTGTTTGACTTTGTTGCCACCACCCCAGACTGTGACGCAATTGCGTCAACGTCAGCGACGTATTTTCGTCAATTCATAGCAAGGTTTTCTCAGATTATGGCCCCGCTATATGCCTTGACTTCCGGTAATGGTCGGATCGAATGGAAGTCAGAATATGAGACAATAAGACAACAGGTAATTTCTATTCTAACTAGTCAGCCAGTGTTATCAATTTATGACCCAGCACTAAAGACGGAGTTGCATACGGATGCGAGTGCTATTGGATATGGAGCTGTTCTTATTCAGATAAGTGAAGGTAAGTTACATGCTATTGCTTATTTCAGCAAGCGCACAACTGCTGCAGAGTCCAAGTATCACTCGTACGAGTTGGAGACTCTCGCTGTTGTCAACGCAGTAAAACATTTCCGACATTATCTGCATGGTCGCAAATTCGACGTGGTGACTGATTACAGTTCACTGCAGTCTACCCGTAAGAAAACAGACTTGACACCACGTGTTCACAGATGGTGGGCCTTCTTGCAAGCCTTCGACTTCGACATTGTTCATCGTAGCGGCAAGCGAATGTCACATGCAGATTTCTTTTCAAGAAAACCATTACCAGACGACGGAAAGAGCGCTATTATTGAGAAGGTAAGCTGTAAACAAATTAATTTAGCTGAACTGAATGACAACTGGCTGATTGCGGAGCAGCAGAAGGATGTTGAGCTTTCAAAACTCATATCTGACTTGAAGGACGGAAAACTTCCTCTTGATCTGGCTAAGACCTACGAGCTTCGGTCCAGTGTTCTGCATCGGAAAATTCAGCGACGTGGTAAGACTCGGTGCCTGCCAATAATTCCTAGAACGTTCCGGTGGTCCATCGTCAACAATGTACACGAAGGGTTGCTGCATTTGGGATGGGAGAAGACCTTAGAAAAAGTTTACGAGCTTTATTGGTTCGACAAAATGACGAGGTTTGTACGAAAGTTCGTGGATAGCTGTGCCACGTGCAAAATCTCTAAGTCACACTCTGGCAAAGTACAGGTAGAAATGCATCCCATTCCTAAGGTAGCTGTACCCTGGCACACCATACATATCGACGCTACGGGAAAACTAAGCGGCAAGAATGACCGGAAGGAATATGTGTTTGTGCTTATAGATGCATTCACCAAGTACGTGTTACTTCACCATACTCTTAACATCGACACAGCTAATAGTATCAAGGCTTTGAAATCCAGTGTCTCACTATTTGGTGCGCCCAGCCGTGTAATCGCTGACCAAGGTAGGTGCTTCGCTAGTAAAGACTTCAAGGACTATTGCGAGTCTGTTAACATTAAGCTTCAACTAATAGCGACAGGTAGTTCGAGAGCCAACGGCCAGGTGGAGCGCATCATGAGCACATTGAAAAACATGCTTACTGCAATAGAAACCAGTAGTCGCTCGTGGCAGGATGCTTTGCCTGACGTCCAGCTGGCTCTCAACTGCACGATGAATCGAGTCACGCAAGCTAGCCCATTAGAACTTCTCATCGGGAAGGTTGCGAGGCCTTTAGATGTCTTATCAGTAGCTGACGACGACCCCGAAATCGACATTGAGCAAGTAAGGTTACAGGCTGTGGAGAATATGGAGAAGGGCTCAGCTTACAATAAGGTACGTTTTGACTCTACCAAAGCTAAATTAAAACCATTTACTATTGGAGACTTTGTACTGCTGCAGAACGAAGAACGAAATCAAACAAAGCTCGAACCTAAATACAAAGGACCTTTTAAAGTCATAGAGGCACTAGAAGGAGACCGGTATGTACTTAAAGCTCTCAATTCAAATCGGAAATACAAGTATGTACACGACCGTCTTCGAAAAATGCCTGACAGCGACAATTTTGAAGACAAGGACTTTGATACCGACTCTGACCATGACTCTAGCAAAACTGATGAGACGAGACCGGTTGACGATGAAAGTGTTAGATCTTACGTGAGGAAATAAAAGATTCAAATGTAGTATGCAAGTGACTCAGATTGCGTACATTGCGATGTTGATTGTGGATGCGAGCCTAAGTGTTTACTTAAGGTTAGTGACCAACGTCAGCGTGGCAATGAAGGTAATCGCTAAAGGTGCTAAATAAAGGCGATGTGTTGAGGTCGGGTACCGGATGGAGGTCCCGTTGGATTGCCGGATGGAGGCAATGTGATGTGTTGAGGTCGGGTACCGGATGGAGGTCTCGTTGGATTGCCGGATGGAGGCAATGTATTGTATGTGACGAGGCTGGGTACCGAACAGAGCATTGCATACTAGATTTGGTCGGAATGTTTCATGAATTGGTTTGAAAATTCATGTTTATTAAAAAGTTGTTGATTTGGATGTTGAAATTTCCTTTATAAGATTTGATGAGAATATGTGAATCAGAATAAAATTGTGTTTTTTTTAATCGTGTGACTTTATCTCCCGACATCTTGGTCAGGAAGGCCGAGCAAAGGACGTCTTACTTTCCATCACGAGGACGTGTGAATTGTCAAGATGGCCGTGTCGCAGAATCAACAAAGAGTCACAATTATTAGAATCGCTATTGATTAACATTAATTTAGAACAACGCCATCTATTATCGTTTGTCGGAAACGTCAAGCAGTGTGCTTGGGTGAGGTCGGTACGGAGCGTGGCATGTTTGACGGCTGTCAGCTGTCATTCCTTTTGACATTAGACGCATTGGATTGGAGAGACGCCACCAAAGAGTACAATATATAGACGCAACTTTTGAGTTGGACACGAAGGCGAGAGGTCGTTCTGCCAGCTCGTACCGAACTTACCGCGTTTCCGTAATTTAATCCATTTCCATCGCCTTGATCATTTGAGATTTTGTTGATTTGTTATCGAGAGTGAATTAATAGACGATTGTAATTAGTGTTGAGACAATTATTTCATACCTACACCATGTCGCACTTGGATTCTGATGACGAGGTATCCCAAATGGGTGAACTACCTTCGTTATACATGATTATGCACTGGTGTGTAATATTGTTTCATTTTTTTTATTAAAAATAGTTTCGCGTTTGACCACCATCTCACCTGATGGTAAGTGATGATGTGGCGGAAGATGGATAAATGATAAATGATCTTTATTTTGCAAATTGGTTATTAAATAACACTTTTACACGTCATTTTTTTCCGTAATGATTAACTAGATGAGGCCAGTGTTTCCTAACTGACTACCCTGAGAAGAAACACCGAAACAAACTCAGGGGTCCGTCTCTTTTAAAGTCCATACAATCTACACTTATTTAAGTATATGGGAACCTTGTAGGTTTCAGTCTGAGGCGGTCTTTTGAAGAAAGATGCTCACAGATTTGAGTGGGCCTGTCCATACAGTGCAAGCATTTGTCAAATGACGTATAGCTCAACTTAGAACAAGGAGCTTAACGATTTGTCGAACAATACCAAGGTAAGGACCTTTGGGTAGGCCGCAAAAAGCACTCAAACTGCCAGACAAGTTATTATGTTTAAATCCAATAAAAAAAAAAAACAAAAAAACCTACATAGTGCACATATTCAAGGGAGCACGCTTACCTATAAGTATCCTATTCACTCTTGACTTAAAGACTCCTAGGTTATAGTTATCGGGAAACACAGACTCCGGCAGGGAATTCCACTCCTTAGCCGTACGCACAATGAAGGTATTCCCAAAACGTTTTGTGCGTATGGGTGGGATGTCCACCATGTAACGATGGCGCTTCGCCGTTTGCCTCGTAGTCCGATAGTTTTAGATTATCGCCGTTATTTACATATCTTAAATTTTTCGGTTTTTTTACCAGGTACGTTTTATTTGAGCTCTGATAACTTCCTACCTACTTTATCTTTCTGTGATTATGACGTTTTCAATATTACCAAAATACCGGGTCCCAAACAAAAGGCACGCTATTTATATAAGTAATGCTGTTTCGTATTAACTAAATTCAGAACTAATGAAATATGGAAAGTCTAAAATAAAGTATTTACTATTGAGTCCTAAACTTCCACTGAATCGTCAAGTCTTATGTCTAATGCAACGGGTGGGATTGCCTATAAAATTTACGATGAGATATAATAATTTACCGCTGAATAGACTAGAAAATACAAAGTCACTCTGAAGGGTAACCGAAAAGACAATGCTTGGTGACGGCCATTCGGTTCAACACCTAAATTGAAGTAACTACATAAATAAATTGTTCAAAAAATATTTACGTTTGCGTTCAACAGTTCCATTGCATCATCAAGCCCAAGGTCTAAAGGTACAGGTAATCCTGTACCTTTAGACCTTGGGCTTGATGATGCAATTAAATTAAATTGTATTGCAATCGAATTAATATTCGATTGCAATACAATTTAATTTATCTTTTATTTTGGGGTAGGAAAAGCAACAAATGACTTCTCCCGCTCTGGGTGGAAGAAGGGAGTTATAGACTTCTACTGACTGAAAATCCACCCTGTTTCATCAGCAGCCCTTAAGTTCCGGGGCCGTGGTATCTCGTTCTTAATTATTTTATGTAAAATAAAATAAACTTTGTATTAAAAAATAAACCCGACTTACAAAAAAACACTGCAAAGAGAAAAATTACTTTAATTACGGCATTCATTGTCAAAAACGATATTACAAAACCAAAGACACCGACTCACGAAATCAAAGTTATTTTTCACTTTGCAATGTTTTTTTTTAAGTTTGATTATATCTCGCTTTTTAGTGGGTCGGTTTGTCATTTACCTACTTTAAAAGCCTAAATGTCAACTTTTTATCACCTTTTGCAATATATTTCATTATCCGATGCAGGGACGATAATTGTTGAGTTCTCTTGGTACTTCACAATCAGCTCCACTTCACCATATGCAGTGTGACGGGCATAAAGTCTTTAAAATTTTTATTCAAGTAATCGAATCACAACCCACGAAATACTTATTATAGGTGTGCCTATAACATTAGAGAAGTTCCCTCGATTTCTCCATGATTTCGTCATCAGATTCTAACTTGATGAGAATGGAACTCACCTTGAATTAAAACCTTTCAAACATTGTGATCGGATTCAGTATTTTAATACTTTTTGAGTATATTTTAGTAAGTTTTCCAAGAGTCAGTATTTTTAAAGGTATATTGTCGGAAGCCAGTATTTTTGGGTATATTTTGGAAAAATGTTATGGCAATACCATAGCCATGTCATAAAATTATTAAAAAAAAACTGCATACAATGATGTTCAGGGGAATTTCCGGATTTAGTCTATATTTCATTTTGGAGCAAAGATCAGTAAGTTACAGATAGGACATGACAGGTGGGCCCCCTAGAATTACAAATAGTATCGATTCATCTAGTCACAAAATGATTTTCTGTTCTGCACTTGGCTTAATCTTTAAAGGTTTGGTTTCAAACTTTCAAATTGAAACTTAGGGATTTTCCCTAAGTTTATAATGTACGTGTTCCTCGTAATATAAATAGAGCGCGCGATTTTTTGTTGTCATTTTACTTCATGTTAATACGCTGTTATCTGATACGCAATTCAGAATCCAGAAAACATTCACACAACAGTTTTCAGCAAAGTTATTTGGTTAAATGGGAACAAATTCCGGAGTTTTCTTCGTGGCTTTCAATAGTTATAAAGATGACGAGTACGCTGCGTTTTGTAAAGCGTGCAATGTGAAACTCCAAAGTAGATTAGCATTTATAAAACAACATGCAAATACTTTTTTTTTAAATTCTTTATTTTTATAGGAACTTTTACGCATAGCGTATGTCAGTTCCATCGTACCCTAAACATACATACATAAGGCAATTATATACTATAAGTAGGCCATAAATTTGAACAAAACCTTCGCATCATCTCCATTCGGCTGGGACAAGATTTTATGAAATATGCCTACGTCATGCAAATACTGAAAAGCATAAATCGAACTTGAACAAATATAAAGGACAGTCGAAGGTAAGCTTAACTTGTTTTTAGTTTTTAGTAAAATTAGAATTACTGTACCTAAAGTCGAGAACTTCGGAGGTACTTTATTTAGTGTATGATCATAATGTATAATTTATGTTTTTACTTGTTTCCAGGTTGACACATTTTTCAAAAAGGCACCACTGAAAGACGAAGTCAAGAAAGCGGAGCTGCGTTTATGCGGTTTTCTTTCAGAACACAACATCTCTTTTAGAGCTATGGACCATCTTAGTGATGTTCTAGTGAAATATTTTCCTGACTCTGCAATTGCAAAAGAATTTTCCTGCCAGAGAACCAAAGCAGCACCTATAACGTTTTAGGACCCGAATTTGCAAAAGTTATGATTGAAGATATACTTCGTACTATATCTCCGTCAGGTAAACCAGTATATTCGATTATAATCGATGAAAGTACAGATGTCACCACATTCAAAGTGTTGGCGATAGTAATCAAATACTTCTCTGAAACCTAATTCGTTGCTGAAACCAAATGTAAAGTACAAACCAAATTCCTTGATTTAGATGAGTTAAGTGGTGAGACTGCAGATCATTTATTTGATTCTTTGTCATCAAAGTTATCCGAGTTAGGTTTAGATATAAAAGACGTGATGGGGTTCGCTGCTAATACTACGAATGTGATGTTTGGTCAACACTCTGGCATTGTTACAAAAATTAAAGAAGTGAACCCAAAGTGCTTATTCATAAAATGTGTTTGTCATTCTGCAGCATTAAGTGTTAGTCATGCTTGCAAAATACTACCTAGAAATTTAGAACAGATAGTAAAAGAAGTATATGGATGTTGTTCTCAAAGCAGCAAGCGTCAAAGAGAATTTGTTGAGTTCCAAAATTTCACTGACACTGAAAAACATAGACTACTGCGTCATTACGATATAAGATGGCTATCGCTCACAGAAATTATTTATCTATGCTATCGCTTCATGCTTGTGTTAATAGAATAATTGAGCAATGGAGGGCACTGCAGTAGTTTTTCAAGACCAATATTTGAGTGATCGCATTATGTCATCAGAATTTTTGTATCATTCTTTTAATAATTATATAAACAAATTATACATTTACTTTTTAGACTACATTTTGCCGATTGTAAACAAATTTAATATAATTTTTCAAGGCGACTACCCGTGCATTGAAAGATTATATGATGATGCTTCTAGTATGTACTTGTCGGTTTTGGGTTGCTATATAAAAACTAATTATATAAAAAAGCACGGACAACGTATTTACATTAGACCCAAAATCTAGTGTGAATTATTTGCTATTGAATAATATGTACTTAGGGATTCAAGTGGGTCAAGAATTAATTACACATAGGGGAAACATAAACATGAAAGAACTAATTGCTGATTTTTTTCAGAAAGTGCCAATCTTTTTTAATTGAATTGAGCACGCAATTGAAATCACGTTTGCCTTTTGAAGATCAAATTTGTCGAGAACTGAAATTTCTTGACCCACACACTGCCGTGAATAAAGAATTTAGTAGTTTAAGAAATGTTATGGAAACTTTCCCATACGAAGTACAGCCAGAACAAATGCAGATAATTGACGAAGAATATAGAACACTCAAACGTGATCACGAAGTTAGTAATTTATTACAATCTTCGAGTACTGGCTCATCCCTTTCGTGTGAACAATTTTGGTTGGAAGTTGGGAAAATTTCTAACTGTGATGGTACATTAAAATACAAGAATATAACTAGTTTCAGTAAATCTCTGTTATGTATACTAGTGTCGAATGCTGCATGCGAGCGCATATTTTCACAGATCAATTTAATAAAAACGGAACAAAGAAACAGATTCATAAACAAAAATATGTCTGCAATTTTAAAAAACCAAACAAGGTATAAAAGATGAAGGAGGCTGTGTAAATTTTAACCCATCAAACAGAATGTTAAAATATAATTCTAATATTTATTGCGATGATGACGATGATTAATAAATAAAAATATGTTTTGAAAATCAGTATTTTCAAAACATATTTTTACGACCAAAAGAGGAGGTTATCTATTCGACGCGTATATTTTTTTTTTAATGTATGATCACCGATTACTCGAAGACGGCTGAACCGATTTGGAAACTTCTTTTTTTGTTTAAAAAGGGTATACTTTGAAATTGGTCCCATTGTCACCAGGTCAGGATCTGATGATGGGATCCTGGAGTAATCGAAGGAACTCTTCAAATATTATAGGCACCCCTATGGCGTTTTGGGTATTTCTTATAGTAACTTGTGCAGTTGCTCTCAAAAAATACCATTTGGGGAAGTGGAACTGATGCCCCCCGGCTGACCCCGGGCAGGGTGGGAGGGACTGTCAGACTTTTACTGACTAAAATCCACGGTGTTCCTTCAATAACCCTTTACGTACCGGGGTCACGGTACCGGGATGAGTCCCACGACCCCGGCAGGCTTCGGCCCTCTACGGGGGGGCCTCGTCATATTGCTGACGCTCTTTGAGGCGCGCGTGGAACACGACGCGCCGTCGACCCGGGCATGGTCCATGGTCGGACAGCGAGTTGCCCTTTATTCACTGTCCGCATGCCCGCGCCTACGGTGGCCGGAGATCGTCGGTCGACGTCCGACGCCGTGGGCGTCTACCACTGCGGCTGGGCTGGAGGGAGGACGCCATCCTCTCCCTCACGCGGCCCGCCTCCTCCTTCGGAAGCATGACTGCTTCGCAGAAGGAGGCGACCGCTTCCCACTCCCTCTCGCCCCGCAGCATGGCCTTGACCAATGCCGGGCGCGAGAGGTCTCCGCCTATTGCCGCCGTGAGGACACGTCGGTGCTCTGCCCAAGCGGGGCAGTCCTGCACCGTGTGCTCGACTGTGTCCTAAGGGCGACCCTCGCAATGGTGACACCCAGGCGTTTCCTCCTTTGCCATCAGACACAGGTACCTCCCGAAACTTCCGTGTCCGGTGCGGACCTGCGTCATGCGGTAGGTCAGGACGCCGTGACGCCGATCTAGCCACTCCTCAAAGAGGGGTCTTACCGCCGCAATTGCGGCGTGCCCGACCCCATACACCTTAGTGTCAGAGTTTTTAGAACGCCTCAAGGGCCTCTGACGTGGTCTATTTTAACGACCACCATTTGGCGATCGGGACCACCGGCTTATACGTGTCTTCCGAAGCACGGAACCATCTTTTTATCAGACAATCAGGTGATTCAGGCCTGCAATGATGGACAATAATGCTGTGATGATATTGACTTGGTTTTATCGACTGTTGATTCTATTTATGGATTTAAATAATCATAATAGCCGTAAATGTGACACAGATTATTACATTTATGTCATAAAGGACAAAGCGGGTTGAAATAAAACTCAACACAAGGATGGTATAATAATCTTTATTCAAATTAAAGCCTATGTTAAAAAATATTGTCAGTTTTCCATGAGCTTTATCGATATAATTTCGACCTCACTACTGTTTTGTGGGTTTAAAGGATGAATTCGAAGCTTGGCGCTGAGGGCACGCTTTTGCTTTTTTGACGTGGCGGTCAAAAGGTTAAAAGACTGATATAATTATAAATCTTGTATGATTTGAAACAAACTTTAAAAGAATCAGATTTCCAATGTTGGAACTCAGTTCCGGAATTGAGAACCTTGCGATATTGCTTGCCCTACTCGCGCCGTACTAAATGGAGCTAGCTTAACATGGGCATGGTTATTTATTGTAATTTAGAGCGTTTTTAAAATCATGTTATTACAAAATTATCGCATTGTCAAAAACTATTTATTTGAATTCTTCATAGAACAAAGTTTTATGAAGTTAAGAAAATTACGCCTTATTAAATGCGAATAATCGCGATAAACTTAAAGCTATAGCACTTAAAAATAGACAACAGTTTTTTTTCTAAAAAAACGCAATAAATAATCATGAATATTGAACATTAATAGACAAATCAAGTATATGTCTTATACTATCCATATTTTTTTTTCACCTGAATTTGTGAACATTAGTCATAGATTCCAGAATCTGAAGTTGACTCCACGATGATTTTTCAGTAAACTACTTTTGGTAGATTACTCACCACAAAGCGATGCAGATGTTTTAAGTAAATGTAAATCTATAAAAAGCTTCATTCGTTTCATTCATTCATAGTGTTTGATCGTACCCAAAAAAAATCCCTATGCTGTTTATTATGTAAACTGATCAAGAAATGCATTTGAAATGCAAGACTAGAACACCCAAGTGTCTATTTCATATACTTTTTATTACATAAAATAATAAAACTAAAGTGACCTTAAAAAATGTTAAATAACTTCTGTAAATTTAATGAACCAAGATAATGTGTTCAAATAAATACAGTCTAATGAAGAACCTTTAGGCAGTTTTTATTTTTAGAAAATCACCTCTAGATACCAAGTAATTTAATTTTTTTTCATATTTTCGGAGTTATTTTTTTTTCTCCATAAAAACTCAAAAGTGCGAGTTGTGACTAGCATAGAAATTAGTGTTGCCCAAACGAGAGTCTCGCAAGAGTCGACGGTAGTTGAGATCTCAGAACAATGTAACAGGTTACATTGTACAGGTGAGATCTCAACTACCGTTTAATAAATAGCAATAGGATAATCGCTAATTGCAAGACTCCACAACTTTTTTTTTCACACAACGCCATCTAGTCCCAAACTAAGCAGAGCTTGTGATATGGATACTAGACAACTGATAAACATACATATATATTTCTAAATACATACATATTATAGATAAATTACACCCAGACAAAGAACAAATGACCGTGCTCATCACACAAACATTTGTCCTAGGTGGGAATCGAACCCACAACCTTGCGCATAGCAGTCAGGACCACTGACCACTATACCAACGGGCCTGTCACTCTTGCGAGACTCTCGTTTGAGCAACACTAATAGAAATATTCCTCGTAATAAGGCCTATCACTGATAAAAAAACCACGTTCCACTATTGAAGCTCGTAGGAGGAATTAAGTTTCAAAACATAGTGATTAGGGTTATCACTCAACTTGACCTTTCATTTTATTTCAAAGTCAAAGTCCAAATATGTATTGCATGCAATTTATTTGGTTAAGGGCCGTAGGATAGGTTAACAAGTAACTCAACCTCCGACAGATGTCGTCTAGCGCTAAGGACACACAATAAATCTTTGTTTTCTCCACCATTCGAATAATGTGCGGGTTAGAAAGTAATTTTGCAAGGATTAATGAATGTTTCACATGATCAAAATCTTTTTCATTTCCAATAAAATTCATACAAAAGGAGCTGTCAAATTCTTATCTGACACACCTACATAAGACCAAGTGTTTTTTTTTATGTATTAATTATTTTCTTAATTATTTTTTTTTCGATGAAGGGTCACATGTAGCACGGGAAGGGGTTCACCCTCATCAGGCTTAAGCTAAAACCCCGTGCTGATACATGTAACCTAGAGGAACGGGGCTGAGGCACCATGGAGCCGTTACAGACCCATGGCGCCGTTTTGCCTCGGCAGGGGCTTACGCTATCTGCTTGAGGGATGTCCATCTGGGCCCCGACCGGAGGAGTTACTGTTAGGGGGGCATGAGGGTGCCAACCCTCATGTTGGTACACGAGTGGCAAGCGAAGCTGTGGATTGTGCCACAGCCGGTACTTTTCTAACTCCGGAAGTATCCGCAAATACGCTAGGAGGTTGTACGCGATTACACATTTTTGAATGCTTCTGTGAGGAAAGCAAAAAATATAAAAAGAACAGTTCACCTGACGAACTAACATCGCATTTATCGCTCATAATTTACAGAGAAATAGGTCACCATCTTAAAGATCTCTCGGATAGCGAAAAAGATAGACTCATTGGCGAAATTGTTAAGCCATTTCTCAGAAAACCTTGAGAATTTATAAAGAATGTATAAGGAACAAAACGGTTCAAGGACAAACATGGGATTTTCTTGAACAAACAGTTCATCGACGATATACCAGCTGAATTCAAGAGGGAGGCTGCGGATTGTGAGACATCCAGTTTGGAGTGTACTACTTCACAACTTCCGGAAGCAACCAGTGATCCATCCAGTTTAGAATGTAGTAATTCAGAACTTCCGGAAGCAACCAGTGATCCATTCTATTTGGAGTGTAGTACTTCACAACTTCCGGAAGCAACCAGTGATCCATTCAGTTTGGAGTGTAGTTCTTCACAACTTCCGGAAGCAACGAGTAATCCATTCAGTTTGGAGTGTAGTACTTCACAACTTCCGCAAGTAACCAGTGATCCTAGTATAAGCTACAAACAAGACCTTAAAATCAGAAAACGAATCATGAAGTCACTAGAAGGCGAACCTCAGAGTGAAGTGATAAAATTTTTTTCTTCTACGGTCTCCCCAGATGATGGAAGCAGGATAACATCAAAAGCTTCAAAATATTTAGAAAAAGTAATAAAACTTTGTTTAGAGTCACCAAAGGGAGCATCCATGGTTTTAAAAAAAGTTTCGACAGTCACCAAACCTTATACACCAGAGGAAGCTTTAGGTGTCATTATTGATAGAAAACTGAGCGTGGAGACTTATAAACTCTTGCGGCGGGATTTGAATAGTCGAGGATACCCTGCCTACCCACCTTACCATGAAATTTTAATTGCAAGAAAAGCATGCTATCCAACTGAAAACTTAAAAGTTTCTGAAGTCGAAGCGTCAGTTTCGTTGCAGGGACTACTGACATACACTTTGCAACGAATTGTTCGGAGTTGTGAGGCTACTTTCATCGAATATTGCAATAGAAAAGGCACGCAAAGTATCTCAGCCGTATTTGAAGGGTCCTGGGGTTTTGATGCTGAGCTACCCTCAGGCCAATCATTATATAAGCAATGCTTCCCACAATCTGAAGAAGATATCTCCATCAACGAAAGTAGCCTTTTCGCCACAACTTTTATTCCTTTACGAATCGTAGTTGACAAACATTTCATTACCTGGCTCAATCCTACACCCCAATCGCATCGATTTTGTCGACCGCTGCACATCCAGTACAAAAAAGAATCAGGTGATCTTATACTTACCGAAAAAACATTTGTAGAAGAACAGATCAGAAGTTTGACACCAATAACTACACAAAATTCAGAAGGTCACAACATAACATTTGATTGTGACTTGACATTAAGCGTTATTGATGGTAAGGTCCTCAATATCATTACTGGAACATCTTCACAGTTAACATGCCCATTTTGTAAGCTTACGGCTAGTAATTTCAATGATTTAGAAATGTCTCATCAAAAACCAACCATAAAAGAAAATATGCGACATAGTATCAATCCACTTCATGCGTGGATACGTGTTTTTGAGTTTTTGTTGCACCTTAGCTATAATAAAAATTGGCCAAGTGCGAGTCAGACTCTCCCATGAAGGGTTCCGTAGTGACTATAATAATATATATTTATTTGACAAAAAAAAAACCTCACAAACTTCTTAAAACTAGCTTATTTACAATATTTACAACTACGCCAAATAACTTTGTTTTTCATAGTGTTTGTATGAATTACAAAGTTATACTTGCGGTTTTAGAAAATATGCTGTATCTCAGAAACTGCTAACCCAATCTCGTTCAAACCAAATTGATGTTGATTTGAATAAAATTTTATATTAAGATCTACAGCATATATATATTTTTCGATTTTTCACTCCATTATTATAGAAGTTAAAGGGGGGCACACACATTTTACAACTTTGGAAGCGTATTTCTTTTAAACTATTAACTTTATGAAAAAGTGGTTTTAGAAACCTCAATATCATTTTTAAAGACCTATATACAAATACCACACAAACATAGGTTTCATGAAAAAAATTATTTTCAGTTTCAGTTCCATGTATGGGGAGCCCCCTTTTATTTTAAATATTTTTTAAACCTTTTCTTAAAATCGGAAAGCGGTTTACAGAATACATCTATCTACCAAGTTTCACATGTATAGTCTTAATAGTTTCGGAATAAAATGGCTGTGACATACGGACGGACGGACAGACAGACAGACAGACAGACGGACAGACATGTCGAAACTATAAGGGTTCCGTTTTTTGCCATTCGGCTACGGAACTCTAAAAATGATCCATTGGTACAAAAATGGAGAATCAGTAAGGGTAGCACTGAAAGCCAAATAGTTGAGTAACGAAAGAAACGCATTCAGACTGAAATAAGAAAGTGGATTGGATTATTAGTGGACGTAGTGAAACCTAATGCCGGAACGACAAATGATAGCAATTCAGCCCGGAAAGCACTATAAGATAAATATCGTGGCACATTTACTGAGATTTTAGGTCTAGATGCATGGTTAGTCGACAGATTGCATATTATCCTTGTCACAATATCTTTTGACTATCCTATAGATGCAAAAAAGTTTGGCCATTTTTGCCGCACGCTCGCAGAAAAGTACGTCCAATTGTATAATTAGCACCCGATGACTGTCACTATTCACAAAATTCTAGTGCACGGAGAAGAGATTATTGAATCCAGTTCACTTCCTGTCGGGATGCTCTCAGAGCAAGCGGCCGAATCACGCAACAAATTCTGGCGGTCTGATAGGGAACGTCACTGCCGCAAAGTAAACAGGATATAAACCATGGTCGACCTCTTTCACCGTGCATTAGAATCATCAGACCCATTGATTTCTATGTCACACCATATTTTACGTCGAAGTTCATACAAGCGGCTTTGTCTGCCAGAAGCTGTACGCGAACTTTTAAAACCAATTCACGAAGAAAATTTGCAATTAGCAGGAGGCGAAGATGAAGACGAAGACTCATCATTGGATGGATCTGTTTCATTGGATGATGATAATGCAGATGATGATGGCTGCACGTTAATATTAAGCAACGAAAGCGATTTGTATAAGTAGACTATTTATTGGATGTGGTTCTAAAATAAAAAGTTTATTAACCAATGATGTTTTAAAGTAGTTTAGTGCCAGTACCATGTTGAAATTTATGTATTATTTAAAAAAAATATACCTATATTTGTTTGACCTTTAAGCGACAACCCTATTTCGTACCATTTGACCTTTGAACTAAATGGCACATAATTCCCAAAGGCCGCAATTGTGCAACGTGGTTTTTTTATCAGTGATAGGCCTTATTACGAGGAATATTTCTATGCTAGTCATAAGTCGCATTTTTGAGTTTTCATGGAGAAAAAAAATAAAAACGAAAATCTAAAAAAAACAATTACTTGGTATCTAGAGATGATTTTCTAAAAATAAAAACTAAAAAAAAGCGCCTAAAGATTCTTCATTAGACTGTATTTATTTGAAAACACTATCTTGGTTCATTAAATTTACAGAAAATATTTAACATTTTTTTAGGTTAAAGTTCACGTAAGTTTTATTATTTTATATTATAAAAAGTATATGAAATAGACATTTGGGTGTTCTAGTCTTGCATTTTAAATGCATTTCTTGATCAGTTTACATAATAAACAGCATAGGGATTTTTTTTGGGTCCGATCAAACACTGTGAGCAGGCGATTGAATTCTTAGAAATTCGCGAGAAAACGCAAAATGGCTCTTAATATAAGTTCTTTAGTCATTAATGACAATTGATTTTCTCAATAATTAAACTAAATACAGATACTGGTACTTTTATCTCGTCTGCATTAAATAAGTCAGTATTGTTCTTTCACAGTTTTCATTGGATTTTAATACAAAATATATTTTTTTTGTCGTGTCGTATTATCGTGATCAGTTAATACTTGTGTGTATTATTTGTACGATATCAACTCATGCGCATTACGAACAATAACATAAACAAAACATCGATTAAAAATATCGATTAAAAGAAAAAGAGTACACGCGCTGGCGGTTTCTATTGATATCGTATACAATCGTCGCCGTAGCGCCGCTGCGCTCCCATATGAGAAATATTGTAAATACCTACTTGCGTGTATAAATTGTCTACAATACTAATCAAATGAGTGACGTCACGTCGTGCATTTTGTGTTTTAAAATCACACACATCCAAAAATTGAGATTAGCATTGTCGGTTTATCAACTTCTATCGTACTCTAGTAGTTAATAAGTACCTACATAAATAAAGTAGGTCGCGTACCTAGGCAAATTTTATTTAATTAATGTAGATTAATTCCATCAAAAGAAGAACATAATTCACAGAATATTATTTATATAATATCTACATTTTATTGCTACATAAGCACACTATACCTATCTGGTAACGCATCTGTTTTATTAATCGTCCAAAGAATCATTATTTTTATCAAAGAATTTTCTAAGCCTTTATCGGTATTTCGGCGTGTGCTTATAAATAGTAGTATTTATTTCAATTTTAGTAATTCTAAATTGAGGTTCGCTTCGAGTTTAATGTAATAATTGTTTTTATTCTAATCCTTGTTGTTCTCGGACTGATAAGTTTACAATTTGACATGAGTGACGAATATTCAAATACAGTCAAGTTAAGGCGGTACCCTGAGCAAATAACCTTGAGCATTCGTTCCCCCTTTGCCGCACCCCACCTCTATAATACTTCGTAAAACATTACTAGCGCCAACTGGCGAGCAACTTACGAATACAAGTAAAACCCACAGACAGAATTCACAGATATGGCAATAAATAAAATAAAAAAATCTTTCTATGAATGATTGAAATGGTGCGCATAAATAATTTTGGTCATGAATTCAGTGACTATATACCTACTTACGTTCATGAAAACTTTTAACTTTCGGAATGAATAACGAAAAAGCGATGCCACTCCATGCGACTTTCTCTCTTACAAAAATTGCCTATAACAAAATCTAGGGTCAAAATCAAAATTAAAGATGGCGCCACCAAAAATTTGCACATTGGTCGTCATGAGTGTCGTTTCCATGATGTTCGAGGGCAATGACAACGATTATGGGGTCAAAATCAAAATTCAAGATGGCGCCTCCATAAATTTGCAAATTTTTCGTCATAGGTGTCGTTTCCATGATTTTCGAGGGCGACGATAACGATTATGGGGTCAAAATCAGGATTCAAGATGGCGTACGCCACCAAAAACTTGCACATTTTTCGTTATGGGTGTCGTTTTGGTAGTTTTCGAGGGCGCTCAATACGATTATAGGGTCAAAATCAAATTTAAAGATGGCGGCACTAAACATTTGCAAATTTTTCGTCATGGGTTTCGTTCCCATGGTTCTAAAGGGCGTTGTAAAAGACCATGAGGTTTAAATAAAAAAACAAGATGGTACTACCGAAAAGGAGATAGTTGATTGATAAAAATCGTCACGTTAGGAAAAAGCGTTATGCCTCCTCCATGCGACTTTCTCTCACTGCTCCTTTCTATTATGTGTGTGCGTGTGAGTATTGAGATTCGGGCAGACGAGCCATTGTGCACCACTGGTAGTATATCCTAAATTCTGAACTAATCTTCGTTCCTAACGGGGTACACATTTTTGTACACATTATTTACAAGTATTCATGGCGCTCTATAATAAATATCATGCGTTGTTTATTTTTATGATTAAAGGTGAGTTACCTGTAATTCAGACTGTGATAAAAGTATAAAAATAATAAATAAATAACAAAGTCAATTTAATCATCATTTATTACTATAAAGAAAGTACCTTTATACAAATTATTATTAACTATTTCTAGTTAACATATCCCTAAAATGTAAATAACGAATACATGTAGACATATGGACGTTAGAAGGTTCTCGTCACCTTCACTTCTTTTGTTTGTTTCTGTGTTTTCAGCTTCCGTCAAGTCTCCCGTAAAGTTCCCTCATAAACTGCAAAAGAAATGTTTTGCATAATGATAACAGATTTTTAAGGTTTGGGTGACTATTGAAGGGCTGAGATATACTTGAAAAAAAAAACAAAAACCTTACAAATTTCTTAAAACTAGCTTATTTACAATTTTTACAACGACGCCAAATAACTTTGTTTTTCATAGTATTTGTATGAATTACAAAGTTATATTTGCGGTTTTTGAAAATATACTGTATCTCAAAAACTGCTTACTCGATCTCGTTCAAACCAATTTTGGTTGAAAGTTTACATTAAGGTCTACAACATATGGTTTTTTTTTAGATTTTTCACTTCATTATTATAGAAGTTAGAGGGGGGGGACACACATTTTACCACTTTGGAAGCGTATATCTTTTAAACGATTAACTTTATGAAAAAGTCATTTTAGAAACCTTAATGTCATTTTTAAAGACCTGTCTATAAATACCACACACGTATAGGTTTCATGAAAGAAAATATTTTCAGTTTCAGTTCCATGTATGGGGAGCCCCCTTTATTTTAAATATTTTTTAAATTTTCTCTTAAAATCGGAAAGCGGTTCACAGAATACATCTACCTACCAAGTTTTACATGTATAGTCCTAACAGTTTCGGAATAAAATGGCTGTGACATACGGACGGACGGACAGACAGACAGACGGACAGACATGTCGAAACTATAAGGGTTCCGTTTTTTGCCATTCGGCTACGGAACCCTAGAAATGCAATATCAGGGCTTCCAAATACGAGTAGGTATGTAAAAATACCAGGGTTGAAAACCAGGGTTTCAAATACTCGTTGCGGTAATTGTTCTAACGAGACACCGTGACCCCGGAATGCAAGGTCAACAGAAGGAGCAGGGTGGGATTTTAGTCAGTAGAAGTCTGACACTCCTTTCCGCTCCACCCACAACGGTTGGAGTCATATGATGATTTTACCCCCCAGAAAAAAAAAGGGTTTCAAATACTTGAAAGTATTTGGTAGCAGTAAGTCTCGTTGACACCTGCCATCTTGGGTTTACATTTTGACTCGAAAACTATGGAAACCACAATCGTATCTGCAAAAAAGAACTACTTTGAACTTCCAAGTATTTTTCGTAAAAACGATTATATTCCTTATTCATATAACTGTACGGATCGATTTCCTATGCAAGTATTTTCATCTCTACAAGCCGCAGTGGCGCGGCGCGGCGGGGCGCACAGTGGGCCCGTACTGAAAATTAGTGGACTTAGGCAACAAAATTACAATATCGATGCGATTTTTTTTATATGACGTGTTATGATATTCCTGATAACTTTTATTCTTATAAAATTTCTTTTTAAGTTGATAGTTTGTCTGAAAGAAAAATTAATTAGATTTTTTTTGTATGGAGCGAATCACGTTTCATTTTTTTTTCTTTAATTGTGCTAATATGTTGGATGTGTGGCATGAGTATATGACAGCTAAGGTCATTCTCTATCCACTAAAAAAAAAGTCAGTACCGGCCATCCGCGGCAGCGCGAGTAATCATTCGGTAAAAAAAAATGTTTTGTAAGAATTTTTTATTGCCGTTCAAAATAAATCAAAGTATATTTTTGTCTCATTTGGCTGTTTTGACCTTTTTTAGTTAAATATATAGTTTTAATAGCGCATAGGTACTTATAATTAGTAATTCTTGTAGAGATTTAGTGATTATTGCATGTTATCGGTAGAGGTGCATTGTGATTGATGACTCATTTGTTTGTGCGCTCGGCTAAGCGCATAACTAATGAGTCATCGAAAAATGCTCGTCTCTGATTGGCTGAATAATTTTCACTCACTGTTATGTCCACTACTTGAGCAATTAACACTGACTATAAATATAAAGACATTCATTAAGTCCATCTAGTTTCGCTCTTGTCGCTTATTTGTGAACACAGTGAAATACTTTTATTAATATATTTACATTAGAACTATGGCTGGATTTTGTACCAACCTAGTTTTTTTTTTTGAGAAATTAAGAAGTTGCAGTGATCTGAAAAATGTTTCTATATGAAAGTATCATTTCTGTCTTGACTACCGAAGTTTCTGAAGAAGACAAGAACCGAATCAAGGAGTTCTGTCGACTTTTTTGTGTAAATCAAAATAAAAAGTGGATAGAGTCAAGTAGAAATCAGAAAAGCTTTTATGAATCGTGTAAGTAATCACAAGTGGTTTGAAAAAAAAAAAACATCAACTGGCCTGTTTGTGACAGTGTTGACCTAAGAAGTGAGACGGGATTTTCAGGCGCAGCCTTATCTGAGCCTGTGGATATAGATTCCCATGTTCCTACTCTTGCAGTATGTACTGCGGAAGCGGAAACATCTACAGAAAAAGAGCACAGAAAACCGTTCGAAGACTTAAGTAATAAGCAAAAAAAACGACGTTCTACTTCCATAGTAGAAGAAAACTCCGAGGAAGAGTTGCAGAACTGGTACATAACAAAATTGAAAGACAACGGCTAAACGAATCTGGCAAAAGTGGTAGAATACCTTTCTAGTAATCCAGATGCGCTATCCGAAGTAGACGAGCGACTATTCAAAAAGCAGAGCTTAAGTACTGTCTTTGAAGATAAATGTTTAGCTCTTTATACATCAGTTGCGCTCTCGAAAGGAGCTCACATTGAATTGCAAGCGCTATTGGACCACACTGTGGAGAGGATTTTACTATATATGAATTCTGTTGATAGGTCTCAAAATGAAGAACTCAAGTTGACCTGGAAATGGGGACTTGATGGTTCTTCGTCGCAGAGTAATTATAAACAGAAAACGTCAAACACAGCTACAGAGTTCGATGATTCATCAGTAGTCATGATAAGCATCGTCCCTCTTCGGCTAGTGTCTACTAGCCCATCATCTGGGAATGAAAATATAGTTTGGGAGAACCCCACACCTTGTTCAACTCTGTACTGTCGACCAGTGAAGTTCACTTTCACTTCGGAGACAGCTGATTTTATAAAGTCTGAAGAGTCTGAGATGAAAAAACAAATTGATGAACGAATATCTACACAGTGTGGAAATATTATTGTATCACATGAATTGCATATGACCATAATTGATGGAAAAGTGGCCAGTATTATTGCTAAAGTACCATCATATGCAACGTGTCCCATTTGCTTGGCAAAACCGAGCGAGATGAATAATTTAGACGCTTTGACTTCCAAACCACTTCGTGAAGAAATTTACAAACAAGGAATTTCTTCACTGCATATGAAGATTCGGTGTATAGAAGGTCTTCTCCACATATCTTATAATCTGGATTTTCAACGATGGACTGCTCGAGGCGAACATAAGGCTTTGAAACAAGCTAAAAAAATTACCACGCAACAAGAGTTTCGTGAGTAAACTGGAATGCTGATTGATATAGTCAAACAGGTATGTATTTAATTGTCGCTCTTTTTATGTTGTTTATGTATTATATCTCTATATATTGTATATTACAGTATTTTTTTCTCATTTTAGGGTTTCCGAACTACAAATGACGGGAATACTGCGAGGCGCTTTTTCCAAGATTACAAAAGATCATCCAGAATAACGGGAATTGACGAAAATCTGATTTTCAGATTTTCCGTTATTCTACAAGCCATATCATCAGGCAAAAACATTGACTGTGAAAAATTTAGAAGATACTGTAGATAAACAGCGGATGTGTACGTGCAACACTATTCGTGGTTCTACATGCCAGTTAGTGTACATAAACTTCTAATGCACGATACAGATATCTGTAACCACTTTGGTGTTTTACCAATCGGTAAGTAAAAAATAAATATAGTTTGATGTATTATTTGACTCGATTGCGTTTTGAAATTAAAATGTATGTACTTATTCGTTTTAGGTACCTTATCTGAAGAAGCTTCGGAAGCCCGTAATAAGGACTTCAGAAACGTCAGGGAGAGGATCACTCGGAAAACGGGGAGAATAGCAACAAACGAAGACATCCTTCATGGACTTCTAATAAGCTCTGATCCCCACATATCCTACATGAGACGAAACAGGTTCATAATGAGTTGTTGCCTGAATCAATTCAGTTGTTATAGACTACTGAGGCTCCCTGTGACTGTGAGATTATGGAGGAAGAAGTATTCCTCATAGCGGAGTCCGAAAATTTGCCGGACCCGTTAGCACTTCTGGAACAAGAAATAGTGTGATCCGGCTCTAGATTATTCCCACAAAAGCCCATCAGGGCTAGGAATATGACAAACAGCCCTTTTCAAGGCTAAAATTACTTCACAGTTTCATACGCTTGATTATGTAGATAATTATCAACGACTTGCCCGTACAAATTTAAATTATTTACAAATTAGTATAACCTGAAACTTATTACGATATTTATTCAACAATAGATAACGTGCAGTTAATAAAATAACACAGATAATTAGAGACAATAATTTTTTGGTGACTCGTTTGTAATGCCCTAACCAAGCGCACAAACAAATGAGTCAACAATCACAATGTAGGTGCTACCGATAACATAGCAATAATAACTAAATTTCTACCAGAATAATTAGTTATAAGTTATGCGCTATTAAAACTATATATTTAATAAACAGAAGGTCAATCAGCCTAATGGCACAAAAAATAAATTTTGAATTTATTTTAAAAGGCAAAAAATTTCATACAAAATATATTTTTTTACTGAATGATTACTCGTGCTGCCGCAGATGGTCGGTGCTGATTTTTTTTCGTGGATAGAGAATCACCCTAGCTATTATACAACGTGTAACGGAATAAACGCAAGACCTCAGACACCCCAATTAGAATATTAAATTATAGAACTAAAACAACATCTGTAATTTAATTTACTTAAAGAACACCCAGTTTTTTTAATGAAATGGTTGTCCTGACTGAACGTAAAACGTTCGAGCATACTACTCTATCCTTACGCACACACACTCATAGCGCACACTCGTGCGCTTGCCTACGTTGTAGATAAGAACAGAAAGCTACGCATTAGGTATGTATCTGTACGTTCATTGACCGAACATTACCTACGTAGTTTGATACTAATAATTTGCGATATTACCGTATAACTATTATTGCTAGTTGCCTAACTAGTTTGATTCCATCTTTCCATCACAATTACACAGGCTTTGGACTGACAGCTTCGAATGATTTGGTTTAATTACGTATACGGAAGTATTTTTAAATTGAGCAACTTTTCACCCCACTGCGATCTATCAGTGCCTACGGCAATACCTAAAGGCACCCGCGTCTTTTCACCCTCTACTAAGTCCTGTTTAAATTTTTATTAAGTACGTATAAAAAATATTCAAAGTCGGCGTGTTTAAAAGATTTGAATCATAATATTTACAGTACCTACTTAAAATCGTATTATGAAGGTATATACCTGAGGTATTACTAAATACTTCTTCTCCGTCCCCTTATTAAAAGATTTTCAAAATGTCCACCGCCTTGCTCGATACACATTATTGCACGTTTTTAACCGACTTCAAAAAAAGGAGGTTTACAATTCGTCTTGAACTTTTTTTTTATGTATGTTACCTCATAACTCGGAGATGGCTGGACCTATTTGGAAAATTCTTTTTGCGTTTGAAAGGGTATACTTTTTAATTGGTCCCATTGTCGTCACGTTTGGATCTGATGATGGGATCATGGAGAAATCGAGGGAACTCTTCAAATATTATAGGCACACCTATGGCGTTTTGGGTATTTCTTATAGTAACTTGTGCAGTTGCTCTTGAAAAGCACCATTTGAGGAAGTGGAACTGATGATGAAGACCCCAGATGGCCACCGAAACTACTCAATAATATGTATTTCGTTGATTGCGATTAGATTACTTGAATATGGATGTTAAGCACTTTATGTTCGTCACAATGCATATGGTGAAGTAAAGCTGATGGTGATGTACCAGGAGAACTCCTCAAAAATTAACGGCTCTGCACCGGGAAAAGCAATATTTTGTAAAAGGTGATAAGTAGTTGACATTTTGGCTTTTGTAACTAGATAAATTACAAACCGACCCACTAAAAAGCGTGAAAGAAAACTTTTTAGCAAAAAATAGAACCGACTTCCATATAAAAACACTACAAAGGCAAAAATAACTTTAATTTCGGAAGGCGGTGCCTTTAGTTTTGTATTTATTTTCGTTTTTGACACCGCCTTCCGAAATTAAAGTTATTTTTGCCTTTGTAGTGTTTTTATATGGAAGTCGGTTCTATTTTTTGCTAAAAAGTTTTTTCTTAAGTTAGTTTTTAGTTTGTTAAGCACCTCAGTTTCACATTTCACTTTAACAATCGCGAGTTTAATTTTATGTTTGGGGTCATCGACACCTGTTGCTTCGTTTACATACACGAGCGATTTTATTCGACCTCACAAAAAAAAAACCCACTGCACAGGTCCCCCACGACCTATCATCCAACGAGGGCCATATTCCGCATCAAGATGCCGTCGGACGTTCCACGTGAAATGCGCGGAAGATCCGCCGTGTTGGTAAAACACGTCTTGTAACAACGAGACAGGGACGTCCTCCAATAACTGGGGCAATACCTCTTGCAAGAACTGTAGGTAGGTATCGCCAGTCAACCTCGGTAAAAATAAAGGGCCGAATACGCGTGTACCTAGAACGCCCGCCCACACGTTCAAGGAAAACCTGTGCTGGAATGAGTCCATACGGGATGCATGTGGGTTTTCGTGCCTCCACAAATGCATGTTGTGCTGGTTGTAAATACCAACTCGTGTGAAGGTGCTCTCGTCCGTCCAGACAATGTTTTGTTGCCAGTTTTCCAACAACCATCTACAAAATTGTAGTCGTGGCAAATAGTCAGTCGGCATCAGCTCCTGACAACGTCGTAGGTGGAAGGGGTGTTCGCCATCAGCACGTAATGTTCTCCACACGTACATGTGGCTACAGTTAAACAACGGCGCTGCTTCCCTCGTGCTACTCCCTGGATTTTCATCGAAATAATAGAGAATGTTTTCCTGCAAACGACTAGAGCGCACATTCGTCCCTCTATCCATCGCCGTGTTAGGATAAAACGTTCCGGAGTCCCTCAGGCGCTGAGTTGCTGGTAGGTACCACGTCGTTCATTGAACACTCGACACGCTAACTCCACATTATCGTCGCAACGAGCCAGTGTCATTTTTAGCAATATCCAGTACCATTTCCGTGTACTGGATATTGCTAAACCTAAAATCCATCGCGTGCGTAAACAAGTAACAACAACAACAAATTTACGAAATCCACTTGTCAATGGCGGCACGCGACGGATGACTGATTTCGTTTCATATCGGGTGGGCGGTGGTGGTGCGTGTGCGCGGCAGCATATCAAACGTCAAAGGGCTAAGTCGGTAAATGATTGCGTCTCGCTCTTTCATATTGATTTTGCGTTTGCAAAAAACGTACCTTAGATTTTCTAATATTTTGTCATTTCACAAAAAATGATTGTGAAATGCGGAATTACAAATTCAGTCATGCATTTAAAAAAGCTTTATTGCTTTGAAATAAGGTTGAAATTTCTTTAAATTACGTACAATAGGGGTGTGTATGTAAGGATAGATATGATTATTATTATGAGTGACCGAACTACAAAGTACAAATTCGGTTGTGCATTTAAGTAAGACGTACTGCTTGAAATTAAGGATTAATCTTCCTTAAATTAAATATTTTATTTTTCGCACACTAACTGAAATGTAAAATGTATTGATATTATTTACGTGTGTGTATGGATAGCTATTTAGCGATCTACAAATTCAGCCATACATTCATATGGGTTTTTATTGCTTTGAGATAAGGCTTAATTTTCCCTAAATAAAATATTTTATTACGTTGGTTTTACGCAGTGATCCTAATTTAGGTCAAATAAAGGATTTTTCCGGAAAAAATTAACACACATAAATAATGATGGAAATCGATTCAGAAGCCGATTCTGAGCAAACTACTTTCAGGTCTTGCGTTTATTCTGTTACACGTTGTATACTCACGCCACACACTCAACATATTAGCACAAAAGAAGAAAAAAAATTAATCGTGATTTGCTCCATACAAACAAATCTAATTAATTTTTTTCAAGACAAACTATCAACTTTAGAAGAAATTTTAAAACAATAAAAGTTGTCAGGAATATCATAACATGTCATATAAAAAAATCGCATCGATATTGGAACTTTGTTGCCTAAGTCCACAAATTTTCAGTATGGGCTCACTGTGCGGCGCACAGTGGTCTGGAAATCGAGCTCCATACTCATAGAAACTTAAAGTAAAGAATTAAAAAACTAAAATTGTAATAGCTCTGGTATACCTCCCTTTACATAATATTAACGTATGGATGGTACAAGTCACACTACGCGTGAGAAAAAAAGATTTATGTTTTTTTTTGTTTGGGAGATAACACTAAAAGTACGTTTTTTCGAAACCTAATGGAACTGTTAGGCTGCTGCTCACATGAGCTATAGTCCCATACACAGCGATCAAGATGACAAACAATTCATGTACCTTTGGGCACCGCTGCGCACGTAACAAATTTTTGAAATTTTAAATTTTTTAACTTTTTAACACGTGCTTATTAATTTTTAACCAGAATACTAACCACAAATTTTCATGGTCCAAACTTCAAAAATGACGATTTTCCATACATACTACTTCCATGAGAGGCCAAAATGTGTCATTTCATACGTAAATATCAACAGAAATGCATTTTTTATTTTAGTTTTTCAACACGTGGCGGCTGGCGTATGAATGAAGTCAGACTTCACGTGACGTTAGGGGGGAGATTGTGGAAATATTGTACCAGTTTATTTATGTTGTTAATTATTATATTGAAGGAATATAATAGTTTTATTATATTCCATGTTATACTAATTATAGTGTTTATTTACATTTTAGATTGCCGACACAGCCCACCCCATTTTCTTGTTTATCTATAATTTATGATTAAGATTTTTTATGTTTGTTTTATAATAATTTCTCTCACATAGCAATTATATAACGGTTTATAACCTTGTGTAACACGATAACATTACATAACAAGTATAACATAAAAAACTTAACTTTTGTTACAATTTATTAAAAAAGTTCCATGCAGCAGTTATATAATATACAACATTATATCACTGCACCTTAACAATAACTACTGTTGTGAAATATTACATTAATATTTATAAATTAAAAATACTATTTTATAAAAAAATCAAGCGTCCTTCTTTCCCCACATGCTTCTGATTGCTACGTCACACATGCGCTTGACCAATAAGCATGCAGCCATTCATCGGAACGTAACTAAAGATGTATATTCATCTCTCTCTAGCATTAGGTGTACCTACAGGTAGCATTTATTTTCTTTCCCTTTCTTTACACGTACTAAGTAGTAATTCTCTAAGTGTTTGTGTCGTGCCGTTTTTGAGAGGTGGTTTGTGGGAATATGATGCGTCTATATTATAATACGGTCATTGCTTCACAAATGATTTAAATTTATTGAGGCTTAGTTCTTGCACATGACTAGGAAGTTTATTGTAAAAGCGTATACTTATGTAGCGACATCTATCTCGCAACATACAAACTAAACGATAGAAATCCTGTATCACGCAAGAAAAGTTTACCGCTCAACTAGCCTACATACAAATCACCCGATCACAAACATCGGGCAGTTGCCCACCAGACAAAAACACCTGTCTGGTCGGAGGATCCTCCCTTTTCAATGAGAATGTGGGACTTAACACCCTGTTCCGCATATCCCCAAACTTACATTGACATCTAAATGAGCTCCCAATTTTCTTGAGCCTAGTTGAAGAAACAATAAATGTGTGCTTATTTATAGTATTTATATTGTGGATACCACTGTACTTTTTAAACAAACCTATATTGACAATATACATAAAAATATCTTTAAACTTATCTCTGAGGGAGCATCTAAGACTTATTTTATAAATTGAACGAATAGCCCTTTTTTATAAAACAAAGGCAGGGTCGTAGCTACCGCCGTATCAGCCGTATCAATGATACGGGGCTCCCTGGCTACAGAGTGCGTACGTGCGTAACGTGCGTAAGCAAAAATTAGTAAAATGTTACCCTCAATGTCACTTACTCTCGATCTTTCCGGGAAAAAAATCATATACAGAAGCTGACATACGTGCCTATAGAGCTTTCACTTCAGAAATGACAAAAGTAAAAAAAAGCAATCTCTTTTTTGCCGGGATAAAAGTGCGCCCATTTTAGCAATAGTATAAAATGCAGGGCAATTTTGAGTAACAATTCATCTGAAAAGTACAAAATTACCCTCAAAAGGTCCCTACTAGACCCTACTAGATGGTCTTCAAAGAACGACGCTTTATTAGCGATAAAGAAAAAATATTTATTAATCATGAAAATTTTGTACCATATAAATTTTATTTCCATTTAAAAAGATGGACGTGAAGAATGTAAAAATTTAATTAAGATTTTAGAGAGTTATGATTTCTTAGTGCTTGTCACATATTTTCTTCACTGTTTAAAATCAGAGGGCACGACACAGTGCCCCCGTCGAGTCGAGCGCGAAGCAAACACTGCCGTACCATCCTTTTCTGGAAACATTTCGGCGTATTTTCATGACCTTATTTGACGACCTCTGGATTAGAGCATGGAATATCGGAACCGTTTCCCAATACCTGTTTTGTCTCGATATTCATTTTTTTAATATCGGTATTCCGGTATTTCGATATTTTTCCGATATTATATGGAAATAAAATGATCAAATTCGTTTTAACGTTGTTAGGGTCCAAATATTAGAATTAAGAGACTGTATCAAAGTATACGTACAATGGAAATATAAAATCAGCGTCATTTATTATTAAAAATATGTAATTTTAATCTTATATAAAGAAGAACGGCAGATTTTGTACCGCCCACTTTAGTTGGAGTTTCGTTATAAGACATTGAGAACTTATAAAGGACCTTAAAGTAGTTCTTTTTACGTAATTATTACATGTTTAGAGGTCTGAAAACATTTAAAAAAAGGGATTTAAAAAATGATAACATTAAATAACTAAACGTTAATTTATTGACAAAAAAACGCAATACACATTTTCAAAACTTGCCATGCGTAAAATAAAACCATTTAACTTGATCAGAAATCGACTTTCACGATTTATTATACTCATTTATTATTATATACAGGGTTATTGGAAATATGTCCCGATCCTGTTAAGGGCCTGTAGATGAGGTCATTAACTAACAAATCAACCCTAAGTTTCTAGGCCTAAAGTATACCATTATCGAGAAAAAAAATAATATTAAAATAAAATGGGACCTTATCTCTTTTAAAAATTTATAAAAAAAAAACGAAAACACGTTTTAGCATTCTTATTTATTAAATAGCTAAAAAATTTAGTTGCGCATAATAAAAAAACATAAAACAATTAAAAACCTCCATACTTTTGAAGAAAAGAGATCCAATACTTATTTTATTTTTATGATTTTTGCAACGTCTTATGAAATAAATATTTTTAACTCCTAAAAATCACTAATCTATTTTGACGGCGGAACATTTTATTTGTTAATTAATGACCTCATCTACACGCCCTTAACAGGATCGGGACGTATTACCAATAACCCTGTATATTAATGCTTTATGTTCTTTCTTTAATTACGGATAAAACATCAGCAAATAATAATCAAAATCAACATCCAAACATGCTTGACTATGGCAATGGTTTATATATTATTATAGAATTTCTATAACTATGGTTCATTGATAGGTATTTCAAGAAAATCATCTGTCACTTGTCAAATTGACATTATTGACAAGTGACAGATGATGATATCGACATTGTCAATGGCGTCTTTGCTGTTTTCGAATTGCGGTGTATGAATTCGTTTGTGCATTTTTGTCTTTTTGATTACGTTGTTACGCTGAGTTGAGCTGAGTCTATCAAACTCTGTGAACATCTTGGCTGTTCTTAACATCGACAGGATCAACTAATAGGAGCAATAAAAAATAAAAGGAATAATAGTGACTAAGTAGGTAACGTTTTAGTTTATAAACAACCACATGGCACATTGACAGTCAACTGTCATCTTACAATATACCTATCTCAAAATGTAACCTCTCATACATAAAACAAAGTAAAATAACTTTTGAACCCAGACTTCTAAAAATCGGATAATTTATACTCTATTTATTGACGATATTATCTATCGACTAAATCTAAAAACAATACAAAATACGAAAATTAAAAGCGGTACAAAACTTCCATACTAGCCCGCCATTGTTCTTTGAATTTAAAAGTATCATACAGAAAAATTACCAATTTCTTAACATACTCTGCTATCATAAAATAAAAAAAAACAACACTATAAAATAAGTAATTGAGCAACACAAAACATTACGAAAACATTGAGAAAACATTACGATAAACGCAAATAACTAGATATTCAATTGGAGGGGTGACTACATAGTCATCTTATGGCTTTAAAGACGAAGACTACGACAGTTCACAAAATCGCTATTGCTGAAATATGGAGCATAAGTTTTAGCAGTTCACATTTAGGAGGCCCGTAAAACCCTTCACAGACTATCAATTATGGAACAATCACCTTAACCTCCATACTCTGCAAAGTGATGGAAAGGGTACTCAATAATAAGCTGCTAGCATACCTTGAAGATAACGAGCTCCTTAGTCTCTTCTTCTTCGTATCGATGGTAAATTGCGTACTTGGTATTGGACCCAGTAGGTAGTTACGCAGGTCGCGTTTTCTGTGGCGTTTATTAGGTCTTCTAATGTACACGTTTTTGGGCGATTTGGACACTCCAGCTAATAGGACATTATTTGATCAGGAACGCCGTAATCGCACTGGGTGTCAATTTAGCATATAATGCCCCATTTATCTAAATTATGCTTGCAGCGGCCTACTTGGGTTCGCAGTCGATTGCTAGCTTTCCAAATTGGCCACTGCAAGTCACGTCCGGTTGCAGATGCTCCTGGGGTTGAACGGAATTAAGTGGTGGTGGAAGCTCCTAGTGACCACCAGTATGTCTTCCGCCTTGGTCGGTCGATCCGAGATCTTCTTATGAATGTTCTACTGAGGCGCAGCCATTAAGAAACACGGCAATGCTCTTGCAGAGTCCCTCAATATCTCAAAGGCCTTTGACAGGGTCTGGCACGCTAGTCTGCTGAGCAAGCTTCCTGCATTTGGCGTCCCTGCTGGCTTATGCAACTGGATTTCTGACTTCTTAAGTGAGCGGTCAATCCGAGCGGTCATCGATGGCTGTTCATCGGATCTTATGGCCATAAATGCTGTATTCCTCAGGGCTCTTGCTCATGTCATGCTTTGAAAACACAGGTTTATCTCTTCACTGCTTAAAAGGAGCCAATTTAAGTTATCTCCTACTTTCCAAGGTGCATCTATACCTATCAGTTACCGACTGCCTGGAGCTCTTGGGCATGGAGTTGACGTCTGACTTAAAATTCGGCTCAACCATTGAGTCAAAAGCTTTGACTGCAGCCAAAAACCTGGAAATCCTTCACAAGGTGAGGCGATACTTCATTCCTGGACAGCTTTTGAATTTGTATACACAGGTCTGTTTTTGTATGGAGTATTGCAGTCACTTGTAGGATGGCTCAACAAAATACCAGCTTGCTGCATTTGACTCGGATAACATAAAGCTAAAAGACTCATAGGCGATGCGGTGTTAGCAGACAAGCTTCACAACCTGGCTCATCGGCGAAACGTTGTTTGCCTGTCGTTCTTCCACAGATTGTACTTCGGAGAGTATGCGCAGAAGCTCCACGACCCGATTCCTCCATCTACCTTATACTACTGATCTACCAGACGTACTGCATGGTACCATTCTCACTTGTTCAATATACCGTCTTGTCGTACTGAGCGATTCTTCTCTACATTTATTGTGCGTACTACCCAGGTTTGGAATTCTCCGCATGCTTCTGTGTTCTCTTGTACATATGACCCGTCTGCCTTCAAAGCAAGAGTGAACGGGTACCTTCTGGGCTCATCAGTAATAAAACATATAAAAAAGTAGCATTCAAGGTATTTTCTTTGAGATACGATCTTATTTTGTTGCACGTATGTATATAATGCGGGGCGCTGGCCCAAATGTTGTACACTTTTATATGGAAATAATCATTTATAAATGACACAATGAACAACAATGAAAAAACGCCAAATTGCACTACAAACCGCAGGAAACGCATAACAATTTCAACAATTATTAAAAACTAGGAAACCAGATCCAACCATTTTCTCTAAAATATAGGTTAAGTCAATGTTAAGAATAAATCGCACCCTTCCTGGAAGAGTCGCGTAACTCAACTTGCGTCATATTTTTTTTATTATTGCAAAAAATCGAGCGTACTCTAATACACCTTCTCACAAATTTTCATGAAGCTAGCGCCAAAAATAAGGGTACTGTCACAAAAAATGTGTATTTTTGCGACTAAAAATAAAATAGTTTTACATTCTTATATAGATGTAAACATACATCCATTTATTTATTTTACAAATTTACCTGGGTATAAAGCCATAAATACACATACCCATAACTAACCCGAAGAATTAACATAACTTTATAAAAGTAAATAAACATAGGCATTTGTTCTTGGATACTATTGCAAAGGCGTGTCTTGCAAGTCCACTTACTTACTTATTGCACAAAACTTGTTGCGGGATTGTTTTGCGTTACTGTCGTTACGTAGTTTCTCCAAGCAGTTGTCATAAATACCTGACGCGTAACTGCACTTACTTCTTTACGCGCACGACACGTCTGTTTCGCCTTTCGCTAGAGACTGGAAAGGTGCCGAAAGCATGGAAGCTGGCTAACGTACAGCCTAGCCTGTACCCAAAATGGGCAGTCGTGCTGACCCTGCCAACTACAGACCTATTTCAGTCACGTCCATACTCTGTAAGAGTATGGAGTGTGTACTTAATAGTAAGCTCTTGGTATACCTGGAAGCCAACTGTAAGATCAATGAAAGGTGCGGGTCAGCAGCAGACTGGTTTATTCTAACAAACTCAAATACGTTTCTCCATGTTGCTAAGTAAACAACCTGACAGATGTCACACATCTCCCCACCAAATTAACAATTATCCTCTAAACAATAATACACCTTAAATAACTAATAACAATAATATCATAAATCTAAAGTACAACTACAAATTAAATAAAACACCTTTTTGCTCTATTGAAAGCGCGCAGTGCTCGAGCGGATGCACCAAGCGGAGCGGGTGACGGCGGCTGGGATGATGGTCCCGGTCCTGGGTGAGGCAATGACAATGACTGCTTGGGTTGAACCTGTGGTGACTTTAACACCTCTAAAGGCTGCATATCCTTATTGTCACTCTCACCACTGGATGTGTCCTCGGGCAGTTCACCTTCGACTCTGCTATCGACCCCTTGTGTGCCTCCCTTTGAACCCGTATCCTCAGCCCCAGCCACACCACTCATTCGGGACAATGAATACCTATTTCTACTGCTAGCTGGAATTATTTGGTCGGCATGTCTACGCCATTCCACGCCGTTACCAATGTCCACTTGGTACGAAACTGGACCCGTTTTCCTAATTACTGTGGCTTCTTTCCACTTGTCCCCTCTCGCCGTGTAATCGCGCGCAATGACCGCATCCCCGACGCTGAATTCCCTATTAGTCCCTGAGCACCGGGCTACCTGTCGCTCTTGTTTAGCGCGCACCGTGGCTGCCACGTCCGGCCGCAACGCATCCAGAATGCTGCGCAAGCGCTGCCCCTGGAGCGCTACTGCCGGTGAGACTCCAGTGGTCGCGTGCTCACAATTCCGGTATTGTAAAAGAAATTTACTGAGAGCAGCATTAACGTCGTCACCCTCGTACATCGCCCTTTTTATAGCTTTCTTTATTGTTTTAACGGCATTTTCAGCCGCACCATTTCCCTGAGGTCTATAAGGAGCCGAAGTTGAATGTTTTATACAATTTTTATCGCAAAATATTTTAAACTCTTGAGAAGAAAACGGAGGGCCATTGTCCGTCACGAGCTGCGACGGTAAACCAAAACGTGCAAATACACTTCTAAAAGCCTTTATTGTAGCCGCAGCATGTGTGCTACGCATCGGCAGGGCCTCTATCCATTTAGAATGCGCGTCCACCATTATAAAGTAACGCCCGCCCCCGCAATCCGCAAAGTCGGCATGTACACGCTGCCACGGGTGTAGTGGGAACTCCCACGGATGCAGCTGTGCGTGTGGCGGCGCGTCTTGCACCGCGCGGCACGCCCCGCACGCTCTACACACTTCCTCAATGTCACGATCTAAACTCGGCCAGTAAACGTAACTCCGTGATAAACTTTTCATTTTGTTCATGCCAAGGTGTCCCTCATGGACTTCATTTAGAATATCGTTTTGAATAATCCCAGGGATTACTATCCTATATTTATACATAACACATCCTCGATCTACTAGTAAATCATTTTTCCTGGCAAAAAATGGTTTTTCCTGATCGCAGCTCGGGCTTGACGGCCAACCGAAAAGCACATAACCTTTGATTTTACAGAGCAAAGAATCTCGTTCTGTTTCTCTTGCAATATCTTTGAAACATATGGGCATCGACTCTTCTACGAGGTTTAAATAATCTACGGTGTCTACAAAACGACCCTCTCGAGGTAACGGTAACCGTGACAAAGCATCAGCCGGTCCGTTGTCCGCCGATCGCACGAATTCTATATTAAAATCGTATGCAGCCAGGCGCGCTGCCCACCTTTGTAAACGACTTGCAGCCGTTTGCGGGATTCCCCCTTTTTCCCCAAAAATATGCGTCAACGGTTGATGATCGGTGCGCAGTGTGAAGCGCCTTCCGAACACATATTGGTGATGTTTGGTGACACCAAACAGAATAGCAAGCGCCTCTTTATCCAGCTGGCTATAGTTGCGCTCAGGTGCACTGAGCGTGCGGGACACGCAGCTGACGGGCCGCTCGCTGCCGTCTGCGTACCGGTGCGCCAGCACGGCACCCAGTCCGTACGCGCTGCTGTCCACCGACAGTACCAGAAAAAACCTTTCAATTGCGATACATTTTCTGGTCTTGGTGCGCTGGAAATAGCCTCCAATTTATCGGGATCCGGTCTCAAACCGTCTTTATTAATTATAAAACCCAAATATTTTACACTATCTTGCAAAAACCTACATTTACTGAGTTTCACAGTCAACCCAGCGTCACGCAGCCTTCCGAGTACAGCTCTCAAATTACTCATGTGTGTAAGCCTGTTGGAGCCAGTTACACAAATGTCATCTAAAAATACTACGCACCCCGGCACCCCGCGCAGAGTTTCTTCCATTATTTTCTGAAACTTTTCCGGTATTACTGACAAACCGTATGGCGTACGACGATACACAAATGTACCAATATGTGTAGTTATAGCAGTATATGGTTGCGATTCATCCGACAAAATACACTGCTCGTACGCATGTTTCAAATCGATTTTAGTGAATTTATCACCCCCACTAAGGTTAGCAAACAACTCTTCGATTCGCGGCAATGGGTAGTAGTCTCTTTTTAATTTTGGGTTGATAGTTATCTTATAATCCCCACAAATACGTATGTCACCGTTTTGTTTAACCACGGGGACTATTGGCGTTCCATACTCCGAGTAATCTACCCGATAGATCGAACCGTCGGCCTGCAGGCGCTCGATCTCCCGCTCGACACGTGCGCGTAATGCTAACGGTACGGGTCTCGCTCGCACGTAAACCGGCTCCTTATCTGTTAGCTGTAGTCGTATAGACTGTTTACAAGTACCTAGCTTATCACTAAATACTTCGGGGAATTCTTTACATAACTCGTTAACTATTTCATCCTCTGTGATTTCATAGAGTGTAAATTGTGTAATATTTAAAGCTCGCATCCAATCTCGGCCTAACAAAGGCCGCGCCCCACCGTTAATAATGTAAAGTCGTAAAGATTTATTTTTCACTTCCCCCAAACAAACATCTACCTCAATGTAACCGAGCGAATCGATTCGTGAACCTGAGTAGCCACGTAAAACTAAGTTATCGGATCTAATCCGTTTATGTGAAAATAAACGCTGGTACACCTTCTCGCTTATAGCGGAAATCCGACTACCAGTGTCCACTTCACACTCCATATTAACATTATCTACCTTTAATTTAATAAAGTATGGTTTGCTACCTTGAGCTGTCACGGTCACGTTGAACAAACCCTCATCTGATTCGTCCCCGTTAACATAATTCTGTCGAGCAACCTTACCGTGCACCTCTTGACACATAACCTTTAGGTGCCCCTTTTGTCCGCACCCATCGCAACTGTAGTTTTTGAACCGACACCTGTCCACCGGATGTGCCCTGCCACAGCGCCAGCAGGCCCGCGCGCACCCGGACCTGGTGCCTGCGCCGCCGCCTGCACTGTTGCCTGCACCGTGTGCTGCCGCCGCGGCTCCCCCGCCTGCGCCCCTGCTGGACGCCCCCGCTAGAGGGCCACGCGGGCGTGTTCGTCCGCCGCGCGCGTAATGCAGGCCGTCGCCCGCCTCGCCGCCTGCCGTCATGGATGAGTCCGCCGCCGCCGCCGCCGTAGTGCCGCTCACCTCCGCATGTTTCTCAGCTGCTTCTAGAGCCAGCGCTAGCTCCACTGCCTCTTTATATTGAATCTTCTTCTCAGCGAATATTCTGGACCGCATGACGTCGTTTGTAAGACCTGACACGAACTGGTCTCGCAAATTCTCTTCCAAAGTCGAACATGACTTACACTTTCCGAAATTGCACGTTGACGCAAGATGCTTTAGCGCCTGTAGGTACTCTGTCAGGGACTCGCCTGCACGCTGTCGACGTAACCTGAATACGTGACGCTCGGCAATCTCTGAACGTTGCGGTTCCAAATGTTCCGACATAAGTTTCACCAGTGCATCGTATGTTTGGTCTTCTGGCAACCCGGGTGAACACAGGTCGCACATCAGCGAGTAAGTTTCTTCCCCCACGACCGTTATTAACATAGATACCTTCAAATCTTCTGCAATATCGTTTAATTTGATGAACTGGTTGACACGACGAATGTATGCTGGCCATTGTTTTGAGCTCACCGCAAATGGTTCTATTTTACCGATAGGCATGGTTCCAAAAAAAAAAAAATTTTAAATCCCGTTCTCGTCGCCAATGTAAGATCAATGAAAGGTGCGGGTCAGCAGCAGACTGGTTTATTCTAACAAACTCAAATACGTTTCTCCATGTTGCTAAGTAAACAACCTGACAGATGTCACACCAACGACATCCTCAGCGACCGACAATACGGCTTTCGCAAAAACCGGTCAACTGGAGACCTTCTAGCGTATTGCCATTCATACCTGTAGTGAGGCCATGAGACCGGGAAGCACTTGCTGTTTCCCTTGACATCTCCAAAGCCTTTGACAGGGTCTGGCACGATAGCCTTATTGCTAAGCTTCCTTCCTTCGGTTTACCCACTCAATTTTGCGTTTGGATTGAAGACTTCCTAAGAGATCGGTCCATTCGAGTGGTCATTGATGGCTGCTCGTTTGGCCAATTTGCAATTAATGCCGGGGTCCCTCAGGGGTCTGTTCTCTCAGCAACTTTATTTTTGCTGCACATTAACGATCTGCTGATTCCCGGTACCTTTGGGTATACAGACGACAGCACAGTTTCTGAGAGATATGTGTCCAGCGCGCGAGCTGGTGGGTCACAGATCCAGTCTGGAGAGACTGGATCTGTGACCCACCAGCTCGCTCCACAAGTTCAAGCGCCCAACCATGTAGGTTAGAGAAAAATATAGTATGTAAGTATATCACATCAGGTTCTGATGAAGATCTTCGAAGATAAGCGATGGAACTCTTCAACTAAGAACAGCAAATCTCTCACGATTGCTGCCCTCGTACATTCCATAAATGTTTTAGCATAATCAGCCTAGTTATTAATATCACCACAGCTGAGGCACAGACCTTTTGAATCACGTCTGAAATATGGTTAAAGTGGGTGAAAAAGAGGTGTACAGCAAACTCTCTTTTAAAAAATTAAGTGCAAGCGGTATATAGGTATCTCAAGTTAAGTAAACAATGATACACTATAAAACATAAATAAAACGGTTTTCTGCTCATCTGGCCTATTGGCAATCAATACCAGGGTCCCTCAGGGGTCTGTTCTCTCAGCAACTTTGTTTTTGCTGCACATTAACGATCTGCTGATTCCCGGAACCTTTGGGTATGCAGACAACAGCACACTTGCTGAGAGATATGTGTCCAGCGAGCGAGCTGGTGGGTCACAGATCCAGTCTCTCCGTGAGGACATGGTTGGGCGCTTGAACTTGTCCTTGAAGGCTGTCTCTGAATGGAGCGATGCCAACTTGGTCAAGTTTAATGCAGCTAAGACCCAGGCGTGTCTCTTCTCCTCAAAAAAGAGTCAATTCGAACCGGCTCCTACTTTCCGGGGTGTAACCGTGCCGATAACCGACCGTATCGAGCTTCTGGGGGTAACACTAACTTCTACCCTCAATTTTGGCCCGTTTATCGAGGCTAAGGCTCAACTAGCATCAAAAAGGTTGAGAATCCTAGCAAAGGTGAGACGGTACTTCACACCCGAATCTCTATCAAGCCTCATCTTTGGGATGGATCTGCTAAATACCAACTGGACGCGCTTGAGTCTATCGAGAAGTGGGCCAAGAGACTCATTGGTAACGATGCACTGGTCAAGTCAAAGCTCCAGAGCCTTGAATATCGACGACGAGTTGCAAGTCTATCGGTTTTCTATCGGCTACATTTCGAGGAGTGCGCGATAAAATTACACAGTCAAATTCCGCCAAGCCCGTTCCATCATCGGACTACGAGACAAACGGCGAAGTGCCATCGTTACATGGTGGACATCCCACCCATACGCACAAAACGTTTTGGGAATACCTTCATTGTGCGTACGGCTAAGGAGTGGAATTCCCTGCCGGAGTCTGTTTCCCGATAGCTATAATAGGAGTCTTTAAGTCAAGAGTAAATAGGTTACTTTTAGGTACGCGTGCTCCATCTTCGCCAACATCATCACTTACCATCAGGTGAGATGGTGGTCAAACGCGAACCTATTTTTAATGAAAACAAAATACAACGAGGCGAGCATGTTGGAACTATATGCCCAACACGTAGGAGTAACAAGATAAATTAACAAGCTGCTTGTATATTCAAGAAGCTAGTCATGTCACAACAACATGTCAAGCATGTTGAAACAACAAGGCGAGCATGTTGGAACTATATGCCCAGCACGTAAGAGTAACAAGATAAATTAACAAGCTGCTTGTAGATTCAACAAGCTAGTCATGTCACAACAACGTGCTGAGCATGTTAAATCTACTTGCTAAACTTGTAAAAACAATCGGAAAATGTTAACGTAAATTCGACCTGTTGTAACGTAGAAATAACATGATACGTAGCTTGTAGGATCAACAAGTTACACTTTACCGTGCATCCACACCGCAGTTAACTTTTGTGGAGCAACAAAATGCAACACGGTAACATTAGGTAACTATCTGTAACTTATGTGGCTCCTTGTTACTATTTGATGATTGTTACTTACGCGTCCATACCGCCAACAACATAAATTAACAAAATATAACAAAGAATAACTTTCTACACTAATCGACAGTGATATTTTTTGTTGCATTTTTGAGGTAACATTATCTAACTATGTTATCGATTGTAGAGCAACGTTGCTTGACTTATACTAAAACAGCAATACATATTAACAATAAATGACTTTTTGCTGTCAGATGTTGCTGAGTAACACTTGGAAACGTTGATCTACAAAAAGTAACAGCGGTGTGGATGCACGGTTACAAGATCAAACTTGTAGTTTCAACCAAACAGCACGTAGGCGCTATTTTAGCTATTTTAAAAAGATGAAAATGGAAATTTTCAATTTTCCTAGTACTTTGCTGGCAATAAAACCTCAGTTCGGTACTCGGGTGTTGTTCTAGATTGCAGTTTTTTACTAGTTCAGCATTAAAGAAAGAGTTCCATCATTTGAGCATAGTTTGGAAGATGGAAGGGGATATTTTCGATTTTCCTAGTACTTTGGTATGCTCTGCTGGCACTAAAACGTAAATACTAGACTAACGTCTTGTTTTAAATTGCTGTTCTTTTTCCAATATGGCATTTAAGAAAGAGTTAGAGCATAGTTTGAAAGATGGAAATGAAAATTTTAAATTTTTCTAGTGTTTTGGTCTATCTGCTAATATTTAAAAAAAAACGCCAGAACTATTTCTGAAACGTATCAGGAACTGTAGAACTCGGCCGTTTGCGCAAATATTGCACATTTAGTTTTGATCTACCGGAAAATTATCTGCTACGGGAAGTTAGCAGAACATTTTGACATACTTATGACTTCTTTCAGGGTAAAAACGCCAGAACTATTCCTGAAAAGTATCAGAAACTATAGAACTCAGCTACATGCGAAGAGAACTCAACTTTTTTTTGATCTGCTGGACAATGATCTGCTAAGTTCACTGACATAAAACACTGTTGCATCCTCAGGGCTCAACTCTTTACCCTTTATCAAAACAGTAGTTGGCACTTGCGTAACGTGAGGCATCGTAAACTTTATAAATTTGGATTTTTGTTCATTCTAAAGAAGATTTTTAACATTAAACCAATGTACTATTTCTGAAAGGGCGTTATTAATGTCGTCAGAATCAGGTTGCTGACGTTTAATTTTAAATAAAAGTGAAGTGTCGTCTGCAAACAAAACAATTTTATTTCAAATATACCCATAGTCACCACCGATCCTGGGAATATTTCTCCATTTACATCGACTCTCTGAATCCTGTCACTTAAATATGAAGTAAGAAGATTCAAAGAGGAGTCCGGATTTCCGTAATGGTGTAGTTTTCTGACCAATGTTTCATGTTGAACACAGTCAAATGCCTTGGACAAGTCGCAAAAGATGCCCAGGGAATCACATTTGTCTTCCCATGCATTGTAGATGTGTCCTAAAAATTTAACACCAGCATCGGTTGTTAAACGACCCCTTGTGAAACCGAACTGTTTGTCATGAAATAATTGGTGTCTACTAAAAAACCTTTGTAACTGCTCAAAAATTAGATTATAAAATATTTTACTAAAAGTGGGTAGTACTGAAATTGGTCGATAATTAGTAGGGTCTGATGTACTATCTGCTTTAAACAATAGTATAATTTTGCTATACTTTATTAGGTCAGGAAACGCCACAATCAATACAATTATTAAAAATAAATACTAAACTAGGAGCTATAATATTAATAATGAACTTGACGATGTCTACAGCATTACCCCACATATTTTGTCTTTTCAACCGACGACCAAAAGAGGAGGTTATCAATTCGACGCGTATATTTTTTTTTTTTTATGTATGATCACCGGTTACTCGAAGGCGGCTGAACCGATTTGGAAAATTCTTTTTTTGTTTGAAAGGGTATACTTTGAAATTGGTCCCATTGTCACCAGGTCAGGATCTGATGATGGAATCCTGGAGAAATCGAGGGAACTCTTCAAATATTATAGGCACACCTATGGCGTTTTGGGTATTTCTTATAGTAACTTGTGCAGTTGCTCTCAAAAAATACCATTTGGGGAAGTGGAACTGATGATGAATACCACAGATGGCCACCGAACCTACTCAATAATAAGTATTTCGTGGATTGCGATTCGAATACTTGAATATGGTTGTTAAGCACTGTATGTTCGTCACAATGCATATGGTGATGTAGAGCTGATGGTGAAGTACCAGGAGAACTCCTCAAAAATTAACGGCCCAGCATTGGGAAAAGCAATATTTTGTAAAAGGTTATAAGTAGTTGACATTTAGGCTCTTTTAACTAGGTAAATTAAAAATCGACCAACTAAAAAGAGTGCAATAAAAACTTTTTACCAAAAAATTAAACCGACTCCCAAAAACACTGCAAAGTGAAAAATAACTTTAATTTCGGAAGTCGGTGCCAAAAACGAAAATACAAAACTAAAGACACCGACTACCGAAATTAAAGTTATTTTTCACTTTGCAGTGTTTTTGGGAGTCGGTTTAATTTTTTGGTAAAAAGTTTTTATTGACATTCAATGTGGTAAAAGTTTTAATTATATCTTTACAAGAAACATGTTGAAAATTAAATACTGAATCACAAACTTTATCATGTTTTTTAGCAGATACTCTGCAGCAGTGGTTGAGGAATCTAGAGATTTCGTTGGTGATACCGCGATATCCGAAAAAAGTTTTCGAAAGTCGCGGCAACCTGCAGGCTTAAAAAGGCCACATAGAGCAATTCCGCTAAAAGTGAATTACTTTCTGAATTCCCAGCAGATCCTAAGCAATTCCTCTATTATTCGTAAAATGGTTACCAAAATTAGCAGAATCATACTCAAAGCAGAATCATATTTGGTGTTAATGTTGTCGCAAGAAAAAAGTAAAGATCGTATTTTTACCGGTTATTTTTCCTTTGCATTTTTTATTAGCTGAGTAAGTTAATTATGCAGAATTTCTGTAATTAGTACATAATTAAGGTAGTGGATGCAAATAATCAACGAAATATGGCAAATAAGGTCTTAGATCTGAGAAATTAACTTGGTAGACTGGCAACATTCTTAATATCGGCAGCTTGTCAATGTCATGCCGTAACGTAACTCCGTATTAATAAATAAATAATAATTAGGTTCCCTTGTCCCTTATTCGTCAACATCAACTTAAATTTAAAGAGTTGTGCAATATTAAGAGTCCCTAACAATTCTACTGCCAAAAAAGAGAAATTACCTACTTTTGTAGAATAAATATCTCAATAACGGCATAAAATATCATTTTTCTTTTAAAACAGCGTTAAACATTGTATATTTATCTAGCATGTGGTCAAATTATAATTTAAATATCTACTCAAAATAAATTTAAAAAAATAAAATACAAACACGTGTTTTTACGAAATCACGTAATACCAGGTTTTACAACTGCTTTTTTAGCTTAATGGGGGTGAATAATAATCTAAAAAAAAATCCTGACCATTGGGCATATAGTGCACTAGTAAGTTAACAAATTATTTTTTGAAAAATAATGGGGCGATGTACTTAAAAAAAAAATAGTAAACTCAGAAAAAACTCAATAAAATCCTTTGCAAAACCGTCACTTTTGAGTAAGAATCAGTTATTGAATAGAAAATTAAAAACTAATTCTGAATAATACAGGTATTTATCTACCAAATTATTATTTTTTATTTTAACTCTGAGCTCATATTTTATTGTAATAACATTTTCAAAGTATGCCTTATAAATCGATGCGCTTGCTCGATTTATTTTGAGTAGATTAATTTGACCACATATTAGATAAATATAAAATGTTAAACGCTGTTTTAAAAGAAAAATGACATTTTATAACGTTATTGAGATATTTGTTCTACAAAAGTAGGTAATTTCTCTTTTTCGGCAGTAAAACTGTTAGGGACTCTTAATTCAAATTTCAAAACATTTGGCTGAGTCGGAAACTATAAATCATGGTTTCAAGTGATTTTCTACATAAATTCAACAACTCAAGAGTTTGTGCTATTTAAAAAAACTGATTGTGCCTGCACCTCTTGTAAATTTCGTGAATGCATTTCTACAATGCATTCGATTATTTTCCTAGCGGATTTCGTTAGAGTCGGACTGTTTATAACAAAGTAAGTGTTAACTAAGTTTACTTTTGATGAATGTTTAATCATCATTATGCAAATCAATTAATTTGTATTTACCCCTTTTGTAGAATGGCAAGACGTGTAGCAAGAGTTTCCGAGGCTCAATTTAATATCTTGCTCGACTTTATGGAGCGTAACCCTAACCTGGCTAGGGCTCAGGGTTATAACAACAGCGCCCAAGGAAGAGCAGAACCTTTGCGCTTGTGGACGGAGGTGGCTGAAGTGCTCAATGCTCAGGGGAGTGGGACAACTAAGACTTCAAAAGAATTGTCCATTTTATGTATTTATATAATTATTTACATTGTTCGTTTAATGTCATTCCAATATCACATTTTTATGTTTTAAATTTTGTTTACAGTATGTTAGTAACATATTGGATATAATTAGGTTTGTGGGCTATGCTATTTTGCACTATATTAATGCAGAAAATAAATTATATTCTCAACATTTACCTAGCCAAATAAAACATAAAAATTGATAATAAAATAAAATAAATGTAATCTAAACCATCATATTGTTGACCAAAGTCGCTGTACAAGACCATCTCTCATTGCTTCACCAGCAGCTAGGTGGTGGTTTCTTCGTGATGCAGTTCCAATCTGTGTATTAGTTATCTGAAACATACATTTTAATGTTAAATTTTCATAGGCTTATTAGTGTTATTATTATCAGAATCTGTCAATAGTTTAGTATGTTTGAATTTGATTTCTTTGTAAATTATTGACCTGCATATTTGCCTCATGTTGTTCATCTTGAGGTGATAATGTTGTTACCCGAAGTTTAGCACTGTTGACAATGTTGTGTAGCACTAAACAAGCATTAGTTATAAAACCAGCCATAGTGGGATGGTAATGTTAAATAATACTGACCTAAAAACCACACTGTTTCATTTTCAGCCTGGTGAAGATCCTCTAAGCGGGACTTGAGTATATGGTGGTTCCATATAAAGGAGTCATGGTCTGCCCCTCCATGGCTAGCATCCACACTTAATAATTATATTCAAATCAGAGTCACAAACCTAGAAGTAAATATGTTAGTTTTAAATTATAGTTATATTAAAATGATTGTTAGATTTATGTTATTAAAAATTGATTAATTAATAAATAGTTTTGCCTAAAAATGCCTATTGTTTAATTGAAGTACTTAGCATTCCCTGGTTATATGGTAAGTATGTATAATAATTTAAAGGGACCTAGTAACAGCAAAGTGAACTTAACTATGTTTATGAGAGCACACAGTTGTGTTTGGGGCATGTGCCTATGTATATATACTTACTATTTGAGTGTTTAAAGAGTGATATCGTTTTCGGTTAAAAAACCTCTCTACATATTCTGAAAATTGAAAACTATTAATGGTCAGGAACAGCATGGTTATATCCATACTATTATAAATGCGAAAGTAACTCTGTCTGTCTGTATGTTACCTTTTCACGCCTAAACCGCTAAATCGATTTAGATGAAATTTGGCATGGGAATAGTTTAGGACCCTGGGAAGGACATAGGATAGTTTTTATCCCGGAATTCCGACGGGATCGGGAATTACGCTGGAAAAACCTCCCTGGCGAACGAAGTCGCGGGCAAAAGCTAGTTTGTAATAAATATGTGATGTATGTGGCATGTAACCATTTGCCTCGATGTCCACAGAGAGTGCGATCTTTATTCACTGGGCTGTCCCGCGTATTTTAAATGTATCAAAGGATTTATTTAACTTACCCATTTTTAATGACGCTCCGTTCTTCCCGAATTTGTGGAAAGTGAATATTTTTTTATGAGACAGCTCTCACACAATTAGATACACTCACTTGATGCATCTTACGGTGTGCACTAGCCCCTATGAACCAGAAGCTTAGTGCGCACAACACCTAAAATACAAATAATGGGGGTAAATCAATGGCTATATCGAGCCTGATAAGGAAGAACATCGTAAGCGACAAAAAGTAAAATTTACAGGAGACGTATTTTATTGATTTTTTTTTATAGTTTACTTGTAGAACTCCAATTTTTGTATATATTGCAAAACATGTTAAGCTTTAATTATAATCAATTAAATAATAGCAAAAAGAGTTGAATAATTAGTACTATTGTCGCTTACGATAAAAGAGAAGTTCATGAATTCATATTGTTTTTCAAAAATCGTCACTTACGCTCTTGTTTTTCTGTATAAATTAGTCAATTTATTTGTGTTAAACGATTGTATTTTACTTTATTATATTTTGGCATCAGATTTAATTATTTCGTCATTAATTACAAGGTTGTTGCCACTACACCGTTTTTTAGACCTGCCTGTTTCACTGTTAATAATATCCCAAGTCGTTTTAATAAATAATATTATTAATATTTTGATCTTAGAACTCAAATGGCGCGTCTTTGCCATACAATAAACCTTTTTAAATAATTTTGAATATTTCTTAACATACAAATTAAATTCACCAGTGTTTATACGTGCTCTTTCATTGTACAATTCATAAAGACGAATTCTACTTTTGTGAATACCAATGGTAGCCTAATCACCAAAAGATACAGTATTGTTAATTGAAATGGTTTTAGGTAAAAAAGCTTGAATTAAATTACTTACAGTCCTTATATAAAAGATTAGGATCATGTAGGGTGGTCAAAAGTGGTAAACTATATGTAAATTTATCTTTGAAAGTTTCTAAACGACTTACAGTTTTTTGGTTAACAGTGATATCCTTTTTAGCCGCTTTTATTTATTTATTTAAGGGACAATAAACAGCTACAATATAAAGTAAAAACAAGAATAAATCATTCAATGTGTAAACAATATATGCCGCTAGATAAGCAATTCAAATATTCATTAATATTATAACATTAAAATTCAAACTTTATAAATTAAAATTATTAAAAACAAAGGGTAGAATACAAAATAAATCATTAAAACAAAAATATAATAAAAACCGATCAAGTGCGTGTCGGGCCACGCGCAGTGTAGGGTTCCGTAGTTTTTATAACAGCCAAGTGCGTGTCGTATTCGCTGACTGATCATTTCGTACCATTTTTTTTTTTTTTTTAACGGGGGGAAATCCTCATGGACTACCTCCGCCTGGGGAATGGCGGAGGGGTGTGCCGGATTCTTACCGGCTAAAACCACCCCGGTGTCTCCTCACACGTGCGGGGGGGGCCGCGGGAAACCTAATTCTTCCGCAGCCCCGCACTAGTGCTGGTCGGGTCTGTCCCGGCCTCGCCTCCTGCACGGGGTAGTGAGGTGTTGAACTACCCCGTGCATCGCCTCAGAGGCGCGCGCCGACACCCGCGCGCGCCTGCGACTCGGGTCCATCAAATAGGGGGCGAGGGACTTCCCCAAGTCCCTCGCCCCTGGACCCATTCATGGGGGCTGGAAAAGGGCGTTGTCCGCCCTTCCCCTGCGCCCGGTGCGCCTTCTGCGGCCAGGGAAGGGAGTGGAGATCTCCCTCTCCCTTTCCGCAGTTTCCTTCTGCGACATCACGTCCTCGCAGAAGGACACCACCGCGTCCCACGACTCTGCGCTGCCGACCATACTCTGCACTACGGCCGGCAGCGACAGATCGCCTCCTACTTCATTTGTGAGGACACGGCGCTGCTCCTCCCAAGCTACACACTCGGCGAGCGTGTGTTGCGCCGTGTCCTCCCCGCAATGGACGCAGTGGTGGCACCGAGCGTCCGGCTCTCTGTCTATGCGGCACAGGTACTTGCCGAAGCAGCCGTGCCCCGACAGCACCTGTGTCACTCTAAAAGACAGGGAGCCGTGCCTTCTCCCGAGCCAGTCGTCGAGTACTGGCCGGATCGCCTCGACGGTAGCGAGGCCGGCGGTAGGGCGCAGAAGCCTCTGCCGCCATTCCGCCACCAAGACCTGACGGAGCTCCTCTCGGCGCAGCGCGATCTGCCGCTGCACCGGCCTCGAGCCCCGTGCCCGCTCTTCCTCGCGCCATCGATACAACGACGCGAGTACTTTCGCCTCTAGGTCCCAGGGCGGGGATCCGGCCAGGACGCAAGCCGCCTCGTAGGAAATCGTGCGGTACCCGCGGATGACTCTGACGGCCATCACCCTCTGCGGTTTGCGCAGAATGGCGAGAGTGCCGGCCGTCATGTCCAGCGCCCACACAGGGGCCGCATACAGGGCCATGGACCGCACGATTCCCACGTACAACCGCCTACAGGCGGCGCTCGGGCCCCCCAAGTTGGGAAGCAACGTTGAAAGCGCGCCCGCTGCGCCCATCAACTTGGGCACCAGCCGCCGGAAGTGGGGCCCGAATTCCCATCGGCTGTCGAGCACCAATCCCAGATACTTCATGGTGGACTCGACAGCTATCCGGGTCCCGCTGACCACGATGTGTGATCCCGGCGGCGGCGCCCGTCGAGGGCCATGAAACACCATGGCCTCCGACTTGTTCAGGGCCACCTCCAGGCCCAGGCGCCGGATGCGGTTCACCACCTGTGACACCGCAGCCGTGGCTAACAACGTCGCTTCCCTGTGCGAGCTCCCCCGGGCAGTTACGAGCGTGTCATCCGCATAACACGTCACGTCGGCGCCCGGCGGGAGTTCGCCTCTCAGCACCCAGTCGTAGCCGATGTTCCACAGGGGCGGTCCCAAGACCGATCCCTGTGGAACACCGCACGACGTGAGGTGCCGACCAGCACCGTCACGTCCCCGATAGGTGACGCATCTACCCTCCAGGTAAGCCCCTACTGTACGGCGGAGGTAGGGAGGCACGCGATGGTATTTCAGGGCCTCCCGAATACAACTCCAGGGTAGGGTGTTGAATGCGTTGGAGATGTCTAAAGACACCGCCACCACCACCCCACCCCGGGACACCGTCTCCTCCGCCAGGGCCCTCACGCGCATGATGGCGTCTATGGTGGAGCGCCCCCGACGAAAACCGAATTGGTTGTCGTCCAGGTTCGGCCCCTCCCTGCACAAGTGGCTGACGAGGCGATCTGCGATGATACGCTCAAAAAGTTTGCCCGCCTCGTCAAGCAGCACTATGGGCCGATACGCGGACGGCGAGTCCGCGGGGCGCCCCTCCTTCCTGAGGAGGACCAGCCTCCCCTCCTTCCACACACTGGGAAACTGACCCTGCTCGAGGCATGCCGTGAGAAGCCTCCTCAGCTGGGGCTCTAGCTCCTTCAGAGCCAGGACGAGAGCTCGACCAGGCACTCCGTCGGGTCCGGGCGCTGTGTTCTTAGCCCGGAGTCGCGACACGGCCGCTCCCATCTCTGCTTGCGTCACCTCGGGGACATCGGTGCTCTCCTCTTCTTCTGGAGAGTCTGTGGCTGAGGGCGAAGCCATCGCCGGGGGAACGTGTTCCGGTCGCCCTGGGAAGAGGGCTGACACCACCGCCTCTAGCAACTGGGGTTCCATGCTTCGCGTCAGTGGAGGCGCCCAGGGACGCAACTTGCTCCGTACCCAACGGTAGGGGCGCCCCCACGGATCCCGATCAAGGGACCCCAGCAGCTCCTCCCTGGCGCGCGACTTTGAGTCGCCGATGGCCAGCCACAGAGTCTCCTTGGACGCGCGGTACACCTCATACAGCGCGTCCTCCTCGGCGGAATCCCGTCGACGTCGTCTCCGGTATCGGGTGTACCGGCGGCGAGCCGCAACGCACGCTACGCGCAATTGCGCGATCTCGGCGGTCCACCAGTACACCTGGCGCCTTGCGGACTGTTGGCGGACACGGGGCATGGACGCGTCGCAGATCTGCGTCATCGCCCCCCGAAACCACAGCGCCACCGCCTCAACGTCGACGGGGCCGTCCGTCGTCGACTCCCAGGTCCAGGACTGGACTAATGCAGCTTCCTCGAGTAGTTCCCTGTCGATGCGCTTAAGCGCCCAACGCGGGCCGTCGTTAATCGGGGTTGTTGGATGGCGGCCGCTCGCGGTCTGGGCAGAGACGTCGAACCGGATATACCGATGGTCCGACAGCGTCTCCACCTCCACGGCGACACGCCAGTCGCGGACTCGGCCGGCGACAGAGGGGCTAGCGAACGAGACGTCCACTATCGACCCGCCCCGCTGCCGCACGCATGTGTATTCCGAACCCCGATTCAGGACGACCAGACCGGTCGTCACCGCCCACTCTTCTAGCACCTCGCCCCGAGGGTCAGTGACCGGAGATCCCCACGCCGATGACTTGGCGTTGAGATCCCCGAGCACCAGAACGGGACGAGGGTGATGGCGGCCTACGACGGCGCCCAACTCGACAAGGAAACCCTCAAAGTCGGCGAGACTCTTGTTGGGAGAGAAATACGCCCCCACAATGACGATGCCACCCGAGACCGCAGCAACCCAGCCGCGGCCCCGAGACGGGTCGGTCAGAGTCTCGCCAATAATGGCCACCGAACCGTTAGCGCATCCCAGCCAGTTGTGACGGGCGGGGATGAAGTACGGTTCGGCGACCACAGCCACGTGAATCGACCACTGTGCCATGCTCTGGAGTAGGAGATCCTGAGCTCTGGCACAGTGGTTGATGTTGCCCTGGAGAAAATGGAATTGGAGCATTATTAACATTCCATTCCCTCGGCAACGGTCCTGGGCCGGGAGTCGGCCGCGGAGCTACTAGCCTGCGGGGGAGGCGAGGTTTCCCCGGCAGGTTTGGTGCTCCTCTTCTTTTTCTTCTTTTTGGCCTTGCTGGCAGGCGCGCCACAGGCCCCTCCGCCCACTTTGTGTCCCGCTGGCTTCCCTGCATCCGAACATAAGATGCAGTTGAGTGCCGCGGAACACTGGGCCGCCTTGTGGCCGGGCTGACCGCAGCGATAACAAAGATCACTACGGTCAGTTTCGGCGGTGCACTTTGCCCGGACGTGCCCCTTCTCCAAGCACCGGAAGCACCGCAAAGCCCGGGGCTGCAGGAGTTTCGCCCTCGCTGCAACCCAGCCTACCAGCAATCTGCCGCTCTCGGCGATCTTCTTCGCCGACGCCACAGGGCACCGAACCCAGACTACGCCGAGTCCGGTGGCGTCGGCGCGTATATCGCCAGCCCGCACATTGCCCGGCGGACACTCTCCACTTTGGGCAACGGCCGCCACCACCTCCTCAGAGGTCACGGAGTCATCCAGACCAGAAATCCGCACCTCTGCGGTTTTCATTGGCCTGGAGACCCGGACGTCCTCGGAGTTGAGGACCTCCCTCATCTTGGCGGCCAGAGCGTCCGCCTTTTCGGCACTGCCACTCGCAGCACCAGCCACCTCAAAGAGCCGCGCACCCGTGGCAGCCTGCCTAAGGGTGACGGACTGAAGGCCAAGATCAGATAATTTGATCTTGGCCTTGGCCTCAGCAATGACCGACTGGTACGTTACGCCGCGCTCCGCAGCCCCAGGCTGTAGCGTGAGCGTCACAGCTTCGGAACGCGGGGTACGTATCGTCGGCCCTTTGCGACCGCCTTTGGCAGTCCGTCGCGCAGTCTGTCGCGCAGGCTGCGCAACCGCCTTTGCGGTTACGTCTGGGGCGCATGCTGCTGCTGCGGCCTTCTTGGCGGCTTTGCGGGCCTTCTTGCGGCCCACGACTTTCGCCCAGGTCTCACCCTTAGACCCGGCAGTCGTGGGCTGGCCGCTCGGAGGAGCTCCCTCCGCGGGCTTCTCCTTTCGAGGCGCAAGTCTCGGCGGCTCCTCAGTCCTCCGCGTGTCAGCCGCTAGAGGCGGACGGAGGGTTTCCGCTGGGAGACGCCGAGAAATCGCCTCCATCCGAGCGTTTACCATGCTCCCGCACTGGAGCATGCAGAGCCGGACAATGCGCTCGACCTCTTCATCGGTGCGAGGGCTTGCCGGTCGCAGTGCGGGAGTCGGGGCCACCACAGGTGCGGCAATGGGAGACGTGCGTCGCTGCTGCTCCTCGCTTAGCGCAGCGACTTGCCGCCGGAGGTCTTCCAAGTCGTTTCGGAGGCGGCTGTTTTCCTCCTGCAACTTTGCGACCTCGTCAGAGGCCGTTCTGTTGAGGAGGGTGCCAACCGCCTCCCTGATGTCCGCGGCAGCCTCTTTCAAGCCACGGGTGAACGTGCCTTTTAGGCTGCCAGACTTGGTGGCAACCTTCAGGACTAAGTCCACCCCATCCAGAGCCAGCTGGCTCAAGGCCACCGCAGACGGCTCGCCCCCTTCCGCCGCCAGAGCAGCTCGTCGCTCGCGAGCGCGTCGGGCCATTTCCGTCACTTCGTCTGCCGCGACGGCTTTGCGCTGCTGCCTCTTGGCGGCGTTGACCTCCGCCTTTGTGCTCCCCAGCGAGGCACAGCTTTCGCCGCCATCGCCAGGGTCCTCTGTGGTGACCCCCATGTCACTTTCTGCTTCACTAGCCGCGGGGGTGTTGGGGCGGACGAACCGCCCGCGCCCATCCCTCCGCGTCTGCGAAGCGCTCGCCCCTTTCGATGCCTGCCGACCCCTCCTCGAAGTCGGCAGCTTGGGGGCCGGCAGGCCTTCCTCGTCCGAGGACGGGCTCGCTGGACGCTTCCTGACGGAAGACGTCCTACGCGGCCGAGTTCCACTGCTTCCAGTAGCCATATCCGCTACAGGGGCCTGGTCGCCTACCCCTGCGCATCCGTCGGTCACCAATTTAACACTCGCAGGCCCGGATACCTGCGAGCGCCGGGTGTCAACCGGATCGCATAACACATTGCTTCCAGTAGCCATATCCGCTACAGGGGCCTGGTCACCTACCCCTGAGCATCCATCGGTAACCAATTTACCACTCGCAGGCCCGGATACCTGCGAGCGCCGGGCGTCAACCGGGGTGCATGACGAAGAGCAATCCAATTTATTCACCATTTCATTTTTTACGATTTGGGTGATACACACATCACTTCCCCACGATGATGTGGCCGCTTTTTAGTGGGAGGGTATTTAAGCCTCCCGAGGCCTGCGAATGCCTGTGTACAGGATATACCGCCCGCTGTTCGGTAACCTAATCTAAGCTAACCTATTTTTTTTTTTTTTTTATATATACATTTTTTTTTTTTTTTTTTTTTTATATTTTTTTTATTTATTTTTTTTACCCCAAACTTAGAAACTAACTAAAAATACCCAACACCCGGCACCGCGGCTCATAACACCTCGCCACGGATGCCCCTAGACCGCGGACTGAAACGGCCCGCGGTCTATCCCACCTCGCTCCCTAGTCGTACACTCTGCAGCTGCAGAGCGCAGGTAGGGAGCCTTCGGGAGCGACTCCTCCGCTCCTGCAGAAGTTAGCTCCGGACAACAATACTCCTCTACCCCACACCCCGCGAAGAGATTATTGTCCGTGACCCAGGGTGCACCAGGCCCAGCGACTGCTCTTCCCCCCGGACGTATCCGCAGGGGACCAGCAGCCGCCAAGCGCACGGGGAGGTCTTCTGCTCGCACCCCATCTGCTCGCACCCCATCATTTCGTACCATGCTCTAACTAAAAGCCAAACTTGACTACCTAACTAATTTACTTCCTATACAAATCCTCACCTGATTCGACAATTTTGCACGGAAAGTTCTCCGTCAATTGTGGATTGATTTTGAAAATTATTTTTTCGTTTGAAATGGTATGCTCTTGAGGTAGTACCATTGTCACCGAATTAGAATTTGATGAAGGGATCCCATGGAAATCGAGGGAAACCCTCAAATTTTAAAGGCAATAGTATAGCGATTTTGGTATTTTTTATAGTATCTTGTGCATTTGCTCTCAGAAAGCACCATTTGGTGAAGCGGAACTGATGAAGAAGATCACAGATGGCCACCGGAACTACTCAATAATAAGTATTTCACGGGTTGCGATTCGATTACTTTAAAATGGTTGCTAAGCAATTTATGGTCGTCACAATGCGAATGGTGAAATGTAGCTGATGGTACCAGGAGAACTCCTCAACAATTAACGCCCCTGCATCGGGAAAAGCAATATTTTGTAAAAGGCGATAAGCAAGTTGACATTAGGCGTAACTTAGATAAATTATAAACAGACCCACTAAAAAGAAATAAAAACTTTTTAACAAAAAAAAAACCGACCTCCAAAAAACACTACAATGTGAAAAATAACTTCAATTTCGGAAGTCGGTGGCAAAAAACTAAAATACAGATCCAAAGACACCATCTTCTGAAATTAAAGTTATTTTTTACATTGTATCTAGTGGTTTTTTGGAAGTCGGTTTTTTTTTTTGTTAAAAAGTTTTTGTTTATAAAACTTATTTAAATTTGAAACTAGCGCGATACAACTGACTCTTAGCGCCATCTATCGACATTTCTATGGAGTTATTCGAAATTTTCGAGTCAAATACAATTGGTCGACTATTACTCGTAAACTTGTAAAGCCCACTTATGTGTGATAGTTTTCCTTTAAACTTCGTTATATATAGGTTCTACTGCCGTGTCATTTGAATTTCTAACTACAACCGTTTAGTTGATAGAGGGGGGACACTTGACTCTAACGAAAATTGGTACTTCAAAAGCTTTATAAGTCACGAACGGTTTGCTTAATCAAAAAACGGTCTTCCGTAACCCCTAATATTTTTGAAAGACCTATTCAATGATATCCTACACTATGGGAAGGACGAAAATAAAAAATTATCATCCCACTTTACATGTAGGGGAGGTACCCTAAATAATTGTTTTTTTCAAAATTTTATTTTACCACTATTTCGGCATCATTAACGTGTATACTCATGCCAAATTACAACTTTCTAGTACCAACGGTTTTTGAGCTAAACCGCGGACAGACGGACAGACAGACGGACATGGCGAAACTATAAGGGTTCCTTGTTGACTACGGAACCCTAAAAATTGATAATAAAATAATCTAAGTTTAAAAAGAGGACTCAAATTATTTTAATATTACACATTCATAACTCAGACAGGATTAAATGAATTTATAATAATATGTACCAAACATCATTACAATATCAAGTGATACATTGCGCAGCTAAAACAGTCAGTACGTGAGATTTAAATTTAGATTTAGAAAACATAAAAATATCAATATCTATAAAATAGTTATTGCAGGTCTCAACCATACGACGAGTAGGACAACACAAACCAGAGTTGGTGCGACAAGAGTTACAGCAAACAATGTCCTGGCATGGACGCTGCGTTTGTTAACTGTGCGAAGGACACTATAACATAATTTACTTGTGAGTTGGAATGAGTCAAAGTTATTATGAATGATACTGTACAGAGTATTGGCCTCTAGTAGCTTACGTCTAGATTCTAATGACACCATGTTGCACTTATTTAACAGTTGAGGGTATGGCAAATATGCTTTGTGGCATCTATAGTGCATGGAACGAAGGAACTTTCGCTGGACTTTCTCGATCTCATCTGCATATTTTTGGTAGAAAGGATTCCAGATTGGCACCGCTTTTTCAACCTGTGAACGTATTAACGTTTTATATAAATACAGGTAGGTGGAAATACGTTTGAGCTCTGTGGATGCTCTCATTACAAAACCATAGATTTTGAATGAGTTATTGACAATTTTTTCAACATGTTGATTAAGAGAAATTTTATTATCAACATCACACCAAGATCCCGTACGATTGAGGTGTTACTCAATACTATACCATCCAACCTGTACTCAGTACCGATGACAGCTTTATTTCTTGTAAAATTTATACAACGACAAAGTTGTAGTTTGTTGTCGTGACAGAATGCTGAGAGTCTATTGAAATTTTAGACAATCCTCTATGCCATGCCATGCCGTTCAGGGATGATAAGGTTATGCAAGATAGGGAAGAAACTTCATTATGCACAAGTCTTTCAAAAACCTTTGACAAAGTCGACAAAATGAAGATGGGTCGATAATGTTCAACATCATGTTTAGAGCCACCTTTGTGCACAGGCGTAATGTTAGCAATTTTCCATATATCAGAGAATACACCCTCGCTCAGACACTTGTTATAAATGATATATAATTGTTTATAGATAGTACCAGCAGTGGACTTAAAAACATGGCAGGATAGCCATCTGGGCCAGCTCCCTTCGAGGGATCGAGTTGTTTCAACTCTGAGAGTATTTTAGATAATTTTTACATTGAAAAGTAATTAATTGCCCGCTATGATCTGATTGTAATAAATTAATGATCTCTTTGTGTTTAATTGATGCATCTGTATAAATATTATCAAGGCATGTAGCACTGGTAAGGGTGATTCTGTTGGCTCTGAGAATAAATTGTCAAGATTGTAGGACCGAAACAGATTTATAATTTTGGTAGTTAAACCAGACTTTTCTAATAAATTGACATTAAAATTTCCCAAGTGATAATGTACTTGTTTGAATTACTAATCTTGTGTAACACTTCATACATTACCTTTTCAAAATAGTCATACAATCCTGAGGGGGGTCTGTACACACTTAATACAATGAACTGCTCGAATTCTATACAGGCTATTTCAATAGTTCGCTCAACAGACAGGCTCACAATATCCTTACGTTCTTTAAATTTAAGGTAATTATGTACTAAAATTAAGAGCACCACGAAAGATTAAGTGACTACAAAGGTATACCTATACAAACGGCTATGATCCGTTAAATACGATGCTCAGTAATGAATTGAATGTAGGACTTACAATGAGCTCTAGTAAGCTGCTCGAATACCTTAAAAAAGGCAAATCTGATGATAAATATAATCATAAATTATTGAAAACTGATGGCTCCGAGTCCTTGTCGGCCACGTGAGATTATTACTTTTTATTATCCTTTAATACAATAGACTGCAGGATTTTTACGATACAGTACAATTTAATTTGATAAGCGAATCACCAATCTACTCATAAAATGTAACTGAATTACAGTAATGATACGGTTGGTACACAACGCCTTCCCTGACTTTTTTTTTCAGCGTTGCCTGGATTTATTATAAAAAGCACTGTTTTAAACCTAGAGCTCTCTGACTCTACCTACTTACGATTTGTCATGAATGTTTGCTTCGCATTGACACTTCCAAAAATCGTTTAGAAATTCAATTTCCCCGCGCGCTCGTAAATGTGTCGTTATCAGTTCGGCAACTCATAAGCGGGATTGTTTACCGCGCATGATTTCATATCATATGGTGCACCTCGCCAAACGAGGTAATGCCAGAATTAGGCTGTTTGTATTCCACAAAATTCGGGGACAGTAAAGTACACCAAATAGGTAGGTTTTAACTACACAACAAATGTAACCCATGTCCAAGTCCCATGTATTGTGGTGTAACAATCAGAGCTAGGTTCTAGCCACTAACAGGGAAAAATTAAACAACGTATTTCTAAGGAAAACTAAAAACAGCTTCGTCTGTCATGGGTGTCGAACCCAGGAGTAGCATTTCTGACTACTAAACCAACGACTATGTATAAAAGTGAATACAATGTTATGAATTTCATTTAATGTGACTTACCGGCAAGAAAGCAACATTAATAAGCATTTATCTACGAAGCGTCTTTCATCATCAAATCATATATATAAGGTTGGGGAAAAAGTCTTTTCGCATTATAGTATGTATGAACTTCTAATAAAATCTCTTGTACCGAGTCACTCCACCAATTTCTTTGGTAAGTCGTTCGCAGCTCAAGCAGTACGACTGTGGAATACTCTTCCCGTGTCAGTAAGACAAGCACAAACCCTTCCTTCTTTCAAAAACATGGTAAAAGATCTCTATCTCTCTCTTTAATATGTTACTATTTTTTATATATCTCAGCTTTGTTCTTTTTATGTATTTATATATGTATATGTGTATTGAGTATGTAGGTTATTACTTATTTATTGTATATAAGTGAATAGTACACCATGGACTACCCGCGTATTTATTTTCTCCTGCTGTGTCAAATCCTTCCAAAGGTTGTCTGTAAAAGATCGCTTTTAGCGATAAGACCGCCCATTGTAACACCCTTTGTAGATTTTTAAGTCCTTATTTAATTCTGTTATGGTGTACAATAAAGAGTATATCTATCTATCTCTTTGGCTGTACTATTTGTATCTGGCTGGTTTTGGTATAATTGAAAGGGAAACGTCTATTCTTGGCCATGTTTTGCCCATCAATGTGATAAATACAAAAAAAAAAATGCCCATTTAGTAACTAACATATTTCTATTATTTATTGGTAATGAAAACTCCGGAATTAAAAGCCAATTTGTTCAAGAAACTCAATCGTTTATTGCCTTATTTACGCTTCCGGCCGCTGGTCAATCCTGTCAAAGTAGGGATGAAAACTTTTACTGAAAAAAAAAAACGATACACTTAATACCGGTTCCCAAAAATCGATTTATGAAAAATCTATTTTTATTATGTATTTGTTTCGCTTTTATTATTTTATTTAGAGACAAAAAGGTTTATCCATTATCGAGCTTTAATTGATTCCGTGTTTCCAGTTTCTCAAAAATATAGATTTTTCGATAAATTGATTTCCTAGCGTCATCCCTACGTCAAAAAATCGTAATTGACAACTGACTGCCATTTAACATTTTGTTTAGTTCCAGGGGGGTGAAACTCCCGAAGAAAATTTAGGCACAAAATTTGCCAAAAAAAACTAGTGACATCTTATGTCTGGGGTCAACTTAGTTTTGTACGTAATGCGTTTGTTTTGCTAATAGATGGCAGCAGCTACGATATATTTATACATATATGATAATCAAAATTAATAAAAAAATATTATTTGTATCGAAAAATTCATAAAACATTATTTAATGTATTGCACCTAATTCACTAAATTAAATGACATTACAATTTTACTGCATCATAGACTCTATACACCTTGCTTGTTTATGAAAAACAAAGAAAAAAGAAAAATATAAAACTGTCAAAAACAGTTTGACAAATTTCGATTATTTAATAAATTAACAGAAAAACATGTGATGAGTAATAAAATTCCTAAAATGAAGGTAAAATATGCAGCACAAGTGTTCAGCCAGAGGGTGTCTAGCGCTTTACGTTTTTTATCGAGTTAGTATGTTTATAATTTCACATATTTGCATCATTATTGTTACCTAGCAAATTTTGCAAATGTTACAACATTAATATTTTGTTTCAGAACACAACATTCTGCCCGAAGAGTGTAGAGATTTCCTGTTATTATTTGATAAGCTCTTCGAATCATTTAATGGTCATTCTTACAAGGGGTCATCAAAAATATATAAGCAGTGCTTAAAAAATATTTTAAACTCAATTAAATTTGAATCAGTAGTTCGAAAAAATGATTTCATGTTGATTAAGTATGAATCGATTCCATCGGTAAAAAATTGGATACATAATATAAAAACATTTATTGAATTATGGCAATATTTAAATGTAAATTATGGTGTGAAAAATCTATTAACTAGAAATTTTAATCAGGATCCCTTAGAATTTTTTTAGTGCTGTTAGGAGTAATGGTGTGCGTAATATTAATCCCAATTGTAATCAGTTCATGTGTGCATATAAAACTTTGCTGATTAATAATTTTAATTCTGTACATTCTGTAAGAGCTAATTGTGAGAACGATTGTAATAAATCATTTCAATCAATGGTAAATCTGCTTGGTAATAAATCTAATTATAAAGAGAATAATGATATTGATGGGTGAATTTCCCAAATGACTTATTTTTTTGTCTTCGGTGAAATTTGTATTTGAAAAAAATAATATTGTTCTGAATAATTTTTTTTAGTAATCAATAGGTAGTTATTGGGTTGTGGCAAAAATATAATTTGCCTAGGACTATTACAAAGGTAGAAATAAATACATAAACCTCTATTTTTTCAAATCGGTGCTGTCCCTCTACTTTTTTTACAAACAAAACAGCTTATACACTAATAAAAATAAGTAAGTTAAGTATATAACTTATTCTATTTCATAGAATATTAGTTTTGTTATTAATATATAGCATATTTTAATACATAATTAACGATTATTATTACTGAGAGGCACAAACGTATTTGTCCTGAAAAGAGTTCTCATATCGCTGGACAAAAGTAATTTAAATCTAACTTTACATCGACGAGTCCGACAGCGTCTCCACCCCAATTGTATTTCCCTCGTTGGTGTGTGCTAGTGCGTAGTCAGGATGGACGTGTGTGAAATCACTGCATATTCCCGCCAATAACATAAGTACGCCATTTAAGTTGCTCCCGGACAATTATTTTATATTATCGGTGGTTGCATTTTTCTAGTGTAATGAGTGGTTTTATTATTGTTGTTTGGTTCTAACACAGGCAGTAAGTGAATTAGCTTCATTATCTGTTATTGAATTTATCGTAGATATTATGCATTTTTTCTAATGTTCTAAAAAGTGTGTTATTTCTCACGTCGCTGTTCTCATATCGCTGTAATCGGTGGTCTTTATTACCACCGATGTGATCATTTACACCGAAATGATAAGAAAAAATCAATCGGTGTCTTATATCTAATATCGGTGTTTTGATTCATGATCTACGCACAGATTTGTCACATCGGTGGATTGCTTTATCATATCAGTAGATCATTTTATCATCTCGGTGAGTCGTTTTATCATATCGGTAGATCCCACCCATGTCATTTCGTTAAGTTTACAAAGAGACAATGGAACATACAAACATACAGACACATACATACTTACCTACATAGACTGCCAAAATCATTACCACGATACCACTGGGTACTAGAAGCTGTATAAATGTATCATTAGGGGAGGTCTGTATTCGGTAATGTACATCTATAGGCTGAGATGATGATGATGGTGAGGTGGAGCAATTGAACGCATTGAAGGTTTCTCTAGAAAATATTTTTTAGTAAAAAAATTAGTTAGTAGGTACATAATAATAAATAACAAAATAATAAATAGATAAAAAGAAAACATAATAAAAAAGAAAACATAGTAATTAGCTGGATCGTCCACAGTAATAAATGTGTATTGTGCAATTTTATTACTTCATTTTAATTTAATACTTCATTTTAATAAAGACAATGATAATAAAAATAAACATTCTTTTATTTTAATTCTAAGTACCTATAGTAAATATAATAAAATAGGTACATAATTTAGAAAAAAAATATTTTAATTGGATTTCTAAGAACTCAGTTCTCTTTGGATGTGATCTACTTACATAAGACCCTAAGTTCAGGTCTTCAGTTCTAAGTCACCCTTGTAAAAATATATAGGTACCTACTAACTATTTCCTTTTTGATGTTCAAAGGTGGATAGATTATCATATCGCTGGATATGTGTATCATTTCAGTGGATAAACTTATCATATCGGTGTACAGAAAAAATAATCGGTGCCGGATTGTCATATCGGTGGAAACCAGAATTCAAACTGAATTTTCTCCTTGGTCTTAAATGATACGTTGACGATATTAAATTTGGGGATATTTGATATCCTAAAGATTACATAAAACCTGAAAAATATACAAAAAATATAATTGAAAAAGTTCACCGATATGATAAAAAAAATGGCATTTGTTGAAATTCACCCTGATGCTTTATTAACTACAATGAGAAATTATTATATAAAATAATATTTCGTTGATTTATAATGAATCCAAAAAATCACAAATATAAAAAATAATTAAATCCATCTTCACCGTGTTTTAATTTTTGCCAGCCTCTAAAATCTAATCTTTAGATTTTGGAAGTACTAGATTGATTGAAATAAATATTCTAAAATCAAAGATTTAATCTTTTGTCGATTAGAATATTTATTTCAATCAATCTAGTACTTCCATGCTTATTAACATGTCAGGTAGACGCCACCTATCGGATTTTTTCGGTATTAAACTACCGTTACGCTACCTGGCGATCAGGTTCAATAACTCAATTTTCGAATCATAGAGTGGCGCATCTATCTCAGTATTTATATGTATCATCTATGTTTAGTTCTGTTTCTTTGTGAACCGTGATTTCTTTTCTACTGCGTTTTTCTATTTGATATTCTGACGACTTTGATTACGTTTATGGACCCTGTAATCGTTCCCGATGATGACCTTGGCTTTAAATTGGGTTCTGTAACCGCCTTCTACGACGACACCAGCCTGCCAATGCAGACCGTACCTGTTTTTCAGGACGGATTTGACACGATTATGAAACCTGATTTACACAAACTTACCAGTATACCACGGAGTCATCTCTGTGTCAATTGTGGCGTGGATACACGAAGACTTAAGAGATTTACCTTGAGCAATGTGGAAGTTCGGTCTATATTTCAGCAATGGATTGCACCACAGCAAGTAAGTTAATTATAAAAACATACAAATTACATACTCAACAACTTATATTGCGTAGTGTAATGTTTCTTTTTATAGGGCTTTGATACTTACGTTATAACATCATTATTAGTTTAGAATTTCATAATATGCTGATATTAAGCTATTTTTTATGCAATATGTTGCGTCCAAAACGTATTTGAACGCATATTTTTGGTGTGGCAATATTCTATTGTCTTGATGTTGACACTTGACATATAATTTTCCTTGCAAAAGCAACCGCCTTGTTTGTTGAGATCGATTCATTGATTGTAATTAAAAATCCTGTTGAATCTACGCGGTTAAAAGACAAATCGGTTGAGATTAGTGATTAGTTGAACTCTAGAATCCCGAATTGAGTGGAAACCTGGGATATTTTGAACTACCACGCGGAATGTCGTCAGCCTGTCTGACACGCGAAATTTGCTAAAAGTAATGGTGACTTGGTGATAAATAGCTGCTCCAATCTGGTGCGAAGTTTGTGCTACATCCCGGCCCGGACCACACATTGAAGCTTGCGTCCGTTGTGACCGCCGTGACACCACTTTCCCACATTACTCGTTTCAATTACTCATTACCTATTTACACACATACTACCGCACGGTCGTGATCTACCAAGGTCGCACGCTGTCGTCAACCAGCCACAGGTAAGTGTGCATGTTGGAATATCTAATTGTGTAAAGTTTAATTATGTATTGGTAAAGCCTAAGAGGCTATTGTGTAACTGTTCTTGAAAAGCAACGGTAAAGCTCCACGTACCGTGGACTGTTCGAACACCAGTTACCGTTGGCTGGCTTATTGAAGAATCGAACAAACTGGTAGCAGAGCGTGGTTTGTATAATATAAAATCCACTAAGTAAATTGGAAGTTTTGAACATTGATAAAAATAACTTAATAAGTTTTGAATATATTGTCTTGTCAGCCGGGCTCAAATGACATTTGTAGTTTGTACTGTAATTTGTAGTGCTAGTCCCTTGTTATAGCACTGACAAGTAAGATTTATTTGTGAAATTAGGAATTATTAGGTTGTATTTGGTACATAATTTGGTATATTTGTTGTAATTAATAATTTAATGTCGCTGATCTGAATTTAAAAGTTTATCTAAATAATAATCACACATTTGTTAACATAACAAGACTTGAATTGTGTATATTGGTTTATTGTTTAGTGTGATTATTGGATTGTGTTATTGGAGGTTGTCCGGCACGGTATTGTACATTCAATTGTTGTGTTTAATTGGTGTTGATCCAGCATGATATATACATTAAATTGTTATTTTTCTGTAACTAGCCATCCTTAGCAAGCTAGATTCATACTTGGAATAAGTACAGGGTCGGATTTGGATCTCAAATAAATTGAATTTAAGTTTTATTTGTTGAAATTGCTCGGTTGGCTAACAAGTCATTGTTTGTTTGTTTGATTAATTTTAGCCTGTTGGTATTGATATTTGATTGTTGCAATGGCCTCATTAAAGGCAGTCAGGGAGTCTGCTGCCGGATTGGCGTCACAGTTGAGATGGTTCACATCGGCAGCAGCAACGGTTGAGCGTTCGGACTTGGAAGAGCTCACCCTTGCTCGGAACGAGCATGTGAATGAGAGGATCAAGTCAGCTGATGCTGCGCTCACACGCTTCAACGAGTACATCATGGACTTGGATTTGGGGGTGATGGACCAGGCAGCCCGCGATAAGGTTTTGGGTGACTATGACCAGATTGTCCACCTGGGGGATGTCATAAGTCAACGAGCCCGGGAAATTTTGAGAAGCCGGGTGCCTGAGGAGGCCAAGCCTCAGACCTCCGTTGTCAAGGGCCCTGGACTATTGGGTAGGCTGCCCACCCTGGAGCTGCCACAATTTGACGGTCGTTTGGACCACTGGCTGGGCTTCATTAATCTCTTTGAAAGGCTTGTGGATGCACGCTCGGACCTCGGACCTGCGCAGAAGTTGGCCTACTTGTTGTCCGTTTTGGAGGGCGAAGCTAGAGCCTTGGTGCAGCACTTGCCGGTCACGGACTCCTCCTACCCTACCGCTCTGGAGCTTCTCTCCCGACGGTATCAGAACAAGCGCTGCCTGGCTGATGTGCACATCGGCCAGATTTTGGGACTACCGGCCATTGCCAGCACGTCGACGTTGCGCACTGACTTGCTGAACCCATTGGTCTCAGCGACCAACGCCTTGAGACGCTTGAAGTTACCGGTGGAACATTGGTCCTACCTGTTGGTGCACATAGCGCTGCGGTTGCTCCCTGCGGAGTTGAGGTCACGTTTTGAGCAGAAGTATGGTGGGGATAGTGCCACCCATCTTCCCCCCTTTGACGACCTCCTCAAGTTTTTGGAAGACGTGTCGGTTTTTGGATAACACTCGTGGCGCCACTCCGCCATTCGGGCATCCGGTGGGATATGCCCTTCCAGTGATGGCGAGCGGCTCGGGACACCGCGCGGATGAATATTTTGAATGTTGGCCTCGTCGTGAACGAGGGCAGCCTGGATGCGGCGACCGGTCGCCGCCCAGGCATCGTTAAGAAATTGGCGCCTGCCCCGCTAAAGGACCCCCCCCCCCGATCAAGACGGTTTTGTTGCCAACGGCCTCGGTCAAGGTCTGGGGACCCTTGGGTGACTCGAATGTGGTCCATGCCATTTTGGACACGGGAGCCCAGGGTTGCCTTTTGTCGTCTTGGTTAGCGGGACAGGTTGGCCTGAAGGTGAACGACCTTTCAGGCAAGATTTGGGGAATTGGCGAAACGGCTGTCACCACTGTTGAGGGAAGGACCTGGTTTGAACTCACCCTTGTGAGTTGTCTTTACCCTAAAATTGGTGCTCCTGCCCTTGTTATAACTGAACTTGGTTGGGACGAGCCACTTCGGGAAACCCTGTTGGAAGACTGGCTCCAATTTGTATCCGCACTCCCTGCGTTGCTTCTTGTGCGTCTCTTAAGCCACGTTGCGCGCACTTTGGGTGGAACTGTTGACATTCGGGCTTCTTACGCCTGGACGGACAGTCAAATTGTTTTGTGTTGGTTGAAGACGTCCGTCCACTGTTTGGAGGTCTTTGTTGCGAACCGAGTGTCGCAGATTCAAGGTTCTGAAACGCATTTGATTTGGAGGCACGTGCCTGGTGACCTGAACCCGGGCGACGTAGCCTCACGCGGGTGCATGGCCCCCCACTTGAATGCTCACCCCCTCTGGTGGGGACTGGACTGGCTGACTCGCCCCGAGGATGATTGGCCTCGAACGCCAGTCTTGATGTCGGATCCTTTGCCCGGACTTAAGGTGTTCACTGTTGGGACGAAGGACCCTCCGTTTGATCCTGATTTTTTGTTGAATCGATACAGCTCCCTCGACAAATTGTTGAACGTCACCTCGTGGATCAGGCGTTTCGGCCATAATTTTAGGAATCCAGGGGACAAGCGCCTGTCACCAGTTCTCTCTCCTCAAGAGCGACAGGAGTCACTCCTCCTTTGGGTCCGCTCTGTGCAGGCTGCACACTTTGAGAAGGAGATCGAGGTCTTGAAGTCTGGTAGGGTTAAGTTGTCGGGAGCTGTTAGTAAACTGAATCCCTTCTTGGACCAGACGGGTCTTTTGCGTGTTGGAGGACGGTTGAGGCACTCTAACCTTCCTTATGGGGCCCGTCACCCCCCTTTGTTGCCCTAGGAGGGCCACTTGGTTCAATTGTTGGTGACTGATCGTCACATTAAGAACTCGCATGCCGGTTGCAATGTGCTGTTGGCCATTCTGCAGCGAGAATTTTGGATTTTGCCGGCTGATCGCGTCAATGAGGCGAGGCCCTTTGCTGGCGTCGGAACGGACTTTGCTGGTCCCTTTTCGGTGAAAACGTCCACCCTTCGTAATAGTGAGATTGTTAAGGCTTATTTGTGTGTTTTTGTCTGCCTGTCAACCAAGGCAGTACACTTGGAGCTGGTAACCTCCCTCTCGACAGAGGCCTTTGTGGCGACTTTGGAAAGATTTGTGTCTCGCCGTGGGTTACCTTCTTTGATTAAGTCTGATTGCGGTACGAAATACAAGGGTACAAGTAACTATTTGAAGGAGGTATACGCCTTCCTTAATGAAAGCCAGGTTGACATTGGTAATAGTTTGGCCCGCCGAGGGGTCACTTGGTTGTTTGACCCGCCAGCCTGCCCCCATTGGGGGGGTATTTTTGAGGCCGCGGTGAAAGCGGCAAAGGGACGCTGGCGGAGATTGTTGGGAGACACCGTTCTCACCTTTGAGGAACTAGCTACGGTATTTTGCCGCATTGAAGCTGTGTTAAATTCGCAACCTTGTCAAGACTTCCAATTGATTAGCGGACGGGTAGGCCCGTCCGGGGGGGTAGATGTTGCGTCCAAAACGTATTTGAACGCATATTTTTGGTGTGGCAATATTCTATTGTCTTGATGTTGACACTTGACATATAATTTTCCTTGCAAAAGCAACCGCCTTGTTTGTTGAGATCGATTCATTGATTGTAATTAAAAATCCTGTTGAATCTACGCGGTTAAAAGACAAATCGGTTGAGATTAGTGATTAGTTGAACTCTAGAATCCCGAATTGAGTGGAAACCTGGGATATTTTGAACTACCACGCGGAATGTCGTCAGCCTGTCTGACACGCGAAATTTGCTAAAAGTAATGGTGACTTGGTGATAAATAGCTGCTCCAATCTGGTGCGAAGTTTGTGCTACATCCCGGCCCGGACCACACATTGAAGCTTGCGTCCGTTGTGACCGCCGTGACACCACTTTCCCACATTACTCGTTTCAATTTCTCATTACCTATTTACACACATACTACCGCACGGTCGTGATCTACCAAGGTCGCACGCTGTCGTCAACCAGCCACAGGTAAGTGTGCATGTTGGAATATCTAATTGTGTAAAGTTTAATTATGTATTGGTAAAGCCTAAGAGGCTATTGTGTAACTGTTCTTGAAAAGCAACGGTGAAGCTCCACGTACCGTGGACTGTTCGAACACCAGTTACCGTTGGCTGGCTTATTGAAGGATCGAACACAATACTTTGTTTGTTTACGTTTCTGTAAAGTCATTAGTGACAGGACTAGTTTTTCTTCTTAATTCATTGCTGGAGCTAGGTTAGGTCGCATATGTAACTGATATTGTACCTCGTGATAAATTAATTTTATTTCTCTTTTCATTCTAGAACCTCATTCAAATGCGTAAAAGTGGATTTAACTAGAGAGAGATGACTGGGGAGAGGACTCTACGCCTGGAGCTCAAACAGAGAAGAAGTCAGCAAGAATACTGTTAATAGCCATCGAAGTGAGATGGTCATCTTCTAATATACGATCCGTGGTCTGGAATTTATACGATCCGAACTTTCTACCATCACTATCAGACTGCTGCATCGACGGAGCCTGATCATCCCCCGTCCCACTACTACGGCCGGAGGGAAGGAAGAAGGAAAACTGAGGCCATCCGACTGAAGGCCAGCCGTCCTGCAGCCACCTCTTCGTTCTGCTCGCAATCTCCGTCATCTCCTGTGGTCTTAGGGTTCCGTGTCTCCAGCGAATTTTTATAATTATTTCTTTTATAAATCCTGTTTATTTATCATCACTTTGATTTCTTTTCCTGGTCATATTCCCTATTAAAACGTGCTTCCTCCTAATCAGTTATTGCAACCTTACATTTCCCTCTACCCAGAGAAACTGTAACGTTACAGTAGCTACTAAAATCTATAAAAATGTTTTTTGTTAAAATTGAATTATTATATTATGATTTATAAAAATCCAACCGAGTTCTATGTAAAAAATAGTGTTTGTTTCTTTATTTATGATGTCAACCCTTATGCCTGCAATTTGTTTCTTTCGTGGGCGTCACTTGGCCAAAACTTCTTTATCAAATGGACATTTCCCTTTAGAACATAATTCCAAATTCAAATTAGGAAAATGTGTGATTTTAATTTGTTTTTCGTACTGTCAAGATGAGTGAATCTATTGAAGAAAAACGATACATTTTAAAATTTTACTACAAAAAAGGTAAAAATGAAACGCAAGCCGCGAAAAAATTTGCGATGTTTATGGACCTAGTGCAGTGTCTTTAATAGTAGCACAAATTTGGTTTAAGCGTTTTCAATCCGGAAAGGAGACGGAAACGCTTTCATACATTCTTGGGCCAAGGTGTAAAAAGATGTAAAAAGATGAAATTCATGTCGATTAACAGCTTATATATTAACAAAGCAACACTGAAAATTCAGCAAATTTTGGCAATCTGGGAGCAGAGTTATAGGAGGTTTAGTAAAAGTGAGGTGTTCAAGACTGCAATAGGCCAGCCAACGATAACTGGACGGTCTGAACTTGTCCACGGTACGTGGAGCTTAACGTTGCTTTCAATAAACAAGGTTACACAATAATCTACAGGCTCCTCGGCCTACGACAACCTATAGCCTCTGAGGCTTTTGTTAATACATTATTACCACTAACCTTCTGTGCTGGGGACGCCAAGCAAGGATCCTTTTGATCGCGTCCGTGTGGTAGGTATGTAATATGAGATGAGTAATTGAAAAGTGTGATGTAAGTCAAGTGTGTGGACGTTCACAAGGCGCCAGTCTCCAGATGGCGCGGTTCCAACTCAGCATCACACCCAACTCGTTTCCACCAAGCGCGTGCCACGAGGTGACGCAATAAGGCGATATGTTCCAAAAATATCCCGGGGTTTTCACTCAAATGGGGATTACACTTCAACCAATAGATAATTCGCGACCCAATTATCGGTTTCAACAGGCGATTTCACAAGATATCTTAATTACAATTACAATTACAAGAAGGTCCCGACGACCGGCATTTTTTCCAAGCAAAGTCTATCTATCAAGTCAAGTAATGTCAAGATCAAATTCTTTATGTCAAAAGGGTGCGTTCTGTTTCACGTCGGACCGAACATCTACCCCCCCCCGGACGGGCCTACCCGTCCGCTAATCAATTGGAAGTCTTGACAAGGTTGCAAATTCAACACAGCTTCAATGCGGCTAAATACCGTAGCTAGTTCATTAAAGGTGAGAACGGTGTCTCCCAACAATCTCCGCCAGCGTCCCTTTGCCACTTTCACCGCGGCCCCAAAAATACCCCCCCAATGGGGGGCAGGCTGGCGGGTCAAACAACCAAGTGACCCCTCGGCGGGCCAAACTATTACCAATATCAACCTGGCTCTCATTAAGGAAGGCGTATACCTCCTTCAAATAGTTACTTGTACCCTTGTAATTCGTACCGCAATCAGACCTAATCAACGAAGGTAACCCACGGCGAGACACAAATCTTTCCAAAGTCGCCTCAAAGGCCTCTGTCGAGAGGGAGGTTACCAGCTCCAAATGTACTGCCTTGGTTGACAGGCAGACAAACACACAAATAAGCCCTAACAATCTTGCTATTACGAAGGGTGGACGTCTTCAACAAAGGGGGACCAACAAAATCCGTTACGACGCCAGCAAAGGGCCTCGTCTCATTGACGCGATCAGCCGACAAAATCCAAAATTCTCGCTGCAGAATGGCCAACAGCGCATTGCAACCGGCATGCGAGTTCTTAGTGTGACGATCAGTCACCAACAATTGAACCAAGTTCAGTTATAACAAGGGCAGGAGCACCAATTTTAGGGTAAGGACAACTCACAAGGGTGATTTCAAACCAGGTCCTTCCCTCAACAGTGGTGACAGCCGTTTCGCCAATTCCCCAAATCCTGCCTGAAAGGTCGTTCACCTTCAGGCCAACCTGTCCCGCTAACCAAGACGACAAAAGGCAACCCCGGACTCCCGTGCCCAAAATGGCACGGACCACAATTGAGTCACCCAAGGGTCCCCAGACCTTGACCGAGGCCGTTGGCAACAAAACCGTCTTGATCGGGGGGGTCCTTTAGCGGGCAGGCGTCAATCTCTTAGTGATGCCTGGGCGGCGACCGATCGCAGCTTCCAGGCTGCCTTCGTTCACGACGAGGCCAACAATCCAAATATTCGTCTGCGCGGTGTCCCGAGCCGCTCGCCATCACTGGAGGGGCATATCCCACCGGATGCCCGAATGGCGGAGGGCGCGACTCCAGCCGGGGACGTTCCGCCAACGGAGGGGAAAGGCAGTGGCGCCGACTCGGCCACTGCTGCCTAGCAGCCAATGCGCGTTCTCCCTGACGAGGGAAGACCAAATGGCGCTCGTGGGGCTCCCATTCAACTTGCGCGGGGGGTGGAGTGCGGCGTACAGAATCGCGGGTCTCAGCCCGGTGCTCGTCTCCGGGGTACCCCCCCCTGCGCGAACCCCCCTCAGAGGCTGGTCTGCTGGAGCGGTTCGCGTTGGCGCACAAAATCTCAAGGTGGACCCTTCACAAATTCTACACGGGCGGGGGTCGGGGCAGTCCCGACGAAAAGTGGGCCCCCAAGCACGAGAAGCACAAACGGCGTGCGTTGACAATGCGGCGGCGGGAACTTACGTGCAAATTCAAAAAGTCCCGGCAACGCGCCATGACATGCCCCGTTGCCTTACAAAAGTCACAATGATGAGGACTCCGGGCACCAGCAAAACGGGGGGCGGGGCGAACATCAACAGGCCCCCTAGCCCGAGGACTCCGGGCGCCAGCCAAACGGGGGGTGGGGCGATCATCAACAGGCCCCCTGGCCCGAGGACTCCGGGCGCCAGCCAAACGGGGGGCGGGGCGATCATCAACAGGCCCCCTAGCCCGAGGACTCCGGGCGCCAGCAAAACGGGGGGCGGGGGGAACATCAACAGGCCCCCTAGCCCGAGGACTCCGGGCGCCAGCAAAACGAGGGGCGGGGCGATCATTAACAGGCCCCCTAGCCCGAGGACTCCGGGCGCCAGCAAAACGTGGGGCGGGGGGAACATCAACAGGCCCCCGGGCCCTAGTCCGTTCCTGGTCTCTGGGCTGAGAAGGTAGTGGGGGCGATCCCGTAGCGCCACGAGTGTTATCCGCAAACCGACACTCGTCTTCCAAAAATTTGAGGAGGTCGTCAAAGGGGGGAAGATGGGTGGCACTATCCCCACCATACTCCTGCTCAAAACGTGACCTCAACTCCGCGGGGAGCAACTGCAGCACTATGTGCACCAACAAGTAGGACCAATGTTCCACCGGTAACTCCAAGCGTCTCAAGGCGTTGGTCGCTGAGACCAACGGGTTCAGCAAGTCAGTGCGCAACGTCGACGTGCTGACAATAGCCGGTAGTCCCAAAATTTGGTCGATGTGCACATCAGCCAGGCAGCGCTTGTTCTGATACCGTCGGGAGAGAAGCTCCAGAGCGGTCGGATAGGAGGAATCCGTCACCGGCAAGTGCTGCACCAAGGCTCTGGCTTCGCCCTCCAGGACATATAATAAATAGGCCAGCTTCTGGGCAGGTCCGAGGTCCGAGCGTGCATCGACAAGACTCTCAAAAAGATTTAGGAAGCCCAGCCAGTGGTCCAAGCGACCCTCAAAATGTGGCAGCTCCAGGGTGGGCAGCCTACTCAATAGTCCAGGGCCTGCAACAACGGGGGTCTGCGGCTTGGCCGCATCAGGCACCCGACTCTTCAAAATTTCCCACGCTCGTAGACATATGACATCCCCCAGGTGGACAATCTGGTCATAGTCACCCAAAATCTTATCGCGGGCTGTCTGATCCATCACCCCCAAATCCACGTCCATGATGTACTCGTTGAAGCGCGTGAGCGCAGCATCAGCTGACTTGATCCTCTCAATCACTTGCCCATACCGAGCAAGGGTGAGCTCTTCCAATTCCACACGCTCAACAGTTGCAGCTGCCGATGTGAACCATCTCAACTGTGAGGTCAATCCCGCAGCAGCCTCCCTGACTGCCCTTAATGAGGCCATTGCAACAATCAAATATTAATACAAAACACCAATCAACAACCAACAATCAAATATTAAACAAACAGCAATGACTTGTTAGCCGACCAAATAATCTCAACAAAATAAAAATTCAAATTCAATTATTTCAAGTCCAAATCCGACCCTGTACTTATTCCAAGTATGAATCTAGCTTGCTAAGGATGGCTAGTTACAAAATAAATAACAATTGAATGTATAATACAATGCTGGATCAACCTCAAATAAATATCAAGAAGCACAACAATTGACTGTATAATATTGAGCCGGAGAATCTCTAACAACAATCCAATAAACAAATAAATGCAATAAGTCAATCCACACCATTCAAGTCCTATTATGTTAGACTATGTGTAATTATTATTTAGATAACCTTTTAAATTCAGATCAATGACATTCAATTATTAATTGCCACAAATACCAAACAACTTTTACAACAATATACCAACTTATGTACCAAATACAACCAATTCCTAATTTCACAAATAAATCTTACTTGTCAATTCAACAAAGGGCTACAGTACAAATTACAAATACAACTTCAATTGATTCAACTTCAATTAGATAGCCCGGATGACATGGTAATATATTCAAAACTTATTAAGTTATAAGTTGTGTTAAGTAATCAAACCAAAGTTACTTTCAAAACTTCCAATTAAACCAGTGGATCTTATATTATAAGAGCCACGCCTACTACCAGAATGAATCAGTGGATCTTATAAGAGCCACGCCTGCTACTAATTTGATCAGGACTGCAATAGGCCAGCCAACGATAACTGGACGGTCTGAACTTGTCCACGGTACGTGGAGCTTAACGTTGCTTTCAATAAACAAGGTTACACAATAATCTACAGGCTCCTCGGCCTACGACAACCTATAGCCTCTGAGGCTTTTGTTAATACATTATTACCACTAACCTTCTGTGCTGGGGACGCCAAGCAAGGATCCTTTTGATCGCGTCCGTGTGGTAGGTATGTAATATGAGATGAGTAATTGAAAAGTGTGATGTAAGTCAAGTGTGTGGACGTTCACAAGGCGCCAGTCTCCAGATGGCGCGGTTCCAACTCAGCATCACACCCAACTCGTTTCCACCAAGCGCGTGCCACGAGGTGACGCAATAAGGCGATATGTTCCAAAAATATCCCGGGGTTTTCACTCAAATGGGGATTACACTTCAACCAATAGATAATTCGCGACCCAATTATCGGTTTCAACAGGCGATTTCACAAGATATCTTAATTACAATTACAATTACAAGAAGGTCCCGACGACCGGCATTTTTTCCAAGCAAAGTCTATCTGTCAAGTCAAGTAATATCAAGATCAAATTCTTTATGTCAAAAGGGTGCGTTCTGTTTCACGTCGGACCGAACATGAGGTTATGCAATGAATTGGGAACAACCTATTCTACACAGCTGATTTTTTAAATATGATTGCTATTTTGTAGACAGTTGTTTACTATATTAATTGTGTTGTATTGAGTGGGAGGACATTAGAATGAGTTTTCTAATGTCCAAATAATTTGCAGATACCCCAGGGAGATGATGTTTCGAACACTTCCGATGTTTTTCTCCAAGACTGGACCGGGCGGGGCTGCACTCAAGCGGCTCCTACCCAATCTAGGGGGGCCAAACGCCACCTGCCGGAGGCTCTATGCGGGGATCGTGCGGTTCATGGCCCTCTGTGGGGCCCCTGTCTGGGCACTAAATCTGCAGCGGCGACCAGCTCGCCAGCTGGTCGCGTCTCAGAGGGTCATGGCTATCCGGATGACCCGGGGATACCGTTCGATCTCTGGGGAGGCGGCGAACCTTCTTGCCGGATTGCTGCCGTGGAATCTGGAGGCGGTAGACCTCGCACGCGTGCATAATTGGCGCGCGGAAGTGCTACGCCGGGGTAAAAATACCCTACCGCGGCAAGTCGCGGCTCAGCGGATAGAACTCCGGCGCGATCTCATGGCAGCATGGAAAGAGCGGCTGTCGCAACCGAAAGCTGGGCACGCCGCAATCGCGGTGAAAAGTCCCCTCTTTGAGGAGTGGCTTGAGAGACGCCACGGCGTCCTCACCTTCCACCTGACGCAGGTGCTGACCAGACATGACTGTTTCGGGAGGTACTTGTTTCGGATACAGCGGGAGGACACGCCCGGGTGTCGTCATTGTGAGGACCACTTGGAGGACATGGTGGAGCATACGGTCGAGGTGTGCCCTGCTTGGGCGGGGCACCGTCGTGTCCTCGTAGAGGCGGTCGGTGGCGGCGACCTCTCGCGCCCTGCTCTGGTTCAGACCTTGGTGCGGAGCGAGAGGGAATGGGTTACGGTCGCCTCCTTCTGCGAAGCAGACATGCTAGCGAAGGAGGAGGCTGAACGCGCGAGGGAGAGGCAACTCTTTTCCTCGCGCCCCAGCCGCCGCGGGAGACGCCCCGGGCGTCGGGGATCATGAGCCGATTTCCGGCCACCGTAGGTGCGGGTCTGCGAATGGCGAGCAGGGTTCGCTCACCATCCGGTAAGGACCAGGCCCGGGTCGGCCTTTGCGTCGAGTTCCACGCGCACCTCAAAGAGCTGTCAACACCAGTCTCTCTCTCTCACCAGTCTCTATCTCATAGGGCCATTGCCTGCCGGGGTTTGTGGGAAAGTTCTATCGAGATACCGCGGCCTCGGAACTTTAGGGCAGCCGAAGGAACAGGGTGGGTTTTTAGTCAGTAGAAGTCTGACACACCCTTCCGCTTAACCTAGAGCGGAAGAAGTCATTCGATGATTTTCCCACCCTTCCTGGGTGGGAAAATCATCAAATGTAATCGAAAGAAAAAGAAAAGGAGATGATGTTTAAAATAAAAACAACTTTTTGAATAACAGTTATCTTTTATTCATCTTTAATTATAATCCAAAAAGCTCGTGTTAAGTAGGTGGCGGACTCTTGATGCAGGAGAACGACCACAGCGAAGACAAACACTACGTTGGCCAAGTTGTTGTGCTTCATCAACAGATGATTCTTGAGCCAAATCCCAACAAGCTTGGCAAACATAGTCACTGCTGTTTACCTGAAAGATGAGAAAAGTTTTTAATGTCAATAAATCAGGTTTACAATAAAATATACCAGCAGTTAGGTTTTAACTTAAATGTAAACAATCTCCATGTGCCTTTTATATGTAACGTTACTATAGTTCCTGCATAAGGTTTATGGAAAATAAAAGAAGATACCTGTAGGCCAGCATTGTAGACACTGGGTAGCTAATGACGCCAATGACGAATCACTGACGTGTCGTTACATCATTTAAAGCTCGTCGGCCAAGTGTATTACAGCGACTAGTCGCTATACTACAATTAACACAGCGATCCATGGTGTCAATATCCAATCGATAAGCAGGCTATAAAATCCAAATAAGCGAGCCAGTCAGACGAGAAAACAAGATTATCCGTATCCGGTATGATAGCAAGGGTCGTACTAGTTTAGCAATATCAGAAGTCCGTAGGAAGAAAGCAGTGGTCAAGGAAAATATCAATAAAACAACGGGAAACACTCAAAACGCACGCACACGAAACGATACTACGAAACGAGTGATTAGGGATGTCAAAATGGAAATAATCGAATTTTATCAAAAGAAAAGTCGATGTCAATACGTTAATTTAATTTTTATGAATAATCGATTAATAATCGATTTTTTTATTATCATTCAATCAATATACCCATTTTTTAACTGTAACTCCCCATCATTAAGTTTGGTGTTCTGGCTCGGAGACCGGAACACGAACTGCCAAAGAATACTATCTCCATAATACTATATTAACGCTATCTGTGCATCTATGATGCCATTTCTTCTGTGATTTTGAAACAGTTTAGTTTATTAGCATAAATTAGGAAAAAAACCATTAATATAACAAAATCGATTATTTTCTCAAAAAAAAATCGATTATTTATTCATCGATGTATCATGCTAAATAAATAAACAATTAATTATAAATCGATTTTTTATGTCCAATGTCACATCCCTACGAGTGATCAGTGATTATTGACATTCTAGAACTGTCAAAAGGTATTCTGTGACTGTCACTGTCGGCACAGATTAAAAAATACAGTAGCCAAACACAAGTAATAAATCGATTTGTAAACGAGAATTGACTTTAAGATTTCTTTATAATATGTTGATATTTTATTATTTTAAAATACTGACATTATGTTAATTATAATGTATTTATTTACTTTGATTGAATCAGTAATATGGTGCAAGTAGTTTTGTGTTCAATAACTCATTCACATTAATCGATTATAGTAATCGATATCCCATTTTATTCGTGACTCAAAACTTATTTTTAAAATTTCTCGTCTTCTAGATTGTGAATTAGGCAAATTTTTTGTATTTAGAAATAGAAAAATATGACGCTTTTTTTAAACCATATCTCAACTTATTGCAAAATGGCCCAGAAATCCCCGTCTCAAAGATGCACGTCGCTCTGGTCGCTCTATTACGGATAAAATGGATACCATTTTTTTAAAAGTGGAGCAAGATCGTCTTATCAGTAGGTACGACGTAGCTGAAGAACTGGGAATTGACCACAAAACAGTTTTGACGCATTTGAAAAAAACTGAGTACTTACACAAAAAAGCTCGATATTTGGGTACCTCACCACAGATTACTGATAAGTTACTAACGTAACAGATCCATCACTTCCCTGCAAAACGACAAATACCTACGCTATAATTAACTAAACTTTCTAGCTGTCAAGAGACACGAGGAAATATGAGCTTAACTGCTTTGACTCAACGGAGCGTTTTAAGTGCACAGCGGGCGATGACGTCGGGCGGTATGAAAATATCTTAGGGTTGAGGTTGACCCAATGAAATAAAATACAAAAATGTTTTATAATCGATTTAAATTTATAAAATGGTCAATTTACTTTTTACCTTCTCTCGTTGCATTTGTAAATTTGATAAGGGCACAAATTCTGAATCTAATAAAAAGTTTGATTAAATAATCATGTGGGAAACATGGACACAAAGAAATGATATTGATTTTAATACATCATACAATTTGCTCCCAGGCCATCCCATCAAGTTCGATGAAAAGTTTTGTATAAATGCAATTTCTAATCTTCTAACATAGTCATTGAACGTCTCCGGTGGTACTTTCAAACCACCATAAAAGGAAGAGCTCTTGTTATATGCTTTGAAATGTGTGGACATTCCAGAGTTATTCACATATGGTATTTTTTTTTTAATTCGTCTGCGAGAGTTGGACAATTATGTTTTTTGTTGCATTTAAATAGTAAATACCCAGAAATATACGTGAGAGCATTTTTGCCTGGGTAAATAAATGGTCTACGCGCGCAACTATAAACATTCGGGCGTGCGGCGCCCCTCTGCCACTTGTGCGTTCGAACACACGGCTAGCCGGTAGGTACTTATCGCGCGACCTTGAGCGAGTGACGGAGGCCTGACCTCACGAGCTCACTGAAAGAAACCTAATGAACCGTGTACCTACTCATTTGTGATTCTTTATTACGACGTAATGAAACAGAACCATTTTTGAAGAAGCTGATAACTGGCGATGAAAAGTGGATCATGTACGACAAGAACGTGCAAAAAAGGTCGTGGTCAAAGGCCGGTCAGGCTTCACAGACTGTGGCGAAACCCGGGTTAACTCGCAACAAGGTGATGCTGTGTGTGTGGTGGGATTGGAAGGGCATTATTCATTATGAGCTGTTACCACCAGGCAGGACCATCGATTCTGAACTCTACTGCGAACAACTGATGAGATTTGAGAGCAAGAAGTTGAGAGAAAGCGGCCGGAATTAATCAACAGAAGGGGTGTGGTTTTTCATCATGATAACGCTAGACCTGACACATCTTTAGCCACTCAGCAAAAATTAAGATAGTTTGGCTGGGAGGTGTTAATGCATCCGCCGTATAGTCCTGACCTTGCACCTTCAGATTTTCTTCTGTTTCGGTCTCTTCAGAATTCTTTAGGCAGTGTCAGGTTAACATCACGAGAGGACTGCCAAAACCACATGTCGCGGTATTTTGATCTGAAATCCCAAAATTTCTATAGCAATGGGATCATATCCCTACCTACAAGATGGCAAAAAGTTATCGAATAAAATGGTACCTAATGATTAAAAAATGTTTTGAATTTTCTTAAAAAATGCGAAGAAACTTTTTTCCCAACCTATTACATAATACTATAATTTATCTTTGTAGATCTTCTTAGTGAAATAAAGTAGGCTAGGCTATAGGCCGGTTGCACCTGCTACCCTCCTGCTTCAACCTGCAACCTGCTTGTTTTAAATAGGTCTTATCCCTGAAAGCGATATAGTTTTAGGAAGATGTCACTAGGTCAACTTCACTCAGTTCACTCATTGACTGTGCTCCTCCACCGTTTCAACTACTATTAGATACAGTAAAGCTCCCGATTAGCCCTCTCCCCTCCATTTCACAGTCATTATTCAACCAACTAAAGAGAAACGACTTTGTTTTATTTGTTTTGTATGAAGCACACTATAAAACTTTATTCAAGCGTTTTCAGGATTTATGCTGAGCAGTCTTATTGAGAATACGACTACTTATTTACTATTTTGTACACCAGATGCACTTAAACTTAATTGGTATTTAATATTTATAGTATATATTTATGTTTAATTAAAGAGGTATTTTGCCAAATTATGGCATCTTAATAAGTTTTCCTTACAATAAATGTGCTATTGTACTTATGAAAAGACCATAGAAAGTTAATGTGAATTTGATGGAAAATGTCCTATATAGCTCATTGTTATTCAAAATTGTTTATAGAGACCAAGCCGAACACATTAACGATATACAAAAGGCTCCGCAGGTGGCTCGACGATTAATCACAGCAAGGAATTCGTCGGCGCGTGGGGCGGGCGGACTCTGGGGCGGGCGGCGCTCGAGCGGGCGGCGGCGCGCGGTAGTGCCGCCGCGACGCCGCGCCACGACGCACGCCCCGCGCCCTTCACCCCGCGCCTCACCCGCCGCGCGCCCACGACCTCCCACCAACTTCTAAACAACAAACCTTAAGCAGTCACTAAAGGTAGGTTTCAACACTCCACTTTTACTTCGATGCAATTCCAGTAATTAAAAGGCGGTAAGCAGCCACTTACCGTATACCTACTTGCAGCATGCACTTAAAACTTTCGAAGTAAACTTGGTAAACTCATGTTCAAAAGTTCGTTGTAACAATCGTGTTAATGAACAAGCCAAAAAGTTTTGACTTCAGCGGGTAACTAACCAACCTGTTGAACTCAGTTTTATTTCTTCGCAGAAAGTTGTGATTCAATTTACAAAGAAACTTCGTACTTTCTTATTTCCGAACTTCCATTTGAATGGCTAACTTTTCAATATCAGGCTTCAATTGTATCGTTGTATATACCAACGAAGTTCTACATTAAGATATATTTAATGGAATTTGTTACTGAAGAAGGAATTCCTTAAGCACCATAGCTCCAAACAAAAGTTCTGTAACTTTTGTTTATAGTTCAACAGACAATCAGAAGTCGCTCTGTAAATCAAAATGTTTTTCACAAAATACCTCAGTATGGTGGACGAAGAAATTGATAAGACTGCTTATAACAATAGGAGATTCGGACGACAACAAAGGGCGTAGAATACGGCAGAGACAGCCTTTGTGTATTAAAATAATAAATTAAAGGTATGTTGGAAGCTTTGAAACGTACTTTATAACAGACATTGGGCAGAGATGGTGTCATACCAGTTATTTACGTGGTTTTGACTCACGCGCCGAGAACTTGTGTCGTCAATACACTTATATTCATATTATATAGTCTGCTCGTTGCTCGGCTTGTTATTTTTATGCGGCCCTTTCTCGTTTAGTTTAATTAAGGAAAGTTACTTAGATGCTGGATGATCTTGTTATGTTTTGACAGCTCACGTATGTCACAGAGCTGTTTGGCTACAAATTAACATATTCATACATACAGTTACAAAGATGAGAAGACTTTGAATCATTAATACATCCATGTTTTGGTAGTAATGCCAACAGTCTTTTGTCCTGACAAAACAATTTAGCTCGATAATTGGCACACAGCTTATCTGAATAGTAACTGCATATATACACCTATGCATAACAGAGCTCCTAATCTAATAATCCACCATCATGCTACCAAACGTTTCTAATTAGTAGTTTCGCAGAAATCGTCAATGTTTTCGTGTTATGAAAGAAACATTACACATTGTGCATATTACTAAGTACCTCTACTCTGCAGGCCATTCACATTTCTAAGCTGGACACGGACTTGTATGGGGCAGGTATATATCGAAAAATATACTAGACTATCTGATTCTCTCATACATATAAGAATTTTAGATAATTATCAAACTTTAGAAACCAAGTTCAGAATTAATAGGAAGACGGTACCTACTATTTTAGGGCTGTTAATACAAATACGGTCACTTAATAATCAACTTAACAAACAGCAATATTCCGTACTTTCTTCCAATAAATTGTAGAAAATAAATACATACATGTAAAGCTTTAAAGGTACAACATACTCGTCAAGTCCCTTATTTTCCTACCGATTTCACTTCGAATATTTCCGACAGGCATCCTGAGATATTTATACATACTGTAAAATCCATCGCTTCACATGTTTAAAAATCGTCGTCTCAAAAACTAAATCTGGAAGTGGATACGGTTGGATTCCATTCATTTAAGTATTACGTAATTACTAATTAGGCTGTAAGGCGCTATGTAATAAAACTGGTAATGCAATTTGCATTCCTAGTGACAATTGCCATTTATCACTAAACAATTAAGTACACTATTTTGTGAATTAAAATTTTGCTTATGGTAGGTAGGTACATACTGTTTGCAACAGGCTTCTTTCTGTATGTGTTTCTTGATAGCTACGTACCTACTTCAGGTAGGTATGCAAGTATACTTCAACATCGACCTCTTCATTTCGCAGGTGAGATTGCGGCTCGTACAATCTAATATTCCATACCTAATAAAAATAACAATATTGTAAACGTGAAAGTGTGTTTTGTGTCCTTCTTTCACGTCAAAATAAAGCAACGGATCGATGAAAATTTTAGTGTGGAGATACTCAATAACTTGAGGGGCTGGAGGCTATAAATTTGTTGTTGAAAAAACTTTTTACGCAATTGACGCTGCGGGTACAAGCTAGTTAATGATAATAATAGAAATTATCGGATGCTCTACTTTATTAAGTGGGTCCCTGAAGTCAATACAGATCCATCAATATGTTGCTATTCTTAAAGCTCCGCCATTAACTTTGTTTCTTTAAATCATGAAGGTGCAAGTAGGAACATGATGGGTAATTCAACCTTCGTTCCCTATATTGGCATCAATTCAAAACACCGAGCTTACGGCGTCGTATAAGATTCTTAGTTTACACGTTGCACAATAAAACAACACACCGCTTCCTCTATCTTAGTTCCGTTAGAATCTAAACTTTGTAACGGTTAATTAAGTATTTCTCCGACTACTCGGGCTCGACTATTTAAAAGTGATGAGTTGTACCTTAATGGGCTAATTGAAATTAAAGCTCAGAAATCGCGTTTAAAGATTGTGACTTCATATCCAGGCTTCCTCCGGACTGGGGTTGCGGGAATGTTCTAACGTGATACTGCGGCCCTGAAGGAGCAGGGTGGATTTTTAGTCAGTAGAAATCTGACTCCCTGTCGCTCTGCCCACAGCGGGAGTCTTTTGATGATTTTCTCGATCAGAAAAAAAGGCTTCCTTCGCCCTTCGGAGAAGAATTGGTACACAATGACGCACAAAAGTTTAAAGCTATATTGCTATTAAACGCTGATATGTGTTCGTCGACGTTAAAGTTATCTATGACTAAACGCCCATAGTGTAGGTAGTTTTGTATATCCTACACAAACTAACTTCACTTCTCATAATATTTGATGTGACAAAAACACACGCCATAAATAATTACCTATGAACAGGAACAGGAACGAGTATATAGGTAAATATTCAATGTAAACAAAAGCGCACACTGTACCTTGTATGACCTATTTAAATCTAGGGAACATAATATTATTCGGAACAGAATAAGCTTATACAGGCATAACAAGAAGTTTTGCCTGTTAGTTTAAGAGTACTAAAGATATTGAAAATTTAAACTCAAAATGTTCTGTCTGCCTTTCAATTAGAGCTTCGGCCCCTCTTAACTTAAATTTGCCTACGTTTAGATAATGTGGACAATGGACAATGAATATTGCTTGATAATGTACTACAGTAGTGTACTATTATAGGTATAGATATACCATTGCTGACTGGGTTGCTATGAGTCAATTTTCAAATTATTGATTTGGGAGGTTCCTACGATCAATTATACGTTACAATATCTTCTTATACATATTTGATACTAGCTTTTGCCCGCGTCTTCATTCGCCTGGGAGGTTTTTCCCGCATAATCCCGATCCCTTGGGAATTCCGGGATAAAAAGTAGCCTATGTGTTATTCCAGGATGTCAACTATCTACTTACCAAATTTATTTGAGATTCGTTTCAGTCGTTTTTGCATGAAAGAGCAAAAAACATACATACATCCTCACAAATTTTCTCGTCCGGTAATTTTTATTATTCGATAACTCGTAGGATTCTCATTTAATTGATATATAGTGTAATCAACATTAAATGCTTAACGTATCTAACGTATTTAATTGGATAAGGAATAATACTGTACTGTTAAAAATAGCTTCGTAAATAACCAGACAGTACATAATTTGATGGTCTTTATTAAATCACTTTATTAAAAAAAAAATGGTTATTGTGGGTTATCCTTGGGAGATAGACACATGCCATCGTGGACTTTTTGTAGATCTATAAAAGAGAAACAATCCCACCATACATTGTTTTGTTAATAACTCAAAAGGTTTTGGCAGCGTTTTCGATTAAATCGGCTTATTTTTTTCCGACATGTTGAACTTATATCGTCGTATTTCATTCAATTTACATAAAAATAAAACTATCATAAATTATACACCTAAGCCTTCCTCAGGAATCATAATAATATCTATTGGTGAAAACCATACAAAAATCCGTCTGGTAGTTTTGAGTTTATCGCGTTTATACAAACAGACAGACAGACGCGACAGGGCTTCTTTTCTTATAATATACTAGCACTTGCTCGCGACTTCGTTCGCTTGGGAAGTTTTTCCCGTGTAAATCCCGATCCCGTGGGAATTTCGCAAAATCCCGTCTTAGCGAGCATCTACGTACTAAAAGGAACCTCCATGCGAAATTTGAGAACCCTACTATAGGGATTGTAATCCGGAAAACTGGATCCGGTAATCCGGCGGATCCGGCATCCAATATATGTCCACCGGATCCGGTACCGTACACCGGATCCGGTATTTTTATATTTTGGCAAAATAACCGCGCTATCGCGCAAGTGTACTCGTCCCACCCTCGCCGCAGCAACGTGTCGCTACATGTTCGCTCACTCTGTGATTAGTTCGCATCAAAAAAAATTGGAAAGAATAAACAAAGACAATAACTCTAACGACAACGTGGCACTTTAGAGAAGAACACACACAGATTCACAAGTAAAGGAAAAATATTTAACATTACAGGAAGAGTTGCAGTTACAGATCCAGCAAGAAGTGGCGTCTTCTTATACCATACAAACTAAAAAACCAAAGGATTTTGATAAAATATTAAAAAAGGAGATAACTGCGTCTGAAAGTAAAGGAGTTAGAGAAAGAATACTTGTCTGCTGTTCATGATTATTTGCTAACAATTAAACCGACAAGCGTAGAAGCTGAGAGAGCCTTCTCGGCCGCAGATTACATTTGCAGCTCTATTAGAAGTCGATTAGCAGATGACACAATTAACACCATTTGTTTCTTAAGATTGCTTTAATAATTGATTATTTATTTTGTTTCTTTTTTGCTGTATAATTAGGGCTCTTGATATTTTTTAATTCTTTGATTAGGCCATTAATGACATAGGAGTGAATTTTTTATCTCAATTAGGATTAATATTTATGTTATGTTTACTTTAATGGTGTTATCCTGGGTATATCAATCCGGCCGGATCCGGTCGGATTGAAAATGACGCCGGATTGCAATCCCTACCCTACTACTTGTATTTTCTGAGATTTCATGATTAATCAGTGAGTGGTATTTCACTTTTCTATACTAATATTATAAAGAGGTAAAATTTGTAAGTTTGTATGTAGGGGGTAATCTCTGAAAGTACCGAACCGATTTGGAAAATTCTTTCGCTTACATGTAGCTGCATTGCATTATCCCTGAGTACTATAGGCTATAAATTATCTTTATATCATGCATATTAGCCGAGCTACTATAATCTTTGTCAAGCAAGTCGGGGACGGGATCCCGTGGAATATTTTCGACTTCTACGCGGACGAAGTCGCGGGCAGAAGCTTGTATATAATATACTAGTACTTGCGTGTTGCGCGAGGTGCAAGCACCTCGCGTGCTTGTGGTGGTGGATTGTTCACTTTTAAAACCCCTAAATGTAGTAAAATGTAAAACATAACCCTAACAGAGCAGCAGCTCCAAATTCCAAAATACGATGGGGGGGAGAGGGGGGAGTTTTGAAAAATAATTTCTTAAGTTTGCTTGTCGTCGCCGCTGAGTTACGCTTCACCCACTCAACCTTCGTTAGGCCCTACGTACCACCGGACAGGTTTCGACGCCTACTATATTATTTGTTCAAACACCTAATGACTATCTCTAACCGTTATGAAGTTACAGCCTTTTCAATTTTAGGGGAGGTTGGGGAGGGGAGGGCATGGCATAAAAAATTTGAAGGCCCGTTTATAGTTAAAAGTAAGAATCAACAGTTTTTTCAGTAGTAAAAATCAAAATGGGGGGAGGTGATGGGGGGGAGATGTTAGTTGTTTACGAATCTGTCAAAATATACCCACCTCCCCATCCACCATCTGGGAGAACAATAATGTCAATGAGTGAGTGAGTGAGTGAGTGAGTGAGTCAGTGGTAATTTAGCTTTATATAAACTCTTTTGCAAAAAAAACGGGCGCTTTAGATTTTTTTTCTCTACTTCAATGAAGAAGAACAAGAAATGGGTTTTATTAATTTGATGATGTGTTGGCATGTTATTTGAAGCATCCTGGCATGATTCTTTACGTTCCAAATTTAAAATTTGAAATTAATAAAAGAAAAATAATGATTATTGGGGATTATTCTAAAATTGCTTTACTAATGGCGCGAATTGCTGAAACGATTATAACTGATTACGATATTTTAAAACTTTTTCTCTTTTGGTTGTTCGCAAACTTGCGTGTCTCAGCGGCTAAATGTGAGTCGTTCAACTGTCCAGAAGACTTGGCAACGGTATCAAGAGACCGGTTCGGTAAAAAGGTGACCCGGTTCGGGAAGAAAACGATGCACAGAACCAAGAGATGACCGCTTTTTGGTGAGTCAGGCGTTGCGGAATCGTAAAGCGTCAAGTGTGGACCTGAAGAAGAGCCTTGAAGAAGTAAGAGGAGTAGAAGTTAGCTTGTGGACGTTCAGGAGGAGGCTTTTGGCTGCCAATATCAGGAGTTACCGCCCAGCTCGGGGCCCTAAATTACTCCGTGAGCACCGTGTTGCTCGACTTCAGTTTGCTCGGAACATGGACTCTGGAGGACTGGAATAAAGTATTGTTTTCTGATGAAGCTAGAATCTCTTTGTGTGGAGAGGACCGACGCTGGCGAGTGCTGCGAAGACCACGGGAACGCTATGTGGAAGTGTGTTTCGAAGAAATCACTCCTTATGGCGGAGGCTCCGTTATGTTTTGGGCAGCAATTAATTCGACGGAGCGTACGGAGTTAGTTTTCATAGAAAATGGAACATTAAATGCACACCGGTACATAATGGAAGCCCTAATTCCATATGCACAACCCACATTGACTACACTTGGGGAAGATTCCATTTTTATGGACGACAATGCTCGCCCGCACCGTTCTGGCGACGTGGATCGACGAATCCCAACTTCTTGCATGTACGCTACATGCAAGAAGTTGGGATCCGTCGTTTAGATTGGTCAGCTCGAAGTCCTGACCTCAATCCAATTGAGCATGTCTAGGATGTTCTAAAGAGACGGGTAAGATTAGTGCAACCTGCTCCACAAAACATCAGGGAGCTAAAAAGAGTCATTGCAGAAGAGTGGGAACGTATTCCTCAAAACGTTATTAAAAACATCGTGGAAAGCATGCCCAGAAGGATTCAAGCTGTGATTTTGGCAAGAGGAGGTAACACCCGTTATTAGGTTTTTACATTTGTAACTTTATTTAATTTAAAAAAAGTAAAAAAAATCTTGTCTTTATTGCCGACCACTTCTTATTGTTTGGGCGTGTACATCGGTTTTAAAGAATCCGTCGTTTTTTTTATCTTTTAATTGCCCGAATTCACTTCACGCGCATTAATTTACACGATTATAAGTATACAGACTGAGTCAAAGCAATAAATTTCATTTAATTAACTCAAGTCGACCTTAGAACGTAAATTTCCTTAGGTGACCGTTTTTGTTGCAAAAGAGTATGCAATATAATATGTAGATGTAAGGATATAGTAAGATTGACGTTTTATATGTAAAAGCTAAACGATTTGTAATGAATTCATAGGTACATTATAGTTTATCAGTCAAAGTGTTATGTCACTGCCATTGCTATGTCACATTGCGATTTTTTTTTTTAATTGAAAATAGGTAAAATTTTATAGATATAGTTCATTGATTCCTGAGATGAGATGAAAAATGTATGGAGGCAGAACAAATCAAATCATTGAACCACAATAGGGAAGATGCAAATATAATATTTATGAAAATTTTATGATTAAAATGTTAAAAAAATATAAAAGAAGGGCCACTGCAACATTTTTTTTTACATAATGTTGATTTTTTAACAATAATTACGAATTAAAAATGGCTTGAAACGAAGCATATTTCAAAACACCAATCAGCGTTTAGTGACGTCACTCCTGTTATAACAACTTATTTGAGATTATGGTTGTAAAAGTGAATATTATTTTACGGGAATACTAATTGCGTTTTTTTTTAATAAAAATGGAAGTTGGGTTTATCAAAGCAGACTCCAGGAATCCAGGAATTTACCATAAAGTGTTGACATGGTTGTAACTTTTTTGTCGAAAGTGCAGAGTTTTCAAGTGTAGAAATTAAAGGGACTAAATTACTACGGTATGTATAAAATCATAGTTGTTTAACTCCAGGAATCCAGGAATTTACCAAGAGTTAGTGTTGACATGGTTGTAACTTTTTTGTCGAAAGTGCAGAGTTTTCAAGTGTAAAAATGAAAGGGACTAAATTACTACGGTATGTATAAAATCATAGTTGTTTAACTTTGTATTTTATTCAGCGGCTTCTACATATATCAGTTATTTCAATCGTTCATTTATAAGGATATATAAGGTGTATCTATTCATACACGAAATATTTTAAGAGATATACCTATAGCTTGTAAAGAAACAATAAACACGACAAAAAATGTTTATCAATGTTTTTTTTATTTTACGTAATTATTATAATTTTAAAACTGCTTGAGACATTTTGCATAAAATCTTTACTCCATACTCTATGAATGACCCGCCCGCCCGCGCCGCGGTGAAGTGACGTGCCCCCGCGCGCCTGTGTCGAGCAGCCGCATGTTGGTGAGATTGTGCGAGTATTTGCTTCGCATGCATGTCTCCACGTGACAGCGCTACATGGTAGTTATTTCGCGTCCTGAAGGTTACCGCCATAGATAAAATAAATAAGTAGATTTGGTCAACAGACGAAATTATATCGGAACCGTGTGTCTCCAGTTAGGCGCTGGGCGGGGCAACAACTACACATGCAGTTTAATAAAATCAATAGATACGCACTCGCACACACACCCGCATTTCTTAAATCAGAACGTACTATACAATCAATAATAAACCATATTCCACCAAACACAACGTGTATTTACCATGCACCGTAGAACTTACCCACACAAAAACATCGGTCGCTATCGTTGTGCTGTGCAAAAGCAATTTATTTTACATATACGCTAGTGATTGACTAAATCCGAAAGTTATCGATTCTTCCATTTATTATTGTTCAATTTTTTTTGGGCACCTGAAAATGAACCAAGTAAAAAATGCCATGTCCAGAAAATATTACAATAACAATAAACATATTATTAAGAACATAACATTACATAATTATTATTAAGTACTACCTACTAAGTATTAAGGGCTACCCTGGCGCTTTCGACTTAAATCGTAATAATTAATTATCATAGTGATAGGTCAAATAGAAGTCGATGTTAACTTACATTACGCTCTTGATTGGAACATACCAGCCGTATAGGTTGTATAGAATCCTGAAAAGTTGAATGACTGATTTTATGAATACCCTAAATCATGAGAATAGCTTTCAGTAATAAAGTAAAATTTAACACACTTCTGCAAAAATCAGTTGTACTCTTAATTTAAGAATTGTCCATTCAAAAAGCCTGCGACTTTTCTTTAGAGACTAGAACATTTCTGCGTTGAAGTGAACCGAGCATATGGTGCTATTTTTTGTAGGGTACCAGTTAGGTGGCATGCCTGTGGCATCAATCCATTCCTTTTTTATGTTACCATCTTTTGGGAAGCTGAAAAGTACGAAAAGCACTTATTTATCATTTACATACATCCTAAGCTACTTCTAAACGTCACCATATAATAAGCATCGCAATAATTACGTAACACACTATAAATCAAGATCTGAATGATTTTGACGTATATTCGTAATCCATTGCTTCATATGTTCGAAATATGTATTGGTCAGCTCAACAACGTAAATACCGCAGTGAGTGTTGTTGATTTAGCATAATGAAACCGATTCTTACTGTAAGTGTGTTACGCAATTACCCCGCAGGTAATAGTTTAGTAGGTTATAATAGCTTTTTGTTATAAGAAAAATCCTAGTTAGTAGAGAAATTGTTAAATATATCAAAACAAACACACATCCATGCATAACAAATAAATAGCATGAATATATTGACTTATTTTAAGCTGAATTCACAAATGTATTATCTGAACCATGCCGATTATTATAACGCATTCGAAGCTTCAACGGAAGTAAAATACAAAAACCATAAAAAAATAATACGATAATTCTAAACCGAAAAACACCACCGATTATAACCTAAAATTAATGTAACTTACTTTACGAATATTGGTTACGCATTTCTCTACTACTCTGTAAAAAAATCAAAATAAGTAAAAAAACATTATTTACATCGATCTTCCAACTGGGCTAAAACGGTTGACAGATTGAAAAATAAACTATTGTAGCGACGGCGACGTCGGAACTCCTTACGCATGCTGCGGGCGTAAAATAAATTGTTTATTTTTTTTTACTTATTTGTACACTTGACTTTTCAACGTATTTTTATTTCTGTCATCTCATGTAAAATAAAAGTTAAACATATTTTCTTAGAGGTTTCCGTATGTTATAAAAAACTTTTTACCAAAAAATTAAACAGACACCCAAAAAACACTGCAAAGTGAAAAATAACTTTAATTTCGGTAGTCGGTGTCTTTAGTTTTGAATTTTCGTTTTTGGCACCGACTTCCGAAATTAAAGTTATTTTTCACTTTGCAGTGTTTTTTGGGAGTCGGTTTAATTTTTTGTTAAAAAGTTTTTATTTCACTCTTTTTAGTTGGTCGATTTTTAATTTACCTAGTTACAAGAGCCTAAATGTCAACTACTTATATTCATTTACAAAATATTGCTTTTTCCAATGCTGGGCTGTTATTTGTTGAGGAGTTCTCCTGGTAGTTCACCATCAGCTTCACTTCACCATATGCATTGTGACGAGCATATTGTGCTTAATAACCACATTCAAGTAATCGAAGCGGAACACATGAACTACTTATTATTCCTACTTATATATTGAGTAGTTCCAGTGGCCATCGGTGGTCTTCATCATCAGGTCTACTTCAAAATGGTGCTTTTCGAATGCAACTACACAAGTTACTATAAAAAATACTCAAATCACTATAGGTGTGCCTATAATATTTGAAGAGTTTCCTCGATTTCTCCAGGATCCCATCATCAGATCCTGACTTGGTGACAATGGGACCAATTTCAAAGTATACCCTTTCAAACAAAAAAAGCATTTTTCAAATCGGTTCAGCCGTCTCCGAGTAATCGGTGATCATACATAAAAAAATAATAATAATATACGCGTCGAATTGATAACCTCCTCTTTTTTATGTCATCGGTTGAAAAACCCCTAAACTATAATAGCAATATTTCATTCGTCTATCGACATTGCTGTCGATAGCCTACGTTAGTGGATCTGCACAAGCACATCACTAATTCGTCGCAAGAAGTGGCGGCCTCACTACGCGATGAATCCGCGTAACACAGTTTCGTATGTTATGTTTACATTGCTTGTCCAGTTACTTAGTGACGAACTCAGGTAGTGGTTAAGGAGCAATGTATTTATAGCAAAAGGAGTACAGTCGCTCTGATATTTGAAAACAAAAATAACATAGTAAAACCAAGAAATATTTTACGATTTATTGTTTTTCATGATTTTAAAGACAAATATTGTAAAATACTTGTACTTACATATGGTAAGTGATTCCATGATTCATATAGATTTGATTTTGGCTTCGGTTTTTACAAGATACCACAGAACAACTCGGCATTCATATATGTTATCACAATCGCCGTCGAAAGCGCACTAGTTCGCGGAGACGGCCACTTGCAAGTGACATGAGCGGCCATGTCGCGCGGACACCGATACGCCCCCTTACCACTTCTCCTGTATTTTTGATTTCTGTGGTTACCGCGCTCCAGTCTGTGTTCTGCCGGATTCGAACACCTGCCCCCACCTCATTTTACATGAGACCTAACAATATCACTGGTGAACTGTAGTGGACTTACGAAAATACACCTCTGCCTATCTCTACCGAGAAATCAGGCGTGATGATGTTAAAAATAAACCAATGTAGCTAGACTTCGTATCTCATTCTAGTGTCATTTTAATAACGTATCGCTTACAATGGATAATAAATGTGAATTTAAATTACAATACCATTTAAAGCTAAGTAGGCAAATTATTAAATTCACTCCATTAAAGTTTTACGAAAAGGAACCTAGATGCGATTAAAATATTTTTTCAATTATAATCCTAACCTACAATTATTATTATTACACATCTACATTTACATCTATCCTACCTACATCACATACGATGATACGAATTGAATGGACTTTAAGAGACGTTGACCTCTGAGTTTGTTGTTTCGGTGTTTCTTTTCAGAGTAGTCAGGAAACACCGGCCTCATCAAGCTTTACTCAAAACACAAAAAAATTACGTGTAAAAGTGTACTATTTAGAACCAATTTACAAAATAAATAATTACTTCATTTCATCTGTAAGCCAGGTAAATACCAATAAACAGCTGATAGGTTCAACTCGAATTCGCATGTTAATGACCTCTGTGAGGTTATTAAGATGTGTCGAGCGAGTCGTATCCGTCAGCTGATCTATGTACTCATACACATGTGAACTTTAAGAATGCCGTCAATAATGAATAATAGGTACTTATTATTCTACATTATTATTGCTTTGGCTTTATGTCGCAGTGAAGTTAGTCGGAAACCTGTCTATTTTACAAGAAATTCGTAATTGTGACGCCTTTTACGAATTACAGTAACAATAATTTGGCGTGTCTAAAAATTAGAATCAACTTATTTACAATAATTTAAAATGTACATACCTAGTACCTTCTTCCTTGCACTTTTAATTATGTGTCTCTATCACTAACCATCACTGCGAAAGCGTTCACAATTCGCGTCTTCAATTGTTCCACACTTGATATGGTATGGCCGTCATTACCATAAACCAGATCTTTAGCCCTACCCCACATTTACACTGAACCGCGTCGGCCTAACAATATGTGGATTTTCTGATGCCCACCAGTGTGCGTTGTAGATGTTAAACATCCCAACGCGCGTAAAGGTGGACTCGTCCGTCCAGAGTATGCGCCGCGTCGGGTCTTCAAGTAACCAATGGCAAAATTCCACGTGTGGATTTAAGTCTATCGGCTTTAATTCTTCCACCCTAGTGAAGTGGAACGGGTGCTTCCCCTCATCCCGCAGAAGGCGCCAAACGGTCATTTTGCTCACGTTAAAAACACGAGCGGCGTCTGATTTGCTGGCCATTGGGTGCTGCAAAAAGAAGTCGACGATGTCGTCCTCGATTCTTACTAGCCTCGTTGCCTTCCTCCGTCTGCAGCTGGTGGCATGTAGATCCTATAGTCCATATGCCGCTGTACAGTTCCAAGGATGGTCTGCAGTGATGGTCTTCTCCCAAATCGCTTCAAGAAGAGGGCTTGTGCTGTGAGCAAAATATTTCCACCCTCATTGTAGCACCACCACCATGTTCTGGTACTCCTGTAGTTAGGCATTGTTTAATATGTTCCCCGAGCGAGCCCGACGCGTGTCGGCTGTCTGCTAAGGCGCGCGCGAGCGACACGTCACACGGATTGAGCGGGACGAATGGGACTGGCCTAGCAAGACGTCGCGACTGAGACGCAGGCGCCGAGAAGGGTAGCAGGCGCTCCCGCCGCCCGCTGCGCGCGCATGTTTTTTCTTTGATCATATTCACAAAAGCTGCGTGCCGTTTCAAATACCGCCGCCCGCGTAAACTAGCGTAGTGGATGTTTAAAAAAACTTTTTTGAAAAAAAAATAAAACCGACTTCCATATCAAAACACTACAAAGCCAAAAATAATTTTAATTTCGGTAGTCGGTGTTATTGGTTTTGTATTTTCTTTTTTTTCACACCGCCTTCCGAAATTAAAATTATTTTTGGCTTTGTAGTGTTTTGATATGGAAGTCGGTTTTATTTTTTTGCAAAAAAGTTTTTATTTTCGCGCTTTTTAGTGGATCATTTTGTAATTAATTTAGTTATAAAAGCCAAAATGTCAACTACAAAAAACTAAAAACGCGCGAACAAAAAACACAATATAGAGTAACCGAAAAGGTCATCAATGTAAATATTTTTTTTAGACTTTTGTTGATTTTTCAGAAACGACTCGTTCGATGTCGATAAAATTTTCATGGGACCATTTGGGAAGTATACCCTTTCCAACAAAAAAAGAATTTTTCAAATCGGTTGGCGAGCGACGGAGCTATGCCCGAACAAACATAAAAAAAAAAAAAAAAAAAAAAAAAAAAAAAAAAAAACAAACAAACATCCGAATTGAGAACCTCCTCCTTTTTCCGAAGTCGGTTAAAAATAAGAAAGAACCAGTATTTATTATGTGTGTCAAGTAATATTAAATTATTTAATTTTATTAATAATATACCTAGATATTTTTTATTTTTTGTTGCTATGGTTTCCTTACCACCTATAGGTATATCTCTTAAAATATTTCGTGTATGAATAGATACACCTTATATAGACACCTGTACACCTTTATCATTGGATATTTTAATATTTTGAGAACCATGTGTTTCTGTGATTAATGAACACTCTGAAGATGGATCTGAAACATGAAAGACAATAATATAGTTCTTCATTAGAAAGCATTGTCCTTATATTATTATAAATATGAAAGCTTTAATGTTTATTTGACTCTAGTATGAGAATAAATCTGAAAGAATAAATCAAAATTATACCCGGTGTATTTTCAATGCTTTCAAGAATTTCACGTTTTGTAAATATTAGGTAGGTAACTAACGTGTTTTTGCGTACAAGCAGATTAACTACAAAATATAACAATTATATTCGCCAACTTACATCAAAGTGATCTTCACAGCATCGAATAATGGTCTTTGGAGAATAATTGTCATTTCTGGGTCCAGTCACAACCAATTTATTTGGAAACTTTGTTGAAGTAATTGGACACATTGGTACAAAACATGAGTAACCACGGCTTTTTTCGGAATATTAGTGGTATTGTTATAATCACCTGATGTTGATGGATAGTCCATTTTAAATTTTCGCAAAATCTCGAAAGTCGAAAAAATATGCATAAGTATGAGCCAGTGACGAACAATTACGACCAGTGACAGACAGGAATGACGTCATCAGAACTATAGGTCCGTTTTCGCGCGAAAATTTAAACTGTCAATTTAAAACCGCATTTTTTCCGATAAATTACAAAGATTTAATTTTTTAATATATTTGTGGTCTATTCTACATGGAATTCTTTAAAATGAAAACAAAAATAAAAATATTGCATCTTCCCTATTGAGTGCGACAAAACTGTCTGTTATGCAGTGTGTGGTCCAGCATTGTCTCGAAGCAGCTGTTTGGCAAAGCAAGTCACCAGCCTGTTTAACGGCTAGCCTTTTCATCATGGCTTGCAATTTTCGACCAAACAAATCTGCTATATTTGTTTGATCAGATTGCCATTGGAGGTAATTTCATTCAGACATAAAACAAGTACAGTAGTTTAACGTCTGCCTGATCCTTCGAGGAATTCGCGTGATTATGTCATGTTATGAAAGTAAATGTCGCACCTGTTATCAATTACAAAATCAATCTATATTAATATTATAAAGCTGAAGAGTTTGTTTGTTTGTTTGTTTGCTTGAACGCGCTAATCTCAAGAACTACGGTTCTGATTTGAAAAATTCTTTCAGTGGTATATAGCCCATTTATCGAGGAAGGCTATAGGTTATATATCATCACGCTAAGACCAATAGGAGCGGAGCACTAATGAAGAATGTTTCAAAATCGGGGGATTTTTTTTCCACGTGGACGAAGTCGCGGGCGGAAGCTAGTATAATATATAGATACAGACTGTATACAGGGTTAATTGTAAAACACCGAAAACCTCTCGGGACTATGTTACTAACATCATAATCAACAACTTTTGTTCTATGACTTTTAAAAATTCGTCATATTTTAGTTCATCAGATTTTCGTACAAAAATAAAAATATTTAAATTGAACGCCCTAAATGTTACGGAGTCTATGCGAAACAAAAGAAAGTGATAGTATTTATTATTTAGTATTTATTAGTGATAGGCTTTGTAACACACTCAGCAGTGCTGTTCTGACAGTAGTTTCTGGAACTGGCAGCTGTCAGATTCTTCGTAGGCGGATATGAGCCTTTCTTTGATCGCCTTGTACTGATCTGTCTCCGGTGGGTTGTAGAGTAGATCCGTTATCTGCTCGATTTCTTGCTTTTCCAGCTGTGCTATGACCATCTGGGCGAGCTGTGCTTGGCCTTTCTTGAGGTCGTTGGTCGCGGCCTCGAAACTGATGAACCATAGTCGTGGTCGATCGCGCCAGAATGGTGGGATGCGCATGGTGAGCGATATGCCAGCAGCTTCAGCCATCGACACGGTGTGCAATGATGCTTGCTCTTCTGACTGGCAAGGATTTGACATTTTAATATTATTTCACAGACCTCAGGTATATCTAGTTCGGGTTGTCTCCGCTTCAGATGTGTCCGTCTCGGGGTTTTGTCCGCGTCAGATGTTCGCTTCGGGTTTTCTCCGCTTCGTGTGTTTCTTGTTCGGGTATTCTCCACTTCGGGTGTTTCTTGTTCGGGGTCACCACTTTAGTACTATGTTGGAGCACTATTTTAGTGCTTTTGGTTTGCACTATTTTTAGAGATTATTTATAAGGTAGCGGAGATTTACTTTAGACAGCACTTGGGAAAATTAGTTAGGGAGAGCAATGACAAGGCGTGAAGTCGCAGTAATGAATGTGGAATGAATGTTCTTTATTAAAATAGAATTGTGTATATATATAATTGGTAATGTTTACATAAGTTAAACAGTGGTCACTGTGTGAGCGCGCTCTCAGGACACGAGTCTCGTATGTCTGTTTACATTATATTTAATTTATAGTATTTATAATAATATTCCTTTGTGCATTGTATGAGCGGTTGGTTATCAAAGTGAAGGGTATGCTACGTATGCTACAATTAAATAGCGGCTCGTAGGTATACGTGAGCACTATTTTGTTTTGTGATACCTCAAACTCAGCTGAAGCCGTATAAATGCAATAGCAAACAGCAGCGGCGGCGAAAACAAGCAAGCTCAGAGGGCTGTGCGGTGTTCAGTGAGCGAATTAAGCAGCGAACTATACATGTGTGTGTTCACACAGTGCATTGTTGATGTAATGATGTCGGAGGACTGTGCTGTGCCTAGCGATGCATATCGACGTGCGGCCTGCTCTGCCCCGGGCTCGCGGCTGCCTCCTCCGCGCCCTGCCGCCGGCCCTGCACATTGCACAGACAACACTCACCGATAATATTTTCTACATTTTGTTTTTAGATAGTCACTAACTACCCGAAGTTCTGGTAGTTCGTCGTTGTTTTTTTTGGTCAGCGTTATTTGTAATTCCTTCCTTTCTGTTTCTGCCAAAGAGAACGATACTATTCTTGTTAGTTGGTTTGTTTTGCTTTATAACAAGGGAGGTAAGCAATGGCTGTCCTCGTTAAAAGCGAAGCTAATTAGTATTATCAGTAACATTATGTCTTATCCTAATAATTCAAAAGAGTAAGTATAGATAAGTAATTATACTTAAGTTGATATTGACGGGGAGATGGTCCGTGATTGAATGGTTGCTGCAAAATGCAAAAGTTAGCACGCAACTCCATTGCAGTTGGTTAAAATTAATTTATAAAGCAAAACTTTCAAGTACCTAGACATTAATAGGTATTTCGAGCGACAGCTTCATGAGCACAAAGGTATACCTACTTCAATTAAATTTCAGACTTCAGTAAGACGGCTTCAGTACATTGCAGGTTCTGTTCGCCGAAACTGTTTCATTTCAGATTCTGCGAATTATTAGACTACTTTAACATCTAACAACGACGAGTAAATTCACTCATAGTCAGTAACACATAATGGACTTTGATAGCTGCGCAGTATATTTATTGATCTCCTAATTAATTGCGTAACATTCACGTGTAATCTATTCGTAGACCAGGTACATGTTAACCTCCCGTTTAGTTTAATCGCTTTCTAAGCAACACCTACCTTTGGTGCACTTTTCTTCAACAACGATTTCATTTTATCGTTCCATTTGAGAACAATTATTTTCGAATTAGCCCCCAATACGATGTACGAAGTCCGTAAATGTCACTTATTGAGATTGATGTGTATTTCGCGGTCGGAGAGAGAAACAAACATTTTCATGGTGGAACGTTTCCGAGGAGTGTTCATCGAGACGAGTTGGCTATTCGTAGTAAGCCATTAGCAATCCACGCTCGCAAAGTCGCAACACGCCTCATGGACATTCTGATGTTAATGCATTTAATTGCGTCATTTAACGAAATTAATTAATGTAGTTTCTTTTTCATCGGGAAAGCAGGATTATTTTAATAAAGTTTTCCTTTGAGGTTTTCTGTTTGCATATGTTAATTAATTAATACTTACTTATACTTAAGTACTTTTTTTTTATGTACGTAGGTACATTTGGACGTGCGATACTCATGTTGTGTAAGTTGTGCGGTTATTTCAATTACTTATAGGTAAGATTTTATTGAGTATTGCAATGGTTATCTTTCTGTATTATTTGAAAGGTTCGTTCATGTTTCTTGTCCATTCTTTCCTTTTATGTAAAATAATGCTCTGCACAGGGAACGTTTATAGTGAATGAATTGTGGAAAGCTGACACAACTCTAGAGCGTATTGTAGCAGTTGTAGTGTGCTTTTAGCGAGACCACTAGGTGTCGGTCCAATATCACCCGTGTTCCGCGCCCCGCGCCTGTCATTTGTGGAATGACACGCTAAAAACTTTCGCGGTAATTGGTGACGTCATAATTTTACAAAAAGGTATAACTCGGATTTTGACGCTGTCCCATTGCGCTGTCCAATCAATTTAAAGAGTAAAATAGGTAGGTAAGTACGTTAGGTACCTACTCGAAAATAATGATATAAAACTTAAAAAAAACAACTGTAGATAACATTAAACTGGATCAAATAAAAAAAAGATTTGATAGAATCTTCGCCACAGCGCGCCAATTACCTAAATATTAAACCAAGGGAATATATTTCAAACAAACGATGAAAGCATCATCAATTTATAAAACTTGTATGTAGTGTTTATACGCACGATACAAACCTATTAATATAGCAACAGAAAAATAAAACTGAAGAAATATTTATTTCGATTACATCTGGAAACTCTATTATTGTTCGCTAGCGCTTGCGCTACTATTGTACTTCCACATTGGTAACAATTATTTTCCTTTCATGTTTCAAACAACTTTTCAGTGCAAAGCCAGTCTCGTTGAAAAAAAAACTCCAACTAACGTACGAACGGAAGAAATAAATCTGATTTCACAAAAAGTATGCAGCGGTGAGGTATTCCGCCGCATGTTGGGGGGGTAGGGGAGGGGTGAATGTAGTCGAAATGCCAGCAGAGCTCCGGAAGGCGGTCTCATGCTGTACCTTATCACTTATCCCCACATGTGTAACCATTTTGCATTTATTGACGATCTAATGACATTTTTTAATAAGTACCTATTATACCTAAGTTTCCATAAAAACAAGCATTTTCTGGAACTCTGAGTAAGAACCAACAAGAACCTTACAGTTACTACGTTCAGCTAAGGTAACTTCAACTTTACATTTTCCTTGTGCATTTGGCTGTTCCGTAAAATCATTGAAATAAGTCGAGAGTCAAAGAATCTTCTCAAATAAGAGTCTCTTACGTTGGTTTCTCACTCAGTCCGCCAAATTTAATTTGGCCAGTGCCTTTATTTTCACTTAATACATAAAGTGCCGGAACCGGGCTTAATTCGATCAAACCGTCAACTAATCATGTCCCTACGAACAGGCGTCGAGCCGTGCAGATAAAGCTCCGGGTACAGGTACCAGCGGGCCTAGACAAAATCCATTTTCTGTAAGCGTTAACGCCAACGGAAAAATTAAATTGTATGGAGTTGACATTTGCTAACCACATGTCACGTGATTGTCACGTGTTAGTAAATGTCAACTCCGTACATTTTAATTTTTCCGTTGGCGTTAACGCTTACAGAAAATGGATTTTGTCTAGGCCCGCAGGTCCGTGGTATACGTAGCTAAAACAGGTATACTCTAAATAATGCAACTAACGAAAACACGTTTAACAATCGCTTTTAAATCTTAATTGCCCATGTCGACATTTTATCTCCATTACGTACATTCAGATAATGGATAAAACTTATCTATAAAGAGAAGAATCCAGACAGATAAGTCATTGTCATAGTAAATGAATGCTCTGTTATTTTTCTTGTAACCGCGAATGCCATCTGTCTCCGCCCGGCTTTTATATTGCAACCTATTTTCGAGGAAAATTTAGAACTGTCACTACTCATTGTTAATCTTATTAAAGTAGCCACTTATTTCACAGGTAAATACAATAAACGGGTGTTTGTGCGAGCGCTCTTGATGGTTTTCGTGAAATCTCGCGCGTTTAACTAAAATAGAATATTAAATTGAATGCTTCTGTGTGATTAGTAGAGTAAAATGGGCACCTAGTCCTACGGAATTTCTCAAGCATTTTCCACTAGTGTTTACCATAATTACCACAAAGTGCAAATATTTTTTTCCATGGAGACAGTTTCCTTTAAAGCCAAGACTCTCGTTTTCATACATATACAGACGTTGCAGTATCTTATATCTTTGCTGCCCCACAAACTTAAACGGTTTCCGACAAAAACATCCACGGGGTTGTATTAAGTTATCGTTTTATTATTGCTTCAAAATTAGATTGAAGGCACCTTTCAAGCCGTACGCGACTCAAATCTACCGACATTTGGGTGAATTACCGCAATTTTGAAAGTAATTTGAAAAATTTAAACGTATGTAGGTGGTTATGTAGGCGTGTTATCTTTGAGTTAAATATTTATTAGTATATATTGTATTAATATAAACTGTGTTTCGTAATCGGACGAATAACATAATCAGCCGTTAACGTTCCCACTGCTGGGACCCAGGCCTTCTTTCTATTTAAAGGAATGGGCCGCAATCCACCACGCAAGCACGGTAATATTATCTATACTTATAATAAATCTGTAGAGAGGTCAATTCTGTACATGAAATATATTTCCAAAATAACTTACAGGGGGTTACTGGATTAGGGATCGATACTGATGCCAAAAATGCAATCAGTAAATTTTTTTTCTGTCTGTCTGTCTGTATAACCGTTATAGAAACAAAAACTACGTGACCAATTTTAACGAAACGTGGTACAATTATTTTTTATACTGCTGAGCTGGTTATAGTATACTTTTCATCACGCTACAATCAATAGGAGCAGAGCAGTGAAGGGAAATGTTGGGAAAACGGGAGAAGTTACTCCATTTTTTAAGCTTCCGTCGCGTGTGCAACCTTAATGGTTAAAGCTACACAGAAATCAGTTCATGTCGGATATTCTCCTTAAAATTATATAAAAAATATCCCACGACAGCATATGTCTATCTTTTATGGTTGACTCACAATAACACGTGTAAGTCCCGATAGCTTAGCAGTTCGAAGCTTTCTGATTATAATATTTGTCTACTCTTACGTTTATAACACTCTCAGTCACCCCTAATTGAAAAGTTAACATTATTAACTATTCCATAAAAAAGAATCATATAAATCAGTATAGAAACACCAAAGTTATACATGAAATACGCTAATAATAAGCCATCGCGCGTGAATATTGAATCATGCTATAAGAATTATTTTTGAGAATCGGTCGCCGCGCTCGACACGTCTCGCAGCCGAAGGTATAAAAAGGCGGGGCGTCCGAGCGCGAGCTTCTTCAGCTACCCCGTCCGATTACCATATATAAAATACTTTATTTTCAGACCAAAGTCCACATAGAGATACATTTACACATAAACAAAAAATAAACACACAAATCTATATATATAAAAGAAAGTCGTGTTAGTTATACTATTTATAACTCAAGAACGGCTGAACCGATTTAGCTGAAAATTGGTAGGGAGGTAGCTTAGAACCAGGAGACGGACATAAGGTATGTTTATCCCGGAATTCCCATGGGATCGGGATTTACGTGGGAAAAGCCTCCCACGTGAACGAAGTTGCGGGCAAAAGCTAATATATAATAATACCGTGACGCAGACCCAGTGCGTGTTGGATGAGTTCATGCTTACTACATTATACATAGTACTAAGTAACTATAACATTATAATAGTAGTAAGTAATAATCAAATTAAATCACTTTAGAGACTAACAGAGGATATGCAAACATTTACAGCGCGGCGGGGCAAATCTTGATAGTTCACAAGTTATGCGGTCGAATTCCCAAGTACAGCATTCTGAACAAGTTTGAGAGAAATCGCGCTCCCGCCCGGCTCCTGTGCAGGTTGCGAGGAGAATGGCAATGGCATAGCATAGCATTCCATCACAGTGTGTCGTGTATGAAAACAATTTGTGGGCAGAATTGTTTGTAAGTTGATGAATGGCTCTCGTAGTCTACGGTAATAGACGTCTCGAAAGATTAGTCAACCGGCTAAGTTTTGGTTACAAATTAATTAATAAAAATAACTCTATCCACACTATTACCTTAAAATTTAAATAGAATAATGTATTAAGAATCTGCTAATCAGTATAATGTACCTGAGGCTCAGAAACAGAACCTGACATTTTGACAGCGCTGTGAAATCATTAAAATTAGTCAATTGACAAACGCTGCTTTTACTTCGACAGCGTTTGTCAATTGACTAATTACGTTTCCGTTGCTAAATTACGCTCTACCACGTGAACCTCGCATCTCAACAAGCACAGAAGTTCTGAAGCCAAACGCAAACATTAATCTTAATAAACCATAGGAACTAACAAAAAGGGGACTTTAGTGGCAAGTTGGTTCACTCATCAGAAGCACTAAACAAGCTGTTATATTGCGGTTTGAACGCCCCGAGCGCCGAGCTGCCGACTGCAGCGCGACACGAAACAGAGATAGCACGGAAATAGTTCGGAATTTCGCGACAAGTTCACCGGGCTTGCTTTAAACCAAACTTATCTCAGCTGGCAATACCATAAGTGACTTCCTCGTGACTTGCACCAATACCCAATAGTTTAAGTATACTGCCGGCGATTAAAGCGCACCTCGCTCTTTAACCGCATTTGAAAGTTATATTTATTAACTTATCTTTAAGTGCTACATTTTTTTTCGGAATATTCTGAAAATAGAAACTACAGTAGTAGGTCACAGATAAATTAAATAAATCGTTCAAACCAAATATTCGTACTATACATATATCAATTAAATTATTAATATTGAGTGACGTGGCGGTTCGGATAACAATAGAATGCGGTGTATTGGGAAATGTAGTAATCCTTTGGGTTATCCACATCAGTGCCGTTACATTATTAAATAATGTATCTTTATCAATATATAGTAGATTTTTTAACACTCCGCTCTCATATTTATATCACATGATACAATCCACATATGGATGTAAACATGAAGTTGGCAGCGACATTTTTAATTCAGTTCAACTTTATTGCTTCAGGTTGTTGAAGGTAAAATACGTTTCTATCGTATTTGAAGGAAAGTTGACGTTCCCATTTTGTAATCAAATATTTTGGTAGAAATGCTCGTCAAACAGCAATATCGGTATCACCATAAGTAGATCAAGTTGATCTTAATGCTTGACAGCCATTTGAAATAACTAGAACATTTCAAAGCGAAGTGGTTTATTTTACTGTTGTATATATGTATTAGGCTTGTACTTACGGCAACAAGTAACTAAGCTAAGCTCTACATTTTGGGCATGACTCGCCACGTCTGGCCGGTGCCAAATTAAAAACGTATCCTGTCTTATCAAAGCGATATTTCACAAAGGCGCAGTATAATATCTCACGTAATCTGCCCACCTAGTCTAGAGAATATCTAAGCACATTAAATTTATAATCAAGTCAGAAGGTTCACAAACAGCAAGAAATAAAATCACAGAGATTTGCTAAGCATATGTACGAATTATATACATGTGAACTGGTAAATAAATATGTAATAAGATTATGGGAATCGCAATCCTTGGATTCTGAAATTGGTTTGAATAAAATTTTCCTGATTTCTTTAAATATTGATTCAGGCTTCTTATGCCTTTCTTTGTGTTTTGAATACAAAAAGCGTTCTGCAGTTCATTGTTGAGACTTCTTTACCACAACCGCAGTATCTAGGTACCTACTAACAGTTACGAAGGACATAATATCTCACAAACGAAGCGAGCGAGTGAATAGTTCCTGTCGAGTCTCGATTTAATCTCCTAGTCCCCAACATGACCAAAACTTTCGTTATTTCTGGTAATAGGAAGCATTTAGTGAGGCCGAGTCGACTTAAGCGATCCATTTCAATAGCATCCTTTCAGTTCTAGTGCGACCACCCTTTATAAGAGGTAGAATTTGACGCCGGCCACATACATAGCACCTGTCCCCAAAGCTTCTTCGGTCGTGAAATAATGCGGACTCAAATCAATAAATACGCTTCTTTGCCTACATTTTTAAATTACAAAAGAATGATGAAGCAAAAAACAAACATTTATTCAAAAGCTTAGTAGTTGCTCATTGTTAACGAATCGCTCCACCAATTGCGCGGTTTATTAAGCCAATTTGAACACTAGGTAGGCTCCGTTCAATAACTTGTAAGAATAGCTTGCTTCTTATTTGAATGTTTAATATAGGTTGAGCATACTGCATATACGGCTTGGCCCACTCACCCACCGCCAAGTCTTGACCTTGCCACAGAAAAGTGCTTTACGGAACTGTATCAAGTAATTGTTGGCTGCGCTTCCGTTCGTAATTTCAAACCTTTGATAACAAATCGCAATTAAGGAAAACGTTAAAAAGGTCCAAAGAAAGTAAATAATTGAGCAACATTGCAATTAGGTACTTCGGTGATCGGATATGATGTGTGACCTACGTGTCGACCTATAGTTGGTGTTAATATCGTTTTCTACGCAGACGACAGTCTGGTATTATCCAGCAGAGCTCCCTTTTGACGAGAACATCCAGCTTTTCGAGCTCGGTGTGGCAATTAAGAGTGGTAGTGGTGTAGATCAGCGAGCTGGGCTTATAGTGCATTTTCAGCGCTTAGTATTTCTAGTCAAAAGGGCAGTAGGTATAGTTGCTTTTAGCAGATTCCAAGGGAAGAAATTCAACGCCTCTACGCCAGTGTCGAGCGATCGATTTGTTTTCTTAAGCTAATGTCAGATGCTTACTGTATGGATGGTTCTTTTCTATCAGCGGGATTTGTTTGGCCAAATCTACAATCAAGTGTCAGAGGCTGCAGGACTATAAATAGTGATACTCCTGCCACGCTTTCCACTGTTCGATATCCTGGTAGAGATTGAAGCGGTTTATTGCTGGATTCGCGCGATCCACCAAAGTGGATATAGCGTGCTCATCTCAAGCAGCACTCAGCAGCATGTGTTTTTGTCAGTAGAAGTCTGACACTCCCTTCCGCTCCATCTTCAGCGGGAGGAGATTTTTAATAATTTTCCAGAAAAAAAGGTGTTGCTGTAGTGATATGTGCTCGAGGAGTGGTGCGGTGGTCTACAGCAGCTTCAATTTTTACTCAAGCGCGATGTCGAAGCCGTTCTTCGAAGTCTGTCTAAAAAGGAGTTCACCTAGAGTAGGCTCACTCAGCTCACTCAGGAGTTAACTGGACACGGTTGTTTTGCTTCGGTGAATACCAAAATAAGATTGGGCGAGATACTACGTTAAAATGCTCCTCCAGAAATAGGCAGCTGAACGAGTCTTGAGAGGTCCGATTCCGCCCGGAGAAGGTGTTTTGGAGGCACTTGACGCATTAGACACCAAAACGCTTTTTGAAAGTTTCCACCCAAAAATAAAAAAAGTTTCAGTGATAATTACAAGGTGCGCAAAAACTACGAAACGGGCAGACATACACACGAATTCTTGGAATAAAAATACTATTCGCTATTTCCTAAATTCGGTCACCCCTGGTACAGCAATTTATTTCCTGCAGTCATTACAGCTTTGCAAGAACAAAAGCGCTGAGAATTTATTTTTCTCGGCCATCCCCCTTTCAGAATGAATATTTTATGTACTATAATATCCTCTTCATTCATTTAATTATTCAACGTAACGAGGTTAGTTAAAAACAATCTCGCTAATTGCTATAATTACAAGAGGCGGCTACGTTACTAGGAAATTCGAAGTGTATTTCAACGAGGTCGGAGATATCAAATTCCATATTCATTTGAATATTCACAGAAAACTGAGATGAGAGCCACCGAGGAAAATCGGTCAAGAATCAACAGGCGAAACGGTTTAAAAGTTAAATTCGTTTGACATTTCCTCAGTGGCGACTGGCGAGCTAGCGAGCGCCGAGCGGGACTGGCGACATGTTAATTTTGTAAGAAATTTGCGCTTTACTAAATAATGTACAAATGAATATGAAAATGTGGTGCCCCGTGCTCACTGTATATTTGGTCAAAGGCCTTAAAATTGGGTAAAAGTTCTTGAATTAATTGTAGTATTCAAGTATCTATACGTGTTTTTTTATACATCTGAATTACCTTAGTTTATAAATACTTTATTTTATATGTGACGTATAGTTCCATCGCACAACGTGTCAGCAGTAAATAAAAGTATTACTAAGTACGTAGGTATAGTAGGTAAGTAAGACGGTATTGCCACAGTATGAAAATATGGACAGACAGTACAGAAACTACCTACAAACGCTCGAAACAGCGCACTCACACAACCTTGCGCACCGACGAGACTCCTAAGCGAAGACCATGGTGCTCACAGTATCAGTAGTCCGTGCCGCGTCAAGACGAGTGGTCACGTTTAAATTTTATTTATCGTTACAGGTCTATAGTTTTACAAGTAGTTGTGTGTTAATATTAAATTGTTTTTCGTGTTTAAACTATCGTCTTTTGCTGAGATTAACCGACGCAATGACATTACCTATTTAAACTGTATTTGTAAGCTAGGTAGTTATTTAAATTCGATGGATTGATCACTACAGAAGAAAAATGTCAAAAAAACAATACCAAAATCATTAACAGTTACAACCCTATTGCTTCAATGGAGCGTAGGTAATTATGTCCTCAACTAGGCTTAGTTTCTGTACTGTCAATATCTTATACTGTGATATTACTTAATAGTTACTACGTGGTTGCGAGCAACTTATAGAAATAGTTTGTACACGCGATGCGGGAAAGTTATTATTAAAAGACCTTAACAACTTTTTCGCTATTATTTCCGAATACACAGGAGAAAGTTCATAAGGGGCGTTTATTGTGACAGGGGGGGGGGGGGGGGGGCAAGAATGCGGGCGTTCGGGAGGGGGCACAAAATGTTCTTTTTATAATGCTCCACTCAATTGAGCTCAGGTCACGCCATTAATCACGTCAACACTATTGTATTGCTGACTACTTGCTACTCGCTTCATATTGAACACTTTGACACATTTAATATCGACACGATTGAATTTAGAATCGCTTGATTGATGCTGTACATTCAGTGAAGCCCTATTGTTCACTAGAGTTTTAGAAGTTCTACTAAGGGCATTGTTATTTTAAACAGTAATTTAAAGCTCCGCTTAACGTATAATGACGCGCTGCCTTTTATTACTTACGCTCTCGGAGAATTTCAGTAACAACAAAGTAAGTAATACATTTCGTCATAAAAAGAAGATGATCCTCTTACTTACCGTGCCTAAACAGACAAATCTCTGCGATGTGGTTAGTTAATTCGGATAGCGGCTCGTCATCGCCAACTTGTGTCTGAAACTTGTAAAGTGATCATAATCCTGTAGATGCGACAGACTGACCCCTACCTCCGAGGGATCTTGATGACCCTAAACTTAAGTTAATTTATATAGTTAGTCTGATATTAACAGCGAGCAAGTTGGAACTTTGTTATATTAAACTTGCAATATAGAACTTTCATCGTCGTTAAAAGTTATGAAATGCAATTCTATTTTGCTTAACGTTATCACTAACAGTGTATTGCGTGCAATCCACGGCAAGATACGTTATCGCAAGCTCGGGCGGGATCTTAGTAACGCGCCAGCACGTAGCTAGTAATACGGCTTATTAAATAAGCGTGCTTTTATAAACTGTGCCGTAACAACAAATTGCAAATATTCTTTTAATGGGTGTTGTAATGCACTACCGGGTCAAGGGTGGTATTTAACTGGTGTTTTAGAATGATTATCCAAAGTCTAGTCAGGAGTAATAAAGGTTAGCACGCGATAACTATTTGCTTATAATCAGCCACATGCTTTACGAGTTACGATTTGGAGCTAGTAAGCATGGGTAGTAACCGCTACCGCCATGGTGCATACGGTCGTCGTCTGTGATGATTAAAAAAAATGTGCTTCTTGCTATTGGGAAAACCCGAGCAAATTCTCAAGAGAATAATCTATCATGATTTTCATTCTTGTAAAATCATATTATAAGTAAGTCTGAATGTAAATTAAATGAATTACTCAGATATTTTCTACATCTTTCTTTCACTCAAAGGACCGCTGTTAGAAGTCTCAGCTTTGAGTTAAGCTCGAATTCGTACATAAATTATAACTGTCTGTCTACGTCATATTCATTTCATTCATTCATTCATTATTTGATATAATGAGAAAAATAATAAAACGTAATTTTAATAAAGACACTACACTAGTAATTTTGCTTGGTAGTAGGGGTACAGTGAACAAGGGCGAGCTGCTCCGATACTATAGGACTCTTAGTAATCTAAAAGTTAGAAATATTGTGATGTTCACTTATCCGTATAGCCAAAGTTTGCCACAGGAAGAAAACCTTGTTAGATATAATATTAAAATGACATTGCACAATGTGACAATAAATAATAATTTATTTCATGTAATTAATACCAACACTTATGTTGGAAATAGTTTTTGTTTGACAAAAGATAGATATCATGTCTATAGCTCCTATTGAGCAATGCCAGGACATAATAATAATAATAATAAAAATGGACTAATGCGAAAGAAAACATCGTGCATTGAAAACCATGTTGACCAGAAACCGGGCACGATTGCTCAGAACTACACGCCCAAGATCTTCGGATTCGTCGCTCAGCTCCGCCTCGCAGCCGCCGGGACCAGCTCCAGCCGTGAGTGAAGAGACTCCGGCCGCTGCAGTTGCGTCGAGCTCGAGCGACGAATACTTCTCGCCGCCGACGACACCACCACCTGCGCGTCGACGGGGAAGAGGCCGACCTCCGGCCAGCTTGGAATCCCGAGGCCCGCCGGCTTCTGATAGGGTTCCCGCTGCCGGTGGAAGTGTGCAGCGCATGCGATGGACTCAATCCATTAATGAGAACGTCATGCGCTCATACTATGGGGCTACAGAGGGGGGAACTAACCTGACTGCGTACCGTGGTCGGATGCTCTCTCTGTTTCAGGTACTTGAGCCAACTGTCAACGTTTCGGCCCAGCGTCTATCGGATCAAGTGCGTGTCATCCAACGTAACCATATGTTGGATGAAGCCGTACTTGATCGCCTCCGTTCGGAAATGAGTAGCTGTGTCACTTCACATCCGACGCCGACTGTGGTGGTACCACCACAGCCCAACATCCAAGTTGAGGAGAGTAGTGACAGAGTTACAAACGTAAGTACCCAGTATAATGAGCAATTGAGGAGTGCTTTGGAGTGTGCTATTCGGGAATATCGCAACATGCCGCCTGAAATAAGACCACGCTTACCTCGTTTGCCCATGCATAATAGGAATAGGGCACTGGTGGCTGCTCTGGATTCGCAGTTGTCAGACTATTTTGATAACTGCGAAGACCTCGCCGATACCCACTCTGTCTTATACTGCGCAGCTGTCGCGGCATGTCGTGTAGCTAATGTTAAAATTCCTAATGACATAGCTACACGACCTAAACCCGCTGTGCCAGCTTGGCAGTGTAGGATCGAGCGCCGTATTGGTGAGGCCAGGGCACTCATCGGAAAACTTCTTTGCTTTAGGGGGGGCAACAATCGCCCGAGAGTGATGCGCTTTGTGAGACGGGCGTTTTTGGGAACCAATATTCACCCACAAAATTATATGTCCTGTATCACAGAGCGCATCGACTTCCTAAAGCAGAAGGTGTATGCATGGGCAAACCGTATTCGGAGGTATGGACGGCGTGTGGAGCGATTCGTCCAGAATCGCACATTCCGAAGTAACGAAAGGTGCGTATATAGGGCTTGGGAGCGACCGGAGCAAGGTGCGACTGATATGTGCCTACCTGATGATGACGCCTTATGTACATTCTGGCGCAACATCTGGTCGGTACCTGTCAGTCACACCGAAGGCGATTGGACTCGGGAGGTCGAGCGAGTGTGCGATCCAATACCAGAAATGGGGGCAATCACTATCAGCCCCCAAGATGTAGCCCATGCAGTCCGTCCGCTGCCTAATTGGAAGTCTCCAGGGCCGGATGGACTGCATAACTTTTGGATCAAGTGGCTAACAAGATCGCACGCCCGCTTGGCGTCTCAGTACCAATCTGCCCTAGAATCTGGCTCGCTACCTGAGTTCTTTACCACTGGAGTTACCCACCTGCTCCACAAATCTGGTAGCACCGCGGAACCCAAAAATTATAGACCAATCACGTGTCTACCAACGGTCTATAAGGTTCTGACATCCATTTTGAGGGTTAAAATTAACAAACACATTGAAGACAATCACATCATGTCTACCTCTCAAAATGGATGTAAGAATGGATCCCGCGGTACTAAGGAGCTACTCCTCATTGATATGGCCATTAGCCAACAGGTTCGACGTTCCAAAAAAGATCTGTCGACATGTTGGATAGATTACAAGAAGGCCTATGACTCAGTGCCCCATACATGGCTCATGAGGGTGCTGGAATTGTATAAAATTAATGCAACTTTACGCACCTTTCTGACATCATGTATGGGACAATGGAGGACAGTTCTTCGCTATCCAGGATGTCGATATATCCCAAGGTACAGCGAACCGGTAAGGATCGAGCGAGGTATATTTCAGGGCGATAGTTTGAGTCCGCTTTGGTTTTGCTTAGCCTTGAATCCTCTAAGCACACTGCTGGAGAATTCAGGCCTAGGCTATAGGTTGAAAAGAGGTGGTCAGGTTATTTCTCACCTCCTTTACATGGATGATTTAAAACTTTTTGGCGCCACTAGTCTACAACTGACGGAACTACTGAAGGTAACTGAAACTTTCAGTAGTGCCATTAGGATGGAGTTTGGTGTCGACAAATGTGCGATTATGCATGTAAAGCGAGGGGAGATTGTGGAATCCGTGGGATTTCAACCCTCGAATTCCATAAACCTGAGAAGCCTCTCCCCAACCGAAACCTATAAGTATTTGGGAATGTCGGAAGCGTTAGGTATCAATGAAGTTGACATGAAGCAATCGCTGAAGGAGCGCTTCTTTGGACGCCTAAAGAAGGTATTTAAAAGCCTTCTATCGGGCGGAAATAAGGTGCGTGCCTTCAACGGTTGGGTCATGCCAGTGTTAATATACTCTTTCGGCGTACTCAAATGGACTCAAACTGAACTTGACGCCCTGGATAGGCGAGTTCGTACATTGCTGACTGCATATCGAATGCATCACCCACGCTCGTCAGTGATGAGGCTGTATATCCCGCGGAAATGTGGAGGTCGAGGCTTTTTGAATGCTAAAACTCTCCACAACCGCGAGGTATACAGTCTCAGGGAACATTTCCTTGCTTCTGAAGTGGGTATGCATCGAGATGTAGTAGCAGTGGACAAGGGACTCACCCCGCTTTCCTTAGCTAATGAGAACTGGCGCAAACCTGCAGTGCTGAACACTAACGATCGAAGGGGGATATGGCAGAGTAAGGAGCTACACGGACGTTTTTTCCGGGCCCTTCATGGGCCCGATGTAGACCAATTAGCGTCCGTAGCTTGGTTGCGCTTCGGTGACCTCTTTGGGGAAACCGAAGGTTTTGTCTGTGCAATTATGGACGAAGTTATCATGACGAACAACTACCGGAAATTTATTGTGAAGGATGGCACGGTTGACATGTGTCGGGCATGTCACCGTCCGGGTGAATCAATCCGTCACATTATCTCTGGTTGTTCTCGTCTTGCTAATGGAGAATACTTGCATAGGCACAACCTTGCAGCCAAGATTATTCATCAGCAACTTGCTCTGAAATATTCTCTTGTGGAATCGGAAGTGCCGTACTATAGGTATGTGCCCGACCCAGTTCTCGATAATGGCCTTATCACATTATACTGGGATCGGTCCATCATCACTGACAGGACTATTGTAGCCAATAAGCCTGATATAGTGGTGGTGGACCGAAACGAGAGGCGTGCCATGATTGTCGACATAACCATCCCGCATGACGAGAACCTCGTGAAAGCCGAGAAAGATAAGCAAATCAAATATCTTGACTTGGCGCATGAGATTGTCGACATGTGGGATGTGAACTCGGCAGTCATTGTACCGATAGTCATCTCAGCCAATGGCTTAATAGCCAAGAGCCTCGACCAACACCTTAGGAGGCTCTCGTTAGGCGGCTGGATCAAGGGCTTGCTTCAGAAAGCGGTACTCCTGGACACGGCGCGTATCGTTAGGAGGTTCCTCTCTCTAGAGCCCTGACTACCGGTAGCTTGGACCCTGTTCCCGATACCGGTGGGCTACTATTTTTTATATTTTTAAATGTTTTTTTGTGTTTTATAGAAATATTTAAAAATGTAATTTATATGTGTATAATTAGAAATAAAGGAAATAATAATAATATTCCACAACTTTTCACACAACGCCATCTAGTCCCAAACTAAGCAGAGCTTGTGGTATGGGTACTAGACAACTGATAAACATACATATATATTTCTAAATACATACATATTATAGATAAATTACACCCAGACAAAGAACAAATGACCGTGCTCATCACACAAACATTTGTCCTACATAATACAATATTCTGCCAATCACTTGGCATCAAATAATGACATTATAGATTATAATTTAAATTAGAAATTAAGACAACAGAGACAAACTCTAGCATTATTGTAAATAATAAAAATAGTCTAAAAATCAATAAATACTAGTAACCTGGTACATCAAAATATTCAAGGATTCATAAACAAGGATTTGGAAGTAGAATTATTTCTTAATGCTAATAGTATTGATATTCTCTGTTTAACAGAACATTGGCTAAAAAACCATCAATTTGTTTTCAATTTTAAAAATCATCAGGTTAGTAGTGATACCAACACTTATGTTGGAAATAGTTTTTGTTTGACAAAAGATAGATATCATGTCTATAGCTCCTATTGAGCAATGCCAGGACATAATACAATATTCTGCCAATCACTTGGCATCAAATAATGACATTATAAATTATAATTAAAATTAAAATTTAAGACAACAGAGACAAACTCTAGCATTATTGTAAATAATAAAAATAGTCTTAAAATCAATAAATACTATTAACCTGGTACATCAAAATATTCAAGGATTCATAAACAAGGATTTGGAAGTAGAATTATTTCTTAATGCTAATAGTATTAATATTCTCTGTTTAACAGAACATTGGCTAAAAAACCATCAATTTGTTTTCAATTTTAAAAATCATCAGGTATTAGTAGTCCGTTCAGCAGAGTAAATAATTTTAATAAATAAACAACTTAAATTCAAGGATCGTATGGATATTGTGAGTCTCTCTGTTGAACACATAATTGAAATAGCCTGTATTGAATTGGACCAGTTTATTATATTAAGCGTATACAGACCACCTTCAGGATTGTATGATTGTTTTGAGACAGTGATGGATGAAGTTTTGCATAAAACTTGTAATTCAAGCAAGTCTGTCATTATTTATGGTTACTTTAATATTAATTTATTAGAAAATTTAGGCTTGAGTACTAAGATTTTGAGTTTGTTCCAGTCATACAATCTTGTCAACCTATTTATGGAGCCTACTAGAATAACAGACTCCAACCAGTGCAACTTGCCTGGATAATATTTGTACAGATGTTGTACCTACCCACAAAAAAAAATTAGATTCTGATCATTGTGGGCAACTAATTACTTTAACAAATGTGGGCAAAATAAAGACAAAAAAAGATAACACTGTAAATCCTAAATCAAAATATCGCCTGGAAACATTGAAAACTAAACTTTTAATGCCATATTTGTCAATGAATTGTGACCCAAATCACAGATTACTAAATAGTTAGCCCAAACAAACATTATAATGATTTTTTAATATGTACTGTAAGCAATTTGATACTACATTTATTCCTAAATCCTTATCAGTAAATAATAATACTTCCTTCAGTGACTGGGCCACTGGGTACGAGGAACGGACTTATATTAACACAGTAGTGAATTTAATTTACATGTTAAAAATTATTCAAATTTATTTGAAAAAGTTTGCTATATGGCCAAATCACGTTACTTGAGTTAAAAAATTAGAAATAGTAGCAATGTAATAAAATGACTTGGAATATCATTATTCGTGAAACAGGAAAGTCTTGCAAACGAAATAACGACTACAGCCTTGCTATTGATAATATAATAATTAAAGAAGATTCGCAAGTTGCCGCGGTTTTACATCGTTCTTTGCTGAGATTCCAATATCGACAACCAGATCTCTGAACGCGTTACCCATTGCTGCAGACACTTCACTTAAAGAAAATGTGCCAGTTTGTGGTTCCGAATTTAAATTTAAATATGTTACTTGTAATGATATAATAAAAACTTTTAATACATTGAATGTTAAAAAGACTGCAGACCTATGGGTTAATTCAGTTGACATTACCAAGTCTATTATAAACATTGTAGCACCTACATTCGCTGTTATTTTTAATCAATGTATTGATCATGGTGAGTTTCCTGATCTAATGAAATATAGTAAAATAATGCCATTATTTAAATCAGGTAGTACTTCAGACCCCACAAATTATAGACCTATATCAGTGCTACCTACTTTTAGTAAAATTTTTGAAAAACTTATGTTAAACAAATGCAGACGTATTTTAATAAGCACATGTTACTGCATCATAAACAATTTGGTTTTACAAGGCGTCGTTCAACAACTGATTTGAACTTGACGGAGTTGAACTTTTAACCCATATTTACAGTGCATGGGAAGATAAGTGCGATGCGTTGGGCATATTTTGCAATTTGTCGAAAGCATTCGATTGTGTTCTCCATGAAACATATCACACATCAGGAAATTACGCTACTACGGAATCCGGGATGCTTCTATGGATCTTCTTACTTTATATTTAAGTAATAGGATTCAAAGAGTTGATGTGAACGGTTAAAGATCTCCCGGATCTATAGTCAAGATGGGGGTCCCCCAGGGTTCAATTTTAGGCCCTTTTCTATTTATTATTTATATCAATAATTTGTCATTCCTCATACAGGATAATCATGATATAGTGTTGTTTGCTGATGACTTCACTTTTATTTCAATTTAAACGTCAGCAGATGTATACTGACGATGTCAATAGTGCCCTTAATTGGTTTAATGTCAATAATCTTATGCTTAACGAGAAAAAACTATGTGCATAAAGTTTACATTACCGTATGTTAGACAAGTAAACACAAGTGTGTCAATAAAGGGTGAAAGCTTAAAATCTAATGATACCACAGTGTTCTTAGGCATTATTTTGGATGTGTAGCTACAGTGGGGCCCCATATAGACAAATTGTCCAAAAAACTTAGCTCTGCAGCATTTGCTGTTCGAAAAATTTCGTGGCCTGACTGATTTAGAGACGGCCCGTTTAGTGTAGGTACTTCAGTTATTTTCATAGTGTGATGTGATGTCATACGGCAACGTGGACGAGATTTTCAAACTTCGAACGAGAATCGATCGAATAATGAAACACGTAGTAAAGGCCGTACCGATAGAATATTTTATACTAACAATGAATCAGATAAGAACAATAGTACACATACAAACAAAATGCAGTGTTTTCGATCTTAAACATAACATTTTAGCGTTACAAGGTAAGGCAAAGTTTTTAGTATCGTACATTGGTAATAGAAAATATTTTTGGCTTATAGATACCGGAGCATCTTTGTCCGTAATTAAAAAAGATGCGTTATCAAACAAAAGTGCAGTAATTAGAGATGAAACCATCATAAATGGTATTGGAGGTAAAATTAGTTCATCAGGGTTTGTTCAACTTAATTTGACTCATCGTGATGACCAACACTTCGTTGACTTTAATATCAAGCTTCATGTTTTTGATAACATACTATTAAAGGTGGATGGAATATTAGGTTTAGACTTTTTTGTCAGTATACTTCAAATATAAAGTTAGAGACTAATGTCATTAGCCTATCTAAATATGGAAAGTATTATTCATTAGAACTTAGTGATGTCATAGATTACTCAGCTAAGTTGTTACATATCCCAGCACGAAGTGAGTCGATACATTATTTACTATTAGATATTAATAATAAGGATGACTGTGTTATCCATAGTGAGCAATTAGCGGAAAATGTATTTCTAGCGGGATGTATAGGACAAATAAAAAATAATAGATTACCGGTAAAAATTTTGAACACTAATGAGCATGATATTTACCTACCAACTTTTCAACCACAGATATATTCAATTGAAGAGTTTCACTTATGCAATTTTAAATTAAACAATAACAGTTTAGAACGAGTAAAGAACTTATTAAACATTTTAAAATTAAATCATTTAAAAATGGATGAACGGAAATCTATTGAATAATTATGTTCTAAATATCCAGATGTTTTCTTTTTACCTAGTGATAACCTAACGACTACAAATATTTATGAACAATCCATAGTTATAAAACCAAATACAAGTCCGGTTTATACGAAGCAGTACCGATTGCCGCATTCTTTGAAGAATGAGGTAAATAGACAAATTCAAAAAATAATTGACAACGACATTATAGAAGAGGCGAAGAGTGAGTGGTCGAGTCCTGTATTATTAGTACCAAAAAAGTGGCAACGATAAATAATGGCGACTAGTGGTCGACTATCGGAAGCTTAATGACTGTATTGTAGACGATAAATTTCCTTTACCAAGTATTACTGAAATTTTGGATTCGCTTTCTGGCTCAGTATATTTTTCGCATTTAGATCTTAATCAAGGATATTACCAAGTAGCTTTAGATAAAAACAGTAGAGAGTATACAGCGTTCACTACCAGTACTGGGCAATACTAGATGAAGAGGTTACCTATGGGATGACAAGTCCAAGTGCTTTTAGTAGAGTAATGTCAGTTGCTATGTCTGGATTAACGTACGATAAATGCTTTATATATTTAGATGATTTAGTAGAATTTTGGGAGAAATTCAGATATCCATAACAAGAACTTAACAGATGTTTTGGAAAAACTTAGGAAAACTAATTAAAAATTGAATCTAGAGAAATGTAATTTTTTAAAGAAAGTAATTCTTTATTTAGGGCATTTAGTATCAGAAAATGGAGTCTTACCTGACCCAGCTAAAGTAGAAGTATTGCTAAATTACCCTGTACCAAGTAATACTGATGAAGTAAAAAGATTCGTAGCATTTTGTAACTATTATAGGAAATTTATTAAAAACTTTGCAAGAATAACTTGTCCATTAAATAAATTAAATAGAAAACATGTACCATTCGTTTGGACTGAAGAGTGTCAAAAATCGTTTGAAATAATGAAACACGTGTTAAGTACACCACCAGTATTAGAATTTCCAGACTTTTCGGAAAATAACGAGTTTGTCATTCAAACAGATGCGTCAGGGACGGCCATTGGAGCAGTCTTGTGCAATCAAAATGTGAAACCTGTAGCCTGTTGGTATAGTGGTCAGTGGCCCTGACTGCTATGCGCAAGGTCGTGGGTTCGATTCCCACCCAGGACAAATGTTTGTGTGATGAGCACGATCATTTGTTCTTTGTCTGGGTGTAATTTATCTATAATATGTATGTATTTAGAAATATATATGTATGTTTATCAGTTGTCTAGTACTCATAGCACAAGCTCTGCTTAGTTTGGGACTAGATGGCGTTGTGTGAAAGTTGTGGAATATTATTATTATTATTATGGTTTTACGCTTTCGTTTTCTCAGGTTAATACCTGGTATTTTTAGAATATCGCGGGTGTGAACCAACGCGACATTCTAGTTTTCTGGTTGTGAAGCTAAATTATTCTGTACTGCAGTAAAATTGTAATCTAAGTCTAGTTGTAAAAATTTTCTAACTATTCGGCAAGTGTTTAGTATGGCGGCTTTTTGTAGTGTCAGATATGTGTATTTAGATAGGTTGAGTGCATTAAGACTATTAAATATTTGTTTTGGTATAACACCTGTTGTTGATATAACAATTGGGACTATAGTGACTCTATTCATTTTCCAAATTCGGGTAATTTCCTCCTGTAGCTCTGTATATTTTCTAATTTTCTCTGAGATGGTTTTCTGTATGTTATTAGTGTTAGGAACTGCGATATCTATTATGTATGTGTGTTTATTTTCTTTGTCAACAAGTGTTATGTCAGGTCTGTTGTTGTATATGGTATGATCTGTAATGATGGCTCGGTCATAATATATTTTGTAAAATTTATTTTCTAAAGTAGCTCTGGGTGAGTATTTGTAATATGGTGTGTATGGATCCTTCATGAGATTTAATTTAATTGCGAGTTTTTGGTGTATGATGTTAACTAATTGATTATGTCTGTGGGTGTAGTCATTTTGAGTAAGTGTGTTACAAGCTCCTGTGATGTGCTGTATTGTTTCAGGTTTACTATGGCACTTTCTACATAAATCATTCCTAGCTGTACTATCTTTTATTATGTATTTCCTATAATTTTTTGTGTTGATGACTTGGTCTTGAATGGCTAACATAAACCCTTCTGTTTCCGGAAATAGCCCACTTAGCTCAAGCCATTTGTTAGAGGCTTCTTTATCGATGTGTGTTTGGTGTAGGTCGTTGGGGTGTCTTCCATGTAGTTCTTTTTGTCTCCAATTTCTGTGTATCTCTTCTATATGTTTTGTTTTATCAACTATCTCAATATTGTTGCTTTCGCTAAGGTTTAGTGGTGTGTATTGTTTGTCTATGTCTGTGATTGCTTTGTGTAACTGACTATTACTTTTCTTTCTTATGAAAATTTGTTTTAAATTTATTATTTGTCTTTTATGAAGATGTGATATTTCGACTAATCCTCTGCCCCCTTCTTTTCTGGACATTATTACTCTCTCTATTGCCGACTTGGGATGGTGATATCTATGTTGTGTCAGAATGGTTCTTGTTTTAACTTCAAGAGCGTGTAGTTCTGTGTTCGACCATTTAATTACACCGAAAGAGTACGTGAGTATGGGTATTGCGTAAGTGTTTATGGATTTAAATAAATGTTTACTGGTGAGATGCATTTTGCATATTGAGTGTATTCTACTATTGTATTCTTGTTTTAGCTTATCTTTAATGGACTTATGTTCTAACAGTCTTGCTTGATTATAACCTAAATATTTATATAATTCTTTGCCTTTCATAGCTTCAATTACTTCATCAGTGTCTGTTGGATAGTTTCCTTCAATAATTTTACCTTTTTCAATATTTAGTTTCCGGCATTTATCTAGTCCAAAATCCATTTTTATATCTTTCGAAAATGTTGTTGTTATATTTAATAATTCGTGTAAATCTTTATTTTTATTAGCATATAGTTTAAGGTCATCCATATAAAGTAAATGTGTGATTTGGTGCAATACTGATCTACCATCCTTAATATCGAAACCTAATCCAGAGTCAATTAATGTTCGTGAGAGTGGATTTAGGGCTAAACAAAACCAAAGAGGGCTTAATGAGTCCCCTTGAAAAATACCTTTTTTAATTGCTATTTCTTCTACGGATATGTTTGTTGTTTTAGTTTGTAATTTAAGTGTAGTTCTCCATGTTTCCATGGTGTTTTTAAGGAAATTAATAATTAATGGATTGACTTTATAAATATTTAGTACTTCAATTAACCATGAGTGTGGGACGCTGTCGAATGCTTTTTTATAATCTATGTATGCTATGTATAAATTTTTCCTAGATCTTTGGACGTATTTTAAGATAGTGGAATCGATAATTAATTGCTCTTTACATCCCATATGACCGCGCCTACATCCTTTTTGTTCTTCAGTTAAGATATTGTATTTCTCAGTGTGTTTAATAATTTTATTAGTTATACATGACGTAATGATTTTATATAAGGTTGGTAAGCAAGTGATTGGTCTATACTGTGACGGATCTTGGGTTCTGATTGATTTAGAGATCATGTATGTGATTCCTTTAGTTAAAAATTCTGGGATAGTTTGGTTGCCTTTTAGGATATCATTTATTTGTTCTGCTAATGTCCTGTGAAGTGAGTGAAGTCGTTTAATCCAAAAATTATGTATACCATCTATTCCTGCTGCTTTCCAGTTATGCGTTTTATTTATTATTGTGTTTATTTCAAGCGTATCTATGTCTTCGAATGGCATTTCATCTATGGTTTCTGACCTACCAATTTCTTTTTGTATCCATATGGCTTCCTTGTTATGATCAGTATTATCTGACCAGATTCCTTGCCAGAATTCTTTTAAGGACTCTTGAAATGGAGGGTTAGTAATAACTGTATCGCTGCCTTTAAGTTTTCTGTAGAATTTTTTCTCATTTGTTTTAAATAATCTATTATTGTCTTTTCTCTCTTTTGCTTTTTTGTATCTTTTTAACCTATGGCTTTTTACTAAAAGTTTTTGTTTCAACGTGTCTAAGTGATCTTCTATTCTTTTGTTATAATTTTCATGCGAACTGTGTACTCTGGTATTTTTAATTATTTGCTTTACCTTATTTTCTAGTTTTCTTGATGTGTTACCATTATTATATTGCGTCAGTCTGTTTATATCTTTTCTTAGTTGGTCTATATCGGTTTCTAATCTTTGTTTCCAAGGTGGATCTTTTTTAATTCTAATATCTTTATTATTGATGGCTCTATTCATATTTATTTTTAATTTAAAATGAATTGCAACTGTAATTGCTACTGAGTATATTAAAGAATGTGTGTCGCATAGATTTTCCAGTGACGATAGTTTGGGTGGTATAATCCTTTGATTAAATATACTTATGATATCTGATAGTTGGCGAGACGGTCTCATTTTTGGTAATAATGGTCTACATGCGGGATCCATTCCATTATATTTTATCAAATTTGACTCTAATTCGTTACTTAATTTGTCTACTAAGGAAGAGTCAATCTCAACATTATTTTGTGTTTGGTTTGTCACGGGATTATTTGTAGTAGGTTGATTACTGTGTTGTGTGTGTATCGTTAATTCTGTATCAAAATAGTCACTAGTGTATGAGCTTGTGTCCAGATCTTGTAATGTATGTATTTGTTGTGTGAGATTCATACTTTCTTCTTCTTTTTTAAGTTGTTCGGCTATTTCATATTTAATTCTATTTATGGTTGATGGCTGTTGCTTGTTTCTGATAATTACTCGTCTTTGATCTGCTACTCTTTGTTCTGTTACATTTATATCTGGATATTGTAATTTAAACTGTTCGTGTAATTGTGTACAGTACATAGTTCTGTCCTCTTCAAGTTTAGTTATATGATAGTAAGTGCGCATAATGAATATGTTAATATCTTCAGTCCATTTCATGCGCACTCTAGGTTTGCCGGCTTTGGTGGTCGCAGGCTGAGTGGCTAATGCCGCCTGTGAAACATCCAAATCGGATATAACTGCTCTAATGTTATTGTCAAGTCTGTCTGTCAGTTCGGCTGTAGTATTTTTATCGGGGAGAACCCGCCTGCTCAGTCCCCCACCGCCGATGGATCGCATACTGTGACACCCAGCATCGGCCCCAGGTGTGCCCCGACGATTGCCCTCGGGTAGCGGTCCTATACGTACTTTTCTTGATCTAGTCTCCATGTTAAATGGGTTTCCAGAGCCACGTTAGCCACGCCAGTAATTTTTTTTTTATCGTGTGTCCGCCCCCTACGTGATTAGATGTTCAATCCGGACGTGTGGTTGTATTAGGGGGCTTATTATTATTATTATTATATTATTATGCTAGCAGACCTCTGAATAAATCTGAACTCAACTATCTAATTATCCAGAAAGAGTTAGTTGCTATTGTTTGGGCTGTAAAGTATTTTAGACCCTATGTATATGGTAAATCATTCACAATTATGACAGACCATAAGCCTTTAATATATTTATTTTCAATGAAGGACCCATCAAGCAGACTATTTAAGTTTAGACTACTACTAGAAGAATACGATTTTAAAATTTAGTACTTAAAAGGAAAAGATAATAGCGTCGCAGATGCTTTATCTAGAATAAGTATAACATCGGATACTTTAAAACAAATGCATAATGAAATTTCTTTAGTTATTACTAGAGCACAGAAGAAACGTTTTGATGAAGAAAAACCATTGGATATACCTATTTTTAGTAAGCAAGATGAAATCTGGCCTGATCAACCACAAGTAGTTGAGGTATTAAAAATTCCGAGTAATTCTCTGGAAATGAGTTTTATAGGAAGTGATGAATTAAATAGATTAAAGAGACAAAATCATATAGATGAAGAAAAGGATTTTTTCATTTATAACAATCGAAGAAAGATGTTGTATATTAATCTTAACTTTAGAGCACAATTTACGCGAGCCGAATTTGTGACTAAGTTAGGAGATTTTTGTAAACGAATAGGTATAAATGAGCTATGCATAGTAAAGAATAAGCAATATGAGAGTTTTATTAAAGATGTATTAAAAGAGATAAAAGATAATAAGGATTGGACCGGTCCACGTATTTATGTATTGAGAGGAGTTAGAAGAATTGATAATGAAGAAGATAGAAAGTATATTTTAAATGATTTTCATCTACTACCTACCGCAGGACATGCAGGGGTTCGTAGGATGACCAATAACATAAAGAGACATTTTTACTGGCCAGGTTTACATAGATAGATATATTCTTTATTGTACACAATAACAGTAAAACAAAATTATGAACTTAACAATTAAAAGTGTGGTACAATGGACGGTCTTATCGCTAAAAGTGATCTTTTACAGACAACCTATGGATGGATTTGACACAGAAGGAGAAAATAAATAACTATATAATAGTTTAGATAACGATATTAGACAATTCGTGAGTAAATGCATTAAATGTCAAAAATGAAGCATTGTAGGTATGTCAAGGCGCCCATGGAGATAACTACAACGGCTTCACATGCTTTTGAAAAGATCTAATTGGATATCGTAGGTCCATTAGAAAAAGACATTGATGGAAGTTGTTATATTTTGACACTGCAGTGCGAACTTACTAAGTTCGTAGAGGCCTATCCTTTAAAAACGAAGGAAACTGTAAGTATTGTTAAAGCATTAGTCAATAATTTTATTTTAAGATTTGGAATACCTAATACCATCGCGACTGATCGTGGAACTGAATTTGTATCGTCAGTAACCGGAAACAAAGTACACACTATTCGAACTGGCATTTGGTAGAGCTAGTACAATACCATCTAGAGTTAGTCAGTACATAGAACCATTATGTAATCGAGAAAGTTATCCTTTAGATCTTAAGTATAGGTTACAAGTAGCACATCAAGATGCTCGTAATAATTTACTTACAAGTAAACAAAACCGTAAGAGTTGTTATGATAAATCTACAAATAACGTGACATATAGTTAAGGACAACAAATTTTAATTAGAAATTAAATAGCTAATGAGTTAGATCCTCAATGGGAGGGAGCATTTGTTGTTTTAAATGATTAAGGCCCACTTGCAGCAACACTTTAAATCGAGATTTACAGTACCTAAATCGAGTTTTTGGTACTGTAAATCTCGATTTAAATGTTGCTGCAAGTGGGCCTTAGGTGTTAATGTAGAAATATTTAAAAATAATAAAACCTATTTAGTCCATAAAAATAGAACTAAACCATTAGTAACATAAGCTATGTAATTTATGTTAAGTAAAAAAATAATAATTGTAAAACCTTTTTTTTTTCTATCACCCCCGAGGTGAGGTGTAGTAGTACTATAGGTAGTACTACTACACCTCACCTATAGACCTTATACTATAGGTAGTATAAGGTCTATGACCTTATCCATATGAATGTATCTTCTATTAATAATATATTATCACACTCTTGTACTATTTTAGTCAGTAATTAAAGGCAATCGCTAGAGAACAGTTGTTTCAATAACACTACTTCTTTATTGATGTACAATGAAGAATTCAGAGTACTTACTGACTTAGCGTATTTTTTTTTATTCAAATATGAGATCCGAAAATAATGTTAAGCGGAGTCGTTTAAGACTAAGGTAACTTCGCATGCAACATCTAATAATTCTTGTTTATAATTTTAATTGCATCATATTGTTACGCCAGTCGTTAAGATAAGTACGTCGTTAAACTTCGACCGACATCTAGAATGTTCGTCCTAAGTATATCGAGAAAGTTCGACTGACTTCTAATACGTTCGAGACACTAACGCCATCTAGCGGCGAGTGGCAGTACTACGTATCTCAAGTAGCTTCTGGAATATTCTTGGCAGCTTAGGCAGTGAGTCGATTGTACAAGAATGTTCTAGAATGCAGAGCGGGGTATAAATATATCGCAAAGGGACGTAGAGAGGCAGTCTTATTTCAAGATACGAGGCGATATAATCGAAGCTTTACAAGTGAATTTCGGTGCGATTTAATTATTGAGTGACAAGTACTGTGAATAACTGTGTTAATTTTTATTTAGTGTTTATTTAAGTAAAGTGTTAATTTTGGTTTAATTGGTGTAAATTATTTCTATCCCGAACCCCAGCTCGTAACAATAATATAAACTAAGATCTAGGCTTATGCAGTATTGTAAAGCGTGAGTTTTATTTTTATTTCCCACAGTGCTCATATTTATTCATGATACAATATTTGAAAAAAAAAATCCGTTCTGAATCCGCCACGCTCAGGGCCGGATTAACAATTAGGCAGAGTAGGCAACTGCCTAGGGGCCCCGCATCCACTAGGGGCCCAGTGCAAGCGACAAGAATTTTTTTTATTTATCGAAAATTTTAATGTGCGTGTGAATCTAAATATGTAATTTAGTAGCAGAATTAAAAAATAATCAATACGTAAGTAAGTATACTTAACGGATTTTTGTACCATTTTCACGAATAGATGGTGTGATTCCTGAGGAAGGTTTAAGTATAACGATTATTGTTGAAGAGGTCGCAAAAATATTGCCTCCTGAGAGATTTAATCTCTCCCCTACGGTTTACTCACAATAACTACTTTTATAGCCAAATATTGATTAACAATATAACGTTATTTTACGTTAACGTTACTTTAACGTAAAAAAAAATACGTTAATTAGCTTTGGCATTTAATACAGATTTTTCCCATACACTAAATTAATCAAATAAATTCTTTCAAAGATATGAGAGACTCAAAATTGTATGTCAATAACAATTATTAAGCCGGAAAGAGCGACCTGCGCAACCGAGGGCTGGGCACACCGCAATCGCGGCGATAAGTCCCCTCTTTGAAGAGTGGCTTGAGAGACGCCACAGGGTTCTCACTTTCTACACCTGGTATACCATACCTACCACCAAACAGGTACCTCCCGACACGGGTGTGTCGGGAGGTACCTGTTTCGGATAAAGCGGGAGGACACGCCCGGGTGTCGTCATTGTGAGGACCACCCGCAGGAAACGGTGGAGCATATGGTTGAGGTGTGCCCTGCTTGGGCAGAGCACCGCCGTGTCCTCGTGGAGGCGATCGGTGGCGACGACCTCTCGCACCCGGCCTTGGTTTAGACCATGGTGCGGAGCGAGAGGGAATGGTATGCTGTCGCCTCCTTCTGCGAAGCAGTCATGCTAGCGAAGGAGGAGGCTGAACGCGTGAGGGAGAGACAGTTATCTTCCTCACGCCCTAGCCGCTGCGGGAGATGCCCCGGGCGTCAACGATCACGAGCTGATCTCCGGCCACCGTAGACGCGGGTCTGCGGACGGCGAGCAGGAGTAGCTCACCGTCCGGTAAGAACCAGATACGGGTCGGCAGTGCGTCGTGTTCCGCGCGCGCCTCAAAGAGCAGTCAGCAGCATTGATGGGGCCCGATAGGGCCATTGCCTTACGGGGTTGCGGGAATAGTTCTGACGAGACACCGCGGCCACAGCGGGAGGAGTCATATGATGATTTTCCCACCTAGAAAAAAAAGGCGTGCCGGCGTGAGAGTACGAGTATGACCGAAAAAAAACTTTTTTGCAAAAAACAAAACCGACTTCCATATCAAAACACTACAAAGCCAAAAATAATTTTAATTTCGGTAGTCGGTGTTATTGGTTTAGTATTTTCTTTTTTTTTTCACACCGCCTTCCGAAATTAAAATTATTTTTGGCTTTGTAGTGTTTTGATATGGAAGTCGGTTTTATTTAGGCCCGTTGGTATAGTGGTCAGTGGTCCTGACTGCTATGCGCAAGGTCGTGGGCTCGATTCCTACCTAGGACAAATGTTTGTGTGATGAGCACGGTCATTTGTTCTTTGTCTGGGTGTAATTTATCTATAATATGTATGCATTTAGAAATATATATGTATGTTTATCAGTTGTCTAGTATCCATATCACAAGCTCTGCTTAGTTTGGGACTAGATGGCGTTGTGTGAAAAAAAAAGTTGTGGAATATTATTATTATTTTTTTTGCAAAAAAGTTTTTATTTTCGTGCTTTTTAGTGGGTCAGTGAATTTTCCAAATCGGTTCGTAAATGATGGAGTTATGCGCGAACAAAAAACACAGTGCAGAGTAAACGAAAATATCATCAACGTAAATATTTTTTTTAGACTTTTGTTGATTTTTCAGAAACGGCTTGTCCGATTTCGATAAAATTTTCATGGGACCATTTGGGAAGTATACCCTTTCTAGCAAGATAAGAATTTTTCAAATCGGTTGGCAAGCGACGGAGTTCTGTGCGGACAAACATAAAAAAAAAATACAAACATCCGAATTGAGAACCTCCTCCTTTTTTAGAAGTCGGCTAAAAATAAGAACTAGGGTGAAAGAAAGTTCGTGGGATTGCTAGTAATTTCAAAATATAGTATTTAGGTATGTATTTAATTAATAGATAAACTGTTCAGCAAAAAATAAAGCTTCCAAAAAACACTGCAAAAGGAAAAATAAATTTTATTTCGGTAGTCTTTGGTTTTGTATTTTGTTATCTGTTACCGCCCCTCAAAATTAAAGTTATTTTTCACATTGCAGTATTGTTTCGGAAGTCGGTTTTAGTTTTCGTTAAAAAGTTTTTTCTCGCTTTTTAGTGAGTCGGTTTATAGTTTATCTAGTTACAAAAGCCTCAATGTCAACTACTTATCACCTTTGACAATTTTTTTTATTGTTAATAGGCTCTCGTTTGACCACTATCTCACCTGATGGTAAGTGATGATGTGGTCCAAGGTGGAGCACGCTTGCCTAGAAGTAACCTATTCACACTTGACTTAAAGACTCCCAGGTTATAGCGATCAGGAAACACAGACTCCGGCAGGGAATTCCACTCCTTAGCCGTACGTATTCCCAAAACGTTTTGTGCGTATGGGTGGGATGTCCACCATGTAACGATGGCGCATCGCTGTTTGTCTTGTAGTCCGATGATGGAACGGGCTTGGCGGAATTAGACTGTGTAATTCCATCGCATACTCCCCGAAATGTAACCGATAGAAAACCTATAGACTTGCAACTCGTCGTCGAGGTTCAAGGCTCTGGAGCTTTGATTCGACCAGTGAATCGTTGCCAATGAGTCTTTTGGCCCTTTTCTAGATAGACTCAAGCGCGTCCAGTTGGTATTTGGCAGGTCCATCCCAAAGATGTGAGCAGTATTCCATACACGACCGAACCTGGGCTTAATAGAGATTGAGCATCTGTTCCGGTGTGTGAAGTACCGTCCCACCTTTGCTAGGATTCCCAACTTTTTTGCTACTAGCTGAGCCATAGCTTCGATAAATGGACCAAAATTGAGGGTGGAAGTTAGTGTTACCCCAAGAAGCTCAATACGATCGGTTATCGGCATGGTTACATCGCGGAAAGTAGGAGCCGGTTGGAATTGGCTCCTTTTTGCGGTGAAGAGACACCCCTGGGTCTTAGCTGCATTAATCTTCGCCAAGTTGGCATCACCCCATTCGGAGACAGATTTCAAGGACAAGTTCAAGCGCTCAACCATGTCCTCACGGAGAGACTGGATCAGTGACCCACCAGCACGGGCGTTACAAGGCCGTCAATTGTTGAAGAGTTCTCTTGGTACTTCACCATCAGCTCTACTTCACTATATGCATTGTGAAGTGACGAGCATAATGTGCAACAACCATATTCAAGTAATCGAATCGCAACCTATGAATGAAATACTTATTATTGAGTAGTTCCAGTGGCTGTCTGTGGTATTCATCATCAGTTCCACTTCACCAAATTATGCTTTTCGAGAGTAACTGCACAAGTTACTATAAAAAATACCCAAAGAGTTCCCTCGCTTTCTTCAGGATTCCATCATCAGATTCTTATTATATTATCCTCTTTAAAAAAATAAAGTAGTTTCCAAATCGGTTCAGCTGTCTTTGCGTAATCGGGGAACATACTTTAAAAAAGAGTTTCCGGCGAAGTAATTCGGTTAAAATCACCCAGACTTAAGACAACAGCCTATGTCGAGAATCGTATCTAGGACCACGAGGATGACACCGATTGTAGCGACACACGATTTGGTTAATCAAAAGTAAGAAAGGGGGCCCGAGAATTCCATTGCCTAGGGGCCCCGACAGGGTTAATCCGACTCTGGCCACGCTATTACACTTTAAGCCATTTATTCGGACTTAATTGATGCTCAATTTAGGTGAATCCAATTTTGAGGAAAACCAATCTGTTGGCCACAGAGTTACTAACGCCCTACGCTTTTTTACCGGCAATTCTCGTCATCACGCGATCCCTTCGTCGTTGTTTTATCAGATCAGCTCATCAAAGGAACGCAATTGTATACTAATAGTTCCACTACCTATTAAATATCAACTAGAAATAAACTTAGGTAGGTAGATACCAATCCTGTATTAAGACGCAATATAATCCCGTTGACCTTGCTCAAACGGGCGCACACAGACACATCACAGAGAATGCCCCGCGCACCCCCTCATTTGAGGGGGTGAAGCAGATGAAGTGGGACACGAGTAGTCCCGCCTACTGCGGGGTGCACCGCGCGAATTTCGTCGATGCGTGTTTTTCATTACATTTAACATCGTAATTTCGCGGCTAGTTTACAGAGCTCAAGTGGTCCAGTGTGTCCCCGTTCGGGTTTCGCGCCGCGTTTCTGCGGCGATCACCAAGATCGAATCTCATTCGCGGTATAGCTTTTTGTTGTCTTATTTATTAAATATTATGTATTTATAGATATTTACATATTTTCGTGTTGTTATTATTTTAAAATATGTGCATAGTTTTTTCTCTTATTTTTTATTTAATACATTAGGTTATCAAAAAAAATTTTAGCAAAAAAATAGAACCGACTTCCATATAAAACACTACAAAGGCAAAAATAACTTTAATTTCGGTAGTCGGTATCATTTGTTTTGTAGTTTCTTTTATATTTTTGACACCGCCTTCCGAAATTAAAGTTATTTTTGCCTTTGTAGTGTTTTATATGGAAGTCGGTTCTATTTTTTTGCTAAAAATTTTTTTGATAACCTAATGTATTAAATAAAAAATAAGAGAACAAAACTAAACGCAATATACATTAGGTTATCAAAAAAATTTTTTGCAAAAAAATAGAACCGACTTCCATATAAAACACTACAAAGGCAAAAATAACTTTAATTTCGGTAGTCGGTATCATTTGTTTTGTAGTTTCTTTTATATTTTTGACACCGCCTTCCGAAATTAAAGTTATTTTTGCCTTTGTAGTGTTTTTATATGGAAGTCGGTTCTATTTTTTTGCAAAAAAATTTTTTTCACGCTTTTTAGTGGGACTGTTTGTAATTTATCTAGTTACAAAAGCCAAAATGTCAACTACTTATCACCTTTTACAAAATATTGCTTTTCCTGGTGCAGAGCTGTTAATTTTTGAGGAGTTCTCCTGGTACATCACCATCAGCTCTACATCACCATATGCATTGTGATGAGCATAAAGTGCTTAACATCCGTACTCAAGTAATCGAATCGCAATCCACGAAATACTTATTATTGAGTAGTTTCAGTGGCCATCTGTGGTCTTCATCATTAGTTCAACTTCCCCAAATGGTAATTTTCAAAAGCAACTGCTCAAGGTACTATAAGAAGAAAAAAATTTGAAGAGTTCCCTCGATTTCTCCAGGATCTCAACATCAGATCATGATTTCGTAACAATGGGACCAACTAGAACGTATACCCTTTCAAACGCAAAAAGAATTTTTCAAACCGGTCCAGCCGTCTCCGAGTTATGAGGTAACATACATAAAAAAAAGTTCAAGACGAATTGAGAACCTCCTCCTTTTTTTTTGAAGTCGGTTAAAAACAATAATTTTTATTCCTATAGATATTTTATTTCAGAATCAAGAATAATATAATGAAAAAGAAAACATCCAAAAAGTTTGATGGTGGATTCTGAAGAAAAATAATATACAGGGTGTTACAAAAGAGTTTAAGTAATACCAAAGGAGGTTATTGTACTCATAATTATGAACAAGTTTTACTATGGCACCAGCTCTGAAATCGCAATTAAAACAGCTGTTTCAATTATTTTTTTCCAAGGGAATAAACTTTTTGTATAAAATAGCAGTTTATTTTCGTTATTTTTATTTTCGCAATATACGGTTTATAAGAATACAGCGTGTGAAGTGAACATACCTACGGATGCGAGGAGAGACGAATGAAAGGGTGGGATACGGACTGGGTGGATGGATGGACAGGTGAACGAACAGGAAGGATACATAAAAATTAAACAAGCTAATTATTATAATTTTATTTTGTGATTTTTTGACGTATTTACGCATACGGAGCGCAATGTTAATACACAAATTTTGGAAAAAAATTACTCATTTCACAAATCTTCAAAATTTAGTTTTCTACTACAACAAGTTTTGTTTTTAGGCATCCAAAACAAATACTGCCTTGTATGTGCTCGTGCAGAGAAAAAATAAACTGCTGCACCGGAACAGTTTGCTTTCATTCCATTTCGCTTTTGTCTTTTTTGTCACTTTTATCTCTATCTGTATTTTCATCTCTATTTTTTACGTATGGTTCACGAATTTTCATATTTCTTGAAATTCGGAGATCAAGTATCTCAGGTAAAATACAGTCTAAATAGAACTTTTTCAATTTTTCTTTCATTTCTCTTTCCCAAAATGTATCATCTCTTTGAATGATTTCCGTCTTCAGCTTTTCTTTTTCATTCTCCCATACGGCAAACAAACAATATTTTTTTTGGGTTACGTGTAGCTGTCCTTGAACTTGGTAATACCAAGCATGTTTTTTGTTGATGGCTAGTTCACTAGTTTTTGTTTTTTGCCAGAAGTTTACTTTTTTAATTTCAATTGCTGCTGCTAGGCCCATTTTGTGGGCTGTCAAAGGACACTTTACTTCAACAACAGTATTTTCTCCAATTAATCCATCAGGCGTTGCACCCAAGAAACATAGTTCTTGGTCTATAAATAAACCACAGGGTCTAATCGTTTTGCGCTCTTGTACAGCCAATTGTGCAAGTGCGATTTTTTCATTCAATTGGCCATGTCTAATAGATTCCACGTGGTCAATTTTGTTTCGATAAAGAATATCTTTGACTAAATTAGCACATGGTGTATTAATACGCCTTTTTATAACTCTGCCGAAATTGGATGCAGTCAATAACGATCTTCTCATCTCTAGCCATTCTCCACTATCACTTTGTAAAACAGTTTTTCTTTCAATTGTTGCTCGTTCCAAATCAGACTTTTTAATTTTTTTCATAAACTCGTTTTTCAGTTTATCCAGTATTTCTACCAGCATATCGGGCTTTTCACAGGACTGGCCATAATCCTTATCGTCTTGTTTTTTACTGAAAACAAGCCTTCTTTTTCTTTTTATATATCTTTTACTAGGGAGTTTTTGATTCTTCTTTCTTTCTTCCCACAGTTTCAAATTCAAATTCAAATTCATTTATTCAGTTTGCCTCTTGGGCTCTTATTGGTAATTTTTTTATAAAGCTTCGAAAGCGCATTTTCTTCATTGAACGACACTGCTGACGCAATGCATCGCGTCTGATATGAGTTTTTGAGGGAAAAATTAACTCTTTTTCCTCCTACATATTTTGCTATTATGCTATGTATGATAGCGTTCTACAACGTTACTGTCCACGTCATGAAGTAAACTTCGAGCATGGCCAGCAATACTTTGTATCATTATACTAATTCTCTGCCACAAAGAACTTAGCTGAAAGTCACTTGGAACATCATTTTGCTCCAAATCTCCCGTTTTTTTGCAGAAATGTGTTTTGCATTCAAGGTGGTTTCCAAAAGCGTGATGATGTGCTTGTAAAATGTCCTCAAATAATTTTTGCTCTTCTGGGCAGGGATCATTTTTATTTTTTTGTATTGCTTTGGTTATGCAGGATCTCATGCTCAAAACTCGCGATATGGTCAATAATTTTCTGTGACTTTTTAAATATTTGGTTTCAGTTTGCAATGTCATCATTTTGTTACAAAAATTCCTCAGTAAATGATTTCTGCATTCTACTTTTTCGACGGTAATATCAAGGTAAGGTCTTGCCTGCAAAATTTTGGAATAAGTACTTGAGTCACCATCAGATATTAGTCGTCCGTAAATCAAACCGTGGGTAGCTAATGACTGCTTAATACCTTCCACTATAATTTCGCTCTCCATTCCTGTGGACGGACCGGAATAGTTTTTCGAACATAAATGTTCAGGCACTGTTGTTTTTTTTCTTTTCGGCACGATCACAATGGTAGCAATATTTATTTCGGACTCCCAAATATAAAAGTTTGCCTGTTTTTCTACCTATGATTGCAGCAGCGCCGGATAAAGCTGAATATTTTTTTTTGTACGACCTTTTACCGTACACACCATCTGCTATCACATCTATGATAGGCGTACCATTCTTTGTGACCCTGCCTTCTGCTATAGCCATAATTTTCTCTTCCTCAGCTGCTTGATCCATGGACTGTTGTGTCAGTTGCTGCCAGTTTTCCGACAGTAATTTGTGGTTCTTTTGGTATGTTTTTTGGGAAATCATTGGCAAATTCATGGCTGATGAAAATTCTTGTAGCTGAGAATGACCATAACCAATAGAAATTGCACCAGCTACAGCACATGTATTTATTGATAAACAATTATCATTGTCGTTAATGATAACAAATTGTTGTTTACACATTTTACATAAAAAAGTAAATTTGGAAGATAAGCCGTGAAGCTTTTCACCAACTAACTCAAGAGAAGATAGCCCGCAGTCTAATGGTCCGTGATTTGAGATCTCACACAACTTTAAAAAAAAATAGGAAACATTAATAATCCTGCGTCCAATTTGTATGTTCTTTTTAGGAGTATAGTTTTCCGTCTGTAAAAATAAATGAATATTTTTTTTTATACCATAAAACATTGTTTTAACTTAAAATAATTTTAAATAAGTATGTTTTCACGGAATAACTTACTTCTGCACTATAATTTAACCCATCAGTTTCTTGGTTTTCAGGTTGGACATCACAATGACTTTCTTCAGTAGCACTAGCCACCTAAAATTGAATTATACCATTTTTATTTATAAAACTAATTCTACACAACTCGCAAAATTATGTTACTGTAACGTGCGGTTGAAGTTACCTGTGTATTAAAGGTTTCTTTTAGTACTTGCTCAGATGAATATGTACTTTTATCAATAACTTCACGACCGTGATCATTCTGTGATGCCACAGTTTCCAATCTAAAAATACAAAAAGTTTGTGGTAATGAAATTCATTACAAAATAAAGCGGGACATTATTTACCATGTTTGTTATTTGTTTCGAGTTTCGATTGTGAAACAACTGAAAAAAATTGGCCAAGTGCATGTCAGACTCACCCATGAAGGGTTCCGTAGTAACTATAATAATATAATATAACATGTATATTAATTTGACAAAAAAAAGACCTTACAAATTCCTTAAAACTAGCTTATTTACACTTTTACAACTACGCCAAATAACTTTGTTTTTCATAGTGTTTGTATGAATCACAAAGTTCTATTTGCGGTTTTAGAAAATATGCTGTAATACAAAAACTGCTTACCCGATCTCGTTCAAACCGATTTTGGTTGAAAGTGTATATCTACAGACATATATTTTTTTAGATTTTTCACTCCATTGTTATAGAAGTTAGAGGGGGGGGGGGGGGGGGGGGGGGGGGAGGGAGAGACAAATTTTACCACTTTGGAAACGATTTACTTTATGAAAAAATGGTTTTAGAAACTTCAATCTCATTTTTTAAAGACCTGTCTATAGATATCACACACGCATAGGTTTCATGTAAAGAAATATTTTCAGTTTTTAGTTCCATATATGGGGAGCCTTCCATGTATGGGGAGGTTCCATGTATTTTAATTTTTTTTTTTATTCTCAAAGTCGGAAAGCGGTTTATCGGAAGACGGACGGACGGACAGACAGAAACAGATAGACAGACAGACAGACATGATGAAACTATAAACAACAAATACAGGGTGGCAGGGACATCTACGCGCAACCGCTTACCATGGATTCAGTACATGATTCTGGACCCCCTGCGTGGATAGTTTTCGTCGGCTTTTTCTTAATTTCATAAAATTACGAAAAATCCGACGCAATAAAAAAACAGTAAATTCACTTATTTCAAACAGTAATGTAAACAAAACTCGAAAAGGCTACCTGATTAGTTATGTTGATCTCGCAAATTAACCCTAGCAAAACAGCTGATCAGGTAGCTCTTTCGAATTTTATTTACATTGCTGTTTCAAGTGAAACAAGTGAATTTTATATTTTAATTAACAATGATTTTATACAGTTTTCAGTAAAAAATACTGAAAAATCCTGAAAAATTAAAAAAAAACGACGAAAGATTCCAACGCAGGGGGTCCAGAATCATGTACCAAATCCCTGGTAAGCGTTTGTGCGTCGATGCCACCCTGTATATTACTTGTGCCAAAATATAGTAGTAAATATCCCGTTTTAAGACAGATTTAGTGACCATGTCAATTTTAAAACTGCGTGAAAATATCAATTCTAAATTTTCTAGTTCTGTGGTTCAGAAGTTGGTACATTTTAGATTTCATTTTTTAGGGTTCCGTAGCTGAATGGCAAAAAACGGAACCCTTATAGTTTCGATATGTCTGTCCGTCTGTCTGTCTGTCTGTTTCTGTCTGTCCGTCCGTCCGTCTTCCGATAAACCGCTTTCCGACTTTGAGAATAAAAAAAAAAAAATTAAAATACATGGAACCTCCCCATACATGGAAGGCTCCCCATATATGGAACTAAAAACTGAAAATATTTCTTTACATGAAACCTATGCGTGTGTGATATCTATAGACAGGTCTGTCCGTCCATCCGTATGTCACAGCCATTTTATTCCGAAACTATTAAGACTATACATGTGAAACTTAGTAGGTAGATGTATTCTGTAAACCGCTTTCCGATATTAAGAAAAAAACTAAATAAAATACCCCATACATGGAACTAGAAATGAAAATATTTTTTTTTATGAAACCTATGTGTGTGTGGTATCTATGGACAGGTCTTTAAAAATGATATGAGGGTTTCTAAGACCGCTTTTTCATAAAGTCAATCGTTTAAAAGATATAAGCTTCCAAAGTGGTAAAATGTGTGTCTCCCCCTCTAACTTCTATAATAATGGAGTGAAAAATTAAAAAAAAAAATATGTCTATAGATCTTAATGTAAACTTTCAACCAAAATTGGTTTGAACGAAATCGGTTCAGCAGTTTTTGAGATACAGCATATTTTCTAAAACCGCAAATATAACTTTGTAATTCATACAAACACTATGAAAAACAAAGTTATTTAGCGTAGTTATAAAAATGTAAATAAGCTAGTTTTAAGAAATTTTTAAGGTTTTTTTCATTCTTCAAATAAATATACATATTATATTATATTATATTATATTATTATAGTTACTACGGAACCCTTCATGGGCGAGTCTGACTCGCACTTGGCCAATTTTTTGTATTCATTTCGTAAAATTGTTGAGCTACAAATAAAAGATTAGGCAACTAACATTCATAGTTAGGTACATACCTATTCTCTTACTTAGTTATGTATGAGAATAAGCAACATCTGAATTTTCAGATCAATCAGATATTTTGTCATGCACATTACTGCCCATATCAATAAACCGCGGTCTTGAAACAAAATGTTTCTTACTTTGTTTTATTCTTTATTATAGCCTAGATAATGTGTCGATACTTACTCATTGAAAATAACTTCGGCGTTGACATTTTCGACTTTCTTTCTCCTATAAAAAAAATGAAAACATTTATTTTTTTATTCAACAAAATATTTACAAAAATATCTAAATATAATATAAAAGTACTTTCAATAAAATAGAAGTGACAAAAAGACAAAATAAGACCCTAGGTTTGATCCAGGACACTGGCGGTTGCCAATCCGATTCACTACTATACACGCTAATAGAACTTAGGAATTGTGATGAAATAACTGACCGTATTCGAGTAAAATAAAGTGCTCAATACTGAGATGGTTCCAATAATGTGTCATAATATTTTAGAAATAATTTAGTAATCTAAAATATTCTTACCTTTTAACATCGTTCATATGTACGGCGTTTGATTTATATGAACGTTTTTTAGTCCTTTTAACTGGCTTCACTTTATTTCCCATATTTATAAAATAAAATTGAAATCAAGTTACGCTATTTTAACCTGAAGTATTTTATATTTACAAGAAAGAAGATTATTTATAGAAAATTGATATAAAAAATGAATTTTATAAATAAAATAATGAATTTACAGACGAAACTTTACAATAACTACAAACAATTACGAGTCGAAATAAATCGGCGAGAAAAGCGACACGTCCATATAGCAACAGGCGTTGGCCGGCACTGTCGGTACACAGGCGTTTACGCACACATGCGTACGTATTATATTGCGAAATAATAATACGCGATTTACAGAAAATGTATTGATTGGATTAAAAAAATAAAACACTATTTCGTTAGTATGTTTCTTGTTGAATAATTTGTCAAAAAATCAGAATGATCGTATGTATTTTAATATGGTTTTTATTCGTTAAAAGATTTTTTTAGAGGTATCTTTGTGATTTTTTTCTATGAATTAAAATTTGTTGTATTATGTTTTCAACACACTACTTAACTAGATTATATCCTGAAGAATATCATATATTTTTCTGATTGTGTTAACTGCAGTGAATCATATACTTTAACGCATTATAAAACTCGCGTTTAAACCTATTTTCGCGTCTGGAGCGCCTTAAACGGATATTCACTTCAAGTGACCTTCAGTAGCGTCTATTCGTACTGAGATTAAATAAATGTTTATAATCTGTTATATATAAAATATCGGTTTCTTTTTATAATTTTTACAATAATTGTAAAATTTCTCAATAAAATGCCCCATTACCTATTTTTTATTACTTTAAATTAAATTATTCTTCATTGTATTCGCTACCCAATAGTACAAATTGTATGTTTATAACTCAAACATAACCTTTTCTATCAAGTATTAAAAAATGGCACTCTGAACGCGCAATTTATTTTTGTCTTAAGCATGGTTTATTTGGGATAATAATTAATACAAAAGAGTTCAATTAAGTCCATTAATTATTTTGCACAAAATTTAAAACATCAGGTTCTCAAAATGTTCACCTAATTGTTGTAGGCACAAAGCCGCGCGATTAAAATTTGGTGTGTCGCTTTCCTTATCATTTCGGGATCATTGCGAATATCATTCTCACAGTTTATTATGCGGTCACGCAAATCGGCCTCACTGTTGATGGGGGTACTGTAAACGCGTTGTTTCATGGTCCCCATAGGAAGTAATCAAGGAGCGTAAAATCGAGTGAACGCTCAGGCCACCCTACAGGTCCTTACCGGCCGATCCATTTATCACGATAATTATCGTTTAAAAATGATCTTACATTTGTAGCGTAATGTAGGTAGTTCATTTGTTAATGGATTTGAAAATCTTTCACTGGTCGACATTCTCGGGAATATGACTGGTCCAATCAACAAGTCATCGATAAAAAAATAAAATACATTTAATTCAGGACTCAAAAGTCCCATAGAAAAAGATGCAAAACAGATAGGCTATCCCACCCCACACGTGACAAGTCTCCCACAACAATGTCGTATATAGGGACAGTCTAGCCTATCTGCTATCATTTTCAAAATAGTGTTGGAGCTAGTCCACACTCGGCGCACTAGCGATGTACTCCGCTTACGCATAGTCGCATAAAAGCAGCTAGTATGCGTCTCAGCAAACATTCCTGAGGCGCTGCAGAAGCGGGGCAGCCCCACAATTGCCCTAAACGCATTATTATATTGTACACGGAGAGCACTATAACTTTTCTGTGTGTAGTGAGCCCACAGGCTGCACGTGTATAAAGGTGTACAATACGCCCTAAAGAGCGTAGTCTTAACTTCAAATGAACTACGTGCAAACCTGCGAGCTATCATGTTCACCCTCCTTGACAGTGCTCTCCGTTCCCGTTCAATATCTGCATGATCCCGTAAGTCGGCAGTAACGATGTGCCCTAAGTATTTGAATTGAGTCACCCATGCTAAAGGGTCCCCATTGAGGTACACAGGTGGTACTTCTAGCGGGCACTTCGTACCACTCACAAAGATCATGCAGTTACTTTTTACTACATTATATGTAAGACCATGCTTACCGACATATTTCTCACATATTCGCACAGTTTCCTCAGACCACAGACCGACGCGCTCAGCAACACCATATAGTCTGCGTAGCTTAAATTGTTTACACAAACTCCGTCAATGTGGCAGCCGACATGCTGACTGCTAAGCGCGACGATCAATGCATTCATATACAAGTTGAACAGGGTAGGCGAGGTTAGTCCACCCTGTCTCACTCCACACTTCAACTAATAAGACCAGCCGAAACATTTATTGAAAATCGTACATGAAAAGTCGATGAACGCTTTAGTTTCAGGTTTTCACCTGCAGGGCACCATCTGTGTAAATTTCAACAGTTAGTAATACCGTCTCTAGTGAATGTCGCTTCGTCCATGCATAGTATGGTTCTCTGAAAATATGGGTTTGCTCTGGTTTTTCTTTGAATCCAAGTGGACATCACACACCTTGGCTACCAGTCTACATCTTCATGTAGATATTGCACCCTTTGGTAGTGATAAGGATGAAATCCTTCTTTCTTTAAAATGCTTCACGCTGATTTTTAGGATATTCCGTGACGAAGAGCCAGTCGTCTAGTACTTATGGATGGATCAGCAAACAAATTGCTCAATACTGCTTGTTCAATAGCCATATCAATAAGTACTTGAGGCGGCTCACGTCGATTTCTACTTGATCCAAGTACAGTGATCGAGAACCTTCTGTGAACTTCCTGGAAGTTGTGGGCAGATAGCACTGGTTGCCTGTTAGGAAACGCAGCTATGTAAGCTGCGCGCGTAGCTCTGGCACTTCCTCGTCCCACTACATAGTAAAAATGAATGTCGACAATGTGTTCCGGGGAGAATTCACTTAAACGTAGCATCATGCAGCAGGGAACGAAAGTTACGAAACTCAGGTAGCAGCGAACGAAAGTAACGAAACACAGTCATGTAGCAGCGGCGAATAATTCAGAACGACTACCTGCGAGCCTGTCTAACGTCTATCATAACACAATTCAAGGTCCCTTCGGTTGGCCCTACCTCCCCGCACCCTGACCCGCGCTTTGACAGTTTATAACAAAGAGTAAAGTAATATAGAGGGGAGTTTATAAGAAAAATTTGGGATTGAGTTAAAAACATGCAATTTTTACCATTAGGTGGCTAATACGATGAAAAATAACTTAAAGTAATAAAAAGGTAGGGAATGCGGGCGTCTTATTGAGAATTTTTAAAACTATGAAAAAACAAACAGATTTTTGCTAAAAACCATGTTTATTTTCAATTGAGGGTAGTTTTTTCTACAATTTTAATTTTTTTGAGGACGCCATTTTTTTTTTTATTGAAATTAGGTTCGCCTTTGACCACTATCTCACCTGATGGTAAGTGATGATGTGATCGAAGATGGAGCACGCTGACCTAAAAGTAACCTATTCACTCTGGACTTAAAGACTCCTAGGCTGTAGCTGTCGGGAAACACAGACTCCAGCAGCGAATTCCACTCCTTAGCCGTACGCACAATGAAGGTATTCCCAAAACGTTTTGTGCGTATGGGTGGGATGTCCACCATGTAACGATGGCGCTTCACCGTTTGTCTCGTAGTCCGATGATGGAACGGGCTTGGCGGAATTAGATTGTGTAATTCCATCGCACACTCCCCGAAATGTAACCGATAGAAAACCGATAGACTTGCAACTCGTCGTCGGTGTTCAAGGCTCTGGAGCTTTGACTCGACCAGTGCTTCTCGATAAACTCAAGCGCGTCCAGTTGGTATTTCGCAGATCCATCCCAAAAATGAGAGCAGTATTCCATACACGACCGAACCTGGGCTTGATACAAATTGAGCAGCTGTTCCGGTGTGAAGTACCGTCTCACCTTGGCTAGGATTCCCAACTTAGCTTCAATAAACGGGCCAAAATTGAGTGTGGAAGTTAAAGTCACCCCAAGAAGCTCAATATGATCGGTTATCGGCACGGTTACACCACGGAAAGTGGGAGCCGGTTCGAATTGGCTGCTTTTTGCGGAGAAGAGCCACGCCTGGGTCTTAGCTGCATTAAACTTGACCAGGTTGGCATCACCCCATTTGGAGACAGCCTTAAAGGTCAAGTTCAAGCACCCAACCATGTCCTCACGGAGAGACTGGATCTGTGACCCACCAGCTCGCGCGCTGGACACATATCTCTCAGAAACTGTGCTGTCGTCTGCATACCCAAAGGTACCGGGCATTAGCAGATCGTTAATGTGCAGCAAGAATAAAGTTGCTGAGAGAACAGACCCCTGAGGGACCCTGACATTAATTGCCAATTGGCCAGACGAGCAGCCATCAATGACCACTCGAATGGACCAATCCCTCAGGAAGTCTTCAATCCAAATGCAAAGTTGAGTGGGTAAACCGAAAGAAAGAAGCTTAGCAATAAGGCTATCATGCCAGACCCTGTCAAAATCCTTGGAGATGTCAAGGGAAACAGCAAGTGCTTCCCCTTGCTTTTCAATGGCCTCACTCCAGATATGAATGGCATACGCTAGAAGATCCCCGGTTGACCGGTTTTTGCGAAAGCCGTATTGCCGGTCACTGAGGATGTCGTTGGCTTCTAGGTATGCCAGGAGCTTACTATTAAAAAATTATTAATAGGCCTGTAGTTGGCCGGGTCAGCACGACTGCCCTTTTTGGGTACAGGCTGTACGTTAGCCAGCTTCCATGCTTTCGGCACCTTTCCAGTCTCTAGCGAAAGGCGAAACAAGGGTGTCAAGATTGGAGACAATTCAGGCGCACAAGTTCTAAGAACAATTGCTGGTATCCTGTCGGGGCCACTAGCTTTGTTCACGTCAAGATTACGCAGCACTCTACGGACGTCCTTCTGATGGATGCGAATGTAAATACTTCAAATCACTATGGAGTTTGTTTCATCGTGATAGATCATTTATTTTAAAAGTTACACTGTTTTGTTTACACTGGAGTCACGGTAAAGAACGATTTTTTTTAAATTACATAAAATATAAAAAAATACAATTAGTTTTTTTTTATATTTTTCCGTCGATAAAATTAAGTAAAGATTCCCTTATTTCAATACGTGCACATTATAAAGACACACTGTATATGGGCCTTGTTGCTCGAAATCTCGAAATTAAAGATATATTATTTAACGTGATGCAGTATTCTAATAAATCACTTAGCTGACAACTGCTAATTGATGTTTAGTGGTAGATAATCCCCCTGTATCCTAATCTCACTGTATGAATTTATTGTAATAATAATTTATTATTGAGTTAATTAATTATTGAGTAGTTTGTCCATAGAGTGTTAGTAACACAATGGAACTTAAGAACTATATTAGTAATACACACATTTATATATTTAAACACAATATGTCATCCCTTGTAACTATTATTATTTCATTTATTACATTTTACAAACCTTTATTTACATTTTTAAACATTCCTATAAAAACAAAAAACATTTAAAAATATAAAAAACAGTAGCCCACCGGTATCGAGAACAGGGTCCAAGTTACCGCTGGTCAGGGCTCTTGAGAGAGGAACCTCCTAACAATTCGCGCCGTGTCCAGAAATACTGCTTTCTGGGTCAAGCCCTTGATCCAGCTGCCTAACGAGAGCCTCCTAAGATGTTTATCGAGGCTATTAGCTATTATGCCATTGGCTGAGACGACTATCGGCGCAATGATTGCTGTATCCACATCCCACATGTCAACAACCTCGCGAGCCAAGTCAAGATACTTAATTTACATATCTTTCTCGGCTTTCTCGAGGTTCTCGTCATGAGGGACCGCTATATCAACAATCATTGTGCGACGCTCTAATCGGTCTATTAAGTACCACTATGTCAGGTTTATTGACAACAATAGTCGTGTCCGTGATGATAGACCGATCCCAGTACAGTGTAATATTGCCATTTTGAAGAATTGGGTCGGGCACATACCTATAGTACGGTACTTCTGATTCCACAAGATTGTATTTAAGAGCAAGTTACTGGTGAAGAATCCTAGCTACAAGGTTGTGTCTATGCAAATAGTCTCCGTTAGCCAGACGAGAACAACTGGAGATAATGTGACGAATGGATTCTCCCGGTTTGTGACATGCCCGACATATGTCTACCGTACCATCCTTCACAATATATTTTCGATAGTTATTCGTCATCATAACTTCGTCCATAATCGCACAGCCAAAACCTTCGGTTTCCCCGAAGAGGTTACCAAAACGTAGCCAGGCTACGGACGCTAATGTATCTACGTCAGACCCATGAAGGGCCCGGTAATAGCGCCCGTGAAGCTCCTTGCTCTGCCATACTTCTCTGCGGTCATTTGTATCTAATACTACAGGTTTACGCCAATTCTCGCTACCTAAGGAGAGCGGAGTGAGGCCTTTGTCCACCGCTACCACATTTCGAAGCATACCCACGTCAGCTTCTAGGAAATATTCCCTAAGGCTGCATACCTCGCGGTTGTGCAGGGTCTTATTATTATTATTATGACATTATAATTATAAATCTGTCAGTAACATAGTTGATACTGTATTACATAAAAATAATAATGTAATAAACGATTTATTCTATATATCAGCGGATCTAGTGCCTCCTCAATATGTTCAGCATTATGCTATGCATAGTGAAATTGAGGAGGTTTCGCAAGGATTTGCTCCGTCTGTGTTGCTTATATAAAACAGGTATTTCCGTCTTATCTTGTTAGCACACACAGTAAACTTCTGCCTCATATTGTTTGTCGAAAAATAGCTTTAACTACAAATAATAATTAAGGTGTCGAGAGTTGAGCTTCATTTAATTGTAATTTGCTAAAATATACTCTTAGCTGTCTTAAATAAGTGGACTCTTAAGTGTTGGGATTCAGAATTTAACAACAAGTATTATAATTAGATACTGAAACCTTCTTGAAAGCTTCTGTAAAGATTTCAGTGGGAGTTCAGGATTTTTAATGAGATATTATTTCTAGAACTTTTACCATATCTATTAAACTGGCAATAGTCTGGAATCGCCTACGCAGTTGATTTCCGATGAACGCTAGGTATGATACTCTGTATCTACCTAAGTAGATATAGATATAGCTTAGTTGTATTGCATTAAATAAAATAAACATACTTATAACACTACCGACTGAAACCTTATTTTCGTTTCTTTCTGTGTTTAATAGGCTAAAAAGCTGTTTTTCTTCACATCTCTGGTTTAGCTTTTTAAATGAAAAGAGTTCAACTCAAGTAAATGCGTGACCAAAAGCATAAAATACGTTTTCACTGACTGTTTAAAGAAGCGCGAGTATAAAAGGAGTAAAAGGTCATCAATCTTTGTCTGTGGCGGAGTATTTAGCAGTCTAGCTTACATTACAAGGCCACCTGTGAAACTGAAAGAGGCTATACCTACTATCAATTAATTATTGTAAAACATTTAATTATTTGTGGTACAAAACTAGCTTTAGAGGCACCACAATATTAAAGCTTAAGAAAAACTTGTTTAAGAATGAACTTTTTTCATATCTTTCAGAGTTTTTACACATAAATTATATTTATTTAAAATTTATGCTCAAATGATATAGTTGGACTATTTTTTTAAGGTCAGGTCAAGTAATGTGATTGGCGCTTATATTTATTTTAACAAATTACGGCAGTTTACAATGCTTTGGCAATTTGTCAAATTAAATACAATAAATTCTGTTCCAGAAACTGGACTATGCCTTAATCGAGAGGTCAGATGTCCATTGTCCGTATCAAACTTGTAGAGAAATTGCTACGAAACCTGCATGACTGTTTGCAGAAAGTCTATTACGTCAGAAGAAAATGAAAAATCTTCTCTACATATTTTAATAATGTGTGATCTTGTATAGGATGTCTTGATACGGTCATACACGGAACCTTAGTGGAATAAAATTTCTTACGGCCATGTAAAATATAGTTCAGCTCGTAATGTCATCTAGTGATGACCCACAGCGTACTATAAACGTCACGATAACCATCCGGCATAGAATATCGATAGCATAGTGATGCGCCATGAATAAATAATTCTTATAGGGTTAATTTTATTATATGCAACCCAACGAGCACATTAGTGGAAATAGCAGCCTATTTTGTTACTTTGGGCTGTAAAATAGCGCTTTAAGGGTTCAAAAAGCAGTTCAGAGTTGCATATCTGCATCCGTAAACGTCTATAGTTATAAAAGTTACTTAAGGTGCTATAAGCTGAATCAAATACTACCCTAGCCTTCACAGTAGTCCACGGTAGAACTCATTTACCACTTACACCTTTATATGAGAGTTACGAAGGTCATTCTGCCACTCACAGCTGCATAGTAGTTTCCATTGTAACTTGTATAGGTTATAGTTATAGTAACCACTATTATACTACTATAAGTTTGATTATAGAAATAATAGAAACTCTTATGCATACTATAGTTACAAAAAAATCATCAGTGTAACTAAGGCCTTTAGTAGCAATAGTCATTCCTTGCAGGCTTAATCCATTCGCCATTTTACAGCCGCTTTTGTAACTATTATAAAACATTTAATAAAATGGATGCTAAACGAATAAGTACGTAACTAGATCTTATTTATTTATTTATTATATACTTTATTGTACACCTTACAATACACTTAAGGATACAAATAATTAATCTTATAACCTCAAAAACAGGAAAATAGGAGCTTTTTGTGGCTGTGAGTTGCACTAGGGGAACAAAAATCACTGGAAGCGTTAGAAGGGTGAAAATTAGCGCTATGATTCTCAAAAGGGAGTTATTAGAGCTCAAACTGCAGGCTATGACTACAGTACAATGACGCCATGATTTTTTAAGAAAACTTATAATTCACTTGCAAAATTGAGTTGATATACATTGGTTTTTCAGTTAAATGTGCATTAAATGTACCGGTAAACAATCGGCCACTTGCAAATAGTAAGTTATCGACACGTAAAAATACGGAAATAAAATTTATTCTGTATAACAAATAAAAAATATCACATATCTTTTGTTAATTTTTTAAATATCATAAAAGCGCGTTAAAATTACTCGAAAATTATCTTATATATCTACAGTAAACTGGACAGCGTTTTAAGTATCTTTATATATCTTGCCAATACAGAATACAAACATTTACTTTTTTTGTTTTATTTTCATGATGGCGACGAAAACACTTCATCAAAATATTACAAACAATGTCAACTGAAGATATACAATCAATTCATTCGTTCAAAGTAGTTCAAAATCATTCAAAAGTAGCGCTACGAGAGCTCTAGTATAGCGTTAATAAATCGTTATAGCTATTAAGGAACCTTTATGCAACCGTTGTGCAGGTTAAATGGAACTTTAGGTTGCATAAAATTGCGCCCAAATAGCGCTAAAGCGGCTGATTTAAGTCTGCAGTAGACGCTCTAGCGCTTACGTCTATTACCATAAGTAATAATCGGATACGCTCCAAAGCTCTAATGCAGCCCATTTGTGCTAGTTGGGAAGGTTCATTGTTTCTTTCGTTAAATTCAATGGATACGAATTTAACGAAAGACATATAAAAATAAAATGACTTTTCATATTTTACTTTTTATTTGTTTTTCCTCTTAACCTATGGGCTTTATATTTCTCGAAAGCAATTGTTGTGGTGCACACATCTGCTTCACAATTTTTTCTTGTACACCTCCTTTTTCTTTTCCGAATCACATCTGTAAATAGAAGAAAAATTCAATTCTAATTAAAGACGAATCAGGTAACTATTTCGGGATCCTGAGCAACATTCTAACATTTGCCATTACACTATTTCTTAAAGCCTCTTTTTTCAGTATTGCTTATACAATTTCGTTTTTGACATCTCTATAATAAAATCAATAACAATAAGCACACCATAACGGCTCAGATCAGAATCAATTCCTACTTAAGTATACAAATATATATATTGTAACATATTTATGCAGATATTTAACTTTATGGTTTTTAACTGATCATATTAAGTGATAAATAAAATATTCTTGATAAGAAATTAAAAGTTGTTAAAAATTATTACCTGTATTGAGATGAAGATGCAGGAGGATCCGCATACATATCTGCAGTTCTTGAATATAAATTATCAACTGGATGTTCTAAAATAAGAAAATGGGTATATCAGAAAACAGAACATAAGTTATAACAAATCATAAGTTGGTTTAACTTTTTAAAGTAAATTGATTTTCCATTTTTAGTTGAATATATGTACAATTACATAAGTGCAAGAAGAGTGAAAAAAATAATTATTAAGATCCACTTAGAAATGTTTGAGATGCAGTAGATTTATGCATATAACTTCGTATATAAGAATAATTACCTAATGTATTAGTTATGTATTAAAACCTCCCTGAAAGTATGTAGGTAGATCACATTAGTAAAAGAATCATTAAAATTGGTTGATTACTTTTTAAGAAAATCGCAGACATACAAACAAACATACATACATGCATACGGGTCGAATACAGAACCTGCTTATTTGAAGTTGGTTAAAAGTTAAAAATGATTGTCATTACCTTGGACAACAACTGGATTTTCCACAATTTACTCGGTGTCTTCCTTGTTACTTTAGTTATGATCATAAAGAACACCTGAAAATAGCCAAATAAAGTTTAATTAAATAATTTTAATAAAAAATGCGTAATCATAAGAAGGAAACTCCGCCTCTAAGATAACCCACTGACTATAACTATAACTTAATTAGTGTACCTTAATAGGTACACTTTTTTTTTTTAGCGTGATAAAATTATCAAATAAGTCCTCCCACCCCGGGCAGGGTGAGAGGGACTGTCAGACTTTTACTGACAAAAATCCACGGTGTTCCTTCAATAACCCTTTACGTACCGGGGTCACGGTAACGGGATGAGTCCCACGACCCCGGCAGGCTTCGGCCCTCTACGGGGGGGCCTCGTCATATTGCTGACGCTCTTTGAGGCGCGCGTGGAACACGACGCGCCGTCGACCCGGGCATGGTCCATGGTCGGACAGCGAGTTGCCCTTTACTCGCTGTCCGCATGCCCGCGCCTACGGTGGCCGGAGATCGTCGGCCGACGTCCGACGCCGTGGGCGTCTACCACTGCGGCTGGGCTGGAGGGAGGACGCCATCCTCTCCCTCACGCGGCCCGCCTCCTCCTTCGGAAGCATGACTGCTTCGCAGAAGGAGGCGACCGCTTCCCACTCCCTCTCGCCCCGCAGCATGGCCTCGACCAATGCCGGGCGCGAGAGGTCTCCGCCTATTGCCGCCGTGAGGGCACGTCGGTGCTCTGCCCAAGCGGGGCAGTCCTGCACCGTGTGCTCGACTGTGTCCTCAGGGCGACCCTCGCAGTGGTGACACCCAGGCGTTTCCTCCTTTCCCATCAGACACAAGTACCTCCCGAAACTTCCGTGTCCGGTGAGGACCTGCGTCATGCGGTAGGTCAGGACGCCGTGACGCCGATCTAGCCACTCCTCAAAGAGGGGTCTTACCGCCGCAATTGCGGCGTGCCCGTAATAGGTACACTTGTAAATAATTACAAACACATCATACAGATAAAGGCACCCCATGCTCTACTTCTTCAGTGGAAAAACGACATGGATAACCATCTTTGAGACGATTACCCTCGCCATCCAGTTGGTATTTGTCGAAGTGTTTTTGGCACACACGTTTATTCACTAACTGATACTTTGATAGACCAAGAAGTTCGGAATTCACTGATACCAAAAACGACAGTCACAAAGTCCTAAGTTTATCGTCTTTAGGTAAATTATAAAGGCGATGGATGAGTTTTGTTGGTTGAAATACAACCGACAACACAGCATTTGATAGGAGCCATGGCCGCGAACCAAAGCACCAGAGCACTGCAGTATAATTCGTATTGTGCAAGGAACTTGGAATCTATCTGAATTTAAGCAATACAGCGAGGAAAACGACTAGTAAACAAACTGTAATCCGGTAGCACACGAGCTTCGACACGAATGACGGAAAATCCAATCTGTTATCTGTCACTCGTCAGTTTTAAAACATAGTGTATTACATTCTCTTTGGTCAGTTTTACTGACAAAATGGCTACCAAATACATGGCAGTAGCGCTATAACGCATTTTTTGGTACTATGCTGTCGCAGGCCTGGGCATGTCACCGTCCCGATAAATCAATCCGCCACATTATCTCTGATTGTTCTCGTCTTGCTAATGGAGAGTACTTGCACAGGCACAACTTTGCAGCCAAGATAATTCATCAGCAACTTGCTCTGAAATATTCTCTTGTGGAATCGGAAGTACCGTACTATAGGTATGTGCCCGACTCAGTTCTCGATAACGGCCACGTCACATTATACTGGGATCGGTCCATCATCACTGACAGGACTATTGTAGCCAATAAGCCTGATATCGTGGTAGTGGACCGAATCGAAAGGCGTGCCATGATTATCGACATAACCATCCCGCATGACGAGAACCTCGTGAAAGCTGAGAAAGATAAGCAAATCAAGTATCTTGACTTGGCACACGAGATTGTCGACATGTGGGATGTGAACTCGGCAATCATTGTACCGATAGTCATCTCAGCCAATGGCTTAATAGCCAAGAGCCTCGACCAACACCTCAGGAGGCTCTCGTTAGACGGTTGGATCTATGTATATATTGGAAATAAAAAAATAAAAACAAATTTCTATGGTAAGTCATTTGCAGCTCAAGCAGTACGGCTGTGGAATGCTCTACCCGTATCAGTAAGACAAGCACAAACCCTATCGTCTTTCAAAAACTAAAGAACTTTATCCCTCTCCTTAAATTGTTGTTATTATGTATGTCTTTGTTTCTTTTTTATATTTATATGTTTTGAAAATGCAATTTATTGTTTTTGTATTTTATATAGATGAATAGTACACCGTGGACTATCCGCGTATTTATTTTCTCCTTCTGTGTCAAATCCATCCAAAGGCTGTCTGTAAAAGATTGCTTTTAGCGATAAGAACGCCCATTGTATTACCTTTTTTAGGGTTCCGTTTCCGTAGCATCTTGGCCAAGCGCTTATCTCGCAATAAAAAAAATTTCAAGTGTTTCCAATGATTGTTTCTTATGAGGGTAGGTCAAAAAAATGTTTACTCTTAGTTCAAGAGGGTAATTCATTATGTTTGAGTGCATTATGGTGCAACTTTTAACTTTTAGTTGAATCGTGTCACTTGAGCGACTAAGTTGCAAATGTGTATGTTGTAAAAGTTTACGGTTAGTATCTTATTGATGATGAAACTAGTGTGTTCTACGCTTTAATTATCTGTTAGCATAGAGCATACTCCCTCTATACAAAGACAATATATTTTCACTTTCTCTTTGTTTCTCTTGTCAAAATGTCATCGAGGTGAGAACACGTTTTTCTCTAATATTTTATTCTAAACCCATAAGTATAAGTGCCTATTATGTTAAGACTAAATACTTTATTAATTACTTGCTATTCGTGAACTGCTTGATAAACAAGAAATACAGGAATAGTTACCAGAACATCTTTTATTTAAGTCTCACCACATGCCACCTAGATTGCCCGTAGGAATTTCATGGCCAGTGGCCACCTCTTCTTTATAACTTGCTTCACAGTGCAGACAACCACTCTATTCAGATAGTCCGTAACGTAATAACAGGTTATGGGCCCAGAACCCAGAAAAGTTATAAAGTGATTACGAGTGCACGCGGGCAAAACATAACCTCATTTTTCGGCTGTGGCGCGGTGGTGATTTTGCGTAGGTGGTGTGGCTTGAAAATGGCCCCACCTAGTCATCAAGAAGCGAGCAATGGAAATGCTGCTTTGTAAGGTAACTATGGCTGGTCATCGTCTATAGAAAAATTGGAAGGAGTAACTAACTACTTGAATTGGAAATTTGCAATCAAAATGCTGCTTACCATGGATGGCTTGTGGAATGCAATCGAAGGCACGGAGACTGATCTGATGAAGGATCAGCGTGCTTTGGCTCGTATAGCTTTGAGCATCAAGCCGGCACTTTATCAGTATATCAGGAATGCTACTACAGCAAAAAGTGCATGGAAAAATTTAGCTTATATATTTGAAAGTAAGGGCTTGTTGCGGCGTGTGCTACTTTTGAGACAGCTGCATAGAATTGAATATACTCAGTTTTCAAATATGTCTGAATACATACAGGGTGTCATGACCCTCGTGCAGCAGCTCTCGGATATTGGCCGTAAGACTGATGATGCCGAAGTCGCAGAGATCTTATTGAGCGGTCTACCTCAGGAATTCGAATACTTGGTTTCAAATCTTGAAACTGAATGTTGAACCAATAATCTCACCAGCGTGATTGTACGAACTCGACTTTTACAAGAAGAGCTGCGTAGGAGTGATGGTGCATCGAACAATAACAACAAAGCTTTAATTTCGAAGAACTCTTCTAAGAAGAAGACTATGGTCTGTCATTACTGCAATAAGCCTGGACACATCAAGGCCAAATGCTACAAGATGAAGAATGACAAGAAGAATGAGTCTACAAGCTTCGCTACAGCTTTGTTTGTTCATCAAACTAGTGCATGGTTCATTGACTCCGGTTGTACAACTCATGTGACAAATTGTAAAGACAAAATGGTGAATTATAAAGACTTTAATTGTAATCAAAAACACACTACAGTTGCTGTAGCAAATAATGAACAATTAAGATGTAGTGGTGTAGGAGATTTAATGGTTAACTTTGGAAATGAGGATAATACCCAAGACAGTTTGAAGGAATGCATACCCTGCCTTGAGGGGAAGCTGTCAACACAGCCGTTTCCCAAAGGAGAGAACAAGCGTAACGCGCTCGGCAGACATCCGAATGTATCAACTCCAATGGTCGCTACCATTGGAGTTGATACATTCGGATGTCTGCGGACCAATGCGTGACTACAGCTGGGGGGGTGCAAAGTATTTGGTTACATTTACAGATGATCACACAAGAAAAACGTTTGGATACCTAATGAAGTCTAAATCTGAGATACCACAGACGAGAAGCATTACTGCACAGGCAGTGAGGATGAGTCCCGCTGTGCAGACTCATCGTCGGTGAGTCACGAGTCTGTGACTTCGTCATCGCCGGACGCGTCTGTTCAAGGGGAAGGAGAGACAAGTACAGAGGTACCCCGGGCTGAGGCTAATACCCGCCCTGTACGAAGTACTCGTTCAATTCCGCCATTGAGGTATCGTGATTATGACATTTCCATGTATGTCGGTAATATTGAGGAACCATCTAGTTGTGAAGAGGCTATCTCTTGTTCGGAAGCCACTGAGTGGCGTGCAGCGATGCAAAGTGAGTATGACTCGTTAATTGCGAATGGAGTATGGAAGATCGTGAGTCGCCCTAAAGGGAAAAATGTTATTAAGTCCAAATGGGTATTTAAGCGTAAACACGATGCTTTTGGAAACTTCACAAAGTATAAAGCGCGATTGGTTGCCAGGGGATTTACACAGAAACATGGGGTCGATTATAATGAGACTTTTTCCCCAGTGGTTAGGCACTCTACTATGCGAATTTTGTTTTCATTGGCAAATGATTTAAATCTCAGTATAGAACACATTGATGTAGCTTGTGCTTTCTTGAATGGTAACTTAAATGAAACAATATTTATGGAACAACCTATTGGTTTTGATAATGGAGATAACTCCAAGGTTTGTTTATTAAATAAGAGTATTTATGGCTTAAAGCAAGCTAGTAAAATGTGGAACAGTAAAGTTCATGATTTGTTAAATAATAATGGTTGTGTACAAAGTCAATGTGAACCATGTGTTTATGTAAAAGACCTAATAAATAATAATATTGTAAATGTAAATTATTTACAGACTGAAAAGATGATAGCAGATGTGCTTACCAAACCGCTTAGCTCTAAGAAACATGTAGATTTTATTAAAGACATGAATGTATGTGTTGTGTAGCATGTCTGTGTGTATGTGTTTAATTAGGCATGTAATTATTGACTCTTTATAAATGATAATGTAAAGCGTAAGGGGAAGTGATGTAACTAGTGTATTCTACGCTTTAATTATCTGTTAGCATAGAGCATACTCCCTCTATACAAAGACAATATATTTTCACTTTCTCTTTGTTTCTCTTGTCAAAATGTCATCGAGGTGAGAACACGTTTTTCTCTAATATTTTATTCTAAACCCATAAGTATAAGTGCCTATTATGTTAAGACTAAATACGTTATTAATTACTTGCTATTCGTGAACTGCTTGATAAACAAGAAATACAGGAATAGTTACCAGAACATCTTTTATTTAAGTCTCACCGCATGCCACCTAGATTGCCCGTAGGAATTGCATGGCCAGTGGCCACCTCTTCTTTATAACTTGCTTCACAGTGCAGACAACCACTCTGTTCAGATAGTCCGTAACGTAATAACAATTGAATTATTGTGGTTTTGTGATTTTTATTGATTAACTGAAGGTGCTTTAACACCAATAAAAATGCCATTAACACCAGCACAGATTGCACAGGCTGTAGCATTAATCGATCAAGGGTTAACACAGCGCTCAGTTGCTATGGTGCTTAATGTACCACGTTCGTCGATGCAGTATGCCCTAAAACGATACCAGGAGACAGGCTACTATTCCCGTATACCAGGCAGTGGAGGCATCAGATGCACATCGGCCCGTGACGACCGTTTTATTGTCCTGGAAATTTTAAGAAACCGGTACCTGACCGCTGTTGAGATACGCCAGACGCTCCAAATCGCAGGAGGCGTGAATGTCACTAACATTCACGCCTACGGTGAGAAGACGAATGGAGGAAGTGAATTTAAAAGCTCGTAGACCAGCACGCGTTCCAGAACTCCTCAGACATCACCGAGTAGCTCGACTTCAATTTGCACGTGAACACGCCTGCTGGACCCACGAGCAATGGGCTCGAGTGCTGTTCACAGATGAGTGTTGAATCGCTTTACGTGCTCCAGACGGTCGGGATCGAGTGTGGAAAAGAAGAGGAGAGAGATTTCTACCCATTACCACCACACAAACTGTGAGTTTCCATGGAGGCTCCATAATAGTTTGGGGAGGAATAAGTTCCGATGGTCGTACGGAGTTGGTTATCATCGATAACCGGCTAACTGCAGCCCGATACATCGAGGTGGTCCTCCAGGAAAATGTTTTGGTATATTCGGGATACATTGGACACGACCAATTCCTCCTAATGCACGATAATGCACGCCCACACGTTGCACATTACGTTGAAGAATACCTTCAAGAAGTTGGTATTCAAAAATTGAAATGGCCAGCTCGTAGTCCTGACTTAAACCCGATTGAGCATACGAGTATATGGGACATGCTCAAAAGAAAGATAAAGTCCACCTCCGACCCACCAGAAACTCTTAATCAACTTCGAAATGCTGCACTGACTGCTTGGGAAAGCATACCGCAAATTGATGTCAGAAACATCATTCAAAGCATGCCAGATCGAATGCAGGCCGTTATTAAGGCCAGAGGAGGAAACACCCGATACTAAAACGTAAAGACAACAAACCGATTTAGGTTTTTTAAATTCTATAGGGTTTTTAAATTGATAGTATAAAATTATTTATTTCTCCAAAAGTGTCCAATTTAATAAATAAACTTATTGATGTAGTGACGCTTTCATTTTTTAAGTTCTAAAATCCGAGAAACACTTACTGAGTGCATCTACCCTTATTTCAGTATCAAAAATACATTTAAATGCGAAATATCGTGAAATTTACTTGTGGCCAGGTTTCCGTGCCGGTGAGCTTAGTTTCGAAATAATGTGGCTGTGACATAAGGTCGGACAGACAGACGGAAATGACAAATCCATAAAGATTCCGTTGTTGCGATACGGCTACGGAACCCTAAAAAATGAAGGACCATACCATTCCTATACTATACTATAAAAATACGTATATGTTAAAGTACATCGATAATAATAATTGTGTAAATATAAAACAAATACGGTAGGTCAGTAGGTGTAAGCTCACTGGCGTTAATCTAAGTTAAACCTAGTTTAGCATGCAATATTTAAGATTACTTTAATTCTGTTCCAGTAGTTATGAATACAATTATGTTTTGCATCAAAGTTGAGGTAAACTGTAGCCGTAAATGTTCGCTCGTTTAGATACTTGATAAGCAAATGACATCAAACGAACCGATATTTAGGGTACTTTTGTGAAATACGGAGCTCTTGTTGTTTTTGGTGTCGCATAGTTTACTATATACGTTTAAATGTATGTTTACAGTTGCCAAGTGTTTATGTTTTTGGCTGAGTCCGTAAATCAAACTGATTCAATCGAAACTTGAAAGAGGATTTAACTAGGGCGTACAATCCCGCAATACCGAGATCTCGGTATTGCGGGATCCCGCGTCATTTTCCAATCCCGCGTGATGCGGGATTACGGGCGCGGGATCCGCGGGATTTGCGGGACTGAAAAAAGCATGCATACGATCTCTCGCGAGCGCGATCGCTCGGTGACTGGCGGCCGGCAGTGTTGCAAACAACGCGGGGGCCGATGTCGTCCGTTTTTCACAGCTTTTGTAGCCTAATATAGCCGAATTTCAATCAGTGGTAGCCTTAGTATGTAGCCTAAAATATCAGACAATTTTTTATTCAGTATTTTTTACTATTTTTTGTGAAGAAAAAACGGTGTAATTTGTTTGATCTCATACTAATAGTAATACGTAAATAAATGTGGAGTTAGTTGATTAATTCATTGTTTTTTATGATAAATCAATAATGTAATTTGATTGATCTCATACTAGTAGTAATACAGGAATAAATGTGGAGTTAGTAGATTAATTCATTGTTTTTTTTTGTGATAAATAAACGGTATAATTTGATTGATCTCATACTAATAGTAATACGTAAATAAACGTGAAGTTAGTTGATTAATTTGTTGCTTTATTTTCCTTATATAAATGTGAACATTTTCAATATGCGGGATCCCGCATTTACCGAGATCCTGCGGGATTGAAAATTTGTAGTCCCGCAAATACCGAGATTGAATTCAGGCTGCGGGATTGGACGCCCTAGATTTAACTAAAATATGAAGTACCTATGTGTGACACATATTAATTATACGGAATAGATTTTGTTAGAATTTTATTATTATTATCATTTATAGAGTTTTTTTATCTTAGTACCTAGTTCACTTTTCAATTAAGATTTTAGTTTGACCTAGTTATTTAATTGTTATATCCAGTGTTGTTTTATTCGCTTTTTTATTGTGTATTGTCTTTAGACGATAATTTAAGACTGATATCTCTCCTAGCCTGAAACACCGGATAATCCAGATCGGTCATAAGAATATTAGTGTTAGGTGTAAAGAAAATTGGAATAAGTAAATGTTTTCATTTGGTTTTGATTTGATTTAGGGACAGATTTTTTTTGTTTTGTATAGGTGATTTGTTAGGTTAACCAATAAAAATTATTAAAAAATACATAGAAATGTAAAATGTGTTACTAATTACTAAGTCTCCGCAAGTTTTATGGCTTTAAAAATTTTTTTTAACCAAACTTACTCATGCCTTTGTTGCCGTTTTCCGTTTCATAAAATAACCTATTTGGAACTTATGGACCTACTTAAGTACCTAAATATGGTAAAAAATAAAAATTCTGCTGCACCACCATTGAAGAAGTGAGATCCTATTATAAATCTACGTCTGTAATTTCAAAATAAAAGTGATTTTTCAGGTGTGCTCTCTCTACACGATGGTCAAATCAAATCAATATCAGCATCCTGAAAGCATTGTTCAATGTTCAGATTACTGACGACTTGCTGCGAAGCGCCGAGCCAAAAGACACTAAAACACATACATACTTAAAAAATTGTATCTATCAGTTGGTCTGTCTAGGCTAATCTGTGTGTCCAGGCTAATCCCTGAACGGCTGATCTGATTTCAATGTGACTTTCACTGGAAGATAGAGAAGATTATAGACCAACGTATTGGATTTTTATCCGGAATTGAATGAAAATATTGGCGCGATCTTCTAATGAATACACATCATATCAGTGAAACTGTAAAACAGTTGCACTCGGAAAGGTAGTAGGTACATACATAAATACATATAGGTATATCGTAGAGGTTACGAATTTTTATTGACTAATAACGGAACTCAGTTATTCGTGCGAACATGCTCTAGACATTTCTGTTATGTTTGACGCTATCGATCTGCTTTATGTAATAAAAACTTTATATCTCATCTACGTCTCTACTGTAATTTCCCACAAACCTGTTCAAAGAAAACACGTTTGTTATAAAAGGAAAAGTTTTTTAATAAATACGAGGAAAAATCTGCCTTCAGATTCTTTGATATAAATAAGAACCATACTTCGCTCTAACATGTAGAAATGTGTTTATTTCAAAAACGTTTTTTATCGTAAACACGTTGCTTTGTATGTAGTATTTATTTATTTATTTATTTATTTATTTATTTATTTATTTTCTCCCACAAAATACATAAAACAAAAATTTCTTTAAAATATTTTTTTTTTTGGTAGGGAGACAGGAGCCCATACTAAGAAAACTTGTGTTATGGGTCTCCTGGCCACCTTAACCCAGACACATTACAGAACTGGTCAAATTGGAAACTTAGAATTAAGGGAGTGTGTTAGTTTTGAAAGCGTTTTCGTGCATGTGTGAGTTTATGTGCGTTTGAGTGTGTTTGTGTGTGTGTGTGTCATGTGCTAGTATGTGTGTACCTTTACCTCAAAAGTCTGTGTTTATTAAGTAGTCTTTCTGTCTCCTCATACTTAAGCCCAAGAAGCCATTTAGTGATCTTCCCTTTACATTCCCTACTCGTATTGGGATAGATATTGTGCAACTCATTAGCCAAGTTATACAGCCGTGGTCCTTGAAAGAAGGAGAAATAACCGCTGAAGGCTGTTCTAGATGGTGCAGCATGACATACTTGGAAGTTGCGGCGTCGGGTTAAAACTGGGTTCTTACGCTGGGTTCTTTGGCTTATACGCGTAATGAACTTGAGACAACAAAAGGACAGCTTTGTTTATGATGAGATTACTTTTGTTTTTGACCATAGTATCTGAGTTGTACTTGTAAAATCCTACATTCGTGATTAAATATATTATGTACATAATATATTTAATCACGAATGTAGGATTACACCACTTGAACCGTGAACCCACTCCAGACACGAGCATATTTAGCTTAGTTGGAGGCAGTGACGGATTAACCCTTAATCAAATTAAGCAATTGCCTAGGGCATCACGTCTGGGGGGGGGGGGGCGCACCAGAAGAAGCACAAAAAAAATCCGTCCTTAGGGCATCACGTCTCACTCTCACGTCACCACCCAAAAAAACAAACCAAAAAACCACACCAAAAAAATATTCTAGGACTCATTTGAAAATTCGCGCGTTATAAGTTGACATAGAGTACATTCGAATGCACCGGAATTGCGATCAGCCAATCACAAACTACTCCTTCCCCGCCTGGCGCCCCCGCAAATCTGTGTCTATCACAAATGTTTTGTTTTTGAGTAATTGTGCCGGCCGGCTTCTATGTGTACGTAATACTATAAATGAATTTATTTATATTTATTTCTTTAAATAAATAAATTATGCTTTGGCTTTTATTGTTGTCGCACTTACGCACTGCGTAGACGCAGCTTTAAGCTGCGTCTACGCAGTATATATAATATAATAAATAAATAAAACTGATCACTTTTTTGTTCCAAAGTGCACGATGCGCGAACTTATCCCCACTACGCCAAAACCTTGCCAACTTACGTGCCGAGGACTATACATCCGTAGAAGGTCCGTAGCAACTACGTAGAACATCCCTAATCTTCGTAGCAAGTTCTACGAAGCCTACGCGTCAAAATTACACACCAGGTATAAGTAACAATGTACCTACACAATAGCAGGAGCATGTTGACAACATTACAACGTGTATTAAGTGTCGTGGAGCTCCTGCGCACACTCTCCGAAGTACAGTCTGTAGAAGATAGACAGGCAAGCAACGTTTCGCCGGTGAGCCAGGCTGTGAAGCTTACCCGCCAGAACCTCGTCACCTATGAGCCTTTTGGCTCTGCGTTCGATCGAGTCAAGTGCAGCTGGTATTTGGCTGAGCCATCCCACAAGTGACTGCAATACTCCATACAGGAACGGACCTGTGCTTTATATAAATTTAAAAGCTGTCCAGGTGTGAAGTATCGCCTCACTTTCTGTAGGATGCCCAGCTTTTTGGCTGCAGTCTGAGCTTTAGACTCAATGGTTGAGCCGAAGTTGAGGTCAGACTCCAACTCCATGCCCAAGAGCACCAGGCGGTCGGTAATAGGTACAGATGCACCTCTGAAAGTAGGAGACCATTCAAATTGGCTCCTTTTAGCGGAAAAAAGACAAGCCTGTGTTTTTAAAGCGTTGAATTTGACCAGATTGTCATCGCCCCATTGGGAAACAAGATTTAAGGTCAAATTCGTTCGCTCTACCATGGCCTTTCTAAGAGCGGCTATTTCGTCCCTACCAGCTCTAGCACTGGACAAGTATCTCTCTGAGACTGTGCTGTCATCCGCGTACCCAATAGCTCCCAACTGGAGCAGGTCGTTGATATGAAGCAAAAATAGAGTCGCAGAGAGAACAGACCCCTGAGGAACACCGGCATTAATAGCCATTAGATCCGATGCGCAGCCATCGATGACCACTCGGATCGACCGTTCACTCAAAAAGTCACAAATCCAGTTGCATAAGCTAGCAGGGACACCGTATCTAGGAAGCTTGCTCAGCAGACTAGCGTGCCAGACCCTGTCAAAGGCCTTTGAGATGTCGAGGGACACGGCAAGGGCTTCGCCGTGTTTCTCAATGGCCTCGCCCCAGCAGTGCGTAGCATACACAAGAAGATCTCCGGTTGACCGACCACGGCGGAAGCCATACTGGTGGTCACTGAGGAGCTCATTGTCCTCAAGGTATGCCAGCAACTTACTGTTGAGTACCCTCTCCATAACTTTACATAGTACGGAGGTCAAGGCAATTGGTCTATAGTTTGCAGGCTCGGCACGGCTACCCTTTTTGGGTACTGATTGCACATTAGCCAGCTTCCACGACACCGGCACCACTCCGGTTTTAAGAAAAAGGCGATACAGGCGAGTCAGTACAGGAGACAACTCCGGGGCACAGTTTTTTAAGACTCGAGCTGGTACTCCGTCCGGCCCACTGGCTTTGTTCACATCAAGACTGGAAAGGACTTTACGGACTTCCTTAACATGAAGTGCAATTTCCGGCATCACGGAGCCACAATGAGGTGTTTCAGGTGGTATTTTAGACGCCGTGTCGAGACGTGAACTTTCTGCAAAGAGGGAGGCAAATAAATTTGCTTTTTCTTGTGCTGTGTGAGCCAGTGTTCCATCCGGTCTTAACATAGGAGGCAGCGAAGGACGGCAAAAGTTCGACTCGACCGATTTGGCGAGGGACCAAAACTGCTTGCTGCCCGAAGGGTAGGTTGCCAATTTAGCCCCGACTTGTCCAACATGGTCGAAACGAGCTTTACGCAACACTCGTTTGCAAGCCTTAGCGGCGGAGTTGAAGGCTTTCTTCAATGCGCGAACATCAATACTAACGCTGCCACTACTGCGGGCCGAGGCCCAAGCCTTGTAAGCCTGCTCTTTGCACAATTCGGCTTGTGTGCATGCTGAATTATACCAAGGCTGAGCCTCATAGCCAAGTGGGACGTCAGAAAATGGGATAAAATATTCCATTCCCTGACGTACCACGTCAACAATAGCGTCAGCACAGACTGATGGGTTGCACGACGAGAAGCAAGTTTCCCGCCAAGGGTAAGAAGCAAAGAAGTGCCGCATCTCATCCCAGTCTGCCGACCCGTACTTCCATACTCGCCTCGTGCCCCTAGAGCTTATATCCGGAGGAGAAAAGGTAGATACTGTTTTCACCAGACAGTGGTCAGATGATCCGAGCTGGGCCCAGACCGACACTGAAAGCCTGTCTGGAACGGTTGTGAGCACAAGGTCTAAGTAATTGGGTGTGTGGCCGTCAACATCCGGAATGCGGGTAGCTTGGTGAACCAGCTGGTCGAGATCTAGCGATGAAGCAAACTTGCGCGCCTCTCTACCAGCATGGTCTGTTTTCTGGTATGGGAACAACCATTCTTTATTATGAGCATTAAAATCCCCCAGAAAAACAAGCTCCGCTATCGGGTATTTGTGCTGGGCCAATTCAGCTACTTCCGTAAGGTGGTCGAAGAGCCTTGTCGTCTCCTGATCACCGCTATGCGACCTGTAGACACCGACGTAGATGGTCTTAAGAACGCCGGTGTTCACTAATAGCCACAGAGTGGAAAAACCCGCAACCTCGCAGCAGCGAAGACGTTGACAGCAAATGTCGTCGCGAACGTACACACAGACCCCAGCCTGCTTCTTAAACTTGTGTTCAAGTGAGTATCCTGGGTAGTTGAGGTACGTCACGTCTGCGGGAGTCGCTATCTTGGTCTCCGTCAAAAAGAGTAAGTGAGGCTTATCAGTCTCGACATGGTGATGGACTGGATCGATATTTGAGTGCAATCCACGGATATTTGAGAATTGCACTTTAAGAGGGAGGAAGTGCAGCCGTTGGTTAAACTTACATCTCTTTGGTTTACGCTTCATGGGGTTTCAGAGTTAAAAAAGGGAATGAAGAGAGAAAGGGAGGCGAGTCCAATTGACTAAGCAGCTCCCATGAGCTTACCTCGGCTTGAATGGAGACTCACCTGGAGACTGCGGGGACGCCCAAACCCCCCCGAAAATGTCCATCGGGTCCTCCCTTCCAGTCGCCGACTGGCACGGTGGTCCATCTCGGGATTTTTCGCGAGGTGGCGGGGCAGCCTTTTGCACGTGGCTAGTGTGCTACTTGGGCCCCCAAATTCCTGCGGTCGGCCAACGGCAAGACCGTGCTTTGGATCCCGCTACCCTCCAGAGTGAGTCGCCATGCCGAAGCTCGCTCTGACGCCGAGACCTGTCCTGGACAACGCGGCTGCTTTCTCTCTATTACCCCTAAAGGCACTGGCACTCCCACGCATCGACGAAACACAGTAGACTGTTTGACGTCGAGCTCCGGTGAGAGGGCGGTCCCGAGCCAGGCGGGCGTGAGCCCTACCACCGCAAACGAAGAAATTGGTCAGCCACAGAAGGTCATGGGCGTGACTGTCCAGGATGCACCGAGCGCTCGGTTCAATTCTGACACTAAGGGAACAGGTTGCGCTACTCGTGGAGGCTTCTTCATGCATCCCAATATTTGTAATACATTAATGGGTACTAAATCTAAAATGTGAACTAGTAGTACTTATAATATTCTACAAATCTGTGGGTGTGGTTCTGCTCTCCTAGGTAAGCTGCGATACAGCCTGTGTTAAGGAGAAGCAGTGCCCGCCCCATTATTGAATATAATTGATTTTCTAGCAATTAAATCTATATATCATTTATAATATTTTACAATTAATAAAATAAAAATCTTAATCTTAATTTATATAAGTATTTTAAATGTATATGTGTGTTGTGTATTCGTGCGTGTTTTTAAGTGTGTAGTGCATGTTTATGTATGTGGGTATGTAGGAGTGTATGAAGAGTACAGCAACAATACTAACAATTCAGATTTTAGACAACGCTTAAATTTTTATTTTATGTAGGTACGAACTTGACATACATTCTTCTGTCTCGTCATATTATTTTCCTAGGAGAAATGAATGAATAATTGTTTTAAATTGAGGTAAAGGTAGTTCATAGACCGGTAAAGAAGAGTTAATTTTATTGTAGAGGGTAGGGTGTTATGGAATTAGTTCCTAACCACCGGTCAATATTCGTGTTGCCCAAAATCAGTCTTGATCTTGCAGTATGAGTCAAGTTCTTGCATTTTTGCAAGACCAAGGCCAAGACCGCCTAATTTTAGCAAGACCAAGACTTACCCTGCAAGTTCAGACTGTCGTTTTCTTTGTGTTATTATTATTAAAATGAGAAAACTTACATTGCAAAAACACAGGGGAAGGGCGGGCGATGCGGGGGAAACAATGAAACATAGGCAGCTCTTAAAATAATTATTTATGTGTTCTCCGAGTTTGGATCGTTGTCCAGAGCCGGAATATTCGATGAGAACGTTATTACGCTGGCTGACGGAGGTGCTGCTTAAAGTTACTACCAGTGGTACAGATCCGGCAACATCGCACAAGATTAGCACGCACACAATATTCGATCCATGGTTTTTTAAAATAAAAAAAGCAGCGGAAAATATTAAGTTGTTGTATTTATTTATTTATTTTAATATTTATGGACACACAGTAAAATACATTAGGATACAACATAATTACAATATTTGAGTACAAAGGTACTGCTCTGTGAAGCTGCTGTATTAAGTGTAATTAATATTTAAAATTTTAAAGTGATTTCTATTATATTCAATGAAGGTCAGGATAGCCGCCGTACCGGCGGCGGTACCTAAAAAAAATCCTGTCCTAGGGACAGGATTTTTTGTATCGATTCATTTATGCAGTTTTAAGGCATAGGTATCAGTGCATCAAAATGTTAAAATGTAATCATACACATAAAAGTAAGTAATAAATACAGATACTGATACTTTAATCTCGTTTGCATTAAATAAGTCAGTATTGTTGTTTCACAGTTTTCATTAGATTTTATTACAAAATGTTTTTATTTTTTGTCGTGTCGTATTATCGTAATTAGTTAATACTAGTGTGTATTATTTGTACGATATTGACTTATGCGCATTACGAAGAATAACATAAACATACATAGTACAAAATATCGATTAAAAGAAAAAGAGTGCATCCCTAGTTTTGACCATCGTGGTACTTTGATAGTGCGCGGCTTTGTTGTTGGCATCATTTTGATGTTGCTGACAACAAAGTCGGGTCGGATACTATAACCTGTCAAAGAAAGTTCGCATCTGTTCGGAAGTACAAGGTCAATATACGAGTACCCGCGCAGGCGGCTTCTATTGATATCGCATACAATCGTCGCCGTCGCGCCGCCCGTATGAGTAATGTTGTAAATACTTGCATGTAAAAATTGTCTACAATATTAATCAAATGAGTGACGTCACGTCGCGCATTTTGTGTTTTAAAATCAGACATATCCAAAAATTTATATTAGCATTGTCGGTTTATCAACTTCTATCGTACTCTAGTAATTATTAAGTACCTACCTAAATAAATACAGTAGGTTTAGTAGGTTAGGTAATAAAATTTGAAAATCTAGATTAATTAAATAAAATTTGCCATTTGTAATTCCATCAAAAGAAGAATATAATACACAGAATATTATTTACATAATATCTACGTTTTATTGCTACGTAGGAAGACTATACCTATCTGGTAACGCATCTGTTTTATTAATCTTCCAAAAAATCATTATTTTTATCAAAGAATGCTTTATCGGTATTTCGGCGTGTGCTTGTAATTGGGAATATTTATTTCAATTTTAGTAATTCCAAATTGAGCTTTGCTTCGAGTTTAATGTTATTTTTTTTTTGCTCTAATCCTTGGACTGATAAGTTTACAATTTGACATGAGTGACGAATATTCATACATACATTATTATATACAGTCAAATTGTTGTCATTAATTTGTTTTTTATATGTTTTAACCATGTTTTACATATAATTATTAAGCGTAAACTTTCATGAAGAAACCATTGGACTTTTGTGGGACACGGTAGGTAGCTCAGTTGGTTAGAGCATCGGCACGCATCGCCGAAGTCGTGGGTTCAGACCATGAGGTCTGAACACACAGAGATGATGTGTCAGTTGATATTTCGAATTTCTTATTAAATTTATTATTTTTGTTGACCTTTACTATGCCTATGTCAATTCAAGCTCAAAATGTATCTACTCTGTTACATTGTTCTAAGATCTAAACTAACGTTTAATAAATAGCAATAGGACAATCGTTACTTTACAGGAGCGCAATATCAAGACCAAGACCAGGTATATTGACGCAAGACCAAGACCAAGACTGGCTAAGTCTCGTCTTGGTCTTTCATTTGGGCAACACTAGTCATTATCGGTCGGGCAATGTTCACGACTAAATCAGTTGAACGATATGATGAATGCATTCATGTATACAACGTGTAACGGAAACCCCATATCTATCCAAAAGGGCTGAAGACAATATCTGGTATGGAGTCTCTATGCAAAGTTTCAGCTCAAAATAAGTGACTCACAGAATTGATCCCAAATTATTGGTTTCATATGTTTCTTGAATAATAACAAACGTGTCATAGCACTATGAGGATCATCACTTTCCACGTCACTTGCCAATAAAACGATAATTCTCTTCGTTCTTCTTAATTTGAAAAATTCGGTCTCTGGTGTCAATGTATTGAAATTTCTAATAAGCTCTACACATGTAGACATAGGATTACAAAACCCTTGCCATATCGTTTGCTATCATCCAAAGAAGCCGTGCACTTGGTATGTGAGTCAATTTCAACAACTCGATTTCTTACCTAATTTCCATGGACATTTTCATTTTCAGGTTTTGTAATAAACTTTAATAATAAAGCGCAACATATCCAAATTATAAATACATTTTCTAAAAGGGGATTATATAATTATATTACTTAGAGAGTTATTTGGCTCACCGAAATTAGCGAGCCACAGAAATTTTATTATTGCCACCGAAATTTTATTGGTGACACAGATATTGTGCGTGTGCACTGAAATTGTAAATTACAAAAAAATATTTTTAGTATAAAAAAAAAACTGATATAATATGAATCATTTTAATAAGCATTTATAAAAATACAACGTGGTGTACTATTGCTTAAATCAGTCTTACAAAATTAGCAATCAAGGAACTTATTACGTTTTTTACTCCTATAATGGGGTAAAATTTACTTATAAATATTTATCAAACTTGTCTTAACAACCTGCACAAATTGTAACCAATCTAAAAAAAAATATTATCACTGCAATAACAGTAGTTTTATCTTAATAATATTAATAACAGAACTAATAATAACCAATCCTAAAAATGAAATAATGTATTCTGATTAGCATAATAATATGATCAATTTGAAACTAATAGAAAAATCCTAAACAAATTACTTAAATATTTGTGGACATACAGTTTACTTCTCAAAATCAAAGAACGTTTTTTATATTTTTTTATTGTCAGAATCTTAAAACTAAATAACGAATTATTGCTATACACAGTTAATCAGTTAACTTTAATTTTGATATCTTGTACGTATCAAAATGATAAATTAACAACTAATTTAATAATCATTAGAGCAGCTCAATAAAAGCCATCGCTCTGAAGATAAACTATAAAAAAATAATGATATTAGACATCAATCAACTTTTAGGTAAATAAGATATTAAAAAATATTCCTTAAACAAATAATCACTAACATGGCGAAAATCTTCAGAAAATATTTTTATCATTACTATCAAAAATATTTAAATTATGTCTTGTAACTAATTCTTTGGAATATTCAATGTGAGCATTATCAGTCTCAATGGGTTTTTCAAAATTCGACGGTATATCACTTAATATTTTGGAAAAATGAGGCTGATGGAACTAGATTGTCATAGTCTATATTGTCCAAGTCGTGTAAAGCATCAGCTGATTTGATGGTCTTATCTTGAGGTATGTTCTTGGTTTTAAAGTAAAATAATTCAGATCCTTTAAATCTGTGAATTGTTGATGGTTTTAAACTGGAATCCGATTGTGATGCAGGTGGAACGACCGTTGCATTATCCAGGATTTCAATAGGTAATTCATAGAAACCTAAATGTTTCCCGTGAATGCATTTTATATTGTAACGACAGTTTTCATCAGTGCATGACAGTGATCGCTTTGGATATTTTTGCCCAAACGATCTAATGGATCTTCATAGATCCCAGGAAACATTTTAGGACTTTTGACAAAAGCCAATCCATTTCATTCACTTCATAGTCATTAAGAACCTTTATTTTCACACCTGTGACAGTTGTTGGAAGACCTTCCATTAAAGCTTTAATATCGTTGATGCCAAAGGCAACCAGAAGATTTGCAGATCTCTTAAGAACATCGCCTACACTGTCAGGTGCTCCTTTTCCACTTTCATGCCCACATTCGCAGTAATGCCATATCACTCGAGACAATTCACTCAAGTCCTGGCAAGTACATTAACATTTGATGAGCTGCTATATAATATAGATTTTTTTTGTATCTGTATTTTTCTGACGGAGAGTCAGATATAAGATGGAGAACCGATTTTTGGATTCCTAAAATAAAAAGGATATTTAAAATACTGATGAGTCAATTTAAACTCTCACATTTGATTATGAAAGGAGGCATGAGCAAAATAATGGGATATCACAGACTGTAAAGGATTGGATAGTGCTGTCTCTGTGTAATCTATAACTAGGGTTGTTTAATGAGTTCTGTCAAAGCAATTTCGGCATAACAAATATTGTTTCTTTTCAAAAACCTTCATTAACATTAATACAATAATTGATAGGTACAATTTCTGTGGAGTCTTGTAATTTCCGTGGATGCCCAGATGCCACGGAAACCACAGAAATTGCCCCACAGAAATTGGAAACGTGGCTATTTTTTTTTAATTACAAGAAATTATCAAGGCTATGACTATGGTTTTCTATAATTATAAATGTGTACCAAAGGTTACTTAGCATGCATAAAAGTAATACCTTTATTTCATGAAAAAATCCTTTTAAAATTTGTTTACCGAAATTGCAAAATTTCGTTCCGAGTAAACTGAAATTAAGTACTAACATTTTTGGCGAGAATACGAGGCAATATGGTGCACTACCGTTCTCACCACGCGTAAGGGCACGACTGTCTCTTGTTGGGCAGGTATTTATTGTTCGTTTAAACTCATTGGTGGAAGCACAGAAAGGCGAAACAAAATGACCATAGAAATTGGTAACTTCGCTCGGACAAAACTACCGTTGACATGTACTCATTAACTATGAGCATAAAAATTCAAAAATAATTAGCTTCTTGTAGGTCAATTATTACTTAACGTAATCAAAATACATTTTCCTATATATGTTGAAGATTATCTTCCTGAGACGTAAATGCTGTGTATGAAAGTGATTGTGGACAAGACACAGAAATTGATAATTCATCATTTACCAATTTTTTTCTTAAAAGTAAAAGTCTTATAAATATAATTTAAGTGGCTTCATTTAGATTCACGTCTCTTTAATCATGAGAAAAAAAATCGTTGAGTTATCTGTAAACCAGCACTACGTTTTCAGCCTAGACGCGTAAATTTTTCGCCTGAGAAAATCACTCATGTATATACCCTTTAAATTACACGTTGTAAATATTTTTTTAATTGATAATAGGTAACGCGTTTGACCACCATCGCACCTGATGGTAAATGATGGTGTGGTCGAAGATGGAGCACGCATACCTAAAAATAACCTATCCACTCTTGACTTAAAGACCCCTAGATCACCGCAGATGCAGTCTCCGGTGCCGGTAACGAAGTAATGTGTCGTCACCAGAATTCGTAACACCTTCCTATATTGAGTAAAATACTATTTTCATGTCACCATTTACCGTGTAAACATATTTTGAAGAAAACGACTATGTTAACGATATACCTACAAGTTAGGTACTGAAACGGGTTTCTGTTTAGCAGCTTTGAAAAAACTCATGCCTAGAATATGTAAGTAGTAGGTACCTACGTTTGGCCTAAAAGACCTTAATAATTAGTCTTATCTACTATCCTTGCTTAGCGGTTTATATGTTGACCACTAAATTAGGTAGGTTTTAGAGACGACAAACTAAGTTTCGTTCAGTGATAGACACATCAAATGATTTGACAATTATTAGCAATCTTTTAATGGGTGATGCAGTCAATGCTTTTGCATGCAAGATTTTAATATAAACCTTATGAAGATATTTTGTACATGGCTTTTTTTGTTGATAACTAGTCGGTTGCATTTTTTGCAAAAACATTTTATTTGCGTTACTTCAATTTTTTTTTTCGTCTGATGCTTTGTTTGCGTGTCGATCTCACAGAAAACATTTTACATATTAAATTAGATTTTAAACATATGTATGTATTTAGAAATATATATGTGTGTTTATCAGTTGTCTAGTACCCATACCACAAGCTCTGCTTAGTTTGGGACTAGATGGCGTTGTGTGAAAAGTTGTGGAATATTATTTATTTATTTATTTTATTTAATAACAGTATTTTCTTTTCAAGTTAGCAGAATTTTTATTGAAACGGAGTTGCGTTGGGTCAAGCGCACCTCGGTTGCCGGAGAAACAGACGAGGCCGTTATTTGCAGAAATGTTCAGGAATGAACGAGTGGTACCTCGTGCATTCCTGACCATTTCTGGCCACAGACCGCAAGGGCAGCTGAAGGAATAGAGTGGCTTAGTCAATCAGTAGAAGTCTGACACTCCATTCCGCTCCACCTAGCGCGGGAAGTGTCATTCAATGGTTCCCACGAAGAAGTTGCCGAGGGTGTGTAATGACAAAACACACGTAAAACTATGTTTTTCAACATACTTCTTGGTCAAACAAATACAATTGAATACATGTCTATTTCTTAATCAAAATAATTTTGAATAACGGTACTCGTATTATCTCGCTCGCAGATATTTTATTTGAGCGCCATGTTCGTTACATGACGAAATTAAAATGAATGGTTTTTTTATTACAGAGCATACAAATATAAGGACGTTGATTAAAATAAAAAAACAAATACAAAATTTAATATCTATAGTTAACCTTAGTTCAAATATTCACAAAACCGAAACATCAAAATTAAATGGGTTCTTTTTTAATGGTATTATAAAATAATGTTCGTAAGCCGATCAGCACTTTACCAGAGCAATGACCTCCTATAAACAACTATTTTAACCCATTACAATATTACTTTCAAGTTAAAATAGCAATACCTGAAATCCGCCCGCCGCCGTCTGATTTTGATATAACAATTTATTGTACCTTAATATCAGTTTGATTAACTCGATACGGTTACTGCTAATGACGTTATTTTCTTATCGCTCATCTATACGATTCACCCTACACTGGTACACAAGTTTCCGTATCACATTAGTGGCCCTTGACCGATTTCCTAATATCGATTCAGGGGAGCAGAGGACGTTGCTTAGCGTTACATATTTTAAGTACATCATACCTAGCTGCTTATTATGCCTTAGTAATTAACTTCTTGACATCCTTGTAAATGTAAATATTCAAGAAAATAATTTAAGCGTCAATAGCTTAATGGCTAAGGTGTCGGAATTGTGATCGAGAGGTCACGGGTTTAAATCCCACCCATTTCACTATAGCCGTGAATCCACTCCGGACACAAACATATTTAGCTTAGTTGGAGGGGTTAACAAGATTGCTAGTAATGAGAATTCTACCCACATTGCTAGTTCTTAAAAAAAAGGAATTAACCGCCAATGCGTACCTACCTACTAACAAAATTAATATTATCGTAGTTACACGTACACCACACCTCTCGCTAACTCTTCAACATTGAGAATACCATCCAACAAGGCAATGCTGCTTTACCTTTTTAGACAAATTGATGTCGTGGTAGACATTAAAAAGAGAAAACGTAGATTTTATCTAAGCTGAAATATTGCCTATTTATGTATTTCACTCAAACAGAACACAAGCCAGTCAGAAAGTATTAAGCTTAATCTCTATAAAAGTAAAATGAAAGGAAGGTTTCGATCCCCTCTCTATATGCTAATGCAAGGATTGGGACCCAAGAGGTTAATCCTCCTTAATTTTAGTCTTGCATCTATACATTGTAGCATCACTGAAACACGGCAGATACGTGTGTATTTTTTAACTAATTCAAATGGCCACTTAAAACCCAGGTAAGCATTCCCTCACCCGTTTTCTTTAAAAGTATTATTTTTAGGTTAGAATTAATCACACGGAACAACTACGAAAAGACTAATGGACTGTAAGGCTTACGTCACTCCGATGAATACTTCAATCGTACTGATGTAACAAAAATAAAACAGAATAATATTTTCTCTTAGCGTAGAGGTAACAAAATATAAACACCTGAGTATCCTCCCAACACAAATATCCGTAACATTATCTGAGGATTTGTTTGTAAATATACAAGGTGTAAGTATAAGCTAGAAGTTTTTATGAAGGTCGAGCGAGGCATGGGCGCAGGGCTTGTGTCATGGCTGTTAACGAATGGGCGGTGCAGTGTCATGGTTTCAATTTCCGGTAAGCTTTGGCATCGGCACCGACTCGTTGATGCGATGTTAGCGAATCATTCGATTTGTTTTTGATAGCATCTATAGGGCTTGCGGTTTGTTGAAATGTTCCGCTTGTGAAAACAAGAAACGGTTAATGTTTATTACGGATAACTGTTTATGTTTATTGTTTGGGTGTTTTCAATGAAAACGACCTCCTAAAGTATCGCACATAGCGCCGCCCGTGTCAAACATGCTACTCATGCCTGTTAACCGATTTTGTTAAACTTAAAAGGGTACGCAAACTTAATATTGTATTATTTCTGTCAGAGAAAACATTTATCAAATAATAAAAGTAGTTCATGTCTGCTGGCTGTTTACCTCTATTTACAAAACTGTTTATAAAACACCCAAAGAGACGCGCAACATTTCATTAGTCAGAACAGTTAGCTTCATGTTGTGAAGTATCATCTTGTAATTTAATTAAGGAGCTTACCTTGCAGAATTCTCTATCGTAACGGCTTTCGGTTTTAATTGCTTTTCGCTTTTGTGCTTATGCTGTCTCTTGAAAAATACAACGTAAAACATTTTTATCTTTTTACTTGAAAACGGTGTAACGGCAGCACTTACTTGTGAGTCTGATGGTAGGTATGCCCTTTCCTAGGTAGGAATGTATTTGTGGACGCTACGATACAGCTACGGGCGTGTTCAGTCATCATAACAGATAGGTTCGCAATCCCTAAGGATTGTCGAAGGGCAGCTATCTTGTTATTTCAGGATCTTAATAGATTTGTTCGATTTCGATCAGGAATGATGTCTTCAAACAAACAACGTATACCAATTATGTTGATAAAAAACCGTTGATACCAATATGAGACACTGGTTCCTATAGCTACTTAGACTTAACCGTATGTATTTAATTAGTATGCAAATACATTGGAATTGGAACACGCAAGTACTGGTCGATCGTCGGGAAAGACATTAGGGCTTGATTAATAATGACAATGTTTAAGCACGAAGCCAATCTGTTTGTTTGCCTTTTGGTTATTTGGATCTAAGTAATAGGTTTCTGCATATTAATAACAACATTTCAGTGGCTTTAATAAAAATCTACTACCTATTAATATGTCATTTTTCTTCCACCGCGGAGGAGAAGCAACTAATAAAGCTTAGGCGTGTGGGAGGAGGGAGCGTTCGCCGCGCGACACAAACAGAATCCTAGATGATGCGGTAATAGTCGCCGCTAATAAGGCCGTGCGCGCACTGCCTTGCGGATTGCGGTGGTCGCAATTGCGGTAGTTCTACCGCACCGGTAGAATGACCGGGGCCACCGGTGACTCTACCGCACGCGTTTATTCCACCGCAGTGCGCGCACTTCTATGACACTCCATACTTCACAGATTTTGCGTTTCCAAAACGCAACACTCCATACTTCACAAATTTTGCGGTACCGCAATTCCGGTAGTTCTACCGCACCGCAAAATTTGTGAAGTATGGAGTGCCATAGAACTGCGCGCACTGCGGTGAGTCTACCGGTGCGGTAGAACTACCGGAATTGCGGCCACCGCAAGGCAGTGCGCGCACGGCCTAAGTGCATCTACTCAGAACCACATTATGAACCATGAACCTTAAAATAGGGATACGCACGGGGAATATGAGATTGCTAAGATACAATGGTAAGATAAATAGGACATAGTTACAATAAAAACTTTCACTAATCTTATTCTACGCCCTACAAAACCAAAAAGATTGTGAAAAATTAGGATAATAAATGCACTATAATAATGCAAATGTTAACATAAGTAGGTACATATATGGAGTGCTTTCACGCAAAGCCTAGGTCAGGTCTTCATATCATGAAGACCTGTGTTAATTGATTCAACATCAGAACCATAGGTAGGTAGGTACCTACCTACCTATCAAGTATAACTTCAATAACAATGTTATACAGGCACCGCTAAATATAACTTTAACATCAATCTTTTCATTTCATTGTGAATAAATTGTTACAATATTTCTCAGATACGGGCTTTAACTATTAATAATGTAAATAAGTAGGCAAGTTACCTGCTTGTTTTAACAATGTTCAGAAATCATTTTGTAAGCAAAGAAAACAGACAATATGTTTACATTAACTGAAACACATTTTGAAGGGAACTTTGGAGAAGTTTACGAAGGGAACAACGTTTCTGTCTACTGTAATCTCTGAAATGAAAATATTAATTTGTTATATTACATTAAACATTATGGAATTAATGGAATCTGTAACATGAAAATATTTAAATCAAGAAAGGTATTTCAGCAGCAATTCAAAAAGTATTTGAGTAAAGTATTTTCCGACCTTTCATTAAATATCTCATCGGTACGCCTATATACTTATAAAACCTCAGCAGTTTTATGTACTTCAAATTACGAAATATGTATGAACTTAGCTACAGTTTGTCCATTAACACCGTTTTCTGTTTATGGAAATAAAGTAATGGCTGGAACAGAAGAGTTTGACTTGAAATCTCCGAACTAGGTACCTACTTAATCTTGCCTGGATTACGAGAATGTTCTATCGAGTTACCGTGACCCCGGAACGCAAGGGCAACTGAAGGGACAGTGTGGGTTTTAAGTCAATCAACGTCTGACATTTCCTTCCGCCCCAATCTGAGCGCGACGAAAGATTTGATGGTGATCCTACCGAAAACAAAAATGATGCCTACTTAGGTAATACTTCAACAACACACTTTCAACAGGCGATCGTTTTTATAGTAGTTAAGTCTTATGGATTTAAAGTTCGGTTACGTGTCCCAGGGTATTCAGTAAAGTACACACAAATAAACATGTAGGAAATGAAACGGATTGCGAACTGCAGCGATCCACGTTAGTTTCTCGCTTTCTCGAGTAGTTCTAAACTTCCTTTTTACGGCAGTACTCTACACTGTTTTTATTTGTGAATTATCTAATAACAAATTCATAGCTTACACGTATAATACGTCTACCAAAAAAGTATTGTAAGTAGGTAGATACTTATACTTCAAAGAGATAGAAAAAAATAGGCGTTTACATACCTAGGTACTTATAAGCATATTATAGGATAAGCAGGGCCGGATTCACCACTACGCAGAGTAGGCAACTGCCTAGGGGCCGCGCATCTACTAGGGGCCCAATACAAGCACCAAGAAAAAAAGTTTCATCAAACGACAATTTTGATGTGCGTATGAACACAGGGCCCACCCTGGTATCTCACAAAATACAAATAGTTAGATTTCATAGTAGAATTAAAAAAATTGAACAGATCTGGGAATTTGTAAACAAATAATAGATCTTTACCTAGTGATGTGCCTGGTGGCAATATTGCCACTACCGGCAATATTCCCAGTATTGCCACCAGCTGCCGGTAAAATACCAACATTGCCAGCAGCTTTGGCAATATTGCCAATGGTCAAATAATACTAATATATTTTATTATTACTGAAGGTGTAATCATCGTTTAGTTAAATTTGTGTAGTATATCAATCATAGAATATGATTTTAAAATGATTAAGTATAAAAACTACTAAGTTGTTACTCAAAACGGTGATTTACTGATTATGTAAGGATTACCGAAACAAGTGCATTGTAATATTAAAATAATGTTATTTTTGTGGATTATTAGTAGTTTTGATAGAATTTGTAAAGATTTACACTTTTTTATTTCCATATTATAAACTTATACTCGTTGTTTTTGTTATGTGATTTTACATGAAAAACAAGTACAACATTAAAAGAAATGATTCGAATTTATGCCTTTTATTCAATACACAATGATCGTCAATCTTATATGTATGTAGATTATGGCCTTTAAATGCTAATTTTAAGTGTTGTACATAGTTTCCGTACTTAATTTGACTTATAATTAAGCAATATTCCCAAATATTTCCATTCCCAGCAATATTGCCACCAATATTCCCACTTCGGGCAATATTGCCGGCAACGGCACATCTCTATCTTTACCTATGTCATTGGAGATTCTATAACCAGCATTTTAAGATTTGATTATCTGTGGATTGGCATGCAGTTCTAATAAATTTAATTCGAAATCCGTGTTCATTCAACTTCAAATTCAATCATTTGTTTTTAGCTGATAGTCTATCGTTTTTGTGAAATTGTGGTAGTTTTTGGCGCCATGGATAAACTGAAATTTCGTTCAATCTTTTTATATGAGTTCTTACGTACAAAATACCGCTGCGCAAACAACACGAAACGTGAACGACGTGTACGAGCCTAACACTGCTTGCATAAACACAATCCGTTATTGGTTCAATCGTTTTTAATCAGGAAAATTTGAGTTGAAGAACGAGTCTCGGGGTCGGCTGGTAAACATTGTCGACAACGACGAATTGAAGGTGATAGTGGAAGCGGATCCAACTCAACCTACGGCAAAGCTTGCTGCAAGCCTTGGAGTTGGTGTCAAAACAACATTTACACAAAAGCAACATTGGGATAGCGATTGTGAAGACCTCTGGTTTACAGTATCATTAGAACTTAAAACGGGATATTTACCATGTTAGCTTAAAAACTTATATCTCTGGGTTACAGTTTACTTGCCACTATCACGTGAAGTTCGTCAAATAGTTTTCTGCGCTGTATACTTGCCACCACCTATACGCCGACCATCACTAAAACTTATATCTCTGGGTTACAGTTTACTTGCCACTATCATGTGAAGTTCGTCAAATAGTTTTCTGCGCTGTATACTTGCCACCACCTATACGCCGACCATCACTGGAATATTTTTTAAGTAATTGTAATACAGTTTTTAACATATTACAGTCTCAAGTGTTTATATTGTGGGCGACTTCAACCTGAGTAATATTGATTGGAGCCTAGTGGGAGAATCAAATAATAATGCCGCATTACCAGTCACGAGAGAAATTTTGATTTATTTTACTTGTGTTAACAGACTTACTCAATTGAACTCGGTGGGTAATGCCACTGGTAGGGTACTGGACTTAGTTTTATCAACACATCCATTAAGTTATGTGACCGAGAGTATAAACCCATTATGTAATGTTGATCAGCAACATCCACCGCTAGACATTGTCATAGCCCTTAATGAAGATGCTAGATTATCATACAATTGTAATAATCCTAAAATTAATTTTCGTACTGCATATTACACACCTATTAAAAAAATTCTAAAAGTTTTTGACTGGATCGAATTGTTTAAAGGACTGGATGGAGTAAATGAGATGCTGGATTCCTTTTATGAAGCGCTATATATGGCCATTACAAAATTCGTACCGTCACGAGTTCCAAAAAATCATAAATATCCGCCGTGGTTCAACCGAAACTTAATAAACCTATTAAATAAAAAATATAAAATAAGAAAGCGACACTGCAAGTATAAAAATCCATTAGATGAGACTTTAAAACTTATTAGTAAACGTTGTGATATTTTGGCAACTACTTGCTATAACGCTTATATTAGGAATCTAGAAGTTGAAATACGAAATAATCCAAAAATGTTTTGGACATACATAAAATCCAAACGTAGAGGAACTAGTGCATATCCTAATACTATGACAGACGGAATAAATACAACATCCAATGGGACGGAAATATGTGAGCTGTTCGCTAAGTATTTCTTCTCTGTTTACATAACCGATAACGATACTGGAAATAAGTATAATAATTCTGATTATTTAAGTTTTCTAGACTGTAACAGCCAAACCTTAACAAGCCCTAAAATAAACGCAGAGACTCTATTCAAGAAGCTAAATAATATTGACTGTAATAAAGGTGCAGGACCGGATGGGATCCTACCAATATTTATAAAAGAGTGTGCGTCAGAGTTAGTTTATCCCATCATGCTAATTTTTGAGAGATCACTGGCTTCTGGCGAGTTTCCTTTAAAATGGAAGATAGCGAAGGTAGTGCCCATACATAAATCGGATTCCGATGATGCAGTATCCAATTATAGACCGATTTCGGTCCTTTCAACATTTGCCAAAGTGTTTGAGTCACTAATCTGTCCACACATTCAAAACCACCTGAAGTTGTTATGTTAAGATTTTATTAGCAGCTATCGACTCGGGTCAGCAAGCCGACGTTATATACACCGACTTTAGCAAGGCGTTCGATAAAATATGTCACAAAATATTAATACAAAAGTTGAGTGCTTACGGCATCACAGGCACCTTGCTAAAGCGTTTGAATTCGTATTTAACAGACACAACCTTTTTCGTAGTGGTTAACGGTTTTCAGTCCACTGTATATAAAATCTCCTCAGGCGTTCCTCAAGATTCATACCTTGGACCAGTCTTATTCTTCTATTTTATAAATGACATACCTGTGTGTTTTCAGAATTCCGAGATCTTTATGTATGCGGATGACTTAAAATTTGTTAGAGTAGTTAATTCTGAAGAAGATGCGTTGTATCTACAAATGGATCTTAATAGGCTAATTCAATGGTGTCATAATAACGAAATATATTTAAATCCAGAGAAATGCTATCATGTAAAATACACAAGAAAAAATAGCATAGTACCTTCTAAATATGTAATCGGTTCACAAATGTTAATCTCGGATCGGATGAGATCTCGGAGTTCTGTTTGATAGAAAATTAACTTTCCTCCCTCATTTGGATAAAATCATAAAATCGTCGTCCAAAATGCTTGGCTTTGTTATTAGAAATTGTAAAACTTTCCGTAATTTTAAACTAAAATACTTCGATATAACAGTTTCATTAGGAGCAGGCTAGTGTAGTGTGGCTTGGCGACCACACTCGCGGTACATAACTTGCGAATTGAGCGAGTTCAAAAGCTTGCACCTCGCGCAACACGCAAATACTAGTTATACTATATAAAGCTAAATTACCACTGACTGACTCATTGACATAATTGTTCTCCCAGATGGTGGACGGCGAGGTGGGTATATTTTGACCTTTTAACCGTCGATATATATACATATATATATATATAATATAAGGTACCACAGACATAAACCCACATGGTTCTCATCCGATTTGACCAGTAGTTACTCATATGATTTACCACCAGGCAATGGGCTTATCGGGCCCCGTCAGTATTGCTGACTGCTCTTGAAGGCGCGCGTGGAACACGACGCGCCGTCGACCCGGGCCTGACCAGGCGGCGAGCTACCCCTGCTTGCCGCCCGGTAAAGACCAGGCCTGGATAGGGCAAGCCCGCGCCTATGGTGTTCGGAGATCAGCTCACGTTCCACGGGGCATTTCCTGCGGTTCTTCGCAGCACTTGGTTGCGTATTGCGCAGAATACAGAAGGAAACTAAAGCATTGATCTTTGTCCAAAAGTTTAATCTGGTTTTAATTTTAGAACGTTTCTGAAGTACAGTTTTTTTATAAGTTTGGCATTAGGTACTTACTTTAGATCGTTATTCAGTTTATGAATCGCACCAAAACAGTGGTTCGATCTGTAATCATCCAGGTGTGGTTAAAATCGCGCTTGAGCATAATTTTTCATGAATGTCAATTTTTATTTTGTATGAGTCAATCTGAATCAAAGAATTTAATAAATTGTGGTGTTACACCGCACAATTTTGTAAAAATTCAATTTTTCCCGCGTAAGTCACGATTTCATGGAATTTCAGGGATAAATATTTTAGCCCTATATTTCGGAATGATTCAGTACCAAATATTCAAATATCGCACACCTAGATCTAAAGAGATCGAATTCCTTACGTAATAAGGAATTCGATGGTATGTATAACTCAAAAATTGAGATTTTTGAGTTAGCTCGTAAGGAATTCGATGGTATGTATAACTCAAAAATCGAGATTTTTGAGTTAGCTCTCTTTAGATCTAGGTGTGCGATATATTCTCTCTCTATCACTTTCGCATTTTTATTTTTAGTATGTAATGATAAGATTTTAATGATTTTCGCGGGAAATCCTCCCACGCGTACGAAGTAATTGCGAGCAGCAGTGTTAGTTTAGTATACAATAAAATTAAAAGATATATTAATTTTAAATTAAGTTTTATTTAAAATATCGATAGTTTATAGTCTGCGGTCGCGCATAGGCGTGATTTTACTAACAGCTGTCGCAGAGATCAAGCTATCTTTTATGTAGTGTAAGTAAAATAAATTGTAATCGAAAACAACCTTATATATAAACAGCCCACATCTCCGCTTGGGGCTGGATTTGAATTTCGATTCAGCCGAGTATAGATTGTTGGCTGACGGCCGTTCTGAAATAAGAACGATACTCAACTACTGATTGTTTTCTTAACAGCGATCGACTGATTGGCGATAGAACTAGGCTTGACTTTCTTTCAGTAATATCGAGCTTAATTAGTATGGGTAGAAACTGTTAACATAATGTCTTTAAGTAGGTATAAGTTGTAAGAACAAACTTTAGCCTTTTGTTTTTAGATCACTCTACGCCAATTAGGTAGGTAGTGAAAAAAAATACAAAATGATTTTTTATTCATTTATCAAAACAAAACTTACTTAGTGAGTCTACTTACTGATTCTATACAGTTTACTAAGTATTCCCTCCGACTTTTCTAATGTGTACTTAGGTAATTTAATTTGCCTTGACTAAAAGATAAACAAACTTCTGAATCGATGCCAGGCACTTATCAGAAACGAAACTTCCTTAATTTCCGTCGCTAAACAGATGCCTTTGTGGATGTAGATAGTAAATTTCCCGAAAAGTCTTTCTCTTTAGTAGAACAACAGTCATAAATCAAGAAGGTAATTGTCAAACATAATTAAGAACTATGTGGCGATTATTAACAACCTAAAATCATAAAGTTATGAATTAGTTAGTAGATATGTTATGTACATATTATTGAAATTATATAAAGAATATGACTACCTAGCTCGAAGTAGAAGTTCGATTACCGTCGACGTTCTAGGTTTCAGCTAACGTAGAGTTATATAACACAATATGCTGTTGACGGCATTTTCATCAGAAATATTTCAAAAACAGGTTTCCAGATTATATGCGTCTCCTATTACATGGGGTATGGACGAAACGTCAATAGGTAAATGTCGACACTCGTGTCACTCGTGGCTTGCTCGTGGCGCAGTGGTTGAGCGATCGGATACTGTGCTGCGTGTCGCGGTTCGACTTCCACACCAGCATAAATGTTAGTATGGCCTACGGAAAGTTGTTCCTTATCTGGGTGTATGTACAAGTGATTTTTTTTATTTTTATTTATGAATAGTTTTGATAGGCAAAGAACGCCGCATTCTGGGGCACACCCGAGGTGATGAAACTTATTCATTTATCTTGGCATCGACTTCAACCATGTGAGTAGACACTTAGCCCTTATTTTTAACGGAATTAGACATCCAATAAAATAATATTTAACGTTATTTCTCTCTTTGTAGTGCAAGACTTTTTTGTAAGTTTTGAAGTCGGTTCAATTTTTGTAAAAAAGTTTTTATTTTATTCTTTTTAGTATGTTTTTAGTGTATCATTGTTTGTATTACTTGAGATACCTATATACATACCGTTCGCACTTACTTTTTAAAAAGAGAGTTCTTCATCAGAACCTGGTGTGTTATATACTAAAACCTTCCTTGTAAAATATGCTTTCAAACAACGAAAACGCGATCGAAATCGGATTAATAGTTTCTGAGAAAATCGCGGATATACAAACATACATACATACATACATTACATACATACTGGTCGAATACAGAACCTCCTTTTTTAAGTCGGTTAAAAAGTATTAATAATATGAGTTTACAAATACATTTCAGCGCTAAAAACTGTTGTGTGACTTATACAACCATGATGTGTCCATATTGATTCCATTTCAGAAAATTTTCTAAGGTGACTTTCGGGTTATTTACGGTATCCAGTAACAAGAAACAAATAATAACAAGAACTACTCTTATCTAATTAATCGGTGGAATATCTTCGTGTCAGTAAAAACTAAGTAAATGCGAGTTAAAACGTGCATGCTACATGCCGACTGCCGTAGTGAAGAGATTAGATAGCAAAATTGTTAGCAGGGCTGACTAATTGCCAGAACCGGGCAGATCTAAAACATCAAGGCTAGTTCACTCGAAATTTTACAGATTTCCAATACCTATTGAATTCTTCGTTTGGTCTCAAAGTAAAGTTATAAATTGGCATCTTAAATTTCCCGTCGCTTTATATCAAGTTAATATCCAAGTCCTTGGCATTATCAAGACGTCTTGAATAGTTCAGGTTCAATAGTGATCCTTCGAAGGTTTGTAACAGAAATATCTCAAATTAAATACCTTTTTAGGAAACAAGGTAAGTAGGTAGGTACCTATTCAATGTTTCTTTACTAGTGTCGAATGTCTTCCTTGTGCTTTATTAGTTACGAAGCAAATGGAAGACGAGAAACACTTTTAATTTGTTCTAAAGCATAATAATTAGCCACAATTGTGAGAACCTCTCACACGATGAAATGGAACCTATTCACCAAAACTGACGTGAACTTAACCTTCCTATACCCGCGCGTTGGTCTGTGAGACCGACGGAATGATTTTTCGAATTTATTTAATATCACAAACGCTAGCGAGTCGCATCTTTTGCTAGCTGCCGGATTTGTAGCGAGCTTCATGTAAGTGATCGCCACGCGCTTGTGGGGAACGCACGTGTGTGCGTATTTGGCGCCAATCGGTCCGTGAGACCGACGCGGGTATAGGTGTAACTTTTTATGTAAGTATAAAATTATTGTTTATCAGGTTTTTTTCTGTGTATGTAATTTTTTATTTTGTATGTAATTGTGTATGTATATTTTGACCAATCTTATTATTTTACAGATTATATTCTGCGCCAGAATGGATGAAGAGCGAATCCGGTCACTGTTGGAAGAAGAAAGTACTGACACTGATTATGACGGAAATGACAGCGAGGTGGAAGACGCAGTTGAGACACAAGAGGAAGCCTATCACACAGAGCAAGAAGATGATGAAGAAGACGAGATTGAAGTTTTGGCTGAGGAGGAAGACCATCAAAGTTCCAGAGATTTTTACGTCGGAAAAGATGGACGGACTAGATGGATCAAAACTCCTGCCTCAAATCATGTAAGACGACGAGCTCGAAATATAGTTACACAACTGCCAGGACCTAGAAAAGAAGCTAAAAATTTAAAGGATTCAGGTGAGATTTGGAGGTCATTTTTTCCGGAGAATGTTATAAAACATATAGTAAAATGCACTAATTAACAAATTAGTCGGATAAAACCTATTTTTATACGAGAAAGAGTTTTTGAGAGAGAAATTTGTCAGTTAGATGGTCCCGAGTCTTCAACGACATCTAATAATAATAAAATTGGTCGTTGTGGATATTGCTCATCCAAAAAAAAAAACCGCAAAACACGATACAATTGTGCAACTTGCAAAAATATTTTTGTTTGGAACATGCTGTTATGGTATGTCCTGATTGTTATGGTGAGACTGAAAACTAAGTCAACCTGTGATTTTTTATTAGTATATTAAGTGTTTTTTAAAATGTAATAGTTTATTTTTGTTTTTTTAGAAGAAAAAAAATGTTTTAGTTGTGTTTTTGTAGTACCTAAGAAAAAACTCTGTACTTAGAAGGCTGTTGTTATAAGACTGATAGTCTGTTAAATAATTAATAATAAAGTGATTATATGATATATTTCTTTTCATTATATCCTTTACTTTTAAGGTCTAACTTTATTAATATAGGTCTTCTAAGGAAAATCATGTAAAACGGCGTTCCAAACTTTCGGTCTGTGAGACCGTACGCGAGTATAGGTGTCACAGAAATTAGCGCGGGTATAGGAAGGTTAAAACGGGATATTTACCATGTAAAATATAATATAAAATAAATAATGAAATAGAATGTATGTTTTAAGTTCTGATGATACTGTTAGTGACCATGTTAGCTTAAAAACTTACATTATGAGATATTTTTAAACGTTCATAGGCAGTTGTAGACTGAATTTGCGACTGGCGCGACAATTCACGGTATAAACCTAGTCACAAATAAATTCTCAGATCGAGAGAGGCGATCTTCAGAATGAGCTATTTATTGCTTCAATATTTTCTCGCTATTTCAGAAATACGAGTAAGCGTTGAGTACCTATTCAGATAATTGCGGGAACAATAAATGCTACTTAAGTTTATTGAGAGTTATGGATGTATCAAGTTGCTATGCTGATATTCAAAGTTTTAAATTTAATTCTGTAGAGTCTTGGATAAAAATCATTTTCTTATTATTCCTTCGCCGAGGCGATGGTAATCATGAGAATAGTACGAACGGAAAATCTTTCTTCATAAGAAACTAAGAGCTAAACTGCTAAAGAAAACTCGGGCCTCGGTAATGGAACCTTGTAATATTTACCACAGCACACGCTAGTCGCAACTAAAGACTAAAGGATAACGTTCGTGGGTTGCACGGCTAGCAGAATAAATGGTCTGTCCTACATTAAAATCCTGTGCCAAGCTTCACATCATAAGAAAGTCGAGCTTAACTTGTTCACATCATAACGAAGTTGACAAGCGGAATTCTGAATTTCTCTGAAATAATTTGATTTCCGGCCCACTGAAGAAATAAACCAACTCAATGCAAGTTATCGCCAAATTGGGAATGTTTAATCACAACCTTACCTGGGCACTTATTTACTTAGAGAAATCAAAATATATAGGTACAGTTTGGTTTTCTTGCGATTTCAGTAATAATAAGAAAGTAGATATAGAGTCGTCAGGCCTACGCATACGCAAAATTTTACAAACTATTTATTTTAAAACTGGAATGCACGTAACCTGATAACTTGTCATTTAAACATCGAAGTAACTCGAAATTCTTGTCGGACAATTTATTATATATTGAATTTAATTAAATAGGTACTAATATTATCGCAAATGGGTACTAACAAGAACACAATGAATTCAAAGTGCCTTTTATTACTGGAGTGGTACCAAGACTGGGAGTACATTGACAAATGTATCTGGGTATGTATCTATTAATTACAACATTTATTCTAAACATTGATTGATTAATTGTTATTCGATGGCAGTGAATTTCCGACGCCGCTTTTACAACAAAAAAAATTAAATTAAACCGACTGAAAAATCAACACTTGTTAAAGAATTACATTAATCAACCTCACCTAGGTACACCACTTTAATTAAATTTCCTGAAAACATCTATTTAGTTCCGTTAGTTGGAAAAAGAAAAAGTATTGATCACGTTCTTTTCTTTGTCATGTAAACAAAAAATGAAGACGATACGTTTACTTGAAATTCCGCGTGTCTTTTTACGTTTAACCACCAAGTGACGTCACCAGCCCTCACTCCTTAGCTTGATGTGCTTTATCTTTGTCTATTTTTGTATATTTAGAAAATAAAGCACTAAATATAATACAATGAAAATACAAATACAATCCAAGGAATCTATTAAATCTTTGTATTTTGTAATGTAGCCAAAGGTCTACAATTGGGATTTATGTACCCAGTTACTGGGTTGTGGAGGTTAGATAGGCAGTCACTTAGGTACTCAGCTGCATCCAATTGCATCTGGACGCCGCCGCGCGCCGCGCCGACCGCAACCCCGTATATTCTTGTATGTACCTAAAGCATTATTTACGTTATCCATACCTACTAGCTACCTATCCACGCATTGCATGTCAATAAAATCATGAAATTCATTAAAGTGTAAAAGTGTTTCAAGACAGGAAACTACATGTAATTTTTCTAATTACCAGCTTTTCTGGCTACGTATCGTAATTAAGTAGATTATGAGAATCTTCAAGATATGTACTACGTAGTTTGCATGCCATGCGAAAATATTAGGCTAACCTGCATACAGAGGTCTTCTTACAAACTCGATATCTTCTATTTAGGCCGTGCGCGCACTGCGTTGCGTTTTGGAAACGCAAAATCTGTGAAGTATGGAGTGTCATAGAAGTGCGCGCACTGCGGTGGAATAAACGCGTGCGGTAGAGTCACCGGTGGCCCCTCGCTGCAAAGTTGCGCTGAGTCTACCGCAAATATTTTGTATCGCATAGGAATGTATGTAGTACCGCGCACTGCGGTGAAACAAACGCACGTTTTGTCTGATAATGTTGCCATACATACAGATTTCTCTGTATTTATACATATTTTTGATGTGTGATACAGATTAGCACTCGATACAGATTTTTATCTAAATTTCACAATGTATTGATAGATAGACAACCTTTGGAAGGACTTTAAAAACTTTAATTAAAGTGGGGAGGGCAAAATTAGTGTACTTACTACTCATAAAAACAGAGAAAAAAATTATTATTAAAATATATATGCAGATAACTGTTACAACTAAAACAGAACTTAGCAAAATAAATTACCTAGATACCGCATTTATTACGTTACACACACCGTTGAACGAATCTATTCTTTATGGTTATTTTTTTATTTTTTTATAAGCAACGTTAATATAATATTCTAATTATTTCAATTAATTTCCGTAGTACATTATTTTAACATAGGCTGGTGTCTATTGAATTAGTACTTGCAATGTAAGAGCTTGAAATCGTTTTTTTGGCAGCATCATCACAAAATATATGGAATTTTCTCTATAATTTATTCATTTATTGTTTCACAAATTAAATAGGGTAATACATGCTTAGTACAAATTTATGTGCAAGAATTAACAGATATTGTACTGCAGGTACTTAAAAAAGGAAACCCTGAGCTATAAGTACCAGCAACCATAATACAAATACTTAATTAGAATGTTTAAATTAACGTTGTTTATAAAAAAAAATAAAAATAACTATAAAGAATAGAATCACACAATGGTGTGTGTAACGTAATAAATGCGGTATCTAGGTACTTTATTTTGCCAAGTTCTGTCTTTAGTTGTACCAGTTAATTTTATGACAACAGTGTGAAATTTGTATAAAAATCTGTATCGAGTGCTAATCTGAATCACACATCGAAAATATGTATAAATACGAAGAAATTTGTATGTATGGCAACATTGTCAGACAAAAGGTGCGTTTTTCTCGGTAGAATAACCGCAATCTCGGTGCGCGCACTGCGGCGAGAAAAACGCACCTTTTGTCTGATAATGTTGCCATACATACAGATTTCTTCGTATTTATACATATTTTCGATGTGTGATTCAGATTAGCACTCGATACAGATTTTTATACAAATTTCAGACTGTATTGATAAAATTAACTGTTACAACTAAAGACAGAACTTGCCAAAATAAATTACCTAGATACCGCATTTATTACGTTACACACACACACCATTACATGATTCTATTCTTTATAGTTATTTTAATTTTTTTCATAAACAACGCTAATTTGCTGTGCTCAGGAAATCCGTCAAAAATTGTTGTGTGCTATCCAAGGCTCTCGCATTCGTAAAATACGTAAATAATTAATATCATAGGTACAAACTTTTATTTAATTTAATATTAATCTAAAAACCCAGAGTGATGCAAAAATTATCATTCTGGCTATTGGAGCTAGATAAATTACAAACCAACTTACTAAGTTTTCGTAAGATATATACGTTCTTATCCAAAAAAAGTTTTTTCAAGGAAAAACCGGCCTTATCTAGTTTACATTTACGAAAACTACCTATGTACTAGCGGCCTGGCCTGGCTTTGCATGGGGTCCTTAATAATTGTTTTCTTCGACAGTGATAGTACGTCATTACAAAAAGTGCGTTTAGCTATCATTTAATTTAATATATATATATAAAAGTTTCGTCTTGAATCAGACTTGTGCCAGCTGTTTCGCTGCAATGAATTTCTTGGCTGCGTAATTTTAAATCTGTGATAACTTCTAAACATTTAAATGAAAAAATTAAAGGGCAAATTTTGATCTACATTAAATTAAATGACCAAGGTAAATAATATACTTATTTGGATAAAGATTAGTATTTATTAGGAGAAATTACCTTATGCAAATAGAGTAATATTTTAAATTAATTATTTAGAGATTAAAATGGTTACTGTGAGTCAACCATATGAGATAGATATATGCTATCGTGGACTTTTTTGTAGGCCTTTTTATGATATGTACATTTCCGTAGTACATTATTTTAACGTAGGTATCTATTGACGTAGTACTTGCAATGTAAGCGCTTGAAAATCGTTTTTTTGGCGGCATCATCACAACATATGGAATGTTCTCTATAATATATATTTTACTTAATTAGAATGTTTAAATTAACGTCGTTTATGGAAAAATATAAAATAACCATAAAGAATAGATTCGTACAATGGTGTGTGTAACGTAATAAACGCGGTATCTAGGTAACTTATTTTTCTAAGTTCTGTTTTCGTTGTAACAGTTACTTTGATCAATACCTACAGTGTGAAAGTATAAAAATCTGTATCGAGTGCTTAAGGGGTTTGGGTAATTTTGTATGAACCAGTGGCATGTTTTTTTTTTTGAGCGGCCACTTAATTTATTGTTGCTAACGTATAGTGATATACATAATAATAATGACTCATAAAAGAACTTTGCCCTAAGTAATATCGGAGCTGAAATATATGATATCGAAGTAGGAAGAATTTCAACATCATGTCGTCTAAATAAAGACGTAACCACGTATATGTATGGTGAAAAAATACAGCACGCATGGCACAATACATACATTCATAAACTTTCGCGTGTTATTGGAGGAGTATGTACGGCATTATTATACGACAATTAAATAAAAAACATGACTAATATAAAATCACTATATTTTTACACAAACCTCAATTACTTAACTAGATATAAAACGAACTTTCGGGTGTTTTATGGTTCTTCTTCTATATCATGCCTGATTATTAGGTCGAGGAACTGCGCTGGAGGAGACAGATTTTCTTGATATCTCCCCCACCCTTAATACCATATGATAGCCATAATGTGGGAACAACAACCTAGTGTGCGTTTCCCTACAATACACGAACAATAATGTCCTATTATGGCATTTATTCCCTGGCACCCTCGTTGTATCAAAATATACACATAGTATTTTCTGCTAGATACATGACGGGACTGTATCCTTCCCCTCAGCAGCCATGGGTCATGATACTCGGGATTCCGTCTTCTAAACTCGTTTATATGGAGCTCCTTATATATTTCTATGAAATACGTTCCGTTTTTGATATGCTCACCATAATAGCTGCGAGCTTGATGGATTTGGTAAGTACCCAAAGCATATATGATGAGGTCATCCGCACTTACTACTGGAAATTCATCGCCATCAGGGATTACTGCATTTATAGGCTGAAAATGAGCTCGTCTTCGATTAAGATTATTATCTAAGACATATTCACCTAGCCGATTTTGATCATAATTATTTTCTATTAGTCTACTTATTATTTCATTGACTAGTCTGTGATCGATCAAAGGCGCACCGAAAGCATTTAGTAATGCTCCTGCAATTTTAATTTCATCAAATAAGTGCAACGCAGCGACATTAAAGTTTTGAGATCGTAGTTGACGAAATTGATTTTTTAATCTACCGTTTACTGTTTCTACGACCAGCGACACATTGTAACCTTCCTAGACTCATTAACCTGCTGTACAGTCAGCTGGTGTTCTGCTTCATCTTTTGTGGCTGGCATATGTGTTCGGTACCCACGGGACTCCACTGTTTCTATGCAGTCTCTGAAGCCTCTGTCCAAGATTAGCACATCGTCTGTGTGGAAGTACCAATGAAACGGATCAGTTTGATTGTTCATAATCTCCGACAAAATGATAGCATCAGACTTAGTTGCTTCGTATAATCCATAGATATCAATTATATGACCATCGGGGCAAACTAACAGAAATGGTTTCAGTAGATGACGGAATTTATGAAGGCTATAAGATTTTCTTTGAAAATAATAGTTACTGCTTTTTTGCAAGTAAACGTATGTTCCGTCTAGTATAATAATGGCTCTACAATCACCTATAGGGACATCTGGATTTCCAAATAGAGCATTTGGAATGGATAGACATCGGGATATAACCTCTTCACGGGTCATGTGGTTAAAACACAAGTTCTGTGGCACGAATTCTGTGATTAAATCTTGTCTAACCAGTCGCATTGTCTTCTCAAACGTCTTTCTGGTCATATTAAATACCTTAGACAGTCTTTCATTTGAGTCCCCAGTGTGAAGTTTAGCAAGGACTGTCGCAAGGGCTGTTCTCGGCTTTTTTTCTGTACCGCTGTGTGAGACTTGGTGTTCTTTGAGTGATTTGTTCAAAATGTTCCTTTGAAAATCCTATGTAATAGTGAAATACGCCATTATTTATTGATGATAGTTTTTCAAAGTCTAAAAAAACCTTACGTTTCCTCAAAATATCCATCATGTCTTTAACTTGTGCAGCCGAGAAAGTACTAAATACTCGGCGTGTACTTGTTTCAATATTTTGCCATAACTCTGAGTGCTCTTCACATACACGTATCCCACGTGGTAAATAGAAACATTTTTCTTGAAGGATTGTAGCCCTTAAATCAACATGAATTCTCTGAAGATTTTTGTTGGCACAGTCAGCAAAAACACATAATTGCAAATTAAATGGTGTTCGCGTGTACCCAGATATTTCTATCATCTGCGGTCTACTTACTTGCACTTCTTGATCACGCACATTTTCATTTACGAGAAGATTAGGTGGTTCTGGTACGAGATTGTCGCCAATTACAACTTCTTGCATCGATACATCTTGGATCTCTTGAGCAGGTTGACCTGACGTATTTTCTTCTGGTTGGTCCAGTATGTCTCGTGGAGATGGATTAGTCTCAGCATAACGCTGAGCTCGTTGAAAACATGGACGACATATTCGATCATTTTGATCAAACTGGAAAATATAAGATAAACTATAATTTATTATACATCAGCAACAACACAATTATTCGCGTTACCGACGTCGTTATGTTTCTAGTAGTAAATATTAGACAATTAACACATTTGATTATTATAAAATTGTAATTATTTATTATGTAGGACATGTAAGCAATTGTTAGTTGATCAAAAATAAATTAATTAATTCTTATCGCTATATCACAGGAATATCTGAGGGGTACGAGTTTATTTTACACTAACCCGATTGCCGATGGCGAGAACGTTCGGGCGTTGTGATTAGCCCGCTTTGGCTCGCTCTGAGCTCATCACCAAAATGGCAACATCGAACGTTCTCGCCATCGGCGATCGGGTTATTGTAAAAAAACTCGTAATAGACCATCAGATACATAATTGAAAGTCTTTTCTAACACAAGTCTGGAACATTCCTACTCACGTAATAGACTCTCAGGGCCCTTAATGTTATAAATATTTCGATAAGAGTATTTCGAAACAATATAAGATAATACGCGGATCATAATACTGTGCAAATATTTCGACACAAACGTATTTTTGTTATGAAATAAATAACTTGAACTTAATCACACCAATAATATTCTTACCTGATGTATGTTGATAACTTCTAAACAGTACGACATTAAAAATGGGTGGTTTTGTATAAGCTCTGCTGTTAAGATCATCGATCGCCTGCGAATCCCACCAATACGGTTTGAACTTCGTCGGCAACAAACACATATTGTACTTGTAATATTAACTTCATCCATGTTCTTAATGCCAAATCACAAAGTAATAAAATAACAAAGAGAGAGTGATTTAAAACGTATACAAATAAACACACTCGCACTCAACACTATCGCCAAACGGGAAGTGAGGGTCGGTGCGCCACCGTGTCGCGCGCGCCGTAGTGGGACTCGGAGACTCAGGTAAACGAATCCTGTGCTGTGATTGGGCGAGGAGATCGATGCTTTTAGTGGGCTCATGGACAGCTTTTGTGGTGTTGTTTATCGCTAATTACGAGTTATAAAGAGAAATATAAGTAAAACTACAACGTAATGAATGAAATAAACACAATTTATAGCAAATGGCAATTTGATTTTATAGATTATTTACTTTAAATATCTCGGCTTCGATGAACGTGGGAAAGTAACGTTCATAGAAAAAAATTAACGACTTAATGTGTTCTTTTTAACCAAACACTTTTCATTAGTGGCCGCGTATTTAAAAAAAAACATGCCACTTTTACCCAAACCCCTTTGTATCACACATCAAAAATATGAATATTCTACATCTATGGTATATATACACAGAAATCTGTATGTATGGCAACATTATCAAACAAAACGTGCGTTTTTTCATCGCAGTGCGCGGTACTACATACATTCGCGATACAAAATATTTGCGGTAGATTCATCGAAATTTTGCAGCGAGGGACCACCGGTGACTCTACCGCACGCGTTGATTCCACCGCAGTGCGCGCACTTCTATGACACTCCATACTTCACAGATTTTGCGTTTCCAAAACGCAACGCAATGCGCGCACGGCCTTACTTATATCTTGCTCTCATATCCAATCGGTGGTAATATCTATGCGAAAATTAATAAGTTTAGGTGGCGTCCATCTGTGGCCCGATTTCGGCAAGGCTTAACATTTATGGTCGACTCGTATGTGTTCTCGTATTCTTGTATCATTTTTTACCGACTTCAAAAAAGGAGAAGGGTCTATGTTCGGCAATTTTTTTTTTTTAAATTTATGTTCATCAATTTCTCCGTAAATTGCTGACCATCTTTATGCGGTACGACCATTAGTGATTTTCTTTTGTGCTAAAACGTAAACCACTTCTAACGTAGGTATTATAAAAATTGTGTTAAAATTTAAGGTTACCGTACAGTTTTATTTAAATTAACGTGCTTTTAACATTACCTAGTAACAAAATTAAATACTGAAACCTAGTCTGATGCACCTAAGCGTCAACTCAACTAGCCGTTATTATTATCAAATTACCTTAAAAAATCGATAGTTTGATACTTGATATGAATTTCAACTTGTTAGCTTCACACGGACCTAAGACGGAGGGTCTTAATTAGGGTTGCCAACCATACTACCTACTTTATTTTTGGTAATTATACTTTGTACTTTTGCATACAAATAAAGTATGTGAAAATACGTTATTTCCAACCTTTATTGCGATGCATAAAACAAAACACTCATTATGGGATTTATGGGTAAGTACTTAACTATTTAACGATTCATATAAGTTAAAACAGATGATGGAAACGAGTTATAATTACTAAACGAAATGTTAGATGTCAGATGTTAATGTTACAGTGACAGGACATTATCACAGATGTCACTATCGACGAAATTGTATGAAAATGGTCCGTTGTTTTTGTTTATAATTAACTAGCGACCCGGCCCGGCTTCGCTCGGGTAATAAAGGTTATATTTGCTTATATATGATTTTACTTAATCAATTTCTCGTCCCGTAATTTGCCACACTCATATATCGGCGATAACTCATAAGATATTCATTTTATTGATATAGTGTAAAAAGTAATTTTGATCTACATTAAATCCTTAACATATCTGACGTATTTAATTGGATAAGGAGTAATACTGTACTGTTAAAAAAAGATTCGTATATGAACCATCATTTTAATGTAATTTGTAAAAGAAAAAAATTGTTATTGTGGGTTATTCTTGTGATATAGACATATGCCATCGCGTATTTTTGTAGATCTATAAAAGAGAAACAATCCCGCCATATATTGTATTTTTATAACTCAAAAGGTTTTGGCAGTGTTTTCGATTAAAGCTCCCGATAGGCTTAATTCTTTCCGACATGTTGAAGTATAATCGTCGTATTTCATTCAATCTACACAAAACCTTAACTTATTTATTAAAAAAACCCGCATCAAAATCCATTGCGGAGTTTTTAAGATCTAAGCATACATAGGGACAGACAGACAGGGAAGCAACTTTCTTTTATACTATGTAGTGATGATAGTGAAGAATCCATTTTAAAGCGAAAATTAATGCTTGAAACGAGTAACTGTGATAGTGATACTCTAGTGATTCCTAAAAAAGCTAAAATTACCAGTCTTACAAAAGTATAAGCTTTCAATAAGTTTTCACTGAGAGGATTTTTTCAGTAATGAATCTGAAGTGGCGAGAAGAAAGAAATATAGCGTCAATAATTTTAATTAGAAACGAATTGTTTATTTATTTCAATTTAAATGTTGATTGTTAAACAAGCTTTGAAACATTTAAAAATAGTAAAAAATTGTTAGCTTTTGCTAAAAGCACACAAAATATGTTTTTAAGGTAATAAAAATATAAAATTTGAAAAATATTTTATTTTTATTTTCAAATACTTTTTTTTCCCTATTTTTTACAATTTTATACTTTTTTTTCGTCAATAAAAGTTGGCAACCCTAGTCCTCATAGACACTAACTGACAGACAGGCGGACAACGAAGTGATACTTGTTCCGTTTTTCCTTCCTTACGGAATACCTACTTATAAAAAGGGCAGTCAATTAGACAGAATCAAATAATTAAAAGGCCAAGTTACACGCTGAAATCTTTGACTTGCGCTTTGAGCTTTTACGACTTTTCTTGAACTTGTTAGCAATGTGACACTCTGCAGACCTTTTGAAACATGAGAGGGTAGCAGAACATTATTAGTTAAAGCGCATCCTCCATTATTATTATTATTTATGCCTGCAGCGGTTTAATTGCTGTGTTCTTGTCCCTCCTCGTTGTTATGACGGTTTATAGATAGCTTCTAATTAGAGAAGTAGCAATTAAATTATTATTTACCTTTATGTGGCTTATTACTTTCATTTATTTTCTCCCAGTCTTTTTGTATCTATCTCTTTCAATAAACACTGACATTTACTTTTGTTGTACCTACTATTCTACTATTTCTGGATTTGACTCACTGAAGACCGAATAAACAAAAGTAGCTGGTTTACAATATTTCGTTTAATATTCAGCTTTCAACCGAAATCTAGTGCAAAGTTTCCTCAACTACGTATTGGAGGGGAACATAACGATAAACTACATTATGGAATCGCCAACGGGCGACCGACAATGAGCTGCCCCGTAGCCTATTCATTTGTAAGCCACACTACGTCAACAGATGGCGCTGTCTCTTTAAACTCCCTTTTGAGCGATAGCTAATAAATTTAAAACACGTTTTAGCTCGTTTTAAGCAAGTTATTGATTAATTTAAGAAGTAGCCACTCTTCGTCTCACGAATCTTGATACTTAAATATTTTCTATTGCTGTTTCTTTTAATAATCAATTTCAGGGTTTGTTTAGTGGTTAAGAAAAGCCCTTTCATTATAATATTTTATGTAAACCACGATCGGCATTAACCTTAAGTGTTTAGGTACATAACTACATTATTTACAAGTAGGAACAAATGTCCGCGAGATAACGAGGGGTAACACAATTTATTCAATTTTGCAAACACTGTTGGAGTATCCTACATTCGTATACTATCTGTAAAAGTGTTACACGGACCTACACACATTGCGAGTTTCGTACCCTCATGTTACAATGAAATATATCTGCTCTAGTTCTCACACATACCTACTCACGTTGGGGGTCCACACAGCTGCAGGGTAAAAACGGCCATTTGCAACACAGACGGATGAGTGCAACTTATTCTACGTTTCCGCTATGTCATGTGTGTAGTTTAATCTACGTTATGTGAGCATATAAACTGGCATTAGAACCTATGCCTATTGAAATCAATATTACAAACGGACCTGTTTGTTTTTAACTTAGTCCTTTGTGTCAAGTTATGCTGAGCGTAGGTAGGTACCTACTCAGTTTAAGTAAGTGGTAAACTGGTAACTAACGAACGTAATGAAGAAACACATCACCACATGCTGTTGGTTATTTTCAATTATTTGTAACGAGCAACTTCCTTTGACCAGTTACACCATGTGAGAGTTGGAAGTCTCTACCTAATTGGATACATTATATGGATCCGAATCCCTGGTCTAGAAAGCTTAAATGTTTTCGAGTTGGAGCTAGAAAGACACACAGTGAAAATGAAGGTGAAAACTGCTAAGTTGTTAATAAGTAGGTATGATCCGAGATAGTATTCGCCTTAGAGTAATTAGGTATTCGCATTCATTTTCGGCAGTGTTTCTATAAACTTGTAAAGCTTATTCCCCCAAATTCCTTATATAGCAACAATAACTTATATATTTTAACAACAATATATTATGTTTTGTATCAATCGAGAATCGAGAGTAGGTACGTAAACAAAGAGTATATAATAATCTATAGGTACGTAAATATGGGAAATGAGATGAGGAGAAACGCGAGAGGGAGCGCGGAGCATAGAGGTTGGGATGACGCCGGGTCCGGGCGGGGGGCCCGGGAACGATTCATTGATCCGAACCGATCTCGGCACTGCGACAGGGACAACAAAGGGAGGGTCCGCTGCCATGCAGTTTCTCTCTCACTCCATTCAGTGTAGTTTATCGCACATCATCATGACTGGTATAATACAAAAGGAAATTTATTTTGGGAGATTAAAATAGGAATCAATTATTAATTTATGTTTCACTTGGAATTTATTCTTGACCTTGATGCTATAGTAGACACGACATTTATTTTGAGAAATTTCTTAGTAAACAACATAGGTACACGGGCTACAGTGAGAGTTAAAACTGAAAATGAAAGAAAACATTGAAAATAACAATAGGTCTATTTTTATAGTAAATTACCTGCTCAATACTACACTAAAATGTTACTAAGAGTTGTATATTTGTGTTACAGAAAAGTTAAAAACCATCTGTAATTTTGTACAAAAGGAACAGCAATATAACTCGTCGCGCTTCAAATGACGAATCAAACCGACTCGTTCTCTATCCTTGTCTTTCTCACAGTGATCCGCACGGGCGAGGCGACTTGCTGAGTGGCCACGCGTGCTCGTAGCCGTCCGTTGTTGCACATCGACATTAACCGCTTTCAGTGTTAGAGCGCGTTCCTCCGCGCTATACTCACATAACCTCAAAGTTAAACAACCCTGATTATTTTAGTACTATTCATTGTAATACCATTAAATACTCATGATTACCTCGAATTTATAAGTTAGTGTTGTGGAAGTTACGCCCAACCAGAGGGCGTACGTGGTGTGTATTTTTGTGCAACACAAAGTAAATACAAACGGCAAGCTGTGGGGATCAGGGGCCTTTTTTTTGCCGCCGCAGGGGATGTACTATCCTGTGAGTATACACTCCAATATCTCTAGCGTTAAATAATATTTATAGAGGAGCGTAGATAATAATTTGTTTTTCGAGCCTGGGACGTAATAAAGATAACCCTGGTGTCAGACTAAACGGAGCACAATGTTATGGCACTTATGGCGCATGGCGTTACATACCTACTTTACAGTTTCACGGGCTTAGAAAGATCATAACTGTTAATTGCTGCTCATTGTTATTGTCATATGATAATTTTAATTAGTGATAAAACCATATTATGCCTTAGGGCTCAATTAGCGAACACAACCATTTAAGCTGTTTGTTGCCTACATTTAATGTTAATATGTAGGTAATTAATAACAAACAATTTCCTATCGAAAATACGGATCATTGAATCATTTTTTTGCGTCCATTGTTATGAGATTGAAGTTGAATGAATTCATTGAAATTCAATGTTAGTTGTCTTTTTCTGCTACACTAAAATGACGTAAGATAAAAAGAGACGTTTTCATTTACTCACACATTATAGGTATTTTAACATAGCATAGTCAGTAATCGTACTCTTATTTTGTTCTAATTTTGTTTACCAATGTAGGCATTTTTTTTATGTAGTATTTTTTATTCCTAAAAAGAAATGACTAATACTGTTATTTTTAGACAGATATTTTTAATTCCTTTGCATTTAAAATAACATGATATTTACCTTGTTAGATTTAAATCACTACCTAAATGCCTAATTTAAAAAGTACGCTTGTAAACCAATTAATTTACGTATTGCCAAAAAGAGTTGAACAAAAACCATAACGCATTGCAACGATTTTTTGGAATCCAGGATATTGCTAAAAGAATTTAAATTGGAAACCGGACTATCTACTAAGGATTTGGACGCGTTTTATGTATGACGAATATAAAGCTGTATGATTTGAAATGTAAGATCATACCTAAATACCTAAGCACTCTTAGCTTCACTGACTAGGTAGACACACGTCTGAAATTTAACACCTCATTGCTAATTTTTATTCGTGTCTTCATTATATTACACTTAAATGCTGTCTTACGCGTGGTATTTTTATTGGTTACTTTATAGACCAAACTAGATACAACACGCACACATAAACTACATAACTTCAAATTAGGTACCTGATCACAAAATATAATAATAATGGTGAAATTAGGTGGTTTATGCTAATTTATAAAACACAATGTAGGTACCTACCAGCGTCTATGTTTGGTTCGCTGCTATTGATGACGGCGCCACCAAACTGTGTTGTGAAACAAATTTTATTAATAATCCTAACCCACTTTATACATATTTTGAAGTCACCAGCTAGGTACCTACCTTTCGTTTTTCGAAATTCAAAATTATTACTTCATAATAATATATTCAATACTTACCTAATTGGTGATGAAAACCAATACATAAACTCAAAGCACTAATTAAGTAGGTACCTAGACGAACACCTGAAGCTTATTTTGAAGCTGAAGATACTGGAGTAGGTATTTGGTTAAACCATCCGAAGTGTCAATATTATCGAGCGCGTGATTAAATATTTTGTTGGTTCTTTCAATCTCCATTTCAGTAAGATCATTACACACAAAGGCCCACAGCATCTTTCCTAGCACAAATTACTTTGGTTGTCATTGTATTCCGTCTTTGATGCAACACTAAATAAGAACATAGTTACAAAGGGCGGATATTACTAAAAATGAGATGTCAGACGCTTAAAAAATTGCAGTTTAATAAAAAGAAGCGTTTTGCCTGCTCCCTTCATTCTGAATATTTGGAACGAGCCGCCATTGCCAGCGACGGTAGGGGAGATTACAGGAACCCGTTCATGGCTCAAGGTGAACGCGAAACTCCACCAGTAATAAATAAGGACAAATTATTCGGCCGGCCTTTTGTTCACATCTCCCTGTTCATGGATGTATTAACTTCACGACTTTGGGTCGACTACCTGCCAGTAAACATTGAAACATCGAACACGCAGGTAGCAGCCAGCTAAACCTCGTTCCAAATCGAAGCTTGCCTTTTTTGTACGTACTGGCAGATTATTATTATTATGAACTGCTTTTAACTATTGAATGGTATCGATAAATAACCTAGGGGACAATCCAAACAATAATCCCGTGTGCATAAAAGAACAAGAACACCGGGTTTCTATGTTGATAATAATGGTCCAGATAATAGCATCCGCGAGTACGATAGTGTGTTGTGATAGGGTATTGGATATTGCACATCTACCTGCAGTATTTGATTACTTACCTGCTCGATAAAGCTTCGGAACCGCGGAACTATGAGACTGACACAAAACTGTTTTACGCCGTGCTCATATTGATTTTCTACAAAATTACACTACTCAACTAAATCGAAATACCTAGTTATGATAGCTTCGCTAAAGTAAATACATGAACCTTTTTATCCCCAAGACTGTTACAATACGATACGTACAATCTCTCTTTTGAATAAAGTAAGACATACATATCTTGTACAATTATAAAAATCTAATGACGCGAGTTAATTTGGCAAAGACTCGAAAATGGCTCGACTAACTTACTAAAGTGTCTAAAATACATTAGGTATATACATATACCTTCTCTATAAACCTTACGAAAAATTTTTCGCCCCAACGTAAAAACCTAAAAACTATCTTGCTTTATGGGAGCGAAGCATGGAGGGTTATCAAGGACATCACGCGTCAGATCGAGGTCTTCATCAAACGCAGCCTCCGTATTTTCTGCATAAAAAACAACCAACGAATACTGGAAGTTTTTCATGACATAACTACCGATCGAACAGCAGATCGCTTGTCGCAATTGGTCTTTGATTGCGAAGGGATCCAAGACAAGGTTTAGATTGGGATTATACCCACAGGGGAAGCAGAAACTTGGTCGTCCAAAGCATACTTGGAAGCATTCGGGGGCGGTGGAGTTGATGAAAATCGAGTTAACGTTGATCGAGGTGAAGCGCATAGCCCAAAACAGAACACAATGGCGGAGGCGGAGCACTGTAGACGCCATCTGCCCTACTGAAGGACTCATTATTACTCATTAGTCAGGTTAAGACACTTTGCAAACCTAAAAGTCGTGAAAGAAATACATACCACTTTTCGTGACTGTGTGTTGATAAAATACTTTCAGGTTTCACTAATTTCGTTACCGGGCAGACGGTTCTAATGGCAGATCTGTCGGTGTTCGGAATCCCTGAAAGTTTCAAATTGATTTAAATGTTCGAAACATAGTCAGCCAGAGTCGCCCTTGTTGGATCCGTTAATGACTTACTTATTTCGCGCGTTTGTAACTCCCATCGAGATTACGGAAATTTACTTAGCTATCCCTTTTAGAGATAAACTTTTCAATTAGTTATTGTATCATTATAAGTTACGGCTTAACTTTTTAGGAAACGTTTACGTTAGGAAACCGTTGCCTAACCGCGACCCGGAAACTTGATAAAATTTTAGACATTTTAAATCTATATTTGCCGAATGTTTTCGTAAATAATGCAAGTGACTGCTGGAATATGTAACTTGCAAAGGTTTTAATTTATTCAGAAAACTTAACTGTACAGTTATTACAAGTTAAAGTGAAGGAAACTTGCATTTGTGCGCTCTGACGTGAGAGTAAGCACTTAGGTTTCCGTCCTACATCTTGCTTCGGATGACGGCTTGCTTTCTGCTATTTAAATCTTTACGCGTCAAGAAAATGTGTACCGCTTTTCTCTCCGTTAATAACACAGTACACATGAGCACATTACGTATTATTGAATTCGTAAATTGTTCACGCATTTGTCGGGTGTAAATAAAGCTGCCGTACAACTTTCCGAAGTCGTGTAAATGCTAAACGATGTTTGCTTTTAACGACTCGACATAGGCCCTGTTAGTTTTATAGGCCGGAGATTTTGTGGCAGACCTCGATTGCAAAAGCAATTGCGACCAAGCTGAAAGCTGGCAGGCACCGACACTTAACACAAAGTATTGTTATAGATCATCGATATATTTTATCGCTGGCGCTTTGAAGGCTTTGAAACTGCCAAATACATTACTACAGAAATTAAATTTATTAAGATTTTCTAATACCGACCCCCTCTCCCCGTAAATATGCCATAGAAGGCATAGCACCACCGCACATAAGAAGAGAAGTTGCAAGCGCAGTCGAGAAACGCAAACTGAAGTCGGACACCTGACATCCTCTATTTGGTGCCCAACTGCCAACGATGCGGCTTAAAAACTTTTTACCAAAAAATTTAACCGACTTCCAAAAAACACTGCAAAATGAAAAATAACTTTAATTTCAGTAGTCGGTGTCTTTAGTTTTGTTGTGTTGTGTAATCGGTGATCATACATTTAAAAAAAATACGCGTCGACTTGATAACCTCCTCCGTTTTTTCGTGGGTTGAAAAGCAGAGACGGTGTTGTAAAACCTGCAACGTCCGTGCCAGGAAATCCAACCGACACCCGACACAAACTGTAGGAATACACCTATCCCTCTCTTACTCACTACTTACCACGAAGTGAGCATCTTCCTGCAGGATCTGACCTCCCGTGAATCCCTGAAACCGACCTCGTACACAGGTAGGAAGATGCAATAACAACCTCGTCAAGTGCATCGGCGAGGTGTGTATGTGGAATGCTGCAGTGCAAAATATGCCCAGCAGTTTGCAGCCAAAGAGATCTCTGCGCCGCCACCGATGATGAACATAGTGGCGAAGTTCTGGGCTAACAAAATATAACATTGCCGTGCCATCGACACGAAGAAGAAGAATAAAGATTTTGAAATTTCTTCCAATATACCGAAATAGGTTTTGGTAAAAGGTGTAGACTGTCAGCATTGAGCTATACGAGATGTAATACTGGCGGAAACTTTCTTCTACATGACTGTATCCTCGCTGGTATTTGCTGGAGAAATACCTATCTCTCTTAATATGAACATAACTATCGAATTTTGTAAGCCATGCTAGTTTGGATAATGTAGCATATATATACTTAAATGTTGAATAACATCTTTTTACGATAGGAAATTATGTGAAAAAAAGAAATACTGAAAAAAGAAAAACTGTTGGGTTTTTGGGGATAATATTGCTCCAATACACAAGCTCGCTCCCAAGTGAGGCAAGACATCGAAGGGATCAATATCGTGCAAACGTACATGCAAACGTAACTGCTTTTATTTATTTTGAGAAAGATATACGCACTATTTTGTTTCGTCCTCTGCCTGTACAAAGCGCGCTTATTATAATAATATACGTCGTGTAACAGATTAAGCGCAATACCTCAGACAGATATTAAATTATAAGTCTAAAACAACATCCGTAACTAAATAAATTGAAACCAAACCTAGGCATTTTTTATAAAATAGTTAATCCTTACTAAACGCAAAACGTATGTGCGCCATACAATATCCTTATGCAGACGCATGCACTCATGCAATGTTAGCGGCCGACGCGACACGCACACAATTTCCTTGAATTAAGGATTGTATTAATTTGTCATGATACTGTGTTTCCATTTTAAGTTAAATGAAAGATTTTTCCATCAAAATTTAGCACCTATTTTTTAAGACGGAAATCGCCTCAGAAGCCGATTCTGAACGAACTACTATCAGGAATTGCGTTTATTCTGTTACACGTTGTATACAGGGTTATTGGAAATATGTCCCGATCCTGTTAAGGGCGTGTAGATGAGGTCATTAACTAACAAAAAAAATGTTCCGCCGTCAAAATAGATTAGTGATTTTTAGGAGAAAATAAATATTTATTTCATATGACGTTGCAAAAATCATAAAAATAAAATAAGTATTGGATATCTTTTTTCAAAAGTACGGAGGTTTTTAATTGTTTTATGTTTTTTATTATGCGCAACTTAATTCTTTAGTTATTTAATAAATAAGAATGCTAAAACGTGTTTTCTTTTTTTTTATAAATTTTTAAAAGAGATAAAGTCCTATTTTATTTTAATATTAATTTTTTTTTTCTCGATAATGGTATGCTTCAGGCCTAAAAACTTAGGGTTGATTTGTTAGTTAATGACCTCATCTTGCCCTTAACAGTATCGGGACGTATTTCCAATAACCCTATATGTATATTCTTATTGTACTATACATGTTTGTAAGATGAATATTTAAAATATATGCTAAAGACGCAATAAATATCTAGTAAATTTAAAGTATTCAAAATGAATAAATTAATATTTATAAACTCCCAAAACATACGTGTAATTCTTAAATGTCTTCTAAACCGGAAGGTTTGATCGTGCTTTGTATCAATTACCTCATACGTCTCGTCTGGATGTAATTTCGGTAAATTGATGGGTTTGTATCCGTTTTACTTACACGCATTTTATTGTATTCAGAGCACCATAATACCGTCTCGCCGAAACCGAAATAATATTAAATTACGATACGATGAAAGATGTTTCATTTTGGGCTACCAATATGTACACCACATCGATAAATAGAAAAAATAACAGGGAATATCATAACAATATTCAATAAATTATTTGGTGACGGGTATAGCTGTGATAAATTATTATTTGGAAAGGTTTTTATTATGATAACCCTTGTTTTAGGGCAGCCATGACAGTCGTGTTTGACATGACGTTTGACAGATTTAAGTTTCGTGACGTCTCATGTCTTTCTGTGAGTCGTAGGGATAAGCAAGTGAAAAATTATGTCGGGAAATAACGAATTCATATTTTAACGTTTGTCGATTCTTATCGAGAAAAAATATGATGTATCGATATTTTTCGTATAGTAAAGCACGTAGGTAAAATTGACTATTTTGGTAGTACTTATTTGGTAGTTTTTGGCACTAGGCGATCTCCTGACCAAAAAAAACTAATCTGAAGGTATTATGCATATTCTTATGGCGCAAACGTGCTGACGATCTGGTGATCAATGTTTGAACTACTCCCCGGATATGACAAGATTAGTGTAAAGGCCTGTGCACACCACGTTTTTTAAAGGCGCCGTTGACGCGCGTTTCTAAAACGCGCGTCGACGGCGCGCTTTTATCCTACAGAGCAGTTTGTTGTCGTTTGTATCGATTAAGCCTGCGCCGAGTAAAATAACTCAAAACGGTCTTCACAACTAAAGGAATATAACCTATAATAGTACTTTAATTACCATATAAAAATATGTAATGAACACTAGAATAAATGTGTTAGCAAACATAGTTGGCAAAATTTAAAAATATTTTATAGTTTATTAAACAAAAATACATAAAGTTGGACAAAAATCCTTACAAAACATGCTCGTGCGTCGCTGAATTTTGATAGTAAACTGTTGAATTTTTTCATAAACTTCAATTCATATTATTCTCTAATTATTATACTATCATTTACACCTTTAACATTTCAAAAATGTCGCTTGGTTGTTTTAATTTTAATTTTTTCTTCTAATTTGCGCGCTATTTTGAACCATACGCAACGTACACCGGTCGAAAATTCAGTCGTCCACGGGAGCTCAGAGAGGGGTCACGTCTCATCGTGGAGCGTTTCGCCGGTAACGATAATTCGCGATCTATTGTGTACGTATGTATTGCAGCAATCCGTTGAATACCATAAGTTATATTTTTTGTTTTTTGAGTACGATTTATTATGCATACCCAACAATTACTTTTTATTGTTCAATATATATTTCTTTAACATTTTTTTTCAATATTTGTTTTATTATGGGAAAATGTAAATAAAATATTATTAGAAGAAAGTTGGCGCAAATTTTCGAAAAAAAAAGCCATTCTCATAAAAAGTACGTATTTCTATTTTGTAATGTTATTACCTATTGCTTTTTAACCGACTCCAAAAAAAAGGAGACGGTTCTCAGTTCGTCTTAAACTTTTTTTTATGTATGTTACCTCATAACTCGAAGACGGCTGGACCGATTTGGAATTTTTTTTTCGTTTGAAAGGATATACTTTCTAGTTGGTTCCATTGTTATGAAATCAAGATCTGATGATGGGATCCTGGAGAAAGCGAGGGAACTCTTTAAATATTATGGGCACACCTATAGCGTTTTGGGTATTTCTAATAGTACCTTGTGCAGTTGCTCCCGAAAAGCACCATTTGAGGAAGTGAAAGTTATGATGAAGACTTTTTTCAAACATTCGATATGGGTATCGTGTAATGGGTTTTTGGGGGTGGTGATTGCAAATCTGGAATTTATTTTTAAATTCAAGATGGCGTATGCAACTTTTTCTCACAAATTCGATATGGGTACAGTGTAATGGGTTTTTGGGGGTGGTGATTGCAAATCTGACATTCATTTTAAAATCCAAGATGGCGGATGCAACTTTTTCTCAAACATTCGATATGGGTATCGTGTAATGGGTTTTTGGGGGTGGTGATTGCAAATCTGGCATTCATTTTAAAATCCAAGATGGCGGATGCAACTTTTTCTCAAACATTCGATATAGGTATCGTGTAATGGGTTTTTGGGGGTGGTGATTGCAAATCTGGCATTCATTTTAAAATCCAAGATGGCGGATGCAACTTTTTCTCAAACATTCGATATGGGTATCGTGTAATGGGTTTTTGGGGGTGGTGATTGCAAATCTGGCATTCATTTTAAAATCCAAGATGGCGGATGCAACTTTTTCTCAAACATTTGATATGGGTACCGTGTAATGGGTTTTTGGGGGTGGTGATTGCAAATCTGGCATTCATTTTAAAATCCAAAATGGCGGATGCAACTTTTTCTCACACATTCGATATGGGTATCGTGTAATGGGTTTTTGGGGGTGGTGATTGCAAATCTGGCTTTCATTTTGAAATCCAATTTAAAACACACGATATCCATATTGACAGTTGGAGAAAAAGTTGCATCCTTGGTGGATGCAACTTTTTCTCCAACATTCAATATGGATATCGTGTGTGTCTACTAAGTTAAATACACTGCTAACCTTCAAGGGTTTATTGCTAAGTATAATTAACAAAGTAACGTAAGGGCTAAAATTATCGCTAAATGATGAAAATGAGTGCACCCGGTTGCTGTTCGAAATACACTAAGCTCGCGGCGAACTTAGTTCGACCGCATTATATCGCTTGCTCAGCAAACGTGGTCGATTGCAAAATATTGCATCAAACATCGTGTAATAGGTTTTTGGGCATACTGATTGCAATCCTGACATTCATTTTAGAATTTACGACGAAAGTTCATTGGCTACTTTGTTAGCTTACAATTTACACTGGGTTATTGGCAATTTAACTGATCCTAGGTTAAGTGACTATTCAGTATTATCTAGGGTATCTAATAATACTGAAATTAATTGTTTAAACCCTTAGATGTGACAAAGGAGAGTTATAATAACACAATTTTACTATATCATCAGAATATAAATCGTTTCTCCGGCAAAATATTAGATGAGGAAATGTTAATAGATAAATATGATATAGATATCTTATGTTTTTGTGAAACCTGGCTAAAATCAGATAGAATGTTGTTTAAAATTAATATTTTTCTGTTACTAGTGCATACAACAGGTCCTCAGTAGAAGGTGGTACTTTAATATTACGTAGTAATTCTCTTAGATATAAGGAACAAAAATATATCACCGCTTGCTCTGTTGATTGCTTGTGTGAGGTAACATGTACAGAAGTTGAAGGCCAAACTTTCTTAAGTGTTTATAGACCACCAGCATCAAACTTGTCATCATTCTTAATGATAATGGGAGAAATTTTAAGTACCTAAGCTTATAAGAGATAATAAATTAGTTTTCGTTTGTGGTCACCTAAATATTGATTTGTTAGTAAATTCACCTGAACACTGCAAGCTTACTTCATTGTTTGGTTCATTTAACTTAAAATGCACATACAAGGAAGCAACAAGAATAACAGCAACATCAGCTCAATGCATAGATAATATTTATACTAATTGTGCCATAAAGTACTCGTCTCAAATTAGTGGAGTTAGGTCTGACCATACAGGTCAACTAGTATCCTTTTAGTTGGTTAAAAAGCGGCAATTAAATAAGACTATTAAGTTTAGGCCACTAACTAAAAAGAAATTAATGTTTTTAATGATAACATGTTAAATAATCTTTCAATGGCCAATTTTGACTCCCATGACCCCAATGAAAATTACAGGATATTATTTTCTTCACTATGTCACGAATTTAGTAAGGCATGTCCAGTTAAAAAATTTCAAATGCGTAATAAATCTAAACTTAATGAATGGGCCACTGCTGGAATAAGAATAAGCTGAGACAATTTATACAACTTATACCATGAAAAATCATTGACTTTCGATGAAGCCTTCCATAATTATGTAAGAAACTACTCAAAGATATTTAAAAGAGTATGCGCCCTAAGCTAAATCTAAATCAGAAAGTAATAAAATTAGCATTTCTAACAATAAAATAAAAACTGTGTTGAAGGTGATAAACAAAGAAACTGGAATCACAAACCAACAGGGTTAGAATGATTTGACTTTGAACATCGATGATCAGGTCATCTCAGATAAGTCAAAAGTGGCTGAGAAGTTGGAAAATTACTTTACCAATATTCCAGTAGAGGTTACTAAATCTCTACATTCTTCGCTATTATTAGCAGAATCTTTTTAAAGGAAAACTTCAATAAGGATATACCAAGATTTTCATTTAAGCCCATTTCTATTGATGTAATTAAAAAGCATTCCAAAGTCTTAAAATAACAAACACTGATGACTTATGGAGTGCATCTGTTAGGGTTCTTGGTAATATTATTGACTCAATTGCTGCTATCCTAACAGGCACATTTAATTAATGTATAGACAGCGGTAATTTTCCCGATATAATGAAACATAGTAAAGTAGTACTAATTTTTAAGTCGGGTTGTAAGAGTGATCCCTCTAACTATAGACCGATATATGTGCTTCCAGCATTAAGCAAAATATACGAAAAAATCATGCTGGACCAGATGCTATCATATTTTAACTCAAATGGAATTCTGCATAGTCGGCAGTTTGGTTTCACGAAAGGTAGGTCAACAACAGACGCAGGAGTAGCGCTCATCCGTCACATTCTGGAATCTTGGGAGAAATCTCAGGATGAATTGGCATATTTTGTGACCTCTCCAAAGCTTTTGATTGCGTTGACCACAAAACACTGATCTGTAAATTACACCATTACGGAGTTCGTGGATTCGTGTTCTGCTGACCTTGTTCTTTCATATTTATCAAACAGGCAACAAAAAGTTATTGTTAATGGAGCGACATCTGCAGGATCCCTAGCCAAGATGAGTGCTCCGCAAGGTTCAATTCTTGGCCCTTTCCTTTTTATAGTGTATATCAATGACATACATGATGACCAACTTATCGGATATTTTTTATTTGTAATTCCATTGTGCTGTATTAATTGGTCTATACGACAGTATAGACCAAAGTTTTAAATATAATTAAGCATATCTTAGAACTGGAAACATATCTTACAACTATATAATAATATAGGTTATCCATCAGAATTCAGACAGGCTTTAATTTATAATCATATTGTGGGAAGTACTAATTTCACACGGGTTCCCGTTAGTATATGCTTAAACTAGACTTATGGTCTCATGGTGCGTGGTGCGCTGGTTTCACGCTACTGGCATGATTGCTCTATGTTATCTCTTAAAAAATAGCAGTAGAGATACCTACTACTGTTTCTTGTGATTTTTTTTTTGGCTCGCGTTTGAATTTTAAGAAAAAAATTAATTCAAACTCAAAATGTTTTATTTCACATAGGCCTACATGGGCACTTATAAAACGTCAGCAGTTTGGCGCAGGGCACGGTTCGAAATTGGTCGTTTTCTATGGAGAAGATCCGGCAAGAAACTCCACAGTTACTCTTTTAAAATATCATTCTTACAATGTATCTATAATACAGGTTAATTAGGTATGAGAGGACATTAAAGCCTGTCTGAATTCTGATGGATAACCTATATTATTGTATAGTTGTAAGATATGTTTCCAGTTTTAAGATATGCTTAATTATATTGAAAACTTTTGTCAGTACAAGATATTTTCTAAATTTAAACCCACGACCTACGTCATTTAAATTTAAAAGTCAATTATCTGAAATTAAGTATTTCAAATGGCGAGAGACTTTGTTAAACATAAAAAACACAGTGATACGACGTCAATGTGGAGCTATTTTTTAGTTGCGAAGGATAGGAATAGTGCCAAATGTAACCGATGCTCAGCCATTCTCAAGACTTTGGATGGATCGACTAAGGGATTACATACACATTTGTCATCAAAACATAACATCAAGCTTATATCAGCTTCAACAAGTCTAGATTCTGATAATCTGAACACAGCACCGCCGCCAGCCAAGCGAAAGTTAAATGATTATTTTACTAAAAGTGCCGACGATAGCCTCGATGATGTTTTGGCAAGAATGATTGCATTAGATGGATTTCCATTCAGTATATTCATAACTTCAGATGATTCGAGAAAATTTGTCTTTGCAAAATACACGGATTTACCAAAGTCAGCCGTCACCATTCAAAAACGTGTCATGAATTACAGTGAAAAAATCAGAAAGCAAGTAACTGCAGAATTGAAACATTTGAAAAGTGCAGGTGAAAGATTTAGTCTTTCTTTCGACAAGTGGACTTCAACATCCAATAAACCATACATGGCTGTCAACGTTCATTCATATAAAAAAATTTGGAATTTAGGACTTGTTCCTATTTATGGAAGTATGAAAGTATGGCTGAAAATTGTCTTCGTATATTGAAAGTGCGTCTAAGTATATTTGATATTTCCCTGGATATTGGCTTTATGAAAAACATAATTATTTGCAAGATAGCTCTACCTCAGATGATACTATAAATGAACCACCTATGGCTGTTGATCATATGGACGACATCCATGATGATGAACATTTAGAAGACTTAGACATTCCAGAATCAGACTTAATCTTAATGTCACAAAATGACCTTGCGCTATAACACATACCAGAGTTAACACAAGATGAAAACATTAATGAGCTGATAAAGAAAATCCGCAAAGTTGTAGAGTGTATTTCAAAAGATTACCATTGAAAAATGAAACAGTACTTCAAAATTAAATGAAAATTGAACATGGAAAAGAGCTGTCACTTCTTTTGGACTGTAAAACCAGGTGGAATAGTCTTTTAACAATGCTGGAGCGATTTTATCTTTTAAAAACCTTCATTCAAAAAGCTCTTATAGATCTCCATCATCGAATTCGTTTGGAAGAAGTTGATTTTGAATTGGTAAATAAGATTGTTGATGTGCTGACCCCAATTAAATTGACAGTAGAAGCAATCTGTCGGCGAGATGCTAATTTATGCACAGCTGATTCCGCTTTGAAATTTCTTATAAAACAGCTATCTAGCATAATCATTTTTTGGCAAGTGCTGACACTTGCCAAAAAATGAAAACATCCTTAGTGGAACGTATGAAGCAACGACGAAGTGATGATTTGACTGGTGTGTTGAATTAATTACAAAATCCATGAAAAGATGATGAAAATCAGTTATTATCGGATTTGGAATGGCATGACTTATTTCCAGTTTCTACACAGGCTTTAGTTTGGAAGCAAATAAAGTGTATTGTTAAAAAACTTAAAAGTCGAGATGACACGGAAGAAGAAGAAGGAAGATCAGGATCACAAACAGATGATGAGTTAAGGCCACAAACCTCCCAATCCCAACCCCAATTGACACTAAAGGAAAAGTTATAGCTGGCCCCATATCGTGAAGTACAAATACAAAATTAATCGGGGTTGGCAAAATATAGTATTAGACGTGAAATAAGCCTGTTTGAAAATGGAGGAATTAGTGGATATCACTTAGAAACAGCATATAAGTATTTATTGTCTATTCCTCCAACCAGTGTAAAACCTAAACGAGCGTTTTCAGCTGCTGTTTATGTTGGTAATAAACGAAGCAGGCTTGGAAGCCAAACCTTGGATGCATTGATATTTCTACGATTGTATTTTCAAAATTCGAAATAAGTTTTATTGTCTTTTTATTTCTTACAAAGTATAGTATCTTTTTGTCATTTTTTCTTTTCTTACTATACTGTGATATGTGTAGTGTACCAAAATTAAAAATATATATTTTAAGAAATTACTCGTTTTTTAGAGTTCAGTTGCCGAATGGCAAAAAACGGAACCCTTATAGTTTCGTCATGTCTGTCCGTCTGTCTGTCTGTCTGTCTGTCTGTCCGTCCGTCCGTATGTCACAGCTATTTTATTCCAAAACTATTAAGACTATACATGTGAAACTTGGTAAGTAGATGAGTATTCTATGAAACGCTGTCCGATATTGAGAAAAAAATTTAAAATCATTTAAAATAAAGGAACATACTACTACCCCATACATAGAACTAAAACTGTTTTTTTTTTTTCATGAAACCTATGCGTGTGTGGTATTTATAGACAGGTCTTTAAAAATGACATGGGGGTTTCTGAAACCACTTTTTCATAAAGTCAATCGTTTAAAAGATATAAGCTTCCAAAGTGGTCAAATGTGTATCCCTTCCTCTAACTTCTATAATAGTCGAGCGAAAAATCTAAAAAAAAATATGTATCTGTAGATCTTAATGTAAACTTTCAACCAAAATAGGTTTGAATGATATCGAGTTAACAGTTTTTGAGATACGGCATATTTTCTAAAACCGCAAATATAACTTTGTAATTCATACAAACACTATGAAAAACAAAGTTATCTAGCGTAGTTGTAAAAAATGTAAATAAGCTAGTTTTAAGAAATTTGTAAGGTTTTTTTCGTCAAATAAATATACATATTATCAGGGATGGGCCGAAATTCGGTTCACATTCGGTTCAACCGAATTTCGGCAGCTTGAACCGAACTTCGGCATCCGGCCGAAATTCGGTTCAGATGCCGAACATTCGGCACAAGAAAAATAATACTTACTTGCACTATTTTGACTAAAATTTTATAGAATTAGAATAGCATTACTGTTATAAAATTATGTCTTTTACTCACTCATGGTCATTTATTTTAGTTACGAACATGGTAAATATAAATCTTAAATTAAATCGGTTCTTCTTATTAGTCTTGATAATCTCTGCCTAATTAATTTGACATAATAATTAGACATACTATTACAAAAATTAAATAAACTTATAATTCTTCTAACAAACATCTGGATTACAATTCGTAAATTGAATTAAAAAATCACGTTTTTGATTCACAAACTAAACATTCATTAACTAAAGGGTTATTTTTCAAATTAACAAACTTTTCTCATCTATCTACTCACTCATATTTAAAATTTACTAGAGGCAGGCTATGGTGCAAAAACACCAAAAACTCAGCCTTAGCTGGCAGAAGTTTGTTACGTTTTTTTTTCGTATACGTTTCCTGCCTCCGATAAAAGTTGCTCAGAACATACAGAGCTTCCAGGAGACGATAAATATATTCGAGATTGAAGTAAATGCGTAAACAAGTCACGACGTGTCACTCTCGAGAAAGCGGGCGAAATTGAACCGAAATTCGGCCGAACTTCGGCCGAACATTTCATTTTCACCGAATGTTCGGCCGAAGTTCGGATTCGGTTCAAACCACATTCGGCCCATCTCTACATATTATATTATATTATTATAGTTACACACGGAACCCTTCATGCGCGAGTCTGACTCGCACTTGGCCAATTTTTTACATTTGAGACCAATTAGAAACCACATAGTCTAATCCGGGGATAGCCCCAGGGTCCCAGGATTCAGCATCAAGAATCACGTAATCCCGGGATTGAAAAACATGCTCGGGATTGTATTCTCTAGTTGCAACTAAGAAAGGATTTCTATCGAAATTCTATTTTAGTTGCCACATGTGTCGAAAAAAATATAATTAATAAATTGTAAAGAACCAGATAGATAGCCCTACAGACCTCAATCTGAACGATAATTCTGTAAGCAGTTTTATGTCGATAGGAGCCGGGTTTTCTGGTTTAGAACAAGTTTCAGCTTCCTTTGACATTCCCTCTATGTCCGACAAATTATACGCCAAGTGCCATAACAAGGTCTGTCTACTACGGGAATTAGCCAAAGAAAAATTGGCCAAGTGCGAGTCAGACTTGCCCATGAAGGGTTCCGTAGTAACTATAATAATATAATATGTATAACTACTACAACTACTAGTCTGTCTGTCTGTCCATCCGTCCGTCCGTATGTTACAGCCATTTTATTCCGAAATTATTAGGACTATACATATAAAACTTGGTAGATTGATGTATTCTGTGAACCACTTTCCGATTTTAAGAAAAAATTAAAATATATTTAAATTAAATTAAAAAATATTTTCAGAGTTAGTTCCATGTATGGGGAAAATACATGGAACTAAAACTGAAAATATTTTTTTTTCATGAAACCTATGCATATGTGGTATCTATATACAGGTCTTTAAAATGAGATTGAGGTTTCTAAAACCACTTTTTCATAAAATTAATCGTTTAAAAGATATACGCTTCCAAAGTGGTAAAATATGTGCCCCCCTCTAATTTCTATAATAATGGAGGGAAAAATATAAATATATATATACAACATGTAACGGAAACCCCATATCTAACCAAAAGGGCTGAAGACAACATTTGGTATGGAGTCTCTATGCACAGTTTCAGCACAAAATAACTGACTTAAAGAATTGATATCAAATTATTGGTTTCACATATTTTTTGAATACCAATCATAACAAACGTGTCACAGCACTACAAGGGTCAATAACTTTCCACGTCACTTGCCAATAACACGATAATTCTTTTCGTTCTTCTTAATTTGAAAAATTCGGTCTCTGGTATCAGTGTACTGGAATTTGTAATAAGTTCTACACTTGTAGACTTAGTATTACAAAACCCTTGCCATATCGTTTGTTATCATCCAAAGAAGCCATGCACTTGGTATGTATATACCCTTTAATATACACGTTGTATATATATATATATCTATAGATCTTAATGTAAACTTTCAATCAAATATGTTTTAAAGAGATCGAGTCAGCAGTTTTTGAGGTACAGCATATTTTCTAAAACCGCAAATATAACTTTGTAATTCATACAAATACTATGAAAAACAAAGTTATTTGGCGTAGTTGCAAAAAATGTAAATAAGCTAGTTTTAAGAAATTTGTAAGTTTTAGTTTTTTGTCAAGTAAATATACATATTATATTATATTATTATAGTTACTACGGAACCCTTCATGGGCGAGTCTGACTCGCACTTGGCCAATTTTTGTAAAATGTTATAATAAGCAATATAACATTAGATTTATAGATTTCTTTTATTTTTTTTTACTTTTAAATTAAGTTACACTTGATACATATATTGTTATGAAATAAATTACGCTTATATTTTCTGCGAAGTAAGTTCGCTAGACAGCATTAATGAAAAAATGTTTTTTTGGTATGGCCCCACGTATATATAATAAAGTACCGAATGTTATTAAAAATATGACAGTACATCAGAATTTAAACGAGCACTAAATGAAATTTTAATAAAGAAAACTCATTTCAGTCTGGTTTTATTATGACATTACATAATTATATTTTTTTTTATTTCATACTGGTTTTATTATTCAAATAAGTACTGCATACCGATCTACCCTAACTTGCTACTTACCCAGTTTCGAAGCGTCAATAGCCTAATGGATAAGGTGTCGGATAAGGTGATCGAGAGGTCGCAGGTTCGAACCCCACCCATTACACTATTGACGTGAACCCACTCCAGACACAAGCATATTTAGCTTAGTTGGAGGGGTTAACAAGATTGCTAGTAATGTGAAATGTACCCACATTGCTAGTATTCTTTAAAAAAAAATCTGAGGAGTTTAATATATAAAATCAAAGTTATTGCAATAAGCAATAGGATGAATAGTGAGGAACGGATAATGCATTACTACAGTAAAAACAAACGTTATTTTTTATATAATAGGTATAATTTATTAAATTTATTTTTGTGATTTATTTACGTACCTACTTGCATCATTTAGATCCATCCAGCCGTTTGAGCGTGAAGAAGTAACAAACATGCAAACAGACACATTCATTCACAAACTTTCGCCTTTATAATATTAGTGTGATAAATAAAACCATCTAAATAATTAATATTCGTTTTTCAAGTTTATTCAACATAACGACAAAAAATTAAAAAAAGCAAAGTTAGCAAACTTCGTCGTGCAACGGCAAGCGGGCCTCGAGCGAACTTGTCATTGTGTGTGTGACAACGCACACGACTAGCCCGCTGCAGTAAATACCTATTTTCCGCGCGTCTCGTAGGCTCGACACCCTCTTAAAACGCGCGGCACCGGCGCACAGTGTATTATTTGACCTTAGTTGCGGCCATACTTGTTTTTGTTAAATATAATGGTTTATACAATAATAAATCATTATAAAAACAACCAGTGTAATTACTTTCTTAGTTTTGCCAATACGGTTTTTGTAAAGGTTTTGGTCAAGGTCAAAAAGTAAATTTCCATATTTCTCCCCAAAAGTTTTATTAACTTTCCATTAAAATATACTATTTAATTGATAACCATTAATTATATCTTTGTTTAATATTGCAAGATTTTGACATTCATAGAAAGCAAGAAAAAATGTTTTTTTTTTTAATTATAGGAAATATTTAAATATTTAATTCTTTTTGGAGTATTAGCATTTTCTTTTGCTTGTGAAATATAACTAGTTACTGAATTTTTTTTTTATGTAACAGGATCTGTGAGATATGACATTTGTAAGTTTTTTTCTTCAGATTTCTATGGAAATATGGTTGTCAATTAAACAAACTTAAAAAATCAAATTTCGTCTTATAATGTAATATCAATGGCATAATTTATTTACTTGCATCCAACACGCATGATATACAAACATAAATTTACTGCTTATATAATACAGTTATAGCAGCATGCATGCTTAGATAAGTAATCTAAGCATGCATGCTGTAGCGATGCAAAAAGGCAAAGCTTAGCGTATTGTTCGCTAAAATTGATAAACGCACACTGATTTTCAGCTTTTCCTGAAGAGTCGAATAATGGGAGCCGCTTATTTAAAAAAAAAATAACAATAATTCAAAAAAAATGCTACAAAGCAATTAAAATAAGAACAAAAGTTCTATCAATTATCAAATTAAATTAAATTTAAAATATACAAAAATTAATATCATATCATTAATTATTTCATTTAAGTAAATAATTGATAAATTCATTGTATAAATATAAAATAAATAATAAAATAAAATTAATCACATTAAATGCATTAGGGAGACTTATGAAAACTCTCTTGACTATGTACAATCCTCATGATCCGATAGTCAAAAATTTCATATGTCGTAAGTGCGATATCATCATCTTCGCGTTCTTTGTTTTCCTCTACAGGATAAGTAACGTTATCTGTTGTACCTTTTAACAGAGCGAGAACTTTGATTGGAATGGGTAAACATTTATTTTGTTTTTGGCGCTTAGAAATCGTGATTGACGATAAATAAGCATCGGACGACTCTAGTGTACGGTGGAATAAATCCAAAATAGTTGTTTTTCTGTCCAATTTACGTGTATGGTGTTCTCGATCATAACGCCAATATTTATTTCTTGATTCCCCCTCCTGTTCTGACAGCATCCCTATGGGTAATGAAGTGGACTCTATAATTTGCCCACCGTGGATTAGTATTTTATGTAATGTGACAGACATATAGGAACCAGTTATACTTTTGTACGTATTTAGTGGCAAAGGATTTACAAAATATTTCAAACTTTTCTGCGTCAATATGTAACCCGCTGGACAGTGCTACTAACATGGTATTTAAATCCTCTACTAACCACATCTCTACGCACAAAATTTTGGCAAAACTTTCACGGTTTTCGTCTGAAAGCAGTCTTCCCATCATCGTCCGGGCAGTATTCCCATCATTGGTGGTACCTGAATTTGGACGTACTACATCAACTAGGCACGACATTTTATCCCTTATTTCTTGTTGAATTTTTGTTTTTCTTTCCTCTACAATTCTGGCTTCAAGGGAGTTTTTTGTTACTCTCCACTTTAAAACAGCTGGGTCATTTTTATATCCCAAGTGTAAGAGAAACAAAAACCCGAATCCAGGCATGCAGAGGGCTTAAACCGTATTTTAGAGTTTCAGGCTTTACTTGTTTACTAAAAACAATATCGAGATCATTAAATTGTGATGCGGTAGCACCACAACAAGGGCAACGTAATTGCGAATATGTCTCGGTATTATATTAAATACCTTACCATCAATAATGGTAAGGTAAAGCTTAGGTTCTGCGATAATTGTTTTTCCAGATTCAGTTTCCATATAGAGTGACGATAAATGCTGAATTTCACTTTCGACTTGCGTTTTCTCTTTAAGAATCAATTCTTTTATTTCAGCTCTATACTGTATTCTTAAAGGATGACAAAATCGAAATGATTGTGGACTAGGATTGGACCACAAAATAAAACCGTCAGTAGTTTTTAGATCCAATGGAATAAATGTAGTGGCAAACAAACAGTTTTCACTGTCATCGCCATTCGAAAACTTTTGTTTGTAAATGGATTGCCCTGTAGTACCGTCAAATCCTATTGAGCCTTCGAATGAGCAGTAAACCGTGTCTTTTTGTTTTTGCCGACAAAACTCTGAGACAGTATCGTCACAATATTTAATGATTCGACGGTATGTCTATGTATGCAGTAGCAAGCTTTGTAATGACACACTTGCTTCTCTGTCTGTAAAGATAATGTCTTCTTCAGGGTAACGCAGTTTTTTTGCTTGTTGTACTTTGTAATATGGAAGATAAGCTGGAAAACCTCGTTCTTTTAAATATTTTTGGATGCACGAATAATCATCTACTGTTAATTTAGGGTCAATGATTAAAGACAAAGCTTCTTCTGGGGTATAGGGTTTAGGCTCATGCTTGGATTTTATAGAAGTCGCAACTTTCCTAGCTCAAGTGGGGGGTCTTGAGACATTCGTTTACGACGAACTTTAATTCCTGAGCACAGGCTTTGTCAAGTTTTTCTCCTGTTTTGTCATTGACAACTACTTTTGACATAACTTTGACAACTTTTGCGGGTGGTTCATCTTCCAGCAGTTTTTCCAAGCTTTTACGAGCCCGCCTCTTTTGACGATCACTTAGCGAATCGTACGCATATGACGTTGATAATAGATGATGATTGTTGTTCAATAATAGTGGATGATTCGGGTTCTTCAATATTAGTTGGATTTGAGGTAGGGCTTTTTTGTGTATCTCTACTCACTTTTAAATCAAACAGAGTGTTAAGCTACTTTTCATTTTTTTGTCATAAAAGTGCTTATAATTTCTTTTACGGTCATTATAGCACTTTTTACAACTGTTTAAAAAAATTGTTATGGTTCCTTAAAAGATGACCTTTGGATATTGACGTTGTCAGGTACAACATTTGGATATAACGCATTCAGTACGATATCTGTCCGCTCTTTGAGGTCAATATCCAAAGGCCTGTTCTTAGGTCCATAGAAGTGCGCCTTTTCTAAAAATATATTCAACATAGTTATCCAATTTCGTGATATTAATCGGAGCCATATTCATGCTAGAGTCGTCGTTTATTTCAATCGCCACTCGCTGACCACCATGAGGGTTGGCGCCCTCATGCCCTTGCATTATGTCCTCTGGTCGGGTCCAAAAGGACATCCCCCAGCAGGACGGGTCAGTGCCTGCTGAAGCAAAGTAGTGTCATGGGTCTTTGCCGGCTCCATGACACCTCACCCCCGCTTCTCCAGTTATTATGTATAGGTGTTGGGTGCCCCACGAGGGCGGACCCCTTCCTAACATCACATAATAACCTCATCACCGAAGACCTCTTCATCTCACCTCTTCATCGAAGAAAATACAATGTAAAAATTCCATTAAAATGGGTAATTAAATTTTAAGCTAAAATTTTAAGCTAAAATTTAATTGCCTGTATAACTACAAGATATAATTTTTAATTGGATATTTGACAAATTCGAAGTTGCTTACCCATTTTATAGGAATTTTCACGTTACAAGTGTGCAAAAAATTCACCCATATTGTTCAGGATTAACACTGACAAGTGTCTATTAAAAGTCCCTATTAAAAGCAAGGAGCAATGTTCAAGTTTAAAAAATTGCTGTAAAAGTTATTGACAACCCTAAAGCTCAATTAAAAAAAAAACATATTTCCGAAGTCCTGCAGTTGTAGTTTCAGATTTTTTTTTTTTTGAGAATATTAACTATTAAGTAACTATCTCGCATTAAAAAATAGTTCTAATACAGTAAGATGACTAAGAAAAAAATGTTTTTTCAAATACATAGAATTTCATTATTACTCAAGATTATGAAAGTATTTTAAAATAGTTTTTGTTTGTATGGCGTCTTTATAATAATCCTTTCAATCCACTATAACTTTGATAAAAAATAATGATCATAGACAGAGAAAATTAGTTATTATGGTTTCTATGGATTTTTTCCTAAATATCTTAATATTTCAAAAACTATGATACATAGAGCGATGAGAGTTGAATTCACATGTTTGTTTAAATAATATCTATCAAAATAATCAATTAACAGAGCATGGCCGCAACTAAGGTCAAATAATATACTGTGCGGCGCGTCTGTATCGATACACGCGCGCGTTAGTATAGCGTTTATATTGATTCAAACGCGCGACACCGATGCGACTGCTAGCGCGCGCACCTTCCCTTTTTTTTTAAATAATTCTTCTTCCTTTTTAAAAAATTAATAACAAAGCGCATGCAATCAATGCTGTCTTGACCGACGCCATCTTGTTACTGTTGAAGAGGTTTTGCTTAAAAACACAAAATACCAGCGCGTTTGTATCGATACACACGCGCTTCAGTATCGATTCAAACGCATATTTGAATTTATACAGGTATGCAAAGGTCAGGTTGCGTCTGACTTGCGTGCGTATCGCGTCTGTATCACTACAAACGCGCGTCAACGGCGCGTTTAAAAAACGTGTGCATAGGCCCTAAGTAAGACCAATAAAACTAAAGTGAATATTTATTGTGATTTAAAATATCGTCGATATTTATGGATTATTTTATGAAAAAATATCGATATTTTGTCGACGTATTTAATATAACATTCGCATCACTGTTCAACAGCAACATGGCTGATCCACCATATTTATTGTGTTGCTCTCCTTAACCGAGTTATTTTGAATATCACACTAAAATAAAGTGAAAAAAAAGTTATTTAAAAAAATCTAAAAAACCCGACTGCTGAACTGAAATGCAAGAGACAAGCACATTTTTATTTTAAAAAGTGACAAGCAGGCGAGACCCAATTGAACTTTTTTATTACTGGGATGGGTCCGCCGTTTTTTTTTTCAACTTTTTAGTTAAAATATAAATAACATTTTTATAGTTTTCCTGGTCGTGTCACAATGGCACCCCACCGGATTCAGAAAGCGAAAGAGCTAAGTCCATTTTTTTAAACTTTCTCTTTGTATTATTTTTGCTAGTATTACACTAATGATATATATGATATACCTTTTTGAAATCCTTGTATTAAGCCCTTTAATTTGATACCCATATAGCAGTGTGCCAAAAAAAAAAAATATTTTTTATCGTGTATAATGGCTTTGCACAGCCGCCATGTTTGATTTTTTCAAATCTCACCTATCTAAGAACACTCGGGCTATTAAGACAAATCTAACGATACCTCAATTGTGTGAATCCGTTCAGCGGTTCTGGAGATATGAGGTAATAAAGAATATTACAAACATACATACATACAAGATACGCGCGAAAAACATAACCCTTCCTTTGCAGTCGGGAATTATAGAAATTAACATTAAAAAATTGGCCAAGTGCGAATCAGACTCGCCCATAAAGGGTTCCGCAGTAACTATAATAATATAATATAATATGTATATTTATTTGACAAAAAAAACCTTATGTTTTTAAAACTATTACACTTTTTACAACTACGCCCAATAACTTTGTTTTTCATAGTGTTTGTATGAATTACAAAGTTATATTTTCGGCTTTACAAAATATGCTGTATCTCAAAAATAGTCTTGTGCCTGCTCGGTCACTTTGGAGATCGCTTCGTACTAGTTCATTTCGGACAGTGAACTAGTTCACTCTATTAGTTCTAATAGCTCTATTCGTTCTTCGCTCTCGGCGGTCCTTAACTCACTCAGAGCACAGCGCGGACCACAGAGCAAATACGCTCTTTAAGTAGGTACTATCAAAGACATCGTATTTATTTATCTCTGTATTACCACAGCATCGGTTCTCATTCATACAGACACAATGAATTCGTATGACGTTTCTGTCAACCAATCAGTGACTGTATTTCATTTCTCGTTTGGATCGCACGGTTTAGAATGTACGAGTACGAAAAGAACTATTAGACCTAATAGACCGATTACAAGCCAGCGTTCGGAAACGGTTCTTTTAGTACAGTGCAAAGATTCGGCTCCTATTCGTTCATCGTTCACGTACTACACAAGACTACTCAAAAACTGCTGACCTGATCTCGTTCAAACCAATTTTGGTTGAAAGTTTATATTAAGATCTACAGATATATATATATACAACGTGTATTGGAATAAACGCAAGACCTCAGACACCCCAATTAGAATATTAAATTATAGAACTAAAACAACATCTATAATTTAATTTTCTTAAAGAACACCCAGTTTTTTTTAATAAAATGGTTGTCCTGACTGAACGTAAAACGTTCGAGCATACTACTCTATCCCTACGCACACTCGTGCGCGTGCCTACGTAGTAGGTAGTAACAGAAAGCTACGCATTAGGTATGTATCTATACGTTTATTGACCGAACATTACCTACGTAGTTTGATACTAATAATTTGCGATATTACCGTATAACTATTATTGCTAGTTGCCTAATTAGTTTGATTCCATCTTTCCATCACAATTACACAGGCTTTGGACTGACAGCTTCGAATGATTTGGTTTAATTACGGATACGGAAGTATTTTTAAATTGAGCAACTTTTCACCCCACTGCGATCTATCAGTACCTACAGCAATACCTAAAGGCGCCCGCGTCTTTTCACCCTCTACTAAGTCGTGTTTACATTTTTATTAGGTACGTATAAAAAATAATATTCAAAGTCGGCGTGTTTAACCCCTCAGATAACTAAAATTGAAAAAAAAAATTGTGGCCACCGGTGGCCTTACGCTCCCCGAGCCCTAAGACGACCCACTGACCAAAGATTTGAATCATAATATTTACAGTACCTACTTAAAATTGTATTATGAAGGTACATACCTGAGGTAAATACTTCTTCTTTGTCCCCTTTTTAGAAGATTTTTAAAATGTCCACCACCTTGCTCGATACACATTATTTCACGTTTTCTTAAGTTAGTTTTTAGTTTGTTAAGCACCTCAGTTTCACATTTCACTTTAACAAACGCGAGTTCAATTTTATGTTTGAGGTCATCGACACTTGTTGCTTCGTTTACATACACGAGCGATTTTATTCGACCCCACAAAAAAAAAGTCCAACGGTGTTAGATCAGGGGATCTGGGAGCCCACTGTACCTGACCCCCACGACCTATCCAACGAGGGCCATATTCCGCATCAAGATGCCGTCGTACGTTCCACGTGAAATGCGCGGGAGCTCCGTCGTGACTGACTTTGTTTGATATCAGGCGGGCGGTGGTGGCGCGTGTGCGCGGCGGCATATCAAACGTCAAAGGGCTAAGTCGGGTAAATTATTGCGTCTCGCTCTTTCATATTGATTTTGCGTTTGCAAAAAACGTACCTTAGATTTTCTAATATTTTGTCATTTCTCAACAAAAGATTGTGAAATACGGAATAACAAATTCAGTCATACATTTAAAAAAGCTTTATTGCTTTGAAATAAGGTCGAAATTTCCTTAAATTACGTACAATAGGGGTGTGTATGTGTGAGTAAGGATAGATATGATTATTATTATGAGTGACCGAACTACAAAGTACAAATTCGGTTGTGCAGTTAAGTAAGACGTACTGCTTGGAATTAAGGATTAATCGTCCTTAAATTCAAATTTTATTTTTCGCACACTAACTGAAATGTAAAATGTATTGATATTATTTACGTGTGTGTATGGATAGCTATTGAGCGATCTACAAATTCAGGCATACATTCATATGGGTTTTTATTGCTTTGGGATAAGGCTTAAATTTCCCTGAATAAAATATTTTATTACGTTGGTTTTACGCAGTGATCCTAATTTAGGTTAAATAAAGGATTTTTCCGAAAAAAATTAACACATAAATAATGATGGAAATCGATTCAGAAGCCGATTCTGAGCAAACTACTTTCAGGTCTTGCGTTTATTCTGATACACGTTGTATATGTTTTTAGATTTTTCACTCCATTACTATAGAAGTTAGAGGGGGGGGGACATTTTACCACTTTGGAAGCGTTCCAAAGTGGTAAAATGTCCCCCCCCATAATATCTTCTAAACGATTAACTTTATGAAAAAGTGGTCTTAGAAACCCCAGTGTCATTTTTAAAGACCTGTCTATAAATACCACACGCATAGATTTCATGAGCCCCCTTTATTTTAATTTTTTTTTTCTTAAAATCGGAAAGCGATTCACAGAATACATCTACCTACCAAGTTTCACATGTATAGTTTTAATAGTTTCGGAATAAAATGACTGTAACATACGGACGGACGGACAGACAGACACAGACAGACGGAGAGACATGACGAAACTATAAGGGTTCCGTTTTTTGCCATTCCGCTACGGAACTCTAATAAAAACTCGCCAAAAAATTAAACCGACTTCCAAAAAACACTGCAAAGGGAAAAATAACTTTAATTTCAGTAGTCGGTGTCTTTAGTTTTGTATTTTCGTTTCTGGCACCGACTTCCGAAATTAAAGTTATTTTTCCCTTTGCAGTGTTTTTTGGAAGTCGGTTTAATTTTTTGGTAAAAAGTTTTTATTTCACTCTTTTTAGTTGGTCGATTTATAATTTTCCTAGTTCCAAAAGCCTAAATGTCAACGACTTATAACCTTTTACAAAATATTGCTTTTCTCAATGCTGGGCCGTTAATTGTTGAGGAGTTCTCTTGGTACTTCACCATCAGCTTCTTTTCACCATATGCATTGTGACGAGCATATTGTGCTTAATAACCATATTCAAGTAATCGAAGCGGAATCCATGAAATACTTATTATTTCTACTTATATATTGATAGTTCCATTGGCCATTTCTGGTCTTCATCATCAGGTCCACTTCACAACCGGGTGCTTTTCGAACGCAACTACACAAGTTAGGTTATATAAAAAATACTCAAATCACTATGGGTGTGCCTATAATATTTGAAGAGTTCCCTCGATTTCGCCAGGATCCCATCATCAGATCCTGACTTGGTGTCAATGGGTACCAATTTTGGAGAATATCCTTTCAAACAAAAGAATTTTCCAAATCGGTTCAGCCGTCTTCGAGTAATCGGTGATCAATGTGATCATACATAAGAAAAATAAATAAAAACAAAAAAAAATATACGCGTCGACTTGATAACCTCCTCCGTGTTTTTCGTCGGTTGAAAACGGTTACTACATTGTACAGTTATATTTACATGTGGTGTACACAGTGCTAGCCCAAGCTCAATACATTTCTGAAACATCTCCTTTATGTGAGCATATTCCAAACAGGAGAATGTTTCAATTTGGAATTGTCGTGATGTCAATCAAATCTCGCTTATCATTGAAAGTTTTTGCGATGGAGGTTTAAAAAGAGTGTCTATTTCTACCAGTAAATACATAGACCTACTATAGGGTAAGGGGGTCTCTGAACTTTTTAATCAGACGCTGTTTTTACCCGACTGCGCCAGAAGGAGGGTTATGTTTTTCGAGAGTAGTATGTATATGTGTATAATTGTTTGGCACGCTATGTGGCCTGAACGGCTCGACGGATTTTAGCTTGAGAAGTATCGTTAGATTCGTATTGACTGTGAAAGTGACACTGGGTATATCAAAATAAAAAAAAACCAAAATGGCGGATTTTTGGTGCCATATTATGTCTTCAAAAAGTTTTTTTTTTCTCAAAACCGTATAGTGGGGTATCAAAATAATGGATTTTAAAAGGTGATTACAAACATATACATATACAACTTATATGGTTAAAAGTAATTCAAAATGACAAATCGTAAAACACACGTATCAAGAACTAAATCGTCTGCGAAATTTTTCAGATTTGTAAACTAAAAAGCGGGAAATGAAAAAAAAGGAATTAAAATAATTTAAAAACCCGACTGCAACCTTATACTAAAACTAACTGAAAAGCTAATAAAAACAAGCCCATTTTAAATTAAATAAAAGTTGGAAGCAGGCTGGACCCATTTGAGTTTGAAACTATAATAATGGTATGGGCCCCGCCTGCTTCCAACTTTTATTTAATTTAAAATGGGCTTGTTTTTATTAGCTTTTCAGTTAGTTTTAGTATAAGGTTGCAGTCGGGTTTTTTAATTATTTAATTACTTTTTTTTTAAGCGAAATTTTTATATTTGTGTTTGCTATGCCTAAGGTAAAATGCGTATGAGGATCGAATCAAACTACATTAAACCACAAAGGAACTATAAATACTTACAATGATGAATGATCAATGATCTATTTTAATGTGTTACCCTTCAGCAGTAAACTGAAGACGAATTTAAATTGCGCATTAAAATCACAAGCTGCGGAATCATTTCCCTTGTGTTTCGTAAAGGCGTGTACACAATGTCAACTCTACAAAGTAAATTGTGATAAAACTTCTACACAAATTCCAAAAGTATGAAGAAAATAAATACTAAATTCCACACGAGATGTGACCTTGAGTTCTAATCACCTTTTCTCATGTTTTTGGGTTTCGCTATAATACATGTTACGGATCTTAAAAACTTACCCAGTAAATTACAAATGCCGACTCGGTTATTTGTGGTACTCTGCTCGCTGAAAAAGCAAGCACCTGCGTCTGTGTAATCATTCACTTTATAATGGGATGGACTTCACTACCAGATGCTCGGCCTCTATAAAGACGCATGCCAATATCTTCCACAGTTTTGTATCTGGCAATATTTTTTTAAAAGGAAATTAGTTTAAGAATAAACTCGATATATATGCTCAATTAAATTTTATTTATTAAAAAAAAAAATTATTGGAAGAAAAAAACGTTACGAAGGTTGTTCAGAAGCTTTTCATTTAATTTTTAAACATTTAACCGATTTGTCCGGATTTACAAGTAGGTAATCGATATCCGACTTAAACCATAAGTACGTTAATCAGGTATCAAGGTACATTTAGTTTGTTATGGTTTTTATATTTAAATTTATATAAAAATATGTGTATTATGTTGGTAAGAATAAGCCCTACCACACCAAAGGACATTAACATTTTCAGGAGTCAGACATTGAAGAGATTTTTTAGTAAATTTTTTGCAAAAATGTCATTCAATAACACTTCTGTAATACTGACCATAAGCCAGGTAAATCAGCAGACGACCCGAAAAACTTCCGTCCAATATATTTGCTATGTCACACATATAAGCTATTCGAGAGACTGCTGCTGAACCGTCTTACGTCCGTTATTGACCCAAAATTAATTCCCGAGCAAGCTGGTTTCAGACCCGTGAAGTCTTGCAGCAACCAGACCCTCAAACTCGTCCAACACTTAGAGGATGGTTTCGAGACTGGGATGGTTACAGGTGCTGTGTTCGTGGATTTATCGGCTGCCTACGATACAGTTAACCTCAAACGGTTATTGTGGAAGGTGGAGTCCATGATTAACGATCCCAACTTTATACAAATACTCCGGGAACTCCTCCACAATCGCAGTTTTCAGGTCCATCTCTTATCGGAAAAAAGTCGTTGGAGAGCACAAAAAAACGGCCTCCCGCAAGGTAGTGTTCTGGCACCGCTCCTCTTTAATATATATACCAACGACCAACCATCCAGCCCGAATATATCGCGCTTCCTCTATGCAGATGACCTTGCTCTCACTTCCCAAGCTAGCACCTTTGAAGAAGTTGAGGTTCACCTTTCTAGTGCTCTTGGTAATTTAGTCACTTATTACCTCGCTAACTCACTCAGGTCCAACCCTAACAAAACGCAGTCTTGTGTGTTCCATCTTCGCAACAGAGAGGCGCGGCGTAAACTCAATATCTTTTGGGGAGGAGTGTCTATCGAGCATAGTGACTACCCAAAATATCTTGGAGTTTTCTTGGACAGGTCATTAACATTTAGCAAAAACTGCAATACTATCCGGCAGAAAGTGCACTCTCGAAATAATCTTCTAAGGCGACTGGTCTCGTCAAAGTGGGGTGCTTCGCCTCACGTATTGCGGACTACTGCGCTGGCACTATCTGTTTCTGCGGGAGAATTCGCATGCCCCGTGTGGTGTCGTTCAGCCCATACGGAGTTAGTGGATACAGCTCTTAATTAAACGTTTCGGATCATTACTGGTTGCCTTAAACCGACCCCGGTACAGATTTTGTATCCACTGGCAGGAATAGCGCCACCGGAAGTTCGCAGAGCGGTTGCAAGTTCCAATGAAAGAGCCAAAATGGTTAGAGACTCCCGACATCCAATGCATGGGTACACTTTAGTGCCACAAAGGCTGAAAAGTCGAAGAAGTTTCCTGAAGTGTGTCACTCTACTTACTGATGAGCAGCCTAAGGAGCGCCTAAAGCTGTGGCTGGAAAGTACATCCCTTCCAAGCCCATTTGTACCACCAGCTGAGCATCTCCCACCTGGACACGAACTGCCATGGCTGACCTGGAAGTCTTTAAACAGACTCCGCACCCAGGTTGGTCGCAGCAAAGAAAATCTGTTCAGGTGGAGATTTATCGATGCCTCTGCCTTGGGGTGTATATGTGGTTCTGTTCCACAAACCATGGCACACTTAATTTCCTGTCCTGCGTGCCCTGTCAACTGCTCACTGCAGGACTTGATGGAAGCTACCGAAAATGCCAAACTTGTTGCCCAGTTCTGGGCTGACTCCATCTAACTATTTGCCATCGACACGCTAAGAAGAAGAATACTGACCATTAATTACCATTAATTGTTTATAAGAGATTTGTTTTTATACATTATATGATGTATAAAAACAAATTTCTTATAAAAAATTACATAAATGTCACCTGATTTTTATCGAAACCAGTTCAATTGTCAATAGGCATCTACAAAACTTCTAAAAAGTAAAAAAAAATAGGAATTAAACTTCTTAGATCGTGTATACGTATGTTGTGAAGTGTATGTTTCTGTTCGATGTAAATATTTGTCGTAAATACATATCAGCTATGTGTTACGTCGCCAAGCGAAATGCCAGGCCACCTACTTTCTTTGTAGTTTTGATGGCAGCCGTCTCCAGCGGGCGTTCATTTGTCTACCGACCGCTCGTTGACGCTCGCTAATCAACAGCCCGACGTAACATCAACATAAGATATTATTATAGTATCTTCTAAATTGATAATTGTTTGGACTACATCGATAGATATAGTGAATTAGTATCTTTAGAATAGGTTTTGCATAGATAACTATTTCAAACCGACAGTTTACTATAACTAATCTCCTAATTTGCTAAAAACTAGTTATCGTTATCGTGCTCTGATATTCATCTAATTCATAACAATAGAAGACCCCATATTGTGCTAACTTGAGCATTTATGTAGACAACGGCCTCAATTCCGTCATTTCCGAATGAGCATCAAGTTTTCACAAATATGTACTTACAATTTTTTATATTGATATTACATTATTTAAACAAAATCTTGGCATTTCTTCGAACTGAGAGTCAATGATTGTTTACTAAGAAGAATAAACGTATAGATTGAAGATTTTTTATGTGAGAATTTAATATCGGCGGTAAGGAGTTAACGGAAACTTGTGTAGTTATCATGTTATTACACTCCAGCGTCGTGTTTGAACAATCTTTTAAAACATTTTTGCGGTATTGTCAGAGAAATGTTTTTTTGTGGTTCGTTAACCGCTTGTTCTATTCCTCACTTTGTAACTAAGCGCATGTTGTGGTTTTGCAACCGACTATTTTTGTAATACACTAACTAAAAGGCGACATAAATTATTTTATTACTTCTTTTAGCACCTGAACTTGACGTGATGATTTTACTTCATAGGTTGGTGGTATCAACATGTTCTCAAATTTGTTTTCAAAATCATTCTGGATACATTGGCCACGGTCCAACAGCCAAGATATCTAGTTTAAATAACGTCGTATCAGACGACCGTCTACGACTTGAGTGCTATTACACATGATTTACACCCAGCACCCAGTGTCAATTTAGAATAGATACACATAAGTACTTAAAATATTTGACATGCACCTATTTTTTTTAGAAATTCTTTATGACGCATCATTGCGAAATTAAGAACATTTAGTCGATGCTTTAAGTACAAAACAAATTTATTCGTTTTTATTTTTATTCATCTAAATGGTATAGAATCTTGAGCAATCTACAATATCGCAGGTAATACAAAAGTACAACAGAATATACCAGTATAATTTACCAGCTAAACCGTATATTCTTCGTATGAAGCTGTATGGCAGCGCAGCTTTGTTAATTTTACAGGAGTTGAAATCTTAGAGATCATTCCTTAAATAAGAAGTACCAATTCATGTAAATTTAAATATTTTCAATAGCAGGTAAAAGGCAAAGAAACAAAGAAAATAAATGAAAATGTATGACCTCAATATACAGAATCAACTTTATTGTAGTACTTAATTATGTATTGGTTAGTTTATAATTAGAACTGAACAATATTTTCTTATTATTCTAGAGTAATTTCTTTGAAAGTAAACAATGTTTAATTGTAGATTCATTGTTTAATTTCAAAGAAATTACTGTCAACATAGGCACCGTAGAAGACGTAAGACATGAAACAATGATTTATTACAATAATAAGAAAATATTGTTCAGTTCTTCCTACTAGTATCTTCGGCTTCGGTCACTGATTGGAAGTGGTACTGTGTTTATTCACAGATAATGGGGTCAAACATTTATCTGTGTACTGATGATAACAGGCATAAGGTTTTTAATGACATTTCATTCGAATGTAAATAAGTTGTTACTTGTACCTATTTGTAATCGTTGACTAGAAAGATTCAAAGATCGCGCTAGCAAAACATAATAGGATACCTAATAAAATACAAGAGATGGCCGAAGCCGACAAAAATCTTAGAAATGATTTGCTTTTTCATCAACATCGTCTTTTTAGTCTTTTCCCAACTATTTTCGTATCGGCTGCCAGTCTAACCAGATAGATGCAGCTGCAGGGGCGTGCACAGGATTATGACAGGGTAACATGTTGGTGGCTATGCTAAAAATCTATAAAAGAAAAAGTTTTTGTGACCGATTACTCCGCCGCATACCCTGTCATAATCCTGTGCACGCGCATGTGCAGCTGAGTATTAATGTTTTACATGGAGAGATTGTCTGTCTGACCTCTTCATCCCAGTAGCTGGGTAACATGATACTCCTTGGCTACAGTGTCAGATTTTCTTGTTTCTGACTACCCGTAACGACTGTCGAAGATGTCGAAATGACAAACGGGACCATCGGCTTAACGTAATTTCCGAGATACGATGTAATCTCGATTATTCTTCTCCAAGCACATTCTTCCACGCACATAAATGCGAAAGTTTGTGTATAAGGAATATGAATGGATGTTTTTTACTCTTTCACGCAAAACTACTGCAGGGATTTAGATGAAACTTTAGAATAATATAGCTTTTACATCGGAATAACATAGCCTACAATTTATCAAGATTTTGCGTAATTTGGCATAAGTAATTCTTTTTTTTATTGAAAATAGGTTCGCGTTTGACCACTATCTCACCTGATGGTAAGTGATGATGTGGTCGAAGATGTAGCACGCTTACCTAAAAGTAACCTATTCACTCTTGACTTATAGACTCCTAGGTTATAGCTATCGGGAAACACAGACTCCGGCAGGGAATTCCACTCCTTAGCCGTACGCACAATGAAGGTATTCCCAAAACGTTTTGTGCGTATGGGTGGGATGTCCACCATGTAAAGATGGCGCTTCGCCGTTTGTCGCGTAGTCCGATGATGGAACGAGCTTGGCGGAATTAGATTGTGTAATTCCATCGCACACTTCCCGAAATGTAACCGTTAGAAAACTGATAGACTTGCAACTCGTCGTCGGTGTTCAAGGCTCTGGAGCTTTGACTCGACCAGTGCATCGTTGCCAATGAGTCTCTTGGCCCGCTTCTCGATAGACTCAAGCGCGTCCAGTTGGTATTTCGCAGATCCATCCCAAAGATGAGAGCAGTATTCCATACACGACCGAACCTGGGCTTTATACAAATTGAGCATCTGTTCCGGTGTGAAGTACCGTCTCACCTTTTTTTTATAGTTCATAGGCTTGCGTTTGACCATAATCTCAATAATAAAAAACTTGAGAGGTGTCAAGGGACACCCGGATGGAACGAAGTTCCTTTCGATTAATTAGTGAAGGAATTGTAAAAAAAACATGTGTACAATTCACACGTGGTAGAAGTGAAACCTTCAAAAATTTACGAAATTTCAAAGGTATACCGTTGCCCTCTCTCTCTCTCTTTACCTCAACTCCCCACGAGACGCCCCTCAACTCATGCCTCAACTCATCCCGCAACTCATCCCGCAACTCGACCCGCAACTCGACCCGCAACTCGACCCGCAACTCGACCCGCAACTCGAACCGCAACTCGACCCGCAATTCCCCCCTCAACTCCCCCCTCAACTCCCACCTCAACTCCCCTAAAGAAGTTTTCACTTCAAAAGTTCAAGACGAATTGAGAACCTCCTTTCTTTTGAAGTCGGTAAAAAAGTGTCGTTACAACTTTGCGTATGAATTTTTAATAATTAATATTATTAATTAATTTTTAATTTTATAAAATTGAAAAATGTTTAACATCCATGTTCGTTACTTTCATATATACTTTTTGTTGACATATTTTTTCGTTCATAATACCGAAATATTAACCATAATCTATACTAATATTATAAAGCTGAAGAGTTTGTTTGTTTGTTTGTTTGTTTGTTTGTTTGTTTGTTTGCTTGAACGCGCTAATCTCAGGAACTACCGTTCTGATTTGAAAAAATATTTCAGTGTTAGATAGCCCATTTATCGAGGAAGGCTATAGGCTATATATCATCACGCTAACACCAATAGGAGCGGAGCAGTAATGAAGAATGTTTCAAAATCGGGGGATTTTTTTTTTCCACGGGGACGAAGTCGCGGGCGGAAGCTAGTGATTTATAAAATAATAGTGCCCTTTAAAATATTTTTGTGTGACAATGGCGGATTGGCGGTGGCTAGCGGCTTCTACAAAGGCATAGATAATACGAATAGAAAAATAAAACGTTTCTTCCGTCGAAATAGGAGTTCATTTTTAGTTGCGAGGTGCCCTTTTCTATGAAAATATGGGACCGAAATAAGACCTTATTTTTATAAAATTAACCGTGTAATTCGATTGTGCATCGGATTCTCAGAATAATTTTAGCAAACTGCGTACTTACCTAGTTTTCAACGATTATGGTTAAGTATTATATATAGACCTAATTCGCTTTTCGTATTAGTTTATGTTATATACAAAATTAGTAGGTATACGGTACAGACCCTCTGTACCTTATACCTACTAATTTTGTGTATACCTACTTTAAAAGTTATTGCAATTATATAAGTATGGTATCAACTAAGTTTTGAAAGATAGTGCATTTTTAGGGTTCCGTAGCCGAATGGCGAAAACGGAACCCTTATAGTTTCGTCATGTCTGTCCGTCTGTCTGTCTGTCCGTCCGTATGTCACAGCCATTTTATTCCGAAACTCTTAGGACTATACATGTAAAACTTGGTAGGTAGATGTATTCTGTAAACCGCTTTCCGAATTTAAGAAAAAAATTAAATAAAAAATTAAAATTAAGGGGGCTCCCCATACATGGAACTAAAACTGAAATATTTTTTTTCATGAAACCTATGCGTGTGTGGTATTTATAGACAGGTCTTTAAAAATGACATTGAGGTTTCTAAGACCACTTTCTCATAAAGTTAATCGTTTAAAAGATATACGATTCCAAAGTGGTAAAATGTGCCCCCCCTCTAACTTCTATAATAATGGAGTGAAAAATCTACAAAAAATATATGTCTATAGATCTTAATGTAATCTTTCAACCAAGACTGAAGACGGTTTGAACGAGATCGAGTCAGCAGTTTTTGAGGTACAGCATATTTCCTAAAACCGCAAATATAACTTTGTAATTCATAGAAACACTATGAAAAACAAAGTTATTGGGCGTAGTTGTAAAAAAATGTAAATAAGCTAGTTTTAAGAAATTTGTAAGATTTTTTTTGTCACATTAATATACATATTATATTATATTATTATAGTTACTGCGGAACCCTTTATGGGCGAGTCTGACTCGCACTTGGCCATTTTTTTTTCATTACCTAACAAGTACATAAAATATTAAGTAGGTACTTACAGTTTTATTCTTTGGAATTTCCTCTTGTATGCTATTTTCAAATTACGCTTCTTGCGTCTTTTTTTGTCACCCATTTTAATATTATAATAAGAATTTACGACAAGTAGTAATTATTATTTACAACGTTATACCTAATTAGAATTACACACTAAAATAACCTAATATTTACACACACTATACATAAAACAAAGAAAAATCTAATTGGTTGGGCTATCGACAATAATTTTGTTTGCGGAGAAAAGTGTCACAGGTCCGTCCAGCACTGCGTCTCGTCCCGCACTGATTTATTGGGCGCCCGGAGGGGTGGATACGCGATTTGCGAGTAGCGATTACGTAAAAAAATCCTTATAAATAATTAAGAAAGTTATTGGCAAAAATAAGCACATGGTCCCATCGGCATTACTTAATATAATATATTGGTGGCAATTAAAAGATCCTGTGATTGATAGTTTAGGAGAAAAATGGTAGTAAGTCACAAAAACAGAGGCCACTTTACGTATTTATTTATGATATTTCAAATATATTTTTATTTTTTCTGAAGCCACGAGGACACGCTTTACATTGTGTAGATTAATATATATTATTTTGAAAAAAAATCTTGTAAGGGTTACGGAAAAAAAGGTTCTAATGAAGCCTGATTCACGAATATCCACACCCCTTAAAAAGTGTCGTTACAACTTTTCGTATGAATTTTTTCCGGCTAGCCCCCTTTCGTAACGCGCGATAAGGAACTTCGTTCCAATAATAATCTCGTTTGACCTTGGCTAGGATTCCCACCTGTTTTGATGCTAACTGAGCCTTAGCCTCGATAAACGGGCCAAAATTGATTGTGGAAGCTAGTCACCCCAAGAAGCTCAATATGATCGGTTATCGGCACGGTTACACCACGGAAAGTAGGAGCCGCGAGCCGGTTCGAATTGGCTCCTTTTTGCGGAGAAGACACACGCCTGGGTCAATTCTAAAGAAATCCTGCCCTCTGCAGCTATGATGGCGTGTGTTGCCTAAACCATTGGAATTACACGAAGATTATGTACCGTGGGATAAAAATCCCATCTTAATAGTTCTAAATAAAAGTTCGCGACAGCATATATATCTGCCTTTTATGTGCAAGCCGTATATCTGTAAAATTAAATTGGATACATTTTAGAGCACTTATTTATCAAATTCTTATCAAAATCTATACATTTTGTCGATTTCAGTGTTTAACTTTGTCTTTTAAAATAAGTAATTTGGTCGAATCGTTTGAAGCTTATCACGGTAAGATTGAACGACATGGAGCTCCTACCATGAATCCTCGGCGCGCAACGTATAAAAACTTACCCGATTTTAAATTTATTTTTTTTAATGCTACACTGCTCGCTAAGTAAAAAAGGCTTAGCTACATATATTTCAACGAAATAATTTTCATGCAGGCGAAGTTGCAGGTAAAAAACTAGTATTTTTATAAGCAGCCGGGGCAGCTATTGTCTTATGTAAATTTGGCGTTGTACTAGATAAATTCTTTGCCCTCAGCACCAAAATAGATCGGTATCCAATCACGGGACAAACTGATGACAGCACTATAAGATTGAATTCAATGTGGTTAATTAAGCGTGTCGAGGTGCGGCTTGAGTGCGTGCGTACGTGGTAATACACCTGGACGGCCAGTTCATAGGTTTACTTGGTTGCATAGCGAGCTTTGATTGCACCGGGCGACGCGCGGCGAGCCCCGCACCAAACTGCACGGGTGAAAGGAAGCGTTACCAATGTTTCCGCACTCACGGGACCTTGATCCACCCATATATACACGAACGACTTCGTACCATGTTGAATCAGCGAAACAACTTTTTTTATACATCTTGTTTCCACCAAATGAACGCTCACGAGATGTATTGTTCTTTATTATCGTCTCTACGAGCCCCAATGTAATTAACTTATTTGCCTTCGACACGTATCATATAATAAATAATGAACCCAAAGGGTGAAAGTCCTTGAAATAACCTTATTATCGGCGTTGTTTGTGCTGTTAGCGTCTTCGTATTATTAATATTATCATCAATAGACATTGGAAGTTTCCACCATCCACTAAATGTTCACTTTCGAAATCACCTAATCAGTAGTTTATCTCTTCGAGTAAATCAGTAAGTGACGGGTTTATGGTTGTAGTGGTATCTAAACAATAATTTGGTTAGTTGCAGTCTGTGGTAGTGTCTGCTGTTGAAGGCAAACTGGTATTGGTGTAGTAAATAGTTGCAAGTAACAGATTAACTATGAATCCGTTTATAATCATGGCCGCCCCTGTTCGAGCATCGTCGTTCAATCAGAGCGATGCACTGGACTTGGACGTGCGTGTAATAGACCGACTAATGGAAAGCGGCTCAAGATTACATACACGGTCAACGTTAATTGTACATTTATAGACACGTTTGTTTCTCTGATCAGCAACACAGAACGCTTTCACTTTTTATACTATACTAGTACTCTCGCGGGGCTTCGCTCCCGTGGATTCTATCACGGTAAAAACATAACTCTCCTTTTTTGCAGTCGGGTAAAAAGTAGCCTATAACCTTCCTCAAGCTTCAAGCTACTTCCATACCAAATTTCATCAAAATCCACCCAGTACTTTCGAAGATTAGCGCGTTCAAGCAAACAAACAAACAAACAAACAAACAAACTAACAAACTTTTCCGATTTATAATATTAGTATAGATAATTTAATAGTTATTGTTCCGATATTACCAAATGTAATTATTGTGTGAGTATGAAGTAATAATAAGCCTCAATGGTTGGGTCTTCATTTTTGCGTTAAATATTATAGACCATCTAGATCATACCTAAGCATGAATACTTCCTGATATGGTAGTAAACCACCATTGTTTCAAGTTACTTAACAAAATCTTTCCCAAAGCTGTGTTTACGGTTCAAATATATTAAGTCAAATATGTAATTTAACATAGCAGTTAAACGATTAAATCTGTAAAAAGTATTCTTTACTGTTATTGTAAGTTTTGTCGAACATACACAATTTGGCTAATATTCCTATAGTAATTACAATTTTTTTTTTGTAAGAATATTGGCCCTAAAAATGTACCCTGAGTTTGATTATATAAATTAAACACAATAAAAATGTAGAACAATCCATCATGCATCCACACGTTGGTAACGCCCACTCAGGAGCACTTACTACCCATGGGCCTGGCTATTCGTTAGATAGATATATATACTTATATATATTTACCACGGTTTAATAATGAATAAATTCGAAATTAGAAACTGGACATATAATTATTTTTATTTAATAGAAACAACCTAGTATAGAAATCAATATTGATTGCCAAAAAAAAGTGCTGTGGATAGAGGTTTATTTATTAAAAACTACATTAAGCAAATGAACAAAATCGATTTATATATATCAAAAACACTGCTTAGCCCTAGATTTTTTCCAAAAAGATTTAAGGAACGACATGTATGGTGATCTATCTCGAAAGGAGATTAGAATGCAGCACAGGAATGCAGTCGCAGTGGTCAGGCGAGTTCGTTTCCCACCGTTATTCTAGTTATTTGGAATAGGATTTTTGATAATAACATAACTTAGGTTCCTATTTTTAGACTCGCAATAACTAATTGTGATAATCTAAGAGTGTCTATGTTTGTTTACACATTTGAAGCGATGCGTTTACCGTTCAAAAAATGTATATTTTACAAAACCGGTGAACTTCATCAAGCTTTGTTGATGCCTGAACATCAACTATCTACTGAAATAGAAGCGAAACTGTAAACAAGCTAAGTAAAAATAAACATTTTGTCTTTTACATTTTAGGCATAAACTCCCTCACCAAATGAGTTTACATCGTAATGTATGAAAAATGTGTAATAAATGGATCTGGCACACGATTTGTGCAATATTGTTTGCAAACGTGTAGTGGAGGGCCGCCAGACGTGACGCGCTCACTGCTAAACAGATGTACACATATTAATCCGCATACTCTTCTCTGGATGATTTATAAGTAGATTCTACATGTTATCAATTAGCCCTAGTTAACCACCACTTCATTAATGATGAATTTACATATTTCAGTAGCTTCGCGAATTTAATTTTGTTAGATTCTCCTACTAATGTCCTCGCCCTCGGAGATAATGAAATTAATAACACTAACAAATTATGTTAATTATTTTTTTTTATTGTAATCAGCAAACCAGTAAAAAGTTATTTACTGTCTGCTATTGATCAATATTTGAGGTAAATGTTCTGATGAGCGTAGTTCAATACTCGTAACAGAGAGTCAAATAGCCGCCTTCTGCTAAAATCAACCGTAAAAGCAATACTAAATGGATTGATGCGTGTCAATTGTAGCAAGCGAGCAACGATATCAGCGATATATTTATAAACGATTCTATGATTTAAATGTATTCGTATTCCAATTCAGGTGAATAGGGCAACTTATCCCGGTGTACAGTGAGGCGCATGAAAAATATTTGGGATCGTGCCAACGTTGCTCGGTCCGCGGGCGGGCGGCGCGGCGGCGGTGGCGGCGCGACGCCCCTTGACTCGACCATCGGACTCGATAACGCAATGCAATACCTACCTGACGTCGAAAGTGCATCGCTTACGTTACGCTATTTACTCAAAATATCTTTAAATAACATTTCGTTGCAAATGAAACCTTAATACAAGGCTTAATACACATATACCCGCCTTTAAAAACAATATCTATTCGTAGTCCGCATAAAAACTTCTGCGGTCCCTTTTTGAGTTGTTCTGTAAATTCCTTCCCAAAATACCTTAACAAAAACGAGGTCATAAGGTTTCACTCCATTGTTGGCCTGTCACAGGCGATTTTCTCTGAAACAACATCAGACTTAATCTGTCCCTTACTTCATAATGCTTCTGTGTTGTTTTTCTTTAATAAAAAGAAAGCTTTTCGTCGAATTTGTTTTACGATTTTTATATAAATAGCGTAGAACAAATGCGAAGTACTACTTGCACTTAGCTGGCTTTTATATTTTTGTTTTACTGAGTAAGACTCGTCCCATTTCATAATTGTACGTCACGTTTTTATGAGGCTTTAGGATATTTAAAAGTTCACACAATTATGTTTTGCAGTATGCGTAACGTTTAGTGTAAGCGGATTTTTCTATTTTCGTAATAAGTTGCAGAAGACTTCACTTTAGCGTTTAATAACGTTCATCTCTGTTTGTCTAGTGTTTGAGCTTCTTATCAGAATATTTGGTATACACACGTGACGGGCCATCAGTGTGTTGCCTGTAATCGCTTTCCTGTAATCCCGGTACTAGATTTATTCATTTGCACACTTATTTTTAGAACCTATCAGGGTTCACAACCCCTTGTTGATTGATAAATGATTATGAGTCGTATCAAGTGGTCAATAATAAAGTTGAGCAAGTCGCACCGCTATCTACCGTAAACCTTCAACAGGGTTACTTAGTAAACATTAATCACTCACTAAACTTGACACCTACCCACCTATAAGTGCATACAAAATACTGTTAGTACTTTATTGGGGTTGCGAAAATATTAGCATAAATTAGTGCAATCGCTCTAACTACTAGATATTTTGAAATGTATTTTAATTTGCTGGTAGCTGGTAGGTACGTAACATAGGTACGTCTAAGATCGGACACTATTGTCAGCCAGCAGATAAGATTAAACTATTTGACGAAGCTATGATAACCATTATCAACAGAATCGTATCATCGATTCTTTCCATCTGTTATTTATCATATGAACGACTTGATTTAACCTCATGAAATACATCAGGTAATCAAAGTTAGAATTCACTTAGTGAGTTTTGTGTTATTTCAGGTGAGTAACGGCAATGTCATCGACACAGGAACTCCTACCCTGCTGGTATTTACCGTTTATTATTTAGCACTACTCACGCATGTGGATGCATTAACATGTCTCAATAATTACTAGTTTATAATTTACTAACCGTAAGTTAGCTGATCTCATTTCATGTCTGCCAATTCAATTTATATTAACAGGGAACGCCTACTCACTCGCCCGCACGACTAACCCTCATTTTTAAACGGCGTAGTACTTGTAAGCTTCCTTTTCTTGTTCTTCTTCGAGATGTTCATTTTCTTTTATATTCTTTAGACATATAATTCCGTAGAAACCCTTGATACATTGTACCACGTGGTACCTACAAGAGACATAATAATAATAACCCGAATATGTGTGTTATTTGAAACTTAATTTCTTATTTTCGTTTCATTATCCTAATACTACGCCATAAAACTGAGGGACCACTCCCTCAGTTTTATGGCGTAGTATTAGGATCAAAGCATTTTAGATGAACGAATGAATGTTTCCCATTTATTAGATAAACCTAAATGTAATAAACCGCTCTAGATTTATGATTAATGTCAAAACCCAGCTTTACTTACCTTATAAATTCTAAATAGTGGTTGCTGACGCTTAGAATAGAATTATTATTAAGGAAATCTCGCGAAAATAAGAAAATTACATTAACAATAGCTAAGTGAAAATGAGCACGACCTCGGGTACCAAGTAACATTCAAGGTTAATGTGTGCGGGGGATACAAAAGATTTTATTCAGCCTCTTTTCACGTACGTTTATAATGTAGAATTTCCTTTAACCGTAGCACTTGAAATGCTCCACACTTAGTGGTAGCACAATATATGGGCGTAAGTAATACAGATTTTGAAAATGTAATTCGACAGCATTTCTTCACTGTTTCGCTATCCATTTGTCGCTTCCGTTCATTATTAACCATGCATGTTAGTTTAATCTCATCCAAATCATTATGTAATAAATAAATTAAATCGTCTCACATCAAGTGACATTGATATAGGCCAGGAATCGACTACGCGACACTAGACACGCTTTGATCTATACACGTAATGTTATTTATTTATACTTATTACACATTTATTTATTATTTACCTTTTCTATGGATGTTTAGACACGCGAATTTATTATGTCGTCGTACATGTTTATGATTGTATTACAATTATAAACTAACTGATTTTGTGGATTTTAAAAACAAAAGGTAGTCTGAATTCAAAAGAAGTGTTGACGTCAAAACGTTTTCGTATAAGAATCAAGACATTATTAAACTTAAGTATCAGCTTTGCATGCAAACAAGTTTTAAATATTTAATTGATTATCCTACCTGTCGGTTAATCGCGAATCTTTTTGAATGTAACCTGCATATCTGGTTTTATAAGCAGACATTAATAGTATTGCATTGAATTTTCAACCAACATATGCAGTTCATATGCATCGAATGCATATTTTTGTTGACGTTCGCTCTTCAGAGTTCAAATCGGAATATTGCTCTCCGAACAATTCTGGAATATATTTGAATGTTTTTCTTCTTCGTTGACTTGTTATGTTTGTATGATAAATTCACAATTTCGGCAAACAATGCTGTTCGTACGTCGGCTTCAGCTTTGAAAACGCAGGTTTTAAGTGGGCCCGTGGGGCAGTTAAACCCGCGTGCGCCTACGAATTTACAAACGTACAGATTCTAACGTTGCTAATTAGAATGTGACTAATTTACATAACGGCTATACTGAATATACATAAACTATTAACTGTGGTGCAATCTCTATCTCAAATGAATCAAATCGAATCAGATATATAATGTGTCACCTTTGAAAATTATCGTGTATCGAAGTACCATTAAGACCTCGCCTGGACCAGTGCCAGAGTTTGCGTATTATTAGCATCGTCGACAACGACAAAGTTAATCAAGCTCAAATAAGATCAATATTTCCCGTATGTGAAGTGATCGCGTTGTGTCTCAGGGCCAGGTGCTCAGCCCACTTATAGCCTGTCAGAGCCTGTCTACTAACCAGAGCGAACAAACATGGGAGCCGTCACATATCTCAATTTCTTTACATTATTTGACACTAGTTTCGAGTAAACACACTGTGTTTTGAGTATGTTTACTCGAAATTAGTTTCATATTATAAATATGGAACTGAGGAGGCGTAAGCGAGATACGTATTTCTTCGATTGTTATTTTCAATGCTTGATTCTATCTTATTCGTTAAAGAGTTTTTCTTTAAGATTTTGTCTCTTTAGAATTAGTTAAATTGGAATATTGATTAGTTAGCTTGATTACTTGCTTAATGTTGTTAAAATCCCTGAACTTATTGAATGATTTATTATAAGCTCAACCAGTCAATCTTCAACAACCTTCTTGATAAAATCTATACGTACTTTCCATGTTATGTTGCGTGGCGTGACCATTCGCGTGAGATGCCTGCGTGCGCGACGAGAAATTCCTTAGTTATATAGCATTTGAAGAAGTATCTGTCTTGTAATTATGTATGTATGTATATGCTTCCATTTAACTATCTAATGTGGCATTTGTATGTTTTTCAAATAAATTACAGCGACAATTTTCACCATGAACCTGTTCAAAATTATTTATGTTAAACATATCGTATAGGTTTTCATAAGAGTCAAACATTACTGTATTTTAGTCGCATTATGTAACTCTATGTAGTAAGGAGTAAGCTGTACATAAAATGTGGCATATAAATTGAAAACGCTTAATTAACGTGATCGGCGCGGCGGCGGCGGTCCGTTAAATAGGGTAGCAGTCTCGGGTGCAGTTTCAAAGAGATTGGCTCGGCGAACCGAGCGAACGCCCCGTGATGCAGCCGACGACGTCAATGTTCTTTTTCCTCTGTAATAGTACATCATCATTTTTAACGCTGCAATGATCGCGTTCTGGTTTATTCATTCAAACAGCGTCTATATTTTCCAAAAAATAATAAAAGCAATCCAATTGAAATACGCATTGTAATCGTTAATTATTATCACATTTCGCCTGCTGGTAACGACAGCATTCCATTAATTTCTTCAGTCTGATTCACGATCAGGAATACTCCAAACACCAAGCCAAGCATGTTTTGCAGTACATTACTTTACATTGATCTAAATATAAAGCAGAATACGCGGTTGCCATATTATCTGTTTCTGCCGGGCATGGAGTGGTACTCTTTCGGATCAGGAATGTTGCCGACAACCTGAATCTGACGAGCAATAAAATGTAGATTTGTCGGTAAGTAGTTGTTTTAGTAAAAGCGATAATTTTACAAAATAAACTTATTGTGAGTACTTTGTAATTGTATATTATGTACATTTTATCATGAAACCCAGGCTACCGGTAACAAGATTCATGAAAACGTTGCTATCCAATTTATTGTTTATATTATGTGAAATAATGTTATAAAGGCTCTGTTATCTTTGTTGTAAATAAGTATTTTTTAACAAATCCATAAACATTTGTGTCATTTAACGTAACCAACTGACGCGCCAATCATACAAAATAAGTGTTTTGAGTCTTAGAATCCTAAATTCTTAATTATTAAACCGTCGTTATAGTCATGTTTTCTTATACGTGGGTTATTTTCATTGTTTTGATATGTTTTTTTTTTTCTTTTCTATCTTTTGATTGTGGCGTGACTTCGCTAATTTATTCGACCAATGTGACAATTTTATTATTTACTAGTAGATCACAATTCAACCATTGTTCATTTTAATTTGACTTTATTACGTTACAATACAAATATTAGTTTTCTGCACTCCTCAATATAAACTTTGGCATTTTGAATATGCCAAATGTAATACTCCTCCGTCCGCGTAATTTTGATATATATTTTTTTTTTTTGCAAAAAACCGGCTTCATAAAACCATAAAAGGACTAAAAAGTTAAATATAATACTATAACCTACCTATATTAATAAACCTAACCTAACCTACGATTAACCTATAATAAAATTTAACATTTTTTAATTACATTAAGCTAGGTAATGAACGACTGGTAATTCCAGAGTATTTTCCCATTTAAATCCTCGAACTCCTTGCTTTTTCTGGCGTTGTTGCATTATGTAAACTGTGTTTGCTCTGATTTTATTGATTAAGTATTAACGTTAGTATCTTTTTCTTTGTGTCTAAATATAATAAAATACCTGGGTATCATTATAGATGACACCCTTTATTTCAAACCACACATAGAAGCTTTAAATAGTCGAATTCGTAAGCTTATATTCATATTTAAAAAGCTGCAATATATAGCAGACCCGAAACTAATAAGGCAAGTTTACTTTGCTCTATGTCAGTCAATTTTGACGTACTGCATTACCTCATGGGGCGGGACAGTAAAACTGTTACTACCCATTGAGAGAGCGCAAAGAGCTATCCTCAAGGTGTCTACTTGTCGCCCTTTCCTTTTTCCCACTAACCTTCTCTATAAATTAATCTTGTGAAGTACTACCAATAACAGTTCGTCAGTTATTTATAATCAGCACCGTACTAAAACAACACACAGCGCTTCCCTATCGCACTGAATTTACTAAAAAAAAGACGGAAAGATTTAGTTTGCCTTAAAAGAAGTACAAAACATGCTTTCACAACCAAATTTTATATGTTCCTTGGACCACTACTTTATAACAGACTAAACGCAAAATTAAACATTTATTCCTTAAATTATTGTAACCGCAAGAAGACTCTTGATTGACTCTTGCTCTTCAAAGTATGTCCTATGAAGACACAGAAAAGTTATTATTGGTACTAAAATAGAGATAGTTCGTATTTTATTTAAATGTAATTAAGATTAAGAATGAGACTAAGATTATTTTCATATTATTTACACCTTTATACATTACCTAAGATGACCATATAATACAGTTTATTTTATATAAATGTGATTATTTAAAAAAATAAAAAATGCCTATTCTCGCATGAAACACAGGATTACTTAGTTCAGGCACATGACATGTGTGAACTTAAGTTAGATTTAAGCGAAATTGTATTTAATATTTACCTTAAGATTTTGAATAAACATTTTATTTTATTTTTTTATTACTAGGTATTAGGTAATCTATCTTAAAGTATTTTTGTATTTTGTTTTGTTTTCCGATTTAAATTAATATTTAGAAGCTGTAAGAGAGAGAGAGAGAGTCTGTAGTTATTTATTATAGTCATTTAGGTATCGTACATTGCTTGGCACCGACTCCAAAAAATTGTTAATTTTTATTATAGGTTAATCGTAGGTTAGGTTAGGTTTATTAATATAGGTAGGTTATAGTATTATTTTTAACTTTTTAGTGCTTTTATGGTTTTTGAAGTCGGTTTCGTCTTAGCAAAAAAAAAATTATTTGTTAATTTTTAGTGACATATTTTTAATCTTATAAAATACTAGCTTCAACCCGCGACTTCGTACGCGTAGGAAGGTTTTCCCGCGCAAATCCCGATCCCGTGGGAATTTCGGGATAAAAAGTAGCCTATGTGTTATTCCAGAATGTCAACTATCTACTTACTAAATTTCATTCAGATCCGTTCAGTAGTTTTTGCGTGAAAGAGTAACAAACATCCATCCATCCTCACAAACTTTCGCATTTATAATATTAGTAGGAAGTAGGATTAGTAGGGATGGGTAGCGCTAGTAAATATGCTTCTCGTATGAAAAAACGGCGTTGAACTGAAACTGAGAATGAAAAACGATTCTATTTCTTTTTATTATTCGTGGTACACCTGGAAAGTTCATACCGTTACAATTCCAAAAAGCCTAAACACAGCTAAGATACATTGTCTTGTTATGAAGTTCCGGTGTCTGTCTCTTGGATTCATCATTAGATCTGATGGTAGAATAGAATGGTTCATATTGAACGCAAATGCTTCACTTGTTTTAGAAAATACCAAAATCGTTTTCCTATAATTTGAAGAGTTCCCTCGATTTCGCCAAGATTCCATCATCAGATCCCGACTTGGTGACTATGGGACCAATTGGAAAGCGTAGGCTTTGGAACAAAAAAAAAAAGAACTTTTCAAATTGGTTAGCAAGCAACGGAGTTATGCCCGGACAAACATAAAAAAAAATACAAACATCCGAATTGAGGACCTCCTCCTTTTTTAGAAGTCGGTTAATGAGTACAAAGTTTTTACTTTACGTATTAATATATTTTCAAATGTAAAACAACAAACTTTATGCTAGAATCATAGGCAATGGTAAACATTTGTGATGTTAGATAGCTTATAGCAACCATATCAAAATATGACGTGTGAACAGCAAGTCGTATTGGCGTGAAGTTGCCATAGCGTTCCTGATTTGCATACATAACTAACAGGCGCACGTACGCTGCCTACCAACTGCATGTTATGTTCATCCTGTGGCTTCGAATCCATTATTAATTTTCATTTGTGTCACATTCAAAAGCACAGCGGAAGAAGTATGTCTGTGAGGGTGCACGATCCAATATTTATAGTTAAGGAGACTTATTCACAAGACGAAAGGAAATTGAGTTTATGGACTGATCGCTGTCATAAAATTTAAAAACGATCTCTGTGTCTATCCATATTAAGTACTGAAAGCATTTTAAATGTACTGATCGGTGGTGAAAATTATATACAAAAGAAACAGTGATAGGTTAATTTTTCCCCGAGTAATTTACAAATATTTATTAGACCATAAAATTAAATTAATAATTAATTAAATTTATAAATAAACTGAATTCGGAATCTTCTTTATTGACACATTCTGGTCTCCCTAAAATACCGTTCAAAATGTAATCAAATATTTATTGATTCCAGTAATTCGTTGAACGGTGGGCCGACGTGTGGGGACGAATGGAGATGGGAATTATTGATGATATACTTATAGCTAGGTACCTATTGTGAAGCAGTTGTCCTCAATCATGAAATCGATTACTACAACAATATTTTTCATATTACGGAAATATGTCTTGTTTCCTTTTCTCGCAGAAATTACTTAAAGAAAATGATATTGTGCATATACATAATTATGTAGATTCTGACAGTTTCTGCTCTAAACTTAAACATTATTCGTTTTGTAAGCTTTTCTAGCTGGCAAAATAATGTATTCTGGCACAGAAAGACGTACGTGGTAACAAGCCAAACTGGGCCAAGTCAAATGATACCCGCTTTTCAGGCTTCTCGTGTGCAACAGAACACGAAAGCTAAGGGTAGTAGGGGTGAAGGGTGAACACAAACCATCTATTCTGTGCCCAAACGCTCAGTGCGGGCTTTTAACTTTCAACCATTCGACTGTTATCTTTCACCAATTTCCACACTTTATTTTAAGATTAACGCCCTGAAATGTATAAATATGATCCCACTAGCACTTTCCAACATCTTCATCCTCGTTTATTTTGAGATTAACAAACTTTTCATCAACTATTAAGCCGTATAGGCTGAGAATGTTTAAAATATTCCCAGTTTGTAACAAACCAATTTTAATCGATTTAATATAGATAATCATTTTAATCATCTACTAGCCGACTGACTGACAGGCTACTGCCGTTGCAAATTGTAATGTCACGTAAAGTTAAAGTACTTTGGTTTTTTCAACCAACAAAATCAAAATGTCCAATTCCTAGTCCAGAAAACCTCTCGGGCGTCCTCAGATCACCCTACCTACCTTTCATAGCAATTAGATCGATGTTTTAAGGACACATACAGGACAAATATACAAACATTGATTTTTATATCATATAAAATATTTTTTTTGTGTTTCCAACGCAAGAGGTCTGCTTCAATATCAAAGTCAAAAGCCAGAAATGACATCTACGTTCACCTAAATTTCACTGAAGATAGATCTCGAAACTCAAGAGCGTTACGATTTATAGTGTAAGCATTGCGAAGTAAATTGCCACTCGAGATAGTATCCCACGGTTTTATGGGACCAATAACATTGACAGTGCATTTTTATCTCTCCTACAACGAGTAATTCAGTTTACGCCCAACATACCTACTCGTAATATGTATTAAAATTAGAATAGTGTCGGATGTATAAAAGTTATTTTTATAATTTAGTAAAGAGCTTGATAAGTTGAAAGATTATGAAAGACCTTATTTCTCAATTTATTTTCATCTATTAATTATAATCCATGCATGTTTCGCACGGTACGCGCTTTCATTTTGCGCTATTTTTTCTTCAAAATGCTCTATTTCACTTATGAGGTATGAGTGATTTTCTGTGTAGTTTATTAAATAACATAATAGAGCGGTAGTCACACGGATATTGGCTCGGTGCGAGCGGCTGCCGCGGCTGCAGCGCCCGGAAGAGAGCTATTCCCGCCATTTACTCGCGAGCTCTGAATGCCCATCTCCATTGTTACGAGGACACTACCGAGTGACGCCCTCAGATCGGCCTTGTATACATGTAGGTACGCACAGCATTCTAAGTGGGGTCGGGATTCGGGCCGCATCCACCCAACACAATCTGCGTATTGTTACAACATGATAAATGATGAAACCTAATGTTTTTTTATCGGTACAATAAAATGCGGGTAATTTATTATCATTATATTGTAATTTCAAGCCAATTTATACGGCCTATATATCGTTCCTATAACAGCAGATCGGTAACAGGCACCTACGTAGATAATTCACTCTGAAAATTCTTTCCTTCAAAATGAACTCATCCTTTCATATTTTAACAAAATACAATTTGTAGTTACTATGCCTATCTTTTAATTTCAATATTATTTATTTAGCGTGATAATAGCAACCAAAACGAAAGTCAAGATGACTACAGAACGCACGCATTTGCAAATTGTCCTACACGACGAATACTAATTTGTAGAATTCGGTGTAACATATTGTAAAAGTAGCTCATACATGTGTTGCTCTGCTTAAATTGAATGTGCTATTATCTCCAGCCTAGCAGATGATTGTAATAGATAATTCGGTGCTTCAATTACATTAATCTTTATCGCGTACCGTCAAGATCATTCATATGCATAATGTCGGTGTAGGTAGCGCGCATTAGGGTGGCCGGGCGGAGGCTGGGTTGCGCGCTTCGCTAAGCATTGTAAATACTCTCCCGGTCACGTAGCGCCGCTGCAAACTGTTGAATATTAATACAAAATAATATTCACCAGAAGATATCCCGCTCAGACCCAAGCTCTATCCATGCCTGAGAGGGCGAATCCCGGACGCAAATCTCCGCGCTTTCACTTAAAATTTGAAATATTTATAGAACGGGTAGTTCTTCGCCCCTCGTTTCATATGATGAACATGTGGCTGATGCTAGCTTTATTTGTTACCAACCCAAAACTTATTTATTATATACTTTACTAGCTTTTGCCCGCGACTTCGTACGCGTGGGAAGGTTTTCCCGCGCAAATCCCGATCCCGTGGGAATTTCGGGATAAAAAGTAGCCTATGTGTTATTCCAGGCTGCCAACTAAATACTTACCAAATTTCATTCAGATCCGTTCAGTAGTTTTTGCGTGAAAGAGTAACAAACATCCATCCATCCTCACAAACTTTCGCATTTATAATATTAGTAGGATTGTGCACCTTACAATATTTATATGGATACAAAAAATTTAAACTAGTGTACAATACTAAACTTAGTTATTTTTAGAAGTACGGGCTGACATTACAGGACAAGGATAAAAAACAAACTATCGGCAATTAATTATTATTAATCTATTCACACAATTAATATTCTTTATCTTTATTTAGTTGGAGACAACAAGATCCACAACAATAATAGTATCATAACAATAAATACTTACAAAGTAAAAATTCTATTTTACAAATTTGACTTCATACTATGTTAGTACTTAGTTATATTCTATCAAGAAAGGCTAAAATTATAGAAGTTAGTAAGTACATAAATTCACTTGCAAACTACGTTAGTACTTATTGTATGACTGACAGGGTCTTTCTACTCTATGAGATGCCAGACTGACTTTCATCATGCCTGTCAACTATAGCTCTTGAAGGCTGTTGCGACTTTCCCTCAATCTGGCCAGAAGAGACGCATATTTTTGCGTATTACAACTGCGAAGCTGTCAACTCTGGCTTCTGCAAACATTGCTGATGCACTGCAATATCGTGGCAGTCGCAACAGCCCCTGAGAGCGTTGTTGTATTGAACACGCATTATAGTAAAACAAAAATGACAATCTACATAAAATATACTTAAAATCTCTTGCATACAGAAATGTCAAAACTGTTGAGATAAGTTATGTTTCTGTTTCAAAGTGTTAGCAACTTAGCATCTAACGCATAGTTCTCCGAAATGAACTCTATGAACTCTTATTATTACTCATGATGACTCATGTGACTACAGGCTATGGCCGAGAAAATCACGTGATCAATATAAATTTACATGGTATTAAGCAACATTTTCAATTTTATGCATGAAGCCGTAACCGAAATTATGAAAAATTAAAGCCTGTCGTACCGAAATCGCGGACTAACTTTAAACCAGGTGTAAAATATTTCGAAACAACTAATTAATTACTGTAGACGAGAAGGATAATATTGATGGTATTACATTAGGTCCTCGCTGTCCCAATCTCAGCTCCATTATTTTGTGTAATATCTACTGTTAATTAAATAATGCTGCTACATTTTTCACAGATAAGCGTATTTTTAGTGAGACTTCTTATAGGTTTAAAGTTTTTGTTACTTTTATGTTCAAATATTATCAAAGACCGAAAAAGTTTAGACTTTTCATTCCCATGGCGCATTTCAGTTAAACGCCAAGGGATATCATTATTTTCATTGTGTAGTTTTATCGTGCCGTCGGCTTAAAAGGGGTCTGTGTTTGTGTTTACTCAGATCAGACTCAGCATCTGTTCAGTGTGAGGGTGTCAGGGTAGTAGGCGGGGAGAGCAGGGGGGGGCAGGGTGGCCAGGGAGTTACGCCAACATCCACCGGGCCACAGTCCACACACTTCAATGAAGCGGCTTGTCATTAATCCACGCTTTTGTGAACAATTATTACCATTATAACTACCTATCTAATTGTGTTTGAATTGTCCTCTCATTATTACTGAATATCGTTCCGAATAATGTTATAAACAAAGAACGCAATGTGTAGTTTCGTTAAATTGATTGGTCAAATTCATACATATCATAACAAAAAAATTGGCCAAGTGCGAGTCGGACTCCCCCATGAAAGGTTCCGTAGTAACTATAATAATATAATATAATAATTATGTATATTTATTTGACAAAAAAACCTTACAACTATGCCAAATAACTTTGTTTTTCATAGTATTTGTATAAATTACAAAGTTATATTTGCGGTTTTAGAAAATATGCTGTATCTCAAAAACTGCTGATCCGATCTCGTTCAAACCACTTTTGCTTGAACGTTTACATTAAGATCTACAGACATATTTTTTTTTTAATTTTTCACTCCATTATTATATTTATGTTAGAGGGGGGACACATTTTACCACTTTGGATCTTTTAAACGAGTAACTTTAACTACCTACCGAGTTTCACATGTATAGTCCTAATAGTTTCGGAATAAAATGGCTGTGACGTACGGAAGGACGGAGGGACAGACAGACAGACATGACGAAACTACACTCAGGGGCACATTTAACCGGCCAACTACATTTTGTCGATTTCTTCAAAATTTTATGGTAATTTAAACGAAAACAAATGGAACATGTATATGTTGTGAAAACGTTTAATTAAGACAAAATTTAAATTTAATCCGTCTTTTTAAGTTGTCCCTTACATGCTCTATTGGGTTCAAGTCAGGACTGCGAGCTGGCCATGGTAATCGCTGAATATTGACGGCGTCCAAGTAATCGGTAACAATTCGCGCGGTGTGTGCACAAGCGTTGTAGTGCATTAAAACAAAAATAACGCCAATGAATGGCGCAAACGGAATCACATGTCGTTCTAGGATATCTGTCACGTATCTGTGAGCATTAACGTTGCCTCTATCGAAGATGACCAACTCTGTACGGGCGTCGTAACAAATGCCACCCCACACCATTATCGAGCCTCCGTCGTAGCTCACTGTTCCAACCACAGCAAACTTTAACAAACCTTTCACCGCGGCGTCTATACGCGCGCTGACGCGCATCAGGACCTCGTAAAGCGATTCTTGATTCATCAGAGAAGAGAACTGCCATCCATTGTTCCGAAGTCCAATTTAAATATTCTTGTGCAAATGCAAGTCTCGCTCTCCTGTGAGTTGCGGACAGCTGCGGGACTCGAACTGGTCGAAATGCTCTCAGATCCCTCTCAGCTAACCTTCTTATTGTTCTTAGGCTCACACTTACATTTCGTACCTCGAACAAGCGGTTACGAGCCTCAGAAGCCGTTGTGAACCGATTTCTAAGAACGTTCGAGACGATGTAACGATCATCTCTCTCTGATGTACACCTCCTACGACCTTGGCCTGGCCTTCTTGTGTAGGAACCAGTCTCTGTAACGTCAGATAGCATTTTGAATAGTGGTTCGTGGATATCCAAGCATCCGTCCAATCCGACGCTGGCTAAACCCAGCATCTGCAAGTGCTACAGCCCTGGCTGCTCCAGCTTTTTTGGTGTAAATGAAATCACGGCACTCCAATACCTCGGTTTTATTCGAAGAAATGGTATCACAACGTTTTAATCAAAAGTATCCGTCACATTAAACGAAGGGCGAGACTGTCAAATTTCGACTAAACTGATTATTGTTGAATAAAAACCACAAAACTAAACAAAATGCGGGTATGATTGTTTTATTTATTTTAGATATACCCACTCATGAAGTTACGCCTAGTATTCAAAGCGTAAGTTAACATAAGCAAACGATATGCAATTCGAGATGGGTGGACGGTTAAATGTGCCCCTGAGTGTATTAGGGTTCCGTTTTTTTACCATTCGGCTACGGAACCCTAACAATATGGCTGAACAGAGAAAGTTTGATTGAATGAATTAAATCACCCATACGAATATACGTATCATAATATGATGTTTTGAATTGTACTTCCGTTCAGAATAGATTCCTTATTGTGTAAAAAACCGATCAAGTACGGGCTGACTCGCGCCGGTAGGTTTCGCGCACGAATGATGTTTTTTAGGATTCCGTAGCCGAATGGCAAAAAACGGAACCCTTATAGTTTCGATATGTCTGTTCGTCTGTCTGTCCGTCCGTCCATATGTCACAGCCATTTTATTCCGAAACTATTAAGACTATGCATGTGAAACTTAGTAGGTAGATGTATTCTGTGAACCGCTTTCCGATTTTAAGAAAAAAATTAAAAAATATTTAAAATAAAGGGGGGAAAAATACATGGAACTAGAACTGAAATTTTTTTTTTTTTTTTCATGAAACCTATGCGTGTGTGGTATCTATAGACAGGTCTTTAAAAGGATATAAGGTTTTCTAAAACCACTTTTTCATAAAGTCAATCGCTTAAAAGATATAAGCTTCCAAAATGGTAAAATGTGTCCCCCCCCCCCCTAACTTCTATAATAATGGGGTAAAAAATCTAAAAAAAATTATGTCTGTAGATCTTAATGTAAACTTTCAACCAAAATTGTTTTGAACGAAATCGGATCAGCAGTTTTTGAGATACAGCATATTTTCTAAAACCGCAAATATAACTTTGTAATTCATACAAACACTATGAAAAACAAAGTTATTTAGCGTAGTTGTAAAAATGTAAATAAGCTAGTTTTAAGAAATTTTAAAGATTTTTTTTATTCGTCAAATAAATATACATATTATATTATACTAGTACTCACGCGGGGCTTCGCTCCCGTGGATTCTATCACGGTAACAACATAACTCTTCTTTTTTGCAGTTGCGTAAAAAGTAGCCTATAACCGTCCTCAAGCTTCAAGCTACGTCCAAACCAAATTGCATCCAAATCCACCCAGTACTTTCGAAGATTGGCGCGTTCAAGCAAACAAACAAACAAACTCTTCAGCTTTATAATATTAGTATAGATTATTATAGTTACTACGGAACCCTTCATGGGCGAGTCTGACTCGCACTTGGCCAATTTTTTAAATTATACTTATAAGCCATAGATTTATTACGTTAAGTTAACCTGTAATCTGTCAAATATTTGAGATGAAAACAGCCGACCAAAAGCTTATTTCATATTTATAAGCACCTAGCATTTCAGACCCTCACAATAAACCCACTCATAATTTTCTTATCACACCATACAGTTTCAGTAACATAGTTTATATTAATTTTCTTATATGCGTTGAGGATGAATTTTTTGATGCTTTATTTTAGTTTGTATTTTAGTACATAATTTTGTATATTTCCAAAATAAAAATCATTATTTTTATATGTACAATTTTCAAATGAAAGGTTCAGTAGATTTGGAGCATATTGGCTATGAAAGAAGATAAACGTGCGAGTGATTTTTATAGAGTAGGTAGGTAAGATAGGTACCCTAAAAATAAAAACAGTACAGTTTTCATTATACTACTTAAATTGATCGAACGATTTTTTTATATATTTTTTTTATTGTAAATAGGTTCGCGTTTGACAACCATCTCACCTGATGGTAAGTGATGATGTGGTCGAAGATGAGCACGCTTACCTAAAAGTAACCTATTCACTCTTGACTTAATGACTCCTAGGTTATAGCTATCGGGAAACAGACTCCGGCAGGGAATTCCACTCCTTAGCCGTACGCACAATGAAGGTATTATATACTTTATTGTACACCTTACAATACACTTCAGGATACAAATAATAAAACTAGTGTACAATAGGCAGTCTTATCGCACAGGGCAATCTCTTACAGACAACCTTTGGATGGACAGAAATTAAAGGAGATAGATTTAAACTATGGTGATCAATCAAGCGGGAAGCGAAAGTTGCACTGAGCTGAATTTATTTTTTCCTTAAGTGACTGTGGCAGCTTCATCGCAGTTTTCTTTGCTTAGCAGCACATACTTTTATTACCTACTTATCGTCGCGTTTGTAGAAAGCGCTAATGCTGTTCAGTTTACATCTGCTAAATATAGAGGTTTATTGAACTCTTTGAACTCTTCACGGAGCAAATAGCAGGGAAAATGTATCTAGGAATATGTCAAGCTATTATTTGTATCGCAGGATTGAACTTTACTTTAAGATGTGATGGCTAGAAATTACGTTAACGTTCCTGGTAGGTGGCTAGAAATGAATAAACAGTGGGTTTTTGTAAACGGTATTTACCCGCTGTTAATTTGGGAATGTTCTATAATAAATTATTATATTCGTTCATCATAATATTTTTAATTTGTAATCGGGAGTGGTATTTGTTCAAATCGGTCAAAAGTTGTGTGTGTGTGTGGTATCTACATATAGACAGGTCTTTAAAATGACATTGGGGTTTCGAAAACCACTTTTTCATAAAGTTAATCGTTTAAAAGATATACGCTTCCAAAGTGGTAAAATGCTCCCTCCTCTAACTTTTATAATAATGGAGTGAAAAATTATAAATAAAAATATATGTCTGTAGATCTTTATGTACACTTTCATTCAAAATTGGTTTGAACGAGATCGGGTTAGCAGTTTTTGTGATACAGCATATTTTCATTTATCGAGGCTAAGGCTCAGCTAGCATTAAAAAAATTGGGAATACTAGCAAAGGTGAGACGGTACTTCACACCGGAACAGATGTCCAATCTCTATCAAGCCCAAGTTCGGTCGTGTATGGAGTACTGCTCTCATCTTTGGGATGGATCTGCCAAATACCAACTGGACGCGCTTGAATCTATCGAGAAAAGGGCCAAGAGACTCATTGACAACGATTCACTGGTCGAATCAAAGCTCCAGAGCCTTGAACATCGACGACGAGTTGCAAGTCGGTTTTCTATCGGTTACATTTCGGGAGTGTGCGATGGAATTACACAATCTAATTCCGCCAAGCCCGTTCCATCATCGGACTACAACACAAACGGCGATGCGCCATCGTTACATGGTGGACATCCCACCCATACGAACAAAACGTTTTGGGAATACTTTCATTGTGCGTACGGCTAAGGAGTGGAATTCCCTGCCGGAGTCTGTTTCCTGATCGCTATAACCTGTGAGTCTTTAAGTCAAGAGTGAATAGGTTACTTTTAGGTAAGCGTGCTCATCTTCGACCACATCATCACTTACCATCAGGTGAGATGGTTGTCAAACGCGAACCTATTTACAATAAAAAAAAATATATAAAAAAAACGTTCGATCAATTTAAGTACACTTACTATCAGGTGAGATGGTGGTCAAACGCGAGCCTTATTATCAATTTAAAAAAAAACCGCAAATATAACTTGTAATTCATACAAACACTATGAAAAACAAAGTTATTTGGCGTAGTTGTAAAAAATGTAAATAAGCTAGTTTTAAGAAATTTGTAAGGTTTTTTTTATATTATATTATTATAGTTACTACGGAACCCTTCATAGGCGAGTCTGACTCGGACTTGTCCAATTTTTATTATTTATATTGTGTGGTTTGAATATATGTATTTGAAGCAAATTTTCGGATTGTAGAAGCGTTTATTATAATTCAAAAAAGCCACACAAATTTTAAAATTACAATGATATTCACATAAGTAAATTTGATAACAATATAATAATTAAACCGAAATACTCCAATCGCTGAAATTTCAATGCGTTTACGATCTGAGAAATGCAATCACAAGAACATATTATTATGCACCTATATTATGTATGTAGCATTGACGAGCAGTGATACATTTAACCAACGTAGAACTAACGTAAATCACAATTTAACGATTTCTAAACATAACTGCATGATTTTACTCCTTGGTCGTTATTTATTTAACAAATACTGCCGCATATTCTTAATACTTTTACTTTGCCGACGCGCATGTAGCTGCCACCGTGCACAGGCGCAAAATAGCGCAAAAAGAAATGATAGCTATTTTAAAATAATACAGAGATATCATAATTAGTGATCCAGATGTATTGTTTGAGATGACGCATGTTCGGTACAAGTGTCCCTCCGTGCGTTGCCCATAACTTGTGTCGTGTTCAATTACATTTAATCGCTCGTCGTATAATTGCCTAATTGTGAATCAGCCCGCGCCTCGTCCTATTCCAGCATTCAAGTTTTAAAGATAGCATTTTTAAACATAGTTATTATTTCAATGCTCGATCAACTGAATTCGTTTCCATACCAATGTTCTTTTACATCTTCAATAGATTATTCCATAACTATTTCTTGAATTTCCACCGTACGAGTACGACATGATGCATCAGGGAATGCGTTGACTAGTTGAATTCAATTTCAGATTTATTCAAAAGGAAGATCCTGGATATAAATATTTCAAGTAATCTCATTGCACATTCAACTCGGATAAAGTATCGTTCTGTTTACCTATACGGAACCGCCTTTTCTGCAACTGATACATAATATACTAAAATGAAGACGCACTGAGAGTAGTAGTATTTTTGTTGCCTATTATTCTTTATGTTAGCTAATTTGATTATTTCATTTTTGCTATCATGCTTCATGCAATTTTGATGGTTATTTCAAAATACATTAAATGTGTTTTGAAATAACCATCAAAATTGCATGAAGCATGATAGCAAAAATTTAAGTCTTTAAAATTTTAGTCTTTGAGCTTTTGTTCATATTCATTTTGCACACATCGAGAATTTTTCTATGTGCCTGATCTCTCTAAAACATTCCATCAAAAGCATATTATGCACGAATGCACGTCTTAATCATCCATAAAAGATTATAATAACAACACATTCACTACGATAACGTAGATAGTGGTGGCTCATTCTGTATTCTTACACCATTTCTGTACCCACCCAAATAATTGATTCACGTGGGAGCCGCAAAATTGGTACCTACATTCATTCTGAGTAGCAACTGAAACATAACATCCCTCCCACCCAGCAATATGGCGGGTTCGGACAGGTTTCAAACTTCAATGTTTTTTCTTAAATTCAAACATGCAAACGGTCCAATCAAGATAATATTTTTACCGCGACGTTATCAAATTACTTTTGAATAACGAACGTATTGCCAATTGTTATTACTATGCTCATCACATTTGGCGCCTAATATACGACATCAGAATTTAAATTAACTTAAATTGACCATTCTTTGCTAACACAACTTTTGGTTATACTTTGAATACCAGCCATTTAGTAGATATAAATATTTAAAGAAACTATAGAATAAACTGTGCCTAGTCGTTTACAAACATATTACAGTTTCCTAAGAAGCCGAGACTTAAAGCAGTGAGGCGGTTGCGCGAGACGAAGCGCAGACGCGCTCTATAAAAAGTCAGTTTGTTTACAGTACTGCCGGATACAACTGGAAGGTGGCCCACCACATGTGTTGTGCTTTGCTTATTCTTGCCAAGCTCCAAGTATTCACCACAGGCTACACACTAGCATCCGTTTTGTTCGATCTGTAGTACACACAGTTAATAAAAATAATAAACAGCTTATACAGTTTCCACTTCTGGGACCCTGGCTTCGTCTTTATGCAAACGAATTAGCCTTAATCCACTACGCGGCACAGTCAATATATTGCATATTTTTATTTCTTAATCAGTACTTACTTAGGTATTATTTATTCAGTAGCTTCTTCAGGCTCACAGTCGTCTTACATAAACTTTTCGTTATAAAATCGTATTGTAATTTAAATAAAGTTATAGCCGTGTTGGGCCATGTGACTAGAATATGCATGAAGTTAGTTGAGTATTACTGACATGTATAAATACGTAGCCTCTTTTGCTGTTACGGAATGAGTCACGACTATTGTGTCGTCGTGTTACCATAAATAGCAACAAGATCTGGAGGGTGCTAAGGCAACTTGACACATGTACTAAATCATCGTCCGCCTCAAGACACTGGCGGAGATGGTGGCGCGTGGTGGTGTCACGGTACGAAAATTAGAACTCAAACACGAAGTGCCCTTCGTTTTCTCCCAGAAGAGCGCAGACACTCCACTCCGCCTTGCGTATGTCGTCTCGAGTGTCTTGGCACAATGACTTTCTTCTCTATACTATAGCTTCATGTTGTTTCGTATCATCTTAAAAATAACTAACAGTCACATGTTACTTTATTGGTTGGTTAGCTTGTGAAACTATCGTTTCATTAATAAGAAACGCCGCACTTTAGTAGAGCATTATTATTTTCTGCTACGCCAAATATTGCCGACGTTATTATCTACGTCTCCCTACGTAGGTGAAGTTATTATAACAAGACGTAATTGGTTATAAATGCTAGTTATTGGCGATTAACTTAGTAATTTACGATACGGTGTCTTGTGTGATATAAGCTAGAGATTTTTATACTCAAAGAAATTCTTGGAAGGTAAAAGGAAGCAGTCTTACAACCGTCACCAAAGAGTCGATACTAAAAATATTTCTATTATTTCCACCACCCGTTGACTGGGTTCCATTCCACTATTGACATTATCGGTATCGCCTCTGGATCTTTTAGCGAAAGAAATTGAGCGTTGCTTTTTCAGACAGATCGAGCCTCAAGTTTCAAATAATTAGTCTTAAGTATATAAAAACGCTAGACTTGCTCTAAAAGTTCTAAGAAAGAAGTCTTCAAACGACCTTAGGCCAAAGAAAAGCAAACCCTTGATAACAAACATATATATTTTACTATATCTATTTCTTTCCTGATAACAAATGGTAAGTGCAACGCTAATTCAATGGTTACATTTACAACTTATTTATCAGAAAAAAACCTTATTTTACAGAACTTAGAAAGAAAAACGTAAGTAAGAATCCGCCGTTACAATAGACTAGTCTGTTGTATAGGCGGCACAATGGTGAATTTGTGGTATTCAAAAAACGTTATATTTAGTTTTTATGAAGAAATTACATGGTATTGTTAAGAAATTTGAATTTAGAAGCCGCGGCGGTTCATTCACTACGATATTCCCACTTAATAGTGGAAATTCGCATGTAAAGAAAATAGTTTCAATACTGAAATAAATACTTTTTGGTAGGAAATGAGTGGACTCATTTCCTGCCAAAAAGTATAGATACTAGATACTAGTATACTAGTGTAGTAGATACTAGTATAGAACTATAGATACGAAATACACGAAAATAACGATAATTAAAAAAAAAATTAGTATAACTTTTTATTGCCCAAAAGAATCTAAACAGAGGTGTCGCATCATTATTGATTAGGATCCGATGGGAGACTTACTCGTGACGAACGTATAAATTGGGTACATTTGCAAAAATGGTAGCTTATTCCTGTAGAGGTTTATGTATATTCTGTACAACATAACAAAACATTGTAATAGTTCAACTTAGGCCGCGCGCGCACTGCCTTGCGGTGGCCGCAATTAGATAGAATTAACTGTATCAACTAAAGACAGAACTTGGCAAAATAAATTACCTATATACCGCATTTATTACGTTACACACACACTTGTATGATTCTATTCTTTATAGTTATTTTTATTTTTTTTCATAAATAACGTTAATTTGCTGTGCTCAGGAAATCCGTCAAAGATTGTTGTGTGCTATCCAAGGCTCTCGCATTCGTAGTGTCACACGTATGTAAAATACGTAAATAATGAATATCATAGGTACAAACTTTTATTTAATTTAATATTAATCTAAAAACCCAGAGTGATGCAAAAATTGACATTCTAGCTATTGGAGCTAGATAAATTACAGTGTTATAAACCAACTTACTAAGTTTTCATAAGATATATACGTTCTTATCCAAAAAAGTTTTTCTCAGGGAAAAGAGAAAAACCGGCCTTATCTAGTTTAAATTTACGAAAAAAGCCTATATACTAGCGGCCTGGCCTGGCTTTGCACGGGGTCCTTAACAATTGTTTTCTACAACAGCACTTCATTACAAAAAGTGCGTTTAGCTATGATTATATTTAAAATATATTTATAAAAAAGTGTCATCTTGAATCAGACTTGTGCCAGCCGTTACGCTGCAATGAATTTCTTAGCTGCGTAATTTTAAATCTGTCATAACTTCTAAACATTTAAATGAAAAAAGTAAAGGGCAAATTTTGATCCAAAATACTTACTTGAAATAATATACTTATTTGGATAAAGATTAGGAGAAATTACCTTTTGCAAATAGAGTAATATTTTCAATTAATTATTTAGAGATAAAAATGGTTAGGTACTGTGAGTCAACCATATGAGATAGGTATATGCTATCGCGGAGTTTTTTGTAGGCCTTTTTATGATACATACATTTCCGTAGTACATTATTTTAACGTAGTTTATTTTGACGTAGTACTTGCAATGCATCACAAAATATGGAATTTTCTGTATAATACAAATACTTACTTAGAATGTTTAAATTAACGTTGTTTATAAAAAAATAACCATAAAGAATAGAAACGTACAATGGTGTGTGTGTGACGTAATAAATGCGGTATCTGGGTAATTTATTTTGCTAAGTTCTTTTTTAGTTCTAACAGTTAGTTTGATCAATACAGTGTGAAATTTGTATAAAAATCTGTATCGAGTTCTAATCTGTATCATACTTCGAAAATATGTAAGGTATTTGATACAAATAAGGCCTACTTAATTTTAGTTGCTTTTATTTCAATAAATATTAAAGCATTAAAATAAAAACTTAGATGTTTACTAGCATTGATTCTTTAATTTTAGATATCTATTAAAAAACGTGACAGTTTCTAACTAAATATAAGCAAACTAATCGAATTCCGGAAACATACACTTTGGCCATAATAAATATAGTACACATATTAAGGCCTGTATGATTCAAAATGAAAAATAGCTGGAAACTAAAGTTTCATGACACAAGACATGGTTCCATAACGTTCATTAGCTCAATTTGTTCATTTTATATCAGGTTTTGAAACAAAATAAAATAAAATGCCTTTTAAATCTCTGCCAAAATTTAGATTCTTTTTATTAAGAAATACACATTAACGATCAACAAAAAAATTAAACATTCATTATAACAACTAAAGCATACTATCATAAATTCTTTAAAAAACAATCAAAAACAGAAAAGTTTTAATTTTTGGATAGGCCTTCTTAAAACACAGTGCTTGAATAGGACCCCAAACGAAAATTAACTTTATAATCATTTTAGGCAGTTAGATTAGTCTTTAATTCTTAATAACTTGAGTTAAATTAAGTCTTAATTTTTGTCACACTCAGGGCATAAGAAGTATTCAGAGTCGTCTTTGATTATTCCAATGCAATCCTCGTGATACCACTTAAAGCAGTCTTTACAAGGACGCATATCTGCTACTTCATCTTTATGACAAGCATGGCAATACCAGCTTTCTTCTTTTCCTACTTTCTTGCTTTTTTTAGTACTACCTTTGCAATTAGTGGTTTTTCTTATAGGTTTTGTATATTTTTTCGACACCAATATCTTTGTCTTTTCGGAAGAAATTGTAAGACTTCTTGGTCCCAATACGATTCGAAAGGCTTAAAACCTTTCCATAGGTTGGAGTTCGTGCGTCGTGTTAGACGGCAAGCAGTAGAGCACTATATCGTGTTTTTCAGCTTCTTCCACAATGCGGAAATCCAGATGGCTCTTTGTGCCATCAAAAATGAGTAGACACTTACCAAACGGCTTGAATTTAGCTAAGTGCTGTATGTAAGGCCTACGGTAACTAATATAGCCTACTATGCTGAAATAAGGCCTAGGCCTTATTCGATATAGTACCCAAACTTACTTTGAAAAAGTATAATTAATTAATCAACAGCTAATAGTACAGATTAAGATTATGAACAGTTAACTTAAAAACATTAAGAAACAATTGCCAAGGGAAGCTTAAAATAAAAAGAGTAATTTTAGGCAAAAACTTACCTCGAAAGCGCAGGAATTTTATAAGACAGCACAAAAACGTCCACTTCGTTCGACAGATGCCTGCTGCTAGCGCAGGGAGTGCGGGACGCGACGCTCGCGTACTCAGTAGGGTTGTAATTGGTGTATGTACGAGTACACGTAGTATTTTGGTAGCTAGATTTATTTATCTTTGTTTTTTAATGTGTAGGCCTAATTTGAGCGTAGGCTTTATTTGTATCAAGTACCTTATAAATACAAAAAAAATCTGTATGTATGGCAACATTATCAGACAAAACGTGTGTTTTTTTTCACCGCAGTGCGCGGTACTACATACATTCCTATGCGATACAAAAATATTTGCGGTAGATTCACCGCAATTTTGCAGCGAGGGACTACCGGTGACTCTACCGCACGCGTTTATTCCACCGCAGTGCGCGCACTTCTATGACAATTGACACTCCATACTTCATAGATTTTGCGTTTCCAAAACGCAACGCAGTGCGCGCACGGCCTAACCAAGCTTTAAATTATTTCTCTTATCTTGGCAGTGGAGTTAGTAACACTAACATTAAGTGTATTCAGTTTTGTATAAAAGCACAAAAACAGATTAGAAACTTTACAAGTTTACAGTAAGAGGCGATCTCATGAACATTTAACATGATTCTTGTCGTTATGTTACTTAAGGCCTCGAAATTTTATTTAAGGTCCTTATGATCTATTTTGTCATCATACAATTTTTCAGTGCAACTAGTTTGTTTTGTTGTTGCAACTTATTGTTGTCTCGAAACTAGACTAGACCCTCATGCTGAAAACCGATGTGCGCATAGCGATGAATTTGTGTTAAAAACAGCACCGTTATGGACTACGTTGTATCTAAAAGCCCAAGCGAGAAGATAGATGTATTTGTTTCTAGTGAATCCGGGAACAATAGTACCTAAGCTATGAGCCGATCTCGGGATTTACCCGCTACCTACCCGCTTTTAATCCCGCTCTCTCGTTAATGGTTGTTTGACGGTTGTAAATATAAACAACTATTACTTTGGACTTAGCGCTTTACAAATTTAACGTAAGCTAACTGAAACTTTTGAGTTTGTAAATAGTTTAATATTTTAACTTATAATGTTGGTTTTATCCATACAATTGGCTGAATATTTTTAATGATTAGGGAGACATTATTTACAGTTCGTAAGTTGAAAAATACAAGAAGATGAAGATTTTCACTCACTATCCTGTTACTTATTGCTTTCAATGTGTATAGGGAAACAGGATACCTATTTATGTGAAAAAGTGCACATTACTAATGTTTACTAGATAACTTCCGTGTAGAGATTCCGTGGTCGGATTTCAACGCTTGCAGAAAAGGATGTCATCTCAATACGAAGTAATTTATATCAGATATAATACACATATAAGTATATTCCTGCGGAGCCAATACGCGATTTGCGACGAGGTCTGTGATCCACCGAGCGCGGACTCAGCCGGCAGTCTATGCAATTGTGTCCAATGGCCACTTCCTAATTTTCTCGTATCCTGCTCAGCGTTACGTAGATAGATACATAGTACTAGCTGTACCTACTCTGTTTTGTATAATTGCTACAAATACCTACTGTTGTTTAATTACTGGTATTTCGTGTCGCATTCAAAACTACTAACACTATAACGGGTATTTTAGAGACTCATAAGTGATGAAGGAATAAATAAGTACTGTGCATATTAAGATATCTGGAATATATTAAAGTTTAATCGAGGGATGAAAAGCTCAGGCCGTTATGTTGAACGCTGAAGGCCACAGGTTTTCACCGACTCGAACCACCCGCTGGTCGAGGGTGTTCTCTGTTAGATTTCATACGCAATTTAATTTTGTTACCGACAGGCTTTTGGGACGTAAAATAAAATTAAAGGGAGAGAGCGGGTGTATTAAAAATAACAACAGGCTATGCAGCCATGTTGGAAATTCGACTTAACTTCTTCTAATTTGAATAATTAAAACATGATATACACGTAACGTGTATTTTAACCTTTTAACCGCCTACGTCAGATTAATCCGACAAATATTTTCGGGCCCATTTCGCCAGTCGTATATATACGACAAAAATACCACAGCTCGTTTAATATACTTTTTTACTTAATTACGCTGTATTCTATCAAAAAGATGTTTATATTAGGTAAATAGTTAATTAAGTAATCATTTACAGTTTAATAAACTTTAGTCTCTTAATCAGAAGTCCTAAAAATAATGTCTAAAGTTATGTGAATTACTAATATTATTTTTCGAAAATTATATTGATATACAACGCCCATGACGGAAAAATCCGACATAAAGGACGGGACATATGCCAAGATTTACGGATACAAAATAAACATAAAACAAAATATTTCTCTTTATACTGATTAATTAACTATAAAACAAATACAGCAATTGTTAATAAAACCTTTTTTAATAATATTTGTGAGTATTTCATTTAATTACTTTGAAATTATGTTAATTTACTTGTGAAATGTCAGCAACTGAGTTGATGGTTCCCATCCCTAGCCTCTACATGTTCCGAAACTTACTTTGCTAGTACACCCAGCGCCACGGTCGGATAAAGACGACCGCTCCATACGTTATAAACAAGTGCCGACTTCTGGAATTTTCCATTAGTCTTGTGCTTATGCAAATAGTTTTACATTCGTGTGTCGATAAATGTGTATTGAAATTTATCTAAATATAAATATAAATTATTATTATTATACTCAAGTTTCTATACATACATATTTACTTTCCATTTCGAAAAACACAGTGAAAAATTCTGCCACTTAGACAACCTACGGTAAAAAACGTCGACTGAAGTAGTTAGAGAAACACGGGAGTAGACAAAATTGAAGTAAGAAAAACCATAGACCAACAAAGATATAATAAACTACGTCATTGTAGACCAAAAGTTTTGTTTTCGTTTCTTTGACACTTATTTGAACTGGTATTTCTTACTAGGGATAATGTTAAGTAAAAAAAATACGAAAATATTTAATCAGTTTTTATTTACATAAAACGAAATATCGACATTGAAAAATTTAAGTATTGCACTTCTCTATTTGTTGTAGGTATTTATTTTGCGATTCATTGTACCGGGCGCTGGGGGCACGACAATTGATATGAAGTCGGGCGGTTAAAAGGTTAACGAATAAACATATTGTTACACTAGCTTCAAAGACAATTTAAAAAAACAGATGCATTGTTCAGCATTCTTGACAAATATGTAATTTGTTTTAGTATGAAGTTCTTACTTTTTGTTGGAATAAGGATTCAATTAACTATTTATTTAAATAACAACCAGTAATGACGAACTCAAGAAAAAAAGATGTGTAACAATTTTTATTCAAATGGACCTTAGTCTCTAAACTTAAACTTTATAAACTAGAGTCTACTAAACTCCGCAACCGCGTTTTACTGTATGAAGGAGCCAGTGTAAGTTGGCTCGTATTTTGGCACGAGTTCTTCGCGTCAATATTTCGATTCGCAGCCCAGAAACGTCAACTATAAGCGGGTTTATTTATTACGACAGAATTAGTACATAAGCTACCTAGACCGCGTCCCTGAGATAAATCGCTCTGAATCCTATGATGATCAATGTCGTTCTGCTGACATATATATGGGTACTTATAGTTGGATATTAAACAGTTTCTATCATCACCCACACTCCGACTACGCCAACAGTTAAAAATAAGCCTGTTTCTTCTTGTGCCAGCATCTAAGCTCCTGTTGCAACCTTATGGAGCTTTTGCCTATGATGGTAGAAACGTGGACTGCCCATCAGTCAGAAAAATCAAAACTTCTTAGATACCACTATAGTCAAGCTATTTTTTTTTTATTGATTGAGACTCGCGTTTTCCACCATCTCACTTGATGGTAAGCGATTATATGGTCGAAAATAAAACACGCTTACCCGGAAGTAACCTATTCATTCTTGAATTAAATACTACCAGGTTATAGGTATCAGGAAACACAGACTTCGGCAGGGAATTCCACTCCTTAGCTGTACGCATAATTAAAGTATTCCCGCAGGAGCTATACAAAAAGCAGTTGCAAAATTGTGTATAGCCTTATTTTATTTGTTAATTTCAGCATATGGTGGGGACGGGTATGGCGACCCCGTTCCCTGCGGCGGCGGCGGCTGCGGCAGCCGCTGCTCAGTACGCAGCGAACGGCGATGCGCTCGCCGGAGTGAAGGCCGAGGCTGCCGGGCCCACGGCGCCGCCGCAGCCCCCGCTCGTCAAGAGCGAAGGACCGCCTCCGCCCGCACCGCTACCACCGGCCAACTTCTCACCTCAACCGCCGCCTCAGACTCACACGCAGAATTCGATAGAAAATCAAAACAATAACTCAGTAAGTTACGTTTCATCATCTGCTTAACCTTTTCCCAACAACTACTTTTGGAAGCGTCAATAGCCTTGGCTAAAGTGTCGGACTTATGATTGAGAGGTCGCGGGTTCGAACCCCACCTATTACACTATTGCCGTGAAAAAGCCGTAAACCCACCCCAGCTTATTTAGCTTAGTTGGAGGGGTTAACAAGTTTGCTAGTAATGTGAATTCTACCCACATTGCTAGTTCTCTTTATAATTAAAAAAAAAAAACTATGTTGGGGTCGGCTTCTAGTCTCACAGGTAGGGCATCCAATCCCGCAGCCTGAATTCAATATCGGTATTTGCGGGACTACGAATTTTCAATCTCGCGGGATCTCGGTATTTGCGGGATCCCGCATATTGAAAATAATCACATTTATACTATAAGGCAAATAAAACAATGAATTAATCAACTAATTCCACATTTATTTAAGTATTACTACTAGTTTGAGATCAATCAAATTACACCATTTATTTATTACAAAAAACAATGAATTAATCAACTAACTCCACATTTATTTACGTATTACTATTAGTATGAGATCAATCAAATTACACTGTTTTTCTTCACAAAACAGTAACAAATATTGAATAAAAAACTTTACTGATATTTTAGGCTACATACTTAGGCTACCACTGACTGAAGTTCGGTTATATTAGGCTACTTAAGCTGTGAAAAACGGGCGACAACCGCCCCCGCGTTGTTTGCAACACTGCCGGCCGGCAGTCACCGGACACCGAGCGATCGCGCTCGTGAGAGGTCGCATGCATGCTTTTTTTCAGTCCGGCAAATCCCGCGGATCCCGCGCCCGTAATCCCGCATCACGCGGGATTGGAAAATGACGCGGGATCCCGCAATACCGAGATCTCGGTATTCCGGGATTGGATGCCCTACTCACAGGATGCAGCTGAGTATTAGTGTTTTACATGGAGCGACTGCCCATCTAATCTCCACAACCCAGTAGCTGGGTATCACGATACTCCTTGACCAGTTAGTTCCACTTATTCTTGTAATAATGGGACTATTACGTTAGCTGTGTGCAAACAATAACTACAATATTGGATACTGCTCCCAAGGGTCCTTGATATGGCAACCTGTCAGTTTCTGGCGTAAAGTACCTCCACGCCTCATTCCCATTTCACTCGTATTTATGTATAACAATTATGTTTGTATACACGCCTGAATATTAGTAAAGGTTGTTTTTTTAGAGGCGGAGAACTTTAAATTGAAATAATCAACAGATTTTTTTTATAATAAGCATGAAATTGGCTTTATTTGAGAGATGATTTTATGACAATGTTTGAATATAATTTGGGGCATGTGGCCGCCGCGGCTCGCGCATACGTGGCTTAATCTGGATGTCCAGTTTTCACATACTCTTCTCAGTAAATCGGGCTGTATTTCAGCAATGACGCGTCCAATGTTGGCTTCTAATTTCTAAGTGCTCAATTGTTTCTGGTTTGTCGGCGTAGACATGCGACTTTACATATCCCCAGAGAAAATAATCTAAATGAACACTCACATGAACGAGGTGGCCAGTTAGCAGGTACATTTCGTGAAATTAATCGTTCGTCAAACGTTTCTTTCAATAAAAAGAGGCACAAAAAAGTTTGTTATCATGTCCCTGTACCGCTCACCATTGACTGTAAGGACCATCATCATTTTTAAAGACATTATGGACCAATGATTCCACCAGCCCATAAAGCGCATCAAGCGGTGACTTTTTCTGGATGTAACGGTGTTTCCACAATCGCTCCAAATGCGGCAATTCTGCTTATTGACATAGACATTTAACCACAAGTGTGGTTCATCACTGAACAAAATGAGCTCCATGGGTTTCTCAAACCGAACCGTGTTTTTCAAAATAAATTTGAACAATTTGCAACCATTGCTCGAGCGTGAGTCTATTCATGATGAATTGCCAAACCAAACTAACCTCAAATTGACGTAGATCTGTCAAATCACTGTCACAGAAAACAGTGTTGCCAATTTAAAGTTCTCCGCCTCTAAAAAAACACACTTTTCTTGTAAAAAGGCAAAGAAAGGATTATTAATAAATGCGGAATGCCTGTAGATACATATTTTTTGTCTAAGACGTTTCGAATGGCCCTTAGATCCCGATCTATTTATATATCTAAAAAAGATGAAAACTTGTATATGTAATGGCCGGTTGTATACATCGTTCTCTCGGTGGGAAACGTAATATCTCATGCCCTGCTCAACTGTGTGAAATGGGGCGGCACACTATGTTGCCTGAGAGTGACATATGATTTTCGATAACTGACCCATGTCTGTCTTTTATTACCAATATGTGTTTATGTAATCGATCTATGAAATTGTTCATATAAATATTGCCTCTTAGGCGCTACTTCTAACGCTTGTTTTTTTTTACGTGGTAAAATCTATACTAATATTATAAAGCGGAAAAGTTTGTTAGTTTGTTTGTTTGTTTGCTTGAACGCGCTAATCTTCGAAAGTACTGGGTGGATTTCGATGAAATTTGGTATGGAAGTAGCTTGAAGCTTGAGGAAGGTTATAGGCTACTTTTTACCCGACTGTAAAAAAGGAGAGTTATGTTTTTACCGTGATAGAATCCACGGGAGCGAAGCCCCGCGGGAGTACTAGTCTTCAAATAAGTCCTCCCACCCCGGGCAGGGCCGGAGGGACTGTCAGACTTGTACTGACGAAAATCCACGGTGTTCCTTCAATAGCCCTTTACGTTCCGGGGTCACGGTAATGGGATAAGTCCCACGACCCCGGCAGGCTTCGGCCCTCTACAGGGGGGGCCTCGTCATATTGCTGACGCTCTTTGAGGCGCGCGTGGAACACAACGCGCCGTCGACCCGGGCATGGTCCATGGTCGGACAGCGAGTTGCCCTTTACTCGCTGTCCGCATGCCCGCGCTAGTTCTAACGCTAGTAATTTTCGTGTAAGTTAGTTCTCATCATCATCATCTGCTTAGATTTTCAACCGACGACAAAAAAAGGAGGAGGTTATCAATTCGACGCGTATATATATATATTTTTTTTTTTTTAATGTATGATCATCGATTACTCGAAGACGGCTGAACCGATTTGAAAAATTCTTTGATTGTTTGATAGTTAGAGATAGTTAGAGTTTTGATATGGTATACTTTGAAATTTGTACCATTTGTAACCAAGTCAGGATCTGATGATGGGATCCTGGAGAAATCGAGGGAACTCTTCAAATATTATAGGCACACCTATGGCGTTTTGGGTATTTCTTATAGTAACTTGTGCAGTTTCTCTCAAAAAGTACCATTTGGGGAAGTGGAACTGATGATGAAGACCACAGATGGCCGCCGAAACTACTCAATAATAAGTATTGAGTGGATTGCGATTCGATTACTTGAATATGGATGTTAAGCACTTTATGCTCGTCACAATGCATATGGTGATGTATAGCTGATGGTGAAGTACCAGGAGAACTCCTCAAAAATTAACGGCCGAGCATTGGGAAAAGCAATATTTTGTAAAATGTTATAAGTAGTTGACATTTAGGCTCTTGTAACTAGGTAAATTAAAAATCAACCAACTAAAAAGAGTGAAATAAAAACTTTTTACCAAAAAATTAAACCGACTCCCAAGAAACACTGCAAAGTGAAAAATAATTTTAATTTCGGAAGTCGGTACCAAAAACGAAAATACAAAACTAAAGACACCGAATGCCGAAAATAAAGTTATTTTTCACTTTGCAGTGTTTTTTGGGAGTCGGTTTAATTTTTTGGTAAAAAGTTTTTTTCCTAACTATGTTATTAGGGTCGGCTTTCAGTATAACCGGATGCAGCTGAGTATTAGTGTTTTTAATTTATTTTTGTGTTTAACTGTGTAACGACTGTCAGTTTTAATTTATTTGTGTTTAAGTGTGTAACGACTGTCAAAGATGTTCAAGTGACAGCCGGGACCAGCAATGTAACGTGCTTGCAAAAGCACGGGGGTTATCACACCACCAACCACCAAACTCCGGGCTACTACTGAGAAATTCCTTACAGAAAAATCCAATACCAATTTTTGCTCGACCCGGGAATCGAACCCGAGACCTCGTGCTCAGCAGTCACGCTTGCGACCACTCGACCAACGAGGCAGTTTGTTTAGTTAGTTCTCATACACTATTGAACTATTCATATCCGACAGTAAAGACAGACAATTGACACTTTTAAAATTCAACGCAATATCCCCAGATATCCAAATTATGGGAAAAAATTCTCCTCGTTTTCTTGGGTTTCCAATTTACGAGAATTCCTTTCCCGATTTTGTCGAGGAAAAAATACAAAATTTTAATGACACCTCGGACAGATTACAGCAAATTAACATGCATTCGGCCATCACCTTAATTCGTTACTGTTGTTTTGGACCTAAATTAACGTACTTTCTTCACCTTTTGCAAAAAAATTACTTAATTATTCGGCATACTCGACAGGAATTTTAAATGTGGCTATGGACGACCGAGCTTGGGCACAAGCTACTCTTCCCATTCGTATAGGTGGTGTAGGCGCGGCTACCGCAAAATTACTAGTATCAGTCTACCGGCTTTTACATCCTCGGTACACGGCATTGAGAAATTAATCAGGAATATTCTAGCTGCGTCACTTGATTTCAATGTGCCGTGCTTCACCGAGGCTATAGATACCTGGAGACTCTTTTTTTATTGATAATAAGCTCGCGTTTGACCACCCTCTCCACTGATGGTAAGTGATGATGTAGTCGAAGATGGAGCACGCTTGCCTAGAAGTACCCTATTCACTCTTGACTCGCTTGCCCGAATCTAAATCCACCCGACAACCCATCATCTCAGAGGCGGTGGGATGAGCCGCTCTGTAGAGCAGTTCAGAATGACCTTATTGCCACATCTGCTTCGGCTGCAGAGCGTGCACGCCTGCTGGCTGTGCGTGAATGGGAGTCGGGTTTCTAGTTTCATGTACTACCGTCATCGAACTTAAGCACCTTTTTCGATGATACTACTTTCCGCCTCGTTCCTTCCCTTCGATTAGGTGCTCCTTGTTGTTCTGCTCATCGCTACCACTGTGGCGGAGTTGTCAACAGCCTCGGTCACCACGGCCTTTCATGCGGCCGCAGTGCGGGTCGCATAGCACGGCACGCGAATATTAACGACATTATCCGACGAACTCTCGTCACTGTCGGCATTCCGGCTGTATTAGAACCCAATGGCCTGACAACCGACGATGGCAAAAGACCGGACGGCATGTCTTTATTTCCTTGGAAGTTGGGTAGGCCTTTAATGTGGGACGCAACTTACCTCCATCCCAGCTTCCTAGCTCGTCTTGCTGTGCTGGCGCTGCTGCTGCGGCTGCGGAGAACCTCAAGTGGCAGAAATATAATAACCTTATTGGTAGTTATATTTTCGAGCCGTTTGGGGTTGAAACCTTGGGGTCGTGGGGTCCGAGTGCTCACAGATTATTCAAAGATCTATCCAGACGCCTAGTTGACGCTTCGCGTGACCCAAGGGCTGGCTTTTACCTTGGACAGAGGTTAAGCATGCCATACAACGTGGCAATGCCGCCAGTCTTTTGGGCATATTACGCGTTTATTATTAACGCGTTCAGGGTGCTGGTGGGGCTCCCACGCTGCTGTAGTGCGTCTGCGATGTTTGCGCATGCGCACACAGACGGCTTCCACACTGTGTTGCGGCGCCGCTGATGTTCCGTACGCGTGGGAGCGCCAACACCATCCTGAACGTGCTCAGCCACAAGCTAGACAGCCCTCTTCTGGGACACTGGGTTCAAACACAAGTGCGTGTGCCCGGTGCCCCAGAGGGAGGCAAATACTTAAATTAAATTAATGTGTATATAGATTAAGTTAAATTAAATTAAATTACGTCATAATTTATTTATTCGATGTGACATGTGATGACTTAAAATTGATGATTTTGAAAATGTATGGACCCAATGTCCGAAATAAAAAGATTTTATATTATTTTATTTTTATTTTATTTATTTATATTACCAGTGGACAGCGATGCGCACGAATTTCTGAATGCTATATTTTAGTTTATTTATATATATAGGTATATATGTAGTTTAGGATTTTTATTTAAGTGTTTAAAGTGTTAATTTCTCATACACTTGATTAAACGGTCTCTGTGGCATCTAGACCCATTTCATTCCTAGCTAAATAGCTTGCCAGTGTATTAGTTACTGATTAGTTCTAATGTATTGATCGAAGGATCAATGATTGAAAAACCGACTCCCAAAAAACACTGCAAAGTGAAAAATAACTTTAATTTCGGTAGTCGGTGTCTTTAGTTTTGTTTTTTCGTTTTTGGCACCGACTTCCGAAATTAAAGTTATTTTTCACTTTGCAGTGTTTTTTGGGAGTCGGTTTAATTTTTTGGTAAAAAGTTTTTATTTCACTCTTTTTAGTTGGATGATTTTTAATTTACCTAGTTACAAGAGCCTAAATGTCAACTACTTATAACCTTTTACAAAATATTGCTTTTCCCAATGCTGGGCCGTTAATTGTTGAGGAGTTCTCCTGGTACTTCACCATCAGCTCTACATCACCATATGCATTGTGACGAGCATAAAGTGCTTAACATCCATATTCAAGTAATCGAATCGCAATCCACTCAATACTTATTATTGAGTAGTTTCGGCGGCCATCTATGGTCTTCATCATCAGTTCCACTTCCCCAAATGGTACTTTTTGAGAGCAACTGCACAAGTTACTATAAGAAATACCCAAAACGCCATAGGTGTGCCTATAATATTTGAAGAGTTCCCTCGATTTCTCCAAGATCCCATCATCAGATCCTGACTTTGGTGATAATGGTACCAATTTCGAAGTATACCCATTCGAACAAAAAAAGAATTTTCTAAATCGGTTCAGCCGTCTTCGAGTACTCGATGATCATACATAAAAAAAAAAAAATATACGCGTCGAATTGATAACCTCCTCTTTTGGTCGTCGGTTGAAAAGGAGGACATTTCTCCGCACAACAATAATAGGTGGCGAAAGCAACCTGAAGATCTATAATATGAAAATCGTCATCGTCAGCCGTTGCGTCAGTTATTGATGGCACGATGCCATTAATCATGGCATTACGTACCTTAAATTTTACCCAGTTCTATCTTTGGCTACGCCTAAATTATATATAGCCATAGCTCAAAAAGTGGAGTTCCTCAGCTCTGATCTGCACAACCCAGTAGCTGGTAACATGATACCAGATTTGCTGGCTTCTGGCTACCCATAACGACTGTCAAAGATGTACAAGTGATATCCAGGACCAATAACGTGTTTTCCGAGGCATGGAAGAAACTCAGTAAGTTAAAATGGTCACCAATGGTGCCAATGGACATACACAGACGACCCTTGGCAAGCGTTGGTTTGCCTTTAAAATCCACCCGTGCGGTTGTTATTATTCAGCCACAATCTCCGAGCCCAGCCACATCTAGTTTACATTTACAAAAAAAGTGACGTGTAAAAGTGTTATTTATAACCTATTTACAAAATAAACATGATTATTTCAGTATCATTAGAACTTAAAACGGAATACCTACTTATCATGTGTATTTATCGTTTCGAGTTTCCGATATTTCGGAACTGTTGTAAGCGCCATGATCACGGATGAACTGAAGTCATTACGGGTGGTCGTTTATGAGCAGACGAATCGGTCTACTCCGAAAGAATATCCCGTTTTAAGTTTTAATCATACGTACTGTTACTATACAACTTTCTACTCAACTCAACTCAATTTTCAAAGCTCAGTTGCCAATCATTTTATTTCAAACTTATGATTATTCCTTTGCTTTCTCCACACGATGTTAAAGAACACATTATATATTTATTTATTTTATGTACTTATGTATTTGTATATATATATACATATTTGTTGTATTTTTGTTAGTTTTTCCGTTATTAATGAATATTTGTACAGTAATACACTAATATAGCCCTCCCCATTTTAATTAAAGCTCATAAAGTCCTTCCAAAGGTTGTCTGGAAGATATCGCTCTCAGCGATAAGACCGCCATTGTAACCAATTTTTTACAATATTGTTATTTAAGTGTGATTCAATTATTGGTGTACAATAAAGTATATTCTATCTATCTATCTAACTTTATCATTTTTTCAAAACTTGTCAACTTATATCAAACTATTTGTCATCCTCAGCAAAGCGAAGGCGAATCAACTGAAGAGAGTACACCAGTGAGTGTTTCGGCGGCGGTGGTTGCCCAGCAAGCGGCGGCCGTAGTCGCCCAGCAAGCGGCGGCTGCGCACGCGGCGGCCGCGGCCGTCAGCGCCGCCGTCGCCGCTGGCAATGCCGCCGGCACACCAGAGAAGACCCTTGTACCCGTTTCGCAAGCATCGCAGCCTAAACGGTTACACGTCTCCAATATACCCTTCAGATTTAGGGATCCAGACCTTAGAAACATGTTTGGGGTACGTACCACCCACTCTTTACCGTTGATGCATGACGAAACCAAATCACTTATTATCGGTGTTAAACAACCAGCTATTTAATTTCTAACCTTTTACCTTTCAGCAATATGGCACAATACTTGATGTAGAAATTATCTTCAACGAACGTGGCTCGAAGGTAAGCACTATCTTCAGCCATTGCGCTGAAAATTAAGTGGCTCATTGAAATCAGTTGATACACAGATTTCATTGTGGCCACTTTTGAAATGTGTATTTTTGTGTAGAAACAAATAAAAACCCGATATTTTCTACTTCGGATTTTAAAACAAAAATAAAATACTTTTTAAGTACGGTGTTTTTCTTGTTTCTTTACGAATCTTTAAGTAATTTAAAGGAATAATATAATCTCTATTACTAAGTAACGAGGTTATTATGTTTCCAACTCTAAACAAAGCAATATAGGGCAAGAGTGAGGTTCTCTTGACTGACAACTCGTCGAGTATGTTTGTCAAGGTTATCAAGCATATATTATTGGTCTTGGTACATATATACTTACAAGTCTCACGTACTGCTTCCGCAGTGCCTCTACTCATCAACATGCTAAGCAAATCAGCCCGCCAAGGCGAAACCTGACCAAATTATCTACACTTTTTCATATTAAACTTTGAACTAGACTATAATAACCTCGTTCAAGTAAGTCCCAGTTAACACATGAGTAAAGAATCAGAACAGAGACAAAGCTCTAACACAGGAGGTCAAGATTAAAATAAAAATAAAACACGTTAATGAGGTTTTTATATGTAATAACTATTATATACCGATGTCAAAGTAAACAAGAAACTAGAAAGAAGGAAGCAGGCCTTTAATAAATTACTTACACATTTTTTATTGCAAAATAAAGTGTTTTGCAATTAAAAAATGTGTAAGTAATTAGTCTTTTTTTTTAATAGTCAGTTGAGTTTTTTACGGAATGGTGAATACTAAACTGTAACAATTAAATAATCTTTGAATTGCAAGACCCTATGACAGATATGTATTTTTAAATAATAAGTAAAGTTTTTTTATGGAATTGTAAATATTCAACTCTAACAATTATATATCATTCACAAACTTACACACGTTTTAGTATATTAAATCGTGAAATTAAGAAAGACAGTAAACAACCATTTTAATAGTTACTGTATTCAATATACCTGTCCGAATTTCACCAGAGTTCACTTCGAACGCGATGAAACCGCTAGTGGTACGCACACTCACGATTCATGCTTCTAGTAATGTAGGTACCCACCATGCCACAGTTGTAGCTTCGCCTCTGTTTCGTTTCTAACTCATGTGGTTATAACTACAACAATAATATCTGTTGGTGATATGAAGTAAACTCTCTATAGATATTATTTAAAAAGAAAGTAAATTATTCCTTTAATGTATGTACCAATCTAGCACTTCATAGCTATTGACTTACTTGTAATTTTTATACTCTACCAGATTTGGAATAAATTAACATTGTTAAATTACTGATATATATAAACGATAACGGCAAGCAGAAGTGCAGTAGCTAAGAGGTCTTACTAACAATTATTAGTTATCGCTGCCCAAACCAAAGTAACTACCGATTTTATACAAATATTTCCTTATAATAATATGTTCTAAAATTTTACTTCTCTTCAAGTCATGTGATTTATTAATTATTCCTTGCTTAACAGAAACTTGAAGGCAAATGGGCTTAGTTAAAATAATCATGATTGTGTTTTAAAATAAACTTCTTTCTCATAGTATTATTGGTTTTAATGTTTGGTGCAGTATCTCTAATTGCATTGTATATTATCATTGAATAATAATGTCTATTATTCTGGTCTGAACAAATCTGAACTATATTTACTTGATTGCACTATCGACATACTTAGCGTATGTCGCATTAACAACTATCTATATCTAAACAGATGTAAGAATATTTCATAACTCCCATAATATAATGTAACTAAGTAAGTCATTGGTGCAATATATTGATATTTAGCAACATTAATTTTACATTTCAAATATACTCAAAAAACAACTCACTGTAAATGATAATTCCCATGAAATTTAAAGAGTTATTATCGAAATATTTTTATAATAATTGATTGGATTGAACGCTTTTTCGTGTTTACTGCTTTCCTTGTGTCAGTTTGGTGAGCGCCCCTAAAGTAGTCCATGCTCGCTCATGTCAAGAAGTATTTTACTCTTTTAAATAATAGCTCCAAGTTATTTTTTCTTCAATGCCTCACATTGGGATATGCAGTATTAGAGAATGATGCATCGTCACTATAACAGCTGATTTCCTAAGTCATATTTTCAGGACAGCTCTATTATTCATCACTAATGAGGTTGTTACAATCGTCCAAACTGCTTCGATCTTCTGTACTGTTGTGTTTTCTTATATCTTTATTATGTTTATGATGATTATATTCTGCTATGTACAAACCTTTTAATGCATCTATGTTGTAGTTTGGATGATCAGTCATTCTGATGTATTTAGTCTATTAGATTGACAGTGTACTTACTATTTTCTGTCCACTATGTTATTAATAAATAATACAAGAACTCGTTCAGTCATATGCTTCCTAACAAGGGAATATAATTTTTATTAGTTTTGGGCATGTATATTTTGCTGAACCCCGGAAACACAATGTTATATTATGTAACGCATTGACTATATGATGTAAATTATTTTCCTAGAAGTAACTTTTAGGGTGCATCACTTAGTTTGGCTTTCTCTCGTATAACTTCGGTAACATTTCGTTTTCACTTGGGAAAATTCTAACCGGTTTTGGCTAATATAACCCATAATTTGTTCTTGCAGTTGCTGTTGTGTTTGCAAATATTTCTTTACAATTTTGAACATAAAATTTATGACGAGAATGATTTGAAATTAATTCCATGTTATTAATTTAACTAGGTTCGATTATAGTATTAAAGATTAACTCTGAAGCATTCCATGATATGAATTAATAATACGAAATATACCAACAATATATTCATTGATAAATAAATATAAAGCAATGAGCCGGTTGAGAATAGTCCGAGTGGAGTGAGCGTGATGTTGCCGAGCTGTACGCACTGTCCTCGTGTCGGATCGATTGTGTCTGTCAACATACTGAGAGCTTGTTGCACTGTATGCGTTGTGTTACAGTCCGTCGGGTACCGCGTAACGCGTTGGACGGCCCTCGCCTCTCGTAACTTATTATTTTTTTTCTCTTTCTCTCTGCCCAGACTTAATGTTTACGTTAAGTATTTGCACTCAGAATGGTAATAATAGAGCTGTCATTTGCTTTTATAAGTGTAAGCGTTTCGTACAATCAGCAACTTGTTTGCCACTTTCACAACTCGTCTCTTCCACTGTATTGTGTGCTGTGCTAGCTGCTTTTTGTATCTATGGGTTATCACCATTTATTAAAAGTAAGTAGTTTCATTTGTCTGAGCACGATCTATTGATTCAATAATATTGAACGTAATTGTATAACGCGTTCTGAATGCCATTTCGACAATTTTGACAGTAATTTGTGTGATTCACCTATTGTAATTAACTAAGATGTAACAGGTGTATATTTATCAATATATAATAAATCTAAGTTTTTTTTATGTTTAGCGTGTTAGTTTTGGGCACTGTAAAGTACATGCACAATGTTATATTGTAAAATAATATAGGTGTAATATTGGTATGGTTTCAAAGTTAGATTATTGTGATTTAACAATAGCATCTAATGTAAAAATAAGTATTGTATCGATGTTTGATATTTTATACTGTGGTTGCACCGTAATGGAATACCAAGTCCGTTTCGGTTACCTGTGTGTCTAGATCCGAATAGTTGGTCTTAGCCACTGCATGATCGGTGAGTCTGTAGAACAAAGCGCAGCTAACATCTCACACAATGACTTATCATTTCGATTAAAGTAAGTAGTGTCTATGAATTAGTGTGGAACAATCCTTAAGACTCGTATACAGTGATACGAACTCTCCTACCAATAGTACAGACTACTAGGTCGAGCGACGTTACATTAATTTATTACTGTGATCCAAACGCTTATGTGTACCCATACAGCTAGAATACGCTCAAAGTATCAACGTAATCGACTCGATAATATTTTCTCGATATTTCACTAGAATATTTAAAAAGAATATGCAATGCATAAATGTTAATTTTTGTTGCACGTTGTTTTTTGAGCGACGCTGTTTTTAATGCATGTTTTGTCTGTCTTGCATGCAGGGATTCGGTTTTGTAACATTCGCAAATAGTGGTGATGCGGAGCGAGCACGAGAGCGTCTTCACGGCACCGTGGTTGAGGGCAGAAAGATAGAGGTGTGCATGACTCAATGAATACCATCCGTAGCACTATGTAACTTAACATCCCGCTCCTACGCCCACCGCCCACCGCAACCTGCGCTCGTCTGCTCTGTAGTTACTGTCATGCTAGCGTGCCGCGCCGCGGTCCCGCATATTAGCACTAAGTATGCCGGCGTCTAATCCACAAACAAACCTTATTTATTTTATCCCTTTACTCTCTAGACGGTCATTTAAAATGCCGATCGAAAGAGAGAGTGTCTCACAGAGAAATGTAGAACGAACCGTATCGTCACAATGCCGCAGAGGTAAGATTGCTAAACAAATTTTAGTTCCATTCTATCTATTCATTTTACATTTTAATGGAAGCGCTGAAAGCGCTCTTGTAGACGAGTCAGTCTGCGCCAAGAAGAGAGTGAATGTGGTTAAGAGAGGGAAAGTATGATGCTCACTTTAATATTCTTCAATATCCCTTATTAATTACAAAAGTATATCCCAAGTTTCCTTTATTTTATGTTTACATATCAGATGTCTACTGCTAATTATATTTATTTTTATTTTAGCTGGTATGAACAGCTCATATAAGTTTCATTTTACTTTGTTTCTCTATATGTATGACATCTGATATTCAATTGGCTGATTTTCACATTGTAAATTAATTTTAATATTCTTACTTTAAATTCCTTTTATAGAAGAAGCAGGAATGGGTTCGAGTCCCACAAATACCTATTTAAACTTTCTTGTTTTAATCAAGGGCTCCTTGAATGCTATCCATATCCTTGAAGTTATAATCAATTTTTGGAAATGAATCCTGTCCTAAAACTTAATATATTTTTGACGTATACATATATTTTTGATAAAATCAGCCAATGTGTTTGTCCAAGGTATAAACCCGAACTATTCTCATATAGATTTTACTTCAAATCAGGTTAATAATGCGACAGCGCGAGTGCAGACAAAGAAACCTCCAACCGTTCCCAACGGTAAGTAACCCAACGATCGTTCATGAAATACGTTAATGAATTCAATTAAAACTTTCATAAAGTTATAAATTCACACATGACTAATAACAATACCTTGTTTACCACACCTGTACAAAATATAATGCATCTTGGGATTTTCTCTTTTAATCCATCCAGTTATTCTGGCTAGAAATGGATCAGTTCCCACTTTGGGTGAGAGAGCTGAACTTGTAAACATCGGTGTTGTCCATGTTAATGTACTTACTTATTCTCCATGTGGCTAGTTCCGTTGTTTGAATGCTCCTAGGTGAATGCTATTAGAGAATGAGTCCGCTGTCAGTTCCGGAGACAGTCTCGCAGTGCCACCGGTACACACGCGCCTCATACAGACACCGACTTCACAGACGAACGCTATCCGAAGCTTGCAGGAGGCTGTCTCCGGCGACGCATTGCCTGACGAATATTACTCACTGTATTACTAAACGGATGACACCGTCAATTAGACAGCTTGCTAGATAACTTAACACAGTTTTGTACAGCTATTACAAGACACGTGAATGTTCATACCTTGACGTTTGCTCGAATGAATGCAACTTCCGTAATGCACTGTATTCATATATTTCAATTTTGTAGTAGAGAATGTCATAGGTATGTTCTTTGTTTTAGATCTAGCGAAATCCTCCATCTAACTCGTGGAGTTTAAATATAAAGATTGTATTTATTTTGTTTCAGTGTGTGTCCAGTGGCCGGAAGGTGAGAACCTTCATTACGATTTTGGTATGATATTTAATCGATAAACTAAATTAAGCTTATGCGTTTACATTACCATAACAATCATTCAAGCATGAACCTCCTTCACTCAATGTGGTGGGATTACTCGGTTGTTTCGATTCTTGTCCCCTGTCTGTCGACTCGAATCCAATGAATACGGTGCCTGCGGGCGCACCGCGTCGTGACTGGCATTACAAGCCCACCGCTGCTCGCCCTCGGAGGAGACGAGCGTAGTGATATGTTGAAGAGAGTATTGAGCGTGTAGTAGAGGGCTGGTGCGGTAGCGCGGGCACCGGGCAGCCGGTGTGGGGTAGTGAGCGCGGTGTGTGCGCAGGGCTGCGGGTGTCGGGCGTGTCGTGGCCGTGGCTGGGCGCCGCGCCGGCCGCCGCGCCCGCGCCGCCGCTCGTGCTGGCGCCGCGCGCCGCTCAGCGCCGCAGGTAACGCATGCACTGTCCTCTCCCTGCGTGTGTTGCATGTAGCGCTGCGCCGCGAGCCCCGCGCGCCGCCGCAGCTGGCCGCGCACCACGCCCCGCACGCCCCGCACGCCTCGCAGCACGCGCTCTCGCAGGCCGTGCTCAACCGCGCCGCCGCCTACGCCTCGCAGATGCACGCCTACGCACCGTGAGTAAACGCACCGCACTACCTTTCCCCCCACCCCCCACCTACCTGAGACTATCTGTTATACAACGTGTAATTTAAAGGGTATATACATACCAAGTGCACGGCTTCTTTGGATGATAATAAACGATATGGCAAGGGTTTTGTAATACTATGTCTACATGTGTGAAGTATAATAGAAATTTCAATACATTGATACCAGAGGCAGAATTTTCAAATTAAGAAGAACGAAGAGAATCACCGTGTTATTGGCAAGTGACGTGGAAAGTTATCGACCCTCGTAGTGCTGTGACACGTTTGTTATGATTAGTATTCAAGAAACATATGAAACCGATAATTTGGTATCAATTCTTTGAGTATTTTGAGCTGAAACTCTGCATAGAGACTCCATACCCCAGACTTCAGCCCCTTTGTATAGATATGGGGTTTCCGTTACACGTTGTAGATATGAAATTTCGTGGAGAAGCCCGTGGCTATATAATAACAGCCGCACGGATCGATATTCGAGGTAAAGCAACGCTTGCCGAGGTCGGTCTGTAGATGATATTATAGATATGAAATTTCGGATCGGAAAAAAATAACAATCTATATTTAGTCCCGAGCGCGGCTAGTGTTGGCCCGGCCGGCCGGTAGCAACAAAAACCTGTCAGTTAGTTTCCGCCCCTATCCGAAACTTTCATAACGGATAGTTTCTGGTACGAATAGATTACGATTTCAGATATCCAATAGTTACGGTTACGGGGCTCCATAACATCACTGGTATTTCTTGACCTCCACACCACAGAGGCAATCACTTTGACACACCAATGATTGTGCCACATCAATCATATTTAGCAAAGACAAAATTGATACGTTTCTTGCATTATATTGATTAGATTCGTATCAGCAAAAATTACACTGTCCAAAAATACCGTAATGATACTAATACGTTTTTGTTCACCTACATATTTATTGATTATGATCAAACTCATAAAACCTACCTGAACGTTTATGGCCCACTAAGATGGTCAGTAGAATCGAAAGTATAGTAAGACATGATAATTCAGACTCATGTAAATGTGGAAGTATGTATGTCTGTCTGTAACAGTTTCACGGCCGAATCGCTGAATCTATTTTGATTTAATTTGACATAGACAACCATACGCATATTGTTCAAAGTTTCTATAAAAAAACGTGTGAAGAAGTCGCGAGCAACAGCCTAGTGAGACTACAAATAAGGTTTAAAATAATGATGAAATGATATCGAGTGTGTATAATTTAATGAAAAAAAAATTAAGTACGTACTTTAATTAATGGTATTTCTTGATGTTCGATTCAACTAATTTAACAGACGAAAAAAAAAAGTGGAGGAGGTTATTCGCCTATATATTTTTTTATATATGATCACCGATTACTCGAAGACGACTGAACCGATTTAGAAAATTCTTTTTTTGTTTGAACGGGTTTACTTCAGAGTTGGTCCAGTTGTCACCAAGTCAGGATCTGATGATGGGATCTTGGAGAAATCAAGGAACTCTTCAAATATTATAGGCACAACTATAGTGATTTGAGTAATTTTTTATAGTAACTTGTGTAGTTGCATTCGAAAAGCACCATTTGGTGAAGTGGACCTGATGATGAAGACCGCAGATGGCCACCGGAACTACTCAATATATGTATATATCAATATAGTAATAAAAAGTATTTTATGGGTTCCGCTTCGATTACTTGAATATGGTTATAAAGCACAATATGCTCGTCACAATGCATATGGTGAAATGAAGCTGATAGTGAAGTACCAGGAGAACTCCTTAACAATTAACGGCCCAGTATCGGGAAAAGCAATATTTTGTAAAAGGTTATAAGTAGTTGACATTTAGGCTTTTGTAACTAGGTAAATTACAAACTGATCAACTATAAAGAGAGAAATAAAAACTTTTTAATAAAAGGTTAAACCGAAATTAATTAGTAATTTTATTAGTAACTTTATTTAAATTAATAATTCCTTAGTCAAAATTAATTTAAATAAAGAAGCCAATGCAGCTTTAATTAAAACACGCTATGAATGACGTCGCGCTCTCGGCCTATTTTCATCGCTGTCATCGTCGGAAAAGTCCCTCCACGGACTAATAATATATTCCCGTTGCATATAATATGACCCGTTGTGTCGAAGTTTCAAGATGCAACATTTGTATAACATGACAAACTGTTATATCTATATAGAACGCATCAGATTGTGTCGTATTCAACTCAAGCGAGAAATAGATACACCAGTAGTATATTAAATACGTCAAGCAAAATCTTTTTACCGCTTTTCACGAAAATGATGAAAGAGGAGAAGGAGTGCAGAAAGCTATTTTTATATAGTATAACGTATTAAACATAATTACTTGAATTTTAACAGTTAAACAATTGGCGCTACATTACGCAAGTCTCTCCCACGCTCCCAGACACCCCAATCCCTAGTCCCCGACCCACCTAACTTTGGTATGAGTTTTTCTGTTTTAATTTATTAACTACACCAGCACATCGCGTACTTAATGAGTGTAAATGTGTAACTAACAATAGTCACAAATGTAACTGGATTGTCCGCTAAGCTTATAGATAACGATGTTTAACGCTTCAAATCCCAACGTTGTAATAAGTGTTGATTAGTCAACTACCAGTAGAATGACAGTTGTCTAGTTTCTTATTTAATATATTTCCGCACTAATAGCACTTGAATGGACGTTACTGTTCATTGCACTAAGTAGTTTAGACATTTTAGTTAGTACTTTTATTCCATTACAATATTACATAAATAATTTGATACCAATAATAATTTTGTAATTTATTTCAGATATCTCAACATTTCAATGTTCTGTATAATGTTATTTTATTTCGCAGTGTATATTACGACCCGTTCTTAGCCGCAGCTGCTACGGCTGACTCCAACTACAGACTGCAGGTAAATACAATTTTGTTTGGACTACCTATTTCTTTGTCTGTTGCATTATTAATGAATATTCGAATACATAATGAGTGAGTGTACCGCCCAGTCAGCTCCGACACGGTGTCGGATTGGAGTGAGGTCCAGGTGTGACCGTGCGTGTGTTGTTACAGGCCGCGAAGCCGGCAGCCGAGGTAAACGTCACGCCCTTAGAGTTCAGTTTCGCTCGATATGCGACTGTATCCGTATCTCTATCGCTTCCTGGTTCATGTTCCACCACGCTAGTATAAGTTCGATATCCATCATAGCGTGAGTGCTGGGATTTTGTTTGCTCCTTTATTGTATTCATGGTCCTATTGGTTGGTAATCCACCGTAATGCAGGGTGCACATTGTGTTTGTGGTAACCAGACGGACTTGGCATACGCGCGGCCGTCGGTCCGCGCGGGTTTGCTTTCTGTTGAGTTGATCCTTGTTCGTTGGTATTGTGGTGGGTGATTTAGTTTAAGGCATTATGTTGAGGCTGTACGTAAAATCTGTCAGATGCTAATACCATGCTGCGAGTAGAACATTGAGTCCACAAATGTATATGCAATTATTAAGTACCTACACTAACAATCACCGAATATGTAGCTAGATTTAGAATACTTCGACGTTTTGATTTAGTTTGGATCGAATCCGTCATAATTGTTTATTTAAATGCATGTTCATATTCATCGACCACATTAACAATACCTTCTGCATCGAATTCTACAAGTCGATAACTGAAATCGATCTGGTTTGTGCAGATCATATAACACGAAACATCATAGAAACGTGCATGGTAATTGATTTTATGTAAATAAATAAATATTATTTACAAACTTGCACAACCTTTTTTCTTGTATGTAGTACCTCTTGCATCGTTTTCGCTTACAACTTATGGCTACGCAGTTTGCTATGTGACATGACTTCATCTTTTTGCCATTATGTCGTCAGTGGATCTCTCACGGTAAGATATGCTACGGCGAAAGAGCGACTGCCGAAGTCTGTATATCTTCAGAAAAAGGTGATCGTCTTTCATCGTGCCTTTGTGGGCTCATTGTAAATAAATAAATAATACTTTGTTTCCAAATTGAACATTTTGCGTTTAAGCGGTACTTATTTCATACTAAAAAGTTTACTCACTGTTCAACTTGTGTTATGGGTGTCAGGGCTCTCCATTCGAATGATCCAATAAATGCAAGGTCATCTTAGTATAATACCATAGTCAGGTAATAAAATAAAATAAAAAAAGCCTATTGTTTCATGCATATTTAGGTAAGATTTACAAGTTTTACAATACTGTTCCTATTTGGTACTATAACAAATTACAATTTTACTTTTATATTATACGTAATATTACATCACCAATTTTATATTGAAATAAAACATCATAATGGACATAATTCAATTTGTGATTTAAATTCTAATTTTTTTATGGTATTAATTAAGGAAATAATTAAATAAAGAAAAACAATTCAAGAATTAATTTGTGTGTGGTGACTGTAGTGAGTGGGCTTTTTTTTATTGTTTATAGGCTTGCGCTTGACCACTCTCACCTGATGGTAAGCGATGATGTGTCGAAGATGAAGCACGCGTACAGTAGTACCCAACTGATATGGCTTACCGATGTACCTGCGCAGAAAATGAATTTTCGAACTGCTATTCTTTTCCTTTACCGCTATTGGTCGGCAGCTGCCGCTATGCTAGCGCGCGACGCGTGAGTGAGACGGAACTTACAGCTGCAGCGTATTATGAACCTTATAGTAGTGATTTGAGGTTGATTGTAGGTTTTAAGCATTGTTTCGTTAATCTTCGTGGCCATACTTTCTTTTCTGCGCAAACGAAGATTCATGACGCGCCTTATCAGTTGGGTACCACTATACCTAGAAGTAACCTATTCACTCTTGACTTAAAGACCCCCAGGTTAGGCCAGGAAACAGAACAGTTGAACATGTCGACGCGTTAGAGTGAAAACCTCGTAAGTGTAAAAGGAGTAACTTTTCAGGAGGAAGAAAAATCTGCGTTCTATAAAATTTTTGTACGGTTTCTTTTATGTTTTTTTTTATTAATTTAATATGTAAATTTAACCCGTTTTTATATCCAGAACTGTTCGATATTGTGTATAATATGAAAAATATTATATACGTACATAATATCGAACAATTCAGAAATGCATAATCCATGGCCTGATTACGCTAAACTGACGACGCGATGCGAGTGTTTACGAGGTTCTCACTTTCATAGATAGCGTTTCGAGTATCGAATGAACATATTAGTGAGATCAGGATGTGCGTTGCTAGGATTGCTTTCTGGAAACGCAATAAAAAAAAACGACGGTTTGCACTCCGGGAGTGCCGGCAGAAGTGAAAACTTGAATATTAACGTTGTGCATTTTTTATATTTTGGAATGGTTAGGGAATAATTTTGCACGAATTGCTTTAATTATCAGTATAAAAAGTACTATAATTTATGTGGTAGAATACAATATTTATTTATTGCGCTATCGTACACAAACATGACAATTTATATTACATTAAAAAGTTTGCGCAGGCATACATTTTCGCCGCGCCGTAGAAAGAGAGGGGGATACTTCCTCTCCTACGCCGCGCCGGCCGGCTACTCTCCGTCCGTCTTACGAATTTTCGATCAGGTCATGTGTCCTGACGCGAGTTTAACATTTTTTACCCATTACAAAAAAGTGCACAACGCCGCTAAAGAAGTTTTCACTTCAAAAATTTGAACAAAAATGCACTCCAGAGGTTTTCACTCTAAAGCTTTGTTTTCCTAGGAAATGAAATGAAATGAAATGAAATATTTTTGTAAATTGGTTATAAATTGGTTATAAATAACACTTTTACACGTCATGTTTTTTTTTGCGTGTTAAGTTTAGCTAGATGAGGCCGGTATTTCCTAACTGACTACTCTGAGAAGAAACACCGAAACAAACTCAGAGGTCATAGTCTCTTTTAAAGTCCAGACAATTTGTATTTGTATATGAGAAGCATGTAGGTTAATGTCTGTGGTATTTTTTTGAGGAAATAACCACGCAAATTTGAGCGGACCTGTCCAGACAGTGCAAGCATTTGTCAGTTATCATGTAGCTCAACTTAGAATTTAAGGAGCTCAACAATTTGACAAAAAAAAAAAAAACCAAAGGAGATTCGCGTAGGCCACACAAGTACTCAAACTGCTTGACATCATTAAATAAATTATAGTGAAAGTAAAAACAACGAAAAAAGAATAACCTACATTGTCCTCACATTAACAATAATGAAATAATTATATTAAAAAAAAAAACAAAATAAATAGGTATATACAATACTTAACAAAACAAATATTTTAATCAAAAAAAAAAAATCAACTATCAAAAATTAGAAAATAAAAAGGGCTCACGTATATCACTGGAGCATCTCATTCCCAAGCCTTCTTGTCCTCAATATAATCTTTAACACTGTAAAAAGCTTTCTGACATAGCTTACGTTTAATAAACAATTTGAATTTATGAATACTTAGTTCTTGAATATGGCTAGGAATTTTATTATAAAAACGTATACATTGGCATCTAAACGAAGGATAGCGGTGCCGTCATATAGCGGCCGTAATACAGCGGTGAATGACGTCACTAGAACGTTGTCTATGTAAACAAAATGGCGCGGTTTCCTAGAGAGCGGTAACTGACACCGTAACGTCAAAAAGCGGTGCCGCCATTTGCATGACGGTCGTCTTGTCGGTGACAGATGGTTTCGTGAACGTTTCATTGATAGCGATGAAGCAGACTGTGTTAAAACGGCCGTGGAACTTTCCACATGTCGTCACCATAAAGACGGCCGCCTTTTTGCGTCCGTAATAATTACGGCCGCTATATGACGGCACCGCTTTCCTAGGAAACCAAAGCTTAAGGCGACGATGTGTTGATGAGTGTGGGTGGGGTTCACAGGCGGCAGCAGCTGCAGCGGCAGCGGCGGCTCCTCTGCTGAAGTCGCCGCTGACGTCGGCGCAGCACGCGGCGGCGGCGGCGGCGGCGGCCAACTACGGCGCCGCCGCACGCGCCGCCGCCGCCGCCGCCAGCGCCGCGCCCGCGCCCTCCCTCGCGCCGCTCGCTGCCACGTCAGTACCCACGTCCACCTCCAACACTTTGATGTCGCTCATGTAAATACAACGCTTTCACGAATTAACTAACATTACGTTTAACGTTACACTTCCAACACTAACACCCGATCCGCTCCGATTATTCCCGATGTCCACCACTTGTCTGGCCACCACTGGGGGACTGCGTCACAACTTTGTAAATTATTTCCATTCGCCACCACTGGTGGCCGCCACTCACCTGAGTCAATTCAAAGTCATACCGAGTTTGATTCAAAACATACCGTCATTTCAAAGCATCAAGTCAAGTTTATACAGACATAGAAATACAATCGCTGGAATGAAAAGACTTAAATGCAAAAATGTGGAAGAATTCCATGTTCCAAAAGACTACAAGGACTTTCTTTTAGCAGACTATTCATATAACTGCAACCGAATTGTAGTGTTTTGTATTGAAGAAGCCAAAAATGTAATGTGTGAGATTCAACATTTCTTATGTGATGGTACCTTTAAAAGCTGCACAGAGTCATAATTTACAAAGTTGTGACGCTGTCCCCCAGTGGTGGACATCGGGAATAATCGGATCCACTCTAATCTGTTTGAAAAAAGGTTCCTTACTATCTAAGCCTTCAAGAAACCTTTAGTTAAAGCGAATATGCAGCTAAAATTGTCTGTATTTTTTGTTCATTGATGATTAACTAATTCTATTATAAAATCTATTTTTTTTATTACGGTATAGCGCTCTATTGGCCTCGATCACGCCTGATGGTTAGCGATTGATGAGGTTTACGATGGGACGAACGAACCCATGACATGGCCTATTCACTCTTGCTTTAAAGGCTGACGATATGTGAAGCACATTTTTTCTCTTTTATTGTAACTATTAATACTAATCCTAACTAAGAACATAATTATACCAAATCTTAATTCAATAATACACATATAAGTGTCAATCAATTTATTTATAGATAGACCACATGAATAACTGTATGAAATATATTTGACCAATATGTTTCAAAATAAATTAAGGATTGAATCATAGCATTATTTTTAGAGATAGTACAGCTACTTCCGCCGATGTTATTGTAGTTTTTATGATAAGGTCGACCTACAGACCCCAAAACAAATAGATACTTGCATCGTTTTGTCTACTCTTAAAGCATAACTCTTTAACAAACATATTATGTTCCATAACGTTGCAGGTACGGCAGAGAATACGCAGATCCATACCTAGGCCACGGAATCGGACCGGTGTCGGGATATGGGGTAAGATTTTTATTTTATTTACTAGCTTCTGCGCGCGACTTCGTCCGCGTAGAAGTCGAAAATATTCCACGGGATCCCATCCCCGACTTGCTTGACAAAGATTATAATAGCTCGGCTAATGTGCATGATATAGAGATAATTTATAGCCTATAGCACTCAGGAATAATGCAACTACATGTAAGCGAAAGAATTTTCAAAATTGGTTCGGTAGTTTCAGAGATTACCCCCTACATACAAACTTACAAATTTTACCTCTTTATAATATTAGTATATATTGGTTTTAATGCTCGTTCAGAATTAACTGCCTCCTTAGACTGTTGGTCACAAGCGCGACTGCTGAGCGTGTGGTCTCGGGTTCAATTCCCAGGTCAGACATTCTCAGTAGTAGCCCAGAGTTTGGAAGTTGGTGATGTGATACCGTAGGTCTAGGTCCCGGCTGTCATTTTGACATATATGACAGTCGTTACGGTGAGTCAGAAAGTCCGACACTGGTCAGACCAGTGGGTAGGGGTTATCTTGTTACCCAGCTACCTGGGTTGTGGAGGTCAAATAGCCAGTTGCTCTATGTAAAACATTATTACTCAGCTACATCCGCTTGACTGGATGTCGATCCCAACATAGGGAAAAAGGCTAAGCAGTTGATGATGAGTTCTCGTTCAGAGATATCGCTGACGTAATCTGCACCCTCAGTGCAACGCGAGTCGTTGTAGCCTGTATAGAAGTGATACTTTGCCCTTTGCTCTGATTCGGCAGCTAAGTGAAGCATTATGCTGGAACAACCTAGCCATGCTGCCCCGAGATCTGACTCAAAATGAATACCTATGGCGAACTTAATTTAGGTTATTGAAGTTGAATAAGTCCATGAGTACGTACTAGAAACTCGGCCAAATAGTGGCATTTCGGGCTTTTACAATACAATAGTTTAAGGGAGAGCTATTGGTCAATAAAACACCCTAATGAGAGGACCAATACTCATCCCAAATTCTCCTACGGAGAACAAACGTGAAGGCCAGACTTGGGGTCTGCCAGTAAGTAGCGTCAGTCAGGATTACAGACGAGAAGTAGTCACTGTAGGTACCAATACTTCGTTCCAAAACTCAAATCGCTATTATAAGCAACGCAGCTGCTGAATTAATATGGGGTGGGAAGGTCATATCTGCCACATGCAACAAAAGAACTGGGCGTTACAAGACACAGAATGGGTCCCAAACATAGTGGGGATCATTTGTGCAGTAGACCCAAAAGAAGTAAGCGCGATGAACTGCACTCCTACCACAAGGTCTGAAAATGATAATAAGGACGGAGGTATTTGTCCTGAATTGAGCATCTATGGGCTTATAATAATAAAAAAGTAGAACAATAGACTATCGCCCGCTAGCCGTTTCGTCTCGTCCCGCCATAAGCCATTTCAGTGTTTACGCAGACATCTTGTAGGAAACTGCCGTTTGTGCGTAAGCCGACACATTATTAACAATGCCAATGTTTAACTTTCAGACTGCAGTGTACAGAAGTGGATACAACAGATTCGCGCCGTACTAAAGCCAGTGGATCATGAAACGATTAACTCGAATATTACCTTCGTCACCTTCACCTTAACATGACAATGAACTCTCTTTGTAAACGTACAAACATAATTCATAAATTTAAGGATCAATAATAAACGCTAGCCGACTACCGTATAAGTATCTAAGCTTGGGTAGCGATACTAATGAGTGATGCGAGCGTCGTTGAGTCGTCGAAGCGCGTAGTCGCGCCTACACAACTTATGAAATACCAAAGTCATTAAAATTTCTAACAGAAATACTTTACTAAGTTGAACTTTAATATAAATTATTTGTGTACCTAATGCTATACAAGTGCGAGCAGCTAAAGTGAGTGCTTTCGTTCTATTTAGATATTCTAAGGTTAATATAATTTTACTAATTACACAGAAGTGAATTCATCTTACGATTAGAGTACCGTACTATCTAGTGTAGATGTTACACTAGTATCATTGACAATAGAACAAATATTTACTATAATGATATATTTAGTGAGCTTTGCACTTGCATATCATACGAATTGTAAATACTAAACGGGAAACGCATTTTATTGGGTCACAATATTTTTTTTATTCCAAATTTCCAAGATGTTGTTTCCTAAATACTTATTCAGCAATCTTATTCTAAATATTATACTCGTTAACTTAAAAGGAAATTCTCCATTCATGTTATTACATTAGAGTTATTTCAATTATAAACGCGAGTGAGTTAAAGTTACAAACCATCATAAATTATTGAATCCCATAACAGTAACATAACCGTTCTTATCTTGTAGACATAGTTATTATATACAGAGACAATAGAAATTTCAGAACAACTATTTTGGAGTAACAAGTTATTTGGTGCGATATAATATGGTGCCATTATTTGGTTGTTATTTTTACACATACGTATTATATTTTTTCTAAAGTTACCTTGTACCCTATACAGTTATGACATAGATGTAGGCTATCCGATCACGTGGCCAACGCCGCAGTGTCTCCTGGCGTTTCTATGTTGGTTTGAATATTGATATAACTGTGTCGTTGGTCGGCAGTACTAATATTGTGTCGTTTGGTTCTTCCATTGCGCTTGGAGCTTACCTGCCGATAGTCCGTTCGTTTCGTGCGTACTCGCACACAGTTCGCTTCTCGTACGGATTCTAATCTCAGACCGCAAGTGTATTGAGGTCCTGGTTAGTCGTAAATCGAACAATCGGTTGCTAGTTTATAAATAAGCGAATGTTTTACAGGATGTAGGCGAAACGCTTTAGCAGTAGTCTATAAGGGAAGAAGGGAACTCCGTCGAGTTCTTACATATCATTGAGATTTTCTCCTTGTATGTAGTTATGTTTAATCAATAATTCTATTGTCTTTTAACGATGTCTTATTTTTACAGTGCTATTTTAATATTTTTGTCTGGCGTAAGGACTTTCATTTTATAGAACAAACACGCATACGGGTCCAACCCTTTTAGAAGTTGTAAATTTTAGATCTAACATTTGCATTAGGATTTTAAAGTATTGTAACATCTATGAATTCGCTCAACGTTTATACCAAAGCACAAAAACCCATCGATTCATACGTATTCGAAGAAGTGTTACATGACATTAACCTCTTTTCGATAGATTTAATAGTCTTTCAGTGTAAAAAACTTACAAATCTATAAGTCGCAATGTAGATAGATAACTAGAACAAAACAGCAGACTTATGATGTACTTCATTTTGTTGAAAGTTTTCATTACTTACTCCTAAGTAATTTTTTTCTAAGGACATATCTACATGTTTGCCATCTAGAGTAGTTTAATCTTAACGTAGTTAAATGACTATATACATAACTATATAGATCTGAATTGATTAATTCATAGTTGATCGTCAATCTTCTCATGTTGTAAATTCCTAAGGAATATGGTACACATTGTGTTACAGATGTGTCTGTATGGGAGGTTGCGTCTGCCATGACGTATTAGAGCTTTGTCCGTTTATTTTTCAAACCTTTACGTAGCAAGTAGAGAATAATGTACCGAATACGTTGGGAGCTGTGTTGAGGAGCGCTGGCGGCCTCACCAGCGGCCGTCGGACAATGATAGCTTTAATTAATTAAACGTGTTAAGGTGATGTTCTCGCCCCGTCGTGTCATCTAAACCACAATAGAGAAACTAACTCAGTTGTAGCATTTCCATGACATTATTATGGTTTGTCTTGCAGAATTCTAGTCTTCTCGCACAATCTTGTATTAAAGTAATAGTAAAGGTGCTTACTCGTAAAGGTTTCATGTGATATTTACGGAATTAGTTGTCTCTTTGTCTCGATTCGTATTCTATTTTCTTTCGGTACGATATGTAATAAGCGGTTCGTGTCATATTTTCCTTTTACTGATTATTACTCTCACCTTATAGTGCCACTGGCTTTACATAATAAGTTATATTTACTTTTATCGTACGTTATTGTAGTCTCGTTGCAGCTTCGAACAATATTGTGCTTTACTGCTGAATACTCATGCGTGAATGCGTTATTTTAAGTAATTCTTAGGTTTGTAGGAATTGTCTGATTAATGCAAGAATTTGTATCTGAGTACAGAAAAAAGTACATGTGATTCTATTTGATTTTATTGTTTAGTTTTAGTATTTTTTATGAACTGTAAGTCACAAATTAATATTTGTGAATTGTGTATTTTTTAATCATCAAGTTTAATAACAAATTAACAGGACCTGTTTTGGAATAAATATATAATTTACAAACATTCACCAGTCACAACAGCAATCAGTCGTGACCAAAACCTGTCTTGTTCTTTTCATCCTAAAAGATACATAATTTTTGATTATGTTATATTAAGTCTTTTATGTATGATTTTAATGATAATGTAATAAATCACAAAAGCAAAATACCTAAGTTTTGTATAAAGTTACATAATATAAGCCAAATTGTTGTTACTTGGAGAAAAATCAGAATTTAAATTACATATCTGACAAAATGGTTAGTGTGCTACAATAAGATTGAAAAAAAAAATAACATCAAGAACAATGTATTATAAATATTATAATCATAAAATTAAGGATATGTATTTTGTAACGCGATTTGTTTCTCGGTTTTTATGAGATGTTAAATTAAAGTTTCATACTACTTTCTCGTTTGATGCTGTGCACAACTTATACGATCGACGGCTTCGATACTGTATTCATTAGATCTAAAGTGAATTGTTATATTGTGCATAATAAATCATATCAGTAGTGGTGTTAGCTAGTTAGGTGGGCTGACGGCACTGCGGCCTCGCCGGCTCTCCACTGTATATAGTGTTACGAATGAGTCGTGCCCGACGGTTCATATTGTTAAAGTAGCCAGAGTTAATAAGTATCACTTGTTCGTCAATTGCACTCGTCAAGCTGTTCCGTTGGTGTTGTAGATTATTCAGATATTAGCGGGGCCATGTCTGCTCCACACTGTCAAACATTAAAGTCGTAGACGAGCTGTCACTTATTGTAATGCACGACATCTTCACACTTCGCGTCTACGATTTTAATAGTTTCGATTAACGCGTACATAGTTGATGTAACGCATACTGATTGCTTAATTCATTAGTGGCTGGTCTAGTTTTTATGATGTTGTCACCAATAATAATGTCTACAACTATGTGTAATGTGAAAATATTTTACGTTCTGGGTTTTTCACATACATGCTGGTGAATAACCCATAATAGTTATTATAAAAAGTAGTGTTTGCATCATCTTAGGTAAATATAGTAAGTTGTCGTTTTGATGAAGTTCCTGGTAGTGAAGCAATCAGTATGCGCTGCAGTCGTAGTGGGCCTCAGCGCACATTCGCAGCCGGCCAGTATTTGAAATATTATTACAATACCGTGCTCAATTCCTGTATCTGTACATTGTAAGTATAATGTTGACAAAATGTTTTTGAAGTTTAATGTAAACTACAATAGATTTGTTACATAATGAATGTCTTCCGTTTGGCACATTTTATAGATACCTACTTTGCACATTTTATTAATGCACGGATCTACAAAGAATACTAGTTCAATATTATTTAACTGAGACTTTTCAAGCCAAGTGCACAGCGAGCCCCCTCATATACGATTTGTGATACCTAAAGTAAATTAATAATACGAATTTTCCTTTTTTTGTGTGGCAATTTTTAATGAATTGCAAAGCTGATTTTCTCTATTTACTTGTAAATATTTTTTTTTCTAATGAAAAAATATTAAATGAAGTGAATCATTTAAAGCCTTTGGCATTGTGTACTCATTTACGTTATAAATAAATTATAGTATAAAGTCTTGTATTTTATTTAAAAAAATCCTGTTACTGGATCTGCAAATATTGGTTTAACAGAATTGCAGAATTAATTGCGCTGCTGTGAATAATACTGATTGGGTGACAATCGTACAAAGTCGATAAGATTGCATGGCTCTCTGATAACACATAGTAGGTAATGATTCTTTAGTGTGGAATAATTAAAACAATCGGAATGGTGAGATTAACTGGTAAGAGCGATAAGGGCTGCGGTGGCGTCGCGCAAGCAGTGTCGGGCCGGCGCGAGCGCTCCTCAGTAGTCGCTACTCGTGTATGCAGTGGTGCAGTATAATGCAATATAATTCTTTATTAAAATAATTACTTCATAATGGTGCTGTGTCCGCCGTTCAGATGGGCTACTCGAGCCAGATACAAGTTCACAGTTCCTGTGGAAAATGAACGCCGTGAAACGATATTTGTAAGTAAAACAGAAGTAGTATATTGGGTTAGTCTTAGTGTCGTTGTTTATATCACTGCAATTATGACGTAGGTAATTTTTAAAGAACTCGGGTACCTGCAGCAAAAGTTCTAGGAGAAATAACACATTACTCAGAGATGACAACCATCTCTCCTGACGAGACCTACACTGTATAGATAACTGTTCAATACTTAAATCGCCTTAAAAGACCGTCATAAGACGGCACTGTGTGTACAACACCATTGTAGTAAAACACATTATTTTCAAATGAGGTCTCTATATTCCTTTGGTATCTAATACTTCCAGCTTCTACATTCAATGATAATGATAAATGAGATTGCAGCAGCAGCATTTAATATTCGGCTCATGTGTGACCTCAACAAATTTCAGGCTTTTGGAAATTCATGTTCATATATTTTCTTGTTTATCTGAACACCATCTCATATAACTAAAAATCAATTGAAATTTTTGATAAAATTATGTGATAAGATGTTCGAATCACTGCAGATAGCAATCATGAAAAAATAATGAGGGATTATGTTTTTATCAGTTTTTAGACTGTTGTTGTAATTTAAAAATTTAATCTTCTGAGCATACTTAGCATTTTACCGCCTTTTGGTGCTAAATGTATTAAAGAACACCTATACTTAAATCATTATTTTCCAATTTCATTTCCAATAAAAAAATCTAAGTAGATCTCTCGAGGGATAAGGATATGTAGTCGCAAACAAAGACAGTTACTTTGGACATATCGATTTAATCCTAACCAAACAAACAATAACAACTTAAAAAAATACTCTACTCTCTATAAAGAAATTATAAAATTGACTCAGAAAGCCCAAAACAACCATTTCATAAACACATCTCAGAATAAATCTAAAGCAGTGTGGCAAGTTATTAACATATCTAAACTATGTTTACCACAGGAACAAATTACGACTATAAATAGAGAAAATTTGACTTTTACGCAACCCGTTGACATAGCTAATGAATTTAATAATTATTATATTGACATAATTGAGAATAATATTAATACTGACATGACTGATGATAATGTTTTACATAATCTTTCTTCACAATCTTTAATTACCTATGTTACCAGTCACAAAGAGTGACATTATAAAAATTATTTCAGATCTTAAAAATACAAATACTGTTGGTTATGATGGCGTTTGTACTAAAGTTCTGAAGTATGTAAAAGAACAACCGTTAGCACACATTATTAATCTCTGTATAGCTGAGGGTATATTTCCCAATAGCTTAAAGAAAGTTATTGTTAAACCTTTATTTAAAAAAGGGGACAAAACGGACATTAAAAACTACAGACCATTGCGAAAATTTCCGTCTTTTCCAAAATTTTCTAAAAAGCTGTGTACAACTCCATATACGCGTATTTTGAAAAATATAACTTATTTTGCCTTGAACAGAAAGGTTTTCGTAAAAATATAAATATTAACATGGCATTGTTCGATTTACTGAATAACATTATGGCATCAATTGATAAAAGGAAACCGATTTGTACTATATTTAAAAAAAGCTTAAAGCTTTTGACTATGTTGACCATAAGATTTTACTACAGAAATTAGGTATATTGCTACGGTATAAGAGGGAATATACTGAAATTAATAGAATCATATTTAACTGATAGGTTTCAATGTACCGAGATCTCTAGATTATGTCCCAAAACCAAATTAGAAACGATATATCTTTCTAAACAAAGACGCATAAAATATGGCGTGCCCCAAGGCAGTGTGTTGGGACCACCCTTTTTTTTATATACATCAATGATCTTCGAAAATTATTCCGCATAAAATGGTTCTTTTTGCTGACGATAGCACAGCTATAATAGAATGCAATGACATAAATAATTACCAAAATGATATTAATGCATCTTTAACAAAAATTATAAACTGGCTTAATAAAAATAACTTGAAAATTAATTTAACTAAAACCTACACAGAACAGATAAAAGAGGTCATCTATTCCGTGAAAACCTATATCATGCATTTCCATCAACGTCGTGAAAATAATAGCATTAATATTACATATAAAGATTGTAAAATGCAATAAAAATATTTTGATAATAAATTGACTTGGAACACCCACACTGACATAATATGTAAACGATTAAGTAAGTCTACTATTATAGATAGCTGAAATAGTGCCTACTATTTCAGCTATCAAAAAAAGGTTAATATTGAGACATTATTAACAGCATACCATGGTATGCAAAACAGAAGCTACAAGTCCATGGACTTGTAGCTTCTGTTTTGCGGTAGGTACGGTATTGTTTCTGGGGACAGTCAACTAATAGGGAGTGTGTTTAGGATGCAGAAACGTTGTGTGAGCAATGTGTGGCCTAAAAACGACAGATAGCTGTATTACCCATTTCAAAAATTTAAAAATATTGACACCGCCAGCAATGTACATAATGGAAACAGCATTGTTTGTGAAAAAAACCCGCATTTATTTGTAAGCCTATCTACGGTTAGAAAAAATCCATTACGTGATCAATAGGGGAAGGTGGGGCAGCTTCATACAGTTTTTATATTTCGTCTTATAGAATGCTCTCGGGTATCGATATCTATATCAATTCATCAAAAATCAATAGTCTTACTATCTGACTTTATATAAAAAACATGAAATTTATGTAAATACACTTGTACGACTTTTTGTAACACTTGAAAGAAAAAATTAAAAATGTATGAATGTACCCCACATGCGGGGCACTTACATACAGCCTATGGGGCAGATTCATACATGTGACAAAATACACAAGTTTTGCGTGAAATGTTTATTTATTTATCAAAATCAAAGTATCAAAACACAACGTTCATGAAAACAAAAGCAATATTAGTCTCTATTACCAAATAATACTTACATAATCATATTGTAAAAAAGAAAAATATAGTTAGTTTTTATTTTTATGGCACCGAGAGAACTAACTTAACCTAACACACACAGCACACAGAGAGATACTTATCCAGTTCTAGAGCTGACAGGGACGAAATTGCCACTCTCAGAAAGGCCATGGTAGAGCGCATGAATTTGACCTTAAATCTCGTTTCCCAATGGGGTGACGACAATCTGGTCAAATTCAACGCTCTGAAAACACAGGCTTGTCTTTTCAGCGCTAAAGGAGCCCTTTTGAATTGACCCCTACTTTCCGAAGTACATCTGTGCCAATTACCAATCGCCTAGAGCTTTTGGGCATGGAGTTGACGTCAGACCTCAACTTCGGCTCAACCATCGAGTCCAGAGCTCAGACTGCAGCAAAAAAGCTGGGAATCCTACACAAGGTGAGGCGGTACTTCACGCCTGGACAGCTTCTAAATCTGTATAAAGCACAGGTCCGTTCCTCCGTGGAGTATTGCAGCCACTTGTGGGATAGCTCTGCAAAGTACCAACTTGCTGCATTGGACTCGATCGAGCTGAAAGGCTTATAGGCGACGAAGTGCTGGTGGACAAGCTTCATAGCCTGGCTTATCGGTAAACCGTTGCTTGCCTGTCGGTTTTCTACAGATTGTACTTCGGGGAGTGTGCGTAGAAGCTCCATGACCTGATTCCTCCATATTCCTTTCACTACCGGACTACCAGACGCACGGCTGGGTACCACCCACACTTGGTTGATATACCGTCTTGTCATAACAAGCGCTTCTCCTCCACATTTATTGTGCGCACAGCCAAACTGTGGAATTCTCTGCCGGCTTATGTGTTCCCTGCCACTTATGACCTTTCAGCCTTTAAAGCACGAGTAAATAGGCATCTTCTGGGCTCGCTCGTCCCATCTTAGACCTCATCTATCGCTTACCATCAGGCGAGATCGAGGTCAAGAAGTGAGCCCACCAGTAATAAAAAAAAACAGTCTTTCTGATCAGTCACATCACTTTTTAAATATCTACATCCTATTGCTTAATTCTTATTTATTAATACTCCATATTTGGCTGCTGAGTTCCGAAATGAGAGTTTGTTTTCCAAAACTTTATCGATAGCTTTAAACATTGCCTCTTCGTCCACCTCTCCACTCCTAGTTCCCTTTTTCTTGTAATTTCTGAACATAATCGTTCTGCAAAACAAAATTATGGTACCTATAACTTAAATTTTACAAACAAACAAAAAATGGGGCACTTTCATACAGTATGAATGTGCCCCGTACACTCCCGTATGAATCTACCCCATCACAAGAAAATGAAATAAAAATATTTCTAAAAAAAAAGCAAGCATATATAAAATTATTCACAGATTAATTCACAAACTTGACCCTATTATCTTTTAAATAAAATAGAACTGAATAATCTAGAGAGCAGCTTTTATTTAAAAAAAGACGTTAAAGTGAGCTTATAAAAATACTTATGCCTGGCCGAATCACGTTCCGTGTCACTACGACGCGCGTTTCACACCGACTGCTTTCAAACTCCCTGAGCAACCACACACAAAAGTAAGCTACGCATACACGCATAAGTCATTCTGTTGATGTGCGCCTAACATCAGATATATTTGGTGTATGACGGTGCCCCTTGTATGAATCTGCCCCACTTTCCCCTACATCAATAAACTGTGTAATGTTAAATGTAAAACATCATTAATGCGGAAAAGTTTTTTCGGCAATGCTCCAAAAATTTATAATAAAGTACCAGATGTAATTACTGATGATAAAATGATGTGTATGATGTAAAAACTATGCCATTCATGAAAATTAAAAAGACACTTCATAAGTTGCTTGTCGATAAATGTTATTACACGTTACATGATTACTTAAATGACTTTTCAATATGACCAAAATAAAATAACTAAAATTAATTGTTAAATGATATGACATTCTTAAAAATAATGTTTGTAATATTTGTAATTATTTTTTTGTCTCTTCTATAATATGTAATTTAATACTGTGACATGATTTACTACCTTAAATGTTAATTTGTAGGTAATACTACAGGTTGTAGGTAATAATACAGACTGGTTCTTAGCGGTTGAGTAGGCCAAGTCAAGAATATCATTGCTTATGATGATTGATCCATCGAAACAACAAAGTGCACGTTCTTTATTTTTTTCCAAGATAGTTTGATGCTGTGTATTAAGTAAACGATCTTGGAAGAAAAACAGTATTTTGTTAACTTTAAAAAGATTATCTTGTATAGACCCAAACTGGAAACTTCCAATATCCAGATTACCTACGTTTATTACAAATAGCTGCTCTTGATAATGTGTTTTTGGATTGAGGGCCCATTTTTTAGTGGCGTTTCCATTTGAAACTTATTGGGAATTTAGTTAAAACTTAAGCTAAGACCCAGGGGCGGATCTACCCATGGGCTATTTGGGCTGCAGCCCAGGGCCCCGAGGATGTAAAGGGCCCCCTGCCAAATTTCATTAATAAAATAGACGATTCTTTTAAATCTATATGTATATCGAAAATATGTAAAATTAAAACATAATTTTGGCAGCGCCATAATCGACCAATCCGTATGCGCGATTATCGAGAACGAAGCAGGGAATTCCCTTGTCGCTTATGATGATCGGGTATTCAGTATTAAAAAATACTTTTAGTTTAACAAAAAACATATGTCACGTATTTTTTTTTTCACCTAATTGAAAAAACAGTGAGTCGAAATTTCGCGTGACGTCACACTCCGGTATAATTCTTAGCACTGTGTGATGTCAGCAGCCCCCACTCCTGTACTTTGAAGCATTGCATTTTGTGAATTTTTCTTGACTTGAAAGGGCAAAAAATACGTGATCAATATTTTTTGAAAATCTACCTAATGGACCAAATAAAATAATTATTTTGTAACACAGGAAACTACCTTATTGCGTCGGGTTGTACCGCCACAATTTTGTTATTGTCATCTAAATACAAACTCAGTGTTTAATTGTCACAACTGTGTGTGAGGATGGGTATATAGTGTGCTATTAAGTGATAAGTAACTTATTCTAATTAAATTCAAATTATTTATAAAACGTAAGCTATGTCAGAAAGCTTTTTACACAGTCAAAGATTAAATTGATGATTAAAAGGCTTAGGAATGAGTTGCTTCAATGATATACCTACTTATGTGCTCTTTTTTAATATATTTTGCTGAGTTAATGATTGACTTTCTAAAGTATTGTATATACTTTGTATTTTATTATTTCTTTTTTCATTTTTTTTTATCTTTTATATTTTTAATATTATGAATGTGAGGAATTTAATTTAAGTTTATGTTAAGTTAATTTTCATTATAATTTATAGTTGATGTATGGAAGTTTGAGTATTTGTCTGACCTACCCAAATGTCCTTACTTTGGTGCTGTTCGTCAGATCGTTAAGCTCCTTAAGTTCAAAGTTGGGCCATACGATAACTGACAAATGCTTCAAAGAAGGTTCAAAGGCATTCAAAATGCGTTTGTACCTTCGAAAGTACTGGGTGGATTAAGATAAAATTTGGTATTGAAGTAGGTTGAAGCTTGAGGAGGGTTATAGGCTTCTTTTTACCCGACTGCTAGTTATGAATATTTTTTTAATATTTGATATTAATAACAGGGCTTACCTATGAAATCGCTGTTTTGCCGTACTGGTAATTTCAAATTATAATATCAAATCATATACTGTCCTCTTAACCTGTATCATGGATACTGTGGAGTTTTTTGACGGTCTTTCTCCATAGAAAACGAACAATTTCAAACCGTGCACTAACTTCTGACGCTTTGTAAGTGCCCATGTGGGCCTATGTGAAATAAATATGTTGAGTTTGAGTTCGATAATCATATTTTTTTGGCTAAGAATTCTAATTTCTAATAAATTTTATTTTAAAACATGGAATTCTTGTTTCAAAGTTTGGCATAACCGTGCCACTTGTACCTACGGCCCACAACCTCAATGACGTTTACAAAACGAACTCTGAAAATGAATGCACCACCCGTTATTAGTTTGCTCGCTTCTGATCTGGAAATTTCGACCTAAAAAATGAACCCCGTGGTTGTCAATGACGAATTAAAGGTGATTGTGGGAGCTGATGACCACCCAATCAGCAGCAGCTTTCAACGCTAGTATCAAAACAATATTGGTTCACTTGCGTCAAATTGGCAAGGTAAAAAAGCTTGACGTCTGCCCCACAAATTCAGTGATCATCACCGCGAAGAACGCATCAAGACGTACCTTGCATTGCTTAACAGGCACACAAACGAAATAATTTTGTTGCCTGTGACGAAAAATGGATTCTGTTCGACAATCGTAAGCGCTCAGCAAATTGACTGGATCCTGGATTAGCATCTAAACGTTTTCCTAAACGAAAACTGACCCCTAGAAAAGTTATGGTGCCTGTTTGGTGGTCTAACCCTGGTGTAATTTATCACCTCCCAAACAGGATGAGCATTACTGCAGAACTGAAATGAAAACTGAAAATTATGGAGAAGCTCGCACATCTCCAACCAGCTTTGGCCAATCACTCGGCTCCGCTGCTCCTGCACGACAACGCGCGTCCACATACTACACAGCAGATGGTCTACAAGTTACAAGAGCTGGTGTTAGAAGTTCTCCGCTATCCGTCGTACTCACTGGACCTTGCGTCTACAGACTTCTACTTTTTCCTGAATTTGGATAACTTTTCGGAAAAAAATCAACACCCTAGAGGCAGTAAAAAATGCCTTTGCAGAATTTGTTGCCTCCCGTCCAACTGATTTCTTCAAGAAGGGCATCAATAAGCTACCACTGCATTGAAAAAGATGCATCGATTGCATGGGTGATTATTTTGATAAATAGAAATAAAATATACAGAAAAAAAAACATGATGACTGATTTCATGAATAACATTGGTAAAGATCTAATATATTCAGATGAATACCTGATGTAAAGAGGAAGTAATCTTATTTTTGAAAATAAAGTTTTTCATATTTTCTCTAATTGCTGTATACCATCTTAAATATTATTTTTTTGACATTAACAATCTCTAGCTATGAAGAAGAGCGCTCTTTCGCCAAGATGTTGTATATTGAAAACGAAAACCTATACAAAAAAAAATCGAACGATTGACGGTCTAAATCATTGGTCAATTCTATCTATATAATACATAAATGTTTAAAAAAGAATGAGTAAATAAAGGAATTTTCAGAGAATGCAGAAATATCGTCCAATATCTGTTTGTAATTATATAAATAAATTACTATACTTAAAAAAGACCTGATTCTTCCACCTCCCTTTCACTACTAATATACCAGACGTACTACAGGGCACCATCCTCACTTGGTCAATATACCATCTTGTCATACTAAGCGATTCTCCTCTACATTTATTGTGCGCACGTTGGCCGTGCGCACAATAAATGTAGAGGAGAATCGCTTAGTATCGCTTTGTCGGTCGGACTTCGACCGGTCTTCTAATCGGTTTGGAACTCTCTGTCGGCTTTTGTGTTCTTTTCCACATATGACCCGTCTGCCGCCTTAAAAGGAAGAGTGAACAGGCAACTTCTGTGCTCTGTCGTCCTATAATAGACCTCATCTGTCGTTTACTATCAGGTGTGATCAAGGTCAAGAGCGGATTCATTAGCAAAAAAAAAATTATAAATACGAACTCTTATTAAATAAATTCAATTTAATCCATTTTAGCCCTGTACCATATTTTCATCAAATAGAAAACAGTTTCTTGACAAAATGACAATTATATGAATGACTAGCTACAGCCCGCGACTTTGTCCGCGTAGAAGTCAAAAACATTCCACGGGATCCCGTCCCCGACTTGCTTGACAAAAATTATAATAGCTCGGCTAATATGCATGATGTAAAGATAATTTATAGCCTATAGCACTCAGGGATAATGCAGCTACATGTAAGCGAAAGAATTTTCAAAATCGGTTCGGTAGTTTCAGAGATTACCCCCTACATACAAACTTACAAATTTTACCTCTTTATAATATTATTAGTATAAGTATTAGTATAGATTAAGGGGCCCCCTAGCAGTTGTAGCCCAGGGCCCTACAAATTCACGATCCGCCCGTGCTAAGACCCATAAGAAACAATCATGTACTGGTATTATGGCCAAGCAAACCTAACTAGTAAAATGGGTAGAGAAGTCTTGTTCAGCTAATATGTTCTGAAACAGGTGTTAGGCGAGATTACCCGTGGTTGCGGGAATGTTCTAACGAGATAGCGCGAAGGCCCTCGCCCAATTGCTTACACTAATGAATCGGAGCGACACCGCAGCGTAGTTTGAAGTTCACTTTAAAACTACGCGTTCAAGTGCTGAAACTTTTGGAGTGCCGCTTAGCACTGTTCGGCGACATCTACACGCTGCGAACATCCACAATTATAAACCAGCCAGAAAAATTAAGCTTACGATCACCGGACCAACAGAGTAAATTTTGCTACTCGTTATTTAAATTTCGACAAGGAAAACGAAATTGTTATATTTACCGACGTAAAGTGCTATAAGTCAGACAAGGATGGAAGAAAAATTTTATGGAGAATAAATAGAGAGTCGTTTAACACAAAACGTATTAGACTTGAGAACAAGCGAGCGGTTAACAATAGGTAAATAACATTCTTATTTAATTTGTGTTTGTTTCTAATTATTTTCGTTGACATTTACTTGGATTACATATTGCAACAGATTTTAAAAGGTTGACCGTTTTAGGTTAGTGGGGATGGATGTCTTCAATGGGCCCAGGCGAGCTTGTGGAAATAGGTGGCCGCATGAACAGTGAGCGATACCTTGAAGTGTTGAAGGACGTAATGCTGCCGTCAGTGCGGGTCGCATTTCCAGAGAGCCAAATTTAACTGGTTCAGGAATTCTTCAGTGCATCGGTGCAATCATTCAAGACTGGCTGAAGGCCCAAGAAGACATAACGGTGTTTGAGTGGCCGGCTAAAAGCCCGGACCTAAATCCTATTGAAAACTTGTGGGGTCAGATGGTTATGAACTGAGACTCCAGTGAAAAAAGTAAAAAAGAATTTGGATAGAGAGGTAAACAACTTGGGTACTAATGCGAAATAGTGCTGCATGCTCTAATATGGTTTCGGGCACGAAAAGTCGACTTCAAGAAGTGATAGACAGTGACGGCCATCCTCTTCGTTATTAATAGGCAATTTACTCGGCAGATTAATTGTGTAACTTATCTGATAAAATTGCATTAGAACATAAATGAACAAGTGTTAATAATTCCCAATGTTTGTGGGATCATTATCTCGTTGTTAATCAAAAATAAACAACCTTTATTATTAACAATTCAGTTACTCTGGTTTAGGCCGTGCGCGCACTGCCTTGCGGTGGCCGCAATTCCGGTAGTTCTACCGCACCGCAAAATTTGTGAAGTATGGAGTGTCATAGAAGTGCGCGCACTGCGGTCAGTCTACCGGTGCGGTAGAACTACCGGAATTGCGGCCACCGCAAGGCAGTGCGCGCACGGCCTTACAAGTAGTCTTATAATGTGTTAAGGCTGTGCGCGCACTGCCTTGCGGTAGCCGCAATTGCGGTTATTCTACCGCACCGGTAGAATAACCGCAATCTCAGGTGCGCGCACTGCGGCGAGAAAAAGGCACCTTTTGTCTGATAATGTTGCCATATACATACAGATTTCTTCGTATTTATACATATTTTCGATGTGTGATTCAGATTAGCACTCGATACAGATTTTTATACAAAGGGAAATGCTTAAAAAATGCTTGAAATGGACAGAAACTACTAATAGTCCTTAATTCTATTGAGAATAAAATATGAATAATGAAATAATTCTTAAGTTTATTAACCTAGGGAAAAAATATCACGATCATAAAAATATTTAACTTGATAACCATCTAATCCATTTTTATTTTTTTGTTGGCGGTCAGTGTTTATTTGACGTGAGTAATCGACATTCTGCCAAACAAGAATCTTCAAATAATCGTTAGCGAACTATTTTATAGTTATTGTACAGTAATCGTGAATTTAATATAATTCGACCTATTTATACCGTAAATGTAATTAAAATAATATATGTATGTCAATATTAATTATAATCAAGTTATTTTCAAAATAGAAAACGTATCGTAGACTGTATGAATCATAATTATGTCCTTTGTCTTACTGACGTCTGACAGTTTGACATTACTGCATTTCATTTTTTCGATTGATTACTTGATTGATTTATGGTTTTGCGTGTGCGACTTGAGTTTTAAACAGATTGCTTTTAAGGATATTTAACGATAACTGTGGCCATTTTTTAAGGATTATGTTTTGACTTCTGCACACGTTACCCATTTTTCAACACGGACTTTTGCACCCGCCTAAACGACGACTCGGCTTTTCGACGGACCTGAGCCTGTCTTACATTTTAATTTGAATCGTCGCAGAGCGCAATTCCAAAGTATTAATGTAAATAATAACAATGTTGCTGATTTTCCACAACTGACATACAGCGAAATAGTTTTGTTGGCGTGTGGAACTTACCAAATAAAACAGGCTCGTTCATACTATGGCGAGCATACACGAGCTAATGGTATATAATTATAAGATTGAGATAAGCAGAGAAATGGATAATGCATTGGTTGAGGATTTAGCTCTTTCGGGTAATTGTTTTTTACTACGAGGAAAAATACAAAGTAGGCATATTCCTCAAAAAATATATTTTGTTCACATAATAGTTAACAATTCTTTATCTGGAAGTAGAACTCTACAGCATCGTTGTTGTAACTGCCTAGTGGGACGGCAAACAGTTGGTACCTTACCTTATCTCAATAATAGGGTACTTAGCATGGGCCCGGTACCAATCCAATATCTATCCTCCTGCACAGTTTCTTGATGACATATTAGTGGTTTTTAATGATGATTAAAACATTTAAATGCTGTTTTGTTGTTTATTTGTTGCATATTAATTCTTAACCTTGACCTAACCTATATTTAGAAAAATGGTTGAAACTGGTTTCTACCTAGTTTTTTGATAATTATTGAAATTGTTATGCGTTCCCTACGATTTGTAGTGCAATTTGGCGTATATTTCATTGTTGTTCGTTTCAAGCATTTTTTTTGTGTGGTGATGGGCATTCCCCTTTCACACTGTATTGATAAAATTAATTGTTACAACTAAAGACAGAATTTGGCAAAATAAATTACCTAGATACCGCATTTATTACGTTACACACACCATTGTATGATTCTATTCTTTATGGTAGTTTTAATTTTTTCATATAAAACGTTAATTTGCTGTGCTCAGGAAATCCGTCAAAGATTGTTGTGTGCTATACAAGGCTCTCGCATTCGTAGTATCGCACATACGTAAAATACGTAAATAATTGATATCATAGGTACAAATTTTTATTTAATTTAATATTAATCTAAAAACCCAGAGTGATGCAAAAATTGTCATTCTGGCTATTGGAGCTAGATAAATTACAAACCAAGTTACTAAGTTTTCGTAGAATATATACGTTCTTACCCAACAAAGTTTTTCTCAGGGAAAAAACCGGTCTATCTAGTTTACACTTACGAAAAATACCTATATGGCCGCTAGGGCCTGGCCTGGCTTTGCACGGGGTCCTTAACAATTGTTTTCTTCGACACTGATAGTACGTCATTACAAAAAGTGCGTTTAGCTATCATTTAATTTAAAATATATATAAAAAATTGGCCAAGTGCGAGTCAGACTCGCCCATGAAGGGTTCTGTAATAACTATAATAATATAATATAATATGTATATTTTTTGACGAAAAAGACCTTACAAATTTCCTAAAACTAGCTTATTTACATTTTTTACAACTACGCCAAATAACTTTGATTTTCATAGTGTTTGTATAATTTACAATTATAGACCAATCGCCTTAACCTCCATACTGTGTAAAGTAATGAAAAGGGTACTCAACAACAAGTTGCTGGCATACCTTGAAGACAATGAGCTCCTCAGTGACCACCAGTATGGCCTTCGCCGTGGTCGGTCCACCGGAGATCTTCTTGTGTATGTCACGCACTGTTGGGGCGAGGCCATTGAAAAACACGGTGAAGCCCTTGCTGTATCCCTCGACATCTCAAAGGCCTTTGACAGGGTCTAACACGCTAGTCTGCTGAGCAAGCTTCCCGCATTCGGTGTCCCTGCTGGCTTATGCAACTGGATTTCCGACTTCTTGAGTGAACGGTTGATCCGAGTGGTCATCGATGGCTGCTCATCGGATCTTATGGCAATTAATGCCGGTGTTCCTCAAGGGTCTGTTCTTTCTGCGACTCTTTTTCTGCTGCATATCAATGACCTACTCCAGCTGGGAGCAGTTGGATACGCGGATGACAGCACAGTCTCAGAGAGATACTTCTCCAGTTCTAGAACTGACAGGGACGTAATTGCCACTCTCAGAAAAGCCATGGTAGAGCGCATAAATTTGACCTTAAATCTCGTTTCACAATGGGGTGACGACAATCTGGTCAAATTCAACGCTCTGAAAACACAAGCTTGTCTTTTGAGCGCTAAAAGGAGCCCTTTTGAATTGACCCCTACTTTCCGAAGTACATCTGTGCCAGTTACCAATCGCCTGGAGCTTTTGGGCATGGAGTTGACGTCAGACCTCAACTTCGGCTCAACCATCGAGTCCAGAGCTCAGACTGCAGCAAAAAAACTGGGAATCCTACACAAGGTGAGTCGGTGCTTCACGCCTGGACAGCTTCTAAACCTGTATAAAGCACAGGTCCGTTCCTGCGTGGAGTACAGCCACTTGTGGGATGGCTCTGCAAAGTACCAACTTGCTGCTTTGGACTCGATCGAGCGCAGAGCTAAAAGGCTTATAGGCGACGAGGTGCTGGTGGACAAGCTTCATAGCCTGGCTCATCGGCGAACCGTTACTTGCTTGTCGGTTTTCTACAGATTGTACTTCGGGGAGTGTGCGCAGGAGCTCCATGACCTGATTCCTCCATCTCCCTTTCACTACCAGTCTACCAGACGCACCACCCACACTTGGTTGATATACCATCTTGTCGTACCAAGCGCTTCTCCTCCACATTTATTGTGCGCACAGCCAAGCTGTGGAATTCTCTGCCGGCTTCTGTGTTCCCTGCCATTTATGACCTTTCAGCCTTTAAAGCACGAGTAAATAGGCATCTTCTGGGCTCGCTCGTCCCATCTTAAACCTCATCTATCGCTTACCATCAGGCGAGATCGAGGTCAAGAGTGGGCCCATCAGTAATAAAAATAAAAAAATACAAACTTACATTTGCGGTTTCAGAAAATATGCTGTATCTCAAAAACTGCTGACCCGATCTCGTTCAAATCAATTTTGGTTGAAAGTTTACATTAAGATCTACAGACATATATATTTTTTAGATTTTTCACTGCATTATTATAGAAGTTAGGGTGGGGGGACACATTTTACCACTTTGGAAGCTTATATCTTTTTAACGATTGACTTTATGAAAAGGTGGTTTTAGAAACCCCTATGCCATTTTTAAAGACCTATCTATAGATACTACACACGCATAGGTTTCATGAAAAAAAAATATTTTTAGTTTTAGTTCTATGTATGGGGAGCCCCCCTTTATATTTAATATTTTTTTCTAAAAATCGTAAAGCGGTTTACAGAATACATCTACCTACCAAGTTCCACATGTATAGTCCTAATAGTTTACTTTTTTATACTTTTTATATACAGGGTTAAATGTAAAACACTGAAAACCTCTCAGGACTATGTTACTAACATCATAATCAACAAATTTTGTTCTATGACTTTTAAGAATTCGTCATATTTTAGTTCACCCGATTTTCATACAAAAATAAAAATATTTAAATTGAACGCCCTAAATGTTACGAAGTCTATGCGAAGCAAAAGAAAGCAATTTATACTTTCGCTTTCTTTTGCTTTGCATAGACGCTACATGCGTTTAGGGCGTTCAATTTAAATATTTTTATATGAAAATCTGGTGAACTAAAATATGACGAATTTTTAAAAGTCATAGAACAAAATTTGTTGATTATGATGTTAGTAACATAGTCCTGAGAGGTTTTTGGTGTTTTACAATTAACCCTGTATATATATTTTAAATTAAATGATAGCTACACGCACTTTTTGTAATGACGTACTATCACTTTCGAAGAAAACAATTGTTAAGGACCCCATGCAAAGCCAGGCCAGACCGCTAGTATATAGGTATTTTTTGTAAATTTAAACTAGATAAGGCCGGTTTTTCCCTGAGTAAAACTTTTTTGTATAAGAACGTATATATCTTACGAAAACTTAGTAAGTGGGTTTGTAATTTATCTAGCTCCAATAGTCAGAATGACAATTTTTGCATCACTCTGGGTTTTTAGATTAATATTAAATTAAATAAAAGTTTGTACTTATGATATTAGTTATTTACGTATTTTACGTATGTGCGACACTACGAATGCGAGAGCCTTGGATAGCACACAACAATCTTTGACGGATTTCCTGAGCACAGCAAATTAACGTTGTTTATGAAAAAAATAATAAAAATAACTATAAAGAATAGAATCATACAATGGTGTGTGTAACATAATAAATGCGGTATCTAGGTAATTTATTTTGCCAAGTTCTGTCTTTAGTTGTACCAGTTAATTTTATTAAGACACCCTACATTATTGAGGATTTTGTGTCTCAGTATTAATAGGTACGACAAAAGAAATGTTTGTAAAATCAAGCTTTTTTGATTATTGTCATAATCAGTCATCGGCGCTCGCTCGTTTGCGAAATGTAAAAAGCCTAACAAAAGCCGGATAAGCCAGACACCGTTTATTTTGGCTGGACACGCAATCAAGAAGCCTACCTATGTCCAGCTTTATCTGGACGCCTAACAACGCTAACCATAAACATAACCTACAAAAGTTCATGACTGAATTTCTATTATTCTCGGACTTCTCAAACAAAAATTCTTGCACAAACTAATTCAGGAGTTGACGCCGAGTTAAACAAGATATTTTTAATTTAAAGACGCAAAATTTTTATCTCAGCTAAATTAATGTATGGGTGGCTGCCATTGTTCTTTGTAGAAAAATCTGTATCGAGTGCTAATCTGAATCACACATCGAAAATATGTATAAATACGAAGAAATCTGTATGTATGCCAACATTGTCAGACAAAAGGTGCGTTTTTCTCGCCGCAGTGCGCGCACCTGTGATTGCGGTTATTCTACCGGTGCGGTAGAATTATTGCAATTGCGGCCACCGCAAGGCAATGCGCGCACGGCCTAACGATGCACCATCTGACCTCACATATTTTTCTAATGTTGTGTTAAAACGGTTATCAGAAAATGTGATAAAAGAGAAAGATGTACTTTACTGTTATAAATAGTTTAGCATGTTGGTCCTTCCTCTGTAATTCACAGGCATATGAAAACATTTCATTTTTTAACCAGGCTGTTTTCCCGATAATATCATAAAGAGTATAAAAAAATTATGGTTTCACAACTTTAAATAAATAAATATTGTAGTTGTTTAGGTTTAAAGAATCTTTATTTCTCAAAAAGAACATTGTACAGTTCACTTATATGAGATTTGATGTCTTAACAATAATTTCATCGTCGTCTAATGACGCAGCATGCAATAGTAATAATAAAAAAGACATAAGATGGAGAAAAAACAATTGTAAAACATTAGAAGGGTAGGTCTATCTAAGGTTTGAACTCATAGCTGGCCAGTTAGAAACCAAGTACCCTCATAACTACGTTCTAACTATTTAAAACGTCAGGCCAAATGTGTAATGTTTGTGTGCGTAAACCAGTATAGTCTCGGAGATCAGCAACCATTTATTTTTCTCATGTGTTTTATTAATTTTAATTTAGTGTAGATAAAATACATCTTACATAAATATATCTTAAAGAACGATTTAAGTTCCTTCATGACACACATGCAAAATCTCTGAGGTCATCAGAAAACTTAAGGCTTGCGGTACCGAGTCACGCCACCAATTTCTATGGTAAGTCGTTCGCAGCTCAAGCAGTACGGCTGTGGAATGCTCTACCCGTGTCAGTAAGACAAGCACAAACACTATCTTCTTTCAAAAACTTAGTAAAAGATCTTTATCTCTCTCCTTAAATTGTTATTATGTATGTCTTTGTTTCTTTCTTTTTCTTTTTTAATTTTTGTATGCATATATATGTTTTGAGAACGTTATTTATTGTTTAGTATTTTATATAGATAATTAGTACACCGTGGACTACCCGCGTAATTATTTTCTCCTTCTGTGTCAAATCCATCCAAAGGTTGTCTGTAAAAGATCGCTTTTAGCGATAAGACCGCCCATTGTATCACCCTTTTAATTGTCAAATCCATAATTTTGTTTTTATTGTTATGGTGTACAATAAAGAATATATCTATCTATCTATCTATCTATATAAAATAAGTATGCAGTAACTACAATGTAAACAAATAAATATAACTTTATTGATCCACAATACAGTCAGCACACGCACGTTCTCCCAAATAATTACATACAATATTATACTTGTATAATTACATTCATGAGGTGTATATAATTATGTAATGTTAATACATGTATAGTTAATAATGTATTATCATTTATATACATGTATATATACATATATATTTATATATATAACTATTTAAGTAAGTGTATGTATTCATTGGGTATGTAATATAATATAATTCTTTAGTTTTCTTTTGTAAATTTCAATACTTTTGCATTCTTTGATTTCATTTGGCAATTTATTGTATAATTGGACACCTTCATATAGAAAGTTCTTTTTACCATATTTTACTGTCCTAGGAAAAAGTAGAACTAAGTCATTTCTGTTTCTTAGGTTATGTGTATATATTTTTTTTGTTAGTTTTATATTGCTTTGTGTACTTTCATCCAATATTTTTTTCACTAATATACATATATAGTCGGGCACGCCGCAATCCGCGAGTTGACAGTATGTTTAAAAATTTAAAATAACTATTTAATTATGTAAATCTATTGATATGAAGCACAAAATAGTACAAATGAAGAAAAGATTATTAATTATTTATTTTATTTTCCCTTGAGAAAAATGAGACTTTTTATCTGTGAGTCACGTGATTAGAAACACCAATCAGAAAACGAGACGTCATCGTTCAATATTTTGACAGCTGACTGGTTATCTTTGGTTGGTGCCTAGACAAAATAAGAAAAGAATAACTAACTAACTGCTTGCACTGTCTGGACAGGTCCGCTCAAATTTGCGTGGTTATTTCCTCAAAAGAATACCAAAGACATGAACCTACATGCTTCTCATATACAAACACAAATTGTCTGGACTTTAAAAAAGACGTTGACGACAAACTCAGAGGGAGTTTGTTTCGGTGTTTCTTCTCAGAGTAGTCAGTTAGGAAATACCGGCCTCATCTAGCTAAACTAAACACGCAAAAAACATGACGTGTAAAAGTGTTATTTATAACCAATTTACAAATAAATATTTCATTTCATAACTAACTCTCTCTCTCTTCTGGTTCATTTGTCTTATCGTCCTGTAATAGTTGTTCGATGAGTTCCTTTTTTGTGTTTTTAAAAAAAGCAGATAGATAGATATATTCTTTATTGTACACCATAACAGTAAAACAAACATGGACTTAACAACTAAAAAGGGTGATACAATGGGCGGTCTTATCGCTAAAAGCGATCTTTTACTGACAACCTTTGGATGGATTTGACACAGAAGTTCTAACCACTTCTTGCGAATATCTCTTTTTAAAGGGACTTGAATAAATAGTTTCGTTGGCGTTTTTATAGTAGTATTCCCACAACAAGGCAATAAAGCACTGATAATAATTTTTCACGTTCATAATAGAGTAAAATATCATAAAATACCCGAAGTACATTTATGTGCCAAATGCCAGGAAAGTTGTTTTTTGAACGATGACGTCATAGGTAGTCACGTGACCACAATGCCACGATTTAGGCCATAGTTTTTTAATAAATTAAAAAATTACTTATATTTTAATTGAAAGGTTAAGTGATGAATAAAATATTATTTTACGAGTACACATGAAGCGCTTCGAAGCGTTTCAAACAATTTTTACAAAGTTGTCAACTCGCGGATTGCGGCGGTAAGACCCCTCTTTGAGGAGTGGCTAGATCGGCGTCACGGCGTCCTGACCTACCGCATGACGCAGGTCCTCACCGGACACGGAAGTTTCGGGAGGTACCTGTGTCTGATGGGAAAGGAGGAAACGCCTGGGTGTCACCACTGCGAGGGTCGCCCTGAGGACACCGTAGAGCACACGGTGCAAGACTGCCCCGCCTGGGCAGAGCACCGACGTGTCCTCACGGCGGTGATAGGCGGAGACCTCTCGCGCCCGGCATTGGTCGAGGCCATGCTGCGGGGCGAGAGGGAGTGGGAAGCGGTCGCCTCCTGCGAAGCAGTCATGCTTCCGAAGGAGGAGGTGGGCCGCGTGAGGGAGAGGATGGCGTCCTCCCTCCAGCCCAGCCGCAGTGGTAGACGCCCACGGCGTCGGACGTCGGCCGACGATCTCCGGCCACCGTAGGCGCGGGCATGCGGACAGCGAGTAAAGGGCAACTCGCTGTCTGACCATGGACCATGCCCGGGTCGACGGCGCTTCGTGTTCCACGCGCGCCTCAAAGAGCGTCAGCAACATGACGAGGCCCCCTCTGCTGAGTCCGGAGTGGGAGGACTTATTTGATAATTTTACCACGTTATAAAATAATAATATACATATATAGTAATTATATAGCTGTAATAAATTAAAAAGTTTAGTTTTTTCATATATTTGTTTGGTAGGTGTTAAAAAGTCATAACAGTATAATCGTTTTATTATTTTATTTTGGGTCCTCTGTAAGTTGTTGAGGTTAGTTTTGGATGCCGATCCCCATATCTCAATAAGATATTCAAGATTAGCTTTTACTAATGAATTGTAGATGGTGCGTTTAATCTTAGGAGGTAAGCAGTTTCCCATTTTGCGAAGAGCTCCAGAAAGTGATACAAGTTTGGCTCTAACATGATCGATATGAGGTTTCCAGGACAGTTTGTCATCTAACAGTAGGCCGAGATATTTTTCTATGCTACTGTTTAATATTTAGACTATTAACGACCAATGGCGCGTGAGTTGGTATCCTTTTATTTTTGGCCGCAAATATCATGTAGGAAGTTTTTGAAGTATTAATGGTAAGCAAGTTGTGTAGAAACCATTCATTAATTATGTGTAAATCATTTTGTACTATCTATGTATTTAGTTAAACTATGAGCAGCGCGCCTGCCCCGCCCACAAGGCCCTTCTAAACTTTTTTATCTGTTCTGTGATACAAACATACATACATATAATACATACTGTACATACATACTGGTCGAAAACAGAACATCCTTTTTGGGGTTCCGTAGCCGAATGGCAAAAAACGGAACCCTTGTAGTTTCGTCATGTCTGTCTGTCCGTCCGTCCGTATGTCACAGCCATTTTATTCCGAAACTATTAGGACTATACATGTGAAACTTGGTAGCTAGATGTATTCTGTAAACCGCTTTCCGATTTTATGAAAAATATTAAAAAATATTTAAAATAAAGGGGGGCTCCCCATACATGGAACTGAAACTGAAAATATTTTTTTCCATGGAACCTATGCGTGTGTGGCATCAATACACAGGTATTTAAAAATTATATTAAGGTTCCTAAAACCACTTTTTCATAAAGTTAATCGTTTAAAATATATACGCATTCAAAGTGGTAAAACCGCCCATTGTACACTAGTTTATTTTTTTTGTATCCATAGAAATATTGTAAGGTGTACAATAAAGTATATAATAAATAAATAAATAAATAAATAAAATGTGTCCCCCCTCTAACTTCTATAATAATGGAGTGAAAAATTTCAAAAAAATATATTTATTTATTTATTGGTCTCAGACCATTGATCCATAGAGTGTTAGTAAAAAACTTAACCTATTGTTAGTACAATAAATTAAAACACAAACATCAATTTAATTGGCGACATGCACGCCTGTGCGCACATGCCTACCAGCCCAGTGCCTGACAAATGGCCCATCAATTTTGTCCGCCAGTGTAACTAGAATGTTGTTGGGGCTACCCCTGAATCGCAGCAGCGCAGATGCACATCGCTTGCGCATAACAGCATAAAAGTCATCTACTCTTGCTTCAGCAAACATGCCCGACGCGCTGCAAAACCGAGGTAGCCCCAACAAAACCCTCAGCGTATTATTATACTGAACGCGCAGAGCGCTGTAGGCCTTTTGCGCGAGTAAAACGATTGACAATAGGCTCGGAATAGAGTCAGTTTTACCTCTTTAGTACACCGTGCAAACCTGCGGGCCAGCATATTGCATCTGGCCGCCAACGCTCTGCGCTCCCTATCTATGTCTTGGTCGTCTACGAGGCAATCCGTGAGGACCGTGACCATATGACCGAGGTATTTTATATGAGTGACGAGCTCCAATGGAGTTCCTCGTAACCTTACGGGTGGAATACTTGATGGAGTATTATTGCGCACTTATCTTAATGTTAACTTTCAACCAAAATTGGTTTGAACGAGATCGGGTCAGCAATTTTTGAGATACAGCATATTTTATAAAACCGCAAATATAACTTTGTAATTCATACAAACACTATGAAAAACAAATTTATTGGGCGTAGTTGTAAAAAATGTAAATAAGCTAGTTTTAAGAAATTTGTAATCTTTTTTTTTTTAAATAAATATACATTAGTAGATTATTAGTCGCCGTAGTGTGTTTCCCGATAGCCATAACCTAGGAGAGTGAATATAGGTTACTTTTAGGTAAGCGTGCTCCTTTATGATAAAAACATAATATTCTAGTTGTGGTGTGTAAAAGTGCGTTTATTAATGTATATGCTGTACTTGATAAACAATTTAAAAACATCTGAACGAGGTGTAATAGTAGATTATTTAACCAAGGGGATAAAACAGTGTCTTCTGTCGCGGGTGACGATTTAAATCGCGAGCGTAACGAAGGACTCGAGGTTTACTCCCGAGCGTAGCGAGGGTGTTAAAAACTTAAATCACGAGCGAAGCGAGGGATTTAAGACGAGTCCTGAGTGTAGCGAGGGATTTAAGTTCACCCAAGACTAAGACAGCTTTATCACCGAGGAAAATACTCTACTTTTCGTACCATTTGCGAAAAAATTAACACAATAATAATATGAGATAAGCATTTATTAAAAATTAATTAATTAAAATAAACCTAACGTTTATGTATTTGAAGAAAACAAAAACGCGGTAAATTCCTAGACTAATATTTTTTTTTTCGGAAAAGCAAAGGCATCAAGCTCATACGGCCTCGTCGGTTTTCGTAATTTTTATTTAATAATCATAACTGCATAATAAATGCGTATTCCTTTTTCAAAAAGATGTATAATGCTTTATATACAAACTCAATGGTGTAAACATAGATTTAGTTCAGTATAAATTTCGGTAAGTATTCCAAATTTAAATCATATTCTCCCCCTAGAGGTGAATGAAATTCAGTACAATTTTCTTTCCCTGTTTTTAACAGATTAAAAATGACTATTGTTATGTTCGCTTTTTGTGGCATAGAATGTCACTTTTTTGAGCAAGTGGTACGAAAAATATATTATATTATTATAGTTACTTCGGAACCCTTCATGGACGAGTCTGACTCGCACTTGGCCAATTTTTTTAAGTCCGTTAAAAAAGGACGTCGGTCAATAGGTTACAGTAAAACGAAATTCTAACAAAAAAAAATCGGAAAAGTGATCGGTTCCCCAAATAATCATCTCTCTAAATAACATTATGCTAAACGAAACTATGCGTAATATTAAATATGGTAATGGTAATTTTGCCAAATTAAATTCTGCCATGTTAAAAGTATGCCGTTGTAAATTCGGACACGTAAACATTCTGCCAAACAATAGTTATGCTAAATAATGTTTTATACAAAAATATAATATAAATTAAAAATATTCGATTAAAGAAGATTATGTCAAGTGTGTTATGCCAAATAAATTTCGGAGTACCTATCAAGATTCTGCCAGAACCCAGGTTACAGACGTCGCTACGCTACGCGCGCTACAAACGTTACGATAAACGCTACTCTCTACTGCAGAAATGACTTGAGCAATGCTACAATGTTAGTTACCTACTACATCATCAAATATGTACAATAGTCGCTGATTTTTTTTTTATTTAAAAATAGGTTCGCGTTTGACCCAACGATATAATAACTAATACGTCTTTGGTTTGACCACCATCTCACCTGATGGTAAGTGATGATGTGGTCGAAGATGGAGCACGCTTACCTAAAAGTAACCTATTCACTCTTGACTTAAAGACTCCTAGGTTATAACTATCGGGAAACACAGACTCCGGCAGGGAATTCCACTCCTTAGCCGTACGCCAAGAATCAAACCAATCGCTAGGATAGATATTACGTGTTTACTACAAGAAACCTACATGCAGCCTACCTTCAACACGAGCATATATGGAGCGGGACGAGTCATTACATGATTATCATCATTAGGTTATTATTTTCAACTGCCCTCACGGTCCGCTGCCGCGATATGTCGTTACAAAATTGCCGCAACCCCTGCAGGCAATGGCCCTGTTGGGCCCCGTCAATGCTGCTGAATTATAAGTACGCAATCACGATCTAGTCTTGACTAAACATACCTATGCCACACAACACGAGTCTTAATGGCCAAACACAAATATATATTTTAATATTGATTTGATATAGGGTATCACTATTAATTGTGAAAAACATGAAAGTATTCTTCAAATGAGAAAGAGGGTTACCATCTTTAACTAATAGTAAACTAATAAATACATGTAATAATGTAATGACCCCGAAATTAAAATAACTACGAGGTAATAAGATATCTACCATAATTGCATGCTACTGGTCACTTATCTTTTACAGTCCAGTTTCTAAATGTAACTTTAAAAAAATAATACTTACTACACACATCAAAAGTGTCTAGGGATCAAGCATTTTTATGCGGATTTCTTGAGATTGAGATGTGGCTTTGTAATAAATTTATGATTTTATAAATTTATATGGATCCTTTTTGGTGCATTTCATAATTTGAAACAGGAACTGTTAATCAAATTCGAGTAAAAGATGAAAATCAGCTGTCAATATTTTCCCTATAAAAACATACAACGCATTGAAGACATTATTAGTGCTACTGTTTCCCTACTACTGATTAAAACCAACGTTATTATGGAGCGGCGACGTCATTTAAGCAGGGAAGATATGCTCAGAGCCGTGGGAATGATAGAAGCTGGTTCCCGGCAACGTACTGTGGCTTTAGCTCTGAATACAAGTCAGAGTATTATCAGTCGACTTTGGACACGTTACCGAAGCACTGGTACCGTGGCTGAGCGCCATGGAGGACGGTATCACTGCACCACACGGAGACAAGACCGATACATTCAAATCTTAACTCAAAGAGCTCCAACAATAACCGCCATGATGTTAGCCGTGAGGCTTCATCACTCTTCAGGGAACTTAATTAGCGACCAAACAGTCAGAAACCGCTTGCATGAAGTGAACCTTCATTCCCGAAGACCGCTACGGGTACCACCTATATCAATGCACAATCGTAGGATTCGATATCAATGGGCTCCTGAACACAGAAATTTGGCAGAAGAACAATGGCGTTTCGTGTGCTTTTCTGATGAGTCTCGTTTTGGTATGAGACCGGATACAAGACGTATACGACACTGGAGAACCCCTGGACGCCAACAGCGATTAAAATCCTGCCAGGAAGTCCATCCTTATAGTGGTGGAACCATCATGGTATGGGCGGGTATTTGGATCGGAGGAAGAACTGAGTTGATTTGGATCAGAGGCAACCTCAACGCTCAAATTTATGCTGAGACGATTGTATCTGACGTCATCGTTCCTCTACAAGTGCAAATCGGTCCCTTATTTCAGTTAATGCATGATAATGCACGACCGCATACCGCAAGAGTTGTAAGACAGACTCTCGCCGCAGCTAGCATCAATGTCCTGCTCTGGCCTGCTCAGTCGCCAGACTTGAACCCGATTGAGCATGCATGGGATATGCTACAGAGAAGAGCTCTGCCGAATATGGAGGGTATCCAGTCGCAAGAAGACCTTTTTTTGTTGTTGCAACGAACATGGGCGGCCATTCCACAGCGTGATTTGGATGAACTCATTTTGAGTATGCCAAACCGATGTTCTTGTGTTGTTAGTGTTCGTGGTAGAAACACGGATTATTAATTGTTTAAGTTACCCAATAAAATTTTAAAGAAAACTGTTATTTCAGTCTTTTTTTCGAACTTTAATGTTAGTGGTTCAAATGTCAAAAATCCCTTTATTAGGAAAATGGCAAATTTCTTTATTAATGCAAAGGTGACTTGGTTTATCGTTACTGTGACAAACGAAAACACTTTATTTGATGAATCCTTAAAGAAAATTTTAATTAATATCAATCAGGAGAAAAGTTATTGCAAAAATATATGTTGATCCCTAGACACTTTTGATGTGTGTACATAGCACTGACAGTACACTTGATGTCGAGGCAGTTTAAAAAGAAAAAACAGTGTTTGGCTACATTTTTTTATTTACAGATAATACCTGATGGTGGTACTGAATCATTTCAACCAGCCAATGGGGACTTATCCGAAGATAACGGACATGAGCCTGTCAAGTCTGTAGATAGTAATAACAGTAGTAGCAACACCAACTGCGTGATTTTAAGGGACGACAAAAAGGTCAGCACTACCTTTAGTACGCAGAGTAGAAACCCTTCGCGATACAGCCGGGATTCTAGCACTGATTTCGATGAACGCAAAAGCAGTGCTGGTCGGAAGACGATATCGGAGCTGGTGCAACAGCAGCAGCGGACAAAGAGGCGCCGCCGTAAGAGTGGGGTCATCGCGCCACACACGCCCACTGAAGCACGTCTTAAAGATCTACATTATGAAAAATATGAAAAGGATAAGACGTAAGTTACTTTAAGTACGCTTGAATATTATATTATATTTTTTAATAAACAATATTGGAGTTTGACCCATTGTCAAAACCAGATTTTTCTGCTATTTGAATTACCACTCATTCGTCACACGACATATTGACGAAGAAGTGTGACGCTGTGTGACCTGGGGTGGGAGGGGTCCTAAATTTAGTGACACAAAGTTTCATTTTCTAATATTAATAAATGCTAAAACTAGGAACTATCTAGAAATGGAAAACATTTAATTGTTTCATTTGATGTTGAATTTATTGAAAAATAATTTAAAACAATACTAAAGTAATTTTGGAAGCGCTGTTTAAATTTGTAAAATTCGAAAATATGTTACTCTGTATAGTAATATGTTAAGTTTTAAAAGTCCTTCCAAAGGTTGTCTGTAAGACATCGCTTTTAGCGATAAGACTGCCATTGTAACCATAGAACAAGCAATGATTGTAGAATAGGTGTGTTTAAATTTTGATGTAATAAAGAATATTCTATGCTACGTCACACTAGGGAGGGGTATTCTAAAATCGGTAAAAAATCACAAAATGCATGCTATACAGGTAAGCTATGGATATCCCTCAACTGGTATAAACGCACATTACTGTTTGCAGGTCAGCTGAACAAATTCGAAAGGCTGTGATGGCCAATGACTTTTTAATGAACTTAATGGATAAAGCACGACTCGAGGCAGTAGTGGAAGCAATGAATCACCAAGAGTTCCCAGCCGGCAGCCTGATCATACGGGAGGGGGAGAGCGGCAGCCATCTTTTTGTTTCAGCAAACGGACAGTTTGAAGTCCTCAAAGGTGGTCAGGTTGTAAAAACGTTTGGACAAGGAGAAGTATTTGGTGAACTTGCAATTCTTTACAAAGCTAAACGTTTTGCCTCAATACGATGTAAGTAGATTTATATAAGGATTCTAACATGACTTATGAAACAAAACACACATACATACATTACCTATATGTTTCTTTAATAAGGTATAACAGAGGCACAAGTATGGATGTTGGAGCGACGAGTTTTCCAAAAGATTATGGTTCGCAGTCTACAACAAGAGCAAGATGACAACATGCGTTTCTTGGCTTCAGTGCCTCTACTACAAGGCATTCATCCAATCGAACTTGAGAAAATTTCCGAATTCCTCAAGAGGGTATGAAAATCAAGTAATTTACGTAATATAAAATAATAATAAGAGAAGGTGAACACGAATGATAACATATTTCAGGAGTTCTTTTCGGCGGGTACTCCGGTAGTTCGACAAGGGGATCGAGGAGACAAGTTTTATATAATTCGGGGTGGTACGGTGGTGGTGACCAAACGGGAAGACGAAGGGGGTGAGAAACAGGTCGGCGTGCTCGGACGTGGACAGTTCTTTGGAGAACAGGCGCTGCTGCGAGAAGACCGCCGCCTGGCCACCGTGACCGCGCAGCCGCCGGGAGTCGAGTGTCTGACGCTGGAACGAGGGTAATCATTTGCTCATTTGTCTATAAATTGATGATCTCACTCGTATTAGCAGAAGGCAAAATTATAGCGTCAATAGCTTCGTGGCTAAGTTGTCGGACTTGTGAGCGAGAGGTCGCGGGTTCGAAGTTTCGAACCCCACCCATTACACTATTGTCGTGAACCCACTCCAGACATATCTATCTTAGTTGGAGGGGTTGGAGTAAAGACCTGTCTATAGATACCACACACGCATAGGTTTCATGAAAAAAAAAATATTTTCAGTTTTAGTTCCATGTATGGGGGGCTCCCTTTATTTTAATTTTTTTCTTAAAATCGGAAAGCGGTTCACAGAATACATCTACTTACCATGTTTCACATGTATAGTCCTAATAGTTTCGGAATAAAATGGCTGTGACATACGGACGGACGGACGGATAGACAGACAGACAGACAGACAGATACACAGACAGACAGACAGACAGACAGACAGACAGACAGACAGACAGACAGACAGACAGACAGACAGACAGACGGACAGACATGACAAAACTATAAGGGTTCCGTTTTTTGCCATTCGGCTACGGAACCCTAAAAAGAACAAAGATGCCTGTGCCCTGCAGCAGGACATAATCGAGTAAACTATTAAATTTTTCGAACACACGAAACCCGTGTAAGATTATACATTGTTTTTATTCTCGGTCTTCACTAGACTACTTCCCTGCGGACTTAATACCGTCCTTCCGGCTTTACCTGTAATTTATTATTAGAGGTTCTGTCCGTCTTTCCGTGCTGTGTGACCAAATAATGTACCTACTTACCTACTAACATACATTAGCTAATATTAAATTTCACTTAAAAACCGTAACGTGATTGTCCATATAATAAAAAATGTAGGCAAGATAAATAATTGAAGGTGAAATCAAAATCATTATGAAATGTATATTTTTACATTTACCTACCTACTCTATACTTTATAGAAACCTTGAACAACATACAACCCTCTTAACTTTCTAAACTAAAAACTTGGTAATAATATAATCTTAATCTTAGTTTTAATTTTTATATTTAAAAATGTTTTGCCTGATATTTTTATAATTTGTAAAAATATTTAAATATACCTCTTCCTTAAAATTTCATTTAATAAATAAACCATTCAATTATTATGAGATAATTCAGTCAGATTTATCTTTTCTTTGATAGACCATTCACGGATTTATTGGGCAATTTAGAAGAACTAAAGAAAATTCATCACGATGCTCCGAGACTATCACAGCAAAAGAAAACATCGCAAGTTAAAAGTGGTAAGTATAGCTAAGTTTTTATCTTTCCCCACAAGGTTCGATATTGAACCGATTCTGTACATGTTAATATGAGTAAAACACACATCATCACTTACCATCAGGAGCATGGTGGTCAAACGCGAGCTTATTATCAATAAAAAAAGCCCAGTACCTACTTTAACAGACAACGATGTATGTGGAAACAGTGTGATAACGACAAGTTTAGCTAAGCGTTTAAAGTTAAGTGAAACAACTTATTGGATGGCCTTCAAATTACTCAGTTTGGGCATTCAACCAAACCAAGTTATTGTTAAATAGGCAGTCTACCACTATTTTGCAAATCTTCTGCAAGTATTAGGTTAGATTATTATTTTCGGCACAGATAAACGATTTAACGCAGATTAGGAACGTATTAATCATTGACCTAGATATTCGTTACTCACCGCGCGACAATGTTTATATTGATGATGACTGAACGATTAACTGCTTTTTGCAGAATATGAATTCGTGGAACTGAAAGAATTGGAGATTGTTGGTACCATGGGTGTGGGCGGGTTTGGTCGCGTGGAGCTGGTGCAGTACAAGCCCAATAAGTCGCTCACGTTCGCGCTCAAGTGCCTCAAGAAGATCGATATGGTACAGCAACAGCAGCAAGAACATGCATACAATGAGAAAAATATCATGATGTCGTGCAAAAGTCCGTTTATTTGCAGGTAATTTTATTTTGTAATAGAACGTTACAGCTGCTTTTTTCTCAACATTGCGACAAAAATAGGGTAGGATGTGTGTGGTCTGCACGATATATTTTACAAATACTTAGGTAAAAGTAAATATAAAATAAGAAAACTATATAAATATAATTATATACGTTGTTTAGAAGGTGGAGATCGAACAAAGGTTAACTTGACTCAATGTTAACTTACGTGCATTCATGTACGTAGGTAGAGTATCATGTGTGTATCAGTGGCGAAGGGTGAATTTTCATAAAAGGGAAGCCGGACCAAAAAATGCTTACCTTGCTCAAGTGTGATGCGTGAATTCCAGTAACTGTGGCCCTGTGGCTGACTTCGAAATCTTGTAACTTCATAAATAATTATTTGTTTAATTGAAAATAATGGATTACTATTTATATATTCATATATAAAATAATAGACTAATATTTGCCATATTTCAAAAGGGAAGCCGATAGGAATCGAGTTGTATGGAGCCTTCGCCACTGGTGTGTATCCTAGTAAAACAAACAATGAACTTGTATAAAAAATGGTAATGTACCTAATTTCCGTTCAAGACATTCAAAAAAGAAAAATATGTCGTATAAAATCAAAAATGCAAATATCACTTGTCACCCTTATCTAATGCACCTTGAGATAGCTGGGTTACGCCTGACAAAGTGACGACACACCAAGTTACAAATCAATTAATTACAGCAACTACGTACGAAAATGAAAATAATCTATCACGATAATCAATTATTTACTAGAAATGTTTCGCTTTTTTTTTCAGATTATATCGCACATTCAAAGACAACAAATATATATATTTCCTTATGGAGCCGGTCCTGGGTGGTGACGTCTGGACTATTCTTCAAAAGCAACGCTACTTCCCTGAGAACATTGCTCGCTTCATGATGGCTTGTGTCGTGGAAGCATTCTTATATCTACATTCTAAAGATATTATCTACAGGGATCTTAAGCCTGAAAACTTGATGCTCGACAAAAATGGATATATTAAATTGGTACCTACCAACATATATTTTAACCAAACATTTTCATATAATATCTTTTTATTCTTAACAATTTGCTATTTAAGACCACTTTTTTAATACTTAGGTTGACTTTGGATTTGCTAAACGGATTTCGCAAAATAGCAAAACATGGACATTTGCTGGCACGCCCGAATACGTAGCGCCTGAAATTGTGCTCAATAAGGTTGGTGGAAAACTAATAGCATGCTAGTGCAGTATACAAATTATTATTTCCTAATGTTTGACCTTTTCCACTCGATTTAGGGCCACGATCGAGCTGTGGACTGTTGGGCACTGGGAGTGCTGATTCATGAACTGTTAGTTGGCAAGCCTCCGTTCCGCGCGCCCGGCGGGGACCACATGAAGACGTACACGCTAATCTTGCGCGGTATAGACGCAGTCGCGTTCCACCCGCGGGTGGCCAAGTCTGCACAGATGCTCATCCGCAAGCTGTGCCGAGCTGTGCCCGCCGAACGACTCGGATACCTTAAAAACGGAATAGCAGACATCAAAAATCACAAGTACGTTCAAGGTTACATATCGTCAGAACATCGTCATCGATGGCTTAAATATGTAGTACTATATGTAGTTGTATAGTGTATGTAGTTATATAAATTCATTTCAAGTCTCATATACAAACGATCCTAGGTGTCGTTTGTCTCCAAAATGTTGAACCGTACCTATTTAAATAATGTTAATTTTATGACACTAGGTACCTATGTAAGCGTGATACCTTTAACAATATCAATACCTATAATCATCCTTCGCAAACCTGAGTGAATGTATTTGAGAAAGCTAGACCCAAGTCTAGGTCACTCATGAGACTTAATGAATGTATCTTTTGAATTTTCATGTCGAACCTTATGAACACAGCCTCGTTGAATCATTTATTACATCTGTTCCATTGTGCAGGTGGTTCCTGGGCTTTGACTGGGAAGGGCTCCTGGAGAGGCGACTGAAGGCTCCTCTGATACAACCCGTGGCTAGTGACCTGGACCTCACCAACTTTGAGAAGTACCCTAAGGATAAACAGCCTCCAGACGAAACTTCCGGTTGGGATTTAGACTTTTGAAAATCCGAGTAAACGAATCATAATTATTTTTTAGCCTATTTAGTACATACCTACCTACGTATATTTACGGACATAGTGATCATTATATTTTTACACATACTTTATAATATAATTAATTATGTTACAAATTGTTTTGGTATTTTATTTATCCATTTTGATGTTAAGACATGCTAATATTGTGTACAACTTACAGCTAGACTTTAAAATACACATATCTATCAATTTCTTCATTTGTATTAGAAAAGTGTATTCGTAATTATTCATGATCAGTATGCAAGTGAAGCTGGGCTATGATGGCGTGAGAGCAAGCGAAAAGCCGTGGAATGAGAATAAGGTCAGTGGGGAGAATAACAGACGGCATATGTGTATATGTGGGCCAGTGAGTATGCGCGCGCGCACCGCTTCGTCGCCATGTTTGTTTATGCGAACTACTGCCATTTGAATATCGAGTACGAGCAGCCATTATGTATCGAGTGCGTAAGTCACGCACTTGAACCAAAAACTATTTGAAAAATTGCCCCTCGATGAGGTCACTCACGCAATAGTTACGTTGACATGGAATACTAATAGTGCACGAAACTACGTTCCGGGGCTTCCCCAAATGAATTTTTCTGTATATTTTTCATATTCATTGATTCATAACAATGAGGTTTTGCTCAATTGACTCTAGTGAAAAAAATCTTTAAACATACTAAGTATATGTGTACATTTGATTGATAGAATTTTCTGTAGCAATGTTTAGTTGAATGACCTGTTCAAAATTTACAGCCACTGTAAACTTTCAGGTCAAACGAAATAGCCTAACGACTGACTAACTTCTTTCATATCTAGGCAGGCAGTGCCTACACTTTAAGAGTATCGTCCACTACAGATTTCAAAACCGCAGTCTCATGTTGTTGTTATACCTATACACCAGAGAGCATTGACCTCACGATGCATATAAGTTGGTGCGACTTTTATATGTTAATGATTCAACTGTAAATAAAAAGCGAGCATATGCACTTCAGCAGTAGGTACGTCAACCACTGCTTGTGGAGTAGAGTGCAGGCTTATGATTGTGCTGAGGAGGTGACGTCACCGGATAGTGCCGGTCGCCTGCCGGCTGGCCAGCCGCGAGGCAGTGCGCCTCCAGCTCGGCTCGGCCGAAACTCCACGCAGCGCGGCCGGCATGCGACTCCGGCCACCGGCGGCCAGTCGCCATCGTAGCAACCGTCTGTTATCACGCGCGCTCGTGCCACACTCTCGACGCGATGCAAATTCACACAAACTGATCGAAACGAAACAACCATACCTATAATGCCATAAACCAAACAATAATTTTCAGTATAATGGGAAACGGATGAACGTAAAATTCTCAAACTAGTGACATTCGAATGGTGACCAGTGATTGTTTTCTAGTGGATGTAATTAAAATTATTTTGGAGGTGAGTTTTGTTGTGAATTCCGGCCGAACTGGAATGACGCTGTGATACGTCACGTCCATTTACAAAATAATCATCTTATCTTACCAGATCTATATCCTGAGTCAGACCGTTACTCATTAAAAATTCTTTAAGAAACGCTGTTCCTGGTGGGACAGTTCATAAATTTGTCATTAACAGCAACGGCTATTCATTATGCTAGTCGCCTGCCTCGATTTTCAAATCACTAGTCGAGAAAAAACGACTAAATAGGTATTATTTTAGGTTGTGGCTATACAAATATGCCGCTTTATCTATAGGTCACATTTTCTAAAAGATACAGTTTACCACTATCCCTCAGTTAGTAGTCTGCATCTAAAGCGTAACATGAAAAAAAAAGATAGAATAACGAGTAACGCTCTTTACTAGGTATGTTAAATTGTTACGAGCGCTGCAAGGTTAATGAACTAAATATTATAAATACAAAATATTATAATCGTCCACGAATTTCGGCATTAAAGCCAAGCGTCTGTCCCCTATTACATTCATACTCGTAAGTCGTATAATAAAACTAAAACTAGTAACAAACTCATTAGGCACATCTATAAAAATCCACTTTGACACAGGGGCTATACAAATCTGTGTTTCATCAGACCGCCTACATGCAAATGATAGCTGTCGTAAAAGCTGTAATAGCTGTTGGTCAGTGAGAGTGCGTGATATCACCGAGGTAGTGGTCATCTAGAAGAAAGGATGGAAGCGGTGTGCGCGCACGGCGACTCAGCTTGTGAGGTGCGCGCACTGGCGGGTGCGCTGCACGCCATCAACCTGTACTGCGCCACCATCAGCGCCGCGCTCATGTGCTGCTGCGCCCCCATACACAAACACTCCAGGTAAACAATATATTCATGGGTAAATAGTTATCATAAATAATACACCTATCAACAATACTGATAAAAATAATGCTCTCTGATGGCTCAGGATACAAATTCACTTCCGTTTACTAATGAGTAACTGGAAATCGAATAATTCATAAATGTGACGAGTGACAAAAACAGTTTCCTTATTATTTTTAAATATCATATCGTGAATGATGTGAGCCGCTTTATTTGTTTTATAAATAAGGAAAGATAAATATAAAACTTTGCTTCAAAGTGATTATTACCGCGTAACATTGTGCTGCTAAAAACCCACCGGATGGGTATCTATTATTTTAACGTTGACCAAATATTCATACGTGAGCTGTATAGATATCGATTAAGCGAATTTGAAATCGCAAGAGATTTGGCTGCTTAGAATGCTGTGCATGATCGAGTTGAGAACAATCCCAAGAAAAATACATTGTGCACAGATTAACCAATTCAGTAAAAGGAAAGAGTATGATCCACATAATTTGTCTTATTTGTTGTACCGTGGCTGGGCGAAATCCTTAAAAAGGTAATGGAAATCCACCGCAGGCCTTCCAAACGATGGCGCGGACAAAACGTGCGAGGAGTAGCCAGTCTCGTGCTGGGGGTGGCTTGGTGCTGCGACGCTGCAGCAGCAATGCTGCGGCCTGCGGACACAGTGCGGCTGGTGGCGGCGCTGATGGCACCCTGGTCGTGGCTAGCAGCCGCTATCTTCCACGTGGCCCTGTGGACCCGGAGGTCCGCAGCACCCATCCTCTACCTCGCCATATATTGGATACTCGCCACTATGTCAGCGGGGACAATCCTATGGCAGCACATCGTCTCGGGAGCTGCATCTACTCACGTACAGCTATACGTTCAAGGTGTTTCCTTACTGATGACGTTATTGATATCTACAGTAGACTGCGTTTGCTTTTATGACGAGGTAATACATTCAACATAGAAGTACATAGTAATATAATAGTTTCACAGGATATGTCTTATTAGTTTGTACAATAGGTATAAATATTTTGCCAAAGACGCCAGAGCAGAACAGAGCTTGCCCATTGTTTAAAGCCAGCAGGAAAATTCGAGTATAGCGATAAAACTACCAATACTTGCTATGCTTGACAACCTTATCATTTCTTTCCCTATTTATCACCGAAAGCGCATTTTCTGTTGCTGCAGTTGCATAGGTATCATTACAATCCAAATCCAAACAATAACAAAAATGTATCATTGCATATGGATCATGCTGAATCGTTAAACAAAACTAGTGAAATAGAATGGAGGTGACCAATGTCACAATTAGGCCTTTGCACATCGTTCTATTTAGGTATCAGTATACATATATAAAACATTAGACAATATCATAACGATGGTGATGGCATTGTTTACCATATAGAATATCATGAGAATAGTACGTGGTAGTGAAAATGTTGCTGGTATCTCACGCATTATTTTAGTGAACTGTCACATACAATTTTAATTGTTTAGTAGACTTGTGTATATTGATCCTCCTAACCTCTTAGTATTAGCACTTATCGACTTAGCGCACATAACTTGATAAGCGATCCACTTCCGCCTAAGCCCGTCATCCTGTATTAGGCGATTCAGCAAGTCTCCGATTAAAAACCCCTTACCGAGCTGTTAGCACTGGCGAGTCCGATGACTTTTAATCGATAAAGCCACAGGTATAGTTTCAAACTATTTATTGTTATTCTAAAATCTCTAGTTAAGAAGCTAGAAACATGAATTTGACTAATTAGCCCGACTAATTAGCATGCATTAATTATGTTCTACAGAAAAACATCACTCAGTCATTCACCGCTTCCATCACTTTATGCAAATTTAGATATTGAATTGCAAAAATTTTTCTATAGGTAGGTACATAAAGATACCAATATACGTAGTATCCTCCATAGTATTCAAATTAAGAAGTCTATAACACGGCTCATTGGAGCTAAACTAGTTACCGTGTATAAATGAATTCTATACGTTATATTGGTAGGTGTAGAAAACTTCGTCTATTTTACCTGCAGTATAAGGTAGGTCAGGGTAGATGATTTGGCAAAAAGATTTACGATGTCTTATTAAAATTTTGTTAGTCTTATTAAATTTTAAGTTCCGTAATATCTGTGAATATCGTGTCTGTATTATATTTACGAGCATGATGATACGTGCGTAACAGTGATGTGCGTGTTGGTCGCATATCATTATACCCTATTTGCGCCGTCACTCGCCACGAAGCTACTTTCTCTTTAATAGAACTAAACTATGTGACAGATTATTGAGCTTAAAACTGTGTGAACACTAATATAAAAATATGGGTATATGAGGCAGGTCGCGCCCGCCGGCGGCGCCAGTCGTCGCTCAAGGAGCATGTCGGAGGAGATGATTTTCACAATGCGTCTGGCGCCGCTCTCGTATGGCATTTCCCATGAGTGCACGTGCGGTCAATAAGAACCGGATTACTTACGTGATAACTATCAAATCCCATGATTAGTTCACGAGTTAATATTTCTAACATCATTGTTAACATTTAGTGGGAATGCTCAATATTTTTTCAGAAGATAATTTGATACCTAGACTAGAATAGTCATATTTATAGTTTATGCGACTTAATACTTATGTTACAGGTCACGAAACGTTTCAGGAACGATCTAAATTCAAGCGTCCCCAATATTTGTTACAAACATAATGACACACACTTCTATTCTAAAGTTGCGTTCTTTTGGTTAAATTCTTTATTGAAAAAAGGATACAAATCACCACTGGAACCTGATTATTTGGGAGAACTTCCGGAAGAAGAACGCTCGGTTAAATATTACAAGGAATTTGTCAAAATATATCAAGATCTAGACGTACGTATACTGTTTACTCTGACGTCATCGTTGTTAGTACTAGCACAATTTTATCATTAATATCTGAACATAAATTCCTTTTGTTTTATTTCAGAATTCTAAAGCAAAAGCAGCAAGCCCCAGTCTGTGGTCATGTTATATTCGAAAAGTATGGCCTAACTTTTATATTGCTGGAATATTAAAATTGTTTGGCGATCTGATCGGTGCCGTGCCTCCTTTAGGACTGGCAGTTATAATACAGTACATTGGAAGTCCGTCTAAGACATATGAGTCCGGTACACAAGTGACTCTTGAGGAATTCATTAACAACGGATATGTAATGCTTCTCATAATCACGATGGCACTAATTAGCCAAGCATTCTTATCTCAGAATTCAACTCATTTAGTGACGGTTGAAGGCACAAGACTGAAGACAGCTCTACAAGTTTGTTCTTTTCTTACAATATCTACGCTTTGTCAACAACGATGTTGTTGCTGTGATATTTTGAATATTCACTATGTTTTTTATAATAGTTGCATTTTATGCAGTTTTTTATCAACAGAGCATGGTGTACGACAAGTGTATGAGGCTGGCCCCGTGGTCATCGACCGACGCTGACGAAGATGAGGAGTCACGCTTGCTGCGTGACGCCGAGGACAATACCTCCACGAGGAGCGGCCTCATCACAAATCTAGTCTCACAGGATACCTATAATATCATGTCATGTGTCTGGATCTGTCATTACATCTGGGCCATACCTTTAAAGGTAAACTGTCGCTTTGAGGAACCTACAGTTAGTCTATTTCAATTTCAAATACTTTTCTAAAACTTATAACATTTACAGGTAGTCGTTATATTATATTTATTATACACAAAACTGGGTGTAAGTGCAATTATAGGCACTGCTGCTAGCGTTCTTGTAATCACGCCATTGCAGTTCTACATCGGAAAAAAATTATCAGATAATTCAAAGGATATCGCGAAATGTACCGACCACAGGCTATCGAAGATGACGGAGATATTAAATGGCATGGATGTAATCAAGCTCTACGTTTGGGAGGACTTGTTTAATGAGAAAATATTACAATTGAGAGAACTGGAACTAAGATTCCTGAATAAAGATTCTATTTACTGGAGTTTCTTAAGTAAGCGAATTTTTCATCGACATCCTAAACTATTGACTAAAAATGTGTTAGATAATAACATTTTAAATATATAATTTCAGCATTTACAACTCAAATATCGACTGTAATGATAACAGTTATCACTTTTACGGCATACTATTTTATAGAAAATAACAGTCCGCTAACGGCTACTAATGTATTCGCTGGATTAGCGTTTTTTAATCAACTCACTGTTCCCCTTCTCATATTGCCAGTAACAGTGCTAATGGTGATTCAAGCGATGGTAAGGAAAATAATAATGTTGATTTATGTTTAGCAATTTTTTTAGTTATAACTATCCAACTACCAGCAAATAAAGACAATATTTTTGCTATCTAGGTAAGTACGAAGAGAATCAAAGATTTCTTGGAACTTCCTGAATCAAATAATGTTAATGAATGTAATGATAACGAGGACCAAAATAAAAGGACCAAAGAGAATTGTAATCAAGACACTTTTATTGATAAGAAGGACTTTAACGATACTTATATAATCAATAAAGAAGATGAACCCGAAGGAGGTGAATCCGGAGATCAATTTTCCGATGATGAAGTGTTTACAACACCAACGCGTAGAACTGACTCCTTAGTAACGTTTAGAAATGCAGCTTTCACTTGGGGCAGGAGCGACATGTTGTTAGAAGTAGATGATCTAGAAATTCCAGCAGGTAAGAGTAGATTGTTTGAGAATGTACCTTTAGCAAATTGATGTCACTTGCCGTGCAAAATTAAAAGTTAGCACAGAATATAACAATTTATTCCAGTCTCCTAAGGCCCAAAGAAAAATAAACATATATAACAACAATAACTACTTACTTAATATGTACATACATATGATACATATTTTTATTAAATAAAACAATACTAAAACTACTTATATTTAGTATTAATTACTATACGCGAAGCAGCGAATAACAATGATCGATGATGATATACTAAGAGACATGTTAAATTGAAATGAAATATTTAGACAAACTATACTGTCCGGAATTAGCAATTACGGAAACTAATAGAATAACTAATTGTTTTTTTTTTTTTGCTAGGAAAGCTGATTATGGTCGTTGGCACTACTGGATCTGGGAAATCTTCATTGCTCTCTGCCATCCTCGGTGAGATGTATCTTGACAGAGGGGACGTCGTATATAACAAGTAAGAATAACGTTAAAAAAACTTTTTAACAAAAAATTAAACCGACTTCCAAAAGACACCGCAAAGTGAAAAATAACTTTAATTTCGGTAGTCGATGCCTTTAGTTTTGTATTTTCGTTTTTGGCAAGTCGGTTGAATTTTTTGTTAAAACGTTTTTATTTCTCTCTTCTTAGTTCACTCTGTGTAAATGATGTATGTATATTTGTGACAATAAATTATATTATTATTATTATAGTTGGTCGGTTTGTAATTTACCTAGTTACAAAAGCCTAAATGTCAACTACTTATAACCTTTTACAAAATATTGCTTTTCCCGATATTGGGCCGTTAATTGTTGAGGAATTGTCCTGGTACTTCACCATCAGCTTCACTTCACCATTTGCATTGCGACGAGCATATTGTGCTTAATAACTATATTCAAGTAATCGAAGCGGAACCCATGAAATACTTATTATTACTACTTATATATTGAGTAATTCCGGTGGCCATCTGTGGTCTTCATCATCAGGTCCACTTCACCAAATGGTGCTTTTCGAATGCAACTACTAACAACACAAGTTACTATCAGGTTGTCCAAATATAAATCCGCCATTATTCAGAAAACTTTATTATAAATTTTATTTTTAAATTAACAACTACTTTTCATTAATGTATCGATCGTAGTTATCCACAACTTGCTGCCAACGATTTGCCAGTGTGAGAATCCCGCGCTCGTAGAAGGCTTTCGGTTTTTCGTCAAAAAAGTTTGTCAGGTCACATTTTAGTTGGTGTTCGTTATCAATTTGTTTTTCTTGTAAGTAATTAGATAAAGCCTTGAATAGGTGGTAATCGGTTGGCGCAATTTCTGGCGAATAAGGGGGATGTGCAATAATGGTCCATCCAAGTTCCTGTATTTTCTCACGAGTTTTCTTGCAAATATGTGCTCTGGCATTGTCATGCAAAAAGTAAATTATATCCTGTTTTCCTTTCAGATTTTTAGATACTTGGTCAAGCTGGTCACAGTAGATATCCGCAGTAACTGTAGTATTAGGTGGTAAAAGTTCCCAGTATATTATTCCCCTAATTCCCCACCAGACGTACAGCATAACCTTTTTTTGGTGACTGTCTTGTTTCGGTGTTGGTACTGCCTTCTGACCGACGCTAAGCCACTGATGTTTGCGGGTATGATTTACATAGAAGACCCAATTATCGTCACCGGTAATAAGATTGCGTAACCACTCGAAGTTCCTGTGTGATGTCAGTTTTGCATGCATATGTCGACTCGCTGTTGTTGTTGAGAAGTAGTTAAGTCGTGCGGCATCCACATTCTATATTTCCGGGTTTTATTAAGTTTGTGGAGATAATTATTTATTGTCCCATGGGAGCACTGAAGACGCTCTGCTAGTTCACGCACCGTAGATATTGGTTCATCTTCAATTATTTTTTTAGAACATCGATATCAATTGCTGGTGGTCTTCTAGGGTGGGGCTCGTCGTCAAGGTTAGAGTTACCCTCACAAAACTTCTGGAACCATCGTTTTGCTGTGTTGTAACAGAGGACATTCTCTCCCATCGTACGACAAATATTTTGCACGGCTTCCGTCGTTTTGCGACCCAGACGAAACTCATGAAGTAGAAGTAGCCTGAGTTCTGTTCGAGAAATGTCCATTTTTGTCGATCGTTCGAATCGTATCGAAGTTATTGTTCGAATGTTGAGGTCGTGCGAGCCTGCTCTTCTTATATAGCCGAACTATGGACGTTTCCAGAACCCTCTTACGATTTCGTGACATTCTAAATAAGATGGCGGGTTTATATTTGGACAAGCTGATATAAAAATACTCAAATCACTATAGGTGTGCCTATATTTCAAATCGGCTCAGCCGTCTTCGAGTAATCGGTGATCATCCGTAAAAAAAAAATATACGCGTCGACTTGAGAATCTCCTTCGTTTTTTTTCGTCGAAAGAAGACTTGAAGAATAAAATTTTCAGATAGAATCTAAATTTGGTGGATTTAAATATTGTGCAACATCTATAAAATACCATAAAGGGATGCTACAAGGAGCTTTTTTTTAACCCTTTCGCGGACGGTACTCGATCACGTGGTATATGTAGAATGACATCAATTCTTCATACAAAATGGTTAGACGTTTATTGACGTCGAGTCGTATTTTTTCGATACATTTGGCCAATAGCGGCACTATCGTTATCTAACGTCAACGTCGTGCGTATTCTACGTACCACCAGCGCACGAGCAGGACGTCTTCTTTTTGAAGCACCAAAAATCATAATGTAATGTGACAGAACCATTTTGAAATTTTCATGCGTTGTGGCGGAAAGACGTAGCTAGTACAATTTTGTATTGCGAGTCAACGTGACTAAACGGTCTGCTTAAAACAAGTAAATTAAAATAGACGTGGTAGTACGTTCTGTCACCACTCGTAGCTGTCTTGGAACGTATATACACGCCACCGCCCATGAAAGGGTTAAGGATGGGATATCATCCAATGACTGCCTCCCGATCTGGGCGAAGCGGGAGGGTGTGTCAGATTTTTACTGACTAAAACCCATCCGTGTTCCATCATATGCCCTTCGTGTTCCGAGGCCGCGGTAACTCTTTCGAACAATTCCGCAACCCCGGCAGGCAACGGCCCCCTTATGGGCCCCGACAATTTTGTTGACACTCTTTGAGGCTAGAACTACAAGGAGCTGTGTTTAGTTTAAGCTTTAAATCCGCTAAATCTAAATTCTATCTAAAAACTTTATTCTTCACGTATTCTTTTATTATATTAGTATTTTTGTATTCTGGTAAGTATGTTATTCGTCTAACGACTCTCCTGGGACGAAGCAGCGGTGGAATGTTCCTAGCCGTAATCGAAAATAGCGTGGCAATTTAAAACTAATTACCTTAATTAAAACAGTACCGTTGTGCGTAACTCATAGCTGAATTTGTGAACGACTGACATAAGTGCTTACTGCATGTGCCCAGCATATCGCTTCACACAAGATTTTGTTACGTTAGGCAATTAATGTGCTTAATTAACCGAATACATAATTATTCTTAGCACACACACAACAACAGACAACTCATACAAGCAGACATTTCAGCTCAAACATAATAAAAATAAACAGTTTATTTGTACCTTCGAGTATAGAAAAGTATGTTTAAAAAATATATAAAAGTATGTCAATACAAATTATGTTTATGTAAGAGTTGCAGCCAATAACTTAATTTCATGTATATACAATATATAAATGATTCACTCACTCATCACGAAATCTCAAAAACTACAAGCTCAAATTTTGCATCGGGGAAACTCCCGCGGGATCGGAATTTACGCGGGCAAACCCTCCCACGCGAATGAAGTCGCGGGCAGCAGCTAGTATTATTTTTAATCTCTTTATTTTTCCTCACAAAACAACAAAAATAATACATAAAACTAATTACAATTAAAAGCTATAAGTACATTTCTTAATTCGTGAGGAACTAGTGTTTGAATTGGGCAAAAATTGCCTGTAACACAAATCACCTGGTCTCCACCCAAGGAAAAAAATCAGCAGCTTTTTCTTATAATATACTTACTAGTTATAAATTATAGTAAAAATGTACACTAATTAAATCAAACAGATACAATACTTGACATTGTAAAATAAAAATAATCCTTAGTTAAAAAAACATAATTTATATTGTGCATTTATGTTGTGTGTGTGTGTGTGTGTGTGTGTGTTTGTGCTGTGTGCACGATTGCCATGTATATGAGTTTATGCGTGTTATGTTTATTTATATGTATTTTTTATAAGGTCTTCTGTAAGATTGTAATCTAAGTCACGCAACCCCTTAATGACCAATGATTTGCATTTAGATTTAGGTAATGCATAGATAGATAAATCCCGATTTAATTTATTGTACAAATTAAAACTTTGGTAACAAAAAAAATTGTTGAGCAAACTTTGTATTAAAGGGGTTAGTTTTGCAAACTGCATATTTTCGGCGTATGCCACTGAATTTATTTGGTTCATGTTTTAAAAGAGAGTGTTGTTGGACTGTTAGAACTTCCCATCTCCGATACAGGTCTATGGTTGAGTGATCAAATGGCAGGAACAAAGTAACTTTGAATAGTGCTCTTTGAGATCTCTCAAGTTTCAAAAATTGAGTTTTAGAAGTGCCTCCCCAAGAGGTTATGCAGTAACTAAGTTGTGATTGGCATAAAGCAAAGTAAACTGATTTAATAATACTTTTTTGAGCTACATGTCGTAAAGCCTTAAATATGACTATTAGTTTGCGAGTTCTTGCTGTGAGTAGATCTATGTGCTTATGAAAATTTAAGTTTTTGTCAATCGTTACAGCCACATTATTAATATTAGGGCATAAACAGTTCACATTGTTAGGGTTAGTACACGAATGCGAAATAATATGGTAAGAAGAGTCCGGCTTGTCGTTAGTCAAAATAGAAAAATTAATATAATGGGTTTTTGCAACATTCAGCGTTAAAACGTTCTTGCGTAGCCAATTTGTTATATTATATTAATTGTTATATTCATCCCCCTCTGAGCATTTTCAAAATTTCATTGAAAATGTCCCACGAACAATCAGAAAAGAGCAAGGCTGTGTCATCTGCGTAAGTTACGACTTTAGAATTTGGGATGTCCATCTGACGCAGATCGTTTATGTACACTATAAAGAGCATAGGGCCCAGGATACTACTTTGGAGGACTCCCAAAAGTCACAGAGATCTCCTCACTTATACCAAGCGTCCGTCACTCGCTCAAGGCCACGCGTTATATGCCTACCGCTTCGCGCATCGCCGTCGTCGGTACATCCGACGGTGGGCTGCCGCTAGGGCTTTCAGTCTCGATGCATTAGTGAGTCCCGGGAAAAAAAAACGAGACTTGGTGTGGTCTCGAAATTCCCGGGAAAAACGAGACTTTCGAGACTATTTCAAAACTAGGTTTCTTATTTATAAGCTATGCAATTAGAGAGTCAAATCAAGATATTTTAATCAAGTAGTTTCTTAAACAAATGCAAAAAAACCATTTGTTACAGTTTTTTTTTTTTTTTCATTTTTGTAGTGGGCACGTAAAAAACAACGGGCATTTAACCCTAATTTTGTTACAAAAGGAACCCGCATTAGAAAAAGCTGTTTCTGCTTGTACGCTAGAGCGATACTGCTTAGTACCACTTCGCGCTTCCACAATGAAAAGGGATAGAACCTATCTGGCGTATCGACGTCACCATTTTGTTTTTTTTTAATCACGGCGTATGATGAAAGTGTCGTATGTATGGCTAGAGGAACAAAAAATGTCCAGTAACACGGTACACCAAAGTATCACGTAAACGTTTGAAGGTAAACATCGACCATATAACTTCAACGAAAATCATTAAAAATAGACTCATTACGCGTCCATACGCTTATTAGTATTTACCTTATTAGTCTAGCAGTACGACAAAACCGCTACTATAATTAATTATTTGCCTACTAAATCGCATCGTATCGCAATAAAACGCATGTCAAAAAATTTCACACGCGCGTGTTGGCTGTCTTTCATCCCACCGTATTATAAAATGAACAATAAGTGTTTTGGTATAAAGATAAAGATAAAGATAAAGATGTGTTTTATTTGCAAATATGGGTTTTACAACATAATATTGTGGTGACATAAACAAAAAGAAAATAAAGCTCAACCATATTTTACCATCAGGCATGCAAAAATACAAAAAATAAAAGAAAAGTATACATAATTATGATAGCTTTAAAGCAGGATTACAATATCAAACTACGTTACTACTTATTCTAAAAATACTTAAAATAAAAATTATATATTAACATTTTTTTTTTTGGTATGTACATGTCTTTCTTTGGTACATGGATTAGGCTCGGCATCAAGAACCCCTATCCGACCTCCTGCTGAACTTATAGATTATGTAATATAGTAGTATTTTTGATACGTGTTAGATATATTATAAATCTTTTAAAATATCACATCTTAGTATTAATATTCACTTATGTTTGATATCATACTTACAGTTATAAATAAATATTAACGTAAATGACATACCTTGTGCCTTTTGTTTAACTACTGCTTACTACGTTTTCAAGCTGAGTAAAATGTCACATGATCCGCCACGCGACATGTCGACTGCGTTTCATTGCGATGCAATTTAGTGGATAAATAATTATTTGTAGTAGTATTCTCGTGCTCCTAGTAGCGTGTAATGTACCTACTCTCTTTCAATAAACATTAGTAATCATAATCAACCTGAGAACGATTATTTAGATACAATCTGATGCTTATAGACACGTAATAAGTCTACTTTTAATGATTGTCGTTGTAGTCATATGTCGATGTTTACCTTCAAATATCTCGGTAATGTGACATTTTAGGGTAGCATGTTACTAATATTGTATGTTTCTAAAAAAAAAAAACAAAATGGCGGTGGGTCGACATGCCAGTCTTCATACAAAGAAGTTCAAACCCCTTTCAATTTAATCAGAATAATTCTATAATTTAATCTTTATTGCAATCATAATTATGTGTTAACAAGATCTTAATATAAGTAGTAGCTCACATGGACCCTTTCGGGCACAGCAATTTACATTTATAATATGTAGACAAAATCTGTGTTATTCGTTAGTTTTTACATACTCTTTGGTGTTATTTGTCAATAAGGTTATTCAGTCTCCACAGATAATATTAAGCTTTACTCTATGCACGACCGTGCTGCCATTGCCATATCCATAATAACAATAATAAAAATTTGCTGTTGGTTTAATAAATTATTTAATACAGTTTTTATATTACTGAAGTCTCAAAAGTCTCGTTATTCCCGTGACCGAAGATGTTAGTCTCGAGTCTCCAAAATACTAAAAAATCGTCGAGACTCTCGAAATTTTCGAGACCGAGATTCCCGGGATGAAAGCCCTAGCTGCCGCACGCCTGCCTGAGCGTTTTTACCCGACTGCAAAGGAAGGGTTATTAAATAATTTTGACAACGTCATAATGGATCAACCTAAAAGCAATTGATTTTCCTTCGCTTTGCTCCTGTTTCCCTTTTGATTATTTATTTGCGTGGATTTTATTAAAATTAAAATTATTTACGCGGTTTCAGATATTTTCGACACTAAAATTTAATAATCGGGAATTCAGGGAAGGAAAAAATGCATCTATCATTTTATTAAACTGAAACATATTTGATCAACAAATAAAAAATAATTGTTTTTCTATATTCGTTTTATTACCAATATCAACATAATAATTATAACCCTAGGACATTCGATCGATAACGTAGATCACGCGGTGGGCAAAACAATCTCAACTCTCTGTGTGCGTACTTATGGTACATTTCTTCTCGCTGAAAGAGCTGGTATTATTATTAAGATTTTGTAGGCTATTAAAGCGTAAAAATTAAAAAATATTTATAATAAAGGCCCCCCTTTATTATAAATATTTTTTAATTTTTCTTTTACTGAAAATGTATTTTTTCATGAAACCTATGCGTTTGTAGTATCTATAGACAGGTCTTTAAAAATGACACTGAGGTTTCTAAAACCACTTTTTCATAAAGTTAATCGTTGAAAAGATATACGCTTCCAAAGTGGTAAAATGTGAGTGATCCCCCTCTAACTTCTATAATAATGGAGTGAAAAATCTAAAAAAAATATATGTCTATAGATCTTAATGTAAACTTTCAACCAAATTTAATTTGAATAAGATCGGTTCAGCAGTTTTTGAGATACAGCATAATTTTTTTTTTAACAAAGTTATTTGGCGTAGTTGTAAGAAATGTAAATAAGCTAGTTTTAAGAAATTTGTGAGGTTATTCGTCAAATATATGTATATACACATTATAATATATTATTATAGTTACTACGGAACCCTTCATGGGCGAGTCTGACTCGCACTTGGCCAATTTTTTTGTGTTCCTCTAATTGTGCCGGTGTGTGTAGTAAAGCAGCTTGACAGTAAATAGAAAACAATAGCCATATTTCTCGATTTAGCAAAGGCATTTGACACAGTCTCTGTTCCAATTCTATTGAGGAAGTTAGAATGTCTTGGGAGCCGAAGTCTCCAGTTGAAAATTTTACAAGACTACCTAACTGATAGGATGCGACGTGTGCAAATAGGTAATAATAGGTAATTACATATATACATATAAGCACAGATTACTAAATAGTTACTTCGTAACAGATACATCACTCTCATACAAAAGCGAAATTACCTACGCTTTAATAGCCTACAAAATCTTAATAATAATACCAGCTCTTTCAGCGAGAAGAAATGTACCATAAGTACGCACACAGAGAGTTGAGATTGTTTTGCCCACCGCGCGACCCACGTCATCGAGCGAATGTCCTAGGGTTATAATTATTATGATGATATTGGTAATAAAACGAATATAGAAAAACAGTTATTTTTTATTTGTTGATCAAATATGTTTCAGTTTAATATAAAACATAAAAACTTTATTGCAAAAAAATAAAACCGACTTCCATATCAAAACACTACAAAGCCAAAAATAATTTTAATTTCGGTCGTCGGTGTTATTGGTTTTGTATTTTCTTTTTTTTCACACCGCCTTCCGAAATTAAAATTATTTTTGGCTTTGTAGTGTTTTGATATGGAAGTCGGTTTTATTTTTTTGCAAAAAAGTTTTTATTTTGGCGCTTTTTAGTGGGTCAATTTATAATTAATCTAGTTATAAAAGCCAAAATGTCAAATACAAAAAACGAAAAACGCGCGAACAAAAAACACAATGCAGAGTAAACGAAAAGATCATCAATGTAAATATATTTTTTAGACTTTTGTTGATTTTTCAGAAACGGCTTGTTCGATATCGATAAAATTTTCATATGACCATTTGGGAAGTATACCCTTTCCAACAAAAAAAGAATTTTTCAAATCGGTTAGCAAGCAACGGAGTTATGCCCGAACAAACATAAAAAATAAAAACAAACAAACATCCGAATTGAGAACCTCCTCCTTTTTCAGAAGTCGGTTAAAAATGATAGATGCATTTTTTCCTTCCCTGAATTCCCGATTATTAAATTTTAGTGTCGAAAATATCTGAAACCGCGTAAATAATTTTAATTTTAATAAAATCCACGCAAATAAATAATCAAAAGGGAAACAGGAGCAAAGCGAAGGAAAATCAATTGCTTTTAGGTTGATCCATTATGACGTTGTCAAAATTATTTAATAACCCTTCCTTTGCAGTCGGGTAAAAACGCTCAGGCAGGCGTGCGGCAGCTAGGGCTTTCATCCCGGGAATCTCGGTCTCGAAAATTTCGAGAGTCTCGACGATTTTTTAGTATTTTGGAGACTCGAGACTAACATCTTCGGTCACGGGAATAACGAGACTTTTGAGACTTCAGTAATATAAAAACTGTATTAAATAATTTATTAAACCAACAGCAAATTTTTATTATTGTTATTATGGATATGGAAATGGCAGCACGGTCGTGCATAGAGTAAAGCTTAATATTATCTGTGGAGACTGAATAACCTTATTGACAAATAACACCAAAGAGTATGTAAAAACTAACGAATAACACAGATTTTGTCTACATATTATAAATGTAAATTGCTGTGCCCGAAAGGGTCCATGTGAGCTACTACTTATATTAAGATCTTGTTAACACATAATTATGATTGCAATAAAGATTAAATTATAGAATTATTCTGATTAAATTGAAAGGGGTTTGAACTTCTTTGTATGAAGACTGGCATGTCGACCCACCGCCATTTTGTTTTTTTTTTTAGAAACAAACAATATTAGTAACATGCTACCCTAAAATGTCACATTACCGAGATATTTGAAGGTAAACATCGACATATGACTACAACGACAATCATTAAAAGTAGACTTATTACGTGTCTATAAGCATCAGATTGTATCTAAATAATCGTTCTCAGGTTGATTATGATTACTAATGTTTATTGAAAGAGAGTAGGTACATTACACGCTACTAGGAGCACGAGAATACTACTACAAATAATTATTTATCCACTAAATTGCATCGCAATGAAACGCAGTCGACATGTCGCGTGGCGGATCATGTGACATTTTACTCAGCTTGAAAACGTTTTTAAGCAGTAGTTAAACAAAAGGCACAAGGTATGTCATTTACGTTAATATTTATTTATAACTGTAAGTATGATATCAAACATAAGTGAATATTAATACTAAGATGTGATATTTTAAAAGATTTATAATATATCTAACACGTATCAAAAATACTACTATATTACATAATCTATAAGCTCAGCAGGAGGTCGGATAGGGGTTCTTGATGCCGAGCCTAATCCATGTACTAAAGAAAGACATGTACATACCAAAAAAAAAAAAATGTTAATATATAATTTTTATTTTAAGTATTTTTAGAATAAGTAGTAACGTAGTTTGATATTGTAATCCTGCTTTAAAGCTATCATAATTATGTATACTTTTCTTTTATTTTTTGTATTTTTGCATGCCTGATGGTAAAATATGGTTGAGCTTTATTTTCTTTTTGTTTATGTCACCACAATATTATGTTGTAAAACCCATATTTGCAAATAAAACACATCTTTATCTTTATCTTTATCTTTATACCAAAACACTTATTGTTCATTTTATAATACGGTGGGATGAAAGACAGCCAACACGCGCGTGTGAAATTTTTTGACATGCGTTTTATTGCGATACGATGCGATTTAGTAGGCAAATAATTAATTATAGTAGCGGTTTTGTCGTACTGCTAGACTAATAAGATAAATACTAATAAGCGTATGGACGCGTAATGAGTCTATTTTTAATGATTTTCGTTGAAGTTATATGGTCGATGTTTACCTTCAAACGTTTACGTGATACTTTGGTGTACCGTGTTACTGGACATTTTTGTTCCTCTAGCCATACATACGACACTTTCATCATACGCCGTGATTAAAAAAAAACAAAATGGTGACGTCGATACGCCAGATAGGTTCTATCCCTTTTCATTGTGGAAGCGCGAAGTGGTACTAAGCAGTATCCCTCTAGCGTACAAGCAGAAACAGCTTTTTCTAATGCGGGTTACTTTTGTAACAAAATTAGGGTTAAATGCCCGTTGTTTTTTACGTGCCCACTACGAAAATGAAAACAAAAAAACTGTAACGCAACCTCACAAATTTCTTAAAACTAGCTTATTTACATTTCTTACAACTACGCCAAATAACTTTGTTAAAAAAAAAAAAAAATATGCTGTATCTCAAAAACTGCTGAACCGATCTTATTCAAACTAAATTTGGTTGAAAGTTTACATTAAGATCTATAGACATATATTTTTTTAGATTTTTCACTCCATTATTATAGAAGTTAGAGGGGGATCACTCACATTTTACCACTTTGGAAGCGTATATCTTTTCAACGATTAACTTTATGAAAAAGTGGTTTTAGAAACCTCAGTGTCATTTTTAAATACCTGTCTATAGATACTACAAACGCATAGGTTTCATGAAAAAATAAATTTTCAGTAAAAGAAAAATTAAAAAATATTTATAATAAAGGGGGGCCTTTATTATAAATATTTTGTAATTTTCTGCTTAAAATCAGAAAGCGGTTTACAGAATACATCTACCTACCAAGTTTCACATGTTTAGTCCTAATAGTTTCGGAATAAAATGGCTGTGACATACGGACGGACGGACAGACAGACAGATGGACAGACAGACAGACAGACAGACAGACAGACAAACAGACGGACAGACATGACGAAACTATAAGGGTTCCGTTTTTTGCCATTCGGCTACGGAACCTTAAAAAGGGCGATGAAACCTCGAATAGAAGTGGGTCGATTGATATGTGGTTTTTTTTTTTACTTCATACCCACTTAAAAATAAAATTTTGAACAAGATTGGTATGTTGACATATTGCAACTTAAATTATACCCCCTTTAAGTGTTTCTCAAAGTCTGCAGTAATCGTGCGCGATTACCGTAGTACCAGTGCCAGTCCATTTGTGCTATACCGCAGTCGGTATAGCACAAATGGACTGGCCAGCTCGGTCACCCAACATGAACCCAATAGAACATGTTTGGGACATCATCGGGAGAAGAGTACGAGAAAGAAATCCAGCTCCCAGAAATGTGGAAGAACTAAAGTTGGCATTACTGGAAGAGTGGAGGAAGATGCCCCAAGAAATGATTAACAACCTCATTGAAGGCATGGAAAGGCGTATCCTAGCTGTCATAAGAGCCAGAGGAGGCAACACACGATATTATTTTTTGTGATTATTCAAAGAAATTTATCTTAAATTAACATTTCCATATTTTTCAAAAATCCTTTATTTTCTGTTTTTGGACTTTTACTGAAATCAAAGTTTTTTAGGACATTACTCTATGTTATTTTGAAGTCTCTTAGATAAATATTCAAAATTATATATGTAATAAAAACATTGAATACAAAGAAAATATTGACTTTTTATTATGTTCCCCTAATTGTGCCGGTGTGTGTATATGATTTGTTAGCTCATACTGCATCTGATGTAGACCTATTTGCCCTAAATCCAAATTGTGCTTGTGATAAAAGATGTTTGTTTTTAAGATATTTTACAAATCTTTTATTAAATATGCGTTCTAGAATTTTTGGTAGTGTAGGGAGAATAGAAATAGGCCTATAATTATTGACACTGTCCCCATTTTTGTAGATTGGATGAATCCTAGACTTCTTGTAGATCTTCTCCAGTTGATAGCGATAGGTTACATATATGCGAAATCGGCAAACTTAAGACCTCCTTATTTCTTTTTAAGATTTCAGCAGATTTTAAATGTAACCCAGCCGATCAATTGATTTTTAAACCAACTATAAGTGAAGCAACCGCATCTTCGTCTGTTGGTAAAAGAACGAAGGAATGACAACACGAATTTAAGATGATTGGCTCATAAGTGAGAAATATTATTTTGTCAACATTTGCGAAACAATGATTTACGGTATTTACAGACTTCTGTGGATCATTTGAGGTAATGAGTTCTAGTGGTATATCTTTTGGTTTATTACAGTAGGTAATCTCTTTAACAAGTTTCCAAAGCTTTTTGCTATCTGTGCCTGCAATTTGAAATTGATGTTTCTCGTACTCCCGTTTAAGTTTTTTTAGGAGACAAGTGCAAAAATTCCTGTAGCGTTTATAAGTAGTCCTTAATATTTCATTTTCTGGTTCCTTTTTACATTTCTTATACAAATTGTCGCGATTTTTTAAACATTTCGGCATACCAGGAATTATCCACGGTTTTGTTACATTCTTAGTAGTACCTACATGTAAGTATATGTAGGTATTAGCGCCCGCCCTCTTTTAATAATAATTATGAATTGAGGCTTTGAGGATTAGGAACTGTTGAGGTGCAAACTATATTTAAAACAATATTAAAAAAAAAAACAAGTTGTAAACAGATAAACGGAGTTATGATAAATGCTTGTTAACCACCTTGTACGTTATTGTCAGGACATGGTGTGTAAAACCGAAAAAAAATTGCAGTAGGTACGAAGTTCGCCAGCCAGTTTATAATATTTGTTTAGATATAAAATTTTATAGATAAAAGTTTTTTGCAAGTTAATTGATGTGGTTTAAAGATAGTAAAGCGCTGAATAATATTAATTGTAATTTTTTAATATGTTCGTATGACCATAGGAGCTGCTCGATGTGGTACGCGGGACAACCGCCGTGGCTGCTAGAGGGTTCCGTACGTAACAACATAGTGATGGAGAGCTCGTGGTGCCAGAGAAAATACGGGCGCGTTCTCCGGGCAACCGGTTTGAGACCCGACCTGCAGCTTTTACCAGGCAAGAAACTCAAACGCTGAACGGAACTAGCTTTATAACCAACTTATCATAGAATCTTGTCAATACAATCAGTCTAGAGATCATAATACAACTGAATCAAGGCACGTGTGTACTGTTACAAAATGAAATCATTAATCTGGAACGATCGAACAATGATGATGGTTATTATTATGTGTATAGCTATATATGTGCAATACATACGTAAATGTGTCTGACGCGTGTCGTTTGTATATAGTAGGATGCATTATGAGATCGGTTTGTTTCCAAACAGATGGTGACGCAACTCGCTTGGGCAGTCACGGCGCTCCGCTGTCAGGCGGGCAGCGTATCCGTGTGTGCGTGGCGCGCGCACTTTACTCGGACGCCCAGCTGCTGGCGCTGGATGAGCCCCTGGCCGCACTAGACGCCCCTCTAGCGCGACACCTGGTGGCTCGCGCGCTGGTTCCGGCTACACGCGCCGGACGCACCGTCGTTGTCGCTACCAACAGACTTGAACTTCTACATTATGCTGATTTGGTAGGTTCCAACCCTTTGAGATAAACGCATTTTTAACCGACTTCAAAAAAGGAGGAGGAGAGGAGGAGGTTTTTTTTATGTATTTTCCCCGATTACTCGAAGACGGCTGGACCGATTTGAAAAATTATTTTTTTGGTTGAGAGGCTATACTTTCTAGCTGGTCCCATTGTAATGTAGTCAGGATCGAATAATGGAATCCTTGAGAAATCGAGGGAACTCATCAAATATTATAGGTACACCTATACCGATTTGGGTAGTTTTCATAGTAATTTGTGCAGTTGCTCTCGAAAAAAACCATTTGGTGAACTGGAACTGATGACCACAGATGGCTACTGGAACTACTCAATAATAAGTATTTCATTGGTTGTGATTCGATTACTTGATATGGTTGCTAAGCACTTTATGCTCGTGGAAATTGCATATGGTGATGTGGAGCTGATGGTGAAGTACCAGGAGAACTCCTCAGCAATTAACAGCTCGGCATCGGGAAAAGAAAATTGCAAAAGGTGATAAGAAGGTGACATTCAGGCTTTTGTAACTAGGTAAATTACAAACCGACCCACTAAAAAGCGAGAATTTTCCGAAATTAAAGTTATTTTTCACTATGCAGTGTTTTTTTTTGGGAAGTCGGTTTAATTTCTTGTTAAAAAAACTTTATTGAGTAAAATTTTGAAATTTAGATTTTGTTATTTATTCCTGCAACAACAAATTCAAATTCTTTATCCTTACTATTATAAAACAAAGTTGTCGCGTCTGTCAGTGTTCGCGATAAACCCCTAAACTATTGAACAGATTTTCATGTGGTTCTCACAAATAGATAGAGTGATAATGAGGAAGGTTTCAGTTTCATTTATTAAGGTTTTGTGAGAATTACCAGAATGAAAGCGTTGCGAAGCCGTGCCGGGTCGCCGGTTTCAGATAAATTAATCCATAATTGTGTTAGTAAAGGCTTAGGCTAACAAAGTAGGTTCCTGCCTAGGTATTTATCAAGTTTTTTAAAGTAGTTTTCTCGATAGTAAATACTTTCAGAGCTCAAATATCTCGGTTTTAAGTAAGGGAACGGGGGGCTAGTTGTAACAGGGGCAAGTAGTAATAAGCATTTATTACCTAGATAATGGAAGAGTATTCGTTGGATTTTCAACCTAACTTACTGTTTAATAAGCATTCTATTCTATCATATCAGTTTTAGCTCAGGGCCCTACAAATTCACGATCCGCCCCTGGCCATACTGCTCATAATTTTAGGGTTCCTTAATAAGTAAAGTAAAAGCAAGCGAAACAACGAAGTCATTATAGGTACAAGTAAATAAATAATCCACAACGTTAATTCAATGTACCTGATTTTATAACAATTTCTAATGTCAGACACAACAAGGAAAATAATTAAGGGTTATAATAGATAATTGTTACTGTACTTGTAGGACTTTTAAAGTGCTTCTACTCTTTAATATGTCTTAGGTGAGATACAAAACTACTTTAGGAAATATCTGTCTGACCACCAGCATGGCTTCACTGCTGCAAGATCCACCTGCACTAACTTAGTAGCTTTTGTGAAGGTTATTGCAGTTTCACTAGACTCGAACCAGCAAGTCGACGCCATATACACCGATTTCAGCAAGGCTTTTGACAAAGTTTCTCATGAAGTGCTAATTCAAAAACATGCTGCGTGCGGCTTTGCTGGTTCTCTTCTTCTTAAGTGGCTGCACTCTTACCTAACGGATAGATCTTTTTATGTCGTGGCCAATGGCTATAAATCTGAATCCATGATCATTACATCCGGTGTTCCGCAGGGTTCGCACCTGGGCCCCATAATATTTATAATCTTTGTAAACGACCTTCCTTATTGCTTCTTTACCTCCATGCCATTCCTATTCGCCGATGATTTGAAAATAGTCCACGTCATAGATTCTCTAGCCAATTCGATATTACTACAGGATGACTTGAACAGACTTTTAAACTGGTGTACGGATAATAATAAGCTACTTAATGTTGAAAAATGTTCCCAAATTACGCTTACACGCAAGGCTAACTTCATTGATGTTAATTATAGTATGAATGGTACGTACCTCAGAAAAGTTGATGAGATAAAAGATTTGGGAATCCTTCTTGACCGAAAACTTACATTTATTACCCACATGGACAACATTATTAAAAAAGCTTCAAAAACACTCGGTTTCGTGTTGCGTAATGTTAAATGTTTTCGAAAACCTAAAACTATGATAACTGCCTTGTTCGTACCGTATTGGAATATTGCTCGGTTGTGTGGCGTCCCCACTATGCAGCACATAGTCTTAGGTTAGAGAGGATGAAAAACAGGTTTTTGTACCATCTTGCATATTGTGCGAGATTTGCCAAAAAAGATCCGAGCTATGCAAAACGTCTTAAAAAATTTGACATGATCTCACTCGAAAAACGAAGAGATGGTATAGATTTAATTTTTCTTTTTAAATTACTTCGGACTAAAATAGACTGCCCCCAGTTATTAAGTAAAATTAATTTTAACCTTCCCCACAATTATCCGCGTCACCCTATCAAACTAATATATCCTCCATTCCGCAAAACTGTATCAGGATACAATTCCCCTATCCCCAGAATTTGCAGGCTTCTTAATAATAGCGATGAATCAATAGACAATTATTCCACTACACTTAAAAAATCAAGCACCAAGTCCATCGGAAATAATCTACCGTACTGTTTTTTTTCTATGTCGACTGTATAAACTACGAACTAGTTGTTATTAGCGTTATTTCTGCACTAGTATTATATTCTATTGATACTATAATTTTGTTTTTGCATGCTGTGTCTATCGCGTCATATTGTACACTATATTTGAAACATATTGCATGAAATATCTTCTTAATAATAACAGACAATAAATTAAGTTCAACAAAAAGAGGTATTAAAAAACTTATTACCAAAAAATTAAACCGACTTCCAAAAAACACCGCAAAGTGAAAAATAACTTTAATTTCGGAAATCGGTGCCAAAAACGAAAATACAAAACTAAAGACACCGACTACCGAAATTAAAGTTATTTTTCACTTTGCAGTGTTTTTTGGGAGTCGGTTTAATTTTTAATACCTCTTTTTGTTGAACTTAATTTATTGTCTGTTTCAGGATGAGACACTACCAAAGAAAGCCTGAACGTGCTTTCCAAAGCCAAGATGTGTACGAATTAGCTTCGTTTGAAGTCTTGGAAAATAAAATATTTTAATTTGTGCCATGTGTCGCTATGTAAAAAAGAGAGTAACAAATCTCAATCAGTCGGCTATGTCAAACTTAGATTGGTTTTTAAAGAGGAAGAAGAAGCTAAAATATCCTTGCCTGCTCCCACATCTACTTTGAATTGCTTCCTTTGGAAGTCAGCGAAAAAATTACCTCCGTCCTGGCATGAAAATGAATCAGCTGGACCTGATTAGTTCAAAAATTTCATGGCAAGAAACCCAAGACTGGCTCTGAGAACGCCTGAAACTACATCTACAGTCGCGCAACATCCTATAGTAATAAAACTTAAAAGTCTAAGTCTGTTTAAGCGTGTCTTAAGTTTCTGAACTTAAATATGCTAAATAAACTTTGAAAAACATAAAACTAGTTTTTAATTCCTAATGTTACAATTTGCCCTGAGCCCCAATCGCGGGGTAAGTTGGAACACTTGCCATTTCTTTTTCTAAACCGTTTCTACAAGAGTTCATCACAGGCTTGATCAAATTTTTATTTGAAATCGATAGTTGAATAGTAGCTTATTGGAACAGTATTGCTGAATTTCCTTAATACCAAACAAGTAACCTTCTGTAGCCAAGAAACGAGAAATTGTTACAACTAGCCCCCCGTTCCCCTACTGAAAGTAGGTTTTTGAATCACGAGTTTATTATGACGAACCCGGGATGCTTGCAGATAATAGCTATGGAAGAAGGTCGCGTGGCTGGCACTGGGCGAGGTGCGGCGTGCGAAGGCGCGCTGGGAGGCTGGGCGCGGCTGGCAGGCGAGGCGCGCGCGGCCGCGGCCCGCGCCGGCGCCGGCCCGCCCGGGGGCACGGCCCGCGAGCGCTCCAAGCTCGTGCGTGCGCTCAGCAGGCCACGCTTCCACACCACCTCAGAGGAGAACACGGTAATGTATTCAGCACTGACATACGAAAGCAAACCCTCGGGTCATTGAATTCCCTTACAGACATCCTGAATAGACCGAGAGACCTGATCTGCTTCTGGAGGGAGGTTGGCTGGATGGAGTGACGGCCGACACGGCTCACGCACAATGGTCTCGTGCTACTAAGTGCGGAAACCTAACCAAAGAAGAAGAAGAAGAAGATGTATTCAGCATATTTTTTACTTAATATTTATAAGTAGGTACAGCCTCAAAGTAATTTTTGTTTTTGTTTTATTCGTTACTAGCTTTTGCCCGCGACTTCGTCCGCGTGGAATAGTTACTTTGGGCTAACGTTAAATTTAACCCCGATTTTGAAGCATTCTTCATTGGTGCTCCGCTCCTATTGGCCTTAGCGTAATGTTATATAGCCTATAACCTTTCTCCATAAATTTACTATTTAATTACTATTTATTAAAATATTTTTTCCATTCGAACCAGTAGTTCCCGAGATTATCGCGTTCAAACAAACAAACAAACTCTTCAGCCTTATATTATTAGCATAGATAGCTGTTGCCCGCGACTTCGTCCTCGTTTCCGCCGTTTTTCGTAAAAAAAAGTAGCCTATGTCCTTCCTCACGGTTCAGTGATTTTGATGTAACACACAGATTAACTTTCGTAATTTAGTAGGGAAATATAATATGTCAATCTATAATACTGTTGAAAAATATCGCAATACCGAACCGCACAATATTATTGTTAATAGCTGTGCCCGCGACTCCGTCAGCGTGTAATTCCTTGTGTGTTATTAAGTTAATGTATCGGTAATATTGTTTAGATCACGTTCACATGAGGCTTAAGTACCTATAGAACGACAATACTTTAGCGCAAAGCTTCCGGGTAAACTATGTTGAAAGTTGACCCGTCCGGCACGTGAACATAAAGATTTCTAGAACTGCTAACCTGGGAAAGAGCGACGTACAACTGACCATGCGAGAAACTACTGACACCGAGATATACTCCAGCAACACGAAAAGTCTGCCCTTGAGCCTTATTAATTGTCATTGCATAACACACCGATACTGGGAATCGCGTTCTTTTAAATTGGAATAGAAAATTATTTGGTATTATGGGAATTTCTGGGAATAAAGACGGTTTCTCCTGCACCGCAACCTGTTAAAATTTGAGCCTCGATTATATTTTGTTGCAACTGGGTTACTTTTAGCCGAGTTCCATTGCAAAGTTGTGGTGGTTTTAAATTTCGGAGCAGAATAATAATCAGAAAGCTTCGAACTGCTAAGCTATCGGGAGTTACACGTGTTATTGTGAGTCAACCATAAAAGATAGATATATACTGTCGTGGGATATATTTTATATAATTTTAAGGAAAACATTTCCGTCATAAATGATTTCTGTGTAGCTTTAACCATTAAGGTTGCACACGCGACGGAAGCTTAAAAAATGGAGTAACTTCTCCCGTTTTCCCAACATTTCCCTTCACTGCTCTGCTCCTATTGATTGTAGCGTGATGAAAACCAGCTCAGGAGTATGAAAAATAATTGTACCAAGTTTCGTTAAAATCCGTCGAGTAGTTTTTGTTTCTATAACGGTTATACAGACAGACAGATAGACAGACAGACAGACAAAAATTTTACTGATTGCATTTTTGGCATCAGTATCGATCCCTAATCACCCCCTGATAGTTATTTTGTAAATATATTTCATGTACAGAATTGACCTCTCTACAGATTTATTATAAGTATAGATGACATTGTCACGTCAGACCATGCGTGACTTTGGAAAAAGTATCTTTTTTATGTTAACGCAACTTCGGTCTCCAAGATACAGGCGCCACCTAGTTTGGAGACCATTGACATCCCTGTTAACTAAACATTGTTTTTTTTACAGTGTACCCATTACGTTAATTATTTAGGTTAAGCAATTCTGTAAGTAAGGTTCAATAAATTTATTCTTATTCTTAGTTAAAAAGTTACAACTGACGACATGTGTTTTAAATCCACAATCATCAACAATGATATTTATACAGTTTTAGTTGAGATCCTACAGATCTCTGTTACAATTGAATTTAAACATTATATGTATTGTCCAGGCGAGCGAAATTTCAACCTCTCAAAAGTACATCATCATCATCGTCTTAGCCTTTTCCCAACTATTTTGTGGTCGTCCTCCAGTCTAGCTGAATGCAGCTAAGGACTAGTGTTTTACATGGAGCGATTGCTTATCCGACGCCACAACCCAGAAGCTGGGAAACACAATACGCCTTGACAAGACTGGTGTCAAATTTTCTGGCTACCCGTAATGACTGTCACAGATATACAAATGTCAGCCGGGACCAAACTAACGTACTCTCTGGCCGGGACCAACGGCTTCACGAGCTTTCGGAGGCATAGAGGAACCTCTATGTCTTAAAATGGTAACCACCCACAGACTGACCTCGGCAAGCGTTGCTTAACCTTCAAGATCGACCCGTGCGGCTATTATTATTTAGTCACGAGCTTCTCAAATTTACATATTAAATCAAATTAATTCAATTGATTTAATCTAATTTAAGGCCTAGATGGCACGTATAAAACTACAGAAGCACAGTTCGAAATTGGTCCTTTCCTATGAACCGGCACGAAACTCAAACAAAACTCCTTCGTTGAATTAGTAAGTTGTAAATGTATCAAAACGCATCAACCAACACTTCATCAAATTTAAGGAAGTACCGCCTTCATTTAGCAGCGTCTAGTTTGACCGCATTTGTAGGTATAAAAAATTAAAACCAATTAGCCAAAGCCATTTTTAGCGAATAGAGGCAGTACAATTATTTGTTGAAATCCAAACTTAGTGGAATATATATTTGTGCTATCATTCTAGAATGGAAGGAGCTTGCATACGTCTGTAGGGTATTTAACTTGTCTACTAGGGGGCCGTTACCTTCCGAGGTTGCGGAATTGTTCGAAAGAGTTACCGTGGCCTGGGAACACGAAGGGCATATGACAGAACACGGATGAATTTTAGTCAGTAAAAGTCTGACACGCCCTCTTCCGCTTCGCCCAGATCGGGTGGCAATCATTCTTTCCCTTAAAACATAGGGTATTTATCTCTGGAGTTGTTATAAAGTATGTATAAAGTATCCTGAGGAGCTCGTGGCTAAGTTACAACAGCCGCATGGGTCAACGCTAGCCATGGTCAGCCTGTGGCTAAGGCTACGCAGATGATGAGTAGTTTAAAAGTAGTATGAACATCTGTTAACTATCTCATTTTGTTTTTTCGAAGGTGGGCATCAGCGAAGCAGCTGGAGCTCACTTGCTGCCCGAAGTGCCGACGTGTGCAGGTGGCAGCTGGCGGCGTCGCGTGTCCTCTCATCCGCGAGTAGCACTCTCCAGGCAACTGTCCTCGCCACCGCCATCCATGTACAACGCCAAGTAAGTACCAGGAGATCCAGCTGACACACTTGTAGTCATTTGTCGAGCTTGTATAATCGAAAACTTTACTGTTACTTACTTCTCAATAAGTCACAGATCTTTATAGCTGCTTTATCATAAGCAACGTTTTAAGTGAGTTGTAAGTTCTAAATTAAGCTTCGCGATAACTGACAAATGCTTGCACTGTTTGGACGGGCCTGCTTAAATCTGTGTGTTTCTTTCCTCTATAAAGCACCACAGACATACCTGCATAGTTCTCATTTGATTTCATCACTACGCATCGTATGGACTTCAAAAGAGACGTTGAACGGTTGACCTCCGAGTTTGTTTCGGTGTTTCTTTTCAGGGCAGCCAGGAAACACCAGCCACATTTAGTTTACATTTAGGAAAAAAATCTTGTAAAAGTGTTATTTATAAGCTATTTACAAAATAAACGCGAAGGAAAAAGTCCAAGTTATAAAGCGTGAAGTTCGTTGTTCCACATATCACATCAAATAAAATTTATTGACATGAACACTACGTTCTTATTCTTTATATTTCAAATTGATAAACTAGATTAAAGCGAATACGAGTAAACCTCCTTTTTCGACCCCCTTGGGCGCGTTAAAAACGCAGTGTTTATACTATTACAGATGGCGGCCAGATGTCCGCCGAGCTGTGAGTGCGGATGAGTCAAACGCAACATTACACCGAGAGGCCAGCTATCTGCGCCGGTTGCTAAAGCCCAAGGCACCACGGAGTGTCAGCAGGTCCTTTTATTTTGAGAGATTTTTATGACATAGAAGCTCTGGGATTTCTTTTAAAGTCGATTTATCTCTTATGAATTTGCTAAATGTTTGTTCTAGATGGACACCAAGAACTATACGAAGGCTTATAAGCTCAGATTCTGAAACTGCTCCCGAAGACAGCCAAAGTAACGGTTTGTGTTTTTTGTGCTGTTTATTCCAATACAATTTTTTTGCGCTCTTCTTATCTATCAAGTATAAACTGCCTGTTTCATTTTAGATGTTCTCGATGAGTCCATGGTTGATACAACACCATACAGTTCGTTGACTTCTAACGGCATAGAAACGAATAATACCATCATCGTTGACGAAGACCCTGATACATCACAGAAACTAGAAGAAGTCAGTGAGGCGAGTAGGATATATTATACTGACCCGTAAAAATACTTTCTCCTCTGAATATGAATCTACCCACACTATCACCATAACGATTGCTTTGCTAATATATTAGCTTCACCGACCTTCTATCGTGTTTTCCGATTGGCACGGTCACATTTAAGGCCGCCTTTCTAGGCCGCAAGCGGCGCTGAGTCAAACGTGACGGTTCAGTTTAATTTCTTTCACTTAAAACTAAAAGTGAAAGATACATACGTAATAATTTAAAATTACCACAGCTAAGACAAAGGTCGTACGTACCACATAGTCCAGTGTTTTAATGGTATTGGTTCTAAGCCGTGCCGAATAATATGAATAAATTAATTATATTTGCTTGCAATGAGTCATTAAGAAAATAATGGAAAAATCTGATTCTTGTTTGTAACTTACTTAACTTATCATCTACTTGCATTTATCAGTGTGCGATATGGTGGGAATATGCGCGAGCGTGCAGATGGTGGGGTGGCGCGTACTGGGTCGCCGCGGCGGCTGCGCAGGCGCTGGCGCTGGCCGCCGACTACTGGCTCACGCACACCACCTCACAGAGCGCACCCACGGAGCTCTCTGGCCAACAGGTTTGTAAAACGATCTTTTATTGATGTGAAACGTCTATAGGTGCGCCTTGGCAGTAAGACCAACTCGTATGTCGTGACGGCAAACGACATGTCCATGCCATGATCATGCCCCCCCCCCCCCTTACGTCATCGCATTTGACTCTCTTTTGTGTGCGTGATATAATTATATTCTGTCATTTTACTTTCCCACTCTATTAATACCTTTGGATAGAATAGGAAAGTAGTAAAATGACAGAATATAATGTAACCTTGTCTTACCAGGGAGCTCAAGTCATGTTAACCACCAGTAGTTAGTTGAGACAGTTTTTCCAAAAATCAATGGAACAGGAAAGGTTTTCCCTTTTAGATTTCCGTAGTAAAACAAGGAATTATCCGTACGTCCGTCCGTCCGTGGTTTTAATGAGAGACTATTGCTGCTGCGACGCCGTAATTTGGGTCTTCTTCTTCTTAAAGTGTCGATGGCAAGTATATTTTATATTAGATTGGCACAAAACTCCGCTACGCGAACTCTGCTCGTCGTCAAGACGCAGGTGACGAGGCATGCAGAACATGTAATTTGGATAGGTCTTATAAAATGCCTTTAACTTGTCAAAACCATTTTTGGATTCAGAGACCAGTTAGAAGAATAGTTATCTCGTAAGTTTTTTTGTTATATTAGTCATGTGCCTCCTCGCCCTGATACAAAACCATTAGGATATTTAGTTATGTGAAAAGTATTCTCGATGTTTATCTATCACACAAACAAAGGGAAACCATCACCGTTAAGTAACTATAAATCTTAACAAGATAACGTGATATTCAGCACATATCACAATAGACGTTCTGCTTAAATTTTGTAATAATTCCATATATTATAATGAATTATTCTTCAAAATAAGTGATTTTGTATTTATATTTAATAAAAAAAAATCTTTTGTGGTAATTTAGAGGGGTGGATAATTAGATTTAGATTTTTGGAAAGCTATCGCCAAAAGGCGAAAATATGACAAGTAGTAAAAAAAAGATAAGTTGAAGCGCCAATAGCCTAATGGCTAAGGTGTCAGACTTGTGATTGAGAGGTCGCGGGTTCGAACCTCACCCATTACACTATTGCCGTGAACTCACTCCAGACAAAAGCATATTTAGCTTAGTTGCAAGGGTTAACAAGATTGCTAGTCATGTGAATTCTACCTAATTGCTTTTAAAAAATAAGTAGGTAGGTAACCCACGAGTATTTCTCTAAATGCCTTAATATTAGACGTGGAGCGGAGTACGCACGTACGCGATGTGGTGCGGCGGCGGCGTTCTATCGGCGGGAGCTGCGCAGGCGGCGAGTGCGTGCGCGTCGGCCCGCGCGCGCCGCTCTATCCACGACCGGCTGCTACGGGCCACGCTGCGCGCCCCGCCGAATCATCTCCGCACCGCGCCCCTGGGAGATACGCTGCATCGTTTTTCTGCTGATATCTTGGTCATAGACAAGGTAAAAAATATACCGTCACCGGTCTTTAAGTCAAGAGTGAATAGATTAGTTTTAGGCAAGTGTGATTCATCTTCGACCAAAATATCATAGCTTACCGACAGGTGAGGAGGTCAAATGCGAGTCTATCAAGAATAAAAATAATACCTAAATATTCGAAGCGTCAATGCAAAGGCCTAGTGGCAAAAGCGACGGAGTTGTGATCGAGAGGTGGCGGGTTCGAATCCAACCCATAACACTATTACCGTGAAGTCACTCCAGACACAAGCATATTTAGCTAAGTTGGAGGGGTTAACAAGATTGCTAGTAATGTGAATCCTACCCATATTGCTAATTCTCTTTATAAAAAAAAATACTGCCTTATCATCTACGCACCTCTAGGAGACGCTACATGGGTTTTCTTTTGATTTATTGGTCATCGATAATTACCTAACAAAAAAAAACCCCGATTATAATTAGTGTTTTTAATCTTATCAAGTTCACACTTTCAAACGTAACAAAATGATAGGAAAAAACTTGCTTATCTACGATGGAATGTAAGCTGAATTCGCTGTATCCGTGCAAACATGCAAGTATACACGTAGCTAGAAAATAGATACGGTTGCTCTCAGAAAACGGGCCTTGAGAGTCCCTAACAATTTTACTGCCAAAAAAGAGAAATTACCTACTTTTGAAGAACAAATATCTCAATAACGGCATAAAATATCATTTTTCTTTTAAAACAGCGTTAAACATTGTATATTTATCTAATACTATCACGGTAAAAACATAACTCTCCTTTTTTGCAGTCGAGTAAAAAGTAGCCTATAACCTTCCTCAAGCTTCAGGCTACTTCCATACCAAATTGCATCCAAATCCACCCAGTACTTTCGAAGATTAGCGCGTTCAAGCAAACAAACAAACAAACAAACAAACAAACTAACAAACTTTTCCGCTTTATAATATTAGTATAGATATTATAAAGCTGAAGAGTTTGTTTGTTTGTTTGTTTGTTTGCTTGAACGCGCTAATCTCAGGAACTACCGTTCTGATTTGAAAAATTCTTTCAGTGTTAGATAGCCCATTTATCGAGGAAGGCTATAGGCTATATATCATCACGCTAACACCAATAGGAGCGGAGCAGTAATGAAGAATGTTTCAAAATCGGGGGATTTTTTTTTTCCACGGGGACGAAGTCGCGGGCGGAAGCTAGTATTAGTATAGATGTGGTGAAATTAGAATTTAAATATCTACTCAAAATAAATCGAGCAAGCGCATCGATTTATAAGGCATACTTTGAAAATGTTATTACAATAAAATATGAGCTCCGAATAAAAATAAAAGTTTATAATTTGGTAGATAAATACCTGTATTATTCAGAATTAGTTTTTAATTTTCTTTTCAATAACGAATTCTTACTCAAAAGCGACGGTTTTGCAAAGGATTTTATTGAGTTTACTATTTTTTTTTAAGTACATCTCCCCATTATTTTTGCAAAAAATAATTTGTTAACTTACTAGTGCACTATATGCCCAATGGTTAGGAATTTTTTTTATATTGTTATTCACCCCCATTAAGCTAAAAAAGCAGTTGTAAAACCTGGTATTACGTGATTTCGTAAAAACATGTGTTTGTATTTTATTTTTTTAAATTTATTTTGAGTAGATATTTAGATTCTAATTTGACCACATATTAGATAAATATACAATGTTTAACGCTGTTTTAAAAGAAAAATATATTTTATGCCGTTATTGAGATATTTGTTCTACAAAATTAGGTAATTTCTCTTTTTTGGCAGTAAAATTGTTAGGGACTCTTAACAGATTTACTATAAAATGCTTGCCATATGCTGAAACTATTGAATTGGAATGTGACTTTTCAATCTCAAATGTTTTCAACCTATGAAACTTGAATCGGGTGCCAACAAAGATGCAATTTTTTTGTCGATTCTTCGTCTCTAGAAACTGCCGACAGCAATAAGCCGCTGGGCACAACTGGCCCTCCTATGTACCGCAGCCGTGTTGGTTAATGCCATCATCGCGCCCTGGACCCTGTTGGCGTCGATCCCGGCGATCTTGTTCTACCTGACCCTACAGTCCGTCTATCTCAGTAACGCCAGGTAATGTCCTTTCATATGCTAAGCAGTTATTTATTTAATATTTACACAATAGGTAACTACCTATCATCAGGTTACTGGTATCTAACAGCGACGTGTTAGGAACACGGACAAAAGCCTGATGGTAATTGCTAGCATAGCATAGCACAGTCCATTAACAGTCGGTATCATAAAAAAAAACTATGCACATGTGTTATATGAATGAGTTCATGACAATTGATTAGCACCTTTATCAAACCCCAATCAAGCATTTAGATTAGGGTTCTTTTTTGCTTTGCGGCCTTGCATTTTTGACAAACTACAATACATCTAAAACATTTGAACATAATTTAGGGAACTTCAATGCGCGGAAGCCCACAGTGCAGCGGTGGTGGTTTCACTTTGCGCGCAGACCTGTCAAGGCGGCAGCACGATACGAGCTGGCCGGCTGCAAACGCGTATGCGCGCCACTTACCAAAGAAGTCTCGACACCAATCATAATACGCTTCTTCTGCTTAATTCAGCCAACCGCTGGCTTGGTCTTACTTTGGTAAGTACAATGGAGCTGTTTTCTTATTTATTTATAAACCTACTCCCTACTAACAAAGATGATGCTAATTGATACAGCTACAGATATCTCTTTCAGCATGAAACCACTGAAAGAAGAGTCAGAAAATATATTATGTGTACATACGAATTGACAACCACCTCATTTTTTGGAAGTCGGTTAAAAAAGATAGACACTACATCATACGTGTGAGAGTAACTCAGCTGATAAACTCAATTGATAGAGGAAGTAAAGTAAAATACATATTTCCCTACTAGTTAACTGACTAGTAGATAAAAGTAAAATCTTTTACCATTCAAGCAGCTCGTTTGTGGAATTCATTACCCATAGAAGCGAGGCGTGCTCAAACGCTACCAGCGTTCAAAAGAATGGTGAGGGAGCATTATCTTTCCCTGTAGCCTTTCCCCTTCTTTCTCAACTATGCATGTAATATTTATTAGTATATGATTGTTGTATTTTATTATATGTATTTTATATCATTGTGTTTCAATGAATATTATTTATGATGTTTGGACACTGACAGCCCTAAATCTGTCTCCTTTGGTTTTTTCCATCCAAAGGTTGTCTGTAAGAAATCGCCCTGAGCGATAAGACCGCCCATTGTACACAAGTTTTAATTTTTTGTATCAATTGAAATATTGTAAGGTGTACAATAAAGTATATAATAAATAAATACGTATTTCACTTTACTTCCTCTATCAATTGAGTTTAAGTTTAATTCAAGCCAGTGATATCTAACCACCAAAGAGTTCCCGACAGCTGAACTACTTCCAAACAATCGCATTCTATACATATACTGAGTACAGGAGTAGTCTCCGTTAAAACTGACTGATTTAAGAATTTTTCCAAGCACTTTTTTTAGAATTAATAAATCATCATCTCCTTAGCCTTTTCCCAACTAGGTATATATTGGGGTCGGATTCCAGTAAAACCGGTTTATAAAGCTGGATACTTGTACAGGGTGTCTCAAAAGAAAGTTTATATTTGTTTAGCTTACTGTGTGAACGCAATGATTAGGAGGGGACGGGGGGATATGTCAATCAAAAAAATAAACTTTCTTTTGAGGCACCCTGTATTTGACATGACCCTCCTCGACCTTTGCTAAACGAGCCAGCCCGCGATGCTGAGCCAGTAGCAATAAATAGCCCCTTTAATAATAATATGACCTAGCCTGACCCTTTGCTGCCCTCCACCAACGACCCGCTATGTCGAGGCCCGTACTCCACAGGGAGTGCCTTTAGCTTGCGGTCGTTTAAATGTAAATAAGTATGTAAGCCCTGGCTGGGGGCCTTTAAATTTAGAGGTCACCACAGGATCGTCTAGTTAAGTAGTAACCAGCCGCCTTGATCACACGTACCGAGCAAACGGGCGAGACAGTAAAATGTTTCTCAGCCGAGACAGTGATATAAACGAGTAGCTGTTCATACATAATGAGACTACAATTCGGACACGATGGATCGTAAAAAGATTTGAACGAAGCGGAGTGACAACAATCATGGCGGCCGAGTGGGGAGACACGGAGACAGTGCACGTTCAGACCTGCCAAGTGAGCGAGAGAGACAGTGCAGGGAAGTGGGAGGATGGACACTCGGCCTAGTATGTAGAACGGGAGCCGAGCTACTATCTCGCCGCTTCGTTCGCCCAAGCGCTCGGCACCATGTTTATACCTACCGAGTACTGGGCCGAGAGCACTGTCTCGCCAGTTTGCTCGGTATGTGTGATCAAGGCATTAGTGTGCTGAACTACGAGTGGCCCTACCTGTCTGACCTCCACAGCCACTTGGAAAGACCAGTGTCATAATATTAGACAGTGTATGATATTAGTATGGACTAGTTTCTGCCCACAACTTCGTTCGAATGGGAAAGCTTTTCCTTGTAAATCCCTATCCCTATATGAGATATTCCAGCATTTCAACTGTCTACATACCAAACATTCAGATTCGTTTATTAGTTTTTGTGAGAAAGAGTAACAAACGTCCATCCAGCCAAACATTTCGCTTTTATAATACACTAGCTTTTGCCCGTGACTTCGTTCGCGTGGGAGGGTTTTCCCGCGTAAAATCCCGAACCCGTGGGAATTTCGGGATATAAAGTAGCCTATGTGTTATTCCAGGATGTCAACTATCTACTTACCAAATTTCATTGAGATCCGTTCAGTAGTTTTTGCGTGAAAGAGTAACAAACATCCATCCATCCTCACAAACTTTCGCATTTATAATATTAGTAGGATAGGATTAGTAGGAAGTAGGATTAGTAGGAAGTAGGATTAGTAGGAATTAGGATTAGTAGGAAGTAGGATTAGTAGGATATTTATTAAGACAGATATTGTCCTTTTGTCACATCACAGGACTTAGTAGGAGCAGGCTGCGTTTGCGTTGTGCTGGCGGTGTGCCTGCGGGGCGGCGCGAGCGGCGCGGCGGCCGGGCTGGCGGGGGCGTACGCGCTGCTGCTGCCCGCCTACCTGGCGCACCTCGCCAAGTGCCGCGCGGACCTGCATCTGCAGCTGGCGGCGCTGCAACGCGTGCACGACGACACTAACGTGCCTCAGGAGGATTATAGGGACGACTGTAAGTGTCACCTGGATATCTTTTTTTTTAAAAAGAGAACTAGTAATGTGGATAGATTTCACATTACTGGCAATCTTGTCAACCGCTCCAACTAAGCTAAATATGCTTGTGTCTGGAGTTTGCTCACGGCAATAGTTTAAAGGATGTGGTTCGAACCCACGATCTCTCGATTCCGACACCTTAGCCAATAGGCTATTGATGCTTCAATATCAAGTCGGATTTACATTTTACTGTTCGGACACGGGAATATGATTGACCACAACTTAACTGTTAAACTCCTTTTTATTGTGAGGATCATCAAATGCTCTGGGTACAGCAGAAATGTCAGATTTCAACTGAGTAAAAAGTTAAAACCAATCTTGCGTTCCGTGGCCACGGTATCTCGTTAGAACATTCCTGCAATCCCGGCAGACAATAGCCCTATTGGGCCCTGAAAATACTCTTTTTTTAAATAATTTAATGGTTTCAAAAAGCTTAGCACTTGGTATTTTTTTTTATTTTGTATCTAGCATCTGTAACCGATCTAGGCAGTGCCTGTACTTCGGTTATCAGCGCCAATCCTCACTAAATGTTGTAAATTAAATACTGTTTTTTTTTAATTAGCACACTGGAGTTGTAAAACTCCTTGTTGTCAATATTTTTTTACCGACGCAAGGAATTTTTAGTTTTTTGCTATAGGTATATTTATTTTTAAATGATAAATATACCTATAGCAAAAATGTATCTCCAATGTTTTTGCTTTGGTTTAACAATCATGTTAAATGGCTTGTTAATTTTCAGGCCCAATACCTGTAGGATGGCAGAGAGACGGAAAAATAGAATTCGAGAATGTCAGTATTCAACATGAACCAGGATCGTCATCGATACTCAAAAATATTAACCTTTCGATTGCTCCTGGTGAAAAGGTAATCCGAAATAATGCTTAGGTAATTCTTATTCTATTACGAGTATATCTGGTAGGATTTCTTATTGACAAAGACGAAGTTCTTTAAAAACCTGAATTTAACTACAAACTTTTATTAATTCCTTAAAACTCTTGTATTTCAAACTTAGTCTTGTATACAGAGCACAGGTCTCATCGGTTTAGCCCGTGAGTCCGTTGCCTGAATGTAAATTAAAATACAGCTCGGGTACCAACGCTTTTACAAAAAAACGTGCAATATCAACTTTTTTGAAAAAACAGGTAGCAATTTGTGGCCGCAGCGGCAGCGGGAAGTCCACGCTACTGTTGACCTGTGCCGGCGCGACCACGATCAGCTCCGGTCGCGTGCTGATCGACGGCCAGGACGTCACGCGCGTCCCCCTGCGCGCGCTCAGACATCGCGTCGTGCTAGTTCCACAAGACCCGGCCATGTTCTCTGGCACGCTCAGGGAAAACCTCGACCCTCTGGCGGTGCATACCGATGAGGAGATCTGGTATAGCTTGAGAGCGGTCGGACTGTTTGATTTTGTGTCCGCTCAGTCAGCTGGATTAGGTATTGGATCTTCTAAATTATAATTATTTCTTCGTAACGATATATATTAATACTAGTCTTCTTCTTTTATCCTTATAAATATTAACGTGTCGAAAGCAAGAATATAGAACTTATGTTCGCCATCGTGGTGAAAGGATTAGCCAATCTACAAGTCAACTGTCCAGGGTGCGACGGACGTAACAGAAGGTATTATGATACGACACTCGCGGAGGTTCCTTTCTTACATTTCAATAAGTTGGTTAACCAGTTGCTACCCTTATACTGGTGCGCTCTCAAAGAGCTACCAAAAGTGGCAATACCTACTCAACACCGGTAAGCCAAATAGTCAGGCGCTATATAAAGGATCAGTAGGTACAGATAGCAATGCTAATCTGCAAAATGTCACTGTGAAACGACGGGTCCCTTCCAACTCACTCCCAGGTTTTCCCGATGAAAGGTAAACAGAATATACCTCTGGAAAGTACCATTTGATTCTTGCTTCTTGTTTTCAAAAACTTAACCTAGCGAAAATTTTACATGGGCCAAAATTTGGTAACTTTTGTTAAGTATCAAACTCTCACTGTTATCAATACTTGTTTGCAGAGTGCAGCGTATGCAGTCGCTCTAGCAGGTCAGGGTGGAGTGCAGGACGGGCGGGGCGAGTGGCTGCCGCCCGCGCAGCGCTTCATGCGCGTTTAGCGGGGGCACTGCTGTTAGACGAGCCTGCCGCAGCGCTTGACGCCAGCGCTGAAAAAGCGCTGCTTGCGGCGCTAGCAGCGGTCGCACCACATACCACCATCATCACTGTTGCGGTAATCACAAATCTAATAATAAAGCATATACGCTTGTATAAAATTTTATCAACTAAGAACGGTATCATATAGATAATAGATAAATAAGAGGAGCTCGTCGCTAAATAATAACACCCGGGTCGAGCTTCGAGGTTAAGCATCGCTTGCCAAGGTCGGGACCATCTAAATATATCAACATAGAACAGTTGGGCCACTGCCGCGGAATGAACATTTCTCCGTGCCTCGGAAACCACGTTAAATCATTGGACCCAGCTGTCATTTCTAAATCTGTTACCAACCAAAAAACCAAAAAAACAGACACTGGTCTTGCCTAGGGGTATCGTGTTACCCAGCTACTAGGCTGTGGAGGCCAGATAGGCGGTGGCTCCATGTAAAATACTAATATTCAACTGCATCCAGTTAGACTGGAAGCTGACCCCAACATAGTTGGGAAAAGACCAGCGGCGGCGCTAGGCGTCGGCGATGTGCCACCGCCGACGGCCTCGCGCCTGAAGGGACCTCGCAAAAAGATTTACAATATAAGTATCTACACTATGGCTATCAGTTCAAGTCAACTTGAAAGTCGCTATTGATACTTTACGTTCATTTTGTAGCTGGTTTCAAGAATTCTATAATAAAGGATTTGAAAAAGCATAACAAGAACGAAAGATTGTTTGTGGAGAAAAGTACTTACGAAATTCAGTCTCAATTTTAAGGAGAAAAGAATAGCCAGAAAAAAATACGAATGTTCATTACGAACATACTGATGAACCAGTTGAATCTACTGAAATACAGGTCAGAGTCAACTTTTTTAACACAATGACAGATGCTATAATAGTCGACACCGAATGTCGATTTAAATCGCTCAACGAATTATTAGATTTTTGAGAAATTTGGAATTATTTGAAATCTAATACCAAAAGAGGATTTCTCAAACATTGTAATTTAGGTACAATACTTCGGGTACGCGAAAACAGTGACATACAGCCTTTCGAACTATATGAAGAACTTCAGCTATTTAAATCTAATTCACTAGACTCTATCAACGACGCGAAACAACTCATCCAATACATTTTAGAACTAATTTAGAAGAAGTATAACCAAATGTTCACATTACAATTAGAATCATGCTCACAGTTCCGGTCAGTACAGCTTCCGCTGAGAGAAGCTTCTGAAATTTGAAATTGATAAAGACCTATTTGAGAAGCACGATGAGCCATCCGCGTTATCAGTTCTGTCAATCGAAGCTGAAATAGCGGCTAGTCTTAGAGCTACGACACAATCCTGAAAAAATCAGTAAGGCGAAAAGTTCGACTATTTTAATTTCTATGTGTATAATTATGTTTGTCATCATTTGATTATCAAGAATAGAACTCGTTTACTCGTACATTATTTAATAATTTAGATCACTTAATTTGTATTTTTTTGTGACTGTGAAGTAACTGTTCGGAACTGATTGGCAAAATTGGACTACGTGTTCCTTCTCTCAGGTTAAGGAATCATCGACCTCTGTATGTTGCTTCTGTGCGGTGTAAACCGTTAATGATTGTTGTCACTTATTCTCCATCAGCGTCACTGAACACGAAAAAATAATGTATAATTAGTTTTATAATAACTCGCTCCGAGTGGTTTTACTTCTGGCTTTCTTTTATCTATCTACTCTCTCTTATTCTATTCTAATACTGTTAAAACGTAATTGGCCTTCTTTCAATATTTCCTAAGATAATAAAATAAGATTAAAGAGGCCTCGCGAACTTAATGTCGCCGACGTCCACATGTGATCTAGCGCCGCCACTGGAAAAGACTAGGCAGATGATGATGACCTGAACGTGATTACTAGAACTAAGAAACAGTTTTTAACCTCCAACGCAATAATAGGGGTGTTATAAGTTGGACGTGTCTGTCTCGTAGCATTTAAACGAATGGACCGATTATGAGTCGGTTTTTTGTTTGAAAGCTGGCGTGATCAAGATGGTTTTTAGTTTAATTTAAGATCTATTCAAACGTTTGAAGTTCAAGTTATTATTCCTGAAATCGATATTATTATTATTATAAAGCGGAAAAGTTTGTTTAAACGCGCTAATCTTCGAAAGTACTGGGTGGATTTAGATGAAATTTGGTGTGGAAGTAGCTCGAAGCTTGAGGAAGGTGAGAAGCAAAGAAAAAGAAGGAGGGTTATGGGGTATGTTTCCGATCGCTCCACGAGAGGGAAGCCCTGCGCTACGGCTATAAAAGAATAATATATTTGTCCCGTATTTGTTGCAGCACCGCATATCTTCAGTCCGCGGCTACGAGCGCGGTGTGGTGTTGGACAGCGGCTGCATAGTGGAGCAGGGCGCGGTGGCCGCTCTGCTCTCTCAGCCGGCGTCTCGACTGGCCCGTATGCTCGCCGCCGCACAACGACCCAATTAACACACCGGACGACCTTTCTTTTACCCCCACATTTTTGGCGAGCGAAAAAAAGAAATAAAAGACCAAGAGCGGCAACGCTGCGCCGGAGTGGTGCCGCAACGTCATCATACATACAAATCATTATACCATGTCACACGACGCGTTGGGCTGCCCGCAAGCACGCTGGATCCTTCGTTGCGACTAGTACCATTAACAGTTCCATGATGGAACTACTGATTGTGTTTTTTTTTATCAGTAGTTCCATTTTAAAAGAATCTGAAAATAATGCAACTAATGTTAAATTTGTTAACACTAGTTCCATAGAAAATAATGGACTAATGTTGAATTTGTTACCAGTAGTTCCACATTATTATCTTAGGAATTTGTGAAATTATTCTATAGTTAAAAACACTTAGTTTTACATGTCTGATTCATCAACACTCAGCTTATACCATTACTCAATAAACTATGTAGGTACACCGCTTTATCTAGTAACAGCTAGTAGTTGAATATAATTATTATAATTAAGTGTTTTTAACTCGTGTTTTTACACTCTTGAAAAATTTCACAAGTGCCTAAAATAATGATGTGGAACTACTGATAACAAAATCAGCATTAGTTCCTTTATTTTCAGATTCTTTTAAAATGGAACTTGTGAGAAAAAAACAATCAGTAGTTCCATCATGGAATTGTTATGTTACTAGTGGTAACGAAGGCGCTGGACTTATGACCGGGACGAGGCGGGAGGGGTAGTGAAACAGCGTTGTACTGCGATGCCGCTTTGCCTGTGTGGCACCACATAGCTTGTATTAATTGCGGTGTGACGACACAAATCATTATACCATGTCACACGACGCGTTGGGCCACCGCGGTATGGGCGATATTGTGGCGTGCGAAAGGGTCGATTTAACAGCGGTGTATTGCAGTGCCGCACCGTACCGTTAACGCATCGTGTGACTTCGCACTAATAGGGTGGTTGCCTGTTTAAAAAATATACTGTAGGTAACTACCCTTCTCATGATCTGAAATGAGTATACGCTTAGGCAAAGTCTAGGACTTTCATATAAATGAATAACTCACGTAATTTACATACGTATTCTAGTTTGGCTAATAATTTAAAGATCTGTATAAGTGTTCAGTATTTTAGCTTAAAAAAGACACAGATAGCATCTTTCTTTTCATCGTATACAATCTTGGATTTCGAACATATGTTCAATGCAATGATGTTATGGCAATACATATTTTTGTAATGATTAAATCCAGTGAAAAAACCCCAGTTTTCGTCAACTACACAAGAATAATAATGCGAGTATATAACATGCAAATAATGACAGTATATATAATTATATTGACATTGAATAATAATATCTAAATATGTAATAGTGTATAGTCGAACATGGCAATTCTATTTAACTTTTAAATCAATGTATCAAGCAAATTATAATATGACCCTGAGAATCACATACTAAAGAGACGACTCATACTGGAGGAATGTTTAATGTTTTTTTTATAAGGTGTTGACATTGAATCTCAATTAGCGATTTTAACACACACTGTTCGCAGAGACTACCGACGTCTTGGTAGCAAGAGAACGATTGAACCAATTAAAATTAAGATTTTAAACAATCGTGATTTATACGATGTAATAATTTATTATTCAATTGTACCTTGTTTGTTCCAAATAAATGATAATTAAAACAGCTGCTGTGTTTCCAGATTGTATTTCCAATAGAACAACAATTGCACTTAACCTCATTTAAAGCTCTCGAGCGCGGGTGTCGGCCAGCGCTTACAGACTATAACGTGCTGCCAGAGTCAACGATACTTAATAAAATTATATCACTACATAACAAATTACAACAATATTTACGTTGGCACCGAGTTATATATAAAACATTTGTGTTATCACACAATATAAAAATATTTACTTAAAGTACTTACGTAAATACACTTAGACAATTCTAGATTAAATCTCGACAAGTTCAATAAATTCATTGTTTCTTAACAACTACATTGGTATTCACGTGTTATCGGTCGGGACAGGCACATTGCGTTATATACAATATGATTGTATTCGTTCAGCAATTCGTTCTGGGGCTGTCATATCTTTGGTAAAATTATATCCTTTAATTTTCCCCATATGCAAGGTTGTATCACGTTTTGCTGCAACTATGCCTGGGATCTTTGAAGCTCGGACTTTAAAGGTTAGTAAGACTTTTTGAAAAAAGTATGTAACCCATGATTAGAATTATTTTAATGGCATTTCATCGGCGAATAGAAGAAAGTTAAATTTGAAACAAAAATAAATTCAGCCTATCGATGGGGATAAAAAAGCCTCAAGCTAAACTACGCTGCTAATATTAGTTCAGCAATCCTTGTAAGTCTTTGTAACGTAACCATAGTCAGATTATTATTTTTCATAAAAAATCTGCGCCGCTGATTTCTTTATAAGATGTGTGACGGTTATGTATTTACATTACATTTAGTTAAAACGTACAAGGCACTAGATTAGGACACTTCATTTATCACCTGACGTGGGCAAGGTAAGTCTGCCTTATTTATTACAATATAAAGGCTCATTTCCACAAGCAGTTTCTCGACTGTCGAGAAACGAGAGTGTCTATCTCGTGTAAATGAGCCATAACACAGGTTTCAGTATAAAAGTATGATTTCATTTTTCCAATACCACATTAAAGATAGTGTTTACAATGTGATGAACATGATACAAATTATAGTTCTTTCTTGTGATGCTACACCAAATATTTACCCGTAGCTCCTTTTACAGCTAAGTTTTATACAAACGTATCCATAATATTACGATTGTATCAAGACTATACTAAACATGATAATTTAGTGAAAAGTAAAAATTTCAAAACAATTTATGATCGTAGTAAAGTACACAAAAAAGAAGTAACAATTTAGATGCACACTTACAATTGGTACCGGGCAGTGTTTCACACTTCGATGGTAGTCGAAATAAAACCCCAATATAAGCATGAATAACTCGAGTTGAAACTATTTTCTTCACATATTTTACAATGAGTAGAAAATACTTGCTACTCAAATATACTGCCAAGCTACATAATATAAATCATATTTACGTTTACTTAAATAATAGCTCTCTTAAGTTCGAAATTATATTTTTCGTGAGGTATTTAAATAAACCATAAATGGCTGAGTCAAAATTAAGGCAAACGTGGATTGAAATACGAAATTAAAATTGACTATATTCATATATAGCTAATTTTAATTAAAAAATAAATTTGGGTAATATTTCAACAAAAATAAATAGAAAACAACAAAGATAAGGTGAACGACCTCACAATGTGGCTTTGTATTTTTTTATATCAATGTTATTGTCGGTCGAATATGTAACTTTCTGCATTGACACGCACATGTAACAATAACCACAGCGTTTTAGGTCCGAACATAGACAACCCGATGTTACTAAGAGGACTAACGCTCAAGGGGCAACGTTGATGGCGTCTCGCAAACAACAAACTGTTGAGAATCTATGTTTTATTCGGGAGACGGTCAGTCCACGTTGTCCTGGCTAGGGCTCCGCCCCCCTACGTGGGTTCTGTCTTGACGCCTGCGCTGGCGGCCACGGCGGCGCGAGCTTCTTCGGGCAGGCGCTCCGGACTGGTCAGGATATCCGTCGTCGTGCACAGCACGCGGAGGGAGTTCAACACCGCTGATAACAAAAAACAAACGTCAATAACCACTCGCTTCTATAGTAAAAACATACCAGGAAGCTTAAGCGCGTTATACACGGTCCATCTTGCTGTACGTCCCGCCAAGGCCATGCACGATGCACGATGCAAAACTACCATGAATAGGCTTGACGTACGTCGATAATTATTATTAATTGTTTGCTGGACTTGCACGACCAATTTTCCATCCAGCGAGCACCCCCACCACCGCGAACGTCGTGCAGATAGACAGTGAATAATGCGGACGTACGTCAGAGCAATCCTGCATCGTGCATGCTTGATCGTGTATAAACTTGCTGTACAGCAGATTAAACAGATATATCATAAAGCTTGTATGAGTCGCACGTCAAAATGGATCGCGAAACACTAGCAAGATTTATCGAACGATATAAGTCCCACGAATGTCTGTGGAATGTCTCTAGTGCAGACTACATTCACAAACAAAAAATAATGAATGCATTATTAGATTTGGTGACCATTTTGGGGGAAGCTGCAACTACTGACACCGTGCGTAAAAAAATAGACATTATTAGAAACGGTTATTTGAGAAAGAAAGTTAATGCCAGCTCGTCCACAGGGACGTCCGCAAATTGGCCATGAGCGGACGTACAGCGCGGATGGACCATGCTAGATATGCACACGATAGTGTGTATGCTACGTCCAGCGCCGCGGCCTTGAGCGGACGTACAGCGCGGATGGATCGTGTATAACGCGCTTTAGTATGACTTTGCAATACTATTCTCGTTTTCGAAAACTATCGCTTTGTCTCTTTCACACTCATCTTTTATGCACAAGTTTATACATGTGAAAGGGAAAAAGCGATAATATTTGAAAACGAGAAAAGTATTTCAAACTTATACACTGTACAACTATTCAACGTTAGCGTTTTCAAAAGTACGGAAAAAGATGGCAGAATAAGAGCGGAGCCTATGTCTCAAGCTACATACAAAGTTCCATTTCCATATGTAATATGACTGGGACTGATTTGACAACGAAGTACAGCTGCAGAAAAGCAGAAACAATAAAAATGGTGGCTATGCCAGGTAATTTATATCCAAAATATATTAGGTCATGAGCTGATAGCGAAGAGTAAGTTTATTTGAATAGGATATTTTTAAGAAGCTCTGGGCTCAATAATAACAATCGCACGGGCCAATATTCAAGGCTACAACAACGCTTGCTGAAGTTGGTCTGTGGACCATCTGAGTTGCGACCGAGTGGAAAGCGGGGCGAGTGCGCAGCAAGTTCGCTGCGAAGACGCCGCGGGTGGGCAGCGAGTTCGCGGTGTGCGATCCGCGTTTTGTACATTCAGTGCCAGAATAGATTCCGACGAGAAACACTGCTGTTAGCTTTGTTAATGCGAAGACAGAAACGAACGCATCCGCGGCAAGATCGTGGCGTGTTCGCTACGCACTCGTTGCGAGCTCGCGGCGAGCTCTCTGCACACTCGCCCCGCTTTCCACTCGCTTGCAACTCGCTAGTGTGATATTAAGGCCCTTACATATCAGGATTCCTTGCTTCGAAAATTTAAGTGCTGCCATTTGGTCGTCTTCGACAGTCCTTACGAGTAGAAAATCTGACACTGGACTGGCCAGGGGTATCGTGTTACCCAGCTACTTCGTTGTGGGGGTCAGACAGGCAGATAGATAGATGGGTAGATATATTCTTTATACACCATAACAGAAAACAAATAAATACATAACAACTAAAAAACTTGGCCAAGTGCGAGTCAGACTCGCCCATGAAGGGTTCCGTAGTAACTACGCAAAATATCTTTGTTTTTCATAGTGTTTGTATCAAATACAAAGTTATATTTGCGGTTATATAAAATGTGCTGTATCTCAAAAACTGCTGATTCTATCTCGTTCAAACTATACTTTAGTTGAAAGTTTTCATTAATATCTACAGCATATATACACACATCAAAAGTGTCTAGGGATCAAGCATTTTTATGCGGATTTCTTGAGATTGAGATGTGGCTTTGTAATAAATTTATGATTTTATAAATTTATATGGATCCTTTTTGGTGCATTTCATAATTTGAAACAGGAACTGTTAATCAAATTCGAGTAAAAGATGAAAATCAGCTGTCAATATTTTCCCTATAAAAACATACAACGCATTGAAGACATTATTAGTGCTACTGTTTCCCTACTACTCATTAAAACCAACGTTATTATGGAGCGGCGACGTCATTTAAGCAGGGAAGAAATGCTCAGAGCCGTGGGAATGATAGAAGCTGGTTCCCGGCAACGTACTGTGGCTTTAGCTCTGAATACAAGTCAGAGTGTTATCAGTCGACTTTGGACACGTTACCGAAGCACTGGTACCGTGGCTGAGCGCCATGGAGGACGGTATCGCTGCACCACACGGAGACAAGATCGATACATTCAAATCTTAACTAGAAGAGCTCCAACAATAACCGCCATGATGTTAGCCGTGAGGCTTCATCACTCTTCAGGGAACTTAATTAGCGACCAAACAGTCAGAAACCGCTTGCATGAAGTGAACCTTCATTCCCGAAGACCGCTACGGGTACCACCTATAGCAATGCACAATCGTAGGATTCGATATCAATGGGCTCTTGAACACAGAAATTGGGCAGAAGAACAATGGCGTTTCGTGTGCTTTTCTGATGAGTCTCGTTTTGGTATGAGACCGGATACAAGACGTATACGACACTGGAAAACCCCTGGACGCCAACAGCGATTAAAATCCTGCCAGGAAGTCCATCCTTATAGTGGTGGAAACATCATGGTATGGGCGGGTATTTGGATCGGCGGAAGAACTGAGTTGATTTGGATCAGAGGCAACCTCAACGCTCAAATTTATGCTGAGACGATTGTATCTGACGTCATCGTTCCTCTACAAGTGCAAATCGGTCCCTTATTTCAGTTAATGCATGATAATGCACGACGGCACACCGCAAGAGTTGTAAGACAGACTCTCGCCGCAGCTAACATCAATGTCCTGCTCTGGCCTGCTCAGTCGCCAGACTTGAACCCGATTGAGCATGCATGGGATATGCTACAGAGAAGAGCTCTGCCGAATATGGAGGGTATCCAGTCGCAAGAAGACCTTTTTTTGTTGTTGCAACGAACATGGGCGGCCATTCCACAGCGTGATTTGGATGAACTAATTTTGAGTATGCCAAACCGATGTTCTTGTGTTGTTAGTATTCGCGGTAGAAACACGGATTATTAATTGTTTAAGTTACCCAATAAAATTTTAAAGAAAACTGTTATTTCAGTCTTTTTTTCGAACTTTAATGTTAGTGGTTCAAATGTCAAAAATCCCTTTATTAGGAAAATGGCAAATTTCTTTATTAATGCAAAGGTGACTTGGTTTATCGTTACTGTGACAAACGAAAACACTTTATTTGATGAATCCTTAAAGAAAAATTTAATTAATATCAATCAGGAGAAAAGTTATTGCAAAAATATATGTTGATCCCTAGACACTTTTGATGTGTGTATATATACAGGGTTAAAGGAAAAGTCGTGCTAGATCCGTTAAGGACGTGGAGTACCCATCATTTCTGACTTATTTCACTATGAAACACTCTACCCCAAACTTAACCCTTTTCGAGATATTCGACTTTTAATTTTTTATTAAAAATTGCCAATATTTAGGCTACTAAATTTAATTTTGTTTATTTTGTGTGTCTTATTATTATTGTTATTGCATTTTTACATGTGTAATAAGATGCTTTAGGACGTCAATCATTAAAATAGTGCATAAGTTAATTGAATAGGCCGTAGTAGACAAGTTAAAGAAAAGAAATTAAAAAATATATTAGAAAGTTTATTTTTCTCTCTAAGGGATATCTAAAAAAAATATTATGACAGTTGTTCGGCAGATGTGCTTCAAAATATCTACGTTTCATCAGCTATCTAATGAGGTATAACAATCTAGGGTTTTATTTAAATGCATTGAAAAAAACTTAGCTTCATAGGCGACAGTGGAAAAAAAATTAATTAGCCCTAAAAAGTAAAATAAAACAATAGGTAAGCATGAAATGTCATTTATTAAATCAGGTTTTCACACAACTTTTTCATACTCTACAGTTCATGTTCAACATGGCCGCCTCTGTTTCTAATACATTGTCGCATCCTTCTACGGAGGCCAGTCTTCACTACTCCAGTGGTCAACGTTGTCCTCATTTGATTTGCTGCATCCACAATCCTTTCTCTTAATTCTTCCACAGATGAAACTGGATTTGGCTCGCTGTAGACAAGTCTTTTCATGCGCCCCCACACATGAAAATCCATGGGGGTTAGGTCCGGACTTCTTGCTGGTCATGGCAACGGCCCACCTCGTCCTATCCATTTGTTTGGATAATTTGTGTCCAGCCAGTCTCTGACACTTCTCCTGAAATGGGTAGGGCAGCCATCATGTTGGAACCACATGTCCCTGGTCAAGTTGAGTGGCAGATCATCCAGCAAATTACTAAGTCTCATCTCAAAAAGTTTTCGTACTTTTCCCCATTTAGATTGTCCGGGAGAAAATAAGGTCCAATCAAATGATTGGAGATAATGCCCATCCACACATTCACGATGAATCTTCGTTGGGACCCCTTCACTCTTTTCTTATTGGGATTCCTTAGTTCTTTTGGGGCCCAGTAATGGGCGTTGTGATAGTTAGTTATGCCATCTTTATCAAATTTGGATTCATCTGTCCACAAGATATTTCTTAGAAAATCTGGGTCTTCTACGTCAGCATTTAGCATAAATCTGCAGAAATCCAACCTTGTCGCGGGGTCTCCTTCTTCAATAGTGTGTACCGGCGTGTAATGGTATGGGTATATTCCAGCAGTATGCACTGTAGACCACACTCTCCATTGCGAAATTCCCAGATCATGGGCAACAATATTAGTGGAAGTAGTCGGATCCGCTCCAAAACTTTGCACTATCTCATTGTCCTCTTCTTCGTCGTCAACAATTCGTGGTCTTCCCATGTCTGTATTTCGTCTCAAAACAGAGCCAGTTTCTCGAAGTCTTCGATAAACTCTGTCAAAAACGGCCACATCCGGCACTCGACGACCGGGGAATCGAGTTATGTATTCGTTGCGAGCTTGCGCAGACACACAATCGCAGTATCCGTAACAAATAAGCATATCAGCATATTCCTCAGGTGTGTAGGACGTCATCTTCAACACTTCCGTATCACAAGTACAAATCAGAGTCCGGTTAACAAGCACAGTAGTCACAAATCAGAAGAAATAGCCAGAGTCCAGAATCACAGCCAAGTCGAGAAAAGGAGCAAAACGATATCACATCTACTATGTACGAAGCACAAAAGCAGACTGATAACCAAAACAATATCCCGTGTTGTATTCCCAGCCCTAACCTTTTCTTTCATTCGCACCTACATAAATCGTCACTTGTCTCGCTCGCACGGTGCGTCTTATCTTGAAGGACAATAGGCGCGGGACCGTTAGACCTGGACTACCTGGAGCGTCCCAACTACTTTTTTTCCACGAAATGTAATACAATTCCTAGATTGTTATACCTCGTTAGATAACTGATGAAACGTAGATATTTAAAAACACATCTGCCGAACAACTGCCATAATATTTTTTTTAGATATCCCTTAGAGAAAAATAAACTTTCTAATATATTTTTTTTAATTTCTTAACTTTCACTTGTCTACTACGGCCTATTCAATTAACTTATGCACTATTTGGAAACGTCTATCGTTTAAACGATTGACTTGAAGAAAAAAGGTTTTACATACTTCAATATAATTTTTAAAGATATGTTTAAAAACACCCACACACACTGGCATAAAATTGATGAAAAAAAAGGGTATACAACGGGTGGTATTATCGCTAAACACTTTTACACGTAATTTTTTTGTGTTTTAAATTAAGCTAGTTGAGGCACCGTTACAAACTCAGAGGTCAACATCTCTTTTAAAGTTCATACAATTCGTATTGGTCAAATCATATGAGAAGCATGAAGGTTCATGTCTGTTGTCTTTTGGAAAGGAGCACGCAGATTTGTCAGTTATCATGTAGCTCAACTTCGAACTTAAGGAGCTCAACGATCTAACGAACAATACCAAAGTAAGGACATTTGCGTAGGCCACACAAATACTCAAACTGTCCAGACATCAATCTATAAATTATAATGAAAATAACATAAAAAAGAAAAAATAACCTTCATATTCGTCACATTCACAATAATCTATACTAATATTATAAAGCGGAAAAGTTTATTTGTTTGTTTGTTTGAACGCGCTAATCTCCGAAAGTACTGGGTGGATTTGGATGCAATTTGGTATGGAAGTAGCTTGAAGCTTGAGGAAGGTTATGGGCTACTTTTTACGCGACTGCAAAAAAGTTATGTTTTTACCGTGATAGAATCCACGGGAGCAAAGCCCCGCGTGACTACTAGTAAAATTTTAAATGAACAAAAGAAGTATATACAAAAGTATATTACCTGGCCTCATCTCGACGAGCGAGCAGTGCTGCTCGGCCCACAGCAGCGTGGTGCGCACGAGGTCGGCGGCGCTGCTGCACGACACGCACGCGCTGAACGACTCCACCAGCGCCGCGCTCACCACGCTAAACTGTACAGCGCTGATAAGTATATACAAAGTATATTACCTGGCCTCATCTCGACGAGCGAGCAGTGCTGCTCGGCCCACAGCAGCGTGGTGCGCACGAGGTCGGCGGCGCTGCTGCACGACACGCACGCGCTGAACGACTCCACCAGCGCCGCGCTCACCACGCTAAACTGTACAGCGCTGATAAGTATATACAAAGTATATTACCTGGCCTCATCTCGACGAGCGAGCAGTGCTGCTCGGCCCACAGCAGCGTGGTGCGCACGAGGTCGGCGGCGCTGCTGCACGACACGCACGCGCTGAACGACTCCACCAGCGCCGCGCTCACCACGCTAAACTGTACAGCGCTGATAAGTATATACAAAGTATATTACCTGGCCTCATCTCGACGAGCGAGCAGTGCTGCTCGGCCCACAGCAGCGTGGTGCGCACGAGGTCGGCGGCGCTGCTGCACGACACGCACGCGCTGAACGACTCCACCAGCGCCGCGCTCACCACGCTAAACTGTACAGCGCTGATAAGTATATACAAAGTATATTACCTGGCCTCATCTCGACGAGCGAGCAGTGCTGCTCGGCCCACAGCAGCGTGGTGCGCACGAGGTCGGCGGCGCTGCTGCACGACACGCACGCGCTGAACGACTCCACCAGCGCCGCGCTCACCACGCTAAACTGTACAGCGCTGATAAGTATATACAAAGTATATTACCTGGCCTCATCTCGACGAGCGAGCAGTGCTGCTCGGCCCACAGCAGCGTGGTGCGCACGAGGTCGGCGGCGCTGCTGCACGACACGCACGCGCTGAACGACTCCACCAGCGCCGCGCTCACCACGCTAAACTGTACAGCGCTGATAAGTATATACAAAGTATATTACCTGGCCTCATCTCGACGAGCGAGCAGTGCTGCTCGGCCCACAGCAGCGTGGTGCGCACGAGGTCGGCGGCGCTGCTGCACGACACGCACGCGCTGAACGACTCCACCAGCGCCGCGCTCACCACGCTAAACTGTACAGCGCTGATAAGTATATACAAAGTATATTACCTGGCCTCATCTCGACGAGCGAGCAGTGCTGCTCGGCCCACAGCAGCGTGGTGCGCACGAGGTCGGCGGCGCTGCTGCACGACACGCACGCGCTGAACGACTCCACCAGCGCCGCGCTCACCACGCTAAACTGTACAGCGCTGATAAGGTCCCAAATTGCTTGACAACAATCACTATCCTAATATACAAACGGCGATGCGCAATCGTTTTATTTTTTAAACGACTTCAAAAAAAGGAGGTTCTCAATTCGTCTCGAACTTTTTTTAAAAAAAAGAAAAGAAAATCCAAGACCAATAACGCCGACTTCCGAAATTAAAGTTATTTTTGGCTTTGTAGTGTTTTGATATGGAAGTCGGTCTATTTTCTGCTAAACATTTTTTTTTAATATAATGAAGATAACTTGCAATGTGGGTAGATTTCACATTACTAGCTATCTTGTTAACCCCTCCAACTAAACTAAATATGCTTGTGACTGGAGTGAGTTCACGGCAATAGTGTAATGGGTGCAGTTAGAACCTGCGACCTCTCGATCACAAGCCTGACACCTTAGCTGTTAGGCTACTGACACTATAATTTGGACATGGTGGACATCACGGAACAGAAAATACAGTGGAAGTGCGATGCAACAAAATTACTACGGGAACCGCTGTCGCCGAACTCACACAAATAAAACGGTAATCATATAATGCACTACAAATAAACAATTATTTTGATTTGTCAAAACCAACATAAGTCACAAATCCTACTTTTGGAAATAAACCTTGACGCTCTACAGATAGGATTTATTTTGCTTATGTGCAGAAAATCTTTACGACGTTTTATAATCTTATGTCAATTGAAGAGTAAATTGCGCTACTCGACCATAGATGGCGTTATTTTCAGTGGAAGCGATTCTATATTTTATTTTCTTAGAAATAAGGTTAACAGTCACGTCACATATCGATATTTATTGCTACTCAATAAGTGCAGCACATTGTATTTTTAATTACATTATCGATATCGATAGATATCCGATTTCATGTTTATTTCGAATATAAACATTAAGTGGTGGGTGGGTGGAATATTAGATACCAACAGGGTCTGGAACTTGCTTCATATACATACATAAATGTATTTTAAATACTAAATTAATAAATCCCAAATAAAAATAATTATATTTGCTGAATATTTTCAAAATAATCTCAATGCTCGGGTGATAATAATTAAATGCGCAATATTAACTAAATTGTGAAAATTATCGTAAAATCGGGTTATCGGAAATAATATATACAGTAATTTTACTTTTCATTTAGTGTCCTTGAAATAAACGGTATTTCTTAAGAAACTAGTGTTTCGAAAGTCTGAAACGAAAGAACTGGTGTTCCGAGCATATCGTGCTTGATATGGATGGCATTCAATTAACTCTACCCATTGCATCTATTCATTCTTTGACGCTACCATCTTTGGGAAACCTATAATTATTTTAAATGATGATTAGGAATCTACTGATGTCCGTTTAGGGGATTTCATGACATTGCTTGGCAGACAATAATTTTAATATTAATCATTAATGCAATGCAGCATAGCTAAATTTCTATGGTAATATTTGTCTTTATATGTTTATGGTCCTTACAATATACAAATATTTCAATAGGTGACAAAGATGCCATACAAAGGGAAAATCCTCAAATTATACTCCTCTTTATGAATAAAATTAATTTGAAATTATTTTACTATAAATGTTTATGTTTATTTTGTATTATTTTTAGCATGGTGGACATCCCACCCATACGCACTAAACGTATATACGAAACGGAATACTTTCATTGTGCGTGCGGCTAAGGAGTGGAATTCCCTGCCAGAGTCTGTGTTTCCCGATAGCTATAACCTAGGGGTCTTTAAGTAAAGAGTGAATAGGTTACTTTTAGGTAAGCGTGCTCCATCCTCGACCACATCATCACTTATCACCAAGTGAGATGGTGGTCAAACGCAAACCTATTATCAATAAAAAAACCCATTATGCTAGTTTCAACGTAATATGTATTAATGTCATTGGGGCGGGAACAACCATGGTGGTGCACGAGCTTTTATGAAGGATCTTACACACTGAAATGACCGGTTCGTCAATGTTATGCTATGTCACAAGCATTATAAAAATTACAATAATTAAAAATAATAAGTTAAAGTTAATAAATAAGTTTGCTTACATTTTTGGTTTAAAGCGTATTATATGCAACCTAATACACCTCATAAAATATTTTTTGTATATGAATGTTAGGAAATCTTAGTTATTTTTTATCGATATCTATCGATAAAACCAATATCCGACCCAACTAGTGACTCAATTAGTGACGACTAATTGAGTAGCGAAGAACTTTCTAGAACGAAATGTGTGAATGTAGTGACAACAATCAATCCAAAATAAACTTTATTTCAATGACAAAAGGTTGATTTTGATAAGACTTTCAATTAAATGATTAGTAAATTGAAATTATCTAAGATTTTATTAGAAAACAAATAAAATCGAAGTTAGCGATAGTATGAACCACCTCCATTTTTAAGATTTTTTCCCCTACTATCATTTTTGCACTCGAAAATGGAACCATACGGCATAGCTGCGGAAAATTAAATTCGTTGCGAGACTAGCAACTCAACGCGATGTTAGAACATGACTGAGGCCAATTGCGCGGTACAGCGCGTAATTGTGACACGCCCGCCACGCCTACTTTGCACTTCCACTGTATTTTCTGTTCCGTGGTGGACATCCTACCCATACGCACAAAACATTTTAAGAATATCCCTGCCGGAGTCTGTGCTTCCCGATAGCTATAACCTGGGGTTTTTAAGTCAAGAGTGAATAGGTTACTTCTAGGTAAGCGTGTTCTATCTTCGACCACATCATCACTTACTATCAGGTGACATGGTTAAACGTGAGCCTATTATCAATAAAAAAAAAACGAAGAAAATACTAATCTATAAATCTTTCTTACTAATATTATAAATAGGAAAGTTTGTGAGGATGGATGTATAGATGTTTGTTACGAAAAAACTACGAAACGGATCTGAATGATGGTAAGTAGATAGTTGACATCGTAGAATAACACATAGGGTACTTTTTATCTGGGAATTCCCACGGGGTCGGGATTTACGCCGGAAAACGTCGCGGGCAGAAGTGTGTTGTTATATAAAAAATACTAATATACAACGTGTAATTTAAAGGGTAGGTATATGTATACATATCAAGCGCACGGCTTCTTTAGATGATAATCTATATTCTATACTAATATTATAAAGCGGAAAAGTTTGTTTGTTTGCTTGAACGCGCTAATCTTCGAAAGTACCGGGTGGATTTGGATGCAATTTGGTATGGAAGTAGCTTGAAGCTTGAGGAAGGTTATAGGCTACTTTTTACGCGACTGCAAAAAAGGAGAGTTAATATAAAGGGGTGGGGATGGCATTTTCCAGTTTTTAACCCGCCTAAAAAAAATTGAAGATCCGGGGCTGCCCGTCAGAGAAAAGAACATTTTTCCACTGTCTTACTGTCCCCTAGCAAATGCAAGCCGGGCTTGCCTATGACACCGTTTCAACACGGGTACCTTTCTTGCTATCCTTCCGATCAACTTAGCTTCTACCAAACGCCTACGGATAGTGCGCGCTGAGATCGCTAAAGAGTTGTTTTTACCAAAATATTCTTTTCTCAACTCGTTAGTTAATTGGTCACAATTAATCACAATTTTACAAGTTACTCGTTTATCAATTGGTCACAACTAAAATGGTTCGCGTACCGTAGCCTTACATAAGAGACAAAACTCTAATAGTTTTCGAGTGTCGGGACACTGTATGCGCACTCAAATGGTTATATATAGTCTTTGGTAGCGGTACACAAGAATAGTATACTTTGCATACAATACAAGCGACTGAGACTTGTACTGACAAGAGTGAGAGGGCGCACTTTCTTATCAGTTGTGTTTTATTTTTATTCACCAACCGTGTACCGACTACCGAAAAGAAAATCATTCGAATATTTTTTCTTTGAATAAATGAAATTATGTATTTTTCGTGAATAACTTTAGAAACAATTAATTCATTCGTCATTCGAATAATAATAAAATTTGACTAATTAAGACGTACACCATGTTAGGTTAGGTTATCAGTGCCATTTGTTCTGTGGTTTCATCAAACTTTTGTTTTGCACTATCTCAGATTGAGAAATGTTACAAAACGCTAACGTTTGAGCGGCTTCTATTTTTCTAGATAACAACAAAGAGGAAGTAAAAACCCAGTGTTGCTATCCGGAAAATGTAGGCCCACTCAATGTTACTATCTACTAAAACCCATCATGCGAGAGATAGGTATTATACATGAGATAAGTAATTTTTATTAACTAGGCGTATATTTGTCTTTATCAGTTATTTTTTATCATTGACGTGTGTACATCGCACCAGGTGAATAGAACATAGACTGATAATAGTACACAGTGCAGGGTTGCCGCCGAAACAAGTTTGATAACATATCTATAATCGTCCTCGATCGGAAGCTTTCACGAGACTTCCTAGTGACACCCGCATGCTATATACAAATTATTCTATTTATATCGAGGAAAATATTAATTTTATATTCTGGATGAAATGGTAGTTATACTTTTGTTAATGTGATGTTAGTTCGATGAGAATTAATAACCATTCGCTATAAATTTAACACATTTACAATGTTATTTATTAAATCAGATAATTTAAAATAGATAGGGAGTAACGTGCGAAAATACACACAAGGACACGCTTCACATAAAATTAGTGCAGGCGCACTAACTGCTTACATTAGCTTGACATCGCCGCAATGTGTATATATTTATACAAAGAAAAAAAGGACTCAATATTACAGACCTATCTCAATTCTGAACTGCAACGATTTATTATCAATAGTCGTCACGAACCTACTCGATTACTACTCGGACGCGAACAAGCCGTATTCTGTAAAGACTTTAGACCCGCAGACCATATACATACGCTTCGGAAGCTTTTATAGAAGACCGAAGTACCTCCTGCCTGTGTACTTAGCATTTGTGGACTACGAGAAAGCTTTCAATTTGATCGGAGACTTGGACTGTGCTGCAGTCTCTCGAACAATGCCAGACCAAACCTGTACTTCTTCAGCAGGAGTGAAGCAGGTACAGACATCTCTGTCAAGGTATCTTTGGCGAGGGTTAAACATAATCGTTAATATCGAGTACGTCACTTATTTTCGATTCACTAACGCATGACTTCGAGACTGTTTAATAAGTTTTCTGATAAGTACATTTTAATACTAGCATGAAATTACATTTTTTTTTATTAAAAATAGGTTCGCGTTTGACCACCATCTCACCTGATGGTAAGTGATGATGTGGTCGAAGATGGAGCACGCTTACCTAAAAGTAACCTATTCACTCTTGACTTAAAGACTCCTAGGTTATAGCTATCGGGAAACACAGACTCCGGCAGGGAATTCCACTCCTTAGCCGTACGCACAATGAAGGTATTCCCAAAACGTATTGTGCGTATGGGTGGGATGTCCACCATGAAACGATGGCGCTGCGCCGTTTGTCTCGTAGTCCGATGATGGAACGGGCTTGGTGGAATTAGATTGTGTAATTCCATCGCAATTGTGTAATTACATGCCAATATTTCGGTATTTAGGTGATTAAAATGGTTTTTTTTCTTTTAATTTGGGACTTTTACACAAATGTACATATCAGTCCCATCGGACTTTATTCAGTAAAACGTAACAAAACTAAAATATGAGCAGCTCTGGAGTTGTCGACAAAATATGATGGAACATCCTAACATCGTACACATTTTTGTCTAGAGCTTTCTTAACAATTCTCCTCTTGCAGACTCAAATCCGACACATTCCGATTGAGATTGTTTAAATGATTAGTTTGTAAAAGGATACAAGCCAATACTTCCAGTTGTGCATGGTCCTGTTGGCGACGTGTCGCGAGAACATCTCCCGCAGGCGGCCCGAGCGGGCGCGCGACACGGGCGCGCCCGTAGCGGGCAGCAGCGAGTGGCAGTTGCTGTAACAGTACATACACACTACAGATGGCTTGTACTAGGTCAATTTGGGACTAGGTGCACCTATTCTTAGTATTTAAAAATACGTGATCCGGATACCTGTTCCACCTAGTATCAATTCTTACTTATGTGTACTATGCGAGCCAACTAAGAATAGCGCTGTCAAGACGCCATTTTGTTCAGCAATACTCGCGAACTTCATTACCAAAGCGTACGGTGTGCAGAAAAATCAATAAACAAATTATACTCAGTTTAATTATTTAATGTTCACTTTTTTGGTATTTCTAATCAATTTTACGCCAAATTAGTTAGCTTCTCAGTTGCGTAGCAAAATGGTGACATATTAGGGTTACCAGTGGCATTAACTATATATTACTTCTTTTTTTTTAATGAATACTGTTTCCATAAATTATCAATTTATCCAAAATTATTTTATATGGAATTCAAGAAATAATATTTTATAAAAATGAACATATATTATAATAATTAAATCTATGAATAAAAAACATTTCTTATTCGCATTTCTTTTTTTGCTGGCAGTACTTATCTGTCAGATAAGTACTGCTATCGTGTGAAGTTGGCAGAAAGCGCGATCCTATTCTTAGTTGGCTCGCATAGTAATGTGGTCATGGTGCACGTACTAAGACCAAGTCAAGTTTTTATTGTGGCTACTAATTTTGCAACAACAAATGAACACGGTATTTTGGATAAATTTTACGATGGTTCATGGACACGCCTCGTTGCCACTTCTCCTGTACTTAATATTTCTATGGAACTTAGTGTGTCAGCACCAGCAATCAGTGATAAGACTAGGTAGGTAGTACTTGGACTTCATACATAGGTACTTCGTAATACTTAGTCTTGTCGAGACTAGTTGGTACTCATTCGGATCGAGTATTCTCGGATCGAATGATTACTGACTAGTTTCGAGTATTGAAAGATAAAGATAGGAAGACTACGGAATAGCGTAGTTAAAAAAAGGACAGAATATATATTCTTATACAACACGCGTGCGCGTCGCGTTACTTTTATGTACTTTGAATTAGGGTTTAAATTCAAGTGACTGACAAACGAATGATTTTGACAAACATGAATGAGCGGGAAAGCAGATTTATAACGTGTTGAGTGAACGGAATGCAATTACGCATTAGTGCTACGAGGCCTAAGAGCAGTTGGATTTCGCAATACTTCATGATACTAGGTATTGTCAAAGTGAGAACGGGTGCCGCCTAGTATCGAAATTTACCTATTCTTCGGATCTGTTCTAGTGAATACGACTCATCTCTAATACACACTACTGAAAACATACCATACATATGTAACATAATTAATTAAAGAATCGTTTACTGAATTAATTTTTGTCATTTTTCATATGAGTATTTTTTTAATACCAAAAATAATAAAATCTGCCGGTAAAAGTCAAAACCTAACCAAAATGGACAGTGAATCAAAGTAATAATTTTTTAAATGCAGTTTATATAAGTCATTCAATACAAATGAAATATAAATGAAATATATTTCAAAGTATTATTGAGAGTATGCTTTTATTACGGTACATGTTGTATAAGAGGTACTGCACAGCTTTTGCAATATTTGGCAGAACGAGATTTATCAAGAACTTTAAAGTTTATATGTACTCAAAACTTGGGGACAAGAATAAGTTAGAACAACTCACTGTTGGTCACATCAACAATGTTTACCGAACTCAAATAGATTGCATCACACTCGAATGCGTCTAGTGAAAGTCTATCTCACGATTAGTGTTGCCCAAACGAGAGTCTCGCAAGAGTCTCGTTTGGGCAACACTTCTCACGATGTATTGAACATGAACTACATACTCTTCACAGTGTACTGTTAAATAAAAACAAGTGTAATGTGCTACATACGTGATGGAGTTATTTAAACATTCAATTTGCTGTCGCAAGTTCTCCATCTCCTCTTTGATTTGGTTCCTCTCAGCTTTCAACTGCTTGATATACTCGGCACCCTTCTGTAGCATTGCAGCTTTACTTATCTAAAAATAAAAAAAATAAAAACATGTTTAAGAACAGACAGTTTTGACCACCGCAAGCAGAAAGTAAAATATTAATTAAATTAAGTACCACCCAAGAAATGTTTGAAAAGAAAAGGAAATGTTTGAAAATAAAGTCAAACCCCAAATGTGGGGTTCCCCCCATTTTCCATTTAATTATGTCAGATCCCTACTACAGCTCTAAAAAAAGAGCTGATAACTTAAAACACCTATCCAGAACCTGTACTATACTGTGCCTGTATTGAAGATCTGTACAAATCTTAACAAAATAGACTAAGAACCATCTCGATCACTCCAGCTTTCAAACAAAAAAAAACCACCTCATAATCGGTTCATTCGTTTTTAACCGACTTCTGAAAAAGGAGGAGGTTCTCAATTCGGATGTTTGTTTGTTTTTTTTTTTTTTTTTTTTTTTTTTTTTTTATGTTTGTTCGGGCATACCTCCGTCGCTCGCCAACCGATTTGAAAAATTCTTTTTTTGTTGGAAAGGGTATACTTCCCAAATGGTCCCATGAAAATTTTATCGACATCGAACAAGCCGTTTCTGAAAAATCAACATAAGTCTAAAAAAAATATTTACATTGATGACCTTTTCGGTTACTCTATATTGTGTTTTTTGTTCGCGCGTTTTTAGTTTTTTGTAGTTGACATTTTGGCTTTTATAACTAGATTAATTACAAATTGACCCACTAAAAAGCGCGAAAATAAAAACTTTTTTGCAAAAAAATAAAACCGACTTCCATATCAAAACACTACAAAGCCAAAAATAATTTTAATTTCGGAAGGCGGTGTGAAAAAAAAGAAAATACAAAACCAATAACACCGACTACCGAAATTAAAATTATTTTTGGCTTTGTAGTGTTTTGATATGGAAGTCGGTTTTATTTTTTTGCAAAAAAGTTTTTATTAGATGCTACAATTCTTAGTTTTAGAATTCACATTCAAGATTTTCAAGTCATCACTTAGCCTAGCCTTTTTACAACTATGTCGGTGTCGGTTTCCTCTATCTCTGTCTATCGTGATGTAGGAGTGTTTTGAACCGACTTCTGAAAAAGGAGGAGGTTCTCAATTCGGATGTTTGTTTTTTTTTTATGTTTGTTCGGGCATAACTCCGTCGCTTGCTAACCGATTTGAATTGAATTCTTTTTTTGTTGGAAAGGGTATACTTCCCAAATGGTCCCATGAAAATTTTATCGAAATCGAACAAGCCGTTTCTGTAAAATCAACAAAAGTCTAAAAAAGATATTTACATTGATGATCTTTTCGTTTACTCTGCATTGTGTTTTTTGTTCGCGCGTTTTTAGTTTTTTGTAGTTGACATTTTGGCTTTTATAAAAACTAGATTAATTACAAATTGACCCACTAAAAAGCGCGAAAATAAAAATATTTTTGCAAAAAAAAATAAAACCGACTTCCATATCAAAACACTACAAAGCCAAAAATAATTTTAATTTCGGAAGGCGGTGTGAAAAAAAAAAGAAAATACAAAACCAATAACACCGACTACCGAAATTAAAATTATTTTTGGCTTTGTAGTGTTTTGATATGGAAGTCGGTTTTATTTTTTTGCAAAAAAGTTTTACATAGAACGACAGCCAACACTGGGTAACACGATACTCCTTGGCAACTGGTGTCTGATTTTCTGGCTCCTGATTATCCGTAACGATTGTCAAAAACCGACGAAATAACGTGCCTTCCGTGGCACGGGGTATCTTTATATGTTAAAATAGCCACCCATCTACTGATCGACCTCGGCAAGCGATACTTAACCTGGAAGATTGACCAGTGTGGCTTTTATTATTTAGATTTTTTTTTTATTTTTATTTTATTTATTTATTATAAATAGTACAGTTCTGATAGAAAGTACCATTAAACCTGGATTGGTTTGTCTTTCAATTCATCAAGATTCAAACAGTAGCAGGTCGGAATTTATGAGCGAAGCAACGCAATAGACTCTCCTGTTGCCTAGTCTGTAGTGGTCCGGTTTTGAAATCCAATGACATTAGATCAGAATGGACTAGTATAATTTTCAGCTCAGTTCAGCATCTAGATTCCAGCTTAAACCACAAAGCTGTATCCAACGATATTCAAATGCCGAGTAAACATAAATCATGTTAAACATGGAAACTCGAGGTCGAGTCCATAGAGATGTAAGAATAGAGTGCAGAAACGGTTAAATATAACGATGAAGGCAAAGAGAGAGACAGATGCTGACTATTCATCTGTCTCTCTCTTGCAGAGTACTGTGATTGGCTAATGAGCAGTGTTTGCTAGCAAATCCTATCGCTTGTATGTTGAGAGTATAGCAGACGCGGAGCTGTATGAAAATCGTGTATACATACGTATACCGTATATAGTACCTATACAACGTGTAATTTAAAGGGTATATACAATTATACATACCAAGTGCACGGCTTCTTTGGATCATAACAAACGATATGGCCAGGGTTTTCTAATCCTATGTCTATATGTGTGGAACTTATTAGAAATTTCAATACATTGATACCAGAGACCGAATTTTTCAAATTAAGAAGAACAAAGAGAATTATCGTTTTATTGGCAAGTGACGTGGGGAGTGATGACCCTCATAGTGATGTGACACGTTTGTTATTATTGGTATTCAAGAAACATACGAAATCAACAATTTGGGGTCAATTCTGTGAGTTACTTATTTTGAGCAGAAACTTTGCATAGAAAATCCATATCAGATGTTGTCTTCAGTCCCTTTGGATAGATATGGGGTTTCCGTTACACGTTGTATAGGCACCTTTTTGTTTTCATTTGTAAACGAGTTAGTAAATAAAGGTATGTGACCATAAAATGAGTGGGAGTGTGAGAAAACTCCCACTTCACCATCTTCAGTAGGGCCAATCACAACGCTCTGCAAGAGAGATGGATGGATAGTCGGCGTCTGTCTTTCTCCTCGCTTCTACCGTTCCCACTTACAGGCTAGTGTAGCACTTCGGCACTCTATTCTTATATCTCTATGGTCGAGTCTCGGCTTTCGAGTCCGTCGTCGTTAAAGGTAGTAACAGAAGCCAGAAAATCTGACTCAAGTCTTGGGTATCGTGTTACCCAGTTACTGTGTTGTGGAAGTCTGCTTCTGCTTAGCTGTATCTGGTCAGACTGAAAGCTGACCGGGAAAAGGTTAAACAGATGATAATTATGCTAAACACAAAGAAACAATGACTTCTTTCAATGGTAGCCTGGTTGAGAAAATTCTGAAAAAGTTGTGTTGTGTGTGTAATGAGATAAGTATTAAATTGACATGGTCACTAACAGAACCATTAGAACTTATAACGGAATGGTTTCCATGTGTATTTATTGTTTTGAGTTACCGGTATTTCGGCACTGTTAAAATCCCACCCAAACGCACAATACGTTTTAGGAATACCTTCATTGTGCGTACGGCTAAGGAGTGGAATTCCCTGCCGGAGCCTGTGTTTCCCGATACCTATAACCTAGGGGTCTTTAAGTCAAGAGTGAATAAGTTACATTTAGGTAAGCGTGCTCCATCTTCGACCACATCATCACTTACTATCAGATGAGATGGTGGTCAAACGCGAGCATATTATCAATAAATTTGACAGGCGTTGGTCTAGTGGTCAGTGGCCCTGACTGCTATGCGCAAGGTCGTGGGTTCGATTCCCACCCAGGACAAATGTTTGTGTGATGGGCACGATCATTTGTTCTTTGTCTGGGTGTAATTTATCTATAATATGTATGTATTTAGAAATATATATGTATGTTTATCAGTTGTCTAGTACTCATAGGACAAGCTCTGCTTAGTTTGGGACTAGATGGCGTTGTGTGAAAGTTGTGGAATATTATTATTTTAATATAAATAAAAAAAATTGTGAATAGATGGTAAATATCCCGTTTTAGGTTGTAATAATACTGTGTGTAACGGAGTTAGATAACAAACCTTAGCGGCGGGATTAGTGTTGAGGTGTGGTATGAGGGCCTGCAGCGTGTCGAAGCCATTCTTGATGTTGTAGCGTCTCTTCTGCTCGGCATGCAGGTGTGTTCGGCGCGGCTCTCGCGGACTGCCGGCGCGAGGGGACCCCGCCCCCCCGCCCGCGCCCGACGGGGACGTCGGAGGGGACAGCGACTGCGCAAAAATACGATTCATGCTTTTCATTTTTAACCGACTTCTAAAAAAGGAGGAGGTTCTCAATTCGGATGTTTGTATTTCTTTTTTAATGTTTGTCCGCGCGTAACTCCGTCACTTGCCAACCGATTTGAAAAATTCTATCTTGTTAGAAAGAGTATACTTCCCAAATGGTGCCATGAAAATTTTATCGAAATCGGAAAAGCCGTTTCTGAAAAATCAACAAAAGTCTAAAAAAAATATTTACGTTGATGATCTTTTCGTTTACTCTTCATTGCGGTTTTTGTTCGCGCATAACTCCGTCATTTACGAACCGATTTGGAAAATTCACTGACCCACTAAGGGTGTGAAGGCGGTGTGAAAAAGAAAAGAAAATACAAAACCAATAACACCGACTACCGAAATTAAAATTATTTTTGGCTTTGTAGTGTTTTGATATGGAAGTCGGTTTTATTTTTTGCAAAAAAGTTTTTATTAGATTAAAAAGAAAAGGAAAATGTTAACACTACGGAACATAAACTGATTCAGATATGTCTCGGTAAAATTGCAAGCACTTAGATTATAAGATACTAGCTTCTGCCCGCTACTTCGTTCGCGTGGTGGGTTTTCTCGCGTGAATTCCGGGATAAAATGTAGCCTATGTGTTATTCCAGGATGTCAACTATCTACTTGCCAAATTTTATTCGGATCGGTTCAGTAGTTTTTGCGAGAAAGGGTAACAACCATCCACACATCTATACATCCATTCTCACAAACTTTCGCATTTACAACATTAGTAAGAAAGAAGTAAGATTTCGCGAGATTGTAATCTATCGATAATACCCAGGCAGCACACAAGTCAGATAACTGGCCAACAATTTAACATTATGCAGGGTTAAGCTTTATTATATATGTATAGAAGCTGTGCGTATTACGAGGTTCTGTATTAAAGTTTTTTTTCTTGCTATAATAATACTATTAGCTGAGTTAGTTTAGTTTTTGCGGATTTTATTTCTTAAAGCTGAATAATCATCATAAAAAGACTTGTTACTCAAGAGTTTGTGTAACCTTTTGTATAACATGAGTAAAAAATTCCATTATCAAGCATGATACTGGATAAATTATATTCTGTTCTCTTTTAGCTGTATTACATACCACATCTTGACAGTTATTCAGCTGCTGTAGGTATAAAATAGGCGTTATTTCTGTTATGAAGCATAATATAGTAACTTAACAGAAATTAAGATAGCTATTATAACTACTTTATGCCGCTTTAAGTACGAAATTACCGTCATGTGCAGCTAACTGTGGTTAAAGCAATTGTAACAGATTCTTATGGAGAAGTTTGCTGGGTATTCACGAAAAGTAGACATTTTATAAGCTAGAAGAACTGTTCGTATCGTTAGATAGCATTTAAGCGGCTAACTGCGCTTCGTTTTGTAGTGGTTGTGTGAAAATGCTTCCTTACAAAAAAAGTGTTAAAAACACTCCAATTCATGGAAAAAAATAAAAACAAACGGAAGGCATACGAAAAAAGTGCTTGCGAGAGTATGAAAAGATAAAAAACTCTATTTGTGCCAATACAAAACGGCTGAAACAAGTTCTTCCAGTTTATCTAATCCAAGTAAAAGTCAAGCGCAAGAACAATCGATAGAAAATTGGCCAAGTGCAGGCGCGTGCATAGGATTATGACAGGGCATGCGGCGGAGTAAAAACACACAAAAACTTCTTCTTTTATAGATTTTTAGCATAGCCACAGCCACGCATCGCCACCATGCTACGATGCGTGGCTGTGGCTATGCTAAAAATCTATAAAAGAAGAAGTTTTTGTGTGTTTTTACTCCGCTGCATGCCCTAATATAATCCTATGCACGCCCCTGGCCAAGTGCGAGTCGGACTCGCCCATGAAGGGTTCCGTAGTAACTATAATAAATATAACATACTTAATATATTTATTAGAAAAAAAAATAAAACAAAAACCTTACAAATTTCTTAAAACTAGCTTATTTACAATTTTTACAACTACGCTAAATAACTTTGTTTTTCATAGTATTTGTATGAATTACAAAGTTATATTTGCTGTTTTCGAAAATATACTGTATCTCAAAAACTGCTGACTCGATCCCGTTGAAACCAATTTTGGTTGAAAGTTTACATTCAGATCTACAACATATGTTTTTTTTAGATCTTTCACTTCATTATTATAGAAGTTAGAGGGGGGACACACATTTTACCACTTTGGAAGCGTATATCTTTTAAACGATTAACTTTATGAAAAAGTCATTTTAGAAACCATAATGTCATTTTTAAAGACCTGTCTATAGATACTACACACGTATAGGTTTCAAGAAAAAAATATTTTCAGTTTCAGTTCCATGTATGGGGAGCCCCCTTTATTTTAAATATTTTTTAAATTTTCTCTTAAAATCGGAAAGCGGTTCATAGAATACATCTACCTACCAAGTTTTACATGTATAGTCCTAATAGTTTCGGAATAAAATGGCTGTGACATACGGACGGACGGACGGACGGACGGACGGACGGACGGACGGACGGACGGACGGACGGACGGACGGACGGACAGACAGACAGACAGACAGACAGACGGACAGACATGTCGAAACTATAAGGGTTCCGTTTTTGCCATTCGGCTACGGAACCCTAAAAAGGGTTCCATAAGAAATGATTATGAATCTACATGGTATGAAGATTGTGAATCAATTCAAACGTATGACGATAGTGATGCGAGTTCCAATAATTTTGAAAAAAGTGAAACAGAATATGAAAAAAGAAATAATCTTTCGCAATAACTTAAAACAATGGCCCATAAATAAAAATATTTATCTAGAAGCCTTCAGAGGATTATTAGTTGTCGTCAATCAAAGATTGAGAAGGAAGGAGTTTTGCCAGTAGACCCGAAAACATTATTACCGACTAAGAGAAATGTTGTAATAAAAAAAAATTGAAGGTGGAGAATACTGGCACAAAGGACTTATTAAACCTTTAAAAGATATAATAAATTTTGTATGGCTGGAAATACCTGAATCTATACAATTAAAAAAAATTGATGGTAATGGTGTGATGTAGGTGTTTTGTTTTCTTTGTGCAATAAAGAATTTTGTATTGTATACAAACTGTAAATGCTGTTACATTGTTTTTTTTATCCTGACTTACCTGCATTGTAAATTGTAAGGTTTCCAAGTGAACTGTTCCCTGTAGTTTGTACAATTGACTTAGGCTTGCGATTTATAAAAGGGGTCTCATCCCTTCATCTGTACTTCGTCACTGGACTCTTTGGTAACACTTTCTGACTTTGAATCACTTTTCAAAATCTTAATAAACCAGCTTTCAAAATAAATTAGAGCCATTATATCGTAATAAAGTTGTGGTTTTGTTTACATTCTAAATGACATTCAGTTGTACGTCAGTTTCTGACAGTTGGTGGCGACATCTGGCGGTTGCCGATTCTCAGTTTTAGTTCTGAATCGATATAAATTAATTTTAGCAAGTTGATTGGTTAGCCATCGAACTAATATCGAAAAGACCCATCCTTAATAATTTTCAGCTTTTGGTTAAAATACTTAATAAACGGAAGTGAAACAGTTTGATTACAATCTGTCACTTGTTAAATTACCAAATGTCCAGAGTATGTCCCTTATTGTTTCAATAAACGCGCGAGTTGCGTTCTTGTTATATGCCATTTCACAGTTTCACTTTGATAGATTATAATCTACCGAAAAACAATGCATTCAATTGCAAGCAGTATGGTTGCAAGCGAACGAATCACAATTTTTCGATAGATTACAATCTCACGAGATATATTATAATTTAACGGTATTTGCCATTTTACGGTAATCAATATAAATAATTATAGTAGCCAAACATTCTATCCGGACTAATTAGACACCACTAATTTCTAAGGTCTACCCCACTAGTTTTAAAGAAAATGCTATACTTATTACAATTTTGGTCGTTAATCTTTTTCCATAAACGCATTCTAACTGAAATTGCCGCATGCATTTTAAAGGAAGTGATATCCGTATACCATTCACATGCACCGCACGCTAAGACACGTTTGTTGACATATTTCAAATTTATAACATGCAAACGAAACTATACAGCCTGATTTTTTTAGTCACCATCCAATTTTTTTCTAGGCATTGGATATCATTCAGTAACACCATTTTTGAAAAAAAAATCGATACGTTAAATTTTTATGATAAATCATTTTCTCGAAAGAATATCCGCTCTGCGTGGTCACTAAGTTAAACGTTAATAATACTACATTTACCGCGCAAACATTCAATGAAAAGGGCAGTGCGCACCCCGCTTACCCCCACCTGCGCAGCACATCTATCATTAGTTGTTTTTTTTTTTGCGTTTGTAGTCCCATGTGTGGCTACAGTTTGAGACCAAAAAAAATTGCAAACATTGAATACATAAGTCAGATAAAAAAAAATGATTTAGAAATATTCGCCATTATCTTAAAATTTAAAAGCCCTAGCCTACTCCTGATTGGTTCTTAATCTAGTCCTAGTGTGAAGCTTTCAGGCTGCAAAGGAATGTAAAGCATTATATGTATACGTTGATATAAGAAAAAAAAAATGAAATCGCTAAACTTGATATTCCGGGATTCCGGAATAAAATTGCATTTTTGCGAAAACTATAATAGCTAGGCTGGTAGGAGTTTTTGTCTAGTATTTGTAACATGTTTCTTCATAAAATGAGCTAATAAAAATAAACTGCCCCAAAATGAGGTCAAAAAATATACGGTGCGAGTGTATGTGCAGGAAGCCCAAAGCCCAGACCAATTAAAAGAGCAAATTGTACGTGCATTCGACCAAGTGAAAAGTGACACTGTAGTGCTCAACAAAATTAAAAATAATGTGCAAGACTTTGTTTAGAGAGAAACGGTATGCATTTTGAACATTTATTAAAGTACTGTTGTGATTAGATAATTTTGATTCGATTTTTAATTATTTATACACAAGGCGCATTTAAATTTTTTAAATGCGCCTAATAACAAACAGTTTTGTCACGGTTTTAATAAGGTCTAAAGTTCTTAATTATCTAATTTATTTCTACTTTATTTGTAATTGATTAATTAAGGATTACATTCTAATCATAGTGAACATAGCACAAACCTTTTGCTAATTGTAAAAAGTATAAAGGGAAAGTTTGCAACTTGGTTTATTATTGTGTTATCAATAGCCGCGTACTGACAGAACGAGCAGCCTCGCGAGGCCTGTCGCGCGAAGCAAATGCTCGGCCAGTTAGGACGTGCCTCGCCCGAGGCAAACGCATGCACCGCCTCGCCCGAGCATGCCGCGGACCGAGCCGAGCGTTGTCGGTTTTTTGTCGTGCTCAAAGGCGCCTCAGTACGTTTGGCGCGCTCACTCAAGACGGTTGTGTGTCGCCTCGCTTGTTCGTCGCAGGTTACGGTCATGGATAAAGAGCAATGTCTTAAGTTAATACAACTATACGGTGAATATAGACGACTTTGGGATGCGCAATGTCCCGATTACACTAATAGAGGACTAAGATCAAGATGCATGGAGAAATATAAGCTACGAAATGAACATTCCAATAGACTTAGAGACTTAAAGAAAAAAATGGACTCTTTGCTAGGATCTTACAGGAGGGAAAGTCCTGTTCCCAGCTTGTAATCAGTTTTCGTATAATAGTTTTGTCCAAAAACGTTTAGGTTTTCGTTTTCTTTTCTTTACAAGCCGCAGAATTATTAGAAAGGCAGTGGCAGCGATAGCTTGCCGAACGTGCGGTTTCATGGCGATCTTGAGCAAAACTGGCTCGGCATTGCCGCGCGCGGCTGCCTCGATCCAAAAATTGTACACATCGAGGCTGCCTCGCGAGGCGATCGTCCCGCGGTAATCGTCTGAGGCTGCCGCGGGAGGCCGTCCGGCCAGTCAGTATGCGCCTAATGAACAGCGGCGGCGCGCGGGGCGGGCCGGCCCGCATAGTTACCTAGCGCGTACGCACGGCGCGGCGGTGTCCAGAAACCATCAACTTTTTATAGATAACTTTGTGATGTGATATCTCAATATTTTTGTATTGAGTGATACTAAAAGAAAAAAAAAACGTATTCAATGACTTTCGCCAAAGATTAATATATCAAAATTTGGACGGTGACTAAAAAACCAGGCTGTACACAGAATAAAAATTACATGAACGATGAGAATATTACTACTTTTTGAGTCAAAATGCGGTGCATCTAACTAAAGAGTTTTGCCCTTCGGCCTCGTCGTATTACCCAGTTACTCACGTGATGCGGCGACATGACATCGCTGCCTATAGGTGACGGCTGCGTCCTCCTACTCGGAGACTTAGTGGGGTCCGAGCCCGCGCCCTCCTCACAGCTGCTCAACTTGTACAGGCTTTGGGCTGCAAGGGAAGGAATAGAAGCGGTCAGAAGAAGTCGCGGGTTTAAGTATGTGTTCGAATATGAGTACAGATCGGAATGTGAAAACAAACGTAGAGGTAGAATAACAGTTAATGTCGCCTCTATCCTCGAATGTTTAGAATATGCATGTATTATTGGATATTCAGATCTGAACCCAAATGATAAAAACGTGCGAGCGAGTGACATAATAAAATAAAGTAGCATATTGACTGACAGTGTTGCGCTGAGAGTAGCTGCGCGAGCATTACGCTAGCTTGCGGCAGCGTGGGCTCGGACGCGACGCTGTGCAGCGGCGGCGGGCGGCGAGCCGGGCCGGGCGCGCCGCCGGCCCCGCTTGGCCCGCCGGCCCCGCTGGGCCCGCCGGCCCCGCTGGCCCCACCGGCCCCGCCTTCCACTACGCCGCCAGACGTCGAACGTGACCGAATGCGAATGCCGCCCGGGTTCAACTCGCGCGCCTGCAAATTGTCAACTTTGTACGTTACACGTACACCCGTACTTACCATTTCATATGATTTGAGCGTTTGCCGAGATTTCATTGCACGAGGATACGAGCGATTAAATCACTCTTCACTTCCACAGACATCTGTTGGTCAATATAAAGGAAATCTTGTAGTTGGCCCATGGTAAATCGAATAGTAAATGTGAAATTTCAGCAATTTAAAACTTGACAAGCTCGATGCGTGGACAATCTCGGGAGGAGCGGTGGTTGTTAGAGTGTCGAACGATTACTCCGGGGAACTCACTCGGGAATAACTTTTCTGTCCGAATGGTCCTGGCAAGAAATGTGAGGCAGTAAAAGCACATACCCTCGCGTTGTGCTTAGGGACCGATACTTCATGCTGCGCGGGTTGCGCGGGCGCGGGCGCGCTCACGGACCAGTCGGGGTTCAGCTGCGAGCCCAGCGGCAGGCTGTGCGAGCGGAACTGCTCCTTGTTGACGCGCGACACCGCACCCGCACTCGGACTCGCCACCGACGACATCTGACACACCACAACGACGATTAACACTCAATTATTGAAGAAACGACTAAACAAGTTCCTTCTGAAAATAACAGAATTAGCCGTTCTTACCTGTGCAGAGGTGACGGGAACAAGAGGCGGTGACGGCATCTTAAACGACCTGGGGTTCACCGTAGATGACGCGGACTTCGCCTTATACGAGTCCACAGGACTCGGCTGCAAGTACTGCATCTGCGGCGACGTCTGGCGCGAGCTCACCGAACGGGACTCGTAGCCCTGCGGCGACACCGGCGGCCCCGACTGACCCATGGCCTGACCGTAACCCTGATACTGATTGTTCTGGACCTGCCCCGAGTAGTGGGATACCCTCTGTCTCGGCTTCTCGCGGCCGTACCCGCCCCGCCCCTGAATCACTATAGTAGATGCGTATTTAGAATTCTGTATCGGTTGCTGTAGCAAAGATACTGTTTCTGGTGCAGTTTGTGAGGGCGGTACTACACCTGCAAACATAAATAATTCTGGTTTTCTTCTTGTAACTGGACCACGAAGTCAAATAACACGGAGATAATCGACTTACCTGTATTATATTTATAAGGTTCAGATTGTGCAACAATCTTTGGAGTATTAACGAATTGTAACCTAGATGATTTTCCAACGTAAACATTATGCATTTGTAGGTCCGACTGAGAAGTGTTTTGTTGTTCATAGCTGATGGGTTGATATGGGGATAGCATCTCTTGAGCGTTTATCATATTGTTTTGTAGTTCGGACTGGGAAAATAGCCTGTTATTGTCGTACATTGCCATTTGCTGTTCATTCTTTATTGTTTGTTCGGCCATGGACATCATTTGAGTATTGTTGCTTGTGCCTAGAAAAGGGGTGTTATCAGACATTTACGTTATTTAATTAAACACATTAGAAGTAGAAGATTTCCTATTCACGACAAACTTTATTTTTCACTTTTAAATGGTTGATATAGTTAACGCTCGCTACGATTCGCGCGTCATCGAAAATTGTGACGGCTATAAAAAATATTACCGTGTAAAGACATCTGACTGGTCGGCATCGTGACTGCTGTGTTGCCCTGACTACTGCTCATGAAACTCTGTGGAGAGTACGTATCCACGGACATGCCCCCGCGGTACATCGAATCTTCGGAAGTTAGCGCGGATTCCTCTGGCACGGGCGGTAACAATCTGGGCGTCAACAAATCTGAAACATTTCACTAACTCGTTAGTACTGAACAGATTAAATATAAGCTTATTTAGTGCCAAAATGATAGTTACCCTGAAGTGGTTCCAATGTGTCCATAAAATCATCAAGATTGGGTTGTAATGGACCTAAACTTGGTTGAATAAAGTCTGCTAAACTTGCGCCTCTGGCTGAAAACGTAATACATTCAATTACCGCATTTTTTTTTTAAATAATGAAACACAACTATTATTATTAAGAGGAGGCTCCCTAAATTGTATGTAACGTTGCATTAATATTCTGAAACAATCACGCATACAATCAAAATGGAACTTTAGTATATGTATGATTTATTGGATCTTTTTCTTTACATGTCTAGACCAGTTACGTAATTGGTACATTTTCGCTCGATTCATTTTTTAATCGAAAATCATGTCTTTTTTAAAAATTATTCAAAATTTAATCAAGATTACTCGGCTTTTTTTTATGTCTAAAATTAGTATTGACAGTAAGAAAATATAGTTTATTATCCAATTATAGGACATTTTTTCTCTAGATCAATTATTACTTTAGTTATAAACGAAATAAGAATTGAGACTTACGACATTTAGTTTTGAACAGGAACATGATAAAAGAGCGCACGCAATATTCAACTTTATTACTGCTGCGTTAGCGTTTAGTACACAACGGCAGTTTCGAACCCGAACATGGTGAAAGAGCGCACGCGATATTGAACTCTATTACTGCTGCGATAGCGTTTAGCATTCAACGGCCTAACTGGGGTGCATGGGGGCGGAGCTTGCGTGAAAATTATTTTAGACTGCCTGGTCTGAAGGGCTGAAGAACAAATATAAACTTATTCGTTCATGCGTAAGGGATTCTGCTCCGTTCTCTATAAGCTCACCCTTATTCTCTTACACATAAAGACTAAATTACCTATTTCCCTACAGTCGGGGAAGGCGAAGGGTTGATGACTGGTGATGGTAGAGAAGAGTGTGTCAGTCATGAAGTTGAGATAATCCTCGTCTGTGAGCATGTTGCCTGCAAGGTCGCTGCACTGCGAAAACGATTCCACCGTATCCATGTCCGATATCTTACGAAAAAAACAACCATAATTATTCACCCATTATATACATTTTTCAGCAAACGATAAGTAAAAAACGTTTCTTACCGTATCCTGAACAGAAGTATCTCCCTTTCCAAGGAGTCGCATTATATGAAACTTGCGCCATTTTTTATATTCTGCTATAACCGCTTCAGCCCTCCGTTTCCAATATTTACCTTCTAGTATTGTTGCCTAAAAATATTTAATGTTGTTTTATTATATGTACCCTCAGTTTTAAATCAAACATCAGGTTTAAATAATTAGTAAAAATTACCTCTGGTTTAACGTGCGTGTCAACATCTAACGGGGAAGCGAATTGGCAAACCAATGTATTTTGTTTCTTTATAACTGCAAACATATAATTTATGCAGTTATACACATTAAGTATACTAAAATTAAAATTAGAGTAAATGACATAATATTATCGACACCTTCGCTGCTCCAGGTGTCAATAGTCGATATCGATGTATTAACATTGTTCTCAATTACATCAGACCTCCCTATACTTTTTATTTTTACAAGAGAATCGCTGTTCAACTTATAACTGTTAAATATTCCCAATGTGTCAGAAGTGCTTGGTTATATTTAATAGAGATGGTCCGTTGCTAATAAACAGTAAAGAAAGGAGTTGATGGTATCATACCTATCTGTGTTTGAACTAAAACAAATGCCACCAACAGCATCAAACTGCATGAAAACTGTTTTTCTTTAACAATGTATAGTTTAGTTGCTGATATGTTTTAAATAAAAATAAATTTAATGTTTACTGTAGGTAACTATATCAGCAACAATATACCATACTATTCTGTTCTATCCTTCCTAATATTATAAATGCGTAAGTTTGTGAGGGCGGATAGATGTTTATTACTCTTTCCCGGAAAATTGGTTTCAGGTGAAACTCTAGAATATTATAGCTTATACATCTGAATAACACATAGCCTACTTTTTATCCCCGGATAATGTGCGAATTTTCTAAAGCTAGTCCACACATAAATACGACCAAGCGGTTCTGAAACACCCGTAGGTAGATGAAATAGATTTTAGATAAATAATTTGGCCTACATTATCACATATGAGCTTTCCTATATCGTAATTTATTACTCAACTAGATATGATTGTGATAAAATGCCACATACACGTCGCAGTGCCTACAAGACACGCCTCTAATCATCCAAAACGTAGGCGGGGCTTGTGATGCTTAAAAACTTACACACAACCGAATCCAAAAACTAAATAATTATAAAATATATTTGTGTCCCCGCAAAACGTTTCAAATAATTTTAACATTTTTCTACGGCAGAAAGAGTAAAGATCACGCTCTTCTCAAGAAAATACCAAAACCAAAACTATTATTTAAATACACCACTTCAACTGGCCTCCAAATGAATGACTGAATTAAATAGCATAACAAAATTATTATATTTATATCAATGTACTTCAATATGCATTATATCACCGTGGTGGCAGCAATCAAATATAAATCAACCTTGTCTTTATTTTAATGTCCAGTTTGGGGTCACCGGTTATCTCCAGTATCGTATGCCTATGTAGGTGCTCCAGTCTGTTTGGCGCTGCTTCTACACCTGTTCAATTTCCCAGACAATAATTATTTGTCCGAAACTAACGTGCGTATAACCTATTCCATATCAGCATCATTATCAAAATATTGCTTTTAGCACGCGTTTGGTGCATGCGTGCTCGAGGTTGTATTTTTATAGCAACTTCAGATATTAATTAAAATGAACCTAAATTTACAGCCTTAAACATCTCCACTGTCACTTAATATTAACATTTCAACTCCAAGCTACGGAAAGCCGATCACGCACGCGCCTAATGAGAGGACAATGAGTCATTTTTTTATTTTAAAAATATCTATTATTGAATATATGTCGCCTATAAATAGATAAATAACCTACGTAGACACTAAGAAACCTCGTCAATGAGAAGTGTGCAAATAGAGTTTTGTCGGCTTAGAAATATTTTTTGGACAAATTATAACAAAAAGAATGGTCAACTACTTTCATGTCTCTCATTATTGCATAATACACTCCATAGAATTTAAGTATAAAGTTTCTGTACTTACACTGCATATGCCAGCACCGCCATATGACGTTGTTTAATCGAATCTTGTCCTTCCACCGGAGTTTTATACCTTTAAAACGATTCCATTTTGGCGATGTTAATTTTTGTCTGAGAAAAACAAAACATAAATATGTTAAAGAAAAAAAAACTCACCATGCTCTTCCCGCGTTCACCCAGTCACAAACTAACGTTAGATAAATGAACTATCATAAACAGGTTAACTATAAAGGTCCTTGAACTAATAAGAAGCATTTTCACTTTGAACGAATCTAAAACAGCCATGATTAAAAAAAATAAAAGGAAATATTTGTCAAAAGTGTAGACAATATTATAAAACTGTGCTGCACAGTGGAAATAAATTGTCAGACAATCAAGTGGTAAGCTGGTTATCAGCATCACTATCAATATGTGATCTTAAGCTTATTGCAAATAACAGTTTGATAAGAAAGAGACATAGCCTATCTTATCTGCGGTCTCTACTTGTACAAATAAAAGGCAGAAGGTAAATTAGAAAAGATATCAATTATAGGATTCATCAGGCTGAACGGAATACCATATATTGCATAACGTACTCCACAGCAAGCGCTCTTATATAACATTATTTATAGGCTATTTACCTAACAATCGGTTAATTAGACCCATTCATAGTTACAGATGTTTAATGTTCTTTAGGGTGTATGACGCTAACACAACTTCAATCAATCGAATCGGTTGGAAAGATCGTTCGTTCGTTGAGCGACCATCGATTAATTCTATAGCACGCAATCGTTCTTGAAATGATAAAATTGCTTCAATCCCGTAATACATTTTGTATTACGGGAAAGAACCATGTAATCCGCCGCATATGCTTTCTATGAACATAGGAACGGTTTTCACTGTGTTTTATGTTGTTGAGCAGACGATACTTGAAATATACTATGAAGCAATATAAATGTGCCACAGATCTAGAATTGTATTCGATAGTGGATGAAATAACAATTTTGTTAAACACGCAATTAGGATATGGGCCTGAAAATACCGAAATTTCACGCATACATTTGGTATATGGATCGCACCATTGTCAAATAAATGATTTGTCGAGATATTCCAAACCCATACTTACTAAAATATTTACCAATATATTCATATTGACGGTTACGGTACGTTGTCGTTAGCGTTTTTCACAGGGGAATAAATTAGTGTTTGCATACTTATATTATAAAGCGGACAAGTTTGTTTATTTGAACGCGCCAATCTTCGAAAGCACTGGGATTTTGATGAAATTTGTTATGGTGAAATAATGAACCCTTAATTTCTGCTTTTTTAAATTGAAAGAAAACATAGTTTAATCGTCGTGTGTTACAGACGGATGTACGTTATCTCAATAAAAAGTAAAATACATAGTAAAGTGGTTATTAACCCCTCAAGTGTCAACGGTACACCGTTTGTACATAACGTCACGGCTCGCATTGGACGATGTATTTTACGTTTATGTTGCAAGTAACACGATGTGGCTGTATCATTCGACTAATCGATTCATACTTGACCGGTTTTAGTAACATTTTAAAGGGAACACCACTAAAATGAACGAAAAAAAAAGTGTTAACAAAATGCACCTGTGGTTTTTGTTGTGACGCCGCAGACTTTTTCGTTGTTATTACTTTTTACAGTGTTAGGCTGTGCGCGCACTGCGTTGCGTTTTGGAAACGCAAAATCTGTGAAGTATGGTGTGTCATAGAAGTGCGCGCACTGCGGTGGAATAAACGCGTGCGGTAGAGTCACCGGTGGCCTCGGTCATTCTACCGGTGCGGTAGAACTACCGCAATTGCGGCCACCGCAAGGCAGTGCGCGCACGGCTTTAAGTAGAATAATTTGTGTTAACACTGCCTACACATTACTGTGTTATCGTGTGTCTTTTTGTTGAATATGTTTTTTCGTGTGTATGACTTCGAATGTGAGCGAAAATTATAAAAGTGAAAACATATCACATCACTGCGAGATAAGGTCAGTTTGATTTGCTTATTGAATGATAATTATAAATAGTTAGATAAACTCATAACGAAGCTAGGAAGGTATAATATATACCATGATAATGGCCATATATTGCCGATCTTTTTTTCTGAAGTCCTACCCAAAAATCAAAAAGTACATTAAATATGCGACATTCGAGGGGTTAATATAGAATCTATATTATATAAAGATATCATCTATATTATAGATGATATCTTTCAATATTTACCAACTAGAGATGCCTTTCCCAACAATATTTGCGCATTGAGAAATTTGCATAATTTTCAGCTGTTCTAGCTTGTTCGGGATTGTCGTTGGTTAAATGATACATGATATTTATTTTGCAAATTGGTTAAGTATTAAATAACACTTTTAGACGTCATTTTGCTTTCGTACATTTAAACTAGATGAGGCCGGAACTCTTGTAAACTCTAAGAATAAGCTATCCTAGATACTGTCATCTGTCACGCTTGGTTTTTATGGCAAATATCGACAATGTTCCTGTTATGGAGGCCATACACGTTAGGTTTTGCATGATGGTTTTAGCCGTATATGCATAACCGAGTTTCATATTGCAAGTACACTTTACGGCATGCACAGTTTTGCTATTACTCTGTTGAGCTACGTGACGATGTGTGTAGGACGCCTATTAAGTACTTAATAATACCAAGCTACAATGGTCGACGACGATGAGATAGCTGTACTTGGCTTAGCACTTGTTCTGCAGAAGAGAAAAAGAAAAAGAGATCGCACTGAATGCAGGGCCGGATTAACCATTAGGCGGAGTAGGCAACTGCCTATGGGCCCCGCATCAACTAGGGGCCCAGGCCCAATGCACGCACCAAGAAAACATGTTTCTTCGAACGAGAATTTGATGTGCGTGTGAACTTAGGGACCTCACTTTTATTTCACATAATACGAATCGTTAGATTTAGTAGTAGAATTAAAACAATTTTAGAACAAATCTGGGAATGAGTAAACAAATATATTAAAAACACAGCCCTTAATGTGCGTTTCCTCAGTTCACACAGGATTTGGTCAGTCAAAGTAAGAAAAGGGGCCCCAAGAATGCCATTGCCTTAGGGCCTCTGACAGGGTTAATCCGGCTCTGACTGAATGGTCTAAACGCTGGTTATTGAAAAGAAAGCATTTCTTTAAAAGAGTTGAAATTTAAACCAACAGATTACAAAAACTGAGAACTGTGACAGGCAAGCTCGCCGGATGCCACACACACTCGGTTATGCTCGCGCGCAAACATAGCCGAGCGGCATAAAATATCAATTTTGATATTGATATATTTGCTCGGTTGCATGTACATGCACCGATAACTGTACAGTTTTATCACATACACGCTAGGGCTTGCCTGTCGGTTATGCATGTACGGCTAAAACCATAATGCAAAACCTAACGTGTATGGCCTCCATTAGGGTCAATTTATACTAGCGCAGAGTCGAAGCGCATGAACGAAGCGTCTATCCAAAACTTAACATAACAAATTCAACCTTAACTCCACAGCGTAACGCACTCATTACTTCTGAGATTTTAAAAAGACGCGCGCATTCTTCGGAATTCGCGCATCTGCCCCTGAACAACGCTGATTGGTGCGAGCTTCTCGCATATCCATGCGCCCACTAGCGAACCTACGCGTCATCCGTTGGAACACTATAATTCCGCTTTCTTTTTCTTCTTTCTTCGTTTTCTTCTTCTTCAACTTCCGATATAAGTAATAGCATAGCAAGATCAATGTCAACCATTTTACACTCGTTTCAGCTACGAGAGTCAACTGGCAAGTGATTCAATAGTAGTCTTGTGTAGTACGTGAACGATGAACGAATAGGAGCCGAATCTTTGCACTGTACTAAATAAAAGAACCGTTTCCGAACGCTGGCTTGTAATCGTTCTAACAGCTCTTTTCGTACTCGTACATTGTCGTACATTCTAAACCGTGCGATCGTAATGTGCGAACGAGAAATTAAATACAGTCACTGATTGGTTGACAGAAACGTCATACGAATTAATTCTGTGCAAGGAACTAGTAGGTAGAAGATCCTTGATTCTGTGTCTGTATGAATGAGAACCATAGATAATAAGAAAAATATGAGAACCGTTTCAGATTCACATTTCAATAGTAATAAATATCTCTGTTTAAATTATACATAATCCTAATATTATGTCAGCTGTTTACGCTGTGGTAATACAGAGATAAATAAATACGGTGTCTTTGATAGTACCTACATTTGCTATGTGGTCCGCGCTGTGCTCTGAGACTCAGAGCACAGCGCGGACCACTCTATTAGTTCTAACAGCTCTATTCGTTCTTCGCTCTCGGCGATCCGAGTCTAAGTTTCGGACCGCCGAGAGCGAAGAACGAATAGAGCTGTTAGAACGATTAGAGTGAACTAGTTCACTGTCCGAAATGAACTAGTACGGAGCGATTTCCAAAGTGACCGAGCAGGCACAAGACTATTCAATAGCACTGCTGTTGATGCCCATTACTACACGTATAAAGCCCGATTTACACTTCAACAAGTACAGTAGCGAGTTAACTTGCGTCATTGGGAGTTAAGTTGTTAATGTACTACTACTTAACTCGCTTTTGCCGTTCAAACTACAATAACAACTTAACTCGCCGATGACGCAAGTTAACTCGCTACTGTACTTGTTGAAGTGTAAATCGGGCTTAAGAGTGCGCGTATACGTGCGGCTTCGCTTTAGTTGTAGAATTTGACGCTTCGATGCGATTCGACTCTGCGCTAGTAAAAATTGACCCTAAAGCCCGATTTACACTTCAACAAGTACAGTAGCGAGTTAACTTGCGTCATTGGCGAGTTAAGTTGTTAATGTAGTTTGAACGGTAAAAGCGAGTTAAGTAGTAAGTTGTTGATTAAGTTGAGCTAAATAGATCGCGATCCTATTTTTCGGCGAGTCCAGTGCGAAGTAGCCCCCTCTCTCGCGTCTTCCGCACCCCTCCAACTTAACTGGCTGGCATGTAGACGGGCGAGTTTAGTACAGTCCTTAAATTAGGGATGTTACCTTGTACATAAAAATCGATTTTTAATTAATCGATTAATTATTTAGCATGAAAAATCGATGAATAAATAATCGATTTTTCTTAAGAAAATAATCGATTTTGTTATATTAATCAATTTTTTCCTAATTTATCAATTAATTTCAAAATAAACGCCATAAATATTATATCAATAGATTTATTAATTTTAAAAATAAACAGAAATAGTAAGTTTTTCAAGTCGGCGCGTATATTTTTTCTTTATGTATGATCACCGATAACTTGAAGACGGCTCAACCGATTTGAAAAAATCGGTAATAATTGATTGAATAATTATAAAAAATCGATTATTAATCGATTATTCATAAAAATAAAATCACGTATAAAAACGATTGATAAAAATCAATTTTAATCGATTATTTCCATAATCGATATTACAATCGATAAACAATATTATTAGACGAAATTTAGTGTACTGAAAGTTCGGGGTTCCTGGAATATTCTAATGAGATACCGCGGCCCCGGAACACAAAATCAACTAGCGAAGCAGGGGTGGCTTTTTAGTTAGCAAAAGTCAAACACTCCCTCCAGACTGGAGGAATCATTTGATGATTATCCACTCGGAAAAAAAGATGCAGGTAGTAATACTTATTTACTCATTAGGGTTCTGAATCTGAGGCATAATTAATTGCACAATATTATTAAAACCTTAGCAAATCATTTGTCGTATCTGTCAGGGTAAACCGACTTTTTACAGTGTACATATTTTAGATGGTCTAAAACAACATAATGAAACAAATTAAAGAACTTCATATTATAAATGGGTTTCTTTGGGCTCATGCAACAGAAAATCATTTGTGTGCGACTTATACCTAGTTACATACTTTTTTATATTCTTAGAAAAGTACAACTAACAATTCTAATTATTTTGAAAAACTTCCTCAACCTCATTGCAACCTGTTTATTAATAAATGGATCATTAACATTCTTTTTTGTGGGGAATGATTATGAAGAATGTTAAAACCAATGAGTAGGTTTATTGGGTCTTAACACTGCACTGAGATGCCTCTGCAGACTGCTAGAATCAGCATTGTCAAAAATTTCCATATTTAATGAGTACATTGTGCGAGTGCTGCCAATGCAGTGCAACATTATTTGTGTAAGTAACCTTATTATTTTATACCTATATAATGTACATTCATACTTCTATGAAACTTAATAAATCAACCACACTTGACAGAGGACCTCATCACTAAACACTGTTGCAGAAACTATGACAAAACTCTTTGGTTTTCCTAGTAATTAATAGGTATCTATAGAAGAAGGTATAATAATATTACATTAATTGTACAACAAGGTACCTTAATGTATTATGTTCCTGTTGGATTTCAATTGGAGGATATTAAGTATTATAATTTACCTTTGTAAAAAAAATTGCTAGTTATTTGTAATACAATCTAAAGACTTAATATGAAAACAGCCAACTTGCTAGAAAGTACTGTTTTCATTTGGAAAGACAGAGCTGCGCAATGAACTCACACAAAAAATAAAATGCTTGTACTTGATTTGTATGTGATTTCGAAAAGTGAAGCACCAAATAACACATCCCCGTAAGTTCATGAATACGAAACACAACAACGAATTCCCGCTACCACGAAAAACCTAACGCCGTACCTATGGGATCTCGAATAACTAAATCTCTAATTTCACCTATTCAAATCACTTTACAACGAATGCACACTAACAAGAAAAACTGAACAACGTTGGCATGCAATCTTGAATAACTAAACCTCGAAAAGTCTTCATAAAATGTCTTTATGAAGTCTTTTCGAGGTTTAACAATCAAACATTGCCTTTGCTATTTTAAACGATATTCTTTATTCAAACATAAATTTTAGTCAATCAACCAAATAATTATTTATTTCCTTATGGAAATATGAGGGGATATGGGTAATATGAGTTCTTTTATCGTTTAAAATAGCAAAAGCAATGTTTGATTGTTAAATTAATAAAGACATTTTACGAAGACTTTTCGAGATTTAGTTATTCAATATTGCATGGCTACGGTGTTCAGTTTTTCTTGGTTGTGTGAATTCGTTAAGTGTTTCGAATAGGTGAGATTAGAGATTTAGTTTTTCAAGATCCCATGGCTACGGCGTTAGGTTTTTCATGGTAGCATGCATTCATTCACGGTTTTACCCCACAGTTACTGAATTTTTTTGCCAGTTACATGAGCGATAGGCAGCAGTATGTGGAATATGCGGGACATGTATCAGAGCCATATTTCACGAGATCTGGAGTAAGTCAAGGGAGTAATCTTGGCCCATTGGAGTTTATTCTGATGATAAATGACCTACCAGAAGTCGTTAAAGACGCTCACTGTCTGTTTTTTGCCGACGACCTCAAATTGTCTCTCGCGGTAAAAAACGAGGATGACTGCATTAGGCTACAGAGGGACATAGATAGGGTAGTGAGCTGGAGCAAAGAAAACCTTTTGACATTTAATAGTACGAAGTGCTTGACTATCACTTTTTTCTCGCGCGCACAAACCTATCTTACACAACTACCATATTGACGAGTTGCCTATGGTAAGGGTCACGGCAGTCAAGGATCTAGGAGTAAGTTTTAATACCGGGTTGACTTTCCGTGATCATATCATGCGTAGCTGTAAGAAGGCTTACAGAAATTTAGGTTTCATGCTTCGTACGGTGCGAGGGTTCACGAGCATAAAAGCTATTATAGCATTATATAATGCATTGGTTAGGAGTCAGTTAGAATGTAACGCAGTCATTTGGGCTCCGCATGAAATTAAGTATAGTCTCATGTTGGAGCATGTGCAGAACAAATTTATTAGATATTTATATATGCGGTACCTATTATGGTGTGTCCATTTTATCCATTAGTGTATCCTACTTTATTTATTCTGGGTATGGTAGGATACAATGAACTAAGGGTTAGGAGGGAAGTGGCACTCACTTCATATTTATTTAAAATATTGCGTGGGAAGGTGCATAATGCGACGATTTTAGGGCAGATGAGCCTGTGTGTCCTGGACAGGCACGTGTGGCGACGGCGGCAGCCGCAGCTGCTGGTGGTTCCGAGCGCTCGTACCAACCTTCTGAGGCAGGCGCCTCTGACGCGTGCACTCAACACAATAAACGTTATTGCTAGGGAGACAGACCTATTTTTTTGTTCTCTGGGTGAATTTACAAGGTCAGCACTGTTTGTAATATGTTATTATAATTAATGTTTGTGTATGTTTTATTGTTTTTTACCCGACTGCAAGGGAATGATACTTTATTTTTTTTCTTTTGCTACGCTATCGCATTGGGTTAATACCTGTAAGGATAGTTGTATGTGTATATGTAAATAAATAAATAAATAAAAAATTGCTAAGTGTTTCGTATTTGTGAACTTACGGGAACATGTTCTTAGGTGTTTCACTTTACGAAATCATGTATCACACTCATTTGTAAACCATGCCAATTAGCTAGATAATAAATAAAACAGTAGTAAAATTATTTAAAATTTCCACATTTTATCTGCAATACCATTCAGTTATGTATTACTAGCTTTTGCCCGCGACTTCGTTCGCGTAGGAGGGTTTTCCCGCGTAAAATCCCGATCCCGTGGGAATTCCGGGATAAAAAGTAGCCTATGTGTTCTTCCAAGATGTTAACTATCTACTTGCTAAATTTCATTCAGATCCGTTCAGTAGTTTTTGTGTGAAAGAGTAACAAACATCCATCCATCCTCACAAACTTTCGCATTTATAATATTAGTACGATAGTACGAAGTACGATAGTACGAAGTACGATAGTACGAAGTACGATAGTACGAAGTACGATAGTACGAAGTACGATTAGTTGTGAAAATTAGTTAATTGACTGTTAATTGTGTGTTAAAACTCAAATAATTTAAACGAGTCAATACAAAACAAAATGAACATAATTGACCCTTCCATTATGTTCATTTTGTATTTATTCAAATTATTGTCTTCTGTATTAATTATTTAGGCTCAAGGTTGAGTCTACAATATGATACTCTAATGTATAACAACTTGTTTGCTGTGGAATTACAGTTGGAAATCAGAAGTGAATAGCCTGAGAATAAGCGAGTGTTATAAAATTAAAAAGCCTTTTAATCAGCACACATCATAAGTATTTTGTAGGCTCAGCTTAGGTAAACCATAGGCACTGTTTAAGAAATATAAGCTAAGATAAATCAATTCACTCACAGATCTATATGTCAAGCATCATGCAAATTAATTTATTTATAAACTTGTTACAACCACTTGTAGTGCAAAGCATGTTAATATGTTTACAGATTACTACTAGGTATAAATAGGTATACACATAATATTATATAGCAATATAAAAGGAAAGAAGTTATTTATAATGATTGTTCATTTATCAAACATAATGTTACTACATAATAGACTAAAATTATAGGAGAATAACTCTAATAAAATGAAAAGTAATTTATTAATAAATGTTCATAGACTGAGTTATCTCAGCATATGACCTGTGTCTTTTGTACTGACTATGATGACCTCCTCTTATCTTTGCAAGCTAAACCCAATGGAAACATACTGTTTCCTTATTTTTAGAGAACATTTTGATGCTTCACTGATAACATGTTTTGATATTATAATAAATATAATTATCTATCTCAATAACCTTAAGATATCAAATTATAGTTATATTATAATAAACTTTAATATACTAAATTGAAGCAGAGATTACAAATAGATACTGAAATTTACATTTTCAATTTTTATAACTACTGTTCATAAATTATGCAACTTGTAATCAATATTTGAGATATTTCCAGGCCAAGTAATTTAAACTGTTATTGATCTAGATAACTATTTAACAACCGCCACTAAATTCGTAAGTTAGGCATGTTCAACTAACTAAACATGTAAGTACCAGGAAAACATCAATGCCAATTAACAGCTTAAGTGTGTCTATTCTATAATCATCTATGTGTATATAAATTTGTGAGAGCTCACCTATAGGCCAAAGTCATGCATTTGAATAACTTTGTTAGAGATATCTCTATAGAAAGTTGTTGATGCTGGATACTTTCCTCTTTATCAGGCGTGTATGGTATCATCGCCCCGGGAACCGTATAGGTAGCTGCAGCTGTGACTTTTTGCACATTTTGTTTCTCATCTTCATCAGGAACTGTGACCAAGTCATCAAAGTCATCTTGAGCTTCAGCTTCAAAATGTGACACCATAAAGTGTCCCGAGTGTATTGTCTCCTTTTCAGGTCGGGTCTGCCGTTTTTCAACATCGTTCATTTTGATGGTCTGTTTGATGGTGTATGTTAGAGTAGTACTTAATAACTTGAAGTTTTATTGAATTACGTTTGATAAAAGGTCCATCAACTTTTGGACTTGTCCATATTTCTACTTATCACTCAATCTGAGACACATTGTTTTTTTCAACTGACAGCAAATGTTGCTAGTTGCTATTTACATAAAATAGAATAGACTATTAAAATCACAACAGTTTTTTATTTGGGCAATACCTCTAAATGTAAGGCTAAATATACACTTAATACTACTCAAACCACACTCAAACAGACTGCAATCTTTCAGAAGCTACATTTTCTTTGTATCTACCTAGCCTGAAATAACCTTAACTTTATTTTTATTATAAATTTATATTATATCGACGGCTCCTAAGTATACTGAGTCAACTAACAAATTTCGAGAATTGCACTTTTTTGTGTATTAACAATAATTAAATAATTTCCTATTTACCTGTAAAAGAAAAAAAATCATATCTTTATAAATAACTAAAAAAAAATAGCGTAAACTGGATCAAGTACAGTAATTTATTTATTTTGCACTCAGTATACTGAGTCAAGTGTTTGCTAACAATATACGCGGGAGTCGGGACGCGAATGCGCTCGTTTTGGTGCAAGTTCAAACTGGCTCAGTATACGGCGAAACAGCGGACGTTATTGTAATAAATAATAATACATATCAAAGAATGCTCTAAAAGGTTTAAATGTAATTAAATGTCTTGCAGGTGTCTCATGGGGAGCAGACCCGAAAATATTATCAGTTTTGTATAAAAGTATAGTTAGAAGTCATTTTGATTATAGTTCACTAGTGTATATAAATAGTACTCATGTAAATAAACTAGATCTATTGCAGAACAGGGCTTTGAGAACAATTTCTGGTGCAATGTGCTCTACTCCCATAAGGGCCTTGGAAGTGGAGACTAAAACTATGCCCTTAATTTTGAGGCGCATTCTACTTGCTAAGAGATTCTGTCTTAAATTAATAGCTGCAAATAACAGAATAATAATAAATAAAATTGTATCTTCTGTAAGTAGAACTCTTGGGCCTCTAACAACAGGAGAGGATCTCTTAAATGGTAAATCCCCAACATTATCCAAAATATTGCTGGAAACAGAAAACAGTTTTACTGGTATTAGAAAACAGTACCCATGGCCATGTTACTCCTTTTCTTATCAGTGTATTTCACATCAAGTTAAAGAATTACAAAATCCCATTAATAGTAATTCAGATATGTTACAGTTTTTGGCAGATAATAAGAATTATCATGTTATTTACACTGATGGCAGTAAGGGGAGAGATTATGTATGTGCTGTTATATATGATCCACATGCTAAATTCTCTCAAAGCTTTCTTCTGCACAATACCTACATGTACTATATTCACTGCAGAGGCATATGCGGTTTACCAGGCATTAATACATATTCGCTAAATTAGCAATAGTAAATACTTTTTGATTGTTTCTGATTCACTAAGTTTGATAAAAGCCTTAACTAAGCTTACAGTTTCGTTTAAGTCAAATTATATTCTGTATTTCATCAAGGAAATAATTCATCAATATTATCTTAAGCACATAAAAATGGTATTTTTGTGGGTACCTTCTCATCGAGGTATCTCTATTCTCTGGCAATGAAGTAGTTGATAAAACCGCATATGAAGGTAGTAATGCTATTGATGTTAGAAATGCAATGGATATTCCTATGACTGACTTCCTGCAATGCATTAATGAAAATATATGTAACTTATGGTTGCAAATGTGGAAGAAAGACCAAGACATCAAAGGAAAGTGGTATGGGAGTATACAAGAAAGATTACCTATTAAACCCTGGTACAATAGATTAAAGGAAGCCAGCCGAGACTTTATCACTACGATAAATAGATTGCGCTTTGGCCATAATACTGCTCCGTCACACCTTGCTAGACTTAGCATTATTACAAGTAAAGATTGGCGTTTAAACGAAAAGCATATAATATAACATGTTATTTAAAATAAGCGAATAAGCAGATTAGTTTATAAAAGCATTTAACGTTATCTGCTTTTTGTTAAACATAAAACGTAACCGCAAATATTACATTCCGTTGTTCACTTTTAAAAACGACAATTTAATTAAAACGGGTTTTTGTTAACTGCTTAAATTGCTTATTTTGCTTTTTACGTTTAGTAGCATTTTCTCCGCCCGGTTAAAAGCGTCATGTTTTGTGTATTTCCGAAACAATTTGTTTTTGAAGTTGTGACTTGGACTTGTTTACGTAAACATAAATAGTGTTAAACATTTTTTCATGTGGTGAATTGTTTCGTACCAAGGAAATAATTCTGAAACTTTTGGACTTGTATATAATATAGTTTTTAGCTGTAGTTAATTTTGTTAAAAATAGTGTAAATAGTTTATAGTGTAAGTAATTGTGTTCATTTTGGCGTTTTTTTTTTCTATAAATACAAATTGGTGAGCTAATAAAACTGACCTGCAAAGTACGAAGGAAAGTGCATTGATGTCGTTTAAAAACCAATAGGTACTTAAACTTAACCAACTAAAAATGCAAACAACATAATTTCGTTATTTTTAATGTAAGCAAGTAAATAAGCAGATAAGCAATTAAGCAGTTAACGTAAGTGACTTTTAATAAAAAATAAACGAATAAGTTCGTTAAAAGTTTTAAGTCGTTTATCACATCTCTGATTACAAGCAATACATGCCCACATTGTGAATACCAAGAGGAAACCATGGAACATCTTATTTTTGACTGTCAAAACTTCTTGCTTGACGGATTAGTGTTGGCTAGTGAACTTAGTGATGTGAATATTAAGTGCGATTCTTTATCCCGCCCGCCACCACTTGAAGAGTTATTAAAAGACAAAAATACTTACAAACCGATATATAAATACATTAAAAATACCATTAAAACAATTTAAAAATGAAGTGATAGTGCAGTGTTGATATTATCTGACCTAAAGGTCTAGTTACCAGGTCATAAAATCCCAAAAAAAAAAAAAAGATGGCTTTTTTTTTTTAGGTCTATGGTCAAGTCTCAGAGCCTGTTCCGTCAGGAACTAATCTATTTAAAAAAAAAGGTCTATGGTCAGGGAGTCGATCTCCTAAGGCCGTGCGCGCACTGCCTTGCGGTAGTCTTAGAGCCAATGATATTTTGTAGTACTTTATAATATCATTGCTTAGAGCCGTAGACAGAGAATAGAGGTAGACATGCTCTTAAAATAACAATAATTGCAAAAGTGAGATGACACATATGTCAAAATGTGAAAGTGTGAGCAGGACATAGCATATTTTTTCTATCTCTATTTGCGTATCGGTTTTTGTTGTTTGCCATCACTAGTCATTGGTGGCAAACAAATTGTAGTGTCGAAATATTTTCGTTGATATAAACTGTGAAACGCATATTTTTTGTAATTTGTGACTTTATTGATATTTCAAAAAGTAATATTTAGTGTCTAGTGATGGTGAATTGCTGTATATATGGCTGTAGAAGTCGTAGTGAACGAAATCAACCAAACATAACCTTTCATCGGTAAGTAGCATTTTTTACCTATTACAGCAAGTAATTCAAAGAATTATTGTACTCAAGACTATTTTGTGTCAATATTAAGTAATATTTATTGATAATTTCATCTAAAAAGACGATAAAATCCTAACTTGTTTTTGTGTATTAACCGACCAAAGTATGAGGCATTTTATGTTAGGTTGTTATCTATGTTACTTCGCGTCATTTGTCAATAGTTGGATAATAACTTGACGGGGATACCAGCACTTAATTATTTTTACCACTGAACGTATTTAATTTTACTTTTTTTTTTAGTTTTCCGAATGAACCATTTTTAAGAAATAAGTGGACTGAGTGAACGGGCCGAGTTAACTGGTATCCAAGTCGTCACTCCCGAATCTGCTCACGACATTTTGAAGCTAGTTGCATTCGACAGAAATTAAATAGTACACACTTAAATCCACGTTCGATACCCACGCTTTTCATCCAGGTGAAGTAAATTTATTATACATACCAATTTATTCTACAGCTTTGATTAACTTTGATACATAAAAATTTGTTGTGACTTGATTTCGTGTGACACGGAAATAATATTGTAAACATTATTTAAGATTACTTTTTTAATATTAATACATGGAATTAATAGTGGAATATATATCTAATTATTAAGCTACCAAACAACGTAAAGCAGATACTAGCCGTCGGAAATATCTGCGAACCTGGCTTAATGACGTCATGCAAACTGGAGAGATAGCAATAAAAAATACGAGAGGTAAAATTATAAAATTTTGTTTATTTATGGCGCTTACGTTGGCAATGGTACTGGATAGGCGAAAACGGGGCGAGGTGCGGGAAGCGCGAGGGGTAGCGCATTCCAGCGAGGTTCGCAGATATTTCCGACGGGTTGTACAGTGAAACTTACTAGCTCATTTGAAAAATTATTCATTCTTGATTATTTTAGCAGTTAATCGCAAGTTCCTGTCCTTTTTGTTTCAAACTTCAGGTCCGACCGGCTGTAGACCAACCGAGTTTCTCTAAATGTTTGGGGGTTGATACGGAAGCAAAGGATTATTTGGTACTTTTTTTTTTTCTTTCTCTTTATTTTAATTTGGGGACTTTTATACAATTGTACATATCAGTCCCATCGGACCTTATACAGTAAATCGCAACAAAACAAATTTAATTAAACTATGAGCACCTCTGGAGTTAGGTGTCGATAAAATATGATGGAACATCCCAACATCGTACCTATTTGTCTCGAGCTCTTTTAACAATTCTTTTCTTGCAGACTCAAATCTGACACATTCCGTCAATAGATGTATTATATCTTCTATTGTGCCACATTCCTCACAATTTGGTGAATTCGTTTTTTTCATTAAAAATCCAAACTTATTGAGCGGCATGTGTCCAGATCTGAGTCTGTGAGCTGTTGCAACAAACTTTCTGCTAAGCCTAGTGTGACAAAACCACGGTACATGAGGAGGCTCCGAAACTATAGACTTGTACCATATTCCCTTTTCCCTTGATCTTTCATTGAAATATTCTTTCCAAATTTCGTGACATTTATTTTTATATTTAGGCAATAATTCTATATAATCTGATTTAATATATGTTTCTCTACCTTCATCTATACCCAACTTTGCTAAACGGTCAGCCTCCTCATTACCCTTAATACCTATATGTGAAGGAACCCATTGCAATTTCAGATCTATACCTCTTTTGGATAAATTGTATATTTTAGATACTATTTCATAAGCTATCGATGCGCCTCTATGCCCAGAGGCGCATCGAGCTATATGTTGTAGTGCACGTCTGCTATCTACACAAATTAATATATTTTTTTTGTTATCAATAGTTAAAATATAAGAAATACTTTTTAGAATATCTATAAGTCGTATATTCAGTTTTTCATGTATAGGTACGTATTCATTTGGGTGATAAATGTTAAAATTTAATACAATAATCATATTTTTCAGCTTGACGATTCATCCGTGACAGATAGTCATGGTCATCTATCTTTATCATCAGAAGAAGTTGCTATGGAAATAGAAATAGAAAGTACTACAGTAAGTTTATTCTTGATCAGTCTATATTTATTAACCGACTTCAAATAAAGGAGGAGGTTCTCAATTCGTCTTGAACTTTTTTTTTATGTATGTTACCTCATAACTCGGAGATGGCTGGACCGATTTGGAAAATTCTTTTTTTGTTTGAAAGGGTATACTTTCTAGTTGGTCCCATTGTCATCATGTTTGAATCTGATGATGGAATCATGGAGAAATCGAGGCACACCTATAGCGTGTTGGTTATTTCTTATAGTAACTTGTGCAGTTGCTCTCGATAAGCACCATTTGAAGAAGTGGAACTGATGATGAAGACCACAGATGGCCACCGAAACTACTCAATAATAAGTGTTGCGTGGATTGTGATTAGATTACTTGAATATGGATGTTAAGCACTTTATGCTCATCACAATGCATATGGTGAAGTAGAACTGATGGTGATGTACCAGGAGAACTCAAAAATTAAGGGCTCTGCACCGGGAAAAGCAATATTTTATAAAAGGTGATACGTGTAGTCTGGAAAACGAAAGTAGAGACTGAAAAAGCGCGGCAAATTTAAAAAATACCAGCATAGCAACCCCAAAACTACTATGAAATACCTATTTGATACTTTAGAATTATTTATTTTATTTCATCGGAATAAAAATACAAGAGATATTTTAGGTAGGTAATAGTTTAGATATTGTGTCTTAATAAGAATTAAAAAAAAACAACAGTATTCTAAAATAGTTCTGATTTATTCACTATAATCAAAATCTGAATGTAAGACTTCCATGTGGAAAGTTTCATTAGATTCACTGAAATCATTGTTTCCTACGTTAATTATAAAACTTTCTAAATTATTTTCTGTAATTCTGTCCCTTTCTTTATATTTATTTTCAACATGGATGACAATATGATCAGTCATTTTCTTTCACTCCTCGGGAGTTATATTTTCAAACGACTCTTTTACGACTTTCTCTAACTCCATTGCAGGCAGAGCAATATTTTTACTTGCCACTTTACGTTTAGCAAAACTCCATACTAACTCAATGGCATTTAGATCACAGTGGTAGGGGGGAAGTGGCAATACCTTCTCGTGCTCATTCTGCTTCAGAATTTCATCAGCTTCATATACTGGCTCTGGTGTGTTTCGTTTTAAACTTGTTATGATTTTCTTATGATGTAAAATCCGTTAATTTTGTTACGAATAGCATCTATATCGGAACTATCTAAGTCGGACACTGTGGGTTTATATGGCCTTTACGCGCACCTTTCTTTTTAATTATTTTTAATGTAGTAACGCTCACTTCTGTAAAGAATGGTAAAACAGAATGATTAGGTTCTGCAAATCATGAATTCAATTACATCTTTATAAAAGTTACTAGTACTCACGCGGGGCTTCGCTCCCGTGGATTCTATCACGGTAAAAACATAACTCTCCTTTTTTGCAGTCGGGTAAAAAGTAGCCTATAACCTTCCTCAAGCTTCAAGCTACTTCCATACCAAATTTCATCCTAATCCACCCAGTACTTTCGAAGATTAGCACGTTCAAGCAAACAAACAAACAAACAAACTTTTCCGCTTTATAATATTAGTATAGATGTGCTTCTAGTAAAAACTTACCAGTGATTGAAGCTATTTCATCCAAGTACTGGTTCTGGGTTCTTATCCTATCTTTCTGCTCTAAATCCGTAAGTTTTTCAATAGTTTTCACTATCTCATCAAACCCTGCTACATCCACCAGATTTTCTATAAAAGATAAAAATTGTTAAGACCCATGCAACATTTAATAGTATGTTAAATAACCATAATGCATTATTATGAAGTTGTTTAACATACTATAAAATTAATGTGAATCAAAATAGATAAATAGTTTTCCTCGCTAAAAGATAAATATAAATTATGAATTACGACAAAGTATCAACTTAGTAGCGTCATACTAACTTATGAAATCGAAACACCACATGTAAACAATCTTGTTTTTGTTTAAATTTGGCGTCTTTCTCCTGTTGTTTTTCTTGATATTTAGACATCATGCGAAACAACATCTCCCGTACTCAACTTTTAATAGTTTTGTTCAATTTTCGCTGAATAAACGCTATTAACAAGATCACAACAAATCACTAACAACACGCCATGTTGTTTTGGTAAATTGAGTTTGATATTAGTATAGCATTGCCATATAAAAAGTTTGCAAATAATTCGAGTGTCTACTTTCGTTTGCCAGACTCTAGTTGACATTTTGGCTTTGGTAACAAGATAAATTACAAACCGACCCACTAAAAAGCGTGAAATAAAATTTTTAGCAAAAAATAGAACCGACTTCCATATCAAAACACTACAAAGCCTAAAATAACTTTAATTTCGAAAGATGGTGTCAAAAAAAAAATACAAAACAAATGACCATAACTCAAGAACGGGTAGACCGATTTTTATCATATTTTATTTGCATTTGTCTTCTCCTCGAACAGCAGAAAAAAAAATCTGAGGCGGTATGATGTTCGCCGAGTCAGCTAGTTAGTTATAAATACAGAAATATCTTTTGTTATATTTCAGACACAAGAAATATTACCTATGGTGGCAGCGCCGGAAGTTGAGGTGACTCCTCGTAAAAAGAAGTTAATTGGGAAATTGGAAAAGAAGACAATATTAAGTGATAATAGAAGGAAGAAATTAGCTGCTTTAAGATCTAAGACCTGGCGTTTGCAAAAGAAAACTGCCAAACAATCTACTGTAATTGAGGAATTAAAAACTCGTTCATTAATCAACCAAGAAACGGCTTGCTGTCTTCGATCGATGCAACCAATCGAGATTTCTTAAAAAAGTTTTTGTGTAAAAATATAACTGAACGGAAGTACTCGCCTGAACTGCGGAAATTTGCTTTAAGTCTCCACTACATCAGTCCCAAAGCTTACACCTTTGTTAGGAAACAATTTAACACTTGCTTACCCCATCCGCGTACGCTATCGCGATGGTACCAATGTATCGATGGAAATCCTGGTTTTTCCACAGAATCTATCAAAGCTATCAAATTTTTACATGAAATAAATATAAAAAAAAACATTACACAAAACAATATGCGCCCTAAGTTTTGATGAAATGGCAATTAGAATAGGTTTGGATTTTGATGGCAAAGATTGCATAGGATTTGTTAATTTTGGCAATAACGTTAATAACGACCAATTAGCTAAAGATGCGTTAATTTTTATGCTGACATGTGCAAACGGATCCTGGAAAATGCCTTTAGGATATGTTTAATCGATAGGATAAGCGCTGAACAAAAGGCCAGTTTAGTAACAAATTGTATCGAAATATTAACCCAGGATTGTGGTATTGAAATTATCGCACTAACTTTCGATGGATGCCCGACAAATTTTTCTATGGCCAAAGTTTTAGGTTGTAAATTAGATGATGACATTGATCCTTCCTTTACTGTCGGCAGTAATAAAATTGTTATATTTCCAGTCCCTTCACACATGCTGAAGTTAGTTAGGAATACCTTAGGAGAAAGGGGACCAATAACAGATCCACAAGGCCGTGTTGTATCATGGGAATACGTAAAATTACTGGTAGAGCTCCAAGACAACGAAGGATTGCATTTAGGTAACAAATTAAATAAATCACACATACATTTTTACAAACAAATCATGAAAGTGAAGTTGGCAGCCCAAGTAATGAGTGAATCCGTTGCAAATGCTATTGAATTTTGTAATACAGAACTCAATATTGACGAATTTAAGAACTCTGCCGGTACTGTTGATTTTATTCGAAAAATTAATAATCTATTTGATGTAATGAATTCAAGGAATCTGAAAGCATATACATACAAAAAAATCACTATCTGTCGGAAATTTCTCACACATCAAACCATTTTTAGATGAAATGATTTTATACCTGAACAAATTAAAAATAGGAGACAGAAATATAATGTCATCAAATAGAAAAACCGGATTTTTAGGCTTCCTAATTTGTATTAAAAGTGTAATATTTTTGTACGAAACTCAAGTGATAAATAATAACCTTCCGTTTTTAAGCACTTACAAACTAAGTCAAGATCACTTGGAGTATTTTTTTAGTGCCATTAGAGCCAAAGGAGGGTTTAACAACAACCCTTCTGCTAGACAATTAAAATTGGCATTTAAAAGAATGTTAGTTCATGGTGAAATGAAACAGTACGTCAGGAAATTGTATTCCACTACAACATATAAATATTTTAACATTGACCAAACCAGAAATAGCAATTAACAAAACATCAGAAAAAAAAATAGATTAAGTAATTGATAATATCGCTGAAAGTAGTAATTCAGAATATTTTGATGAAGTTTTAATGAAGGATCACGATTACTTAACTGATCCAAGTCTATTAACCGAATTTTCTAAACATGTAATAGTATATATTGCTGGATTTGTTGTAAGCAAACTGAAAAAAGAGCTTCAGTGCGAGGAATGCGTGTCTGCTATTATATCAGATATTAAATACGCCAGTCTACAGTTACAAAAAGACAAAGGTGGACTATTTTACCCCTCAAAAGATGTTGTGAAAATTTGTGAAATTTGTGAGATAATATTTCGTAAAAATCGAAGTCTTAATAAAAAAAATATTCTTCTTGTGCTCATGCAGGAAAGTCTTAAACGATGTTTGGGTTTAACATTATTTTTTCACCTATCACATTTTAATACCCAAACTTTCCTTGACTGTCATTATTCTCTCTTAATTAAGGCTATAAGTTCGAAATATCTCAAAGTTCGTATTCATTACGCAACTAAAAAGCTTTCAGAAAAAACTGATAAGGTCAGAAATTTTTATAATAAATTAGTTTTATTTAAAGGTCAGTAGTATACAATTTACCTGTTTCGTTTTTCAGTACACAGATCAAAAGGAATGATTAGTTTGCCCTTTAGTCCTAAGTACCATTTTATTATGTATAATTTCGTCATTCAAGGTTTTAATTAAACTACTTGATCTACACAGTTTTTTTTATTGCATCTAAAATTATAGGTCTATGCTACGCGCGCGAATTGATTCTTTTTGGGCCTGTGCCTAGTGTGCTAGGCCTACATCTTGAGGTAAAAATAAATTTATATCGTAGTTTAAATTGTAATAAAATAACAATTACAACTCATATATTTTCGCGCTTTACCTTCGCCTCGGTCGCATTCAGGTGGCGCGCGTAGCATAGACCTATAATTTTAGATGCACACTGCCACACTTATGTTAACTAATAATCTTACAGCACTTGATTATAAAGTTTTGCTATGAGACTAACTCTGACATATATAAAAAAACACAAAGTAAAAATCTGTTTTTATTTGCTATTAAGAGCATTTACGACTTACGGCATTTCATACAAACTTTCAAGCCCTTGTTTTTCGAAACGAATGAACCAATTTTCATGAAACTTCGTACGCATAAGCAGGATACCAAGGTCTAAAAAGTTAGTAAAGAACATTTTCGAAATGTCCTATTTAAAAAAAGATAACTGATAGATATGTCTGTATCTATGGAAAATTTAAAATCGGTCTAATTTGGCTGTTACACTTTTTTCGAAAATGTTATAAACTAGCTTTTAAGACCTTTGTACCCTGCTTATGCGTACGAAGTTCCATTAAAATCAGTTCATTCATTTCGAAAAACGAAGGCTTGAAAGATTGTATGAAATGCCGTACGTCGTAAACGCTCTTAAATACCTATCAAAAAGTTACAAATACGCCACACCGTGAAAGTCTAATGACAATATTAATTGAATGACTCATAGACACTCCTAGTAGACAGTACAATCAAAATACTCAATAAGTACCAGATTACCCACACAATGGGGGTAAAAGTCTAAGTATGGCAATATTAATTGCACGTAGCTGTAGCAATATACTTATGTCGAAATATCGCTATCTCATACTGCATACGCTGAGGACTTGTCTACCTCTATTCTCTGTCTACGCTTAGAGCATTTAACCATTAAACAATTAACAATGCTAAATGTGAAATGCTCTAAAGCCGGCTCTATACGTTGGCCAACACAGTGGCGAATGTAGTGGCCAATGACTATTCGCCAACGTGTAGAGGGGGTGTTTGTGCACCCAACATGCACAAACACGCCGTCTACACGTTGGCCAATACGCATTAGCCACTACATTCGCCACTGTGTTGGCCAACGTGTAGAGCCGGCTTAAGGCGGTAGTATAACCACAATCTCAGGTGTGCGCACTGCGGCGAGAAAAACGCACCTTTTGTCTGACAATGTTGCCATACATACAGATTTCTTCGTATTTATACATATTTTCGATGTGTGATTCTGATTAGCACTCGATACAGATTTTTATACAAATTTCACACTATTGATAAAATTAACTGTCACAGCTAAAGACAGAACTTGGCAAAATAAATTACCTAGATACCGCATTTATTACGTTACAAACCAACTTACTAAGTTTTCTCAGGGAAAAACCGGCCTTATCTAGTTTACATTTACGAAAAATACCTGTATACTAGCGGCCTGGCCTGCCTTTGCACGGGGTCCTTAACAATTGTTTTCTTCGACAGTGATAGTACGTTCTTACAAAAAGTGCGTTTAGCTATCATTTATTTAAAATATATATGCTCTTCAACTCTCCTGTCCCTGTCTCCTTCGCGGTCTGCTGGAAGAAATTTCTTAAGAAATAAGCAGCACCTTTGTGCTCTTTTGTCTGTATTTAATTTTTTTCCTTTGTAAGTGTGATGTGTGTACATAAATAAATAAATAAAAAAGTTTCATCTTGAATGAGTTTTGTGCCAGCCGTTTTGGTGCAATGAATTTCTTGGCTGCGTAATTTTAAATATGTGATAACTTCTAAACATTTAAATGAAAAAAGCAATTTTTGATCTACATTAAATAACCAAGGTAAATAATATACTTATTTGGATAAAGAATAGCATTTATTAGGAGAAATTACCTTTTACAAATAGAGTAATATTTTAAATTTATTATTTAGAGATAAAAATGGTTACTGTTAGTCAACTATATGAGATAGATATATGCTATCGCGGACTTTTTTGTAGGCCTTTTTGATATACTTTTCCGTAGTACATTATTTTAACATAGGTATCTATTGACGTAGTACTTGCAATGTAAGAGCTTGAAATTCGCTTTTTTGACGGCATCATCACAAAATATGGAATTTTCTCTATAATACAAATACTTAAAAGAATATTTAAATTATTGTTGTTTATAAAAAATAACCATAAAGAATAGATTCGTAGAATGTTATGTGTAACGTAATAAATGCGGTATCTAGGTAATTTATTTTGCTAAGTTCTATTTTAGTTGTAACAGTTATCTGCATATATGTATATTTATTTTAATAATTTTTCTTTTCTGATATTATAAGTAGTAAGTACACAAATTTTGCTTTCCCCACTTTAATTAAAGTATTTAAGTCCAAAGGTTGTCTGGAAGTCTGTGTTTAAATTTTGGTAAACAATAAAGTATATCCTATCTATCTATCTATCTATCAATACAGTGTGAAAGGAGATCGGACATTTTTGTATGGACTTTGGTCCAAGTGGCGTCGGATGATGAGAACTGCTTTATTTATTTGATAATTTAATATTGTAACACTAACTATAACCGCAAATAAATCGACACATGGAGAAAAAGTAATTGACACATAAGTATATCACCCATATTATTTTAAGGAGTTATTACCATATTTTTATTTTTACTATTTATATGCAGATTAATAGAAAAATAAGATATATATTACAGGTAAAGCACACTTAATAACTTATCATAACGCCTGTAAAGCCCGGAAGGCTTAAGCAGAGATTTTAGATAGAATTATGACTATAATAGTGTGTTGTGTGTAATGTTTTATGTATAATAAAAGTTAAAATAAAAGAAACATGAACAATTAATATGTATTTATTATATTAAAATATGGTTCAAAAATTCTGCGGGATGGCGTATTTGATCTTGGTAGCAAGCCCACCCTAAATACCATACTATGGTCATAATATAGGCCCAAACCCCTAAAGTTCTCTTCCACGTTATACAGGTACAGTAATATTACCATATGGCATCCAATCCTGCAGCTTATTCTCTATACATTATGTACGTCTAATATATATCGCCTAGTATTCTAATTAATTGTCCGCCCCGACCCTTGCCAGAGCCAGCCCGCGATGCTGAGCCAGTAGCTTTAAATTCCCTTATTAATAATAATAATGATATGATCTAGCCTGTCCCTAGTTGCCCTCCCCCTGCGACGCCCTAAGCCGAGGTCCGTACCCCACAGGGGGTGCCATTAGCATGTAATCGCCTAGTTTGTAAGTTTTATAATAAGCCCTGGCTGGAGGCTTTAATTAATTTATTAATTAAGGCAACCACAGGCAAGCCCGGTTAAGAAGCCGACAACCTCAGAGGTTGACCTGCGAGATGCCACTCACAAAAACAATTGTTCAATTGTTCGTCTATAATAGGTACCAGTTTTCTGGACTGTATAACTTTTTTCTCCGTAGGCCAATTTTATGGTGTCCATAGTAAAAAAATATCCTACATTAACAAACTAGGATATGGACTAGGTTTCATCAACCGACGCCATTTGGACCACTTCCGCCCGTTCTCCTTTGTATAAAAATCTGTATCGAGTGCTATCTGTATCACGCATCAAAAATATGTATAAATTCAAAGAAATCTGTATGTTTGGCAACATTATCAGACAAAAGTGCGTTTTTTTCACCGCAGTGCACGGTACTACAAACATTCTTATGCGATACAAAATATTTGCGGTAGACTCACCGCAATTTTGCAGCGAGGGGCTACTGGTGACTCTACCGCACGGGTTTATTCCACCGCAGTGCGCGCACTTCTATGACACTCCATACTTCACAGATTTAGCGTTTCGAAAACGCAACGCAGTGCGAGCACGGCCTAACTCCTTGCAGGGCTGCCAGATGTACGATTTTAATCGTACTCCTACGATTTTTTGGCATTTTTACTCATACGATCGCTATACCAGGATCTTACGGAAAATGTACGATTTTTACATACCTGGCAACATTTCATAATGAAACAAACGTGCTCCACTGGCAGGTTTGAGTTTCGGGGAATTCCCCAACAACCTAACGCGTACCTAGATCTTGTACTTGAATGAAGACTCTTTGCTTAGTAATTTAAAGGCTGTATTTGTTTGCATTTTTACGAAACTTATTTTTTGTTTTCTTTTGGTAATAATTGCGACTTGTCAAAAACCTGTATTCGTCGTCAGTCTCGATCTGTACGCAGTATATTGCACGAAGTTTAGTTTGCAGAAATGTTAAACAGTATGACCACAGAGAATTTGTATAAATCTAATAAATAGTTTTATTGCATTTGTTCTTAGAAAACTAAATGAATTTTAGTTATTTCGTATTCCTAAAAGTTGGGGAATAAAATGGATGTGACTTACGGACAGACAGACAGACATGACGAATCTATATAGGACATTAAAGTCATCGACAGACCAAAAACAAGAGTCATAACTCATAACAATATGTCTCGTGTTTTGGTCTGATTCGGCTATTTATAATAAACAAAAAATGTACTTCTAGGTTGTACAATCTTTTCATTTCAAAATTTCCTTAGCATACGATTTTTTTGTAGTTGGCGTACGATCACACACACCTTTTTTTCACCTGGCAGCCCTGACTCCTTGACAGATTGTTTATTTTTTCGGCAATGTCATTATTGACATTTACAACAACAAATATTACCGCCAACCCACTTGGTCAAATTTTGTATCGATATTTGCTTTTTTTTAACCTGATTTTACTAACATTTGAACTTGTTCCTGTCCCTCTTCAAAAATGACCTCGTCCCTAAAATTTAAAAATTTAGGCTTTAGCCCTAAACAATCTCCAAAGGAGTTAAAAGAGAAATTAAGAAGGGTAAGTAGGCACCTACCTAAAAATAAAATGCACCTGAAACAAGAGAAAAATAAGAATATTTAATGTTTTTGTTATATCCGTTTGGAATAATGTTCACAGCTTGAAGTACCTTGTTGTGGTTTACTACTTTGTCTTTGTATGCATGACCAATTAGTAAATATAACTAAGTTTTAGAAATTAGAACCAAGTAAACTTAAACTGTGGAACACCTGTTTTAAAAACACATGGAATATATAAATTAAATCATGTTTATGTGCTTCACTGGACATATCATACATATCATAAACTCATGCCTGATTTGCACAGAAGTAGCCTATAGCTATCAAATCCCACCTGCTGCTATCCTTATGCATGCTCTTTTTGCTTCATTTACAAATTTAGTGTTGTAACTAATAGAATAAAAATGTCACTCAGGCTTAAAAATGGGTCAGTGGGTCGTCTTAGGGGATGTGTATTTGATAATGTGAAACATGCAAAATATTAAGTTATGTGGGTAATTATGTAAATTTTTTTCTTAGGGGATGTGTATTTGATAATGTGAAACATGCAAAATATTAAGTTATGTGGGTAATTATGTAAATTTTTTAACCTACTTCAAATAAGAGGAGGTTCTCAGTTTCAGTGCAGAATAGTTGCCATTTGGTCACATAAAAATTAATTCAGTTTGGATATAAGCAAGCATAGGTTGAGGTCATACATAACCTGCTGTGTGTTGATGTATCAATACTATATCAGTGGTAATTACTATTTCAGAATTACAAACATAAAATTCAAAACTGCCGTGGTATGTTGATGGACAAATTAAGGGGGTCAGCGATTGAAAAAGATTTATGTAGTACTTTAACTGACATTTACAAATCTATGTTCAATTATTCTGAGGAAACTTTTGATGATGAAGAGTATGAGCTTATGGAGGAACTCAAAAAAGAACTTGTACAAGAAGAACTAGAGTGGTATGTCTTGATCCATTTAATGAAAAATAATATTATTATTTTGAGAACAATCATCTGCTTAGCCTTTTGCCAACTATGTTGGGGTCGGCTTCCAGTCTAACTGGATATTAATTGTAGCTAATTTATTTGTTTGTTTTGCTGTATGTAACACTGCCCACTGTAGCAGAGTGCTGACTTTGCGGCACAGCGTTTCAAGGGAAACTTTTTTTCTTTTCTTTTGTAACTGAGCCATTGTCGACTATTATGCCAGCATCAAGTGTTGACGGCTATGAGGTGAGGTGAGCCGTCGAACTGTGCTCTTTGTGGTATATCTATACTGTTAGTAGCTGAAAGGACAACACAACTTGTCATATATGGAGTAACGTACCTACGTTACTCCATATATGACAAGTTGTGTTATATTATAATATTTCACAAGTATTGAAGGTAGGTACCTTCAATACTTGTGAAATATTCTTTTATTAAAAATATTCGCTAAGTCGAGGGTAGGTTGTTTTTTGACACATTCATTTGTACAGTGCTATGCTACTCAGCGCAATAAACTGATTTACCAAAATCTCGTGTTTTAACACTAGAACGCCCAAACCGTCAAAATGACGGATATCGATTTTTATTTTATTATTTTTTCAGGATATATTTGGTGAAATAAGATGAAATTAATTTACTTTTATTTTTTCTGCTTAAATTACCCGAAAAGGTGGTTTGGTAATGTATAAGTGATATTAGTATAAAATTATAGCAAGGTATACCTATAACGCCCAGCGTCCGTCCAAATGACGGACATATAATATGAGGGTACCTATCTTCAAATTAGTTTTATAGTCGATGCAAACTACCTTCAGTATAGAGTTATAGGTGGACTTTACCTTTTTTGATTTATTCGTCATTCGATACGCGTTGTTCCCAGTTTTTGTTTTTGTGAGATACAATTATTGTCACAAATAGTGAACTAAAGTAACATTGTGTGAAAAATGTATTGTGAATTGCTCAAATATGGCCTCAAAACGTGTGACATCACCAGAAATGCAGTAGATGCTTGAAAGCTTACATAATATGCATATAGACCACCAGTTCCGATTCTGAGGAATCGGAGAGTAATGCCCATGGAACTAATTACCCTATCAGTTACCCAGAGGTCGAGGAAGAGCTAGAATACGTACTGGAACAAGTGAAAGTTTATCCGGATCACCAAGTGGCCTTATCTTCAGCAACCAAATGCCCCAGGAGTTGAACATGGTTTCTTGGCCCCAAATTGCTGTCAAATGCGTGGGACAATAATTCAAAATATAAACCGCCATGACGTTATTTTGAAGCTCACAAGTGAACTCCGTGATCCTTATGTTAGTGCACAATCATGCCAGTCGGCCATTACTTAGTTTCATCAAGGCTTTTTCTGCTGATCCAGACCCCAGCAGGAGGAACCTATGGACTCCAGAGGCATCAGGTAAAAAGAGGGTAAACTGTCTTGTGCGAAAAAAACAAGGGATCTGATAAATGCGACATTTATCAAAAAATTGGATGTGGGAAAGGTCGCGAAGAAAAATCCGAAATTAAAAAAAATAAAATAAATGCTAACCAATTTTTCTAACACTTTTATGTTCTTAACAATACACGTTATAATTTAATATTAAATTGAGTTTCATTTTATAGCTAGAATTTTTAGTTAAAGGCGTCCGTCATTTCGACGGACGCTGGGCGTTGCAGGTTGTCAAAAATGTTGGGCTTTCTAGTGTTAATGGGCATAATAGTGGCGACGAGTGTAAATTGTGAACTATGGAGCGTAAATTAGTGAAATTTCATGAGTTCAATGTGAAAACAGACAATTGGGAAAGTTACGTAACTCGACTCAATTATTGCTTTGAAGCTAGTTGAATCGTCCTCGATTCGGTCAAAAAAGCTAACTTTTTTACGATTTGTGGTGCTCAGACTTTCGATACTGTTCTTGCATTAATCACCCCAAAAAATTCAAGTGAAGTGACTTATCCGGAAGTTATAGATGTGTTGACCAAACATTATAGTCCAAAACCAAATGAAATATCAATGTCATACAAATTTTACCATCGTGATCAAACAAAGGACGAGACAGCGACAGAATATATCGCTCAGTTAAGAAAAATCAGTACCAACTGTAATTTTCCAAATCTGGAACGCATGTTGCGGGACAGATTAGTATGTGGCATGAGCGATCGCAAACTGCAGTACGAGCTGCTGAAGAAAGACAATCTCGGGTACAAGGACGTCGTTGACGCCATGGTGTCTGCAGAGTCCGCGGGGAGGGACGCGCGCATGATGCAACAGGCCGAGCGCACAGCCACGCTGGTACACGCCGATACCGCCGCCGCGCCGCCCCCGCCTGAGCCGATGGATGTCAACGCGTTAAAAACAAAAACAGACATTCGTCTTTGCTACAGATGTGGTGATCGTCACGGTGGTGAATGCCGTTTTATCAATGCTGTGTGTCATTTTTGCAAGAAAAAAGGTCATATCGAGAAAATCTGCACAGCTAAAAAGAAAAGTACCTCAGGAAAAGTAAACCACTCTGAAGAGGTGCAGTCTGACGCGTAGCTGAACGGGATTTACAAAGTGGAGGGCGCGAACACGCGCGTTCCTGCCTACAAGCTACGCGTGTTGCTGAACGACGTGCCTGTGGACATGGAAGTGGACTCAGGCGCCGCTTTCTCACTGGTCAACGAGCGCACGTGGGCGCGCCTACAATCGCGCGCCGCCGCCGCGCTGCAAACCATGCACACTCGGCTGCGCACTTGGAACAACTCACAGGTTTCGGTCATTGGACAAGCAACGGTCTCGGTCATGTATAAGGACATTAAAACTAAGTTATGCGTAATAGTGGCTAGAGGTTCAGGGCCAAACTTATTGGGACTTGATTGGTTTGAGCCCCTCGAAATTTCTATAAAATTGAATAAAATTTTAGATATTGATTTGTCAGCAACGAATGCATTATTTATCAAGTATGGGGAGGTTTTCAAGGACGAACTCGGTACTTACCGGGGAGACCCCGTCGCGATTCATTTGAAACCGAATGCAACGCCTAAGTTTTTGAAAGCTAGACCGGTACCGTTCGCTATTAAAGCTAGGGTTGAACAAGAGATAGATCGATTGGTAGGTGAAAATGTTTTGCAACCCGTATCATATTCAGAATGGGCCACTCCGGTAGTCCCAATAATAAAAAAGAACGGTGCGGTCCGTCTGTGCGGCGATTATCGTAGTACAGTAAATCAGGCTACGGAAACCGATACTTACCCGATGCCTACAGCTAGTGAAATTTTCGCAATTATATCTGGAGGAAAATTTTACACGACATTAGATCTTGATCGCGCATACACACTAGTGGTCGTTACAGAAGACACGTCTCGCCTTTTAACACTAAACACATGTAAAGGTCTTTACACTACACAGGCTAGCATTCGGCGTGAAAGCGTGCCCTGGCATCTTTCAACGGCTGATGACAGCGTTGCTGGCAGGAGTGCCTGGTGTGGCCGTGCTGATTGATAACGTCATCGTCAGCGGCCGCACCATGGCAGAGATGACGCAGCGTCTTGATGCAGTATTAGGACGTATTGAGAAGGCAGGTTTACGTCTCAATAAGGACAAATGTAAGTTCGCGAAGGAGCGAGTGGAATTTTTGGGTTTCGTTATCGATGCTGACGGGATTCACCCGGCACCGAGTAAGATTGAGTCCATACTCAATACTCCAGAACCTAAAAATTTTCATCAATTACAAGCATTTCTTGGGTTATATAACTTTTATGAGAGGTTCGTACCCCATAAGGCCACGATATTAGAGCCTCTACATAGACTGCTCGACAAATCGCAGAAGTGGGTGTGGACTGACCGAGAGCAGGCCAGTTTCAATACTGCTAAGCGTCTACTATCTTCTGATCTCACACTTGTACACTATGACTTGAACAAGCCGCTGGTCCTCACCTGCGACAGTTCAGAGTACGGAGCGGGAGCTGTCTTGTCCCACATCATGAAGGACGGACATGAGCGTCCTATTGCCATGGGCTCTAGGACATTGCATTCGCACGAGCGTCGTTACTCGCAACTGGATAAAGAAGCGACTGCTATAATGTTTGGAATAAATAAATTCCAGAATTACTTAATGGGTAGGTCTTTTACGATAATTACGGACCATAAACCATTGTTAGGAATTTTTGATCCCAAGAGGCCCATACCTCATGTTTTATCACCACGTTTGACATGAATTGCTTTAATATTTACTTCCTATAGTTACGACATAATACATAAACCATGAACACAGATAGGTCATGCTGATGGACTGAGTCGCTGGCCGCAGCCTGTTCCTGAACAAGCTGAACCATAGCTCTGTGACATACTGTTAATGGCAGAGGCCCCTGATGACTTTCCGATTGATGTGGACAAAATAGCACACGCTACAAAACAGGACAACGTTCTCAATCGACTAAATCATCACATTCTATGCGGTTGGCCAGCCAAAATATCAGATGATCAGCTACGTCCATACTGGCTGCATCGGACTGAGTTGTCGTTGCACGAGGACTGCGTCCTCCTAGGCTGCCGTGTAGTAAGTAGTACCTCCGCCGCTTCGTGAAGCAGTGCTGCATGCTCTTCACAAAACACACAGTGGCATTGTTCAAACTAAATCACTTGCCAGAAGTTATGTTTGGTGGCCACAGTTAAATGACGACATTGAAACTTTGGTACAGACCTGCAATAAATGTTCTGAAAACTGAAATATGCCACCAAAAACTAGTTATGAGTGGGTGATGCTAGGGAAACCTTGGTCTAGGATAAATATGGATTTTGCTGGACCTTTCCAAAACAAAACTTTTTTGATAATAGTTGACGCATATACGAAATGGCCAGAAGTGTTCATTGTCAATAATATGACTTCAGCCTTAAGCACTTGTGAATGATTTTTTCTATCCATGGATTATGTGAGACATTAGTATCGGATAACGGTACTCCTTTTGTATCTTCTGAGATGAAGACATTCCTAGAAGCTAACAAGATTAAACACATTACTTCTGCACCTTTTCATCCATCCACCAACGGTTTGGCAGAACGTATGGTACAGACAGTTAAAGATAAACTTCGTAAAATGGACGGTATGTCCTGGGATGTTAAAATTCCAAACATGCTCTTAGGACTAAGGGCAACCCCATGTGCGGCTACTAACAAAAGTCCAGCAGAGCTTTTGTTTAACAGACGGATCCGCACATTGCTAGATACTATTAATCCACATGATCAGAAACGTAAAAGGAGGGAAAATCAAATCGTAAGAAATAGTCAAAAGAAGAACAGACAGACAGATGTAGGACAGAAGGTTATGTACAGGAATTTTAGCAGTGGACCTCGTTGGTTACCAGGTACTGTAGTAAACAAAGACGGTCCAGCCAGCTATCGACTTGAAACTGGAGATGGAACGGTAGTCAGTAGACATATAGACCAATTAGTCAGACAACAGAATGTACTAAATTCCGAAAGACAGGTTGCTAATGAGGAATTAGGCCAGACTCAAGAAAGGGACACAGTAGAACAAAGTTATGGGGAAAGACAATATCAGGAAATGGATCAGGATCAATCAGATATACAGGAAAGTGAGCAAATTATAGAAATACCCAGTTCAGACAAATGGGCTAAAATGTTAGGTATTCCATTGGAGTCAGAACCTAGCTTTTCAGGAGGTAAAGTTAGGAATAAACTTGCTATCCATGGAAAAACTCCCTATACTAGACCAGCTGCAAATTATAACTTTATGTTGTAATTAATAAAAACACATGTTTTGAAACCTAATACTTTTTCATATTGTCAAAGGCATAGTTATAAAAATTAGGATTAATTGATATCTTTAAGTTTAGTAATATGTGGTGAAGGGTTAAAATAAGTAACTTCAATTTTGTAGTATGTTATTAAGTTTATATTTGTTTTTATATTATTATTATGTTTTACATACTTGGGGGGAAGGTATGTCATATATGGAGTAACGTAGGTACCTTCAATACTTGTGAAATATTCTTTTATTAAAAACTAGCTGACCCGCCACGACTTCGTTCGCGTGGTATCCTACCCCTACCCAACCGATACCCTACCCCTATCCTACCCCTACCCTACCCTACCCCTACCCTACCCGTACCCTACCCTAACCCTACCCTAACCCTACCCCTACCCTACCCCTACCCTACCCCTACCCCTACCCCACCCTACCCCTACCATACCCTAACCCTACCCTACCCCTACCCTACCACTACCCTACCCTACCCCTACCCCTACCCTACCCCTACCCCTACCCTACCCTACCCCTACACTACACCAACCCTACCCCTACCCTACTCTCCATTTCTTCTTCGTTCGCGTGGGATGTTTTTCCCGCTTAAATCCCGATCCCGTGGGAATTCCGAGATAAAAAATATCCTATATCCGTCTCCTGGTTTTAAGCTACCTCCCTACCAATTTTCAGCCAAATCGGTTCAGCCGTTCTCGAGTTATAAATAGTGTAACTAACACGACTTTCTTTTATATATATATAGATATTCGCTAAGTCGAGGGTAGGTTGTTTTTTGACACATTCATTTGTACAGTGCTATGCTACTCAGCGCAATAAACTGATTTACCAAAATCTCGTGTTTTAATGGACATAATACAACTTTTGTTAGTTAACATAGAATATTTTGTTGTATTACTATTTCCGTGCTTAGCCCCCCTTTATACAATATTTACACGTCAGACCTCCCTTTGTGCTTAAATTTTAATTGTAAAATTCTTCAGTATGCTGACGATATTGCTTTATTGGTCTGTGGCAACTCTATCGAGACTGCGGTCCAATCCTTGAATACATCATTGTCCTCGTTAAACCAATGGCTATTAGATCATGGGCTATCTTTAAGTGCTCCAAAAAGTACAGCAGTTATTTTTACCTGCAAACGTATTATACCCCAAGTTGACATCAATATTGATGGCCAAACCATCCCAGTCAAGGAGAAGGCCAGGTTCCTTGTTCTTGATGCCAAACTGTCGGGAGTGGATCATATTAACCACGCGGTAAAAATGCGAACGTTCGGTTTCGGTTCTAAGGGCTTTGGCAGGTGTCTGGTGGGGTGCTCACCCATACACCTTAAAACTGGTTTACAATGCGCTAATCAGAAGTGTGCTAGATTACTGTTGCCACCTAATAGAACCATGCAACAAAGCAGCTTTAAGTAGACTAGATTCTATACAGGCTAAATATCTTAGAATTGTACTAGGAGCCATGAAATCCTCTCCCATAAACGCTCTCCAGGTTGAATGTGCAGAACCTCCTCTTACCCTTCGAGACAATACTTAGCAGATCGTTTTTTGTCTAAAGTGTTTTCCCTATCGTCCCACCCCTTACTCCCTATCTTGGAAGAAATCTGCCTCTCTCTTAATGCCTCATCCTATTGGAACAATAAAAATATTCCATTGATGAATAGGTTTAGAGAGATTAAACATCTCTCTTCACCTCCATCAACATCTCCTTCAAGCGAGGGGTATTGGCAAACCCAATACCCCTCGCTTCCGGTTTTTTCTTCCGCATATGAGTTAGTCCATTTCGAGCGAAAAGTCATTTTGGGACTTGGTATTTCCAAAAACTCCCAAGACGTAAACGGCGACTTCGACAAAGATGTTGGAAGATTCTGGAAAGGTTGGAATTTGTTTTATACGGGCGCATTTAAACTATCAACAACAGGGTGTACAGGTGTGTCAACATACCTACTTTCAGAACTCAAAGATAACTCTTTTATTCCAATGCCCTCCAGAAGCTTCTGTATTTACAGGAGAATGCATTGGCATCCTAGAAGCCATCAAATTTATTCACACACACAAAATTAAAAATGGTTGTCGGTCATTTTTTCAGATTCTCGGAGTAGCCTACAAGCTCTATGCGAAAATCAGTTAAAATCAAAAACTAGTGGTAAAATTATAATGGAAATCCGAACGCTATTATTCACTTGTCACAACAGCAATTTAAACATTGAATTAGTTTGGGTTTCCAGTCATTCAGGCATCTGCGGTAACGAGTGCGCTGACTCACTGGCAAAGTATGCGACATCCAACCCTGTGGATCAAAGACATTATATGCTTCACAGTTATGACCTACGCTCAGACACCAAACTAAAGCTTTACAACTTGTGATTTGCAGCATGGCATGTTACTTCGAAACTCAAGGGTCGGCATTATGCTAGTATCCAACCAGACATTCAGCGGATACTTTGGTTTTTCAAATGCCCAATACTAGCCAAAAATACTGTCTCATCCCTGTGTAGACTGAGACTCGGCCACTGCTGTAGTCCAATATTCCTGAATAAGATACGAGTATGTGACACTTCCTTGTGCGAATGCGGCCTTGATGATGGTACATTGGACCATATCTTTTTTTTTGCCCTTCCAATTTCCAATCCTTACTTGACTTGTACCATATGCTTACTAAAATTAAAATCCCCCTCCCTATTAACTTCAGCTCCCTTTTGACACACTTTTCTCCTAAAGTTATCCAGCTCCTATCCAAATTTTTAAATGATAATGACATCAAAATGTAGGTCTATGTGTAGCAATATAACCATATATATATTCATGTCTATATTTCCAATTATTAAAATATATATATATAAACATATAATATATAAATAGTAATAAAACAAGGGAAACTTATAGGCTTGTAAAAAGAATAATAGAAAATATAATTAGAAGAATGTATATTAAACAATAGTTGAACAATGGCAATAACACATCATACTGAAAAAGAAAAAACATTCAAAACTTATGTCACTTCAGCTGAAGAATTCCAAAGAGGCTTTTACACTTTCCCTCAGCTGATAGTCGACCGTTTGAGTTTATCCATCAGACCCAATTTCTGAGCTAGTTCCTGCAATCTGGGTCTGGGTAGGGCCTTAGTTAGGAGTTCTGCTAACTGGGTAACAGAGCTAGTCCTCTCGACCACAATGTCGTTTCGAAGCACAAGCTCCCTCACGAAGAAGTGCCTCACATGAATGTGTTTTGTCCTATGGTGAAACTCTGGATTATGTGCCAATTTCACCGCGGCTTTGTTGTCCACGAACAATGCTGGAATTTCTTTTTGGCCATTCAAGTCTTTGAACAGTCTCTTTAGCCAAATTAGTTCTCTTGCAGCTTCACTCGCAGCCACAAGCTCAGCTTCTGTAGTGCTAATGGCAACTGAAGCTTGTTGTTGGCTCATCCAGGAGATTGCTCCTTTTGAAAGTAAACTCAATACTCCAGTCGTGGAGCGACCTGTTTTCAAGCATCTAGCATGATCAGCATCATTGTAGGCTTTTATTTGGTTAGGAGAATTTGCATCATGAACATACATTATTCCTTTTGATAATATGCTTTTCAAATATCTCATTATATGCTTAACCATATGCCAGTCACTAGTAGTTGGCTTTTCTAAGCTCCTCGAAGCCAATCCTACAGTAGGGGAGGCCGGGGTTCGACGTTCCGATTTTGAAGTAGGACGAAATATGAATGTAATAGAAAGATTTATAATCCATGATTCCTATATAAATAGGTGCAGAATTTATCCTAGTTTCAAATTCTATAATCAAATCCATTGAAATAGTAATATATTTTGGCCCAGGATATTTTATCTTTAGCAAGTCGATAAGGAACAACTCGCCCCACGAAGGGGCTGGTTGTTCCTCAGTTGAGGTAAGTTGTTCCGCTGTCAACTCCAATCAATAATAATGTAATATTAGTTGGAAAGGTATGTATAAAATAAATAAGGCACATGTAACTGAATATTTATGAGTTTCATTTATAAAAAAAAAACAAAATATTAATGTTTTTGACAAATTTTAACAAACTTTAAGGATCAAATGAAAAAGAAACTACAAAAAAATTAACTAACATTATTACTAATAATGTAATACAACCTAATTAATAGGCTTAAGACTAATAAAAATCTTTAATATTAATCAACTTTGACAAACGTTTTTTGTCAAAATGACAAAATTATTTATTTTGATTAAAACACAAACAAAAATCAACTAATTTTAACATTTCGAACTATAGTTTCTTTTTTCAGTCTAATAGAATTCACTTTACTGAGATCAATAATCTAATTAATGGTTTACTTTAGTAATAGTTTTATTTCAGTCTCGCAGAACTTTAAAAATAATTATTCAGAGGATTCGTCGTCAGAATTACAATTCGGACATATATAGGAATGAACATCTTTAGATTTCAGGCATTTTGAATGAGCCCAATGCTTACACATGACGCATTCAATCCATTGCTCTCCTGGTTGTGAATTGGAATATGAGTCGCATCATATTAAACAATACCAATCCAGGCTGGCTTCTTCACTATTACTTTCCTGATCATCTTCTTGCAGGACTTTCCGTTTCACATTTTCTTTACCATTTGCAGATTTACGTGTCATTTTACAATTTTGCTTGTTTATACCGGTTGCCTTTTTCTTTCCAACTCTTTTTTCAATTTCCTTCACCTTTACTTTACTATTGTTCTTTCCTCTTCTTGCTTTTTCTTCAGCCAAAGCGTTCTTTTCAGGCGAGTCTGTCGTTTAGTTAATATAGACGATCTTGGTGGTGCTTTTGGTAAGGGTTTGATAGCTTCTACGGAAAATGTGCTAGATGTGGCTTGAATGACAATATTATTTGGCAAATTAGCAATGTTCGAGGATCCTGGTTGAGGTTCGTTTCTCGGTGATCCTGTAGTTGCTGGACGTGGCTCGCTACCTGGGATGGCTTCCATATTATGATCCACCTGAAGCTCATCAGGGTCTGCTATTTCTCGGAACTGTGATTCCATAATTTGACTCAATACCAATGAAATATTAGTGTCGGGCATAGGTCGGTCAGTTACAAAAGACGGAGCAAAATCTACATCCGTAAATATATCAGGGTTGTCCATACAACTTATGCCTGGGTTTTTAAATGCGTTCATTATATTATTTGGGGTCGCTGCTAGAGGCCATGCATGTTTTACAATTCCAGGTATCTCATAAATAGACATTGTCTTGCCTGGGTTATTGCGTAGCCAGTTATCTTGAGCTTTGGCACAATACGTTTTAAACGGTCCATTAACGCCAACATCTAGTGGTTGCAAATTATGAGTACAATGTGGCGGGAAAGACAACATTATAAGCGAATTGGCCTTTGCCTTTTCGACGACATCAATGTCAACATGTGATTGATGGTTATTAAGCAATAACAATATTGGGTCCTCGGGAGTGGGCTTTGTGTGTTTTATAAAATGGTCCATAAAGATGAGGAATTCTGATGGATGATGATGATGGATAGATGGAGACAAAGACGGATTTCTTTTCAGAAAACCCGTGAACCAATCAGCTCCAGCTTCTTTATTTCTATGCCAAGAGGCTGGAATGTTAAGCATGTCAAATCTAAGAGCACAAGTATATGCTAACTTCCTCACTTCTTCTGGCAAGAGACCAAAGTAAATTGACGCACATTTTAACAAATAATCCGCCAATGTCTTCTCCTGGTCGTTGTTGAACACCTGTCTAGAATAGTAACCTACAGTTGGTGTTATACCGGCCTTCAACTTTTTGACATAGCGAAATAATGTCATATGACATATCTCTAGTTCTCGAGCTACCGTCTTAAGCTTACGACCGTCTTTAATAACAGCATCAGCTGCCCGCTGCAAAAGGTCAATCGAAACATTGCCCCGTTCGGTTTTCCGTTTATGTAGTTTCTCATCCTAAAACAAAGTTTCAATTTTATTATTTACGTGTTTCATTACGGGGTACGTTGTTCCGCGGAACAACTAGCCCCCCACCATAGGAACTTTGAACCCCAAATCCCATTTTCAAAATATCCTTCAATTATAATAGAATAGGTTATAAAAAGCCCTCAATGATATTAAAAAGATAATCACGATAGTTTGCCCAACTGACAATAGCAAATCACTCACAAATAGCCAGAAAATTGATTGAAATAGACCAAAAAGTTTAAGGACGAAAAAATTTACTTACGTGATGTTTATGTGCCACTAATCCATTACCACTCTCACAAGCCGACACACCGTCACTAAAATGGCTGATGCAATAGCGCAATAGTATGACGTTCCGCGACGCACTTCACACCTATTGCTATCTCTTTTCTTCGCGGAGCTATTTGGATCGGAACAACCTACCCCCGGCACTTTGAACCCCGGCCTCCCCTATAAGCCAGATCAGGGCGAGTGCCCACCATCAAGTAAGCGAGCGAGCCTACTGCTTCTCTATAGGGAAAAGATTGTGACTCTTTGTCAGCTTTCCCTTTTTCAATAGTTCCTTCTTTCTGTAAAGGAGTGGATACTGGATTACAGTCTTTCATATTGAATCTTTCTAAAACCTTATTTGCATAAGCTTCTTGCTTAATGAAGGTCGAGCTGTCCTTCATTTGTTCTATCTTTAACCCAAGATAGTATGAAGCTGGTTTGCTAGTAATCATCAAAATCGTTTTTAGGTCATTGATGAAACTCTTTGCAAGGTTTTCATCACTCGCTGCAACTAAGCCATCATCAACGTAGAGTGCTATTAATATTTTCTTATCTCCTAAGATTTTGGTATGTAGTCATGGATCAGCGTCGCTTGTCTTGAAGCCTAAAGATTCAAGTGTTTCTGCAAAACAGTAGTTCCAGCACCGTGGTGCTTGCTTCAATCCATAGAGGCTTTTCTTTAGACGACATGCTATGGATGTTCCATCTTCAAAGCTTTCTGGCTGCATCATATAAATCTCTTCAGTTAAATTTCCATTGAGCCTTTGAGGAAAGCTGTTGCAACGCTGAGCAAAGATCTTATAGTAGCTAACCTGGCTACTGGGCTAAACGTTTTGTTATAGTCAAAACCCTTCTTCTGTGTAAACCCTTGTATGTATGTTTGTCGGGCAGGTATCCGCAACTCCACGAACATGCGCGTATTTTGCGTAAGGGTAGGATTTCTTTTCACTCAATCCATGCGGAACTGGCATCCAGGAAGGCGAGCAACGCCCTTGTTTTGCTTACCATTTCTCGGAGGGTACCTGGGTGGTCGACGTATTTAGTCCTGTAATCCGCGACTACAGGGCACCTCAGTAGCAGGTGTGCTGCTGTTTCGTCCTCCTCCATGCAGGCTCTGCAGAGTGGGCTGTCTGTGACTCCTATTACATAGAGATGTTTATTAAATGATCCATGACCGGTAAATGCGGCTGTCACCAGCCGCAATTGCGGTTTAGATAGTCTAAGAACCTGTTTCGACAAGCGGCCATTAAGGGTCGGGAGAGCCTCTTTGGCCTGCCTGCACTCACCATGGTCCTCCTATAGTTTGTGGTGTAGGTCTCTGGTGCGTTTCCTTACCAGGTGACGCAGATAACCGAAGCGGAGTGGTGCCATGGGTTCGGGTCCCATTTAGAGCATGGATACCGGTTTTCGATAATATTGAAAAACCGGAATATCGGACCATAAATCCGATATCGAAAAAAGCGATATTGGATTTCAAATATCGGTTTTTCGATATTTTATATGAAACAAAAAACCAAACGCAATAGTATCTTTCTTACTTATTTTATTGAATTTAATTAATGTAAACAATACCTATCGGTTAATTATAATAATATGTATACTACAGTGTCATTTATAAATGATTATTTCTATATAAAACAGTACAACACTTAGGCGCGACATCATGTACATACATGCAACAAAATAAGATCGTATCTCAAAGACAATACGTTGAATGCCCTCTGCTACTTTTTTTATATGTTTTATTACTGATGAGCCCAGAAGTTCACCGTTCACTCTTGCTTTGAAGGTAGACGGGTCATATGTAGAAGGGAACACAGCAGCCTACAGAGTTCCAAACCTTGGCCGTGCGCACAATAAATGTAGAGGAGAATCGCTTAGTACAACAAGACGGTATATTGAACAAGTGATACGTCTGGTAGAGCGTTAGTATAAGGTTGATGGAGGAATCGGGTCGTGGAGTTCCTGCGCACACTCTCCGAAGTACAATTTGTGGAAGACCGACAGGCGAACAACGTTTTGCCGATGAGCCAGGCTGTGAAGCTTGTCTGCTAACACTGCATCGCCTATGAGTCTTTTAGCTCTGCGTTATCCGAGTCAAGTGCAGCAAGCTGTTATTTTGCTGAGCCATCCAACAAGTGACTGCAGTACTCCATACAAGAACAGACCTGTGCTTTATACAAATTTAAAAGCTGTACATGGTGTGAAGTATCGCCTCACCTTGTGAAGGATTTCCAGCTTTTTGGCTGCAGTCAAAGCTTTTGACTCAATGATTGAGCCGAAGTTTAAGTTAGCCGTCAACTCCATGACCAAAAGCTCCAGGCGGTCGGTAACTGATAGGTATAGATGCACCTCGGAAAGTAGGAGATAATTTAAATAGGCTCCTTTTAGCAGTGAAAAGATAAACCTGTGTTTTGAATTTAACCAGATTGTCGGGTTAAATTCATTCGCTCCAACATGGCCTTTCTAAGATAGTCTGTTTCATCCCTGCTAGTTCTAGCACTGGATAAGTATATCTTTAAGTCTGTTTTGTCATCCGCGTACCCAAGAACTGGAGCAGGTCCTTGATATGCAGCAAAAACAATTGCAAAGAGAACAGACCTCTTAAGAATACCGCATTCACATTGACAGCCATAAGATCCGATGAGCAGCCATCGATGACCGCTCGGATTGACCGCTCACTTAAGAAGTCAGAAATCCAGTTGCAGAAGCCAGCAGGGACGCCAAATGCAGGAAGATTGCTTAGTAGACTAGCGTGCCAGACCGTGTCAAAGGTCTTTAAGATATTGAGGGACTCCACAAGAGCATTGCCGTGTTTCTTAATGGCCTCGCCCCAGCAGTGCGTAACATACACAAGAAGATATCGGGTCGACAGACCAAGGCAGAAGCCATACTGGTGGTCACTAAGTAGCTAAACTACTTTTCGCCGCCGCCTAATTCCTTTCAGCCCCAGGAACATCTGCCACCCGGACGTAACTTGCAGTGGCCAATTTGGAAAGCTATCAATGGTCTGCGAACCCAAGTAGGCCGCTTCAAGCATAATTTAGCAAAATGGGGCATTATATGCCAAACTGACACCCAGTGCGATTACGGCGTTCCTGATCAAACAATGTCCCATTAGCTCGAGTGTCCAAATGACCCAAAAACGTGTACATTAGAAGATCTTATAAACGCCACTGAACGAGACCTGCGTGACTGGGCCTAATACATATAAAGTACGCAATTTAACATCAATACGAAGAAGAGACTAAGGAGCTCATTGTCTTCAAGGTATGCTAGCAGCTTATTATTTAGTATCCTCTCCATCACTTTGCAGATTCTGGAGGTTTTTTGGGTACTGGTTGCACATCCTGGTTACTTCCAGGACACTGGCACCACTCTAATTTTAAGAGTGTGATACAGGTGACAACTCCAGAGCACAACTTTTTAAGACTCGAGCAGGTATTCCGTCCGGCCCGCTGGCTTTGTTCACGTCTAGTCTGCAAAGGGCTTTATGGACCTCTTAAATGTGAATTTCTAAAACTGACTTTCCATATTTCAGCATAGCGATCTCGTGAATGGTCGTAGTCTTCGTCTTTAAAGCCATAGGATGACTCTCCCTCCAATTGAATATCCAGTTCTTTGCGTTTATCGTAATATTTACTTATACAAGGTGTAACAGATTAAGCGCAATACCTCAGACACCCTAATTAGAATATTAAAATATAAGTCTAAAACAACATCCGTAACTAAATAAATTAAAACCAAACCTAGATATTTTTTATAAAATAGTTATCCGCAAAACGTATGTACGTCATACAATATCCTTACGCAGATCCGTACACTCGTGCAATGTTATTGGCACTTAGGTTAGGTTAAAATATTACACCTATTTTTATGACGGAATCGATTCAGAAGTCGATTCTGAAACAAATACTTTCAGGAATTGCGTTTATTCTGTTACATGTTGTATATTTTTGTTACTCAATTACTTATTTTAACTTGTGTTGATTAGTATGTTACGAAATTGATATTTTTTGTGTATCATACTTTTAAATTCGAATTGATGTAAGATTGCAATGAAATATTTTTAATAATAAATGACGGTGATTTTATATTTCCATAGCACACTTTGATACAGTCTCTAAATTCTAATATTTGGACCCTTACAACTTTAAAACGAATTTGATCATTTTATTTCCTTAATATCGTAAAAATATCGAAATACCGGAATACCGATATTAAAAAATTGAATATCGAAACAAAACCGGTATTGGGAAAAGATTCCGATATTCCATGCTCTAGTCCCATTATCGCCATACTCGAAGCCCTTCTAGCGAGTTCGTCTGCTGCATCGTTGCCTCGGGAGTCGCTGTGTCCTTTGATCCATTGAATGGTTATATTGTTGTGTCTACCAACCTGGTTGAGGAGACTGTGACACTCCAAGATCAGCCCGGAGTTAACTGTGTGGCTCTTCAGTGCTTGCAGGACTGCCATGCTGTCCGAAAGTATGCGTATTGAGTGGTCCACAACTTCCCTGTTTATGATGGCCGAAGCTGCCAGTGAGATCCCCAGGCATTCGGCCTGAAACACTGTGTTGTAGGCCCCCAATGGTCTGGCTATACGAATGTTAAGATCCTCCGAAAAGACTCCTGCACCCGTACCAGTACCTGTTTTGGAACCATCAGTGAAGACACGCACCTCAGATGGACACAGCCCCTCGCAGCGGCGATCCTCGTACAGTTGGATTCTGTATTTTTTGTCAAAGACGATTTGTTTGGGCACCCGGTCATTAACTGCCTTCGTTATGGGGAGCTCGTTGTTGAGTTCCTCAAGCAGAGCAGTGTGCTGTGTTTGTCTCTTACCCCAGAGGTCCAGTGTTATAAGACGCACTGCTGCCATCGTCGCTTTCTTTTGTTCGAACAGATGGAGCGGTGGGACGTTCAGCATAGCCTCCACAGCTGCTGTCGGGGTAGTTCTCATGCAGCCCGTTATCGCCATGCAGGCCAGCCTTTGTATGCGTTGCAGTTTGTTTACGGCTGTGACAAGGTAATCATCGACCGAATTAAAGCGTTGTACAGCCACATTGTGTTTTTTGGGAATAGGCCCCACTTCTTACCTATCATTTTCTTGCATTGCCAGAAGGTGATGCATGCCCTATTTAATTTATAGTCTAGATGGTTGCTCCAGTTTAGATTACAGTCCAGTATGACTCCCAGGTATTTAACCTCACTAGACAACTGGAGTTCTGTATTGAACAGCTTAGGTAGGCGATGAAAGCCTAGAGTTCGTTTATGGGTGAATAAGATTAATTCGGTTTTAGTGGGGTTTACCGACAAATCATACTCCCTGCACCATCGCTCCACGATGCGTAGCGCTTGCTGGGTGAGGTTACAGATAGTTCATGTTACCTTCCCAGGCACGAGGATTGCGAGGTCGTCTGCATAGCCTATTGTGTAATAACGGTGAGCGTAGAGTTTTGTGATGAGGTCATTGATCACTAAATTCCAGAGGAGAGGTTATCACCTCTTCTCTGGAATTTAGTGATCAACATAGCACCCCGCCCTGTGGACAGCCTCTGGCTATTAAGGCTACCTGCTGGTCTTCCTCAAGGCGAACCACACGTTTGCTTAGCATATTTGTAATCCAATCAATAAGTACCTGCTGTACCCCATGTCTGGAGAGTGCGGCGCTTATGCTGGAGATGTTTGTTTTGTCGAAGGCTCCTTCGATGTCTATGAACGTACCCAGGCAGGAACCCTTTTGGTATTGACTAGGTCAACCACTGACTCTTCTGGAAAATTCGTACAGTAGGAAGGAAAGTTTTCACAACCAAGTAGGTTTGTGAACTTCAAGTCTTAATTTTTTGTAACGACTACAACAGTCATTTAAAACATTGTCAATAATTTAGCAAACACGCATCTGTAATACTGTTGAACATTATCAATACCGCGTTTTCTTTTAGGTCGGTCGCAATTAGATTCCAAAACTGAGTTATAGTTGATATCAAATTTACATCTGTAATGTTCAATGAAAGTTTCAAACTCTTTATTTATTTTCACTTTATGCACATAGGTACAAAGGCGGACTTAATGCCGTAGGCATTCTCTACCAGTCAACCATGAGTGGTGAAGAGATAGTGTGGGAGGTGCAATATGTACGTAAAAAGTAAAAATAGAAAAATTATTTATATAATAAGTAATAGTAATAACACAAAAACCCTAGTATCTTAAAAAAATTGAAATCTACATAAATAATACACACATCAAAAGTGTCTAGGGATCAACATATATTTTTGCAATAACTTTTCTCCTGATTGATATTAATTAAAATTTTCTTTAAGGATTCATCAAATAAAGTGTTTTCGTTTGTCACAGTAACGATAAACCAAGTCACCTTTGCATTAATAAAGAAATTTGCCATTTTCCTAATAAAGGAATTTTTGTCATTTGAACCACTAACATTAAAGTTCGAAAAAAAGACTGAAATAACAGTTTTCTTTAAAATTTTATTGGGTAACTTAAACAATTAATAATCCGTGTTTCTACCGCGAACACTAACAACACAAGAACATCGGTTTGGCATACTCAAAATGAGTTCATCCAAATCACGCTGTGGAATGGCCGCCCATGTTCGTTGCAACAACAAAAAAAGGTCTTCTTGCGACTGGATACCCTCCATATTCGGCAGAGCTCTTCTCTGTAGCATATCCCATGCATGCTCAATCGGGTTCAAGTCTGGCGACTGAGCAGGCCAGAGCAGGACATTGATGTTAGCTGCGGCGAGAGTCTGTCTTACAACTCTTGCGGTGTGCGGTCGTGCATTATCATGCATTAACTGAAATAAGGGACCGATTTGCACTTGTAGAGGAACGATGACGTCAGATACAATCGTCTCAGCATAAATTTGAGCGTTGAGGTTGCCTCTGATCCAAATCAACTCAGTTCTTCCGCCGATCCAAATACCCGCCCATACCATGATGGTTCCACCACTATAAGGATGGACTTCCTGGCAGGATTTTAATCGCTGTTGGCGTCCAGGGGTTCTCCAGTGTCGTATACGTCTTGTATCCGGTCTCATACCAAAACGAGACTCATCAGAAAAGCACACGAAACGCCATTGTTTTTCTGCCCAATTTCTGTGTTCAAGAGCCCATTGATATCGAATCCTACGATTGTATTAACAGTTCGAATTTGATTAACAGTTCCTGTTTCAAATTATGAAATGCACCAAAAAGGATCCATATAAATTTATAAAATCATAAATTTATTACAAAGCCACATCTCAATCTCAAGAAATCCGCATAAAAATGCTTGATCCCTAGACACTTTTGATGTGTGTATATATGAATAAATACTTATATAAATACATACAAATATATATATACTTAAGAAGCAAATGAAAACTAAATGTGGAAATTCTGATTATTGGTGTAGAAAATAGATTCGCAATTTCTTTTTAAATGTATAGCGACTGTCAGCCGTCCTGATTTACTTAATCTTTTTTAACTCTTTAATTTTTCGGACACAGTAAATAATGTCACTAGGTTTTTTCTGTAATATTTCATACAAAATGTCTGTCTCGGAAAATATTTCTGAAAACATTTTTAGAAAAAAATTAATTTCAAATTCCTTTAAACTATTTAATAAGTCAGAAACTTGTATCAATGTTTCTCCGTCCCATTTATCGTCATTTTCCTGCATGTCTTCAAACATCCCTATTAAGTTATCAAAATGTGTAGCAATTACATAGTTTGAGAGTGATAAGTCCATCGTGTTTCGGCAACGCGAGGTAATTTACGCATTTGAGCATACTGGTTATAGTGCGCGCTTCTTTTTGTACTAGTATGAAAAAAAATTGCTAATGATCTAACTACTAAAAAACGCTTGGTCTCAGAAACTCGCTCAAAAGATTTAGATAGAATAAGATTGAGCACATGAGCAGAACACCAAACATACGTCGCGAGTGGACATTTTTGTCTTATTGTACTTTGAACTCCATTAATCTCAGAAGATAAAACTGCCGCGCCATCATAAGTTAAATCATCGAATGACTTCTTCCGCTCTGGGTTAAGCGGAAGGGAGTGTCAGACTTCTACTAACTAAAAACCTACCTTGTTCCTTCAGCTGCCCTTAAGTTCCAGGGCCGCGGTATCTCGTTAGAACATTCCCGCAACCCCAGCAGACAATGGCCTTATGGAACCCCGTCACTGGTGCTGACAGTTCTTTGAGGCGCGCGTGGAACACAACGCGCTGTCGACCCGGGCCTGGTCCTTACCGGACGGTGATCGACCCCTGCTCGACGTCCGCAAGCCCGCGCCTACAGTGGCCAAGATCGTCTCGCGATCCCCGACGCCCGGGGCGTCTCCCGCGGAGGCTGGGGCGTGAGGAAGAGAGTAGCCTCTCCCTCGCGCGTTCGGCCTCCTCCTTCGCTAGCATGACTGCTTCACAAGAGGCGACTGCATCCCATTCCTTCTCGCTCCGCACCATTGTCTGAACCAGGGCCAGGCGCGAGAGGTCGCCACAATATTTTGTGAGATATCAGTGTGGTCCCTCAGTTCACACGCAAATCAAAATTGCCGTTCGATGAATATATTTTTCTTGGTGCGTACATTGGGCCCCTAATGGATGCGGGGCCCCTAGGCAGTTGCCTACTCTGCCTAATGGTTAATCCGGCCCTGGGCTGGGGTCGAACCCATGTCATGCACCAGTCAACCGTAACGCCAACCGTGTCGTTTAAATTTTAACCAATCAAGTTAATATACGAATGATTTCTATTTTTTTTAAGTAGGTAGGTATTTACACTTTTATCTAATTTTGTATAATATCATATGTATATAGGTATTAGTCTATAGTATACTTTTTTTTTTTTGCGTTGTAAAATTACCAAATAAGTCCTCCCACCCCGGGCAGGGTGGGAGGGACTGTCAGACTTTTACTGACTAAAATCCACGGTGTTCCTTCAATAACCCTTTACGTACCGGGGTCACGGTAACGGGATGAGTCCCACGACCCCGGCAGGCTTCGGCCCTCTACGGGGGGGCCTCGTCATATTGCTGACGCTCTTTGAGGCGCGCGTGGAACACGACGCGCCGTCGACCCGGGCATGGTCCATGGTCGGACAGCGAGTTGCCCTTTACTCGCTGTCCGCATACCCGCGCCTACGGTGGCCGGAGATCGTCGGCCGACGTCCGACGCCGTGGGCGTCTACCACTGCGGCTGGGCTGGAGGGAGGACGCCATCCTCTCCCTCACGCGGCACGCCTCCTCCTTCGGAAGCATGACTGCTTCGCAGAAGGAGGCGACCGCTTCCCACTCCCTCTCGCCCCGCAGCATGGCCTCGACCAATGCCGGGCGCGAGAGGTCTCCGCCTATTGCCGCCGTGAGGACACGTCGGTGCTCTGCCCAAGCGGGGCAGTCCTGCACCGTGTGCTCGACTGTGTCCTCAGGGCGACCCTCGCAGTGGTGACACCCAGGCGTTTCCTCCTTTCCCATCAGACACAGGTACCTCCCGAAACTTCCGTGTCCGGTGAGGACCTGCGTCATGCGGTAGGTCAGGACGCCGTGACGCCGATCTAGCCACTCCTCAAAGAGGGGTCTTACCGCCGCAATTGCGGCGTGCCCGAGTCTATAGTATACTTGCAGATTAATAGTAGATACAAACTTAAGTAGGTATCTCAGAGACATAAATATATAGGTAAATTATCAATTTTTACGTACGCAAAGGACCTACTCACAGCATGCCGCCATGTGCCACACACACAAGATAATTTAATAAACGACGTTTATTTGCATTTGAAAACAAATACGAGGGATAGAGAATGGCTGCGTGAAAGAGCAATTTTGTCACCGTCTAACAAAATTGTAGAGCAGATCAACGAAAATATTATGTCTCATGTTGATGATGATGTTGTCGAGTATCTGTCCGTCGACAATGTCATGGATATAGAGCAAGTGACGTCGTACCCTGTAGAGTTTCTCAACTCTCTGGAATTGTCAGGGGTACCATCACATAAGTTAGGGCTTAAACTTGGTGTCCCAGTCCCGTTGACGCGTAATTTGGACGCACCAAGGCTCTGTAATGGCACGCGACTACATTTTACACGCCTTGGACGCAATGTTGTGCAAGCAATAATTATGACATGAACAGCAAGCGGTGAAAACGTATTTATTCTTCGCATTCCAATAATTCCGACCAATTTGTCATTCCAGTTCAAAATACCCTAATTTCCCTTAAAAGCAGCATTCGCAATAATCATAAACAAAGCTCAAGGACAGACATTGATAGACGCAGGTGTACATTTAGAAAAACACTGCTTTGCTTTTCTCATGGGCAACTGTATATGGCGTGCTCACGAGTATCAAGCCCACAAAATCTACACTTTTGAGCCAAGGACGGGAAAACCAGAAACGTAGTTTACAAAATTGTATTGTAAACTACGTTTTTGGTTTTAAAAAGATATGTACATTTTAAATACTGTCTGTCTATTTTTGGGGATGGTTAGACCCCGGTGATGGTATTTTTTTATTATATGCTTTTTTTAACCACTCAAAAAGGTGTACCAATTGGTAACAAGAATTATTGACAAAGTGTAAATTAGCGCGGGCGAAGCCGCGGGCAAAAGCTAGTACTAGATAAACCAAACAAAAAACCAAAAAAAATATGTTATAGAATATATGAAAGTGATTGTAATGTTTTTCGACACCATATTTTACGGCAAATCTAAGTAAACGCTTAAGTAGTGCTTCCATCTCGTTAACTATCCATTCATGATGTTAAGTTACATGTATGCATTATGGGTTAAAACCATATTTAAAATCTTTAAACACTAGTTTTGCGATGAAAGCAAGTTTAATAAAACAAATTGTGTCCGGCTTTATAAAAAGTTGGGATTGTCCTGGTGTATTGATAGTCGAGGCTATACTGTAGTTGCATTTGTGTACAGATAATGAGATATACATATACAGGGTTAATTGTAAAACACTAAAAACCTCTCAGGCCTATGTTACTAACATCATAATCAACAACTTTTGTTCTATGACTTTTAAAAGTTCATCATATTTTAGTTCACCAGATTTTCACACAATACTAAAAATATTTAAATTGAACGCCCTAAATATTACGAAGTCTATGCGAAGCAAAAGAAAGCGATAGTACCTACAATAGCGAGGGGAGCGGGGTTAGGGCGGGGGGGGGTCTGGGTCGCTTGAACTTGACCTATTTACGGCTGGCCTTCAGTCGGTCATTCGCGTTGATGCGCTTGCGTCGCGTCATTACGTGTCCTTGTAGTGAAATTCGGCAGTGCGGACGTAATTATCTTAACATGATGGCGTATCAATATTCCAATGTCGAGTAAAGTAAAGTATTTATTGAAGCCATATACACAAGGAACAAAGCAATTTTACAATATTTATAGAGTACACGGAAATGGTGCGAATGTTAGCTAGGTGTGATGGACAATGTTTCGGAAGCCTGTCGTCAATACGCCATACGATTCCGATCATACGTACCCCTAACCGAGAAACTGAAGGAAAATATCCTTTCCACCTTCATCGTGCGCAGGAGCTGACTGAACCGGACAAACTAGCACGAGTCGCTTTTTGCAACTGGTAACTACTTAGCTGAACGGCCTACAATTTTATGGACTGACGTGGCTACATTTGGCAGACTGGATTTATTTATTACACGAAATGACCACAAATGTTGATGTTAGTAGCATAGTCCTGAGAGGTTTTTGGTGTTTTACAATTAACCCTGTATAGCTACACCAGTAATTTCAAATAGTGAAAATGTTACATGTAATATTCACAGTACTGCATGAGCTGAGCTTTTATTTTTAAAAATGAGTGGCTTTAATTTAAAAAAAATTGTTACAGGTGCCTCAAAGAGTATGAAAAAAGCCATCTGGAAAATGTTGATTGGTCCTCAGTGGAAGAAGACAACAATGTCATATGCCCGGTTTGCCAGAAGAATAATTTTCTGCTTATAAATGGCCATCTGAGCTGTTCTCAATGCAAGAGTGCAATTAAAACACAGAAATCGTTAGCTGAAATTAAAAAATCTCTTATGAGCTCTGTGAATGGCCATAATGTTCTGTGTACCAGTGATCCACAGTTTGGTATTGTGTCTGAAGAGAATGAATGTCATGTTTACCTCATTTGTGAAAATTGTACAGAAATGAAGTTAATTGTATAGGATCTTGTTCTTGCAAGTGAACCTTAATTGGTGTGATCAAAAACATTTATTTAATTGGTGAAACCAAAATTGAGTCAGTATGACAAGCAGAAAAAGTATCATTGCCATGAGTGTCAACAAAGTGGCAGCTGTGCGAAAATACTCAAACTAAACCTGCCGGCAGACGCAAACGATTTCTTAGGAGCCGCGCGTAATATCTCGTGGTCACCGTATAATAATGTTCATGATGAAGATTCTTAAAACACATCAAAAATTTGCTTATCATTTCTTAGAAACGCCATTTCACTTATATGTGTGAACTTATAAGGCGAACATTTTTTGAGTCTCGACGCGCATATGCGTCAGCATGGTTGCAACGGTGCGCATCGCTGCTAATTTCTTATTTATTTATTTCAGCCTTCTAAGGCCCATAGAAAATATACATACATCATAATAAGTAACAATAAACTAATACATACGCGCGTATTCTCCGCGCAGAATTGTATTTTGTACGTTATTTTCAATTATACTCTATTTTGAAATTTAGTTGATTGCAATTTTATATTGTTCTTAAGTACATGTGTTTTATGTAGAAGTGTTTGGCAGTTCACCATTTTCAACCGACGACAAAAAGAGGAGGAGGTTATCAAGTCGACGCGTATATTTTTTTTATGTATGATCACCGATTACTCCAAGACGGCTGAACCGATTTGGAAAATTATTTTTTTGTTCGAAATTGATCCCATTGTCACAAGGTCAGGATCTGATGATGGGATCCTGGAGAAATGAAGGGAACTCTTCAAATATTATAGGCACACCTATAGTGATTTGAGTATTTTTTATAGTAACTTGTGTAGTTGCATTCGAAAAGCACCAATTGTGAAGTGGACCTGATGATGAAGACCACAGAACTGATGGACAGGAACTACTCAATATATAAGTAGGAATAATAAGTATTTCATGTGTTACGCTTCGATTACTTAAAGGGAGGTCTTAAGAACAATATGCTCGTCACAATGCATATGGTGAAGTGAAGCTGATGGTGAAGTACCTGGAGAACTCCTCAACAAATAACGGCCCAACATTGGAAAAAGCAATATTTTGTAAATGATTATAAGTAGTTGACATTTAGGCTCTTGTAACTAGGTAAATTAAAAATCGACCAACTAAAAAGAGTGAAACAAAAACTTTTTACCAAAAAATTAAACAGACTCCCAAAAAAACACTGCAAAGTGAAAAATAACTTTAATTTCGGAAGTCGGTGCCAAAAACGAAAATACAAAACTAAAGACATCGACTACCGAAATTAAAGTTATTTTTCACTTTGCAGTGTTTTTGGGAGTCAGTTAATTTTTTTTCTGAATTCAGCTGTGCTGAAATATTAAATCTAACCAGTACAAGGGTTGAATTTTTCAAGTTATTGATTAGTAATGATTACTTACATTGTTATAAACGAGTATGTTATTATATAATTGTTTAGTATATCGTAATACTTATTACATAGCTGCAGCTTCTGAATCCTAATTGAAAGTCAGCTTATAGTATCCTCCCAACAGTGGTTAAGTAGAGCACAATAAATCTAATTGCTGAAAATGTTTTATTTTTATTGTTAATTGTTAAAAAAAATATTTTTAAGAAACCATCTTTGTTATTTGATTTTTAATAAGGAAAAAAAAACGACTGGTTACAAAATAAAAAATGACATTTTAATCAATTCATGAAGCATGGTAACAAGGTAATATTGTAAATTATTATTTTGTCATATCAGGGTTAGAACATTTTATTACATGTGATTAATTCCTACCAAAAGATTAGACTAAACGGTAACTTGTATAAAATGTACATTAATTATAATACGTAGTATAAAACAGTACCATCATTTTTCCGATATTATTACATGGGCATATTTTGTATTTGAATTTCATCCTTAGCATAAAATGGTCAACTATATGAATTTACTCTAGGCCTGAAAATAAAAGCTTTTCAGTCAATTCTATAATTGTAATAGTCAACAACTCTGTGTAATGTATTTAAGGCATATAGTATAATCTGTACAATCAGTAAATATCACTAATACGACGCAGCACTTGATCCATGTTTAAGACTTGCTATGCTCTGTATTACCCTTTAATATTTCACTTTCAAATAACAATCATCCTTATAACTTAAACATCTTTATTACGATATAATATAGTTATACATTATTATTGCATTCCAATTCTCATAAGCTTTTTGTAGGAAGTCGTATAATTATCATAAATTACAATAAAAACGAAACAATATTGTACAGATTATAAAAGTAAACAATGACACACTTCTGTATCATTTCAAACTGTGAAATAGAAGGTTGGTGACAAAGTATTATGAAGGAGAGACAAAATTCAGACATTGAATTAAATAAAAGAAATATAATGTTATACTAAAATTATATCCTCTATAAGTAACCTATGTATTAATTCATTTTCTATGTATATATCTAACGTTAGTTTTGGCGGGTCTCGTGGGGGTTTTTTACAATTGAACTAGGGCACTTCACATTAAAAACAATTCCTTTATTCATTTTAACAGTAATTATAAGGCAATGCAGTACAAAAAATATAATCAGAGTTAAAGGAAATCAGTGAATGAAAAATAACAAAACATGATTATTAAGGCTGCAAATTTTAAAATGTACTTACATAATTATTTGTTCATGTTATATCTGAATGTATGAAATAAAAGCACAAGTCTGCTATTCTTACACAACTCTCTCTAATCGTAACAATTAAGTGTTACTTCTACACTTTAATTGAACAATTGTGATTCATTTTCGTGTTCAGGATATCTAATATGTAACAAATGAATAGGATGGATAAACCCGCTTTTTCTCATTAATACAGACCAGTAGTTAAATTAACACAACACATCTATTTCCAATTATTTCTAATGATAGGTACTGACTATATAGGTAAACCTTGAACATCCATGAGGTCTTCATGTTGAGCGTGAGAGTTTGGATGTGTAGTGGAAGCGGGCGGCACTGCGAAGTGGTGGTGTTGAGGTCTCGGGCGCCGTGGCGAACGTGCAGTTATAACACGAGGTTTGTGGATTTCGTCCATAACAGATGGCGCCACGTAAGTGAAGCCCTGACGAAATAATTCATTTCAGATAATCAATATTATAAAGCAGAGAAGTTTGTTTGAATGCACTAATCTTCGAAAGCACTGGGTGGATTTGGAAAATTTACGAGCTACCTGGCTACTTTTTACTTGACTGCAAAAGACGGAGGTTATGTTTTTATCGTGACAACGTCCACGGGAGCGAAGTCCCGCGCGACTGCTAGTTTCAGATAAAATTACTTTGATTGTTTTGCGTGTGAATATCCGGTCAGTGGGTATCCTCAGAGGCAGCTCCGCAATGTTCTCTTCCGTCTCTCCTTGCTGGGGTGCAGGGACACATTGGAATTTTCCACTATCACCCCAGCAGTTTTCTGGAACTACTGCGGTGATTGTGGCTTTGACTCCTACCCTTATAAAGTTAAGGTGGTCCAACGGTATATAAACAACGAAATAAATTAATGTTGAGTTGTCACTTGTCTATTCACTGTCTATGGTGTGACTATTTCAGCTTGCAAGTCAAGGGCGTTGGTAGAGGTTTGCAAGAATTCGTTCAATTTCGATGTTTGCTACAGATCTTCAAAATTTTGGCCAAATTCAAAGGTTGGGTCAGATTCCATTCATCTCAGGTGAGCGAGTAAACGACCTCGTTCGCATGGAATTTCTGATAATTCTTCATGATAATTGCCTGGACATGCTATTCCAAACTTCTACTTATCTACGTGCCAAGTTTAATCCAGATCCGTTCAGTCATTTGGTTTGATTGAGTAACAAAACTCCATCCATGCATGCAATTACAAATGAAATTTGGATGCATTTTCGCATTTATAATATTAGTAAACTCCTTGTACGGGTGTTAACCTTTTTATTCCATACACGACCGAACCTGGGCTTGATACAAATTGAGCAGCAAGAATAAAGTTGCTGAGAGAACAGACCCCTGAGGGACCCCGGCATTAATTGCCAATTGGACAGACGACCAGCCATCAATAACCACTCGAATGGACCGATCCCTCAGGAAGTCTTCAATCTAAACGCAAAGCTGAGTGGGTAAACCGAAAGAAAGAAGCTTAGCAATAAGGCTATCGTGCCAGACCCTGCCAAAAGCCTTGGAGATGTCAAGGGAAACAGCAAGTGCTTCCCCCTTGCTTCTCAATGGCCTCACTCCAGATATGAATGGCATATGCTAGAAGATCCTCAGTTGACCGGTTTTTGCGAAAGCCGTATTGTCGCTCATTGAGGATGTCGTTGGCTTCTAGGTATGCTAGAAGCTTACTATTAAGTACACGCTCCATACTCTTACAGAGTATGGACGTGACTGAAATAGGCCTGAAGTTGGCCGTGTCAGCACGACTGCCCTTTTTGGGTACAGGCTGTACGTTAGCCAGCTTCCATGCTTTCGGCACCTTTATAATCTCTAGCGAAAGGCGAAACAGGCTTGTCAAGATTGGAGACAATTCAGGCGCACAAGTTCTAAGAACAATTGCTGGTATCCCATCGGGGCCACTAGCTTTGTTCAGGTCAAGATTACGCAGCACTCTACGGACGTCCTTCTGATGGATGCGAATGTCCGACATACATGTCTCGTATCCAATAGGAGCATCAGGAGGGTGAGCGCCACTACTATCCAGACGAAGACTCCGCGAAGAGAGCGGCAAACAAGTTTGCCGTTTCCTCAGCGGAGTGGGCCAGAGACCCGTCAGGTTTGAGCAGTGGTGGTAGTGAGGGGCGACAGAAGTTCGATTCAACCGACTTTGCCAGGGACCAAAACGCTTTGCTGCCAGCAGGGTATGAAGCGAGTTTGTTCCCAATTCGGCTAACATGGTCAAACCGAGCCCTCCGAAAAAACCTTCTTGCTGGACTTGGCAGCCCTGTTGAAGGCTCTCTTCTACTGATCCACGTCATTTGCTTTGCAGTTTCGAGCATCGACCCATGCTAGGTAATAACAGGATAACATGCAAAGAAAGATCGTATGGCATCCCAATCCGCTGACTTGTATCGCCAAACCCGCCGAGTGCCTTTAAGGCTGAGATCGGGTGGACAGTGGACGGGATACAGACTTCACCAGACAGTGGTCGGAACTACCTAACGGTGAAGATATCGTTATCAAGTAGCGGTCTGGATCTGTAGTCAGCAGAGGCTCCAAGCAACTGGCTGTGTGTGACTCAACATCCGGCACCCTCGTTGCTCCCTGGACCGGCTCAGTGAGATTTAATGCAAGTGCAAGATTGTGCATCTCTCGCCCAGCATGGTCCGTGCACTGGTATGGGAAGAGCCACTCCTGGTGATGGGCATTAAAGTCCCCCAGCAACACTGTGTGAGCCTGGTTGTCTCCTGATCTCCGCTGTGCGAGCGGTAGACACAGGCATAAATAATTTTGTCTTTGTCCGTGTCCATCAGAGCCCAAAGCGTAGAGAATCTGGAGTACTCAAGGTTCCGGAGACGCCGATAGCAGATGTCGTCGCGGGCGTACATACATACACCCGCACGTGGTTTTAATAAAATATTACTCGTTTCATTATTCTTTTATTTCATTTGACCCTTATTTGGTATTATACTATCATTAAACACCAGTTACAAAGTTCCAAACAACCTAAAAGCAGACATTAGAACTACAAACTAATAAATCAAATAATAATAATGTACATCACTAATCTCGTTCATGACGTCATCCGCTGTCGGGAAGACCCGACTCTGGCGTGGCTGGCACGACTTTAGATAACTTTCTTGCATGCGAGTAGGGATGTGGTATTGTGGGACACAATAAATAATAATCATATAGTATTTAAAACAATCAATTTACTTATAATTATTACTCCGAGTCTTCGTAACTCGTCAAACTTATGTCATCCAAGTCTTTGCTGTCGTACTTTTCTAACGTTCATATACTTTCTTCTGGCACTAGATCCAGTTCAAAAGCGACCAGTCTTGCGAACGTAGCATTTCGTGGATCGCTAGGTCTTGGTTGGTTAAAATCCAACGGAGGTAAATTGGAGACGTCACACTTTAATCATTTGCGTTCCACATGCTCCGTTGATAGATGTAGTTTTTATTTTTATTATACAATCGCACAATAATAATGCGGTTACAAATATTACCACCGATCATAATAATAAATGTAGGAAATCACTAGCATTCTCCCGTAGCGCTAATGACGTCACCACTTGACGTCTATTCCCGACTGTGGCGTACAGGTTACTGTTTATGCGCTTTTGCGTAGGGATGCGCGAGAGTGGACAGTAAACTATCGATCTATGGATATCAATTATGGTTTTTTTCCACAGTTATACAATTTAATTTACAAGATACGAATAGTTGTCATTAAAGAATAATTGTCGAAGTAATAGTAAGCTACTTTTAATAAAATAGTACATAAATTTGAAATATAAGTTACTTTGTTTACCCATCATTAGCTGTCGTGTCTTGACGACTATGGCGTGAGGAAGAACACTTTTTTACGGATTTCGATTTGCACTTTTTGATTATTGTCTTATCTAGTAAAATGTAAGTAATGAATATATCTTTGTGCTATTTTACAATATTTCATTAATGTAGTTTTAAATAATAAGAAAAAAAAAACAGAAAACTTAATTTAATATATTTACTTTGTACTTGAAAAATGTCGTTTCCTTTTCGGCTGTAGACGACGGTGGCGTGTTTATAAATAAATAAATTAACAAACGAAATACATAATAAGCTATATAAATATCCAAATAAACACACCTATCTATATAACTATATTGATATTTATTTAGTTCCCTGCTTGGCGTTCAGAGGGCGTTGCTCGCCAACTAATCCAAAAAAACGTCAGTTGCCAGTCTATCTCAGTTTATAGATTTTTTAACTGTGCCCCGCGGTTTCACGATGAATAGATGTTAAAATTTAAATATATATACCCATCTAATTCGCACTGGATAATTAATCGCAAAGTAAAGATCGTTGTTAATTATTATTATATTCATAAAAATAGATTTAGAGTAATTCGGTATATACAATACAATATTTTAGTCCTATTTTCTTGTGGCATGAGTATGCCTTAGTTTTCCCTGCGTCCAGATCAAGATAAAGCAACATATAAAAATGACCATGTGAAAAAAAAAATGGCCAAGTGCGAGTCAGACTCGCCCATGATGGGTTCTGAAGTAACCTTTGTGTGTATTTGTTTTCCTCTTATATCCAAGTGTCATGTGTGTACATAAATAAATATATATGCGGTTTCTGAAAATGTGCTATATCTCAAAAACAACTGACTTGTACCTCATTCAAACCAATTTTAATTAAAAGTTTTCATTAAAATCTACAGCATTTATATTTTATGATTTTACACTTTATTATTTTAAAAGTCAGAGAGAACACATATTACTACTTTGGAAGTGTATATCTTCCAAACCAGAAAAAATGATTTTAGGAATCATCATCGACAATGTCATTTTTAGGGTTCCGTAGCCGAATGGCAAAAAACGGAACCCTTATAGTTTCGACATGTCCGTCCGTCTGTCTGTCTGTCCGTCCGTCCGTATGTCACAGCCATTTTATTCCAAAACTATTACGACTATACATGTAAAACTTGGTAGGTAGATGTATTCTGTGAACCGCTTTCCGATTTTAAGAGAAAATTTAAAAAATATTTAAAATGAAGGGGGCTCTCCATACATGGAACTGAAACTGAAAATATTTTCTTTCATGAAACCTATACGTGTGTGGTATCTATAGAGAGGTCTTTAAAAATGACATTAAGGTTTCTAAAATGACTTTTTCATAAAGTTAATCGTTTAAAAGATATACGCTTCCAAAGTGGTAAAATGTGTATCCCCCCCCCCCCTCTAACTTCTATAATAATGAAGTAAAAAATCTAAAAAAAACCATGTGTTGTAGATCTTAATGTAAACTTTCAACCAAAATTGGTTTGAACGAGATCGAGTCAGCAGTTTTTGAGATACAGTATATTTTCTAAAACCGCAAATATAACTTTATAATTCATAGAAATACTATGAAAACAAAGTTATTTGGCGTAGTTGTAAAAAATCTAGTTTTAAGAAATTTGTAAGGTTTTTTTTTTTTTTTTTCTTATAAATATATTAAGTATATTATATTATTATAGTTACTACGCATTACGGAACCCTTCATGGGCGAGTCCGACTCGCACTTGGCCAATTTTTAAAGATGACCCGCATGTACAGGATAATTGAAAAAAAAAAATTTTTTAGTTCCAGTTCCATGTACAGGAAGCCTTCCCTTAATGTTTTTTATAATTATTTTTGTATGAAAACGGTTTGCTGAATACATCTATATACCAAGTTTCAACTCTGTAGACTTAATACATAGTTTCGGAATAAAATGACTGTGACATACGGAAGGACAGACGGACTGACAGACATGACGAATCTCCGGTTCCGTTTTTTGCCATTCGGCTATGGAACCCTAACAACATGGCTTTAAATCCATGCCGACGTGTTTGAATGTCTGACCCTTTTTTTTCGGGCGAAAAAATCATCGAATGACTTCTACTGACTAAAAAGTAAAAACCCACCCTGTTCCTTCATGTGCCCTTGCGTTCCGGGGCCGCGGTATCTCGTTAGAACATTCCCGCAACTACGGCACTTTATTTATAGTGACTGCGAAAGATACATTTGAAGGAAATAGTATCCTTTTAAAACTAAAAAGTAAATCTGTACGTACCATGGGTATTTGAGGTATTAGTGCCGTTTGTCTGGCCACTGGACTGATCCTGTGAAAACTATAGCAACTATGACATTGCTTCGAAGATATTTTAATAAAAGTACCGACTTAGTTAGACCCTATATATTACCTACGTTACAATAAAAATTTTAGGTAACCCTCGACAGCCTTGAAAGCCTGAACAGATTTTGATAAATTGTAGCTAAACCATCTCGATCTCGTCAGCTTTCTAACAAAAAAGAAACATCATAATCGGTCCTATGATGCCACAGACACGTCAAACTTATAACACCTCTCTTTTTGCGCCGAGGGTTAAAAAAGGAATTGAATCCCTTACACAAAATTACGAATCGTAAAAATATAGACTACAAATACGTATTTTTATAATTACTGTATAGATCAATTGAACTAAAATCAAAATGAATAAACTAACTACTTTAAACTAAACGATGCTTAACGATCTACTTTTAAAAGTCGGTTAATAATAATGGGTAAATGGATAAACGAAACAACACCCTATCAAAATTACTTATTCAATTAAAGTAAAAATATTAAAATGTATAGACAAAAACACACATCTGACGTAAAAAATGCTGAAACAATTTTCACTTACTTAGGACGTTTCGTAGCAAAGAAATCGAAATTAAACCAAGTTTAGGTATGTTACTATGTATCGGAGATTGTAGGTGTTACTGTGCTTGACGCGCCGCGCCGCCGCGCGCCGTGCATCCGCACGCCATTTCGGTAAATAACATTGTTGAATCATTCTAATTTTACATTTTCTCCTAAACTATAAGTCCAAATTATATACTGTAAAAAGAAAAGTTCAGCTTCATAATATTGTCTTGATGATAAGACTACTTTGGAACGTAAGTATTAATACGGCCGCATAATAATAATACTACAAAATCATGCCTTATTTTTTTGATATTTTCTTTACATAATTTGCCTTATTGTGGATTATATATAAAAATTATATATGTAGTACCGTTAATTTTATTTTAGATCTACATAAATCCTACATCTTTACGTATATCTCAACATTTCGCCAGCGCACGCGATTATAGCAATTTAGCGGTGTATTTTCTTCCGACTTACTTCACTAATACTCTTATTTTAGGAAAACCGAGAGCAGTAGCGTAATAATAAATAGCATAGCCTTCCTCATGAAACTGCCTATCATAATCAGAAAGAATTGTTGAAATTCATTACTTTCGAAGATTAGCGCGTTCAAACAAACAAACTTTTCCGCTTTATAATATTAGTATAGATATTAGTCTATGAGTGATTTCCTACATTTATTATTATGATCGGTGGTAATATTTGTAATGGCATTATTAAATATAATAATAGTGATAATTATGTCTTCTCCTGAGGGTATATCCGGACCTTCCTGACCAAGTACATTAACTGACATAAGTCGTAAAAGGAAGGCATCGTCAAATGAAGAAGTCTGTGCCAAGAAAACGAAAGAAATACAAGTTTCTGCAGAAGTTTTAACGAGGGCAATCATGTATCAACGGAGCATATGGGACGCAAATGAATTAAGGTGTGACATCTCCAATTTACCTACGTTGGATTTTAACCAACCAAGACCTAGCGACCCACGAAATGCGGCGTTCAAAAGACTGATCGCTTTTGAACTGAATCGAGTGCCTGAAAGACAAATAAACGAACACACTTTCGCATTTATAATATTAGTAAAGATGTCCCACAATATCACATCCCTATTCGCATGCAAGGAAATTGTCAAAAGTCGTGCCAGCCACGCCAGAGTCGGGTCTTCTCGACAGCAGATGACGTCACGAACGAGATTAGTGATGTATGTACCTTATTATTATTTGATTTATTCGTTTGTAGTTCTAATGTCTGCTTTTAGGTTGTTTCGAACTTTATAAATGGTGTTTAATGATATAAAAAATATAAATATGGTGAAATAAAAGAATAATGCAACGAATAATATTTTATTTAAAAAATGGAACAAAAAGCAATGATTCATTGGTTATCGATAAGATGTTGGAATCCCTATTTTTTTGTAGGTATTTGCGCTGCATTTGTGGCTTGGCGTAGAAGGGGCACCGATGCGTTTACGCTCTGGCGTTCAAAAGGTTAATGGCTGCGACACAGTTTACAACTAATGCAGTCATTATCGTACTCTAATTTATTGTTATTTGTGTTTTTAGTTCCAATATTTTTTTATTTTTTTTTTAGTACAGAAGTATAATTCTTCTATATTTTCTTAATTTTTATATGTATGAAGAAAACAATGAAGTTACCTGGAACATTAGGTTGGCACTTTCACTAAGAGTAGACTCATCAGGTGAATCAATTGGTGTTTGAAGAGTAAATCTTGTATCAAACTGGGAAACGTCATCATCACTTGTCTGAAAAGGAGCAAAAAGAAAATTCTTATATAATTTTTTACACAAACTGCTCGTTGGTCAGCACTAGACCAACGAGCAGTTTGTGTAAAAGTTAAGCAAGCTGTAAGCTCAAGGTCTCGGGTTCTATTTCCGGGTCGGGAAAAAAGTACTATAGTGTATTTCTATAAGAAATTTCTCAGGAGTAACTCGTAGTTTGAAAGTTGGCGTCGTGATACCCCGTGTCTCGGAAAGCAGATTTAAGTCGTTTGGATAACTTTAACAGTTGTAACGGGTAGACAGAAGCCAGAAAATCTAACACTGGCCAAGGTTACCCAGCTACTAGGTTGTGGAGGTCAGGTAGGCAGTCCCTTTATGTAAAACATTAGTAGTCAGCAGCATTCTGTTACACAGGAGGCCAACCCTAACATAGTTGGAAAAAGATGATGATTTACTTTTTATACACAAAAAGTTTCACATAAAATTACAAACCACAACTCAATGTGTTAAGCGGTGAATTAATTTAGTCATTATGGTTATTTTTGGCGTATAATAAGTTTTTTTTCTCTCACCATAATACATACATACATACTAGCACACACAAAAACATAAACACGTACACATGCACACACACACACGCACACATCATTGTTAAACATATATAATTCTAAGTTGCTTCGTTAAATATTTATTGTATGTATATTTTTTATTTTATTTTATTGTTATTACTGTTTCAGGTCTTATAGCATCATTAAATTTAATTATGTTTGTTTTTTTTTCTCTCATGTTATTGACACAAAAATGTAACAACCTATTGTCATGGGGAACAAACTGGTTCCTGTAATACAGTTAGTACTAGCGCAGGAGCCAGGGAATTCTTGAATGTATTACAAAAAACTGTCTATAAATGATTATGATATTTCTGATAATCATTTGATGATGACAAACACGGATGACATTTTAAATTATATTAGTGCTAAATGCATAATATAAGGTGTAAGTGGGCCATAGTGTGAATCAGTGGCAGAGTGATTTATTTCATTAATACATTATACAGTGTGTGTAAAGACACTAACCCGCATCTATAAATTCTGTCTGTACAGTATTTTTTATTTATAGAGCTAGTAATGTGGGTAGAAATTACATTACTAGCAATCTTGTTAATCCTCCAACCAAGCTAAATATACTTATGTCTGGAGTGAGCTCACGGCAATAGTGCAATGACAGGCCTGTTGGTTTAGTGGTCAGTTGCCCTGACTGCTATGCACAAGGTCGTGGGTTCGATTCCCACCCAGGACAAATGTTTGTGTGATGAGCACGATCATTTGTTCTTTGTCTGGGTGTAATTAACTATAATATAGATAGATAGATAGATAGAATATACTTTATTGTACACCAATAATTGAATCACACTTAAATAACAATATTGTAAAAAATTGGTTACAATGGCGGTCTTATCGCTGAGAGCGATATCTTCCAGACAACCTTTGGAAGGACTTTATGAGCTTTAATTAAAATGGGGAGGGCTATATTAGTGTACTACTGTACAAATATTCATTAATAACGGAAAAACAATAAAAATACAACAAATATGTATATATATATACAAATACATAAGTACATAAAATAAATAAATATATAATGTGTTCTTTAACATCGTGTAGAGAAAGCAAAGGAATAATCATAAGTTTGAAATAAAATGATTGGCAACCGAGCTTTTAAAAACAGCAAGTGACTGAGCTTGTCTTACTGACACCGGCAATCCATTCCACAACCGAATGGCCTGCACCGTAAACGACTGGTCGTAAAATTTTGTGGAATGCGTAGGCATCAAAAGTCTCAAATTCTCTGATGATCTCAAATCTCTAACATGTGTGTCATGAAGGAACTTAAAACGTTCTTTGAGGTAAAAGGGAGTCGTTGGATTGAAAAGAATACTGTAGAGTAATGATAAAATATGTGCATTCCGGCGAAGGCGAATAGGCAGCCACTTGAGTTTAGTGCGAAACTCAGAAACATGATCATATTTAATATGTATGTATTTAGAAATATATATGTATGTTTATCAGTTGTCTAGTACTCATAGCACAAGCTCTGCTTAGTTTGGGACTAGATGGCGTTGTATGAAAGTTGTGGAATATTATATTATTATTATTACTATTAATGGGTAAGGTTTGAACCCGCGACTTAATGGCTAAGGTGTCGGACTTGTCATAGCCTAATGGCTATTCACGCTTAGTAGGACTAAGTTCGAAAGTACATGGCAGAAATATTTACTGAATTACATTTTAGGTTTTCGTAGCCGAATGGCAAAACGAAACCCTTATAGTTTTGTCATGTCTGTCTGTCTGTCTATCCGTCCGTCCGTAAGTCACAGCCATTTTATTCCGAAGCTATTAAAACTACACATATGGAACTTGGTAGGTAGATGTATTCTGTGAACCGCTTTCCGATTTTTAGACAAAAAAAAATATCACGATCTTACCACGATCTCATTTATATTTCGTATCGTATTCGTGTTCCCAAGCGTAAGCCCCAGCTTTTATATCTCCGTAACTACAAGGGCATAGATCTGGAGGCTTTGCGGCGTGACGCCGGCGATCTCGACTGGACCCCTCTGGTTGAGAACGATGACATCAACGATAAGGTGAATTGTTTTAACGGAACAATTCTCGACTTATATCATCAGACGTGTCAAAGTTAGACTTAACCCTGCACTATGGATAACGCAACAAATTAAAGAGATTATGGCTCGCAGGGATAAAGCTAAGAGCAGATATAAGCGCAGACCTTCAGAGCTGAATCTCTCTTATTACAAATCATTACATAATCGCTGCAGCCATCTGTGTCAGGATGCTAAGAAACGCTATTTTCACGACCAACTCAATAATCGCAGTTCTTCCGATGTATGGAAATTTCTGAAATCTGTAGGCATAGGTAAGTCACCTACCAACCAGTGTAAGGATGTCAACCCAATGATCTAAATAAGCATTTCTCTTTCCTTCCCTCTTCTCTTGATCCGTCTGTTAAAGCTGCGACACTAGAGTCTTTCTAGGTTGCCGTTACTACTTTGTCCTCTCTTTAAGTTTAGCGATGTAGTAACAAGAATAAACTTCTTAACGTCATCATCAGTAGAGGATGACGTTAAGAATTTTATTCTTGCGATTATTTCTTCAGCAGTCGGTAATGATAAATTGTGTTCAAGAATGATAACTCTTATCGTTTCCTTGTTACTTCCTGTTCTCACTCACATCTACAACCACTCATTTTCCTCTTGCTCCTTTCCGTATGTTTGGAAACAGACTCACATAATACCTTTACCTAAAACCACGCGTCCGTCACTCGCTCAAGGCCACGCGTTATATGCCTACCGCTTCGGGTATCGCCGTCGGTACATCCGACAGTGGGCTGCCGCACGCCTGTCTGAGCCTTTTTAAATAATTTTGACAGAGTCATAATGGATCGACCTAAAAACAATTGATTTTCCTCCGCTTTGCTCCTGTTTCCCTTTTGATTATTTATTTGCGGGGAATTTTATTAAAATTGATTTTATTTACGTGGTTTCGGATATTTTCGACACTAAAATTTAATAATTGGGAATTCAGAGAAGGAAAAAATGCATCTATCATTTTATTAAACTGAAACATATTTGATCAACAAATAAAAAATAATTGTTTTCTATATTCGTTTTATTACCAATATCATCATATACAACCCTCGGACATTCGCTCGATGACGTGGGTCGCGCGGCGGGCAAAACAATCTCAACTCTCTGTGTGCGTACTTATGATGCATTTCTTCTCGCTGCAAACAGCTGGTATTATTATAAAGATTTTGTAGGCTATTATAGCGTAGGTATTTTCGCTTTTGTATGAGAGTGATGTATCTGTTACGAAGTAACTATACAATAATCTGTGCTAAAACTAACAATCCTACTTTATTAACCCACTTTAGACCCATTTCTATCCTCCCTTTTCTCTCCAAAGTTTTTGAGCACATAGTTCATAGACAATTATCATTTTTCTTGGCGTCAAACTCGATAATATCCCCTTTTTAATCCGGTTTTCGATCGGGTCACAGTACTGTAACCGCGCTTTTAAAAGTGACTGATGACATCCGCTGGGCAATTGGGAATAAGTCCCTTAAAGTTCTTGTATTGCTGGACTATAGTAGCGCATTCAACTCAGTGGATTTCGACATTTTACTACTCAAATCTATCAATTTCTCTCCTTCCACTTTAGCCTGGTTCGGTTCATATCTTCGGGGACGCTCTCAGTGTGTTCACCTGGAGGAGTCCTTCTCTGATTGGTGTAGCCTCACTGAGGGTGTTCCTCAGGGTAGCGTTCTCTCTCCTCTTCTTTTTTCAATTTTTATAAACTTTGTTACCAGAGTAATCTCCTCTAGTTTTCATCTCTACGCAGATGCCTTGCAGCTTTACCGACATTTTACTGTAGCTGACGCGGGTTCTGCAATTGCTGCAATGAATCATGACCTGGCTTGCATCAGCGTTTGGGCTAAGTCATTTGGTTTGCAAATTAACCAAACTAAATCCCAGGCCATGATCATTGGCAGCAGATTCGTTCACAATGCGGCTGTTGTTGCATCTCTGATGCCTTTATATCTCGATGGTGTTCACATTGACTACACCGAAACCGCTAAAGATCTAGGTGTAGTTATTGACTCCAATCTCTCGTGGCGCGCTCAGGTCAATGAAGACAGCCGAAAGGTAAATTTCTCCTTTCATTCGCTGAAATGCCTTCAGTCTCCTGCCCTTGAAGACTAAAGTTTCTTTGGCACAAACACTTATTCAGCCGATTATAGACTATGCCGATGCCTGCTACTTGGATGCTACTGAGGAGCTATTAAACAAGCTTGAGCGCTTGCAAAATCTGTGCATTCGCTTTGTTTTCGGTCTTCGAAAGTATGACCAGGTTTCTCACCTTTGCAAGGAACTCAAGTGGCTCCCAATCCGTCTTCGCAGGAACACTAGGATTTTGTGTCTCCTCTTCAACATTTTACACAACCCGTCTTACCCTTCCTACCTGCGTGAGCGTTTTTAGCTACTACTCTTATTTCTCTGTCTATGCTGTAAGATAGTGGAACTCACTTCCGCCTAGCATTCGTGATTTAAAAACAATATCTTTATTCAAATGTCGATTAAAAGAGGCCTTTCCTCTTAACTGTGTTAATTATTTATGTATATATTTATATAATATGTTTATATATTCTAACATTATGTATTTATTTAAGTATATGTATTTTTATTGCATTATAAGTATGTGTAGGTATATTTAATATTTTAGTTTTACTTTTAGACTTCACATATCCATATTTATTTCTCTTCTTGTTCTCACACACTATTGTCTACATTTCTTTTTCACTTCTCCTTTCGCAGGTATGCTGGCCTTAAGAAATAAGCCGTACCTTTGTACTCAAATATTATTATTATGTTGTATCCTAATGTATTTTACTGTGTGTACATAAATAATAAAATAAATAAATATAAAATTAAGGGTTCCCCATACATAGAAATGAAACAAAAAGTTTTTTTTTTCAAAACTATATGCGTGTGGTATCTATAGATAGGTCTTTAAAAATGACACTGAGGTTTCTGAAACCACTTTTTTATAAAGTTAATCGTTTAAAAGATATACGCTTCCAAAGTGGTAAAATGTGTGTGTGTGTCCTCTAACTTCTATAATAATGGAGTAAAAAATCTAAAAAAAAATATGTGTCTGTAGATTTTATGTAAACTTTCAACCAAAATTGGTTTGAACGAGATCGGGTCAGCAGTTTTTGAGATACAGCACATTTTCTAAAACCGCAAATATAACTTTGTATTTCATACAAACACTATGAAAAACAAAGTTATTTTGCGTAATTACTACGGAACACTTCATAGGCGAGTCTGACTCGCACTTGGCCAATTTTTTTGGAAATTATGCGCTATATAACGCACGAAATAACTGTCGTGCCATGCTTACTCAGAAGTGTTAAGCTTATAGACTAATGAAAGCCAGTTCAGCTTTCATTAGTCGCAATCAGCTTGATGCTGTGGATTTTTACAACCCTTGATTAAACTACGTACTAGCTTTTTAACTGTTATATAAAAATTTTGGTGTAAAATAAAGTATATTCTATCTATCTATCTACATATGTATATAGCTGCTGTAATAAAAAAAGTCTTACCAGTCTAGGTTTTATAGGTGGTTCCAGTCTCCTAGCAAACACGTCATCCCAATGAACATGTTTGAAAAATGCATGACCTCGGACGGCTGCTGCGCCCTGCGCCCCTAAACGTTGCGTCTCCGAACGTTTCATTAAGCGCCTTATTAAGTCGCGTGCGTCTTGTGTGAGGTAGGCAGGAAGCATTAATTTACCTTTTAAAATTTTCTCTATTGTTTTTGTACGATTATCTCCAGTAAATGGTGGCTGAAAAATCAATAAAATTCATTATCACATGTGCATAATTTATTAATGGCGCTTATAAGTGTACTTCTCACTGAGCAGTACCCGAGCTTATACAACGTGTTGAACAGATTAAGCGCAATACCTCAGACACCTCAATCAGAATATTAAATTATAAGTCTAAAACAACATCCGTAACTAAATAAATTGAAACCAGACCCAGACATTTTTTTATAAAATATTTATCCTTACTAAACGCAAAACGTATGTGCGTCATACCTATCCTTACGCAGAAGCATACACTCCACGACAAACACACACACACGAGCGCCCAGCTGACCATAGCTGTGCGTGGGTTCAATGAACGAATTTAACGTTAGTACCTAAAATATCACAGACTGATAAGAATAACTTTGATAATTGAGTTTCCCGTGTAATTATTGAGTTTTCTAGAAAGTAAAATTATGATTCGCCAGGTTAGCTCATTACCGGCCTCATCTAGCTAAACTAAACACGCAAAAAAACATGACGTGTAAAAGTGTTATCTATAACCAATTTACAAAATAAATATTTCATTCATTTCTTTTTATACTTCAGCTTGATGTGATATTGATAAGCGATATCACTGTGTAAAATTCACACTTTCACAGGCTTACTATTTCACCCCCGCGATACCCTTGACAAGTTGTGTTTAGGAAGGTAATATTCAAACACGGCGTGTTTAAAAGATTTGAATCATAATATTTACAGTAATTAGACTACAATCATATTGATAGGAAGAAGTACTTACAGAACTGGACTATTTACACTTTAGACATAGGTTATTTGTATACACTATTTTTGCGATTCACTTTCAACAAAGCTTCAAAATGACCACCGCCTTGGTCTATGCACTTATTTGCACCCTTTCTTAAATTGTTTTGCAATTTTTTAAGCACTTCAGTGTCACTTTTCACTGTCAGAAATGCTTGTTAAATTTTAGTTTTGAGTTCCACGACACTTGTTGATTGACTGACGTATGTAGCGATTTTATGCGACCCCACAAATAAAAGTCTAATGGTGTTACGTCTGGAAATATGGGCCGTCGAACGGTCCACGTGAAATGCGCGGGAGCACGTCTTGCTGATAAAACAAGTCGCGGAAAAGACCGGCAGGGACGTCATCCAAAAACACAACAAGCTAACGCACACGAAAAGCTAACGCGACACTATCAAGACAGCGAGCCAAGGTGAGAACGTTGCATGTTGGTATACCGGAAAGCCATCGCGCGCGGAAACAATTATGTCACGGAAGTAAATAAAAGAACTAAACTAAATGGCTCCTGGCGGATGTTAGGCACTTTTGATGTTAGCCGTGAGGTACTAGTTGGTAGGGCGGCCGTGTGTCGGCATGTCGCATAAACATCAAAGCCGATAAATGCTTTATTTCATAGAGACAAGGTCTAAATTTCTTTAAATTAAATCATTTCGTAAAAATGCCTAAAATTGTTTATGTACGTAGGGAAACTCTGATTACCGAACTAAATTTGATCGTGCAGTCAAATAAGCCTTACTTGTTCTAGATAAGGTCGGAATTCCTGCGTATTTGATTTGACGCACACTATCTTTAATGTTAAATGCACAGATCATACAAACACAAGAGATATGGCAAGGGGGCGTGGCGCTTTCAAACTCATCAAGGCCCAAAGCGCCTTGATGCCAGTTTCGGCCATTAGTCAAATGTCAACTTGCGACATCTTCGCTGCTTATGATTTTTGAGAAAATGATGCGTCGTTCAGTGCTTGTTTGCAAAAATAACAGCTGTATTGTGAATTACGTCAAAGATGGCATCTCATTTCACAAGAAAGTACTAAAATAATATTGTTTTTCTTATTAAATTCGTTAAAACATTACTTCGTGATACTAGAAACACGATAAAGTACCAATAGCAAAATTTCATCCAGATCCGTTCAGCCGTTCTGGCGTGATTGACATCCATCCAAACTTTTGCATTTACAACAGTAGTTAAGATAAATAAATAATTGTGATTTTGTAGCATGTAGTTTCTGTTTCCCCCATACGTGATCAATGCAAAAGTATTTTGATCATAATTTGAATATTAAATAATTAGAATTCTAGAGACTAATATCGTCCGTATCCATAATTTATCAGATATCCGTTAAAATATACAGTTTTGAAGTTTCACTGATTAGTACTATCACTGAAGTTATAAACAGATATAGATATATTGTAGTATTGTATTTTATAGCCTCTAGATCATAATTGTATTGTTTACTATGACAACATTTTAATAACTTTAGTTAGTTAATATTCCAATTATAATCACACTTCACTTGTTTAGAGTGGCAAGTGCGACCGAAACTCCAGAATCGTTTTATTTTCACAGTCAATAAAATCTTTTGAAAAAGATCAGATATTAAAGGATTTATAGGAGGGAAAGGAATTTTATCGATATTTTTCTACGATTACAATCAAGTACAACTTAACAGCACTATTCGCGTTACGCATATGTATGTTTATTCTCGAGTCCGTAGGTACAGGTACAAGAGCCGCCCCCTGTTTGCATGTGTTCTATTAGTGAGTTTTTTAGTGTTGCTGTAAGTTTATTTGTGCGCGGGAGAAATGTGACCTCGTGTGTCGTTCTTATAGCTTTTGCTTTTGTGTTAGTGAATTAAGTGGAAGAAATGTTGAGACACCTGAACACGAAGTAATCCTTTACAAAGCATATCTCTGTGTTTAAATGATCTGTGGTTAAATGCATTGATATTGTTTACGTGTGTGTGAAGTGTATTACGAGCTATGAGCGAACTACAAATTATGTCGTGCGTTTAAGTAAGCTCTATTGCTCCGAGTTAAGGTTTCAATTTCCTTGAATTAAGGATTGTATTACCTAATTTGTCATGATACTGTGTTTCCATTTTAAGTTAAATGAACGATTTTTCCGTAAAAAATTAACACCTATTTTATATAACGGAAATCGATTCAGAAGCCGATTCTGAACCAACAACTTTCAGGAATTGCGTTTATTCTTTTACACGTTGTATATGCTTTTGCAGAGCAACCTTCAGCTCTGAGCCGCCATTAATTAACTTGAATTGTACCAGCTGACGAATTACCTATACTACCTACTAACTCAACAATACCTAATGCTCAGTAAGCCAAAAATCGTACCTAAAAATAATTTGTGTAGTGGCAGTTCACGAGAATATAGAAAGGCTAGCTTTTTATTTCTGCACATTATATTTAACTAGCTTCTGCCCGCGACTTCGTTCGGGTGGTAGGGTTTTCCCGCGTAAATCCCTATCCCGTGGGAATTCCAGTACCTAACTCTGATGTGCCTGCCAGATGACACTTATTTGACTGCTGGTCTTTCCTGCTTGACACATCTTAATATTACATTGTTAGTTGCCTTGATTAGTGTGTAAGAAAGGGAAGTCATCCTGAAGATTGCACACCTATTGATTTTTGCAGTGACAGCTTATTTATTTTTAAGTCTAACAATTTTCTAATCATAGTTTTGTTTGGAAGAGTCCTCTAGAGTTGTAGATATGATAAGAAATCCGAATCTAAACAGTGGAACTTTTTTTAACCGACTTCAAAAAAAGGAGGTTCTCAATTTGACTTGGACTTTTTTTTTATGTATGTTCCTCATAACTCGGAGACGGCTGGACCGATTTGAAAAATTCATTTTGTGTTTGAATGGGTATACTTTCTAGTTGGTCCCATTGTTACGAAATTAGGATCTGATGATGGGATCCTGGAGAAATCGAGGGAACTCTTCAAATATTATAGGCACACCTATAGCGTTTTGGGTATTTCTTATAGTACCTTGAGCAGTTACTTCCGAAAAGTACCATTTGGGGAAGTTGAACTGATGCTGATCACAGATGGCCACTGAAACTACTCAATAATAAGTATTTCGTGGATTGCGATTCTATTACTTGAGTACGGATGTTAAACACTTTATGCTCGTCACAATAAATATGGTGATGTAGAGCTGATGGTCAAGTACCAGGAGAACTCCTCAAAAATTAACGGCTTTGCATCGGGAAAAGCAATATTTAGTAAAAGGTGATAAGTTGTTGATATTATGGCTTTTGTAACTAGACAAATTACAAACCGACCAACTAAAAAGCGTGAAAAAATTTTTTTTTGCAAAGAAATAGAACTTACTTCCACATCAAAACACTACAAAGCCAAAAATAACTTTAATTTCGGAAGGCGGTGTGAAAAAAAGAAGAAAATCCAAAACCAATAACACCGACATCCGAAATTAAAGTTATTTTGGCTTTGTAGTGTTTTGATATGGAAGTCGGTTCTATTTTTTGCAAAAAAATTTTTTTTACTTCTGGTATTGCTGAAAGACTTTCTCATTCTAAACTTCTAAAGGGTTATATTGTTCTACATAGCGTCGTGTTTTTTTTAAAGATAATAGGTTCGCGTTTGACCACCATCTCACCTGATGGTAAGTGATGATGTGGTCGAAGATGGGGCACGCTTGCCTAGAAGTAACCTTGACTTAAATACTCCCAGATTATAGCGATCAGGAAACACAGACTCTGGCAGGGAATTCCACTCCTTAGCCGTACGTACAATGATAGTATTCCCAAAACGTTTTGTGCGTATGGGTGGGATGTCCACCATGTAACGATGGCGCTTCGCCGTTTGTGGCGTAGTCCGATGATGGAACGGGCTTGGCGGAATTACATTGTGTAATTTCATCGCACACTCCCCGAAATGTAACCGATAGACTAGCAACTCGTCGTCGATGTTCAAGGCTCTGAAGCTTTGATTCGACCAGTGAATCTTTGTCAATGAGTCTCTTAGCCCTTGGTGTTTTGGGGCTGCGTTCGAATATACTCCTCTTTCTTAACTGCAAGCTTTACATTCCCTAGATACGACAATCATCCAACCCTCTATGTTAACTCGAAAATTAGAATATATACTCTGACATGAATTTAACTGCCAATATAGTCTCTAATAACAATTAACTCCTCAAACAATTCACATTGTAAAGTCTGCAGCAATGCTCATAAGCCCACAGCCATCCTTAAATCCATCCATAAACCTCCTTCTTGATTGGGACTTCACTATGCATGAAAATCTGGCGGCACAACTGCTCATATTCATTAGACTGAATTAAATGTTCAGAGTACAGAAAAATGTTTTCAGATTGTCCAAGTGAGTTTGATCATGCTGATCAAATATTGGATAGAGAATTCTAGAACTGTATATTCAGCAAGCACCAAAAGCATAAGTTATATACCCTGTTCTTTAATCTCAGAGACAGAATTGACACGTGCTAATGTCAAGTTTAGAAATAATGTTGCCCGCTCTTTTGTGCAGTGTTACCTACGATACCGGTTTGTTGAATCGTAACTTTTTACCCAACTGCGCGACGCAAAGGAGGGTAATGTGTTTCATAGTCTTATACTCGTATATGTAAGTATATGTATGTGGCGTTATACAGGCTAAACGCGGGGGCCGATTTGAATAATTCTCACGTTAATCAATAAGTCTTAACCATGCGAGTGTCACAAGAAATATGACAATTAATTATAAAAAAACCGGTCAAGTGCGTGTCGGGCCACGCGCAGTGTAGGGTTCCGTAGTTTTTATAACAGCCAAGTGCTTGTCGTATTCGCTGACTGATCGTTTCGTACCATGCTCTAACTAAAAGCCAAACATATAACCTAACTAATTTGACTTCCTATACAAATCCTCACCTGATCCGTCAATTTTGCACGGAAACTTTCAATTTTTTTTAGAGATTTGTATAAAACTCATTACTCAATCGTCACAAGAAGCTAGCACGATACAACTGGCGCTTAGCGCCATCTATCGACATTTCTATAGAGTTGTTCGAAATTTTCGAGTCACATACAATTGGTCGACTATTACTCGTAAACTTGTAAAGCCCACTTATGTGTGATAGTTTTCCTTTAAATTTCGTTATATATAAGTACTACTGCCGTGACATTTGAATTTCTAACTATAACCGTTTAGTTGATAGAGGGGGGGGACACTTGACTCTAACGAAAATTGGTACTTTAAAGCTTGATAAGTCACGAACGGTTTACTTAAACAAAAAACGGTCTTACCAAACCCCTAATATTTTTGAAAGACCTATCCAACGATATCCCACACTATGGGAAGAACGAAAAAAAATAAAAATTATCATCCCACTTTACATGTATGGGAGGTACCCTAAATAATTGTTTTTTTCAAAATTTTATTTTACCACTTTTTCGGCGTCATTAACGTGTATACTCATGCCAAAGTACAACTTTCTAGTACCAATAGTTTTTGAGCTAAACCGCGAACAGACGGACAGACAGACGGACATAAAAGGCGAAACTATAAGGGTTCCTTGTTGACTACGGAACCCTAAAAATCGACAAACTATATCAAATATCGTTGGGGTATCGTTGAATAGGTCCTTTTTATAAAGAGAACTAGCAATGTGGGTATCATTCACATTACTAGCAATCTTGTTGACCCCTCCAACTCAGCTAAATATCCTTGTGCTTGGAGTGGGTTCACGACAATACGCAAAACGGCATGGGAGGGGTTCAAACTCACTATCTCTCGATCACAAGTCCAATATCTTAGCCATTTCTGGGTTTATTCCTCTATTTTTCATTGAAAACAATCGCTTAGGATATATGAATTTTAAAATGGATCAGGGCCATATTTTTTTTTTTATATTCAGGGTGCGTTTTTTTTTCTTACAAACACATCGAGTGGGTTATCAAAACAAAAGGCTTTAACAGAGAATAATAAATAAATATGTGATTTATTTGTATTAAACTAAATAGAAATGAAAAATCATATAAGAAGATTGAAAAATCGTAATACTAAAGAAAGGATAAAGTTTGAATTATTCCTTCTTCCTTGACTTATAATATTGTTATTTGATAATGCTGCCGCTTATATATGCTGGGCAGTAACAATACATTGGGCGTTTCTTCATTAGCCGGCCCGGCCAGGCACCGATACCTACTACGACATCGGTGGACGCTTAATTCTATGAAATTGTAGGGAACAGTGTCTCATTGACCCGGCCCGACCCCGACATTAACTGCAAGGGACGACCTTAGCTGTGATGTATTTATTTATTTAACTTCTAATTTATTTACAAAAGGTCTATATTATATTGAGCAGAGTAAGGGCACTAGAAGGCTCTATTTGTGCAGTTGATCCAAATAAACTTCTAAATATGCTTCAAGACCACAATTCCTAGCAAGAGTTGAATAATCTGTGAAATCTTTAACATATTTAAACAAAAAAGCTAAAATAAAAACTAAAAATCCTGACTGCTCAACTAAAAGGAAAGAAACAAGCACATTTTTATTTAAAAAGTGACAAGCAGGTGGGACCCATCCCATTTTTATAAATATAATATGTTCGATTGGTTCCTGCCTGCTTGTACACAATGAATACTGAGTTATTGTGTGTTTTATGTATCATCTGGGCCATATAGTCAACGACATTACTGATAGGTTTATGATAGAAATAGGTGGCGATTCTGATGATTCAGAATATTCCTAAGATATGGAGTCATTATTTGAATCTGATTAAAGAATACCTATAATTAATTATGTTATTAAAAATATATATATCTTACATTATTAATTTTGTGTAGGTGCTAGGTTAAAATGTAGAAATGTATTCTACATTTTAACCTAGCACCTACAAATTATTTCAGGATAACATATTATAAAAAAACCGATACTTGATTTTAATAAAGTTAAGTTTCGATAGTGGCACATCACTATTTAAGAATTGCAAAAAACTGGCAATCGTTGTAATGTCAACTTTGTCTCTGAGATTAAAAAACAGGGTATGGTTAATTATACAAACCAACCTGTCCAATAAGCATGTCATACATTAATGCCCCCAGACTCCACCAATCTACAGCTTTCCCATGGCCACTTCGTGTTAAAATCTCTGGTGCCCTAAAAAATAAAAAAATCTTGTTTATTTTGATAATTTTTATAAATAGTATTTTTTATTTTACATGCAATTATTTTTTATATTAGGTGTGAATCAAATAAGCCCAAAATAAAATATTATTAGATATAAGTTTTTAACATTTAAGTCACTAACAGTATCATTAGAACTTAAAATGGGATATTTACCAATTTACAATTACAATTTATATTTTATTGTTTCGAGTTTCCGATATTTCGGCAGTGTTGCAAGCACCATGGTAAATAACCCGTTTAATGAATTTAATGATATTATTAAATACTTACATGTACTCAATAGTGCCACAGAAAGTATGAGTAACTATCCCTTCTTGAATATGTTCCTTACATAATCCAAAATCCGTAAGTTTTACATGACCTTGAGCATCCAATAGTACATTTTCTGGTTTTAAATCACGATAAATTATACCAAGGCTATGTAAGTGCTCTAATGCCAAGATAATTTCTGACAAATAAAAGCTGAAATAGAACATTCTTTTAAAAATGTGAACTGATAACCCTGAAACAATGAATTGTACAAAACTCACCATGCTGTATCTTCTAGAAAGATACCTTCACGTTCAAGATGCATAAAAAGTTCACCACCACTCAAATATTCTAGTATTAGGTATAACTTGCCTCCAGTTTGGAAAGCATATACTAATTCCACTATAAAAGGATGCTGAAATAAAAATCAATTCATTATTATTTTTTACTAGCTTCTGCCCGCAACTTACATGTACACGTAGGAAGGTTTTCTCACGCAAATTCTGAACCCGTAGGTATTTCGGGATAAAAAGTAGCCTATGTGTTATTCCAGAATGTCAACTATCTACATACCAAATTTCATTCCGATCCGATTAGTAGTTTTTGCATGAAAGAGTAACAAACATCCATCCATCCTCACAAACTTTCGCATTTATAATATTAGTATAAGTATATTAGTATATAGTATATATATAGTATAAGTATATTAGTAAGAAGTAAGATAAGAAGATAGTAAGATTCAATAGCATATTCTACATGGTTAGTAATTTTTACTAATTATAATTGTTAGTTTTAGCTCTAAATAATTTGTGATCATTAAGTAAAACACAATAATCTAATCTTTAGATACCTTCACAGCCTCCAAAATATTTCTTTCTGCTTTTGTATGGGCAGTATCCTTTTGATTGCGTACTATAGAAGCTTTTTTCAGAACTTTCATAGCAAAGTGTGCACCTGCATCAGGACCAGTAATTTTGCGAACTTGAAACACTTTGCCATATCCTCCCTTCCCCAAAACTTTGCGTAATTCAAAGTCTTGAGGACCAAGACGTTTGCATTGGCCTGGATTTACATTATCTTCAGACAATTGAATAGTTTCAGACCCTTCAGTCCTGAAATAGAAGTTACAGAAATAGTTATGTACATTAATATATGATCAAATTAAACTATTATGGTAAGGTTTTACTTACTCTACAATAGCATTAACATGTAGCTCAGGTTCATAATCCACCTATGAAAACAAAATTTAATATCAAGTAAATGCCTACATGATGTTATTATTATGCTGTTTAATAAATCAAGGCTTATAACTTTTTCATTACATAAACAATTATCATTTACTACAAATGACAGTATATAAAATAAACAGGTATTATTTATTTCTCTCTTTGTAAATAAATACTAAACTACAACGAATAATTTTATCCTTGACAATCAAGAGAATATGGAACAAGGTTTTAGGTTAAGTAATAATGTGTGGTGGCCTTAATTTTATATCATGTTAACGTAAAGAATACCTCGTCGACTTCAATTATATCATCTTCATCTGAATCTCCAACAGTAACTGTATCCACATCTAAATCTAAATCAAAAACACCAGCCATATACGATGACATTTCAAGAATATCACATCAGCAGCCACTGTTCTTTAGAATATTGTAAATGCATAAAAAATTGATGTTATATTCCTGAATAGCTAGAACTGTCCGATTTTAAGAAAGCGTTTTTAATTGTTGGTTGTATTTTTTTTTCGTTCGTATTAAAAGCATAGATGTTTTCTATCAACAATAGTGGATTTGGATTTGAGAATAATTTATGATGATCTTATATGCGACATAGGATACAACACTATTAAGTGTCGCATCGCATGTCGATTTCATAATATCGATATAATGAATATCTAATAAGTAACAATTATCTCTACTTTTTATAACTAACTATTATCGTAAAAAATATAAAAGTTGACATTAAAAACAAATAAATAAATTAGTATCTTTTCATATACGAAAATATCTGGAAAATGATATATACTATATTTTATTGATTTGCAAATAAGGAAATTTCTGCCGTACAACTATACTTGGATCCGCGATCCGCACGCAATCCACCAGTAACTAAAGGGGCAGTAGACGATCAATCCTGTTATGACTTTAAATCTGTCCGTAGCTCACTTGTACGATCTATTTTGGAATACGCGTCACCTGTTTGGAATCCAATTTATGGTACACATGTTAATCGCATAGAACGGGTTCAAAAAAGCTTTACACGGTATCTGCGTTACAAATATAATAACTGCCCTCGGGACGCTGACTACTCGCAAAAGTCGCAAAGGCTAAGTCATTTCAAAATGTTAACTCTAGAACAGCGAAGGCGTACTAACGACCTGATTTTGCTTCATAAAATAATTAATTGATCTGTACAAGTCCCGAAGCTTCTCGTCGAAATAAATAATTAAATATATCTGTTCCTCGCCATAGTACACCCAGATCGGAATACATCCTAGATGTGTTAACTCCACGTCCATCTAAAACTAACCCTATATTACTCTTTGAACTATCCTCGGACATTCGGCACCAATGAACAGGTTGATGAGCACGGACAATGAGCTCCATACACGTTCCAATAGCATTGACATCAGGGTTGGATTTATGTATGTTGAAAAAGATAGTACAAACAAATGAAAAGGATAGTATTTATAAAAAAAATATAGTACACTTTCATTTTTTTTTTAATTTAACATATAATAGTCATTAAAATCAACATCCGTTAAGGCAAAATTCTCAGTAGGAATAAAATCAGTAATATTCCCACTTTTGTTACCGCTTTTGATAACGTCACAAGACAATAAAATGGCATTTTAAATATAAATTATTATAGTACAAAATCTAACCCTGGGAAAGAGAGAAGTGTACTTCGGAAGATAATCAGGGAATCTCCGGTCATCAACACAGAAAACCTTGAAAGATCAGAATTCGGTCAGAATATTCATAATTATGACATAAAACTTAGCATTCGGGAGCAAACTTTAAATTATAGTATGTTAACGTACTATCCTTAGATGTGGATAGTATATAGTACAAAGGGCGAAATTATAGTATAAATACTATAATTATAGTACAAAATCCAACCCTGATTGACATCTTTGCTAACAAGCTATCGCTGTTTCGCAAACTATTGGTACTGTCCCACAGTGGCAATCGTCTTTGGGCCAATAAAACAAATTAATGTAATTATTTCTTTATTTTAAATTTTATTATTCTTTTTGTTTCCATATTCAGTTCTATTTTATAGTCTATAATTATGTACTTTTCTGTCTAATGTTATAAAATTTTAATTAATATATAAGTGATGTGCACCCCCATAACTCATAAGTGACAAATTCACTCTAGACCTTAAGTTTGATTGTTACATTACCATACCATACCATAAAATGTATGAATAAGTCGTTGGAGTGCCTTAAATAAATAAATAAAAATAAATAAATCCGACTCTGGACTGACTACAATCCTTAAACATTTACCATACCACCAGAGTTTTCCCTATCATTCAAGCTCTACATGCCACCATTTTATTGCATTAAATATTTTTTAACCGACTTCTAAAAAAGGAGGAGGTTCTCAATTCGGATGTTTGTATTTTTTTTTTATGTTTGTCCGCGCATAACTCCGTCGCTTACCAACCGATTTGAAAAATTCTTATCTTGTTAGAAAGGGTATACTTTCCAAATGGTCCCATGAAATTTTATTGAAATCAGACAAGCCGTTTCTGAAAAATCAACAAAAGTCTAAAAAACATATTTACGTAGATGATCTTTTCGTTTACTCTGCATTGCGTTTTTTGTTCGCGCATAACTCCGTCATTTACGAACCGATTTGGCAAATTCACTGACCCACTAAAAAGCACGAAAATAAAAACTTTTTTGCAAAAAATAAAACCGACTTCCATATCAAAACACTACAAAGCCAAAAATAATTTTAATTTCGGAAGGCGGTGTGAAAAAAAAAATCAAAACCAATAACACCGACTACCGAAATTAAAATTATTTTTGGCTTTGTAGTGTTTTGATATGGAAGTCGGTTTTACTTTTTGAAAAAAAGTTTTTATTATATATCTATATATATAAAAGAAAGTCGTGTTAGTTACATTTATAACTCGAGAACGGCTGAACCGATTTGGCTGAAAATTGGTAGGGAGGTAGCTTAAAACCAGGAGACGGATATAGGATATTTTTTATCCCGGAATTCCCACGGGATCGGGATTTAAGCGGGAAAAACATCCCACGCGAACGAAGAAGGAATGGAGAGTAGGGTAGGGGTAGGGTAGGGGTTGGGTAGGGGTAGGGTAGGGGTAGGGTAGGGGTAGGGTAGGGGTAGGGTAGGGGTAGGGTAGGGGTAGGGTAGGGGTAGGGTAGGGGTAGGGGTAGGGTAGGGGTAGGGTAGGGTAGGGTTAGGGTAGGGGTAGTGTAGGGGTAGGGTAGGGGTAGGGTAGGGGTAGGGTAGGGGTAGGGTAGGGGTAGGGTAGTGGTAGGGTAGGGGTAGGGTAGGGGTAGGGTAGGGTTAGGGTAGGGGTAGGGGTAGGGTAGGGTAGGGTAGGTGTAGGGTAGGGGTAGGGTAGGGGTAGGGTAGGGTCAGGGTAGGGGTAGGGTAGGGGTAGGGTAGGGGTAGGGTAGGGGTAGGGTAAAGTTAGGGTAGGGGTAGGGTTGGGGTAGGGTAGGGTTAGGGTAGGGGTAGGGTAGGGGTAGGGTAGGGGTAGGTTAGGGGTAGGGTAGGGGTAGGGTAGGGGTAGGGGTAGGGTAGGGGTAGGGGAGGGTAGGGGTAGGATAGGGGTAGGGTATCGGTTGGGTAGGGGTAGGATACCACGCGAACGAAGTCGTGGCGGGTCAGCTAGTATTATTAATATATTTGTCTTGTAGGTATATAGAATATACTTTATTGTACTACACCAATAATTGAGTCACACTTAAATAAAAATATTGTAAAAAAAATTGGTAACAATGACGGTCTTAACGCTGGAGTAACATCTTCCAGACAACCTTTGGAACAACGAATTAGGAATGATATCATTCCTAATTCGTTGATTTGGAATGGCTTTACGAGCTTTAATTAAAATGGGGAGGGCTTTATTAGTGTACTACTGTACTCATCAAAATGGAAAATCTAACAAAAATATATAAATACAAAACATACCTAAGTACATAAAATATATAAATATTTAATGTGCTCTTTAACATCGTGTGGAGAAAAACAAAGGAATATAATAATCATTGTAATATTTTTACATTAATATTATTACTTAAAATATACTGTATTTTCAGCATGGTGCGCCATGTCACCGATGCATTTCATTTTGAGGTGGCCTAAACATAAAAATTGCAGTTTGATTGCAGCTTGCAGCCGTTTTGATGTTATCGTCGCTGTAGAACCTCGTATGTCAAAAAAACATTTATTTTCTTTTTTTTTTGTAAAAATTGTAAGGAAACCACGTATTTTATAATACGGTGAAACTGTTAATCCAGAATATGACTACAAGTGCCATGTATGGAGTAAAACGAAAACCTCTTATCTATAGAGACATGGGCGTTTAAACAAAAACTACGTAAATATAAGAACAGAAAACCTCTTATATCATTTCTCTGGCATAATCCAGTTAAGTAACGTATTGGTTAAGAACATAATAAGTAAATAAGTCCTTGTTATCATTCAAAACATGAGACAAAAGCACATAAAAATATTTTAAACAGTGACAAAATTAACCGTTTTTTTCAGGATGGGAAAGTTTGGATTTCTGGACATTCGAGGTTTCAGGTTATCATTCTATAGCGACGTTATGTTATACATACTGCAGGTATTGACAATACCTGTGGACAATACCTACTGCTCTATGCATGATTGTGTATATACCTGTTTTTTATTTGAACGCACCTTTAGTTTAGTTGTTATGATTTCTGGTTTTCCTTCTGTCATCTGTCTGAAACAGAGGGTGTAAACATGATTTACCTTTAAAAGAGTGCTTTTTTACTTTTATATGTGTTTTTAAATACAAGTGAAAATAATAAATATGTTTGAAATGGGCAATAGATTGTGATACTTTTATCTGCTACATTAACCAATTTAATCCTTTCAATGGCTAGTGACAACGATAAAAGTTCGAATAATCATAACTTGGATGGTTCTCTAAAGAGCAATAAGAAACTAGCAAATAGTGGAAGTATTGGTAAGCCTCTTATTTTATTATAACTATTATTACTGGTTTGGGTAATCTGATCGGAAGTTTTTTTATTTCAAATAACCTCGCCAGGCTGGATAGTGCTGCCATTATATTGATAGCCCTATTTCTAAACTTTAATCTCGTCAATTAACGTTCTGACACTGCTAAATTTGTTAGGTTTCAATAAAACTATGTTTATTTAAACTACGTCTTACAGTTATTGCTTATGATTTCAACAAAAGTGTCAAAATAATGTTTTAAAGTTTTGAATTTAAAACAGATTTGAGAACCACCTGTGATTTCACATATGAGCTACCTAAATTTACAATGCATGCTATAAAAACAAATCAATGTCATAATTGTTATAGAAAATAAGAAGCCAAAAAGATAAATGCTTTATCATGTTATGTTAAGCAATACTAGACAGGCACTTAAGTACCTACTCTGCACTGTAGTACATGTACTAAGTTTATAATATAACCTGCAATAACAATATGTTGGAAGTTTTATGTGATGGTTCCTCAGTAACTGCAGTGTGTCTGGGTCTCTCTAGCACAATCCCTATGCTATAACAACCCTTATTTGTATGTTGTCAGGAAAATTAATGCCTTTCACATTAACATATTAAGAGTAAATATTGGTATATATTTGTTTAGTATTGTGATGTATTTATTATATATTTACAGTTACTTAGGTATTCATTTTTTACAACTTATGCAATTATAATTATTTATTTATTTATGCAGTATTTTTTTTTTCTTTGATATTAATTCAAGTCTTTTCTTTGACCTTAAAATTGTTTTCTTATCGGTCACCACACTCAAAAAGTTTAACTTCAAGTTACACTTTTTGAGTGTGGTGACCGATAAGAAAACAATTTTTTTTTTTCTTTTATTGAATAAATGAGAAGTTAATATTGTTTAAAATATTTTTATTATCTTACAATACATGTAGGTAATTCAGGAATTTTTATCATTGACACTATAGATTTATTAGCAGCTAGTCTACATGCATACGTCTAGTTGCATGCACACAAACACCGTGCCGAAGTCTGCCAAACTGAAACAACGTTAGACAATGCACGGCTTTCAACGCTGCACCGCTGTGCTGGGTGGAGTAGGAGGTGTTAGGTTTATTTTCGTTACTGAATTTCTTGATTCGGTCGCCGCGCTCAAAGCCCGTGATAAAAGCTATGCAATAGCTAAATAATAAGCTATATAAATAAATAATTCAGTAAAAATCTTGTATTTACCCTAATATCATCAAATATCATGACTTACACCATGATGTCATATTTTTTTTGCAAATCTGGTGTGACTTTTTCATAATTTTAAAGGTTTTCATTGGTCGTACGTTGATTCTTATTAAATGAAACGACGCGTCTTTCGATTCTCTAGCGAATGGCATCAGAACGTCAAAACCGCCAAAAAATTACTTATGTGGTGATAGAACTTAAACGACAATATTAAAACTAGGTCTTTTGTTATAAATATTGTTGCTTCTTTATTACTAGTTCCTTTTAAGAGTCTTCTATTATAAAATTAATTCATTGCGGCCTTTACTTAAATACTAGAAAAAATCTCAACATCTTGAAGCCGGTTTAGAATATAAAAACTCCTTCATCATTAGAAGCGAATAAAACAAATACTTAGTCGATAATTATCAAGATGTTATCAAGCCATATTTTTTAAATTAATGCTATTAAATGTCAAAGTTGTCCCACAGCAAAGGCATCCCTTCCCATTTTTCTCAGTTGAAACCAGTGTTAGAAATAAAAAAAAAGAACATTGTTGTAATTGCGGATATTGAATGAAACCTTTGGGTTTTGTTTAAAGTTAAAACAGGTTTAAACATAAACAGGTGAGCATTAAAGGAAACTCACAAAATTAAAAATATCTAAAATTTAAGTGACATTCTTAGTGATCAAATCAAGGCATTTTATATGACTTTTTGCTAGAGTTGTTTCCTTTCTGGAAATAGAAACATGTTATTTTGTAAATATTTTGTGGTAGGCCCCTTTGACAATTTCTTCAAGGCATAAATGATGGAATTTTGCATTTATTAGCAAGATGTAATAATACATATTTTATCAGAGGCTTTATACTGTTTGTTTCAACTCCTCATTCACTTAATTTAGCTTTGTTTGCTTCTTAGCATTTACAAAGTATGTGTTGTGATTTATATCAATAGGTATTAAAAAATTTAACGAGATCAAATAAGTATGCTTAACAGAGGATATTACACCGATAAAATATTTATGACAAATTACAAATTTTAAATTAAACAAGTACAAACAATAATATTATTATAATAAATTGTTAGCAACCAACACAATCTTCGTGAACGCACAGCGTCTTGTCATTGTCAAATGCGAAATTTGACGTTTGCTGCCTGTTTGACGATGACATTTCAATTTACTATTTAGGTAAACAATCATCATAATTATATATTATGTATTCATTTCCTTTAAAACGAATTAAGTGAAATTGATGTGATGAGCCATGGAAATCACATTAGAAGAAAGTACCACAGAGCAGATATCACCCCTGTTGCATGAAATTGTTAAAGGAATATTATCAGAGTGCAGAAGTTATGATTCCATCCAAAAAGATTTTTTATTTGTTCTGATTGTGGTATTGATGATTGAGAATGGTTTTGTACTCATTAATAATGACATGGAGGCGATGGATCCACGGAAGTCTTTTGATATCGTTCAATTATCTAAATTGAAGTCACCATCTGGAATATACGAAACTACCTTTATAATGAATGGATTTAAAAATATGCCACTGAAACTATTCATGAGTCCATTGGGAGCGACTGTGTTAGTGAACTTAGTAATTAATGAATTAAACTTTGAAACATATTCTGTTTGTGTTCCTGTCAGTCGCTATGTGGTGTCGCCTCAAGCCACATCAATTCCAATGATATTTCGGGACCTGAAACATTTCTCAACAACTTTTAAAAATAAAACTGTTTCTGCTATCAAAAGTGCAATACTAAATCATTATGGTTATGCTAGTGCAAGTTTGATTGGGCTTCCAGAGGAAGTTCTCTTAAAGATAATGCTCAACTTGAGTGTGGTGGAAATCCTAAATTGCTGTAAAACAAGTACAAGACTGAAAGTTTTACTTGAGAGTGATAGATTGTGGTATTCATTATGTAAAAGAGATTTTGAATGTACTTTTCAAACAGATGTCAGTAATTGGAAGGAATTGTATAAGAAACTCTATATTGCTGAGCGAGACAAGAACTTAAGATCTCATAGAGGAGCTGGAAGTATGCATGACTATATGGACTACTCAGATTATGTTTCATACATTGATAATCCACTATGGAATGTTATTATTTAAAATTGAGCTGTAAATTGTTGTTTTTACTCGTAATAAATTAATTTAACCATTAACTACTTACAATAAAGATATCCATTAAAGTTCAGAAGTTACTCATTTTAACCTCATTAAAGCAGAAGTACATCATGGCTTCAATGTTATATTGTGTTTGCTTCGTATTTGCATATAGCTGTACATAAAAGCTTTATATATTTTGCATAGGTGAGAACGAGGACAAATCAAATCTGGGTGTGCATCCTGTGGGAAAAGGTGGTCGCCACTTATCTATTCCATCTGATTCAGCAACTGCTAATGGGGATATAAGTGAGTACAAGATTTTTCTCAAACTATTTTCAATTCCTCTTAACGGGTTCTACACACAGATATGGCTTGTCCAGGCTATGCTAATTAGTGTGGAATTATTTTCCATTGACAATGATTCCATATTGGGTACTAGTGTAGCTCCACATGTCACTGCATATGAACTACAAAAATATTCTGATGTCACAAATCCATTATCAGTTTTCAAAGTTTTCGCCACAATTTATACTTATACATTAACTTGACAGTGACTATTGGGTTACCAACCAGATACAATACCCATCTGGTTGGAGGGCTCTTTATTTTTCAATAGAGGTTTGTGGGACTTTAAACCATGTTCTACTTAGCTTTATGCTAGAATCTAGAAACAGGTGTTACAAGACTCACAGAATAGTATTGGTTTGTTTAGTGGTGAGAATTTGTAATGCTGTAGAACTTATCAAACAGTAAATAGTTACTTAATTAAGTACCAAATATAAGATATCTCTATCAAAATCGTACTTAACACATCTGAAAACATTTCTGAAGCTTTACTTAATTATACTACCTAAAATTTCTAATGCGCAGAATTAAAATTATAATTTAGAAAGACTTGGAAAAATAAAATCATACACAGATAGATGCCTGTAAAGTGACTAGAATATAATAAGACATAACAAACATAAAAAAATTGTGTGCATTTAAAAAATATACACATCAATCTCCTCATTTTTTCTTCAGATAAAAATATGTATTGTTAATGAAATCAGGAACTTTCCATCTTCGAAATTCCAACAACGTTCCAACAGCCTTTCACGAATTGAATGTTAAATTGGTCTCATAAACACCTAGCACTCTAGATTTTAAAAAATATCGTGACATTAGTATACATAGACATAAATGATAGTATTGGGCGTTTACTACATAGAAGGGATCACGTTAACACAGTACACGTGTTTGCATGGGGGACGGAGGGCCTGCGTGGCGGGCGACGGGCGCCGAGCTTAGACGAACCGAAAGGGTGAGGGATGCGCGCGGGAGATGCGCCGCGCAGCCTCCGTCCGCTCTCGCCGCCTCTGTGGCGCCGCCATTGGTGAGTTGTGTGAGCTGGACGCCGCGCTGAGAGTGCTACGTAGATGTAGGCCCGAGTGCCGTGTTTATTGTGCTGATGTGCTGGCGTAGGTGAACGGCCGTGGAGGGCCCACGGGCGCTGCGCGACCGACCGCCGTGGCGGTGCTACGGACCCATGCTTACTCATAGTCGATCCGATGGCGATTTCCCAGTGTACACTAGGGCAGGTGAGAGTGCCTTCTCTTTCCGATTATATTATTGCTTCAGGGATTTGTTATTTAATACTATTTGTAGTAAATACTCCTCTTTCAGATTCTTTTTCTAGAAGTTAGGATTCAACAGATCCAATGCTTCTGCAGTTTATTACAATGAGTACTAGTATCCATTAATGTATATGAAATAACGTCGACGACAGTCGTCGATGAATAAACGGCGTCGGACTGTCCTAGAGTTATGTTCTAGGTAATCGATATCTTAAATCGCCGCTTTTCCCACTACTCTACATCTTTCTTTAAAGATTTCCATCCATGTAATGTTTACAGGGTGTATTCATGAGATGTTACTATTTTTCATCTACCTAGTGTATTTAGTATTATACGTTTGCATTAAGCTTCATTGCTTGCATTTAACGCTACGTAGGTTTCTAGCATGAAAATATGGTTCGCTTATTTTCTAGGGTAATAGACATCTATTTATAAAAAGGGACTACACGCTTAGTCTAACCGAGCCCATCATCAAAAGCGAACACTGTTCATTCAAGCTTGTTTTTTTTTATATTTTTATACTACGTCAATGCTGATTCATTTTGTGGTGCCTACATACACATAACATTAGGTATTATAATACGTTTCACTAAAGTCAAACAGAAAGAAATCAAGGATCATTTATGATGAAACTGAAATAACAATATATGAAATATTTCATAAAATTAAATGTAAGTCAGGAAAACCGCGAAATGTTGTTAGTTATTACTATAGCGTCTGTCCGTCTGTCGTCTGGTCCATAATATGGCACTGGCCTTCTATTAAACCAGATATAGAGGAACGTTAAAATCTTTGTGTTATCATAATAATCCTCTTTTCATTTTCATTTTTAATCATATTGCAAAATTGTGCTTCCTTGTGTACCTATATTACATTACATAACAGTATATCGTTTTAATGAGTATAATAAGCACTTACCTGTAATTTTTGTTGACCTTGTAAATAAGTTGATTGCTGTTTGTTGTGACGAAATCAATACGATCAAGTACCAATAGAAATACATGTTGATAAGTTGATGCTATCAATTGCTATCTAATCTCAGAATTGAATGCGTAATGTCTTAGTGTTATTTTAAATTTTGTACAACTAGGATATCATAGTGTATTGTGAGATGTTAATATTTGGTGTGTGTATTGGCAGTGGGCAGCTGAGTGTACTGTGACCGACAGCATGACAATATGGATGTTAGAAATCAAAAGATAAAAACGAGACACAGGCCAGTAGACGATGAAACGAGCAGTGATTCTGAAATTATAGACGAAGCTTACTGTAAGTCATATTCCCTCCTAACTTGAGTCCCATACGCATAAATATGCTTTGTACCTAACTAATTTGAACATTTCTATACTTTTTCTAAACTAAACATTCCTCACATCAGCTTTGCATTTTCCATCCCAGCAATAGATACCAACCATTATATTTTGTCGATTATTGTGTATAATAAAAGCTGTTAAAGATTCTATTATACGGGTAAATGAATAGAATCCTGTTTATAAAGTATTTACCCTTTTCCAGTATTAAATCCCATCTACGGAACTAAATTCTCAATTAATGCAATCTTTGTGTTGAACCAAGTCGTCACCATCTGTCGCATAAACGACATGTTTATTTGCTATTCAATAGGTGGCTTTAAATGGCACTCATTTGTTGAAGTTGATAGCACTTGATAGCTGTTCATATGTTAATTTTGCCTTATCTGTTAAGACACTCAAATCTACATGCATCGATTATGTCCACAGCTCCTGATCCATTATTACTGTTACATTATTAAAATCAAGGTATTCACTAGTCTATCTCCTTGAATATCATAAAAATTTTGGTACAAATATAAATCGTAAGAAAAACCCTATACTTACTAGATTTTTTCCAAAGAGTGATTGTTTAAATTATAATTATTTGTCCCTAGCTTCGAACTTCATGCCTGTATTCCTCGGAAGGTTAGGCAGAGTCATTATGATGTATGCTTTAGACTAACTTCCCATGTATTGTAGGTAATGGAGTCGCTGATCGGTTTCTAAGGTCATAATCTAGTTCTTATTCAGTGCTAGCTAAAAAAAATCCGGGTCGACGGCGCGTTGTGTTCCACGCGCGCCTCAAAGAGCGTCAGCAACATGAAGAGGCCCCCCTCTGCAGAGTACCGAAGCCTGCCGGGGTCGTGGGACTTATCCCATTACCGTGACCCCGGTACGTAAAGGGTTATTGAAGGAACACCGTGGATTTTAGTCAGTAAAAGTCTGACAGTCCCTCCCACCCTGCCCGGGGTGGGAGGACTTATTTGATAATTTTACCACGTTAAAAAAAAAGATAAAAAGAATGAAATTAAAAAAACTTCAAATTTAGTTAGACTTAGTTTTAACTGTGTTTAACAACTGAAACTTAAAAACATTATGTTATTCGCTTATGACTAAAACTATCAGTAATGACCAGTGATCGGAGTAGGTAGATTGATTTTTGGTACTTGTATCATAAATGCACACAGAAAGAATAACATGGATAAGCCATTTTCCCGGAAAGTAATTCCGGTATTTCCGGATTCAATTAAACATTGTTAATGTTGGTAGTGATATTATTCCTACTCAATTCAAAATTTAAAGGAAGGTATAAAAACTAAATTAATTCATTATTTATCTGTTGAATAATAAAAACAATCTAATTCCGATCGAAGCTTTAATTTTTATTTTTTTATTTTTAGCCTTTTATGGCTAGAACTTTTATAGATAGACATAAATTGTTGCACTTAAATTTAAATATTTTCATAGTGGTCATGGTAATTTGCATTAAGGGTAGAATAAATGACGGGGCCCCATAGAGGGCCAATGCCTGCTGGGGTCGTGAGACTGTTCTAAGGATGCACCACGACTCTGAAACGTAAAGGGCATACGAAGGAACAGGTTGATTTTAGTCAGATTTTAGGACCAAAAAAAAAGGGGTAGAATAAAGAAAAAAGATAAAAATCGACATTGTTTATCGTTAAATATGTACATTTTACATTTATTCACATTTTTAATCTTCATCGATTACAATGTCAGCATCCTGGTAATTCTGATCTTTACAATTAAAATATATAACTATGAGTTTCTCTATATTTTCAATTTTCAACCTATTTCTTTTAACATCTAAAATCCATTTATAAATGGAATAAAAACTTTTTACCAAAAAATTAAACCGACTCCCATAAAACACTGCAAAGTGAAAAATAACTTTAATTTCGGTAGTCGGTGTCTTTAGTTTTGAATTTTCGTTTTTGGCACCGACTTCCGAAATTAAAGTTATTTTTCACTTTGCAGTGTTTTATGGGAGTCGGTTTAATTTTTTGGTAAAAAGTTTTTATTTCACTCTTTTTAGTTGGTCTATTATTAATTTACCTAGTTACAAGAGCCTAATTATCAACTACTTATAACCTTTTACAAAATATTGCTTTTCCCAATGCTGGGCCGTTAATTGTTGAGGAGTTCTCCTGGTACTTCACCATCAGCTCTACATCACCATATGCATTGTGACGAGCATAAAAATCTTAACATCCATATTCAGGTAATCGAATCGCAATCCACTCAATACTTATTATTGAGTAGTTTCGGCGGCCATCTGTGGTCTTCACCATCAGTTCCACTTCCTCAAATGGTACTTTTTGAGAGCAACTGCACAAGTTACTATAATGAATACCCAAAACGACATAGGTGTGCCTATAATATTTGAAGAGTTCCCTCGATTTCTCCAGGATCCCATCATGAGATCCTGACGTTTATGAAAATGGGACCAGTATCGAAGTATACCCTTTCAATCAAAAAAAGAATTTTCCGAATCGGTTCAGCCGTCTTCGAGTAATCGATGATCATACATTAAAAAAAAAAAAAAAAAAAAAAAAATATATACGCGTCGAATTGATAACCTCCTCTTTTTGTCGTCGGTTGAAAAGACCGTTCTACATCTGACGATGTCAAAGGAGCAAATTTTAAAAAAGGTATTAAATTATGTGCTTCATTTTTTTCAATGGCCTCACTATATTCTCTAAGTGTGTCTAAATCTGGGTTTCGTTCCATAACACATTCTATTTTATTTTTTATATTTTCTGAATTGCACTGATTTATAGCATCTCTGACGTTGTCAAATGCTAAAAGTGAATCTGTCAACGACAAATTATGCTTTTGCAATTCTTTTAAAGACAAATGAATTATAAAATAATTGTCTTTAATGTAAATCTTCTTTTAAATTTTCTTTTTCTATAATATTTTTTGCCTCTCGAATAGATACCGCATCAGAGCTGCTTAAACAAGATTATTCTTATTCTTCTTTTATTTTTTCAAAGTTTTGAGCGTAATAAAATGCTGCCTCTAACCAAGTGCCCCATCTTGTAACAACTGGTTGGGGAGGTAGCGGCAAATCTGGATATTTTTCTTTTAAAATTTTGACTCTACTTGGGGCTTTCAAAAATACCTTTTTAACATTTGCTATTAAAATGTTAACATCGTGATATTCTAACCTAATTTGCTCAGATACGCGATGAAGAGAGTGCGCCAAACATGTTACGTGCTTCATTTCAGGTAAGTATTGTTTTAAATTTCGTCCTGCTGACAGCATGTATGCAACGCTATCAGTGCAGAGGACAAGAATGTTACCTACCTTCGATTCAAAAGAATCTTCCCAAAAGTTTTCCAAACATTCTAACACAAATTGCGTGATTGTTTGTCCATTAACTACAGTTAGCATTTTACATGCTACCAAATAAGGTCTAGTCAAATTGCTAGGATGTAATGGTTTTATTAAAAAATGGACTATATAGCGACCTAAAAAGTCTGTCGTTTCATCTAATGATATCCATAGTTTCTCATTTTTATAATTTTGCCGAATCGAATTGATTTTATTCTTAAAAAACTTGTCCAAGTAAACTTTCCGTAACTGTGATTCATCTGGCAGAGTACGATTAGTACACGTACAACAACAGGTACTACACATATATTTTTTAAAGAAATCTTGAAAAGTAGTATTTTTCATCTGAGACCACGGAATATTGCACAAAATGAGAAATTTTATAAGAACGAAATAAAATTCCTCTTCGGGCCGCTCAAACTTTCCCTGGTGTACTGCTCCTTCGATATGTCTTTTAACGTTTCCTTTATTTATGGTTTTCAAATGGCTTTCACATTTTGAACAGTATATTGTACCACTAGCGTGATCGTAAAGTAGTTCGGGATGACCGGATATCCATTTTTCTACAGTTTCAGCCTTGACGTTTGCCATATCTGAACTCTGTTGTAGAGATGGAACCTCGTATATATCACCTAAAACAAAGACATGAAAAAAATACATTTTATTTAGTTTATTTAGCTTACTCCGTTTGTTTTATTTTTCGTGGATCAAATTTAGTCATTGAAATTTCACCCTCTTCCTCTCAACCGATTGATCTAAAATTTGGTATTCGCCTTTGATTCTGGTGACAATACAATTATGTATATTCAATATTATTGTCAATCCAAAATGGCTGCCGCTACAAGATGGCGGACAACTTAGTTTTTTTTCAATCCCATCAATATGGGTATCAAATGAAAGGGCTTGTTACGTGGAATATTTTGTAGAGAAGTAGATAAGGCCTATAGTAATTTATTTTACCAATACATTGCAAGAGGACACAGCACACAGGGCATTCAAATTATATACGGATTCCAGTAAAATGTCGGTTAATAGTGGAGTTAGCTGAATTGCGACTACATTACTAGAATATCATAATTTTGTTTCGCACTAAGCTCAGTGTTCATACTCTATTAAAGATTTAACAATATTAAGACTCATGGTATGTTCAGCAGGTTAAGCGAACAAACACAATACTAAAAATATTCTTATAGTACATCCAAACATGCTTTATACTCCTTGTAACTAGTAAAATATTACTTACCAAAGCTTGGTTTAAATATGTAGATCCAATTCAATAGTGAAAAATCTGAGTCCGTATATTCGAGCCAAATCGTGGTTTAGAGCAGATTCCAGAAGTCAGTATGTACACAAGCCAGGGTCAAGTAACGTTTTCACAACACAGTAACAAACAAAGATGCGCACTCTACGAACCGAAGTAAACGAGTGAGCTACCTGGCATGTCGTCGGCGGGCGTACGCATTGTTCTGATAACCGGTTATTGTACCACCCATGATCCTTTGTTCTGATTGGTCGTTGGGTTTTGTCAAATCGTGACTGTGTGCCGTTAAAAAAAATATGAAGAATAATAAAGAATAATATTGCTCATTTTATTACAATTCCTACCTTTTTTTGAGGATGGCAAATCATCAAATGACTCCTTCCACTCTGGCAGAATAAAATTCCTACATAAGTTCCGGTTTTTTTTTAATAATCCACCAATTCCGGAGGAATGTCCATATTAATATATACGTTTCGGATCAATGACCCCATTTCAATCTACCTACTCCGATCACTGATGATCATCGAGTACTCGAAGACGGCTGAATCGATTTGGAAAATTCTTTTTTTGTTCGAATGGGTATACTTCGAAATTGGTACCATTATCACCAAAGTCAGGATCTGATGATGGGATCCTGGAGAAATCGAGGGAACTCTTCAAATATTATAGGCACACCTATGGCGTTTTGTGTATTTCTTATAGTAACTTGTGCAGTTGCTCTCAAAAAGTACCATTTGGGGAAGTGGAACTGATGATGAAGACCACAGATGGCCGCCGAAACTACTCAATAATAAGTATTGAGTGGATTGCGATTCGATTACTTGAATATGGATGTTAAGCACTTTATGCTCGTCACAATGCATATGGTGATGTAGAGCTGATGGTGAAGTACCAGGAGAACTCCTCAACAATTAACGGCCCAGCATTGGGAAAAGCAATATTTTGTAAAAGGTTATAAGTAGTTGACATTTAAGCTCTTGTAACTAGGTAAATTAAAAATCATCCAACTAAAAAGAGTGAAATAAAAACTTTTTAACAAAAAATTAAACCGACTCCTAAAAAACACTGCAAAGTGAAAAATAACTTTAATTTCGGAAGTCGGTGCCAAAAACGAAAAAACAAAACTAAAGACACCGACTACCGAAATTAAAGTTATTTTTCACTTTGCAGTGTTTTTTAGGAGTCGGTTTAATTTTTTGTTAAAAAGTTTTTATTGTTGATAAAACCATGTCTTTTGTAGTTGCCGACCAACTGGACGCGCTTGAGTCTATCGAGAAGCGGGCCAAGATACTCATTGGCAACGATGCACTGGTCGAGTCAAAGCTCCAGAGCCTTGAACATCGACGACGAGTTGCAAGTCTATCGGTTTTCCATCGGTTACATTTCGGGGAGGGTGCGATGGAATTACACAATCTAATTCCACCAAGCCTGTTCCATCATCGGACTACAAGACAAACGGCGATGCGCCATCGTTACATGGTGGACATCCCACCCACACGCACAAAACGTTTTGGGAATACTTTCATTGCGCGTACGGCTAAGGAGTGGAATTCCCTGCTGGAGTCTGTGTTTCCCGATAGCTATAACCTGGGGGTCTAAAGTGAATAGGTTTCTTCTAGGTAAGCGTGCTCCATCTTCGACCACATCATCGAGATGGTGGTCAAACGCGAACCTATTCTGAATAAAAAAAGAACAAAAACGAATTCAATACCCCCCACCAATTTGAATTGTCTATTTTTTATTAAAATAATCTTAGGTACCTGTATCCTTTAAGATAACATTTTCGACCCCATTTAAATCTAAGGATATCGAGCACAACTTGTATGAAATAAATTATCTTCACACTATTAGATAAAAGTTGACTTCTGTATTCCTTACCTTACCTGTTTTGAACCCCAGTTTAATATTTTTGGTGTTAGATTCGTCAAAAACAATAATTGCAACGCTCAAATGGACTAGCGTAAAATACTGTTGCATCTGACAGGTATCAAATGACTAAACAATAAATAGTTTGCTCGTAATAAGGTTAGACGAAGAAGGTGTCCGACAAAATTATGTCTACCCTCCAAATTCTGTCGCTTAGAAATACAATAAAGTTGATTACTGTTAAAATAAAGAGTTCACAAAGACAAGAAACGTGTTAAACTTTAATGACAACATTTTCACAATTTCTGATGTGGCCGCCGTTTGTATAAAGGTTCGGGTTATATAAATAAGTGCTACAACATGGAACACTCAAACGGGACGTTGAAAAGAAAGTATTTTTAGGGTTCCGTAGCCAAGTAGCCAAATGGCAAAAAACGGAACCCTTTTAGTTTCGACATGTCTGTCCGTCTGTCTGTCTGTCCGTCCGTCGGTATGTGACAGCCATTTTATTCCGAAACTAGTAATAGTAATAATAGTAATAAGTTTATTATCAGAAAGGTGGGTACAAAATCATCTATCTTATTCAAAATCAGTATAAAAATGTTAGTCCCTTAAAAGATAGAGTAAACGATGATGCCCGTGCTAGTATAAACTGTGTGACGGACATCAGCGCCTTCCTCTTACAGATTAAAACAACAAAAATTAACATAATTATTTGCAATATAAATAACTACAAGATTCTGATGCGTGTTGATTTAAAAATTAGTAGAATATAAATTTAACATAATAAAAATTGCACAATACTTATACTTCAGACTTCAAACTGTTAGAACTGTACATGTGAAACTTGGTAGGTAGATGTATTCTGTGAACCGCTTTCCGATTTGATGAAAAAATATTTAAAATAAAGGGGTCCCATGCATGTGTGTGGGGTATCTATAGACAGGTCTTCAAAAATGACATTGAGGTTTCTAAAACCACTTTTTCATAAAGTTAATCGTTTAAAACATATACGCTTCTAAAGTGGTAAAATGTGTCCCCCCTCTAACTTCTATAATTATGGAGTGGAAAAATCTAAAATAAATATAATATGCTATAGATCTTAATGTAATCTTTCAACCAAAATTGGTTTGAACGAGATCGGGTCTGCAGTTTTTGAGATACAGCATATTTTCTAAAACCGCAAATATAACTTTGTAATTGATACAAACACTATGAAAAACCAAGTTATTTGGCGTAGTTGTAAAAATTGCAAATAAACTAGGTTTAAGAATTTTTTTAGTTTTTTTGTTTTCAAATAAATATATCAAATTATATTTATTATAGTTACTACGGAACCCTTCATGGGCGAGTCTGATTCGCACTTGGTCAATTTTTTTTATTTACCTTCTAACTTTTATGATTTACGTCAAGGTTTTTCTTGCACAAATTGAGTCTGAATTATACTCGTAAAATAGAGTAAGAATATTAATCATTTATTTAGCCAAAGTTGTAGAGTTTTGGAACACTCCGTCTGCACCATAGGAGGATTGAGTGTTCTAAATAAACCTATATAAAATCCAAATAAACAGCTAAAATCAATTGAATATTTGTGAATAGTTTTCAAAAATTCAATACAATTATTCCACATAAAAATGTTAAACATATATCTAGTATATATGTTGAAACACGAGTTACAGTATTTTCTCAGACTAGCAGATTGAGTGTTCTAGATAATTGACCATGACTTTCTCACCAACAGTTTCACATTTTTTTTATTTTCACCATGAAGTTTCCACAATTATTTCTTAAATTCTTTCTTGATTTGGTAAAAATATAGTTAACTTTTAAAAAGGAGCACTCAATCCACACGCACACCAAACATAGGTCCATTGCCTGACGGGGTTGCGAGAATAGAACATTCCCCACTATCTCCAACAAGACACCTCTTAAAATTGTAAAGCGGTTCACAGAATACATCTACATCTAATTACTAAGTTTCACATGTATAGTCTTAATAGTTTCGGAATAAAATGGCTGTGACATACGGATGGACGGACAGACACAGGCAGACAGACGGACAGACATGATGAAACTATAAGGGTTCCGTTTTTGTCATTCGGCTACGGAACCCTAAAAAACAACAAAAGCGATTTCAACAGAAGAACCGACTTAGTCTATTCCAAATTTCAATCATAGGTAATAAACTCAGACAAGCATCGTTAATCTACGTATTGTGGGGAAGCACACACTATGTAAGATGGCGGCACATCAACAGCTGATCGGTTCCACGGAAACTTGAGTTGCATGGTGGATTTTGGCGTCATATTTATGTATTTTTAGGGTTCCGTAGTCAACAAGGAACCCTTATAGTTTCGCCATGTCCGTCTGTCTGTTTGTCCGCGGTTTAGCTCAAAAACTATACGTACTAGAAAGTTGTAATTTGGCATGAGTATACACGTTAATGACGCCGAAAAAGTGGTAAAATAAAATTTTGATAAAAACAATTTTTTTTTCGTCCTTCCCATAGTGTGGGATATCGTTGGATAGGTCTTTCTTTATCTAAATATTAGGGGTTTGGGAAGACCGTTTTTTGATTAAGTAAACCGTTCGTGACTTATCAAGCTTTAAAGTACCAATTTTCGATAGAGTCAAGTGTTCGCCCCCTCTACCAACTAAACGGTTATAGTTAGAAATTCAAATGTCACGGCAGTACTACCTATATATAACGAAGTTTAAAGGAAAACTATCACACATAAGTGGGCTTTACAAGTTTACGAGTAATAATTGACCAATTGTATTTGACTCGAAAATTTCGAACAACTCCATAGAAATGTGGATAGATGACGCTAAGCGTCAGTTATATCGCGCTAGTTTCATATTTAAATAAGTTTTATAAAAAAAAAAATTTTTGACAAAAAAATACCGACTTCCAAAAAACCACTAGGTACAATGGGAAAAATAACTTTAATTTCAGAAGATGGTGTCTTTGGATCTGTATTTTAGTTTTTTGCCACCGACTTCCGAAATTAAAGTTATTTTTCACATTGTAGTGTTTTTGTGAAAGTCGGTTTTTTTTTTCAATTCCCATTTGTTCCAGCTGAGGCTGTTACAATTCACGAAAGCCAGGGTTCCACATTAGAAAAAGTTGTTGTACATGTGAAGCCCGATATTTCATGTTGCCTGCTCAGATATCTACTTAGCAGTAGAAACGTGGAGCTGTTCTCGAAATTCTTTTTGCATAACTAATTTTAACGAAATAATTAGAACAAATGCCCTAAACAGTCTAGTTCAAACCCAGGTTTTGGTGTGTGTGCATGGGCAAATAATTATATTGAATATAGCAACCCACGGTATTACATTGACATTGCTGGAGGTGACTACTGTGAAGCAGTAATTTTCGAAATAAATACAGTGAAGATTATAGCTTTTTATAGATCATGAAAATGTCCCAACAGTCGCGCAGTAGGTTTTGTAAGTAATTTACTATCGCATAACAGTCCTTGCATAATATTTGGAGATTTTAATGAAGACTATCTATCTCCATAATGACAACACTGCAGTTTTCAAATTAATACGTGACGCTGGTTACCAGTCTTTATTAGAACCACTTCCCTCTACACGCGGTGGTACTCAAATAGATCATATTTTTTCAAACTTCTTTTGTGAAGTTGAATTTTATAATTCCTTCTTCAGTTACCATCGCCCTATGTGGGCTCGTTTTTAGAGTGAATTCAAATTAATATGTTTTATTTATTTATTATTTTGCTATATAATATCAAACACAAAGCTCCCCCAGCAAACTACTTACTCAATTTTATTTTTTTGTGACGATTTAGTAGTGTAGCTCTGTGTCCTGTATTTAAATTCAAAACACCGGCTATGACAAGTTTTATACAAATCTCTTAAAAAAAATTAAAACTTTCCGTGCAAAATTGTCGGATCAGGTGAGGATTTGTATAGGAAGTCAAATTAGTTAGGTAGTCATGTTTGGCTTTTAGTTAGAGCATGGTACGAAACGATCAGTCAGCGAATACGACATGCACTTGGCTGTTATAAAAACTACGGAACCCTACACTGCGCGTGGCCCGACACGCACTTGACCGGTTTTTATGAGATAAGATAAAGTATGATATTGCTGATAAAATTAATAATAAGATATTAATGCATTCATGTGATACTTTTATAAACCTCGTGGGTACATTATATTAACTTTTTAACCGACTTCAAAAAAAGGAGGTTTACAATTCGTCTTGAACTTTTTTTTTATTTTTTTTTATGTATGTTACCTCATAACTTGAAGATGGCTGGACCGATTTGGAAAATTCTTTTTTTGTTTGAAAGGGTATAGTTTCTAGTTGGTCCCATTGTCGTCACGTTTGGATCTGATGATGGGATCATGGAGAAATCGAGGGAACTCTTCAAATATTATAGGCACACCTATAGCGTTTTGGGTATTTCGTATAGTACCTTGTGCAGTTGCTCTCGAAAAGCACCATTTGAGGAAGTGGAACTGATGATGAAGATCCCAGATGGCCACCGAAACTACTCAATAATAAGTATTTCGTTGATTGCGATTAGATTACTTGAATATGGATGTTAAGCACTTTATGCTCGTCACAATGCATATGGTGAAGTAGAGCTGATGGTAATGTACCAGGAGAACTCCTTAAAAATTAACGGCTCTGCACCGGGAAAAGCAATATTTTGTAAAAGGTGATAAGTAGTTGACATTTTGACTTTTGTAACTAGATAAATTACAAACCGACCCACTAAAAAGCGTGGAAAAAAACTATTTAGCAAAAAATAGAACCGACTTCCATATAAAAACACTACAAAGGCAAAAATAACTTTAATTTCGGAAGGCTGTGTCTTTAGTTTTGTATATATTTTCGTTTTTGACACCGCCTTCCGAAATTAAAGTTATTTTTGCCTTTGTAGTGTTTTTATATGGAAGTCGGTTCTATTTTTTGCTAAAAAGTTTTTTTATGTGACATTTTTCATATCATTAGTTTTGAACACCTGGACGAACATGTTTATAAGATTATTTCTCTCAAATTCAAGTATTTTACTATTCATTATTTTCGATATTTCGCTCACTACACCAACACTATTAAATAACATTGCTACCACGTTGATGGTAGAAAGCGTTGCGCTAGTCCTAGGAAGGCCGAGAGCACGGTAAGCTAACTTAATTTATGCCGCAGCTAGCAGTGCAGTCCTAGATTTTGTGGACCTAGATTAGATACAAACTTTAGGTAATGTTATTTATTATTTCGCCATGTCCATTGGTCTGCCCGTCCGTCAGTGGCTCAGAAACTATTTGTACTGAAACGCTGTTTGGCATGGATATACATATTAATCACAGCGAAAAATGAAAAAAAAAAACAAAATCATGGAAAATTACACATTACTTAAAATCTTGGCTACTCCATGGTGTGGGACATTGATGGATAGGTCGTAAATAATGGGAGTGTGGAAATACCGATTTTCGATTCAGTTATCCGTTTTTTTTTTATTATTCGTGAATCGTGATAGGCTCGCGTTTGACCACTATCTTACCTGATGGTAAGCGATGATGTGGTCGAAGATGAAGCACCGAGGTCGAAGATAAGTTATAGCTATCAGGAAATACAGACTCTGGCAGGGAATTCCACTCCTTAGCTGAACGCACGATGAAAGTACATATTCCCAAAACGTTTTGTGCGTATGGGTGGGATGTTCACCATGTAACGATGGCGCATCGCCGTTCGTCTTGAAGTCCGATGATGGGCTTGGTGGAATTAGATCGCACACTCTCCGAAATGTAAACACTTCTTGCAACACTTTGCCATTCTTGGATCGATATAGATATTGGGATCTCATACCAGTGCTTCGTTTTCTAGTTTCTTTCAAGGTGAAACCTTATGTGTATTGGATTTTACAAAAATGGCTAATTCAAGAATATAAATGCATGGGAAAGTTAATCGTTTTTGAGATTTAAATATAGGTTTGCAGCTGTCAGTTATTTTAAGACTATACATAGCTCTTAGGCAGTGAGTATATAACCACTAGAGAGCGTGTAGGCCAATTTCTTTGAAGAACACGACTCACTGTTACGGTTCGGGCGGAAGAGAGAAATGCAGAGCTGTAATTGGTCAGTTCAAGGTCAAGTTGCGTAGATATGCCTGGTTAGGGATTGGTCTACTTGATTAAGGGAAAGTAGTCGATATCGATAAAATTGATGTTAACGTTATAAAAATACCGAGTAAAAATCCCATAGTAAAATATTTTAATTAAGGCCCTAGTTAATTAGTATTAGAGTCCGCCATACTATTTGAAGCCTAAAAAGATAGAATATAGGTATCTTATTTTCACGATTTGACTCTTCTCAACATTATATCAATAAAAACAAAACTAGAAATCAATACTCCCTAGTAACCTTATCTATCCACTGTAATTTTAATTCTGGAATCTTCGGAAATCTTAAATGAAAAAATGCATGTCACACAGAAGAAGAACCTTTAGAACTTCCTCCTTTTTTAAAGTCGGTTAAAAGTAGATAGGTAGATAGTAACTGAACTGAATTAAAAAAAATAGTTTAGTTTTGTAATTATCGATATCGTATTCAGACGTTAAAGTTAACAGCACAGATTTTTACGATAAAAATACAAAGGGAAAGAAAGGGATAAAAGAATTAGAATTTGTTAATGAAAGAAAGAGACTTCCAAAAGACATCAACGCGTGAATCAACCGTGGGCTTGCTCACCTAAACCACCATTTTAAATAGACCCCTGCGGTGGCTTATAATTTGATTAAATATTTTTTGTAGTATTTTATTACTGATGAATAGTTATGTCATCCATTTAGTATCTAGATGTCTGGGAATGTTTTCCACACCACTTCAACGCGCATGCTGGCATTATTATGCATTATAAATTGGATACAAAAATTTTAAGTTTGTAATTGTTTAGCATGCACACTGGTCTATCACTAGGTCACAACTAAAATGGTTCGTGTACCGTAGCCAATATATAGGTGCAAAAAGCCTAAGTTTTCGTGCGTCGGGGCACTGTATGCGCGGTCAAGTGGTTTTATAGTCTTTGCTCTTAGGTAACGCTTTTGGGCCTTGAAAATGCTTTCTCGTTCTCTACCGTTGCCCCAAAATATTAAAATCCAATCAAAGTATTAAAAATATATTATTCCAAATCTTAAAATCTGGAAATTCCAAAAAAAAGTTCCATTTTAAAAGTTGGAATAGCCTTAGTTGCTTATAAGCAACTAAGTATGTTACACAATTGACATAAAGTTCATTACGCTATATACAATTTCGTTCGCTTCCATTCCATTCCGCAGCGGTGTAAATTGAGCCTAATACTGTCGGGTGATTAACTTTATTCGATAGATTATGCGATATTAATATTATGCCGATGCACTTAGTGTCCTACAAATTTCTTCTGAAAGGGCTTTGAAGGTTTTGGTGGCCCTAAAATCAGCAACCATACTGATTATTTTTTGAAAATCGCGGTGCACAATAAATGTCATATACACACATCAAAAGTGTCTAGGGATCAAGCATTTTTATGCGGATTTCTTGAGATTGAGATGTGGCTTTGTAATAAATTTATGATTTCATAAATTTATATGGATCCTTTTTGGTGCATTTCATAATTTGAAACAGGAACTGTTAATCAAAATCGAGTAAAAGATGAAAATCAGCTGTCAATATTTTCCCTATAAAAACATACAACGCATTGAAGACATTATTAGTGCTACTGTTTCCCTACTACTGATTAAAACCAACGTTATTATGGAGCGGCGACGTCGTTTAAGCAGGGAAGAAATGCTCAGAGCCGTGGGAATGATAGAAGCTGGTTCCCGGCAACGTACTGTGGCTTTAGCTCTGAATACAAGTCAGAGTGTTATCAGTCGACTTTGGACACGTTACCGAAGCACTGTTACCGTGGCTGAGCGCCATGGAGGACGGTATCGCTGCACCACACGGAGACAAGACCGATACATTCAAATCTTAACTCGAAGAGCTCCAACAATAACCGCCATGATGTTAGCCGTGAGGCTTCATCACTCTTCAGGGAACTTAATTAGCGACCAAACAGTCAGAAACCGCTTGCATGAAGTGAACCTTCATTCCCGAAGACCGCTACGGGTACCACCTATAGCAATGCACAATCGTAGGATTCGATATCAATGGGCTCTTGAACACAGAAATTGGGCAGAAGAACAATGGCGTTTCGTGTGCTTTTCTGATGAGTCTCGTTTTGGTATGAGACCGGATACAAGACGTATACGACACTGGAGAACCCCTGGACGCCAACAGCGATTAAAATCCTGCCAGGAAGTCCATCCTTATAGTGGTGGAACCATCATGGTATGGGCGGGTATTTGGATCGGCGGAAGAACTGAGTTGATTTGGATCAGAGGCAACCTCAACGCTCAAATTTATGCTGAGACGATTGTATCTGACGTCATCGTTCCTCTACAAGTGCAAATCGGTCCCTTATTTCAGTTAATGCATGATAATGCACGACCGCACACCGCAAGAGTTGTAAGACAGACTCTCGCCGCAGCTAACATCAATGTCCTGCTCTGGCCTGCTCAGTCGCCAGACTTGAACCCGATTGAGCATGCATGGGATATGCTACAGAGAAGAGCTCTGCCGAATATGGAGGGTATCCAGTCGCAAGACCTTTTTTTGTTGTTGCAACGAACATGGGCGGCCATTCCACAGCGTGATTTGGATGAACTCATTTTGAGTATGCCAAACCGATGTTCTTGTGTTGTTAGTGTTCGCGGTAGAAACACGGATTATTAATTGTTTAAGTTACCCAATAAAATTTTAAAGAAAACTGTAATTTCAGTCTTTTTTTCGAACTTTAATGTTAGTGGTTCAAATGTCAAAAATCCCTTTATTAGGAAAATGGCAAATTTCTTTATTAATGCAAAGGTGACTTGGTTTATCGTTACTGTGACAAACGAAAACACTTTATTTGATGAATCCTTAAAGAAAATTTTAATTAATATCAATCAGGAGAAAAGTTATTGCAAAAATATATGTTGATCCCTAGACACTTTTGATGTGTGTATTTGGATAGGGGACACTTATACAAACATAAAACGTATTTAACATAACGTCATAAAGCGTCACGTTTCTGAAATATTCAAAGATAAAAATAACAGTTGTTATAACTAATTTATTTATTTATTTTGTAGATAATTCATGCCGATTAAGTTATTTACTGGTAATCTGAACCAGACAGAGAAAAAAAACAAATATTATACTACTAATAATTTATTTTGTTCATTAAAATATTTTTTAATACAATCGGAACATAATAATTTGAGATAAATGTCGGATATCGGAATTCTATATCTATGGATATTTTATTATTGACACAGACAGCTTGACTTTGACTTGCTTCAAAACGTTTCGTTACACCAAATTCAAAACTATGATTGTAATAATTTTTTGATTTTTAATTATTTGCAATTTCATCTTTAACGATTTAAACAACGAATAAACGTTACGCATAATTATAATTTTGATATAATATTTTATGTAAAATGATATTTATTTTACAGTTACATACTTATTTTTTTAAGTGTTGTACATGCGTTTTATGTAACGCAGATGGTTATCAGAAAATAAGAAATGGTAAACAATAATTTCCGGGATTAAATTCCTTTTTTCATAAAATTGTAAACGTCAACTTTAAAGAAAAACAATTTATTATGAAAAGGTTCTTTATTCGTCACAATTATTTTCATCATTTTACTTTTTTAACCGACTTCTAAAAAAGTAGGAGGTTCTCAATTCGGATGTTTATATTTTTTGTTTTATGGATGTCCGGGCATAACTCCGTCGCTTACCAACCGATTTGAAAAATTATTTTTTGTTGGAATACTGGATTACCTCCCAAATGGTCCCATGAAAATTTTATCGAAATCGGACAAGCCGTTTCTGAAAAATCAACAAAAGTCTAAAAAAATATTTACATTGACGATCTTTTCGTTGACTCTGCATTGCGTTTTTTGTTCGCGCATAACTCCGTCATTTACGAACCGATTTGGAAAATTCTTTTTTAATTTGAAAGGGTATACTTTCTAGTTGGTCCCATTGTTAGGATAGATCCTAGCGTGATGACAATGATGATGGAATCATGGAGGAATCGAGGGAACTCTTTAAATATTATAAGCACATCTGTAGCGTTTTGGGTATTTCTTATAGTAACTTGTGCAGTTGCTCTCGAAAAGCACCAATTGGGGAAGTGGAGCTGATGATGAAGACCACAGATAGCCACCGAAACTACTCAATAATAAGTATTTTGTGGATTGCGATTCGATTACTTGAATATGGATGGATATTTCATATGGTGAAGTAGAGCTGATGGTGAAATACCAGAACTCCTCAAAAATTAACAGCTCTGCATTGGGAAAAACAATATTTTGTAAAAGGTGATAAGTAGTTGACATTTTGGCTTTTGTAACTAGATTAATTCAAACTGACCCACTAAAAAGCGCGAACATATTTTTTTTTGCACAAAATAAAACCGACTTCCATATCAAAACACTACAAAGCCAAAAATAATTTGAATTTCGGAAGGCGGTGTGAAAAAAAAAGAAAATACAAAACCAATAACACCGACTATCGAAATTAAAATTATTTTTGGCTTTGTAGTGTATTGATATGGAAGTCGGTTTTATTTTTTCTGTAAATGATAACCATGACTGGGTCATGATCGGGCATTGTCATTTATATCTCCCTCAGATATACGTTTGCTATTTCTCTTAACTAAGTGTATTGTTAATATCATTTTCATTAGATTTTTGATTAACCTTTTTGATAATTAATGTGCTATCATCTGTATTATACTACCATAGGATGAAGTATTATATTTTAGGAGTAGGAATATGAATAGCCGACCGTGCCAGTACTTAGCAATTATAAATAATAATTCGCCCATGTAATCGCAAATAGACAACCAGTTGGACGGTCACGGGTCGACAGTCTTACAGTGAAAGTGGCAAAACAATGTTTGTACCTCCAAATATTATGTAAATGTGGAACGACCATTCTGTAGGCTTGGTTTATGTGACGATAAAATCCGATTTCATAACATTAATTGATATCACTTAAAAAGGTACTATACTATAGGTATGCTATACTAGGTATAGGTATCAAAATTATGCCTATTATTGAAATGACAAAGCTGTGACGCTAAATCTTCTATTTTACTGAAGAGGCTAAAAAGAGTCCCGACTATAAAAATACCTCGCAGGACGGCTGCAGTGATTGGGTTCGTTTTAAAAGTTAAGAAAAATATGGGACGAATTGGGAGTGTATATTATATACCTATACGTGTACGTTTGCCTAACCCTTTGCCAGATTCTGGTGTGATGTTTTGACAGACATAAGTAATACAATTATGCGTGTATCACGATATTTTGCATTGCCAAATGATATATTCATGTCACGTGACTTGTGCCTATCCAGTATGTTGGTAGACTCTGATTATGTACTACACAGTCAAACGCATTCTTGTTAACCTCTTTTTGTCATTGTGCAACAACTATGTCAATAGGCTGAGGCTACTGGTCTAATAGGCTAGCACGCCATTCCCAAATTGTGCTACTGCATTTAGTTCATTGCTTTTTATATCACTAAAATCGCTAGCCAGCTTAGAGATAGCAGACCTAATTTTATTTATAAGAATATTATTCCTTACATTTTTCACACCTAATAAGTTATACGGCTTAATCATAATAAAATAAACATCAAATACTTAGAATAACAACGCATAGAAGGATAGTACGAGTGCAAAAAGTGAGGCAACTAAAACTTAGCCATTTTTGGCTAACTTTGCTCGACGAGCCGTCAGTATTCAAGGTCACATTCTGCCGAACAGAGCTCGCGAGTAAATAATTTAAAACGACCGTTTGTAGCGTAAAGGGATGTCATAGTCCTTCAGGAAAACAAAAACCATGTAATTAAATTACATTTCACAAGTAAATACTTACATTTTATACATTATATTTATATAAATCGACCATCAAACAAAAATTCTAATAACCTAACTTATCACAATTCAATGTTGCTATCCGTGAGAAAAAAATACCCATATTGATTTCTTTTGTGCTTATTTTTGTTTAAAAAAATATAGGGTAAAACTTTCCTTTATGGCCCGTCGATTTTTGGGTCGGGGTAGGAGGGGAGGGGTGGGGGGGAATACTGCTACTCCCCTGTACCATCCCCCCCCCGCGCAAACCCATGGTTATAGTGATATCCATGGTTAATTTTTTTAGGTTAGAATAAAAATTTCGGATAAATTTAGTATTGTTTGGCAGGAGGAAGGCAGCGGGAGTGGAGTGACGGGGCAGGGGGTGCTCCTCTCCTCCCCGGCATTACTCCAACAAAAAGGTTTTCAAAAAACTCAAAAGTTGGCTAAAAGGTGTAGTCGGTTTAAAAAAAAAATAACCACGAAGGTGCATCCCCTTCTAACCTAATCTGTCCGAGTCGGGTTGCCCCAAGTCCCGAGCTCGCTTTGCTCGCTATTGCATCCTAACTTCTCCTAGTAACGGTTGGAACTACCATGAATATTATTTATCATATATTGCGTACTATTTCCCAATTTGTATGGAAACTTTAAATATTATATCTCACTTTCACATTATTATCACACTTCACTTTCCGTTCCACAGTGTAAACAAAAATTCGAAATATTTTTGTGTAAAAACGTCAACGCAATTACATAATACAGCACAGCTATAATGCCCACTAATAACACACCAAATTTAATACTTGAATATGTGAAAATAAAATTATTTTTACGTAAAAATATGACATAAAATTGAACAAAATACACTTCTTCTGTCAATGGAACGTGAAATGTCAACTTTGACGTCTACCATGACAATAAACAACCTAAAAATTTGCAAATGGCGTGCTATTTTTCAGTATTAAACGAAACTTTAAAAAACTTATATCTCGTAAACAGTGAATTTGCGCAACTTAACAATTCGTAAAAAGCTTTCTTTTTATGAGTACTATTTACAGTAAAACTATGAACTTCCAACTCAACGGGCCATAAACGAAAGTTTAGCCAAATATAGTTTTGGCGGCAATTATGTATGCGTCAAACTAAACTATATTTATTTACAGCTACTACCTACAGTGTTTTATAACTAAAAGTTACTGTTAGTTCGAAGAGTGGCATCATAAAGATGTCAATTTTATTGATTAAGATTTTTTTCATTTAAGTAATGTGCTCAATAATATTTTTCTATTTCATAAATACAACACATACTTTTAATTGATATCAAACGAGATTTTTCAAGCAATTAATACATTTCTATAATATCATTATAACACATTACACATCAAACATTCTAAACGCAATAAACGATATCTCATTTCGTTTACCTTCCGTAAATATATATGTCATATAAGTCGTATTACATGAAAAAACATCATCTTATTTAGTTTCATAACATAAAATACTTGATTTGAACCAGCAACATAATAGTGCGTTTTCCCATTTTTGTGGTAATGGTACTGGTAATGGTATCACTGAAAGCTATATTTGTGCGCGTTTGAAGAACGTAGACACATTCGGCTCACGCACACAAAGAAAATAAAGTGGACACACGAAATCGCTCGTGTTTTGTTCTAGACGCCTCTTCTATGCGTTGTTATTCTAAGATCAAATATGACAAAAGTTTCGGTTCGTCACTCAGATTTTGCCTTAGAAGGACAAACACAGTAATGTCATTGTATCGTGTAGTGAAAGAAATAGTAGGGACATTAAAATAGCCCGGCGATACTAAAGTGTTTGTCTGGCGCTCCTGGACCAGACAGCCTCGCTACCTTGCCGTCTGGCTCATATTTTTAACCGACTTCAAAAAAAGGGCTCAATTCGTTTGATGTTTTTTTATACACTCAGCAGGTTCTTTACTTTGATTTTTGTTTCGTTTGGAGAGTATTATCCCTTTCTTAACTTATAAGCTGAGTGAGAGTGCTAATAAATAACTTCGGAAGTACCCGCAACCTCAAAACTTATGAACGTAATTTTTTTAATAGGTAAATATCACTTCAAAACATAATCCCACTTCTAAATAAATACTACAAAAGTATTAAATAACAATTTCTAAACTTAGTGTATAAAACCGACTAAGTGCTGAGATTTAATTTATTAACCGTCTTCAAAAAAAGGAGGTTCTCAATTCGCCTTGAACATTTTTTTTTAATGTATGTTACCTCATAACTCGGCGACGGCTGGACCGAATTTGAAAAATTCTTTTTGCTTTTGAATGGGTATACTTTCTAGTTGGTCCCATTGTTACGAAATCAGGATCTGATGATGGGATCCTGGAGAAATCGAGGGAACTATTCAAATATTATAGGCACACCTATAGCGTTTTGGGTATTTCTTATAGTACCTTGAGCAGTTGCTTCCGAAAAGTACCATTTGGGGAAGTTGAACTGATGATGAAGACCACGGATGGCCACTGAAACTCCTCAATAATAAGTACTTATTTCGTGGATTGTGATTCGATTACTTGAGTACGGATTTTAAACACTTTATGCTCGTCACGATACATATGGTGATGTAGAGCTGATGGTCAAGTACCAGGAGAACTCCTCAAAAATTAACGGCTATGCATCGAGAAAAGCAATATTTTGTAAAAGGTGATAAGTTGTTGACATTATGGCTTTTGTAACTAGATAAATTACAAACCGACCCACTAAAAAGCGTGAAAAAAAATTTTTTTGCAAAAAATAGAACCGACTTCCATATCAAAACACTACAAAGCCAAAAATAACTTTAATTTCGGAAGGCGGTGTGAAAAAAAAAAAGAAAGTTCAAAACCAATAACACCGACTTCCGAAATTAAAGTTATTTTTGGCTTTGTAGTGTTTTGATATGGATGTCGGTTCTATTTTTTGCTAAAATTTTTTTTTGTACTTTGCATTGTTTTTTATTTGTCTTTCGTTATATTTTTGTAGGATCGTCTGGTAGCAAAAATACTAAACTGACTAGCTGTATTTATTTGGACAAGAAAGGTTTTTGTTTAGGCTTGTAGTTTTCAATTAATATTAGGACGTCACAAAAAAGCCTAGTGAGAAACGGAACAAGTTATTTGAAGTCGAAAGAAAGTGAAGATCTGTTTAAAATGTTTGACTCTTTAGTTTCTGAGTTAAGGAGATGATTAATCCATATTATAAATGTGAAATTAAAAAAATATCTATACTGCTTGCCATCAATCTTAACGGCTGATAGGATTTTTCTCGGTTAGATCATGTCCTGGAATAGGACAAAGGATTCTTTCTTTCACGGAACTATGTTCTTTTCCTATAATTTTCGAATATTAAATTTGAAAAGCTTGCAATAAAAATCATCATTTGAAAGATCAAACGATAGTTTATTTTTAGTTCCTAACTAGCTGTGCTTCTTGGTTTTACCTGTGTTAATCTCAACAATATAAACTTTCATTCCCTATTTCAACTCTTCAGGAGTTGATTTTTGAAGAAAAGTAGCCTATTTTTGACACTGGGTCTTCAACTATTCGCAATTCAAATTTCATCCAAATCTGTGCGGTGGTTTAGCTGTGAAAACGTAACAGAAAAACAGACTTTCTCAAATATTAGGATGGTTTTGTCCCCCAAAAGCAACCCCATATTCAAACTTGTAAAAAATTACAGAAGTAAGAACATGCTAGGTCCAATATTTTTAACGGCATTGTTCCAGTAGATTCAGTAATTGGCTGTTAAGGGTTGCGTTTTTTTTTTCATATAGAGGTACATCACTCCAAAAGACACCTTACTATTGAAGGATGGAAAGCTTTCCAATTTTGAATAATTGCGCGGTAAATTGACGGTTAAAACAGCTAGTAAATCATATTTCTGCAATTATCTCAATTCTTCTGGGGTCGGCGCACGCGCTTACTTCTGTACCAACTTCCGTAATTGTTGTTATCCACACATTTCTAATCGTCGCTAAAATGAGTTGTTCTTCTAGTTTTAAGGATTAATAAGAAAATTATGCATTTTTAAATTTTGTCGAAATCGACATCGTGATTCTTTTAGTAGGTGTCGCTTCATCCTGTTATCGAATTTAATCATAGCTTACTTGGAAAAAAGTACTTTGTTTTACTGTCTTCTGTTGACCTAAACGCTTGTTTTAGGTCAACGGCTTTTTGTGTCTGTGTAGAGTGTGTAGTCAGCTCTACCACATCTCGACTCGAGTGCCTGACCGCTGCAGTGTTCATCACTCGAGACTTCGCCAGCTTGTAGTTAGTGTAATGTACCTACTTAGGTTACATCAGATAGTAAGCTTCCAAATGTGTATATATAATGCCTCTTTTAGGCGCTGTTTCACACGCTTTACTGAACCTTAAATACGTAGTAACCTCTATTAATTAGCGAAATCATAAAACTGCTACCATATTTCAAGACCGGATCACATTTTCAACCGACGACAAAAAGAGGAGGTTATCAATTCGACGCGTATATTTTTTTTTTTTTTTTTTAATGTATGATCATCGAGTACTCGAAGACGGCTGAACCGATTTGGAAAATTCTTTTTTTGTTCGAATGGGTATACTTCGAAATTGGTCCCATTATCACCAAAGTCAGGATCTGATGATGGGATCCTGGAGAAATTGACGGAACTCTTCAAATATTATAGGCACACCTATGGCGTTTTGGGTATTTCTTATAGTAACTTGTGCAGTTGCTCTCAAAAAGTACCATTTGGGGAAGTGGAACTGATGTTGAAGACCACAGATGGCCGCCGAAACTACTCAATAATAAGTATTGAGTGGATTGCGATTCGATTACTTGAATATGGATGTTAAGCACTTTATGCTCGTCACAATGCATATGGTGATGTAGAGCTGATGGTGAAGTACCAGGAGAACTCCTCAACAATTAACGGCCCAGCATTGGGAAAAACGATATTTTGTAAAAGGTTATAAGTAGTTGACATTTAGGCTCTTGTAACTAGGTGAATTAAAAATCATCCAACTAAAAAGAGTGAAATAAAAACTTTTTAACAAAAAATTAAACCGACTCCCAATAAAAACTTTTTTGCAAAAAATAAAACCGACTTCCATATCAAAACACTACAAAGCCAAAAATAATTTTAATTTCGGTAGTCGGTGTTATTGGTTTTGAATTTTCTTTTTTTTTCACACCGCCTTCCGAAATTAAAATTATTTTTGGCTTTGTAGTGTTTTGATATGGAAGTCGGTTTTATTTTTTGCAAAAAAGTTTTTATTTTCGCGCTTTTTAGTGGGTCAGTGAATTTTCCAAATCGATTCGTAAATGACGGAGTTATGCGCGAACAAAAAACGCAATGCAGAGTAAACGAAAAGATCATCAAGGTAAATTATTTTTTTCGACTTTTTTTGATTTTTCAGAAACGGCTCGTCCGATTTCGATAAAATTTTCATGGGACCATTTGGGAAGTATACCCTTTCCAACAAAAAAAGAATTTTTCAAATCGGTTGGCAATCGACGGAGTTATGCGTGGACAAACATAAAAAAAAAAAAAAAAAAAAAAAAAAAAAAAAAATACAAACATCCGAATTGAGAACCTCCTCCTTTTTTAGAAGTCGGTTAAAAAATACTGCAAAGTGAAAAATAACTTTGATTTCGGAAGTCGGTGCCAAAAACGAAAAAACAAAACTAAAGACACCGACTACCGAAATCAAAGTTATTTTTCACTTTGCAGTGTTTTTTGGGAGTCGGTTTAATTTTTTGTTAAAAAGTTTTTTCGATACTGAGGTCCCTAATTCTGTTTCCAGTTAACAGATCAATTTGGCACTAACATCCAAGTGCCTTGGTTGATCTCTAAATTTTATTTAACTATACAGAAGCAATATTTACCAGAATTGTATCCGCGAAATTGCATATTTGTTTTACCTTAACCTAAAAGGTAGCTCAACGACATTGATTCCTCACTGTATTTATCTCATGAATTTATCTGTAAAATAATGAAGTCAACCTTGAACTTATAACGACTCTACCATTTATACTTGAGCCTTGATGGGTCACAAAATTTTCTACATGTAAAACTAAATGAATAAGCTTATAAAAGTCGGGTACCAAACAAAGGTATCATCGCATAATTTCATTAAATGGAAGTTGTCAATATCTGCGTACAAATGTTGCAATACAAATAGAACAAAACGTTCAGTAATCCGACGGGCATGACGCCGCCGCCGCGCCGGCACGGCGCGCGTTCCATAGCTCGTTGTAGGCCGGTTGTGACTGTTGACGTGACAGCGCGCGGCGCGGCAGATACTCGCTCGTCGTCTCACCACGACTAGCCGGAGAGGCGAGCCGAGTGCATTGCAACATGCAGGAGGGACAGAGGCAGGCAGCCGGGCCGGGGCCCCCACTGTGCCCCGCGCTACCGGCCGCCCGCACGCCAGTTTGCCGTTGAGCGTCTCTAGCGGCGCAGGCATTTCGCAATGAAAACGTTGTGATCGGCGTTGCTCGCGTCGGTTTCACATCTTATGTGCCTTTGTTTAGTGTTCATTGACAGTGCAATTGGTGTTATTACAATAGTGAAGATGCCGTCTGTGCGACATGGCGACGCGTAGTTGACATGTCGCTGAGCGCGCCCGTCCAGGCGGTGCGCGGGACTAGGACCAACAGCCTCGACCAACTCGATTTTCAGGAGCGCAGGCAACTGATTGCGAGTTCTTTATCTCTTACTGATTTCTTACATGTCGGGGCAAAGGAGGTGGCAGCAGTAGCCGGTCAGTTCCCCTTCCCTTTTTGTCTCTTTACGCCCAGGCACATTCCTAACAATAGCTTTGCGAAATTAAAACTACGTGCATAACACAGCATTGTACTCTTACAAACGTTTATTGTAATATAAGTTGCAACAAAAAATTGATCTCCCTTATTCGTGCAATGTTGTTTTACAGTGCCCTTTAAATTTTGGTTGTAAGCCACTGATGGATTGTATCTTAAAAGCAATTTCTGACCATGTGTATGTCATGACATGGCTGATAAATTACCGGGCCTTCCCCATCACATTATTTCACCTTAAATCCAAATTTAGGATGATGACCATCAAGAATCCTGTTGTGTCATACATTTATATAATATACACAAGCACAACTGCTGCGTATAAAATCTGTAGATGTAGATCTAACAGTTAGCTTTTGAGGATGTTCAAAAAATAAATTATGCACTGTAAACAATGATACCTTGAGAATTCTGAATAACACAGTATTATGTTCTGCCTTAGAAGTTGACCAAAATCAGGATAATGCTATAGTAAGGTAGTTTAACTCGGAACAATTAATGATATTATTATTGACATCACGCTACCTGCAGGAGTGGTTTGGTTTAGTCACGAGTCACGACAGCCCACAATGTCTGCTTATTTTTCATTAGCACTTGCGTGTCTTGCAATATATTTTTAATTTTGTTAACAGGCACAATTTTGAATTAAATTAACAAACATTAATAACCGTCTCTCATTTAATATCAACAATAACAACATACTTCTGCTTCCAGTTTGACCCAATAGTCCATAAATAAACGTCATACCAGAAATAATATAATTAAGAACATAATTATGCCAATGCATAATATGCCATACAACATAGCCATGTATGCCATGTTAACAGTTTGTCCCACGTCGGTGTTTTTCGGGCTTTAATGATGGCAGCCTATTTGTCTGTTTGGCCCTTATTAACCGACGACAAAAAGAGGTGGTTATCAATTCGACGCGTATTTTTTTTTTATGTATGATCAGGATCACCGATTAATCGAAGACGGCTGAACCGATTTGGAAAATTCTTTTTTTGTTTGAAAGGGTATACTTCGAAATTGATCCCATTGTCACCAGGTCAGGATCTGATGATGCGATCCTGGAGAAATCGAGGGAACTCTTCAAATATTATAGGCACACCTATGGCGTTTTGGGTATTTCTTATAGTAACTTGTGCAGTTGCTCTCAAAAAATACATTTGGGGAAGTGGAACTGATGATGAAGACCACAGATGGCCGCCGAACCTACTCAATAATAAGTATTTCGTGGATTGCGATTCGATTACTTGAATATGGATGTTAAGCACTTTATGTTCGTCACAATGCATATGGTGATGTAGAGCTGATGGTGAAGTACCTACCAGGAGAACTCCTCAACAATTCACGGCCCAGCATTTGGAAAAGCAATATTTTGTAAAAGGTTATAAGTAGTTGACATTTAGGCTCTTTTAACTAGGTAAATTAAAAATCGACAAACTAAAAAGAGTGAAATAAAAACTTTATGTATATACTGTAAAAAAAAAATGTTATCTATGGTTTGGCCCATGTGTGTATACTGCATCAGAATTATTATGCTTCAATTGTTGCTGAAGGTTCGGAATTATTCTTAAGTTAACTTGGCTCCCTACAAGGTCAAACGTAAGGATAAATTGCATTGATCTTATTTCATATAAATCATTGTAAGACACTTTCTGTTTCAATTCAGTTCTAAAATGACTTAATAAAGTTTCGCAGTAGATGATTTTTTTTTTGTTCTTTGTAACGATTTCTCCGTCTTTTCTGATCCAATCTACGTGATTCTTTATAATTGGCAAAAGCCCGTGAATAAGTCCCACAAAAATTTCATTAACTTTGGTCTTATTTTAACCAGCTCAAGCATTGGCTGTTGTCGATTCTTCCATAGTACATACCTATATGGAATATTTTCTTTTTTGACTTTGGAGAATAGTCAAACCTAGAGCCGAATTTGTTGAAACATTTGGTGGAAAAAAGGATACAAAACTAAACCAAAACTCCAAACCAACTTGACCAAGCAACCAAAATGACGTCGATGACGTAAAAAAAACTACGAAAGGGGTCTAGCATCCCTATGTGTAGCTCAATAAGTAAGTACTCATTCAATTGGTGCAACGCGAACGGACATAAAATTGTAATCAATCTATGAAAAATAAATTCACTTGTATTCTATAGACTAGTAGAATGTACAGACGTATAAACTACGCAATTATTATACAATTACTATGTGAAAATGCTAATTTATGCCATTTTAAACAACTTGTTTCTTCGTAGTAGATACTTGGTTTTATACACTTGGAACACAAAAGAGGCTTAACTTGATGGGAGACTGATTTTACTCACGTTTTCTCGTAGCTTTTATGTACATAATATATGGTATGGCTATTGAAAGTGAAATGCTAACTGTTATATTGTTCAGAAAGATACTATTTGAGAGTTTGATTGGTATTAATCAATCTAAGCTACCTACGACAGTATATTGCTAGCATAATACACACGCAAACACATAACACACACATACACATAACACACACGTACGCGAAGTGGACAGGATATTTTTTTCTTTTCTTTCTTCTTTCCTTGTGTAATGTCGTCTTCAATTCGTTGTTGATATAACATTAACCTGTTAGATATCAACAGCTCCAGTAGGTATACGCTTGTTCGACAATTGCATAGCAATTAAGTTATCATTTCACAAATATATAGTCAAACTTTTAGTATCGTATAGTTGGGTAGAAATGGTTGGAATAATTTGCTAACGAATATACTTATCCGACTATTCAATATGTTAAAATATTGTTTAGTAAACCATGATGTTACTATGATAAAACTTTCCAGTTAAAAAATTCGCCAAGTGCGAGTCAAATTCTCCCATGAAGGGTTCCGTAGTAACTACGCCAAATAACTTTGTTTTTCATAGTGTTTGTAAGAATTACAAAGTTATATTTGCGGTTTTACTAAATATGTTGTATCTCAAAAACTGCTGACCCGATCTCGTTCAAACCAATTTTCGTTGAAATTTCACATTAAGATCTACAGAATATATTTTATTTTTATTTTTCACTCCATTATTATAGAAGTTAGAGGGGGATACACATTTTACCACTTTGGAAGCGTATATCTTTTAAACGATTAACTTTATAAAAAAGTGGTTTTAGTAACCTCAATGTCATTTTTAAAGATCTATCTATAGATACCACACACGTATAGGTTTCAGGAAAAAAATATTTTTAGTTTTTTTTTCTTAAAATTGTAAAGCGGTTCAGACAATACATCTACCTACCAAGTTTCACATAGTCCTAATAGTTTCGGAATAAAATGGCTTTGACATACGGACGGACGGACAGACAGACATGACGAAACTATAAGAATTCCGTTTTTTGCCATTCGGCTACAGAACCCTAAAAAGCTATAATTTCATCGCGACTTGTCTGCTCACAACCGTCGTATTTAGCAGGTAGACATCCCCGAAATATATCCCCGATATCATTTACGTTGCCCAGTTTTTGGTGCACTACCTGTTCAGTTCACTAATTCCATAAAAGTTTCGTCATTGTTACCGCTATACGGTATGTATGTGACCGTGTATACAATACCGTATGGCTATAAGCGATTATCTCTTGTATTATTCACAGCTCGATGAGATCACATCGTAGCTCTCACTGTATTCATTTGCCAATAAAAGCTCCATATTGCCAAATCTTAGAAACTTTTACTTGTTTTTGATATACTCGATGCTTTTGTGAATTTTATTTGCAAGTAAATATAAACTTACTGCAGACAAATATGTACTTACTATAATGCAAGGATGAAGAGTAATCTCATTTAAATAAGAAATTAAATAGGTTAATTTCCAGCCATTATGAAGATAAATAGAACATAAATAATATGGTAACAATTAATTCAATGATGTAATGCGTTTGATAACAGTTACCCGTCAAAAAGTAAATGATTTTTTAAACACGATTCAATATAGAAATACTATTGACTCGGGATACAGGCACACAGCACGTCCTACGTGCTCGCTGATTGGCCAGCGCTAATTGAAGTAAACGTTGACATTCATTTACTGATGAACACACAGCAGCAATATTTTAAACCCAATTATCGGGACGTAGCGGGTACTACTTCATGTTGAAGTATTTGCAATCCTCACAGGATATTGTTTTATTTTGTGAGTGACATTTCTAATCAAAAGGTCAGCTAGTATCTGCACTGCCTATATCATAGTTACCGCACACATTTTGCTAAATATACCAGATAATGAACAATTGATATAAATAATACTAGGGGTGCCTATCGATATGTTCGCATGCAGTCGGCAGGTATTTACTAATGTCCCTTTGTTACCGCAACTGACACTCGAGAATCATATTAACTATGGTACCTAAGTACAGGGCCGGATTAACCATTAGGCGTAGTAGGCAACTGCCTAGGAGCCCCGCATCAACTAGGGGCCCAGGCCCGCACCAAGAAAACATGTTTCTTCGAACGAGAATTTGATGTGCGTGTGAACTTAGGGATCTCACTTTTATTTCACAAAATACAAATAGTTAGATTTAGTACTAGAATTAAAACAATTTTAGAACAAATTTGGGAATGAGTAAACAAATATATATTAAAAACCATAGCCCTTAATGTGCGTTTCCTCAGTTCACACACGATTTGGTCAGTCAAAGTAAGAAAAGGGGCCCCGAGAATGCCATTGCCTTGGGGCCTCTGACAGGGCTAATCCGGCTCTGCCTAAGTATTCCATACGCAAACGGTGGTGTTGAATCATTGCAAGTATAATTGAATGATGTTTGAACACTCCCTTATTGTCTCACGACCACGACACCATAACTTTAATATAATCTTTAGTAGTATAATTAAGTGTAGCTACTTAGCCAGTTAACTGATTTGTACCGTCGTCATTTGAAAGGGTTTTCATTGGTTTTGTGAAGTCGATATGGTATAAATAATTCACAAGGGTTTCACGAGACGCTAAATGGTAATTCACATAGTTAGTAATAATAAGTTTATTTTGAAACACCGTAATGTTAACGCTATATCTATTATTGTTTTAATTAAGAGTCAGTACGTAATAAAAAATTAAGTACATAGGACTGTCATGGTTCAGAAGGTGAACTGAATGCGTTTTTTGTTTTTTGGACGATATAACAGCTATTTCTACAGGTCCCTTTGTAGCTACAATTGAAAAAATATACAACAATGAGCCGAATAAATTCTATATTAATGATTTATCTTGCAATCATCATCTAAATAATTCTTTAAACATCAAACATATTATTATCTTAGTACAGCGCTCGGCAGTAGGGTGGGGATCGCTTTGTGCATCGTACACTAAGGCAAAATAAAATACCCAAAGTTCGCTTCTGCACAGGTGAAGGTCAGCGCTCAAGATCCGTGCCGAGTATTATACTGATTTCCTTTAGCACTAGATAGTAATGTTGATGCTTGGCTTTATGTATTACGGTCGTCAAACTTCACTAACGTTTTCATAAAGTAGTCACCTACATTTCCCCTATAGTCATTTTATATCGTAGGTGCTACATAAAAAACTTTCCTATTCATGTTTTTATAAATATTGGCAATTTTTGGCTCGCGACTGACCACCATCTCACCTGATGGTAAGTGATGATGTGGTCGAAAATGAAGCACGCTTACATAGAAGTAACCGAATCAGTCTTGACTTAAAGACCGCCAGGCCTTACTTTACGTTTAGTATAAAAGACTGCGTGATTTTTCGTTGAGTTGCCGGCAATCATTATTTAGATATTATAAGAGCCTTTCACAATATGTATAATCTATCATGTCTATCTATAATAATCTATCATGAATAAAGTCGAGGTCGTAGAAGGTAAGGACCAAAAATCTTGTCACAAGGTGAGAGAGTGAGGACGCAAGGTGCGTTGGTGGGCTCTGGCAATAGTTGTGGGCGAGTCACTTCGTCACGAACCGGTGACTCATGTTTGGTAAATTAAACGTTACTCCCATCACACCCATAACCCCTACATTTGCCTTTTTCGATTAGACACGATTGTTGTGCCAGTTTTGATGAGATTCTTTTAATAAGACGCTTACTTTTTTTTGTTGATTATAGGCTCGCGTTTAATCACCATCTCTTTTGATGGTAAGTGATGATATCAAAGATGAAGCACGCTTACCTATTCACTTTAGACTTAAAGACCCTAATTTTTCTTAAACTGTTTCAATAGCTCTTTAACCAGATAACAGTTATGTATTGCCAATGTAATATCGCGATTTAATTACTAAAACTTGAAATGCCCATCTCTTATGGCCTAATGTCGTCCTGATTACATCTCTTTCTCTGGCTAAGATTTCTATTGAATTGGCAAGGTTATCTTCCACCACCCGATGTAATTAAATGCATTTTATACGATCTGGTGATAATGAATGTCTGGAATTTGGACAACTCTTCTGCTATCATTTCGCGGAATATATTTTATTTCTACAGCTTACATATAAAGCCTGTATGTGACGAACAGACTGACTTACCAAACGTTATGCCAATTTTAGCATAGGAAACATAAACGATACTCGTGTCAATCATTATTTAAATAAGTACATTAAATACCTTAATTAGTGTGACATTAAGTACCTATTACGTTAAAATATTCATTGTTATCCATACTTCCATACTAATATTATAAATGCGAAAGTAACTGTCTGTCTACCTGTCCGTTACCTTTTCACGCCTAAACTGCTGAACCGATTTAGATGAAATTTGGCATGGGAATTGTTAGGACCCTGGAAAGGACATAGGATAGTTTTTATCCCAAAATTCCCACGAGATCAGGATTTACGCGGGAAAAACCTCCCACGCGAATGAAGTCGCGGGCAAAAGCTAGTAGAATACAAAAAAACAGTGAATAAATAGAGAGTCTTTATTGTATCGCTCTTGTGCGGGTTTGAAATAGTATCGTGCGCTATTTATAAAGCTAAATACGTGATGATTCATGTTTAAATTATTTTAATAATGATCTTATATAAGTAAACAAACATATTCTGTAATCTCTCTAGTAAGCTATGAATAACTTTTTAACTAAAGTTAATCAGTTATTTTAACTAAATATACATTTTAAATCGTATTTAGGTCAGACTCCGCCAGCTGATTGTTCTGTATTTGATTAAACAACATCTAACCTGTTTTTATATTTAATTTATAATAGTGCGGATCCGTAAAAAAAACTTAAAAGTAGTAACAATAAAAACGGAAATGGGAACAGTAACAAAAACGAAAAAGTATTTTTACCAAAAATTGAAACGACTTCAAAACTTACAAAAAGACTTGTACTACAAAGAGAGAAATAACCTTAAATATTGTTTAGTTGGATGTCTAATTCCGTTAAAAATAAGGGCTAGGCATCTACTCACATGGCTGAAGTCGGTGTCAAGCCAATGAATAGTTTTGATAGTCAAAGAACGCCGCATTCTGGGGCACACCCGAGGTTATGAAACCTATTCATTTATCTTGGCACCGACTTCAGCCATGTGAGTAGATACCTAGCCCTTATTTTTAACGGAATTAGACATCCAATAAAACAATATTTAAGGTTATTTCTCTCTTTGTAGTGCAAGTCTTTTTTGTAAGTTTTGAAGTCAGTTCAATTTTTTGTAAAAAAAAAAGTTTTTATTAACGGAATTAGACATCCAATAAAACAATAAGTAAGGTTATTTCTCTCTTTGTAGTGCAAGTCATTTTTGTAAGTTTAGAAGTCGGTTCAATTTTTTGTAAAAAATAAGTTTTTACTTTATGCTTTTTAGTGTACCTATCATTGTTTGTGTTACTTGAGATACCTACATACCGTTCACACTTACTTTTTAATTGAACAGAGAGTTTGCTATACACGTGTTTTTTACCCACTTAAACCATATTTCAGACGTGATTCAGAAGGTCTGTGCCTCAGCTGTGGTGATACTAATAAGCTGATTATGCTAAACAGTACATACATGTACGAGGGCAGGAATCGCGGGAGATTTGCTGTTTTAAATTGAAGAGTTTCATCACTTATCTCCGAAGGTCTTATTTAGAACCTGATGTGTTATATACTAAAACCTTCCTTGTAAAATATGCTTTCAAACAACGAAAACGCGATCGGAATCAGATCAGTAGTTTCTGAGAAAATCGCGGATATAACAAACATATATATATATATATACATATATACAACGTGTAACGGAAACCCCATATCAATCCAAAAGGGCTGAAGACTACATCTGGTATGGAGTCTCTATGCCCAGTTTCAGTACAAAATAAGTGACTCAAAGAATTGATACAAAATTATCGGTTTCATATGTTTCTTGAATATCAATCATAACAAACGTGTCACAGCACTACGAGGGTCAATAACTTTCCACGTCACTTGCCTATAACACGATAATTCTCTTCAATCTTCTTAATTTGAAAAAATCAGTCTCTGGTATCAATGTATTGAAATTTCTAATTAGTTCCACACATGAAGATATAGGATTACCAAACCCTTGTCTTATCGTTTGTTATCATCCAAAGAAGCCGTGCACTTGGTATGTATATACCCTTTAAATGACACGTTGTATATACATACATACTATACATACATACTGGTCGAATACAGAGCCTCCTTTTTTGAAGTCGGTTAAAAATTATTATAATTTATAGCCAGACAATTCGGCTCTGAAAACTTAAGGTCTTTAAACTTACATTATTGACATACTTACATAAAAATTAAACGGTGGTACCTATGTACAAACTGTAAAATGCGTACACAGATAATTTGTTTTCTTTGTAGATAAGGTAATGGCAGCGTCGAAAAATGAATTGTCTCTTATCTGGGGCCGAATTCTTCCACAAATACTTTAGTCAGTCGTGTAGCCTCCTTTTTTACAGACATTGATATTTTTAATATTTTTCTTAATAGCCTGAAACTAAATCGAAAAAGTAGATTTAACATCTAATTAAACTAATAATGTTTCTGTGTAAGTACAAATAACTATACATTTTTTACGCGCATTTTCTTACTAGGAGTTTATTGTACGTATTTTATCATTATATCACATTGTCGGCACTATACCATGTCTATTTTAAAACCAATTGTGTTAAAAATGGTATTGTAAGAATGTGAATGTTTGATGCCAAAATAAAATAAAAATAAAATAAGTAATGCATATGCAACGTAACTTTTGTCAAATTGTTAATATTGTCACATTGAATCTATAACACCATTAGATGAGAGCTGAGGGCTCTGTCCTAACCTAACGCAATTAAAGTAAATAAATAGATACATTATTCTGTTCGGTATTACTAATACACGCTACATAATGTAAGGTGCATGATTAGGGCTTGCAAAATCCGTTAATTTTTACAATTCGGATAATACGAATATTCAGGAGCGAGCACAGGATTATGACACTAGTAATGCGGCTAGCGTTGCCAACTTTTTTGATGAAAATGATGTACGTCTACATACCTGTTGTCATTAAAACTACTTCTTGCACAGGTGTTGTAGTCGGTTGGGTGCTAGATGGGCCGGGTTCACTTAACACTTCCTGCATCAGTGTGTCTTGGCACTCTTGAATGAGTTGGGTTCTTTGTTTTTTAACAAATACATGTCTAGAAGTACTAGCATCACTCATCCTTTTTCTGGGGTCTTCCTGGCAATAAAATTTTGTAAGCACAACTCCATCTACCATGATTATACTCTTGCTTAATCCCATATTATATTGATAGCCATATCTTTCTCAATCTGAAATATTTTTAAATGTTGTTTTAAAGCCATAAATGTTGATGTATTTAGTGGTAATAAATATAATTGAATATTGAAATATTTGTGGCTATTCAGGTATAATACAAAAAACATCTCAGTTATCTAACCTTAAAACAGTAGAATAACTATATTGTAAAAATGTTTTAAGTTAGTAATAATAACATGTTTACTTACATCAAAATGATCCTGACAAAAGAAAATTACCGAACTATCCTTTATTTCTTTAGTATTTCTGCGTGCAAGTTGTACTATTACGAACTTTAACATTTTTTGGAACGGTTATAAATAGTTTCTCTTTCTTTATTATTACGTTATCGTTATATTTGTGCACCTGGTACACCATTTATAACTCATTTTTTCCAGTAAATTACAGCCAGAAACTCTATTAAACAAAACTCTCGATTTGACTTCTCCAATGTTGATATACAAACGTGTGACCACAGAACACAGATACTCCTAGCGGAGCGTGCTCGTTTTGACAGCTTATATAATCTTAATCACTATATTTTGTAATGCTTCTTTTTTAAACGAAATATTTATAAAATATGAAAATAAATATTATTTGTAGGGTCCTTATACACCAATAATAATAATAATAATAATAATAATGAGATGGTTTTTAGAAATCAGTCAAATAGCCTATTCTGTCTATTATTTTTACTCGGAACGCAGTATCTCTATGTAGTCTGTGGTATCCTGCCGCATGACCGGCGGCTTTAGAAAGTCATGGGTGTGTGCGTTTGCGAACTTGTACGGACACTAAAATTACGTCACACATGCAAACAAATCTCCTGCGTGAATCCGCGGCATTACTTGGGAATTAGGTACATTAATTCGCAGCGCCTGGCAAACATAATGTTTGTGTGGGTGCTATTTATAAAATATTAGGCGTTTTAAAGTTATTATATTTTGTTTATTCATTTATTTACTATTAATTAAAGTCATCTAAAACGTACGAACGTTTTATTAAAATATCTGTGAATGGCAAGTAAAGCACTGCATTTATGCCTTCAAGGAGCGCACGTCTGTGCGAATATTAATATTTTTCTATTATTGCTTAGTATTATATGCTTCATCTTCGACTACATGATTGCATAACATCAGGTGAAACGGTGGACAAACGCAAGCATAACAACAATAAAAAAAATTACCTTTATACTACACCTGCTTGGAAAGTACCTTGATATTTTATCAAATTTACGGTAGAAAGTACGTCATTGCATATCGAACAAATATGCGGGGAGAAAACGCATCTGAGCGGGAGAGAAAAGTATGAAAATCCATTTCTTACGTGGTTTTTCTTTTTTAATTTTGGGTAAGACTATGCGCCGGTAACCTAAATATCAAAAGCCAAAAAGTTTTTACAGTGAGTTTTTATCTCCAAGTTCGCAAAATGACACTGGCTACTAGCTGTGTGTTGGACTTGGATGGTGTCGGGCTGGCAGTGCGACCCTGCGGCGGCAGGATAAACAATTTGAAAAAAGAACATGTGAAAATTGCAGACGCCATTGGCGCCATTTGTGAAAACAGTGTTACATTAAGCTTCACTAACTGCAACAATTTCAATATAAATTTAAATTAGTAAAGATTTAGTTTTTTATTTTCCTCGTAGGTGTAGTATAAAGCACTATGTATCACTCGAGAGTAAGTGCGATTCCCGATCTCGGGTGTTTTAAAGCGTGTTTGGTGTTTCAAACGACACCCTCGACGGTAATCGGTCACTTTCTCCTCTCGGTGAACAATGTACTATTTCTTCTTATACTAAAGCAACTCTAATTAAAGTCTTCACTTCTAAGATCTTACATTCATCACAAATAATTAAAAAATATATATGATTTTCCCTAGCATCAGTTCAATTATTAAACAACAATAGTATAAGTAAATCAAATATAACATAAATGAACCAAATATGTCAAAATAATCAAATAACCCTTTAAAATATAGTATTACGTAATTCTTAAATATTTTTTTGTCCATATTCATCTTAATTTTCATTTTTATTCATTTATCAAATGTCTCTTGTGGGATGGCTCAGCAAAATACCAGCTGCATTTGACTCGATCGAACGCAGAGCTAAAGGCTCATAGGCGACGAGGCAATAGCTGGCTGATAGGCAAGCTTCACAGCCCCGCTCACCGGCGAAACGTTGCTTGCCTGTCTATCTTATACAGATTGTACGAGCTCCGAAGAGTGTGCGCAGGAGTTCCACGACCTAATCCCTTCATCCTCCTTTTACTACCGGTCTACCAGATGTACTGCAGGATACATGACGGAATATCCACATTTGGTTGATATTCCGTCTTGTCGTACTAAGCGCTTCTCCTCTACATTATTGTGCGCACAGCTAAGGTGTGGAACTATCTGCCGGCTTCTATATTCCCTGCCACACATGACCCGTCACACGTCAGACGTCAGCATTAAAGCAAGAGTCAACAGGTATCTTCTGGGCTCACTCGTTCGATCGTAGAACTCATCTTACACTTACCATCAGGTGTGATTGAGGTCAATAGCGGGCTCATTCGTAATAAAAAAAAGATCTTAAAAAGCTTAAACTATCTAATAAATCTTCTTTCATGGAAGCTCTTAAATGGTGGATATGTATCCTGTAGCAGAGCTCTTTCTGCTTGAACACTGGTCTGTAGTGTTGATAAAAACAAATTGTAAACACTTTCTAAATTCCTGCTTTTCTGACTATTCTCGTCAAATAGTGCCACCTGTAGGTACTCGAATATAGTGTCTAAACAATTTGTTGAAGAAGCCGGTCACTGCTCAGAAGATGGCTAAATCGTAAACGGAATTATTTCTTTTACTTACAGCTTACAGTTGAAGCAGAGCAACCTTCTGTATCTTGTGTATTATCCGCTGAACTTATGACTGTTTCATCTGGTTGTTTTGTGTCAATACAATCGTCAGTCTTTCAGATTTGTTTGAAAGATTTTCAAAAGGACAGGCGTGTGCAGTTTGCTCTTCATAAAAAATGTGAGGGTCGCGTAAATGACAATGCCGGATCCTGACCCAGTCATGGTTATCATTTACAGAAAAAGTAAAATAATGAAAATAATTGTGACGAATAAAGAACGTTTTCATAATAAATTGCTTTTTTTTTTAAAGTTGACGTTTACAATTTTATGAAAAAGGGAATTCAATCCCGGAAATTATTTCTTGCCATTTCCTATTTTCTGATAACCATCTGCGTTACATAAAACGCATGTACAGAACTAAAAAAAATAAGTTTGTAACTGTAAAACAAATATCATTTTACATAAAATAGTATATCAAGATTATAATTATGCGTAACGTTTATTCGTTGTTTAAATCGTTAAAGATGAAATTGCAAATAATTATGAAAATCAAAAAACTATTAAACTATCATAGTTCTGAATTCGGTGTAACGAAACGTTTTGAAGCACTCAAGTCAGCTGTCAGTGTTAATAATAAAATATCCATAGATATAGAATTCCGATATCTATGAAAATACCATTCATCTCTAGCAGCGGCGTGCACAGGATTATGACACTGGGTATGCGGCGGAGTACTCGGTCACAAAAACTTTTTCTTTTATAGATTTTTAGCATAGCCACAGCCACGCGACGGATCTCTATGTCGGAAACCATGCCAACAGAACAAGTCTTAGATGTACTACTATTCATGTGCATCTTCTACGGCAACGCAGACAAAACAGCGATCGATCGTCGCGGCGGAAGAAATTCTAATAAGTAACATAATAAGCTAAAATATTATAACTACTCACCTAGTCAGCTAGTCTTTGTCATTGTACCGATTATCTCGTCGTTGTGACATTCTTCTTTTGAGTGATAATAGAAGTTGATTACTGATGATGCTATTTTTTTGCGATAATTTCTGCAACAGGAATCTTAACGCTGTGTCAGCAGTCAGTAAGTTTTCATCTTCTTCAATCAATGTCTTGAATACAGAATCTTTTAATAATAAGAACCGATCTATCATATTCGCAATAACTTTACAGATGACAGTTTTTTATTTAATATTTAAAAGAGAAATACAACTATCCCTAACATCCGAAAAATCCGGATAGCGAAGTATGTAAATTCCGGATTCGGAAATAGGTAGTTATCCGGGTAATATCCGGATTGCAAGCCCTATGCATGATGTATGACATTTAGAAGCCATATGAATAGAGAATGCGCTGCAGTTGAAGGGATAGCCCACTTCGTAAGTTGAGGAAAAGTCACTAACAAGTAACCAACGCACTAGATTTTATTTCTATCTCGCTTATTTTAATAAGTACGCAATGTCGAGAACGTTGTTTTCTAGATAATGGAAGTTGGTAAAGAAATTTGTATGTGCACAGAAACATAACATACAAAGTTTCGTTTAAATTGCTGCAAGTTTATACTTCCCCAAGTGATCATCTTCTCATTCAGTACAAGTTTTTGTACTGTATTTCTTGGAAAATTGAAGTTGAAGTTATTTCGACTCGGCACTACAGACGCCTTCAGCATATCAATGAATGGCTTTTATAGTTTGTTATGCATACCTTGTAAGTCCTGCCTTTCTCGTGATCACCCTATCCTGTTCTTGATTATTTAGAATTAAGTTTATAACCACATGAAACCGTCAATACTCCATCGTTTACATTAGTTTTGTCTTCTTCACTGTAATTTGTAATATTTATCATAGGTATGAATTGATAAATGTGAAATGCAACTGGAATACAATGGTACTAAATGTATAGATTTGTGGTCTTGGCAGGCGACGGGAAAATTTCTCTTTTGTAGGTATACTTAGTTCTCCTTGGTATTGTGTTGTGATAGGCGCGGACAGTTCATGACAATAGACTCTCGACATAATGGGGCCATTGATTGTGTGGACGTATCATGTGTGAGTACTATTTGTACCCGTCTTGCTGGTACCTATTTTGTATCAAAGCTGTCTCTCAAAGCATTTCTTTCTTTTGCTTTGGATTTTGACCCCTATGCAAATATTTATACTTTTCAAGTCTTAATATAGCCTACACATTTACACACTATGGGAACAAAGTGTTGACCAATACGTTCTTTAATTTTGTATGAAGAGAGACTTGTCCGTCAGTGAAACAATGCCAGGCAGACATCCTTTGTTATTTTCTGCCTGAGACTGTCAGAAAAAACTAATACATATATTTAAAAGAATAACTCAATACAAACACTTCAAGTTCAGTGACATAATTAATCATTCAAATAAGTTATTTTTAACTCGCTACAATACGTGACAATGCTATCCTTATTGAGAATGGTCCTGTTATTCGCGTGGCGAAGATTATACACGAGCTCAAATACGGCTTGAAAGATGAGACAAGAGTTTCCAGTTTGATTGAAATTTAAAATGTTTTGTTGCAGCAAAGAAACAAAATGGCTCTGCGGTGCGTACGAACAGCCTGGGCTCGGGCGCGCGCACGCCTCCGGCTGAGCGGACCAAGTCCAAATTCTCAGCTTTTGGTAGACTTTTCAAGCCATGGAAGTGGAAACGGAAAAAGAAATCAGAAAAGTTCGAAGCTGCTTCTAGAAGTGAGTACCGAATATCAATTAGCATTCGAGGCTACAAACTATCGTCACGATAACCGGAACCGGACATGATTCAGGCATGCCGTGGATTCTAAACCAATTTTTGTTTTATCTGTAAACACAATCAAATCTCTGCGATCTTCTTGGTGGTAACTTAGATAACATCTCTAGTCAAACCTTGGAGCAACATTCATGACATTCTTTACTTATCAATCATGGTAAAAAAACAAGGTATTCGTCATGAAATAAAATGATGAAATTCTAATCAATAAATAAGCTACAGTTGTGAAGTGTTGCTCCAATTGTAGTAGTTTCTAAAAGGTTTATTAGCCTGCTCATACATCTATTACTACTAAATCTCGTCGTTTGAAATATCCTATTAATATCTGTTTTAATTCATTCAATTCAAATCCTAAGTAGTATTGTACATAAGTTTTGTTTTACTGTTTGCAGCCTTAGAGAGGAAGATATCCGTCCGAGCGAATAGAGATGAGTTGGTGCAAAAAGGTATCCTCTTACCAGAAAGCCCAGTCACACCTGTACCCGAAGTCGGTGAGTATTAAATAAAATAAATTTAAAAATCAAAGTTCAGAGAACAAATAGTACCTGTATTAGATTTATATTCTGGTCATACCATACCTGTGTATGCCAAATTTCAACCTAATATGAAGAAAATATGATTCAGTACCTATCAAACATCAAAACGTTTTATCACTGATTCGAAATGTGTGCGTAAATCAAAAATCTCAATTGATTATTATCAATATTTATTCTAAAGATAATTTGAATTTAGAATCTGCTAGAAACCAGTTGTTAAACAACAGTTTTTTTTTTAATAATATAGAGATATGTATATTTTAAGAAATAAAGTTCAAAAGTACTATTATCGAAAATAGTGTACATATGATTAGTAAACGGATATACATATATTCTCCTTATCAATACAGTACCAAAAGACCATAACTATGTTTATCAAAATTAATAGTAGTAGTAACGCATGATTATGTTTGTTTCATAAATTCCTTTTATGTCGGTTTTCCTTAATGTAATTATTGTTCTTAGAAAACCCATTGGCATAAGGAAAACAAAAGATTTAAATATAATGAGTCATAATTTGTTATGAGTCATGGAATTTTGGTTGTGGAAGTACTTACCGATATTAAACTGATTACCAATTATTATGTAACTAGCTTGTGCCAGCGGCTTCGCCCGCGTGGGAAGTTTTTCCCGTGTGAATCCCGATCCCGTGGGAATTTCGCAAAATCCTTTCTTAGCGGATGCCTACGTCATAACATCTACCTGCATGCCAAATTTCAGCCCGATCCGTCCAGTGGTTTGGGCTGTGCGTTGATAGATCACTATGTCAGTCAGTCAGTCAGTCACCTTTGAGTTATATATATTTAGATTTAAAGTATTACAGTTATATCCCTTTGATCGTCTTAACCAAAGTTGAGACTCAAGAAATATTGAATCTCTATTAGCAGAAGCTGGAAACAGGCACACAGAAATAGTCGCTAGTCGCAGCTGGGTACTACTGTTTTACATGGAGCAACTGCCTATCAGACCTCCACAACCCAGTAGCTGGGTAACTTGGCAAGACCAGTGTTAGATTATTCCCCGCAACGACGTACAATTGACAACCAGGACCAACTGTTTAACCAGAAGGTTAAAGGTTCCGAGGCACGTAGGAGACTCCATAATTTGAGATGTTCATCCATCCACAGCCCAACCTCGGCAAGCGTTGCTTAACCTCAAAGACCGAGCTGTTATTATTTAGCCACGAGCTCCTATCCATACATACATAGGTACACAAAAACTACAAAAAAAACCGGGTTGCACTCCGGGAGTGCCGGCAGAAGTGAAAACACAATTTTGCACGAATCGCTTTAATTATCAGTATAAAAGTACTATCATTTATGTGGTAGATTACAATATTTATTTATTGCGCTATCGTACACAAACATGACAATTTATATTACATTAAAAAGTTTATCTCTTTCAATCACAACGCCATCTAGACAGTTTTCTTATAACTATTGTAACGAAGTAATTGATGCACGCTTGTAGCTTTGACTGTGGCAAACAAAGTCATTTGGGGCTGTATTAGTTTCAATAAAGTCACATAGATGTCACTGTAGTAAAAAGTGCCCGTCTTACGAATTTTCGATCAGGGTCACGTGACCCTGACGCGAGTTTAACATTATTTACCCATTACAAAAAAAGTGCACAGCGCCGCTAAAGAAGTTTTCACTTCAAAAAAAAAAACGGATAATAATTAGGAAACTTTTTACCTAGAGTCTCAAGTTAATCAAACAGTATTTCAAGCTATGTTATAAATCCGAAGTTGATAGTTTTTAATTTCTCTCCATATCATAAACTGGAGAAGAACAAAAGATGATTATTTCTGTTAAAATGATGTAGGTTTTTATTATGATATACACCAGTGAAACTGAGTATAAAAACTAGTTCTTTAACAATATCATTGTTAAGGGCATTCTTGTTATTCATAACAGCTTAAGGCAGCTGTTGCATATACTAACAGTACATAATAGTTATGTTTAATTAGTGAAACAGCCGACGCTGGTACCGTTCAAATAACAACAAAAAACGGTCTTTTAAAATACGAACTTTACTTAGTAACGAGAACCTAATTATTAGCTTGTAATTAATTGTAATGCTCGTCATCACAGCATTATTTTTCTTTCCAAAACACCATATTAAAGCTTACCAATTTAGAAGGTAACATCATATTAAATTACTATATGCTCATCTTTATCGTATACAACCGCTCAGGGCTTCGCTCCCGTGGACGTTATCACGATAAAAACATAACCTTCCTTTTTGCAGTCGGGTAAAAAGCCTTCCTCAAGGTTCAAGCTTACCAAATTTCATTCAAATCCACCCTTTACTGTACTTTCGAAAATTAGCGCGTTAAAACATACAAATTATTACTATACGCTTATCTCTTATCATATATTTATCGATTTCCTATGTTGGAAATGTTGTGCTGTACCCATTACAAATTTATCTTAAACATCAATCCAACACCTACTGTATGGCAGCAAGCATTTAATCCACCACGTTGCTGGCTAAAATCTGAATTTAAAGAGAGTCCATATTTGTAACGCTCATGCTCACAAGTGGACAACAATGCCAACCCAATTACAAAGACTTGGTTCTATCGTTCATTGGACTACGGAACCCAATTACAAAGACTTGGTTCTATCGTTCATTGGACTACGGAACCCAATTACAAAGACTTGGTTCTATCGTTCATTGGACTACGGTTCAGGGCTTTGGGAGAGATGATTTCTACAAGTTTTCACTGTATGGTCCTCTTTTCGTCTGTAAAGTAAGTTTAAGAAGTCAATTTGATCCGTATTCATAGCTACGTAATACTTACTTTAGGTACAAACTTGTAAACTATTGGCGTTTTTTATCGATGTGTAATGAGATAATTATATTTATTTTGCAAATTGGTTACAAATAACACTTTAACACGCATTTTTTTTTCGTAAATTTAAACTACATGAGGCCGGTGTTTCCTGACTGACTACTCTTAGAAAAAATACCGAAACAAACTCAGAGATCTACGTCTGCTTTGAAGTCCATACAATCCGTACTGATCAATTCTTGAGAACAGTGTAGGTTTATGTAATTTAGATACGTTAATTTAGACTAGACTATGTGCCAAGCCAACGAAGGAACATATTCCAAATTAAAGATATTCTAATTCTAAATTAAGGGGCCACACCCATTAACAAACGAACCATTAATGAAGCGTCAATAACCCAATGGCTAAGGTATCGAATTTTTGATCGAAATGTTGCTGGTTCGAACCCCACCCAAAGCACTATTGCCGTGAATCCATTCCAGACACAAAAGCATATTTAGTTTAGTTAGAGGGGCTAACAAGATTGCTAGTTATGTGCATTCTACTCACATTAAAAGGAAAAGGATTATGATATGAGAACCATGTAGGTTTCATGTAATTTTGAGACGTTAATTTAACTACTCTGACAAGCCAACTTAAAGTTGGCTTGGCATAAAGATGCCAAACCAACTTTCCTAAGTTGGCTTAATCTAAATAACTCAAAGGTGACTGACTGACTGATTGACTGACTGACTGACATAGTGATCTATCAACGCACAGCCCAAACCACTGGACGGATCGGGCTGAAATTTGGCATGCAGATGTTATGACGTAGGCATCCACTAAGAAAGGATTTTGCGAAATTCCCACGGGATCGGGATTTACACGGGAAAAACTTCCCACGCGGGCGAAGCCGCTGGCACAAGCTAGTTTAGAATAAGACAACTGTATTCTCGAAGATACTCATGGTATTATGTTCTCTAGATGAACCAGTGTCTCCACCTTCCGGCGAGGAGGCACGGAGCGAGGTGAGCGCGGCTCAAGCTGCACAAGACCGGCTGGTGGGCATGCACGCCGCGTTACAGGCGCAGCTTGCGTCGCAACTGCAGCACCAGCATCAACACCAACAGGCAGCGATGGCCGCCGCCGTCGCAGCCGCCGCTGCGACGCACCACCATCAAAACAATAATGTCGTAGGTTAGTGCTTGCTTCAATCTTTTATTAAGGATGACAAATCATCCTGCCTGCCTCCAAGGGCGAATCCAGCTTTGGTGCCAGGGGGGGAGGTCACATAAGGTCACATTTCGTGGTCAAGTCACAAGAAGTTATAATTTGTATTTCCTGACTCCGCTGCCACTTGGCCATCCACTGCCGATATTCGTTTATAACTACAGAAACTGGAGTATTATCTAGTAACAATGTTTAAAAAATTTAATTAGTGGTCCACCTAGGTCCTGGACCCAGCCCAGGGGGGGTCATGACCCCATGACCCCCCCCCCCCCTGGATCCGCCCTTGCCTGCCTCCCGATCTGGCTGACTAAAACCCATGCGTGTTCCGCTCTACGAGTTCCGAAGCTGGGGTAATTTTTCGAACAATTCCGCAACGCTCTGTTCTATCTAGTATTCGCTTTCCTCGTAGCTTCACTCCTGTTGCCCAAACAAGCTCGTCAGCGATATTGTATTTTCGTATCTGCCAGTGAAAGTATTTTCTAATCGGATGAATACCGCCAGAGATCTTTAATACACTTGTGATTTAGGTTTTTTTTTTCTGAAATTGTATTCTGCATAATAAAAGCTTGTCCTTGGTCGTTACTGGATGTCTGGAAAATTATACTTTGGTTGGTACATAAATAGGCTAAAAAAAAGTTACAGACAATTTCACTGAATGCGTTTATATTCGTTTTGATTAAGTTAAAAACTTCTTATGGATGGGGAATGAAGGGTATATAAAGTCAAAAATCAAGTCTTATTTAGTGTCAAGATTTATTTACAAGACCCTGTCAACGCGTTTTCCTAGAGTCACCTCGAAAATATCAGACATAAATTTCACAGAAATTCGTTTGTCTAAAAAAGCTCAGTAACGTGAATCTGAAGACGTAGCGCAAGAACGACCACTTAAGTTTCATCTTGCAAAACCTCTTGAAAGCTTCCACAATAGTGTTGGATGGGGTAATGGTACTTCGAGACATAGTATGTCGCGCTTTTCACCGTGGGTGTCATGAATATGAGGAGCATAAAGATTTTGAACTAGTACTACCGGCCTAATTGACAGCCTGAACGTCTTTAGATTTTTGTGCTAGTTTTACATAATTACTTAGCCCAGGTGCAAATCATTCCTACTCATGTACTCAGTTCTAATAATAATAATATCAGGTTTTAATTCCATCAAAAATATTATTTATTTAAGTATATGATAACTTAATTTATTTTTTATATATTACTAGCTTCTGCCAGCGGCTTCGCCCGCGTGGGAAGTTTTTCCCGTGTAAATCGCGATCCCGTGGGAATTTCGCAAAATCCTTCCTACGTTATAACATCTACCTGCATGCCAAATTTCAGCCCGATCCGTCCAGTGGTTTGGGCTGTGCGTTGATAGATCACTATGTCAGTCAGTCACCTTTGAGATATATATATTTAGACTAACACTTCGCCCGAGACTTCGGCTGCGTGAATTTGGAAATAATTTATAGCCTATTGCACCCACCAATGATGCACTTTAATACCAATGTAAAAATGTTTTGATTTCGACGGTTAAAAGGTAAATAGGGTATAAGCGACAAAAATCAAATTGTTCAGGAGAGTAGTTTGAAAATTGGAAATGGACATAACTTTCTACAAAACGCAGTTTTTTGCTTGGGCATAATTGACAAAAACGTCATCACAGAGCAATGGGAGTTAGCGCATTCGAAAGAGTGGAAATTTTTAAGTAGAATGGTACCTCATAAGTCAATTTCGATCAAAATGTCGCTTATGCCCAATTACCTTTTAACCGTCGATTTGGATCATTGGTTCCGGAGATTACTACATACAAACTTAATTTTACTTCTCTTCATAATATTAGTATAGATTATTATCGGAATGAGTTATTTTTCTGTTATATTATTTTACACACATAATTATTTTACAAAGAAACTCCTGATTCCATTGTGTATAAGTGCTAAGTTCTCAAATTCTTATACTGTTAACTGTTATGCAAATGGACCCCAGAAGTTCCCACCCTTCCACTAAGTCCTACCAAGCCCTAAGAAAGGTATTATTATTTTTCATTTAAGCTTACCGTGTAGGTGAGTAATGGGATTTTCCCAAACCTTATTCGATTGTTACATGCATACTACACTTGATAGCATAGTATTGCACTGTTTGTCAATTATCTATGCCAGCGAAATGAAAAATACAAATTGTGAATATGTCATATACAACATGTAACGGAAACCCCATATCAATTCAAAAGGGCTGAAGACAACATCTGGTATGGAGTCTCTATGCCCAGTTTCAGTATATAATATTCCACAATATAATAATATAATATTCCACAACTTTTCACACAACGCCATCTAGTCCCAAACTAAGCAGAGCTTGTGGTATGGGTACTAGACAACTGATAAACATACATATATATTTCTAAATACATACATATTATAGATAAATTACACCCAGACAAAGAACAAATGACCGTGCTCATCACACAAACATTTGTCCTAGGTGGGAATCGAACCCACGACCTTGCGCATAGCAGTCAGGGGCACTGACCACTTTACCAACGGGCCTGTCAGTACAAAATAAGTGACTCAAAGAATTGATACGAAATTATTTTCTTGAATATCAATCATAACAAACATGTCACAGCACTACGAGGGTCAATAACTTTCTACGTCACTTGCCTATAAAACGATAATTCTCTTCAATCTTCTTAATTTGAAAAATTCAGTCTCTGGTATCAATGTATTGAAATATCTAATTAGTTCCACACATGAATTCATAGGATTACCAAACCCTTGTCATATCGCTTGTTATCATCCAAAGAAGCCGTGCACTTGGTATGTATATACCCTTTAAGTTACGCGTTGTATAGAACTATGTAGTAAGTAATCAAGAGTTATTCAATTTGAAATAATGAAAACGAGCCTTTAAACTATAATTATGTGAATAGTAAAAACACGGAGGAAATACCAGGGACGTTATGTAACTTTTATTTGCATATTCAAATGACAAATAAATTAGCATCCGCCATCTATTTGTTAGTTACACCTGGTAAAACTGATTACACACGTACAGAGCGGTGCAAAGCTTTTTCAATATTATGCTACTCGAGATACGAGACGAGACAAGATAAGTATACACAAACACAAGCAAGGGCGCCTTATTCAAATAAAGCTCAAAACCTCATGATTTAGATATATGTATTTATTGTTAGGTATTAGATACCTACACATTTTACTCGGGTGTAATTTTTCTATAGTAATTTTTGTAATTAGTCTTTTAGGTCGTATAAGATTACGGTTCACTTAAAATTATACAAAATACAGTATGTTAACTAACAGAGGGCGTTCCCGTTAACCCGCAATAGTATAAGCACATCAATTAGATGGCCGCACACGCGGCCCGTCATTCATAAATAAATTGCGACATTGCCGTCCTTCATGTACGCGTGTACAGAGTGTTTCTTTTACGTATCAATTTATAATTTTTTTGTGAATATTTTAATATTAAAAAAAAAAACATTTTGTTTTCAAATGGTAATATTTTTGTAGCATGTATGGATGCTATACTATTGCGGGTTAACGAGAACGCCCTTTGTTAGTTAACATACTGTATAACATTATAATTAAATAACAATAAGCAGCATTCACCCCTGCGAAGTTGGAGGTGCTATGTTAGATTGTGTATGCACAATAAAATCCTTTTACTGTTATTAGTTCGTGCACTTAGAAAAGGAAAACATAAAAACTGAGATATATATCACAGTTTTTATATGTTTTCCTTTTCCCAAAACAGTTAAATCCTGCATAATTTTGTATTATGAAACAATTTTAGGTTTGTATGTTATACTACCGCATACCGGTATTATCTTTGCATAGCACCGGTCAGTATTTATCTACACAATATTGTCTGTATTTTTTACACATCTGGCTAATTCGTCACTGTTATAATAATTATTAGCTGCTCCAGATTTGTATCAATCAAAATATGTTTTCGTTCACGAACATTTACTAAAACTTGCTTTATGCGTTTCGTAACCCGGAGTGATATGTAGAAATTTGTCATAGATCTCTTTTTATTTTGACTTTCAGATTTGCAAGTTATGAGTCATAAGTATTTGCTTGCACGTAGTAAATCTCGATTACTGATTAAGTTACAAGATTTGATGAAGATGTTCGAGGAATAATAATAATTTAGACGTTGCAGTAGTTCTTAAGTGGCAGTGTATCTACTTAGCAGCCGACAAGGACCAGTTTCTATTGAGTGATTGAATATAATTGGAAAACAATTGAACGGATCTCCGTGAATGCTATTAGACCGTAAAATATTTTTAATGCGTTCTGTTTAAATTTCCATTTTAACCCTTGATGAAAACTTGAAATTGTGGATCATATGACTTATATTTAAAAATATTCGTACTTGAAATTATTGAATCGTATTAAATGTAATTGGAGAATAGGTAGTGACGCGTGGCGGGAATTAACGACATCCTGACAGGACGGACGTCGAACGTTGACCCACCGCAAGTTGTCTAGCTGTCACAGAGCCACCGCAACTCAGTGACGTCACTATACATGACATTATAATAAGCAAAAATATTATCATTATTTATTAACCCGTGGGAGCATTATTTTTGTACTTTTAATATTGGAACTCCGGTAAATTAATTAGCTTTCTGGTGCCGTTATTCTAACCCAATTTCAAACACGCGAGAAAAAGTATTTTCGGCACTTTTATTGAACCGTACCTACTGAATTCAGTTGGCAAAAATTTGCACTAGTTTTCTCAATATTAGTGTAGGTATAACAATTTACTTTGTCCAACAAAATATTTGTGTATTTTGGTAAATTACTGATTTGCGCCAGTCATTGGACCGTACAGTATCTACCTAGTCAACAAGGCATTGAGATTTCAAAAGTAGACAAATGGGTGCTCCACTTTACAGATGGAGAGGTTACATAACTCATTATAATTTATTTACGAAATCTTTTGCTATGCTGTCAGCGTTAAATGGGTCGGTGGGCTATAATTGAAATGTGTTTGTTGGAGATGGTCAAAGTAGTGTAGAGGCGGTGTATGAGGCAGTGGTGGAAGTCTAGATTGTATAGCGGGTGACTGGGGGTTGGGAGCAGGGTGCCGGCGCGCGGGGCGGTGCGGCGGCGCGCGCCTCAGTGCCGGCTCGCCCGCGCCCGCGCCCGCCCGCGCTCGGCCGCGACCCGCCGCAAACCGACCCGAGCGTCTGCCTGCCCTAACCTCACTCGATTACCTGCCCGCATACACTATACCACCTGTCAAATATCATAATCTCATCGTGAAACACAACATTCCATGATTTTTCGCTCTACCACCTACCCCTCGTTTCGATCGTTGCAACAAACGAATGACCGTATCAATTGAACCGAAATGACTCGCAAGCTTTTGGAGGTGTAGTGTACCGTTTGTTTTTAATTGATGAATCAGATACAGTCCAACGCTTTTGAAGATAGATTCAAAAATGTACAGCTCAAAGAATTAAGACAAAGCATTTGTAATCATATGTAGAAATGGCGCGATATAACGATTAAGCTAACTACATAGTTCTAATTACAACAATTACTAAATTGACAGTTTTTTGTGTTAAAAACCCACGAACTACACAATATTCTTATCTTTTATTAATAACATAAAGATTGACACGAAGGCACATTGAGCTGATTCCATAAATAGTTTAAAAGATAACATATTAGCTTGCTGCTGCTATGTAGATATAATTTTAGTGCCAAATGTAAAACAACGGTTCATCAATGCTGGATAATACGTAAATACGTGTTTTCTACGTTAGGTTTTGCCCGTCTCGATCTTCGTCGGTGCAATTGTATCGATTGCATTTTTCCGTGGAGCAAGGCATATTATGTTTTAGTTATAGTCGGTGGTTAGGTCTGAGGCGCGAACTTTGCGTGCGGTATCGATCGGGTCGGCGCCAGCACGCGATCGCATCGGCTGCACCGGCGTCGTTGCCCGTTGCCCCGCGACGCTTGCACGATAATTATGTCTCACTAAACACTAGCAACATCAAATATTCAATTCATTATTTAAAATTACTATCGATCCATAAAACATCATGATGGACTCAATACTTTTAATATACCTTTACCTTTCCGCATTGCGCATACTTTCTGTCCCTATAATGCAACATTTTTAGTGATGCAGTTGTAAAGACAGAAAGTGCTTTGAGGTGGATTGTTATATTTAGGGATGTTGAATAACATTTTTGTCAATTCACAGTGTAGATTAAAAGTAAGATTGCAATAAATTAAATGTCAAACTCGTTGTTGTTAAAACAATGCTCAGAAATTTTAGAAGTATTGTATGGCCACATTTCTTTGATCGCTGAAATGCTTTGATGGAGGTTGAGGTAGTGGGAATGTGCGGGCCGGGTGGGGTTAAGAGTGGTGGGTAATAGCTGGCGCGGTGTCGCGAGCACCCCCGCGCGGCAGGCGCGTGCCGCCGCCTCCTCCGCCGCCGCCGCCACCACCGCCTGCGCAGCGCCTCTCCATGATGGGCTTCATCATGGGATGTGCCTGTCTCAGAGGTTCGTACTTTACAATCGTGCATTTAAATATTAAGGAGTGGGTAGGGTCTAAAATTTGTCCACTTGATTCTTTATTTTCACACTTTATGCCTTACGCCTTTTTCTCGAACCTCGTTTGTGCAGACTAGACTTCAAACTGAACTTAGTTGAAGACGGACCGCGATCGGTGATCTATCTGTTTAGGTGATTAATCCACTTATTTGGTACTTAGACTACTTTGGTAGATTTATTCACAGAATACTACTAAAGTAGTCCAAGTACCAAATAACACCTACTCGTACAATGTATAAGCTAAGCGCTTAGGGTAGACGTGCTTTCTTTCTAGTGGTGACAGTGAAATAGCTCAGAGTAGGTTATGGATGAGAGTTGCTGAGGATCGAACAAAGTGGCATGCGATTTATTCACTAGACATATAAGAAAATTTAGTTATTAGCCTGCAAATACCTACATATATATTACAATTTCAACATCCAAAATAATAACTATAATTAAGGCTCAGACTTGTGTCGAGCGTAGGCAGGCATAACGTAGGTGCCGCGAAGACCAGGTACGGACGCAAACAGTTTCGACACGATCATCAATAAATAGGATTTGAAGAGTACTCTTTATTGTTCTAGTCTTGGTTAAATCACAAAGTGAAAAATAATATGAAAATGAGAGGTAATAAAAGAAACCATGAAAAGGGCAGTAGAACAGCTTCTGCTGTCTGTCAATATATTTCGATGTCTGTATGTTTTGTACAACCTACCTATTTATAATAGGAATGTATAAGGGACGTATGTATATCGATTCGCGGGTTGGACAAAAAGTGCTATTGGGTTTTTCTGTAAGCGATTACTCAGTAGTAGACCAGGGGGCCTAGACAAAATCCATTTTCTGTAAGCGTTAACGCCAACGGAAAAATTAAATTGTATGGAGTTGACATTTGCTAACCACATGTCACGTGTTAGTAAATGTCAACTCCATACAATTTAATTTTTCCGTTGGCGTTAACGCTTACAGAAAATGGATTTTGTCTAGGCCCGCTGGGTTTGGAAGTTGACAGTCTGATACCCCGTGCCTCGGAAAGCACATTAAGCTGTCGGTCCTGACTGTCATTTGGACATCTTTGACAGTCGTTACGGGTAGTCAGAAGCCAGTAAATCTGATACTGGTCTAGCCAAGAGATGTCGTGCTACCCAGCTGCTGGGTTGTGTAGCTCAGATAGGCGGTCGCTCCATGTAAAACACTAGTATTCAGCTGCGCTCCATGTAAAACACTAGTATTCAGCTGCGCTCCATGTAAAACACTAGTATTCAGCTGCGCTCCATGTAAAACACTAGTATTCAGCTGCGCTCCATGTAAAACACTAGTATTCAGCTTCGCTCCATGTAAAACACTAATATTCAGCTGCGCTCCATGTAAAACACTATTATTCAGCTGCGATCCATGTAAAACACTAGAATTCAGCTGCATCCGGTTAGACTGGAAGCTGACCCCAACATACATAGTTGGGAATAGGCTAAGCAGATGATGATGTATAAGAGTTTTGAATCATAATGATTGGATATTTTAGTGAGGGACCAGGTGTACCACAGTACAAAAACTACGAATTTTAACGCTTGAAAATTCTGCGCAAAATATTTAACCTAATGTTTGATTCAATATTTCACAAATCTAAATAATTCTGTGTCTGCTAAAAATAATCGTATATCTGCTCTAAAACAAATAAAAAAATATGTGAAATTGGATCGTTCTGAGCTCAATATGTGCTAAATGATAATGTTGGTCACCTATATAGTGGTCCATTAGAGCATCGTGAAAGAATCGTTATTTTGTTTACTTTCATGTCGTTCGTTGACTGATTCTGTAGCTCAGTTTAAAAACTCACAGTGTTTAAATACAGAATAGTTTTGGTTTACCAAACAAAGGCATTTTAAATCCTTTATTTTGTTCAAAACGCTTATTCTTATCTATATTGGACGTGTCTGTGAATCTTCTTGGGAATACAATAGTGCAGAAGTGCAATAGTGTTCCCTACTACATTGACCCGTCTGCCTTTAACGCAAGAGTGAATAGGCATCTTGTGGGCTCGTTTGTTTCATCGTAGACCTCATCTATCGCTTACCATCAGGCGTGATCGAGGTCAAGAGCGGGCTCATCAGTTATAAAAAAACCGCATAAAACGAAAAATTCAAAAACACGTGTCATGATTATCTTACTTGAACTGTTGAAGGTTAAATAGCACAAATCTGGTGTTAACTCGCATTTAATGAACAAACACGTGAAAACATACAAACTCACTATACATTACGACACTAAAATAGGCTGAACTGGGCCCTATTTAATAAAGCTGACAATCCGACAATTCCGACATATGTCAAAAAGTGACAATTCGACAATTGTTCTGTTTAATAAAACTTACGAGCGACATAATTGTCATGGTAGAAAATTGACAAATAAGTAGGAAAATCGCGACAATCCAACATTTTTCTGTTTTATAAAACTTTTTAAGCGATATTTTTTTAAGCACAAACAAACTAGTATTGAGTCGAGATTTAATTTTAGAATGGTCCTCAAGTACTGATTCACTGAACATAGTTCCGCCGTGTACGGCTTTATTCTAGATCGTTACTCAGTTGTAGATTCATTACCCAAGTGTGGTCGACACCACGCTTGAGCAGGGATTTCTTTGTCAGTTAACGATTACTATTCGCTTTTCAGTTTATTATTGGATATAAAAATGGTAATTTTTGGCGAATGATGATTAAATAACATTTTATTCTGCAAATTGGTTACAAATAACACTTTTACACGTATATTTTGCCATTTTAAGTTACTAGATGAATCCCGCGTTTCCTAAATTAAACAGATTACAATAATGATTTTTTCAACGATGATTTCAACAGAAAAACAGAACTTCAGCGTCCAATGTGCAGGGCCCATACAATTTTGCTATTAATTTTAAGAAATGGTATAGATTTTCACAAGATGTGGTATAATTTGTAATACTGCCATCTATTGACCAAGAGTTGGTAAAAAACATGCATTTCTGTTTGTTTTAACTATACTTTGTGTTCTTTTAATATTTCTATCGATAGTTTTTTTCCAAACAATTATTTATTTGAATACTATTAATTATATAATCAGTCAGCAATTTATAACAACACTGTCACAGATATTATTTAGGATCCACTCCGTTCCACGAACGAGTTACTCTAGATATTTTTTTTATATTAGAAAAGATTGCCTTAACACCATTTGTCCCTTCAAGAATTTGCTTTTACAAATTCTTAAAAATTAATTTCTATAATGAAATCGAGAAATACATATTTTTTATTCTTAAAAATTTGGTATTGAAGTAAATTGCATTATTTACGATCATTCGTAGATCGGAACGGCGGAGACGAAGAAAATAAAATGTAAACGAAAACAGACTGATGCATAGACAATAGATATTCTCTGCTTGAGGCTCGATTTGAATCTGAGTGTAGTTTGATTACCGTTCTGGAATAAGACCAATGCTCAAGTGCAGAATTTAAACTAAGATCGGGCGATTTAAGCTCAAACTGTACTTGAGTAACGTTCTGTAATCGGACCTTAGATATTGATCTGTTGAATCAACACCTCTCATCGTCGTCCTCCTCTAATGGGACAATGAAGGCAAAGACAATAAATTATCTTTCTAATCTTCCAACTCCGGATCACTCCGCATTTAATTTTAGTCAATTTTCTGATTGTGATGTAAAGAAAAGCATAGTGTCATAGTGTCAGTCGGAAGATGATACTCCATGTCCTCCATGAAATCCTTCCCTTCCTATATAATCTATATCTTTAACTATTCTATTTCCAATGGTGTCTTTCCATCGATATGGAAAGAGGCTAAAATTACTCCTCTACCCAAAAAATCTAATCCTACATCTCCTTCAGAATATCGACTTATTTCCATCCTACCTTTTCTCTCTGAAGTCCTTGAACGCCTTGTCCACAATTAGCTTAGTTCTTTTCTTTGCAAAAATAGTCTGTTGAATCCTTTCCAATCCGGTTTTCGTCCTGGTCATAGTACCACGTCCGCCTTAGTATGCGTTACGGATGAGATACCGATGGGCATGGATAAAGGACATATGACGACTCTCTGCTTGCTAGATTTTAGCAACGCTTTTAATACCGTTGATTTCGAAATCATGCTCAGCATACTTCGCTCTATTAACATATCTCCAACAGCGATTGACTGGTTTCGTAGTTACCTGTTTGGCCGCCAGCAACGTATTTGCATAGATGAGTCCTGCTCTTCTTGGTGTAGTACTTCAGCCGGTGTTCCTCAGGGTGGCGTCTTATCTCCTTTACTCTTCGCAATATTCATAAACTCTATTTCAAAAAACTTCATTCCTCGTACCACCTTTATGCTGATGATTTGCAGATTTACAGACAAACTCTCTATATAGATTTGCATGCTGCTATTGATATCATAAACCATGACTTGGCTTCTGTTTGCGAATGGAGTGAGGCACATGGTTTGCAGGTTAACCCGTCAAAGTCCCAGGTCATTGTGATTGGTAGTTCCAGGTTGGCACCTAAGGTAAAATGGTTGCGGCTTCCTGAGGTTATTTTCAACTGCACTGCTATTCCATTAAGCGAGAAGGTTAAGAACCTTTTGGTTGACAAATATCTTTGTTGGGGTCCCCAATTACAAGAAGTCAGTCATAAATTATTTGCTTCTGCCTATTCCCTAAGACGGTTGTGTAAATTTCTGCCTACTGCTACTAAAATTGCGCTAGCACAGTCTCTTTTACTCCCTATCCTTGATTACGCTGATGTCTGTTACCTTGATCTTACTGAGGCACAATTTGATAAACTTGAGCGACTCCAAAATTTTTGCATTAGATTTATATTTGGCTTGCGCAAATATGATCACGTATCCGAATTTCGTACGAAAATCAAGTGGCTTCCAATATGTCTTCGCCAGAACTTACATATCTTGTCTCTGTTCTGTTTAATCCTAAAACCCCCACTTATCTTAAAAAACGATTCAGGATCCTTCATGACACACATACAAAATCTCTGAGATCATCAGGAAACTTAAGGCTTGGGGTACCGAGTCATGCCACCAATTACTATGGTAAGTCGTTCGCAGCTCAAGCAGTACGGCTATGGAATGATCTACCAGTGTCAGCAAGACAAGCACAAACCCTATCGTCTTTCAAAAACCCGGTAAAAGATCTTTATCTCTCGTCTTAAATTGTTGTTATGTATCTCTTTGTTTCTTTTTTATATTAATTTATATGTATGTATATGTTTTGAGAATGTTATTTATTGTTTTTATATTTTATATAGATAAATAGTACACCGTGGACTACCTACGTATTTATTTTCTCCTGTGTTAAATCCATCCAAAGGTTGTCCGTAAAAGATCGCTTTCAGCGATAAGACCGCCCATTGTATCACCCTTTTTAGTTGTAAAGTCCTTATTGTTTTAAGCCGGGTCCGCTGCGCCAATTTTCTAACAAAACATGCTATCAAAACATTTTAGCAAAACATCTTAGTAAAACCTGTAACACCGCCCGTCCGCTGCGCCAATTGTTGTAATGTTTTTGTTTAATTTCAAAAATGAGTTCCAACGAAGAAGACGTGGAAACTGTTATAGCAATAGTAGATTTAGTTCTCCAAAGAAGAAACGGAAATAGATTCCGGGTCCGACCCTACCTGCAACCTCGTTCGTTCAATATAATATAATAGCAAGAACTGAATATTGATGATAGGTTCGGTATAAAAATTGTTTTAGATGTTCAGAAAGTGATTATCAAGAGCTGTTATCATTAATTTTACCAGATATAGAGAAGAAAACAAAGTATTAAAAAACAAAGTATTTTCTTTATTCCACTCCATCACAAACCAAAGAGAATTGTCATAGACAATCAACACACTCTTCGAACGATTCAGTCTTCCTCTAGTGAGCGCGAACACAAAATGCGTCACTTTCCCTCCCCGCAGGCGAACGCGGGGGATGTTATCCATTCGTCTCGGCAAACATGTTATTGTGTATTTGCTAACAAAACTGTTAGGCCACGCCTATATTCGGTTTACAAACAATGTTATACTGTTTGCAAACACGAAAACACGTCGCAGCGGACCCGGCTTTACTGTTATGATGTACAAATAAAGAATATATCTATAAATGACAATGATACAGTTGTAGATTATAACAATGTGGACGAAGTATTTGATGAGGGAGCAATTGCAGTTCTACAGTCATTAATACAACTATATTGAACTTTAAAGGTAGGACCGCACTAGGCGGAACTGCACCGTAGCGGAACTGAGCGACTCGATGCGTAATTTTTTGGTAAGCCGCACTTGAACTGCAGCGGCGCTACAAAAATATATTCAGTAGCTCGGCAACCTCTGAGCAAGATGAACGACGAAATGGATAATATGATTATTATTTCCTTGTTGTGCGAGGAAGAGGAAAGGATCGAGCAAGAAAAGGCAAGAAAATAGTACTCTCTGACGAGAGCTGACTATGAAAATGAAGTTTGTCAAACCGCACTCCGCGGCAGCGGAACTACACGTCGCGACAGGTTGCGACACTTTTGGTCAGTTGCTCAACTTTGCCGCGCAGTTCGGTTGCAGTGCAGTTCCGTTGCCCCTTAGTGCGCGTTGTCTCGTATAATTTCATATAAAGAATATTTTGACGCGTCGTGTCGCTCAGTTCCGCTGCGGTGCAGTTCCGCCTAGTGCGGTCCTACCTTAAAGAACAATTTATTTTAATAGTTTCGTATATTACAAACATAAATAACTCGATTTTTTTCTGTTATACCCCCATTTAGCTTCATAAAACAAAACTATTTGCAATTATGTCAAAAGTCGACATAATTATCATGATAATCTGACAATTGTCAGAAATATTTTGATGTGGTTTTGTGACATATGTCAGTTTTTTAAACGCGTTTTTACTTGACAAATTTGTCACGATTTTGCCTGTCAGTTTTTGACATATTTGTCAGTTTTATTAAACAGCCTAAGCGCGACAATTCTACAATTTTGGCACTTTTTGACATATATGTCGAATTTCCCCTTTATCAAATAAGGCCCTGGTGGTTCTAAGCTGAAAATACACTCTATAGAGATATTTCGTAGTAGTAAATAAAGAAACCGAATCTCTTTTATTTAATAATAGTGTTTAAAGAAATTTGTTTTTGTATTTTACCTAGTTTGCATAAAGATAAAATATAAGTAGATGAAAATACTAACATATGACTCACTTTAATTCAGTGCAAGTTTACTTGCTCTTTAGTTCAGAACCTGTGTTATGTCCGCGGTGCAACGCCACCCGTTTAATAATTTACGAGGCGTTTAACCGTTCACAATGCACTTATAGTTGTTACTTGTTACCAACACTCTGACGTCACACCGTGCGGTCGTAGATAACATAGTAATATGAAGTAAATAAGATTCTTCTTTCTGTTTGAAATGACGTTTGTTTGAATGAGGATGTGACAATTATTGGGACGAACAACGGACAGAAGCTTATCGCAATAATACATACAAACATTTACGTTTAGCAGCTTCTAACGTTTTATTAAGTATATTTAAGTGAACTTTGTATTTAGTTATATTAACTGTAGGTATTACATTTAATTGGATTTTAGTTTTTCAATATTTAAATTCATTCTTCTGTAATTTTATCAAGTGTCTAAAGTTTCGCCGCGTAGTAGGTTCTTCTAATGTCAATTATGTGTTGGATGACTTATTAAATAATGATTTCAGCGTCACCGCGTCGACAAATCTAGTCCTTTTTGCATCTGGCAGATTCCATGGTCCTACACCTTTCGATTTTATACCTAGTTTTTAATTAAATTTCTCAACCACTGGAGCAGACTTGAATTCTTTGAAAGGGCCAATGTAGATTATTCTCATTGACTCGTATTTATGTGCGTGTGTGCGACAAAGCCATTTTAGTATTTTCCCAAGCGAAATAATAATTATGTATAATCACATTAATCACATAAACGTTGTCACCGCATATAGCAGATAAACGAGTATCTCTACCTATATCTACTCGTGTTTCCTGTATGTAATGCGCAGCTCAGGCGGCAGACATTTTCCAGTGAAGGGCGACTCTGCATCAATGAACAACTCTTTTCAACTGCAATGCTCTCGTTGCTGTCTTATTTTTTCTATTTTCTTGTGTAGTTTAACCATTTTTGTGGCTTTCTCTCCTCAGTTTTTGCCTCTCGAATGTGGTTTTACTTTACCTTCATGGTAACTGTTTCCCTGATACTTCATTTTTTATTTGCATCGTAGTCGTCGATATCTATTATTATTCATGTATGCAGTGATAAATTATCAAATAAGTCCTCCCACCCCGGGCAGGGTGGGAGGGACTGTCAGACTTTTACTGACTAAAATCCACGGTGTTCCTTCAATAACCCTTTACGTACCGGGGTCACGGTAATGGGATAAGTCCCACGACCCCGGCAGGCTTCGGCCCTCTGCAGCGAGGGCCTCGTCATGTTGCTGACGCTCTTTGAGGCGCGCGAGGAACACAACGCGCCGTCGACCCGGGCATGGTCCATGGTCGGACAGCGAGTTGCCCTTTACTCGCTGTCCGCATGCCCGCGCCTACGGTGGCCGGAGATCGTCGGCCGACGTCCGACGCCGTGGGCGTTACCACTGCGGCTGGGCTGGAGGGAAGACGCCATCCTCTCCCTCACGCGGCCCGCCTCCTCCTTCGGAAGCATGACTGCTTCGCAGAAGGAGGCGACCGCTTCCCACTCCCTCTCGCCCCGCAGCATGGCCTCGACCAATGCCGGGCGCGAGAGGTCTCCGCCTATCGCCACCGTGAGGACACGTCGGTGCTCTGCCCAGGCGGGGCAGTCTTGCACCGTGTGCTCTATGGTGTCCTCAGGGCGACCCTCGCAGTGGTGACACCCAGGCGTTTCTTCCTTTCCCATCAGACACAGGTACCTCCCGAAACTTCCGTGTTCGGTGAGGACGTGCGTCATGCGGTAGGTCAGGACGCCGTGACGCCGATCTAGCCACTCCTCAAAGCCAATCAATCGGATGTTTATTAATCCACCTGATTTCTACGGAACAGCTGATATCGATAACAGATAAAACATGGGCAGACTATGTCTTGAATTTGTATTTGGCCTTTTTATCGCATTAGTTGTTATAGTTTTCGAGTTCGGAAAGAACCTGACTTGAAAGAACCTGACAAAAGTTAGTATTTATGTATTATAATATTACATTAACTAAAATTAGCATAAAACCCCAGCACTTCTTACACTTCCAGTGCTGGGACACAGATCTGTATGAGCGGTAATGGGCACACAATGCGGGCCATTAGTGGTGCTAGAAGATGTTAAATTCCTCACGCTGTTTCATTTCACTGGTTTGAGAGCCGGGGATGCCAAATATAAACATAAAGTAAATTGCTAGCCTGGCTTGGAAGCCAAACCATGAACAACAACTTGGACGTCGGAACCGTAACCTCTGTGCCACCACTGGCACCTTTTAAAAGTATAATTTATGTTCGATTAACTAATGATCAGATATAGAAGATTTCGTTTTGTATGTCTGTCATAGCTTTCATATAAAAGATTTCAAACCGCCATATATGTATCTACATATTATTATACTAATAGCATAAATCGGAAAAGTTTGTTTGAACGCGCTAATCTTTTAAAGTATTAGTGGATTTTGATGAAATTCGGTACGGAAGTAACTTGAAGCTTTTGGAAGGTTATAAGCTACTTGTTACCCAACTGCAAAAGAAGGAGGGTTATGTTTTTACACGGTAAAAACATAACCCTCCTTTTGCAGTTTTGCAGTAAAGTCCACGGGAGCGAAGCCCATGCGTGGCTTCGCTCCCGTGGACTTCTAGTTCTACATACGTATATGTATTTAGTTATCTAAGTCTTGATAACTCAGCTCTTATCTAACTGACAAATCAAGCCAGGATTAAAGGTTTTTTTTTTCATATTAGTTTTAAATATGCCAGATATAATGACATTCATGATTGTCACATTGAGGTAAATGACACATAATACGTTAACAGTTTATTAGGCAGAACACCATCGGCGGCGGCGCGCGCGACGTCTCGCGCCCGTCCGTGGTTCAGACCATGGTGCGGGGTGAGCGGGAATGGGATGCAGTCGTCTTCTGCGAACTGCTTCGCAGACGAAGGCGACTGCATCCCATTCTAGCATGCCATGCTAGCAAAGGCGGAGGCTGAACGCGTGAGGGAGAGACATTTCTCTTCCTCACGCCGCAGCCGCCGCGGGGGACGCCCCGGGCGTCGGGGATCGCCAGCCGATCTCCGGCCACCGTAGGCGCGGGCTTGCGGGCGGCGTGCAGGGGTAGCTCACCGTCCGGTAAGGACCAGGCCAGAGTCGACGGCGCGTCGATTTCCACGCGCGCCTCAAAGAGCAGTCAGACGTTTGACGGGGCTCGATAGGGCCATTGCCTGCTGGGGTTGCAGGAATGTTCTAACGAGATATTGCGGCCCGGACCATAAGGGCAATTGAAGGAACAAAGTGGGTTTTAGTCAGTAGAAGTCTGGCACTCCCTTCCGCTTCGCCCAGAGTGGAAGGAGTCATTTGATGATTTTCCCACCGAAAAAAGGCAGAACACTATGCTCTTATTAAAAGTGAGTTCCTACAGCAAATGCTACCATCATCGTAAAAATAGCGAAACATAAATAAAAGGTAACAGGGGTTAAATGGAGCATAAACCTAGAAATAAACTACCAATAACAAAATTCATGAATGAGAGCAAAGCACTTATGTATGTTTGTGTTTATAGGTAAGCTAACGATAACTTATGTATATATATACATAATAAAATGAGATATTTGCAGTTGTTGTCATTCAGTCAACCCAATATACATAAGTACATATGTTACGAAAACTTATGAATATTAATAAATCATCGTGGCGTTGAAATGATTGCTCATACAGTCGGTTTATTCATAACATTACTTAGAACGTAGAGAAACAGCATTTAATTATAATAAGTTGTGGTGCGCTGGCTTGGGCTTTGTGTGTGCTAATTTTGTAGAGAAATTGTATAATTATTTTATTTGTTAAAAACCTTTTATTTTATATTTGTACTTTGTTAATGTCAAAGGCGCTGAACCGCTGCATTGTGTGGGTATATACGGCTGGCTTGCTACAATTTACTCAAAGTTTCGCCCACATAGAATTAAAAATATCTATTAAATATTTAACTAAGGACTTTAATGTTTCCAAAGTAGGAATAAGCTGGGGGTTTTCGGAGTGTTGAAGTTTAACAAACAAGCTTGCGGGCCTAGTTGTGAGTAGAGAAAAATAATAATACATAATTCCTCAGCAAACAAATTGAGCTTTTTTATTCATGTTGTGTTTTTGTTTTATTTTCGGGAACTTAGATTACGTTACTACAGACGTTTTGGAGCTACGAAGCTCATGAAATATAAAAACAAAACTTAACATGAATAGATTATTTTATAGTAGCTGTTGCCCGAGACAGTTCGCGTTCGCGTAGTTTATAAAAAAACCTGTATAAAATATTTCAACGCGAAATTTTACATCATTTTACATACTGTTCTTAATTCACAATGTCATCTTATAGTGGCCTATGTGCGACTACGGATCTATATCTATCTCCTTCCCTTTCGGTTAACCGGTTTAGATTTGTTATACAAACTTCCATTCCCTATTTCGGCTTATTATTTAGGGGTTGAAATTGAAAACAAAATATCTGTAAAGGTCCAATCCAAGGCTTTTGACTAACTTCGTGCAAATTTTCATTAAAATCGATTTAGCGGTTTATTCTTAACCGACTTCAAAAAAAGGAGGAGGTTCTCAATTCGTCTTGAACTTTTTTTTTATGTACGTTACCTCATAACTCGCGGATGGCTGGACCGATTTGGACAATTCTTTTTTTGTTTGAAAGGGTATACTTTCTAGTTGGTCCCATTGTCGTCACGTTTGGATCTGATGATGGAATCATGGAGAAATCGAGGGAACTCTTCAAATATTATAGGCACACCTATAGCGTTTTGGGTATTTCTTAAGTACCTTGTGCAGTTGCTCTCGAAAAGCACCATTTGTGGAAGTGGAACTGATGATGAAGACCACAGATGGCCACCGAAACTACTCAATAATAAGTATTTCGTGGATTGCGATTAGATTACTTGAATATAGATGTTAAGCACTTTATGCTCGTCACAATGCATATGGTGAAGTAGAGCTGATGGTGATGTACCAGGAGAACTCCTCAAAAATTAACAGCTCTGCACCGGGAAAAGCAATATTTTGTAAAAGGTGATTAGTAGTTGACATTTTGGCTTTTGTAACTAGATAAATTACAAACCGACCCACTTAAAGCGTAAAAAAAAAAACTTTTTAACAAAAAATAAAATTGACTTCCATATAAGAACACTGCAAAGGCAAAAATAACTTAAATTTCGGAAGGCGGTATCAAAAAAAAAGAACATACAAAACAAATGACACCGACCACCGAAATTTAAGTTACTTTTGCCTTTGCAGTGTTATTATATCGAAGTCAGTTTTATTTTTTGCTAAAAAGTTTGTTTTTAAACAAACTCATCCCTTATTTGAGCTCCTTAGGGGCCGATATTAAAAAAAAAAAGCCCTATGTTACCATGGGTTATTAACTAAATTTGTGCCAAAAGTCATTAAATTCGGTTAAGTGGCTTAGATTTCTAATTCAATAGTTCATTTCCCATTTCAACCATTGAAGGGTTGATTTTTGGGGTGGGTCTTCAACTATTTTCCCTGGGTCTTCAACTATTTTCATTTCAAATTTCATCCAAATCGGTGCTGTGGTTTAGCCGTGAAAGCGTATCAGACAGACAGACGTTCGCATTTATAATGTGGATGGATAACGTGTTGATTTCGTTGAAAATTTTAATGTATTGCATTGGAGTATTTTGTAAACTATCGAAATGTGTAAATACGCTAACACTTAATATTTAACAATAAATAAGGGTTACTGGTACACCGTAGCGCGTTACATGATTGGTGGATCAGAAGCAGCAGGGGGTTTGTGGCGCTCAGACCTAGGTCATTGCTCTCCTTATACCCTAGGGTTGCTTATTTTCTTGTTATACTCTCGACGAGAGCTAGATGAATGGCGATAAATTAAAAATTCAAAACAAAGCGAAGCAGCCCGTGGGCGGGCGGACGGCAAACGCGGAGGGCGGGCGGCGATCGAAGAGCGCGCGCGGTGCCGGGGGCTGGGGGGAGCAGTAACGATCGTGCGGCCGGCCGCAGTCTTCCATCCGCGAGCGCGCCGCGAGCATGAGCGACGTGGGCACGCTCGCCGCCATGGACGCGTTCGCGGGCGGCGCCCGGCGGAGGCCCGCGCGCCTGCCGCCGCCGCCGCCCTTCGTGCCGCCGCCGCCGCCGCAGCGCCACGACCACTACTACGTGCGCCGCAAGTCTCCCATCCCACGCCACACCGCGAATCTGACGCTGTTCGCGCGTACCAATGGTACCTCAGCACCAGACCTCCGCATGCACTAGCACGCTCGCACCTACCTGTTCTTTTCTCCAGCTCGAGCCGCCCGCCCTTGCATTGCCAATGTCAATGTCACGCTCCCCTCGTTGCATTTACCCTTTGACATTTAGGATATTGTTATTACTATTTGTTCCTTTTCAACCTTTGTTCTATGCATGCAGGTGAAATGCTTTCATCAATTTGTTTTTCAATAGCGCATTTCAAGTGATCATTGAATGCCGTTACTTAGATAAATCGAAGTACATATTCACAAGCCTTGCCGAAAATTCCATTTGAAATTCAGCTTAATAATATACGATGAAACTATACTAATTAAGTTACAAGTACATAGTGAAACAAGCTGGACTTTGGGTACTTTTACTTATTCAGTGAGGAGTGAAAGTCATGGAATAACAGACAAGGTTACAGTTGATTTCAATGTCCCAACACTTAAGACGTCTTTTGCAAATGATTTCGTAACTGTAGTGTCCTTACATCGATCAATTCTCTCTTTTCTCACTTTTTATACGCATAGTTTATTATTTGTAGCCTAATCGTGATATTTTATGTTGTTTTACTAACGCTTCCATGTTTTTAACTGTGTGTAAAAACATAACTAGTCATACTTAGATATCTTGTACTACCTATTATTTGTCTTCACATAGCATGTAAATTACTCAAGATTCTTTCTGTCGTAGTATTCATGTATTATGGCAATCGATCATCTCGAGGAATTCGCGTTTATCCATGTGTATCGTTACACGAAATTATAATCATAAGTTCTTGTAATGTCGAATACGTCATACGTTCTACAATTCTACATTAATGATTTAAATTTAGAATATTTATTTATGTTATACGGCAAAAAAGCAATTGTTAATAAATCGATACAAAATAACGAAGCCAATGGATTGGGCAACGGACGGAAAAGTCGGTTTGAAAATATTGATTTGAAACGCGAGTAGAGCCACTCCGTCGTACTGACCGAGCTGGTGGGAATAAAGAACGTTTGTGTTGAATAAAGTGTCGAAGAAAAGCGGATGTTTGTAAGAATGTAACGTGGTGAGTTAGGCGCCGCCGCCGACGTCGATGTCGATAAATAACGGAGAAGGCGTCTAGTGGCCTTGCGTAACTATTTGCGGCAGCGACATGCTTGTGAGCGGAGCCGTCGCCGATGCAAGCTACATACAACACACGCAATTTTAATTGCCCCACCGTCGAATGTCAATCACCACATTCCTCCAATAATGACGTCCGTTTAATATAGATAACCTCGTCAGTCACGCTAAACTTTATATTTAGAGAGCAATGTCACTCTAACTTCCTATTTCACCAAGAAACTATGCTCGTTGTTATACTGAACCTGTTAATGGAATGGGTTACTGTTTATTTATAAAATGAATAGTTAGTGTAGCATTTTCAATTTAATCATAACAATAAAGTTCTTATACTTTTTATAACACTCTTAATAGGGAGGAATTACGTCAAAGGGGAGGGAAATACGTCGCAGAATTTCGTGAAGGCAACTCCTGAAATGCGAGTGTACGCTGGCACGGCTTGCCCTTGACCTACCAATGCCTGACTGACTCTAGCTCTAGTTGAACATTAATCGCTGCACTACGTCTCCACTTCGATGTCGAAATCGTAAACTGTTTGCTTTCCATTAAATACAGTTGTTTTGTCTAAAAAAAAGTAAAGTTTCATTCGCCAAAGGTCGTTCTACATCAATATTTTGACTCGCAATAGGCAGTTCCACGTCAGTATTTTGTTTTGAATTGGCCAATGTTAAGTCGCAGCTGAGTGAGAATACAAAAATTCGTTGTATAGATATTTATGTTCCCACTGAACATTATCTTACGATTTCCGCTTCTAAGGCGGATAAACTCAATTACACATGCGCGAGCTTTAAATATAAACCAAGTTGACTGGATCGACTAGGTGTTGCACAATGATTTGCGATTATACTTTTATGATAGAATTGAGCACAACAAATGTAAGGTTTCATTTCATACTTGGCATTTTTAGGACACTGGTGGGTGACAAATGAGAACATTTGAAATATTTTTAGTACTATGCACGCGACTGTATTCGTCCAAAATGACTCAGATGATATTAACAATAATTGTGCCAGCAAGTGTGACTAGCGATCGAAGCCCAGGAATTGAAGAAAGTTACTTCGAAGTGACTGAGATTAAAAGCCAAAACCGGCTTGATCACAACTTTAATTAAATTGGTCAATATTTTTAGAATTATTTTTCCAAAAACAACGTACTCGTATAAACAGCCATGTGGAGTGAGAGTACGAGTAATTTTAGGCACAAGTTGACTGATACAAATGTCTAAAATCTAAACGTATCGAACTACATATAACTAAAGTTTGTGTTTGAGACTTTGGATGTTAACAGAGTCAAGAGAATTCTATTGAAGTTTCCGCTGTCTTATCTTTTTTTCATTTTGCAATTAGCTGCTGAAGAATTGCTCAAAGAGATGTTATTTCCCCCGTCACCGCCCGCCCACGTACGTCAATGTCGCGTACATGCTTTCTTATGTTACTCGCTAAATTCTTCTGCGCGTACCTATCGCGTGCGACCCAGTTTGTTGATCTTGCTTAACATAATTTGTCCATATATCACATATTTAGTGCAGTCGCAGTATAGCAATAGAATTTTATAATATAAATCTCTTAATACTAGAAAAGTATTAAGAAGAGAGAATGAAGTGGTGATAATTAAAGTAGATTGAACAGCTTCGAGTAATTTCCATTTTCGTTAAGCTTAGTTAATAATGTTCTCAAATTGTTAATTTAATAGAAGACTGCACTAAAGGCCTATGTAATTAATTTTATTTAGAAGAATTTAAATCGTTTGGAAATACTGTAACGTGTAATAAAGTATTCGTTTAACAATATGCGTAGCGTAAACAGGCTGAATACCTTCCTGACGTGTCGATGAGTATTTTCTGTTTTTATCGTGCTAAATGTATTTTTAACGAGTGTGGTGTCTCGTCGTTTTACGCGTCATGACAAGCAAGTCGAGCATGTGGCCAGCTCGCGAGCACCGCGCGTACTCTTGACATTGTCCACTGTTGTTATACTGTTTGCTGTTTATATTCTCTTGACCTCGCTGATTGACAAGCAATTGCCGATTTACAATTACTACTTTAAAATAAAATCACATATTCACCGAGTCTAAATAAAGATTAAATAGAGTGACTAGCAAGCTAATAAAATATTAAAAGTAGAGCACTTACCACAGATTTTGTTTTGCTGTACATAAGCGGTGGCTACTGATAACGAGCTAGTCTTGTGACATTTCTAGGTTATGCACATATTTATAAATATTGCCCTGTCAGGGCTCTAGATTTTCGGGGATTTAACCTGAAATAATAATAATTTACTGACGAATAAATGAATATCTAACTTGATTTGTCCTAAATCGAATTTGGGGAAATTCCAATCACGTCTGAGTGTTTGCAGCGATGTCATCGCTCTATCCCGTCCCTTTGATGTTGCACGTCGCCAGCATTACGAATGTACTTAATGGCCTCCATTTGGCAGGAAAATTCTGAGCAAGACGATACATGGAATCTTAAATGGGTAGGCAAAATGTTTACAAACCTTGTATGTGCTGGAACTTATTTATTATGATGTCACTAGTGTTACTAGAATGGCCCACCTCAGTCTCGCCAAGATTTGAAAACAAGGCCGAACACAATCGAGACAAAATTACGGATTTATCTCCAAATGGCATCGTTGAAAAGTCGATCTCTATTATTTCCTAATCGTCTGAATTATTCTTGGTCAAAATGGGAGTTACCTGCATGGCACGTGCCTGAGATATCGGGTAACCTTCAGAGCTGTGGATCCGTGCGAGTGAAGGACGACGGAGGTTACATAACGCTGCAGCGAGGGACGTCCCTCACGTTCTCGGGCTGTCGGAGTGAAGGCGGGCGGCCAAGGGCGCGCGGCATCGATCCGCTGGTCCCGGACGACGAACCGCCTCCCGCACCGCTCTCAGCGCTAGCGCAGCCTCTCACTCCTTCAAAGACTCAATTAACGACAGCATTTACTGTATTAGGTGCTATAATTTATGCTAAATTCAATACTGATACAATTGGAAACATGGACGTTATTTTAAAAAGCTTCCGATCATCAATCAAGTCAATAATATGAATCAACTAGTGACCAATTTGAAAACCTTTAATTTAATGAATGCTTAAAAATCTTGACTGTCGTGGTCATGTCCGATGCCCAGCTCAAACAGACGAAGGGAGGTTGCGACAATTGATCTGTTTAATCTTGATCGACAATGTAGCACTTATACAGAGTTGATACGTACACTACGTATACTATACGTCTTTAATGTTAATTCGATACAGTTAAAAAATAAAAAGAGAAAAAAAATTTTTTTCAAACAATCTAAATAGCTTACAAATCAGAGTAAAACGCAACCACCCTTTGTAAATAAATGTGACTGACCTTAAATACCTAGGTAACAAAGTGGCAACGTAGCGCGACGTGTGTTATCTCTTGTCTTGGTCAGAGGGTGCATCTCATCAAAATCATTTGCGACTAAACTACTTCTCCTATTTAATTGAATTTTGGTATAGAGCTTGAAAATGGTACCTAGTATACGCAGTTTAAAGGAAAGCCCCTCGGTCGTATCAACTCTGTATATCTGGGTTAAGAAGTTTTCTTAGGGTGCCATCTTGAGTTTTATGTTCTTGTAATTCTTTGTTCTTTGATCGTCAAGAGATGAATTGAATCTGCAAATTCCCGGTAATGGATTAAACCTTTTTTTTTTAATTATTTACAGTAACATAAATATATTTAAGCCTGTTTCTCATATAATGGACCATATGTCTCTTTAAAATATTCTTAAGGTCACATGCCATTGTCGTCCAAATGAAACTGTTTATAGGCGTCATTGAAAATACAAATAGTCACTAATTCAACTGTTTTCGGATCGTGGAATTCATTAATCAATCTGAAACGGTAGTAACTGTTTGTAACTTTTACGTTCACTCTGCGGAACCGTTACTCATCATTTTTACGTGGCATATTTTTAGGTTTTTGTTTATTTAGTTATTTACTCATAGATACCTATCTCAAAAATAGCATCGAAACTAGCACTTTGCCCGTTTGGATTTAGAAATAATTTTTAGTACTCACAAATAATTCAACACAATAAACTCACATCTTATTACCAATTCCGAGATCATTCGTTCCGAGGATTACCCCCTCTACATACAAACTTACAAACAAACTTTACCTTTTTAAAATATTAAGTCTAGATGTATATATTTTTAGAAATGTTTGTTTAGATATTAGTTTTATTGCTCATGTCCTTAAAATATTCAGTACCGAATCTAAAAGTGCTATTTATACTAATGTTTCAACACATTCATGGATGTCATGGTCATCTGTTTGATTAATTGGTAAGATTTCCTGACGATATATATGACCACGAAAATATTTAGTTCATCTTTGAAGAAATCATATCGAACAAAGCGCGCCTTAACTTAGTTTAAATTACGGTTTCGTAGATTAATATAACAATAAGACCTTTAAAAGATTTACACAAAGTACAGATTCGGTTGAAACATAGTTTTTGCATAGCTGATCTATGTCGCAAATCGCAATAGCTAACTGAGCCGCATTCGGTCACGAAAATTGCGAAGCTGGTGGTGCCTGGTGCGCTATGTTGAATGTTGCCTCACATGTGCGAGGGCCTGACAGCTATGTTCATTGTGCATGCATGGATGTGTGTATGCATAGCCTAGGTACAAATGCACTATGAGAATATATAGGGCTTATAACTATAAAAAATATGCATAGTAATGATAATGTTTCAAGTGTCGCATCTATCATTTTAACTGACTTGTTTTTAATAGCTTCCCATCGCCGTTTTGCTAATGTTCCAATCTCTTCTGGTTTTAATTGTTGGGCATTTAATATTTTTCAATCATTTGCATCGTTTCCTTCCGTTCTTTCCTGCCCAGTGTCAGATTATACTCCTGTTTCTTTTAAACCATGCCGCACACAATCTGTCCATTATTTATTTGGCCTTCCTCTTCCTAGGAATCCAATTATTTCATTAGTGATATAATAAATTTGATCTCGTCGTCGTTGAGTCGTTTTCAGATAATACTGCAAGGAAATGGTGACAGTTTATTCAGGAAACTATGTTAAATTAATATGGGTAATGCCCTGTCACCTGCGACCGCGTTTACCTACATGTGTGATTTGACAACGTAATTTATGCATACTTTTATCTCGGGTACGATAGTGGCGGAGATGCGTCAATAACACAGTTCCATGGCGAGGCCAAGGCCAACGCCGACGCCGTCGCCGCGCGGTGAATGGAGGCGCGTGCCACGCCGTCACTCGTTTATCGACTATTATTAGAATATAACCATAGTGTACATAGAAATTCTATATTGCTCATCGCCACACGCTCGTACTCGTAACGAAATTGTTCATTTGTGCTATACAAACAACTCCAATACAATGACATGTGTACTACATATACATAGACGAAATATTACACACGCTCTGAAATGTTTATGCCTTACTTCGAACATTTAGCACTTGGCTAACTGTCAAAATTCTTGTTGCTACATTTGAATATGCTTTCATTTGTAAAATGCTAAGATCGATGATTGTTATTGAAGTTCAGTAATTGATGTACGGGTATGGAACGAATATCTCGTTTAAGTCTGGAATATTTGTTCTTGAATACCTTATGTTTTTCTTTCACTGAAATAATGTTATTAAATGGAACAGCATTTACAGTTGGCGCCTCAACATTTTTCGTTTCACGCTTCTTGAAACTTGAAGGTGTTTTCTTGTTATTCTAACTATTCTGTTAATGAACAGAATAGTTAGAATAACAAGAAAACACCTTCGTAAGTATTAGTTGAATATTTTCTTGAAAATGTTCAACGAATACTTAAATATTATTGCTTAAAATTTGCAAAGCTCCGGCCTAATAGGCCATTAAAAATGTCAATGGAACAAAAAGTTAGCTCGATTTGGTTCATTAAAATCTAAACTAACATGCTTGAAACAAAAAATTATAAATAGAATATTTTTACTAAATGATTTGTTTTATTTAATTCCAGAACCAAAGAAGGACAAATTGGAAAATGGCGGTGAGCTCATGAGGCCCGAGAGACCCAACTCCTTAACCGGCAAGATCCCGCGACGAATATGCTACCAAGGAGATGTCGGTGTGTACAAGCTATTTTAACCTTTATTATGTGAACAAATAGAGGCCAAAATCGTGACAAAAAACATTATCTATACTATGGTACTGTAACGGGGTCGTGTGTGTACTCGGGATTTTCAATATAAACGCGGTAGGTTTTATACTTTGTATAATATTCTGTTTACATTTTTTATGGAAGATTATTCTAATTACATTTTCACGTTATTTTAATATTGAGTCTGCTTATGCGGGAGGCGCGGCGTCTCAAACCGTTCTCTTTTGTTAAAAAGCTAACTATGCCAGCCAGTGCGGTAGACTGGCCGCTCGCATAGCAGACCTCCACAGTACGTAACGTCCCCAAACTTATTATTATATTACTTATTATTATTAGTTATTGGAAATGGCTAGATAAAGCTGATGCACTGTTTACTTTGACCGTTTATCTGACACAAATAATGTAAATGGATTGGCCCATAAACGTTCATAGGCTTGGCTGGCGTTATCACATACGTAATTAATTAATAACCCTAATGTTAGCCTTGGGGATTACTGGGTTAGCTAATTAGTTAATGACAACAAAGTTACTTAGTGTGTTGATATAACCTATAAAACGATAGACATAATACTCATGATGTTATTGCAACCGACAAAAAATATCTATCAAACTATTTTAAATCATGTTTAATGTCACGTCCACATCGCCAGCACTAAAACTGCCTTGCACTGCTGTTTATTTATATATTTATGCATTAAACACTTTTTGTGCACCACATAAAACAAGAAGTTATTGAGTACGGGCCACATTATAAAAATGATAAAACGTTGGGTGCTTTTAACGCCAATCAATATGAATAGGTTACTTCTAGGCAAACGTGCTTCACTTTCGACCACAACATCGCTAACGATCCGGTAAGATGGTGATCAAACGAAAGCCACGAAACTTAAGTATGCGTCGATTCGTATTTGAATCGATTTGATACCGATACCGATATTTTTTTTAAATTACCACGAGTCCTACCGATACTGACAGTGAATCTTTAAAGAAAGATATAAAAAGCTGTGTGTTTAAAACAGACAAAATTACTCATTCTTATAATAATATTTATTTCGAAACTAGAGGACAAAAAATTTATAATTAAAATTCACAGTTATGAGACTTTTGTTCAAGAAACTGCGTTTACATGAACGAATTACACGTGGCGATTGTGGGTTCAGAGACGTTATCTATAACGCGAAATTCAAAATGTATCGGGGTATCGAAAAACTTGTGTATTTAGCTTAGTAGGAGGGGTCAACAAGATGGACGGTAATGTGAATTCTACCCACATTGCTAGTTCTCTTTTTATAAAAAAAATAACCAGAAGTAAATGCAAAAATAAACATACAGCGTATAAATACGAAGCAAATGTTCCAGTGGGTGGCTACGGGTCGACGGGCGAGGGCGGCGGGCACGCGCACGCGCACGCGGACGCGGAGGAGCACCTGAGGCTGTCGGAGCTGCCCGAGCCGCCCATCGCGCTGTCGGAGATCGGGCCCATCCCGCCGCCGCCCATGTTCAGCTCGCCCAGCCCCACGCGCCACCACCAGCACCAGCACCAACACCAGCACCAACACGCGCACAGCCACAGCCAACACCCCCTCGCGCAGCATCCTCTCTCTGACTGTAAGAACTATTACTTTTTACCCGCCGCCCATGTACAGCTCGCCCAGCCCGACGCGCCACCACCAGCACAACACGCGCACAACCACAGCCAACACCCCCTCGCGCAGCATCCTCTCTCTGACTGTAAGAACTATTAGTTTTTACCCGCCGCCCATGTACAGCTCGCCCAGCCCGACGCGCCACCACCAGCACAACACGCGCACAACCACAGCCAACACCCCCTCGCGCAGCATCCTCTCTCTGACTGTAAGAACTATTAGTTTTTACCCGCCGCCCATGTACAGCTCGCCCAGCCCGACGCGCCACCACCAGCACAACACGCGCACAACCACAGCCAACACCCCCTCGCGCAGCATCCTCTCTCTGACTGTAAGAACTATTAGTTTTTACCCGCCGCCCATGTACAGCTCGCCCAGCCCGACGCGCCACCACCAGCACAACACGCGCACAACCACAGCCAACACCCCCTCGCGCAGCATCCTCTCTCTGACTGTAAGAACTATTAGTTTTTACCCGCCGCCCATGTACAGCTCGCCCAGCCCGACGCACCACCACCAGCACAACACGCGCACAGCCACAACCAACACCCCGTCGCGCAACATCCTCTCTGTAATTACTAACCAATATCATAACAGCCAGGACTAACGGTTTTAATGAGCTTTCCAAGTTACGGAGAAATCTCTTTTTTTTTTTAAAAGATTACTAGCAATTTGGGTTGAATTCACATTACTAGCAATCTTGTTAACCCCTCCAACTGAGCTAAATGTGCTTGTATCTGGAGTGGGTTCACGGCAATAGTGTAATGGGTGGGATTTGAACTCGGGACCTCTCAATCACAAGTCCGACGCCTTATCCATTAGGCTATTGACGCTTAATATTATAAAATAAATTTTAAAATAGTCAGCCATCCACAAACCAACCTCGGAAAGCGTTGCTTAACTTAGTAGATGGACCCTTGTGGTTGTGATTATTTAGCCACGAGCACTTCCTGCTACTTTAATTGCTTCCTCTATAGTATTGTATAGTTTATCGATCCTATAGCTTCGACAAAATCTCTATCCAACGCTCTGCAATTTTTAGAGAAATGGCATAAGAAGCAATCAAGCAACCCATTGCTTTATCAGGATTATTAAAAAAAACAGCACATACTTAATTAAAATCCTAATTGATGATTCAGCTTATTACAATCCCGCTGTTGGACAGGCCTCCCTATGAGAGGGAATGCGCCATAATCCACCACGCGGGCCCAGTGCGGGCTGGTTGGCTGGTATTTTCCTTCACCGATATGAGGAAATCCTACTTATTTAGTATCTTTCTGAAGGAGCATTTTGTATTTATTTAAAAGTTACTTAGTAGTTGGTCTCAAAGCATCAAAACAGATAACTATATTAGCGCATTTATAACTTACACAGTACCGAAATGTAATGTGTTGAGACCTACGCTGTTCCTGTTTGAGGCTTGAACTCAGCTGACCTCCATTCAGAGTAAGACTATGAGGTATCTCACACAGAATTTGCTCACTCTTAGATTGCATAAAACAGCTTCATCAGCTAAAAAAAGCGTCTCAGCTAATTCAACGACAATTCATGTGAGACAACAATGAGAGGTGCCAATTGTGGATGTACCGACATTATACGCACGGACTTAAATATGTAATGAGCAAATCAATTTACTAGTCTCTAGCTTAAAATATTTTGTTTTTTTAATCTCCAGATTTATATTTCTTAAGAATTGTAAATGAAGATTTTGCTCAATTTATTATATAACGTATGTATCTTTGAACAGTTTTAATCTTGACATAAATTACACTCGCTGACACAATATTTTTGCATTTAAAACAATTTCAATTTCGTAAAAAGAACTATGCATAGCGTGATTTTTTTATTACTGTGGGGCCGACTCTTGACCTCGGAGCTCCTGATCCTGGTCATGATGCTCTAAGAAACTATTGGTGTCTATCAGCAACTTGTCTAACCAGAAAGTAGGGCCTGTGTCTGGCACCCTTTTTTTATTTTTTCTCTCTGGGTGGGAAAATCATCAATGATTCCTCCCGCTGTGGGTGGAGCAGAAGGGAGGGTCAGACTTCTACTGACTAAAAACCCACCCTGCTCCCTCTGTTGATCTTGCATTTCGGGGTCGCGGTGTCTCTTCAGAACTATTCCCGCAACCCCGTAAGACAATGGCCCTATCGGGCCCCAGCAATGCTGCTGACTGCTCTTTGAGGCGCGCGTGGAACACGATTCGCCGCCGACCCGTGTCTGGTCCTTACTGGACGGTAAGCTACCCTTGCTCGACGTCCGCAGACCCGCGTCTACGGTGGCCGTCAGATCGTCATCCCCGAGGCCCGGGACATCTCTCGCGGTGGCTGGGGCGTGAGGAAGATAACTGTCTCTCCCTCACGCGTTCAGCCTCCTCTTTCGCTAGCATGACTGCTTCGCAGAAGGAGGCGACAGCATCCCATTCCCTCTTGTTCCGCACCATGGTCTGAACCAGGGCAGGGCGCGAGAGGTCGCCGCCGCTGATCGCCTCCACGAGGACACGGCGGTGCTCCGCCCAAGCAGGGCACACTTCGACCGTGTGCTCCACCGTGTCCTCCGGGTTGTCCTCACAATGACGACACCCGGGCGTGTCCTCCCGCTTTATCCGAAACAGGTACCTCCCGAAACAACCATGTCCGGTCAGTACCTGCGGACCAGTCCAGGCGGAAGGTGAGGACGTCCTTTGCGTCTCTCAAGCCACTGCTCAAAGAGGGGACTTATCACCGCGATTGCGGCGTGCCCAGCCCTCGGTTACGATAGCCGCTCTTTCCATGCCACCGTGAGATCGTGCCGGAGCTCTGTTCGCTTTGCTGCAATTTGCCGCGGCAGCAGTGTCACCCCGTCTAAGCACCTCCGCGCGCCATTTGTGTAAGCGCGTGAGGCCTACTGCCTTCAGATCCCACGGTAGCAATCCGGTAAGGAGGCTCGCCGCCTCACCGGAGATCGTGCGGTATCCCCGGATTGTTCGGATGGCCATGACCCTCTGGGGTGCGACCAGCTTATGGTGTGGTCGCCGCTGCAAATTCAACGCCCACTCAGGGGCCCCATAGAAGGCCATGGACCGCACAATCCCTGCGTAGAGCCTCCGGCAGGAGGTGTTTGGCCCTCCTAGATTGGGTAGGAGCCGCTTCAGTGCAGCCCCCGCCCGGTCCAGCTTTGGAGCCAAACGACGGAAGTGCTCCACGAAGTTTCATCGGCTGTCGAGGGCACATAGCCTCAGACTTGTGCAGGGCCACCTCGAGTCCCACGGGCCGGATCCTCTCAACGACTCGCAACCCCGCGCGTCGCTAGTTCGGCTGCAGCCTTGTGCGACCTCCCATTCGCTAGGACCAGCGTGTCGTCAGCGTAGCAGACTACGCTGACACCTGCAGGGAGGTCGGCGCGCAGCACCCAGTCGTAACCGATGTCCCACAGGACCGGCCCCAAAACCGATCCCTGTGGGACACCGCGCGACATCTCTCGCCGGTTCCACTCTCCCCGGTGACCAGGGTAGGCGACGGCTCTGTCCGTCAAGTAGGCCTCGACTATACGACAGAAGTAGGTCGGTATCTGGTGATACCGAAGTGCCTCCCTGATGCAGCTCCAGGGCATGGTGTTGAAGCGTATTTCCCTTTCCGTGTCCAACTGGCGACACCAGTATCGTGAAATAGACACGCTTTTGTATTACTACACAATTCAACCAACCCGTGCTCAACTCGCGTCAAGTGAGCACGTTTTTGCGATCAAGCAACGTTAAAAGAGGTTTTACAAAATAATGTGCAATTGAATTGAACACGGTTTTTTAACTGGTCTGTTCGAAACAAATCCGTGCTGATTTAGCGGGGTGCGTCTTATATCATATAAAGTTATTTGGTATATTTTTATTTTCATTTGATATAATAAACGTGAGTTATACCAACTGTTGATATAGTTTCTTTATACTCTAAAACTTATTTCGTATAACGTTATCCATATACCGCACTAAACTGGTGAATTAGGTGCCGTTTACGCGCGCTCTCCGTATCCTCAACACTATAGAAGAAGATATAGACTTATTGTGTTGTATTCTGGGTGGGTTCATAATGAGAGCACAGACATATTATGTTATGGTTCTGTTGTGACATAGACATGGTAATTGTAATAGCAATAAATACTAGGGTCGAAGGCTATTAGTTTTTAATTATTTAGCTGTAGTTTTTAATAATAACAGTTAATGACTAGATTATCACATAAGGTGATAAACCTGTAAAGATAACTGTATGGTGAATTGGTGATAAATCTTACTATCTTACTAATATTATAAACTAGCTTTTGCCCGCGACTTCGTACGCGTGGGAAGGTTTTCCCGCGCAAAACCCGATCCCGTGGGAATTTCGGGATAAAAAGTAGCCTATGTGTTATTCCAGAATGTCAACTATCTACTTACCAAATTTCATTCAGATCCATTCAGTAGTTTTTGCGTGAAAGAGTAACAAACATCCATCCATCCTCACAAACTTTCGCATTTATAAGTATATAGTATGTAGTATTAGTAAGAAGTAAGAAGTAAGATATTAGTAAGATAAGAAGATTAGTAAGAAGTAAGATAGTAAGATGCGAAAGTTTGTGAGGATGGATGTGTGTTTGTTACTCTTTCACGCAAAAACTACTGAACGGATCTGATTGAAATTTGGTAAGTAGATAGTTGACATCCTGGAATAACATATTTTCACGGGATCGGGATTTACGCGGGAATCATCTCCCACGCAAACGAAGTTGCGGGTAAAAGTTAGTAAATAAAATATTTCAGTAATGACACCGTTATTGTTCTTGAGTTATATTTAAATTATGATTTGTAATATTCACCAGCCGAAGAGGAGGACGAACCAGAGGACGAGGACGTGGAGCCCCTGACCCTGGCAGACACGTCGCGCGTCGAGGAAATCCCCCCCAAGGAGCCCATCTTCAACGCGGTGCCGCTCAAGTCCGCGCTCAAGAAGAGACCCGCCCCCTCCGCCTCGCCCGCCGCCACTCCCCTCGCCACGCCGCTAGCTCCACGGCAAGACCATCACCATACCAGCTTCAAGTCAGTATTCCATTCGGACTAGACCCCCATACCTCTTGTAAACTTCCATATCGACACTAACTTACTTTAATTCAGAATCTGAATATATATCTACTCTATTTCTTGCTTCAAATTCTAGTACAGCTATAATATTTAAGCGTCAATAGCCTAATGGCTAAGGTGTCGGACTTGTGATCCAGAGGTCGCCAGTTCGTAAACCCACTTCAGACACAAGCATATTTAGCTTAGTTGGAGGGGTTAACAAGAGTTCTCGTAATGTGAATTCTACCGACATTGTTAGTTTCTAATTCTAGTACAACCATAATTTCTTTAGGATCTAACATAATAATCAACTAAGACCCCTAATAAATCTACTTGAACAAAATTAATTTGTACCAATTAGTTGATAGATAATTCTGAGTTCAAGTATGGTCAAAGTGAATCCCTTGCTTAACTTTAACCATCTATCTGCAGTAATAAATTACACGTATTATTTACTCTTTGATCACGATATTGTCAAAATGATTGTTATAGGTATTCAGCTTTTAAAATACCCGTTGTGTTCCCAAATCGCTGGCCCCGCAATACCGTAACGTTTAGTTTGAAGTTTTCGACGTTATTTTACTTGTATATATCATTTTGACGTGATTGTGAGCGAGGAGATAGTACATCTGCAGTTCATTGATGCTCATGTGAAATGTTGGGCGTGATAGTGAAAGTAACGTTTATTTCCACCATGCGTCCGCGAGCAGGCGGCCGCCGCCTAAACCGAGGATCCGCATATGGTAACAGTCCCATACGTTATGTGTTGTTGAAGCACGCCACTGCCACCGACCTCCCGACGGTCCGCTTCGCCTTTAGTCCATGCATCGTGAAGTGCACGCTTCCGACTCTCATCTCCTCTTATTTAACTGCCGATGTCTTTATCTGTCTACACACTAACGCCGTTACAGATGCATACGATGATGACATACGATTGTAATGCTTTGAACTCAAATAAATCAAATAAAAGTGCAAAGAGCCGAAATTTTAAAACAGAAATCCCGAATGTAATCCATGGAGCCACATCCGGCGTGTGTACTGTTGTTAAAGTTATGGCTGTTTTCTCTTGTATTATAAACGTCGTTGTTCTATGTTGCATGTCCGTGTACTTTCATATAGTTTGACGATCATAGATTTTTTATCATTTCCAATATGTTTTGTTGTTTCATAGTTTACATTATCCAGGACGTTATATGAATCCAATTAGTATTAATTCATTGTCTTAAAATTATGTTTAATTTTTTGTAGTTCTAAATGTGTCAGTTACATATTTTCTCTATTATTTATTCAATATTGTTGTTTTAATGAATTATCTTACAGCTTAACTTGAATTAGTCTGTGACTATCGAATGACTACGACTCATCAATGTTTGGTACTAATTTCAAGAAATTGTGGAGCACATGCATGATTTCGGTGCTGGTTCGGTCGAGAACTATTCTAAACGTGCTAATATAGTAATTACCGTACCCACTAAGTGACACACAACAATTCCACACCAAATACAATTCTTCCAATTAAAAAACACGACCTTGATGATCGAGAAAGATGAATGAATATCATTAATTCTGATATACAAGTCATAGACCCGTTATTATTTTTATTTTCTGCATTACTAGCTTACACATGCAAAGCACACGTAGCCTCATATTATGAATAGGATCTTACGTTCCCTAACACGTGTGTTATGTTTAGTACTCGGCCGGTGCGCGTGGGCAACGGGATGGAGAATAAAGAGAACGCGCGGCCGTGGGAAGAGTACGAGACGTCCAACGAATCTGATCGTGTGGCGGCCAAACTGGCCCGAAAGGAGAGCCTCAACATCAAACTAGCGCTGCGACCTGACCGCCAGGAACTTATCAACAGGTATGTTATACAAATTATTATTGGTTAATCTCTCTAACGGTGCAGGGCAAGGTTGAAGGCTACAGATCACGTGGGCGATCCCCTATGAGATGGACAAACCAGGTTAAAGCAGCAAAAAAGAATATGCCAGGGAGGAAAGAAATACCGCGTGACTAGAAGATGAGGACCTCGTGGCTAAATAATCTAAATAACAAGCCGCACTGGTCGATCTTCAAGGCTAAAGCTTTCGGTTTCCTAGGATAGCGGTGCCGTCAAATAGCGGCCGTAATACAGCGGTGAATGACGTCACTAGAACGTTGTCTATGTAAACAAAATTGCGCGGTTTCCTAGAGAGCGGTAACTGACACCGTAACGTCAAAAAGCGGTGCCGCCATTTGCATGACGGCCGTCTTGTCGGTGACAGATGGTTTCGTGAACGTTTCATTGATAGCGATGAAGCAGACCGTGTTAAAACGGCCGTGGAACTTTCCACATGTCGTCACCGTAAAGACGGCCGCCTTTTTGCGTCCGTAATATTACGGCAGCTATATGACGGCACCGCTTTCCTAGGAAACCAAAGCTTAAGGTCGGTCTGTGGATGGGTGACCATCTTAACATATCGAAATTTCTCCGTGCTTTGGAAAACACTCTAAGCCCTTGGTCTTGGCTGTTATTTGTCCTTTGACGGACGTTACGGGTGGTCAGAAGCCAGAAAATCTGACACAAGTCTTGCCATAAGCAATCGTGATACCCTACTACTGGATTGTGGAGGTCAGATAGGCAGTCACTCGCTGTTAAACACAAAATACTCAGCTGAATCCAGTCAGACTGGCCGACTTGGGAAAAAGCTAGGCAGATGATGATATTGCTTAATATACAACGTGTAATTTAAAGGGTATATACAAATACATACCGAGTGCACGTCTTCTTTGGATGATAACAAACGATATAGCAAGGGTTTTGTAATCCTATGTCTACATGTGTGGAGCTTATTAGAAATTTCAATACATTGATACCAGAGACCGAATTTGGAAAAAAGGAGGAACGAAGAGAATTATCGTGTTATTGGCTAGTGACGTGGAAAGTGATGACCCTTATAGTGCTGTGACACGTTTGTTATTAATGGTGTTCAAGAAATATATGAAACCAATAATTTAGGTTCAATTCTGTGAGTCACTTATTTTGAGCTAAAACTTTGCATGGAGACTCCATACCAGATGTTGTCTTCAGTCCTTTTGGATAGGTAAGGGGTTTCCGTTACACGTTGTATACAGATACCGAGATTATGAAACATGAGAAAGAGATGAAATTAAACATAGGCCATGAGCCATTGCTAGACATACAATCGTCTTCTACTGTCTTTCTTCGGCCCTGGTCATGGCCTGGTCATTTCTGAGAGCCTCAGATTTTCGCGTTTAGTACGTGTCTACAGGCGAAGTGCCTGCCTACAAGGGCAATGCACACCGAATCCGAAGAGTGTACAATGAGAATTCCCTGCCGGAGTCTGTGTTTCCTGATAGCTATAACCGCTAGCCTAACCAATAAAAAAATAAAGTCTGAAGTGGCTCATACCCAACTGATTGAGTGTTTTATATATCGGCAATTTACGTCAGATATAGACTGTAGGATGTATAAGAAACAAGTATATGACGTTGTGAGATCACGTTAGACATTTAAATAGCTTTCACGAGTATACTTCAGGCTCCTGTCAGGATAAGGTAACATGAGTGACTTCCGATTTCTATGGATAAGAGCCGTTGTTCAAAATCTATGTTCATCTAGTATCATAGATGTTGGGATTCGTGAAATAAAATTTATGAAAGAGTTTAAACATGCTTGTCAATTAACGGGGAACTACCTGCCTATCTACCCGTTATTATATTATTATCAACAATGTCATTGAGTGATAAAAGAATTTCCTTAATTACTATGAAATCTGAATCTATAATTAATTTAATCTCGTTTTAGTAGTCGTTTACATCTATCGCGATACTTAGCCTTGTCCTAAGCTGACCGATTGCGTGCTATCTAGTATTGACCTTGGTAAAATAAGCTGCGTTCTATTGTATTGGAAATAATATCCTAATGTTGGCGTAACATGTGTTTTGGCACTACTTAGTAAATGACATGACAGATGTGTGTTGTTTGGCTGAAATGATCCCGGAACTATTATTTAGTGCTCTTAGAAGAAGCTGGATGGAAAAGCACCTAATAAATAATGTTTTCCATAATATCAGCAAGTTAAAAAAAGAAAGCTTTAATAGTTTCTAAAAGATATAGAAGCGGATAATCTAAGGATGTCAAGCTGCTGTGAATGTATTTACAGTGAAAGTTGGTTGCGGAAGTCGACTTGCACAACTAACAGAGTCATTCAAAACTTCAGGTGTGTCTGCCAAATAGTAACACTCATAACAGTTTGTAAGAAATTACGTAAAATTACAGAAATTCCTTTGTATGATATCATTGTCACAACATTGTCAATGTCACTGCCTACGTTCTAGCTAATGAGGGTTGGCAAGTATTACATGATCATTTAATGTTTACAGCAATATTTATTTATGACTGTATTCATTAACATACATACATTATTAATATTTATTAATTTAAAAACTATACAAGACATAGCGCTAAAGAAAACTTCTAGATCAGTTTTTTTTTTATATTTATTTGCTCGCATTTGACCACCATCGCACCTGATGGTTAGTGATGATGTAGTGGAAGATGAAGCACGCTTACCAGGAAGCAACCTATTCGTTCTTTACTTGATGCCCCCTAAGTTATAGCTATCAGGAAAACACAGACTGCGGCAGAGTTCGACTCCTGCGTATGGGTGAGATGTCCACTAAGTAACGATGGCGCGTAATGCTCCGTAGTCTTATAGTCCTTATCGTGATAATTTTGAAGTCTGTAAATGGAACGGGCTTGGTGGAATTAGATTGATATTAATACGAAAGACAGCCAATTTCAAGTATACTCCTAAATTATATAGAAAAGCAAACTCTATGTGCATTCATACTTAGATACTGAGTAACTAACATTTTATCGCACTGCATAACTACCATCGTGCCACGATAGACTATACTGAAATATTTCAGCTTAAAAATTAATAAAATAGGAAAACAAAACACTATACGCTGCTGAAAATAATGTTTCTAATTCAGTAGTGAAATAACAAGGAAAAACTGCTGAACCGAGCAACATTGTTGATTGTACTTATTAATGTGTATTTGCGGTAACATAGCTAGATAACGAGTACATTGATTATTAATTTCGGCTTTTTACGGGTTTTTGATGCAAATATATTGTATAAATAATAATCCATGAGTCTATAATTCAGCCACCTGAATTAGAGGTACACAATTTAGTGAATTAACATTCGCACGGGCCGAAAATCAACACAATATGCACGTGTCGTGTTACGCAAGACACGGTTCGGCACAGTAATAGTCCACTCCACACCGTCTGGCAGGCGGCAACAATGCACGCCTGGGAGTGTTATTTTAGTCAGCACCGTCAAAGTCACTGTTATCACTGTTATTTCTTCCTGCTTCTAAGAGCTCGCTCTTGACATTGGCTTTGTTGTAATTTTCATTAACAACCATTGAATAACCATTTACAACGTTTCCTTCAAATTGTTTATCTTTAAAACAGATTTCGCCACAGTAAACCTACATCAGAAATAAGTCGGCAATTTTCTAGAACAACCCTAATTTATTAATTGAACCTGCGAGCTAAATTACGGGTCTTGGGAATTAGCCAAGTATGTAAATCGGATATTATGAAAACATTTTCGAACTCACGTAAGCTTTTTCAAATTTTATGTCAGTCGTTAGGTGTGAGTGCGTAGAACAAACGTTATTAGTGTTCGGGGAGATAGTTACATCATTGATTAAGTAGTTTGGGAGGTGTGCGTGGTTGTGATGTGTGGGTGATGTGTGTGCAGGAACATTCTGGTGGTGCAGAGTGAACACGAGCGGCAGGAGTCGTGGGAGGCCATCGGAGCTCGCCTCATCCGCCGCCTGTCCATGCGGCCTACCGCCGAAGAGCTCGTCGAGAGGAATATACTCAAAAGTAAGCATCTATTAACCTACTTTTTATTTTCATGATAGCGACCAAGATGTAGCATATTTATTTTACCTGTATGTAGGTATATATGTGTTCACTTTGATAGATTTTATCTAACGGTTTTCGCAATTTTACGCTTAGATGTGTATTGGTTTATTGTATCTTTATTATTTATTATATATAAATATATTTTATCCTCAAGAAAACCCAATTGTCTGCAACGACAACCCAAGACAGACTGTCTTGTTGCAGGAAAGTGAGGAAACCCGACCCCAAATGAACTGGGATGAGGGACGAATATAATAATAATATTTTATCCCATTTTAAAAGACTTATGTCTATCCTCTTTTATCCAACTCTGCTGTCGCAGGTCAGCGAAATAGACAGCAAATTTTTGCCCTTTTGTCTGTATCTGGTCTTTTCTCTTTTAAGTGTCCTGTTGTGTTTATATATAAATAAATAAATTGTTTTATTCCTGCCAATATTTCTTAACTTTTTAAAGTTTTAAGTTGCTTGTTTAGTGAGATTATCCTATTAGCAGGTTAGTTTTTAATTAATTGTAATTGAAAAAAAAAACAGAACAATTTGGAAGTCATGGGGTGAGGGTCGTTGCTGAGCAGTGAGATGATAGGGGCTAACAGTAAAATTAATTTAAAACAACATTATAGATTGTTGTCTGTCACTTCCACGTTCAATAAAATACTGAATTAACTTTGATTAACAGGCCAGTCACCCGCCGAAGAAAAGAAGCAGAAGGAAGAGAAGAAGCGCTACCTGTTGCGCAAGCTCAGCTTCCGACCCACTGTTGACGAACTAAAGGAAAAGAAGATCATCCGTTTCAGTGACTACATCGAGGTCACACAGGTATGCTACCATAACCATGTTCTGGAGAGGTTCATATATAAAAGACTAGCTTCTGCCCGCGACTTCGTTTGCGTGGGAGGTTTTCCCGCGTAAATCCCGAACCCGTGGGAATTCCGGGATAAAGACTATCCCATATCCTTCCCAGGGTCCTTAACTATACCCATGCCAAATTTCATCTAAATCGGTTCTGCGGCTTAGGTGTGAAAAGGTAACAGACAGACAGAGTTACTTTCGTATCTATACTAATATTATAGGGCGGAAAAGTTTGTTTGTTTCTATGCTTGAACGCGCTAATCTTCGAAAGTACTAGGTGGATTTCAAAAATTCTTTCTGATTATGATAGGCAGTTTCATGAGGAAGGCTATAGGCTATCTAGCATTACGCTACTGCTCTCGGTTATCCTAAAATAAGGGTATTAGTGAAGTAAGTCGGAAGAAAATACGCCGCTAAATTACTACAATTGCGTACGCTGGCGAAATGTTGAGATATACGTAAAGACCATGTACTACAAAAATGTAGGATTTATGTAGATCTAAAAAAAGTCCGCGGTATTACACATCTAACTTTTATGAATAATCCACAATAAGGCAAATTATGTAAAAAAAAACTATTTAAAAAATAAGCCATGACTTTGTAGTATTATAATTATGCAACCATATTAATATTTACGTTCGCAAGTAATTTCATCATCCAGACAATTTTAAGAAGATAAACTTTGCTTTTTACAGTATGTAATTTGGACTTATAGTTTAGGAGAAAATGTAAAATTAAAATTATTCAACAACGCTATTCACCAAACGGCGTGCGGACGCACGACGCGTCGAGTATAACTCGCGTCCGCGATAAATACCGCACTTTTAATGAACCTAAACTTGGTTTCATTTCGACTTCTTGGCTAGGAGAATGTAAAATTGTTTCACCTTTTTTACGTTACATGTGTATTTTGTATCTATACATTTGAATATTTTTATTTTACTTTCTGTTTAGTTGAATAAGTCATTTTGATAGGGTCTTTTATCCCATTTTTTATGTCATCGTTTAGTTTCAAGTTTATAGTTAGTTTATTCATATTGTTTTATTTTAGTTCCATTGATGAATACACGGAATAGATGATATATGATGATATATAGATAGATGATGATAAGGTTGAAATGGTAATATGGGCGTGGTGAGCGCGCCACATTTATGATACGAAAATCATAGCTCGACCGATTAATACATTCACCGCGTTTAGTGCGCTTCGGATTACTTCGGAACACAGAGCTCTGCTTTGAAATGCCGTGTTGTGCAATTATAACCTGTAAAACAAAAAGTAAGACCGCAAGTATAGAGCGAGGAGGTATATCTTTCCATCAGTAAGTCGAAAATAACATTTGATTACAATTTTATTTGTAAAAAAACATAAAAATATTCTGATCACTGAAATTCCGAACATTAACAACATTATTGCAAGAAGTTACAAAAAATATACATTGCCCGATGTGTACTCGCTTAATCAACGCAATGACCAAGTCATTGCACAAACAAACTATTGACAAACTATTAAGATTACCAAGTTCACTTGACATATAGATGTAATCTGCAAACCTTTCTCCGATTTAAATAAAAAAATATTAAAAAAAAAAAAACATTAAGGAGAGGCTCCCCATACATGGAACTGGAACTAAAAATATGTTTGGTTCATCAAACCTGTACGTGCGGGTGTCTATAGATACATAAATAATAAATAAATAAATAATATTCCACAACTTTTTTTTTTCACACAACGCCATCTATTCCCAAACTAAGCAGAGCTTGTGGTATGGGTACAAGACAACTGATAAACATACATAGATCTTTAAAAATGAAATTAAATTTCCTAAAATAATTTTTCCTCAAATCCAGTCATTTGGAACATACCTATACACTTCCAAAGTAGTAAAATGTGTCCTCTCTAACTTTTAAAATAATTGAGTCTAAAATAATATATATATATACATATTTTAATGAAATATTTTAACTCAATTTTAGTTAGTTTTCAAACAAGATACAGCCAGTAGTTTTTGAGATATAGAACATTTTCAGAAACCGCAAATATGTGTATTTCTTTATGTAAACACAAAAGACTTAACAGAGAAAAATACAAAAAAAAATTTCATCGAGCAGACCTGCGACAGGAGAGTTGACTAAGAGATGATGGACACAGTGTGAATAAATATTAATTACGTAAATTACTAAAAACAACTTATACTTAACTAATAAAATAAATTATAAAGATACAATAAACAAATATAAACATATAAAATTACGGGATGATGGAGAAGCAGTGTTCTTTGACCAGGGTTTTGAAAATATGGATCGTTTGTACTTTGTTATTCATACAAACACTATGTTTAAACAAAGTTATTTGGCGTAGCCACTACGGTACGCGTCATGGGCGAGTCTGACTCGCACTTGGCCAATTTTTTTTCACATGGCCAATTATATGTTGCTTTATCTATGTAGATCCGGACGCACAGAAAACCAAAACATACTACACAAGAAATTAGGACTAAAATATTGTATATACCGAAATACTGTAAATCTATTCTTAACAATATAATTAACAAGTATCTTTACTTCGCGATTCTCTATCCAGTGCGAATTAGATAGGTATACTTAAATTTTAATATCTATTCATTAATATTCAGAAATCATCGAGTTAATAACAGTAGTAGGATTATACACGAGTGAAACCGCGGGGCACAGCTAGTATATAATATTAAGTATGGATACATAAAGTACATAAAAAAAGAGAAGTAGCGAAATCCCCTACCGGAATCTGTGTTTCCTGATAGCTACAACCTGGGGGTCTTTAAGTCAAGGGTGAATTGGTTACTTCTAGATAAGCGTGCTTCGTCTTCGACTACATCATCACTTACCATCTGGTGAGATGGTAGTCAAATGCGACCCTATTATTAATTTAAAAGAAGATATCTTTTTAGATATTTTTTTTTATTAGTTCTTTTGAACTGACCCAATGAATTTCGTACCAACAGGGACAAACCACCTTCGTATCAACAGTTATTTTTAATTATTGTAAATTTAATGTGATAAAAGAAGAAATGAGATATGTGTGTATAATTGTATATACGCTCAATTATCCGATTTTGTGACATGTTTTACTCCATAATATCTCAGGGGACCGGACTGCTTTTCCTTAACACGGGTCTTTTAATCTCCCCTAAAGAACTGTGCCCTAATAAGTAGTAATTTTTCCTTATTTGGCACCTTTAGTACTAAATAAGTAGTATATATAAGTTATTTATCACCTGTAGTGGCTCAAGAGTTATTATTGCGTCTCATTTGGAACCAAGGTCTAATATACTTTAATATGCCACTGTAAGGTGTAGATCGATTCCAAAAGCTCCAATAAGGCAACAAATGAGTGGAAATATGAACTGCAAGGTCTATTTTAAATCGCCATGTTTAAAAATGGAGTCCTTGAAAAGTATCTTGTTGAATGGTATTTTATTACAATAACACAATAAAATGAGTTTTGATAACTATGTTTCTGATGTAGTTTGACATTATACTTTTTGTGAAACCATGTTAGGGTTTTACAACCAAATTTTTATAAAGCATTGTCTTATTTTTATTTGATCAGTGCATATTTTTTCATAATTTTTGTTTAGATCGAAAGCGCATCAAAATTTACTTAGTAAATATACCATAGTTTCACGATAAAAAACCATTTGCAAGAGCTCCATGATGGTTATCCTGCGTTATACACATAATTTTTTAATACTCATCAAATAGATACAATAATCCAAAGGAGATGTTCCAGAAATGTATGGAGCCTGGGTCACCATTAGTACACCACATGTAAATATAGCTGTATAATGTAGTAACCGTTTTTAAATATTAATTTTCCATGATTTCGCTTTATTTTAGTGTGATATTCAAATTAACTCGGTCGAGGAAAGCAACATTGCAACACAATAAATATGGCGGATCCGCCATGTTGCTATTAAACAGTGATGCGAATGTCATTTTGACATATCTGTTTGACGGATCGTGTTTTTGACGTCTCGGAGGTCGATGGATATTTTTGTAACTACAATAAAATATTAACATACGAATTCCGAAAATACTTAGGATTCCTTATAATCATACTTATAAAATGAGGCCACAGGATAATTATATTACTGCTTTACGTCGGCACATCTTTTACCTAATACATATTTCAGTAGCTAAAGATTGGTTATATTGGAAACATAAAACGAAGGCTTGAATGTTACTTTGTGTAGCAAAATGTGCTGTTTCATTCTTTAGTGCTTGTCAATAATCTCTGGACTTCGATAATGCATAGGAGAGCAGTGATCTGTTCTGTGAGTTGTAGATAACTATTACTCCTATAAAACTCCAAATAAGTTCTGTAATTGGTGACATTAAGAGGATGAAAAACCAGCCATAAGAAGTATATAAATAAAACAACTTGTAGAGATTATATTTAAATTATTAAATAAATATTTTATTTATTTATTCCGCATCATCCCTTATCAATACTCCACCCAGGAAAAAAGCTGGTGTTTTCATTTTCATCTATAACAGAGGTACACTGCAGATACGCTATTGTACATAAACTGGAATAAATATGAGTTAAAATCTATTAGAATATGGAAAGTGGAAAAAAATAACATCATATAGTAATAGCATGTAAACAAAATAATAAGTAAATGGGTTAAAGCAGACATACTTGAAACTGAACTTGTCATTGTAGAATACCGTAAATGACGATATCTAAATCACAGGCGAATCAAAAACCATATAACAAAGCTGGGATCAACAGAGAAGCAATCAATCAAAGTGTTTAGAAATAATCTGGGTCGCAAAACAAAATAATCACTAAAAACTCCGAAAACATTCAATCCAACACGGCGAAAACACATAACTCAACGACTCACTAGGCTTGGGTAAAAATATCGATATTTTTCATTAAATAATCGATAAATAGGTATAAACAATATTTTAAATTTCAATCAATCAATATTTTTTAATTCACTTTAGTATACTATTGGTCTTTGTTATACTAATCTTGTCAAATCCGGGGAGTAGTTCAAATGTGGCACCAGATCGTCAGCACGTTTGCGCCATCAAAATATGCACATATCTTCAGATTAGTTTTCTTTTCTTGGCCTCGCGAAGCGAAAGGGCGTGTCAGATTTCTACTGACTAAAAACCCACCCTGTTCCCTTCAAGCTGCCCTTAAGTTCCGGGGCCGAGGTATCTCGTTAGAAAATTCCCGCAACCCCGGCAGGCAATGATCCTATGAGGCCCCGTCACTGGTGCTGACAGCTCTTGAAGGCGCGCGTGGAACATAACGCGCCGCCGACCTGGACCTCGTCCTTACCGGACAGTGAGCTACCTCTGCTTGCAGTCCGCAAGCCCGCGTGAGAGGAGATCGGCTCGCGATCCCCGACGCCCGGTGCGTCTCCCGCGGAGGCTGGAGTCAATGTTACCTACGTGCATTACCTTTGCGGAAAATGTCTATTTTTGACTTGATAATAATTCATATAGATTAAAAATATCGATTCGATATTAATCGATGTATTTTTTTTCACTTGCCCATCTCTACGACTCACAGAAAGACACCAAACATCATGAAACTTAAATCTATCAAACACGACTGTCATGGCTGCCCTAAAACAAGGGTTATCACAATAAAAATCTTCCCAAATAATAATTTATCACAGCTCTACCCGTCTCCAAATAATTCTTTGAGTACTTTTATGATAATCGCTATTATTTTTTCTATTTATCTATGTGGTGTACTAATGGTAGCCCAAAATGAAACATCTCCTTTGCTGTCACAACACAATAGTACAAAGCACAATCGTCCTTTTGTTTATTTCCACCGAAAATAAGAACTTGATAAGATCTCATTTGTCACACAACGAATGAACTGTATCGCTTTATCGTTCAATCATTCATTCACGGCGCGCAATTTGCACCGTTAGTTCCAAGTGCCACTCAGGATAACAATTCGAACTCTGATGCATCGCTTTTGCAACTATAAATAAGTTGCAATTTTTCCCCCTTTGGTAACATACAGGTTGCCTATGGGTTCTAACCACTTTTATAGAACTTAATCACGGTGGATTTTATTACTAAAGATTCCAAAAAAATACTATATGCAAGCTATTTGTCACCAAATGTGTTACTTGGGGTATACTTCAATACCTTGTTTTGAGACAATAAATACATGTGAGACTCGGTTAAGCAAAGTAAAATAAATCGTTATTAATTTGCAATTAAGTTTTCCTTGCAAACCGTACTTTTCATATAACATTGACAAACAGAGGTCATTGACGTTCCTATTCTTATTTGGATCGCATAGTAAGCTTAGTAAGTTATATCTATTGACGTATATAATGTGTTTAGGCGCATGACTACGACCGCCGTGCGGACAAGCCGTGGACTCGCCTAACTCCGCGAGACAAGGCTGCCATCAGACGCGAGCTCAACGAATTTAAGAGTTCGGAGATGGCTGTGCACGAGGAAAGCAAGCACCTTACCAGGTATGACCAATATGACCAATTTTATGTACTCTGTGGACATCATCCTCTGCTTAGCTTTTTCCCAGTTACGTTTGGATCGGCTTTCAGTCCATCCAAATGCAGATATGTTTTACATGGAGCAATCGCTCTATCTGACCTCAGCCAAGTAGCTGGGTAACACAATAACACTTTGGCAAGGACAGTGCCTGATTTTCTGGTTTCTGACTACCCATGACGACTATCAACGATGTACAAACTCACTCAAAGATAATAGTTTTGTCCGCCCCAGCCTTAACCGAAGTAATAATTTTGTCTTTACCAGCCTTACTCAAAGATAATAGTTTTGTCTATAATGAGACTTCCCGTAAATCTTGTAAAGCTTTGGTTTCCTAGGAAAGCGGTGCCGTCATATAGCGGCCGTAATATTACGGACGCAAAAAGGCGGCCGTCTTTACGGTGACGACATGTGGAAAGTTCCACGACCGTTTTAACACAGTCTGCTTCATCGCTATCAATGAAACGTTCACGAAACCATCTGTCACCGACAAGACGGCCGTCATGCAAATGGCGGCACCGCTTTTTGACGTTACGGTGTCAGTTACCGCTCTCTAGGAAACCGCACCATTTTGTTTACATAGACAACGTTCTAGTGACGTCATTCACCGCTGTATTACGGCCGCTATATGACCGCGGCACCGCTATCCTAGGAAAACAAAGCTTAACGGCACTATCTCTGTGAATGTTATTCTGGTATGACAATGCTGACGCGATGTGGTGTCGCAGATTCCACAGACCATGACGGCTGTGCCGTAGAGCCGGAGCGGAGCGTAGCGCGAGCGCGCGCGGCTGAGGTCGCCCGCGAGTGGCGCCACAGTGGCGCAACAGTGCGGCCCGCCATCGCTACTCACACGAGCGACTCTTCCCGACCACCGGCCGTGGCCGCACCTGTGATTTTTAATGTTATTTATATTGACTTCTTCCGTTTTCTGGAAGATTTGTATGCAATAACTTACCAGAACGCATCGGTAAAGTGTTGAATATTCTAAAGTTGCGTTGTACTGCCGTTTGACGTTACGTTTTGTACATGCGTGCCGAGAGTGCAATTTGTTTTTTAATTTACCTACTATGTATCATAGTTATTGCCGAGTACAATTATTGTCATTATGGTATCGTTTATTATAATTAGGTTGACGTATTCTAAGCATAACTATACATTCTTTGAATTGACCTTCGAGAAAGGTTAGTGATACTGTTTATTGTGGTGGAGATTATGCGCTTTCAAACTATGTGAAGTGTATGTAACGTTTACAAGTGAATTATTTTGATATGTGAGACGTATCCGACATATTGTATTTTTTGTAAACTTGTGATTTTTCTTATATTGCTAGCTCTTAGCTCTGTAGTCGTTAAGCTAGATGTCAACTTTTAACTATTTATTTGGCTTAAAATTTATTCTGTATTATTTTACGGTCACAAATTGTATCTTTTGTTTGTGTGTCGTATTTTATAAGGAAGACTCAATCAAAACACAATTTATCGCCGAAAGCGGCTCTAACTGCAAGTTTTTATAATAAGTACAGATCTTTTATACTCCGTGGATAAAATGTTGAATCGTTCTTACTCAATGTTACATGTTGCGGCATTTTTTATGTAGAGTTTGGAGATACTACCACAGATTTTCAATTATTTATTTACTTTTTGTGAAATTGAAAACGTATAATTTTTAGTCCCATCACTGACTGGGTTTTCTATTATATTTTGTAACGTTTTATTGAGATGTGATTATAGGTGTTATATTGGTTTGAAACTTTATGAAAAAAGCGCGAGTCTGCGATACACAACATCTTTGGAATGTTCTTAAAGTGCTTCCAAATAATTTGTGAATAAACATTTCTACATTGCAAAAATCTAGCGCCGATATTAGCGCTATTCGTTATGGAACCGTTACACGTGCCGTGTTTATTTGCTCAATCTTAGTCGGAAGCAAAATTCTCTAGTACTGCGACTAATATACCACCTATCATCTCCCAAAGTTAAAGTTTACTTGGTATCATTAAAATAATCGAGACATAGTTTGCCAGAAAAAGGTTTGAATTTGTAGTAAATTTAATTTACTGAATAGGTAAATAATTCCATAATTACTAATATATGAAACAATAGCTAAATACACGTTGACCACCTGAACAGAGGCAATTAATTTGTGATTATTCGATAAGACTACTGGTCCAGTTATTAGATTCCTAAGTACAGGGAGGAACTCAGTGATTAAAACGCGCTAATAGAACACTGTTGTTATTATAATAACACTGAATATTGAGCTCAATGTAAAGCGTGCTAAATAGTTAGGCTTCATTGTGTCCATCGTGCGTGACAAGTAACCTCGGCGGGAACAAGTTGTTACATGGTTTCATCTAGCCAAGCTTAGTGTAAGTCACTTAAACGTTGAACGAAATAAATCACTAATTAATGATTCAATAAGCTATTATAAAGCTGTAGCTGTTAAATACATAATTATATGCCTTCTGAGATTAAAGTGATTATTTGATAACGAGTCGTTACGTTTTGTTACACGTGGAGTCTGTCCCGGTCGACTCGGCACTACGTAGAGAGCAATAATACTGCTGCAGTGACATTATCTGAACTAGCGTTGGAAACTTTTTATATTATTGTATAGATTAATTCTTCTTAGTGTAACTAATAGATAGGAATCAGTTATAAATATTTTTTTAAAGCGATGTATTGTTCAGTAGCGGTGCCATTTCGTGTGACGTGTTTCTTGAGTAAGTCATCCTGGGTTCTGAGTACGAGGGACGCGAATCCGAGTGAGTTAGAGTCGGCGTCGCCAGTGCTGAAGTCAATTCGGTAACACGAACTTTGCATCAGTCTGAAGAATGTCTTCATTACACATGTTTTTATATAGGGATTATTCTGTTATGTTAAGTCAATGAGTAACACAGTACATATTACAAAATTATTATAACAAGCTACAAACATGTTGACATAATGGTTATTCTTGAGACCATTCCATTATATAATAAAGTGGAAGCCAAAATGACGACTTATTTTTCTAAACGATTTTGTTAGATTTGCAATTAAAGCTAATAAGGTAAAGTGTAGATGTTTATCGATATATAATATTACTTAATAAGACATTCAGATTTTCCAAAGATCTAAGGCTCAACTAAATTCTTTGAACTAGCTTACATATTGTGACATCTCCTGCGTATGTATGTGAAACCAAGTTATCGTCAAAGATAAGCCTTTCTCGGCGACACCCCACAAGTGTATTACTTGAGATATTATTTTTTATAAAATCAAATGTGATATAATTATTATTTTTATTTCTAGTGTTAATATGATTACACTTTTTTACATTCATATTATGTTATTCCATCATTTATTAGTAGAAATAATCATAATCCAGACTTGCAAGCGCGAAAACTTGCTCGTTCATCATAATTCAATAACTAGTTATCTTATACCGCAGTGTTAATAGATTCAAAGACACTGCAATGTTTCATATAGTCGTAACGTCGAAGCGTAGGTTCTTCGTGTGATTAATCATTTAATATATCTCACAAAATATTTTGATAACAAGCGCAGGCAAACTGTTGAAAGGTTGACTTTAAATATTTTTTCATGTTTACACTTACGGTGTACTAATAATGTACTAGTGTTTGATATAACCTATTATATTTATGTGAAACTGAATACAACAGGCTGGTTGAGAAAGATAAATTTTGCTTAGAAATTTGTTCCGTTTTGCCGATCAGTTGGTACATAACTGTATGTGATTTCTCACATACAGTTTCGGCTAAGGTCACGATTTAATCATTTCTGTTATCGATCGTCAAAATGAGCTTGTGCTCAGCAAATTTGTAAGCACCATTCAATGATGAAGATCTAATATCAAATGCGGCATAATTCACGTACGGCGGTAGTGATTTTAAAGCAATTATATCGATAAACATTATTTTAAAATTATGTCTGTATATAATTTATTATAATGTAAATTATGGAATCTCTCATTTCCAATAATATCGTTCATAAATTTTTGTGCTATTACGATTTATAATTGCTAATCTTCAGTAATCTGTATACTGTTGCTTTTATTTTAAACATCATGTAAATTATTAATGACTTGTTGTAATGAGTATATATTGATAGCTATAAAATTACTTGTTTTATATAAAATAAGTCTGTAAATATCATAATTATACATTAAGTTTTATACAATATTGTTTTTGTTTCTACCCCATCCTGAATTCCTAACCCTGGTTTTAAATATGAATATTATTTAGAACACACAACACAATAAGCACATTACACTGCTCAACTAAACATGGCAACACAAAAGTAGTGTGTACCCAAGCGAGGCAAACTATTGTTTTGGGGAGGTTTAATGAAATATTAATGAAGGCTTTGACCCGTGAGGCTGTGCCGGTGTCGACTTTCGATGGCGCTAACTTATGGCGCGACCGGCTGAGAGAAAGTTAACTGTAGAGCGCAGTGCGTGCCCGTTAGCGCTCAGTCCGCGCCGGCCTGCTCCGCGACTCGCCGCACTCCGCGAGCCATGTTTACCTCGACACCTTCGAGCTCGCTACAACATAACAGAAAGTGACAGTGTTCATAACAAAGCTTACCCAGAATACGTGAATACAGTGTTGTGCCTGTAGCCCATGAGTCCGAACCCCGGGGTCACAGTGTGAAAGTGCAACGACCGGAACAAAGGATCACTGCTATGACGTTCTCTGGGAATATGAAGGAGAGCAAACCGCGACCAGTGAAAGACGCATGGGAGTCCGAGGTGAGTGTCACACCATGATTTCTAATCTCCCGTGCATGTGTCGCAGCGGTTTATTTCATTGACACGCGTGGGATCAATGGTATTGTTATGGTATCATTGATTTCATCTATTCATTCTCTTAATTATTCGTGTGACAGTTATCTGTATCTAATCACCACTTTCTCTTTATTATAAGATATAACAGATGTCTTTAGGAATTTATTGTGCGAAGCGTTTGAGTCCATTGTCTTTAGTGACAGCTAAATGAGACTGATATATTTAAATAGTCTCACTTATTAAATCAGAATGCATTTGATGAAGCATGTATCCAAATTTAAATACTTGTGGGCCTTGATCTGTACGTCTTGGTTACAATAGCACAAAAACACTGAACTTCAAAAGATTAATAAGACTTAAATAATATCTTATTTTAAGTATAAAAAGCATAAACCAGCACATCAAATATATTAATAAATGTATTATGAAAACTCACAAGTTATAGATATTGCTTGTCGTGTTTCCTCGACAAAGGGGTCACTAAAGATTGGTGGTGTGGGCGTTGAGCTAAGGGATGCGCTTGCGTTGCCGCTGAGACTTCTTCCGACCGGAGTCGCACACAGATGACAGATACAACTGATAAGCAGTCCGTGCCAATTCTGTATAAAAAAGGCTAAAAAAAATAGTAAAAAAGAATTGCAGTGAATTCTCCTACTGATCCTGAATGTAGTAAATATGTACTTTACTCGTATCCTAAAGTTATAAAACTACGACCAAAACTAAAAGTTTCGGCAGTTTTTACAAAGCTTTTCGTCATCAACAGACATTCAAAAAGTCATTAAAAAAAGAACTACAAAATCATAATATTTTTATTAAAAACTTTTCACCAAAAAATTAAACCGACTCCCAAAAAACACTGCAAAGTGAAAAATAACTTTAATTTCGGTAGTCGGTGTCTTTAGTTTTGTATTTTCGTATTTGGCACCGACTTCCGAAATTAAAGTTATTTTGCACTTTGCAGTGTTTTTTGGGAGTCGGTTTAATTTTTTTGGTAAAAAGTTTTTATTTCACTGTTTTTAGTTGGTCGATTTTTAATTTACCTGGTTATAAGAGCCTAAATGTCAACTACTTATAACCATTTACAAAATATTGCTTTTCCCAATGCTGGACCGTTAATTGTTGAGGAGTTCTCCTGGTACTTCACCATCAGCTCTACATCATCATATGCATTGTGACGAGCATAAAGTGCTTAACATCCATATTCAAGTAAACGAATCGCAATCCACCAAATACTTATTATTGAGTAGTTTCGGCGGCCATCTGTGGTCTTCATCATCAGTTCCACTTCCCCAAATGGTACTTTTTGAGAGCAACTGCACAAGTTACTATAAGAAATACCCAAAACGTCATCGGTGTGCCTATAATATTTGAAGAGTTCCCTCGATTTCACCAGGATCCCATCATCAGATCCTGACTTGGTGACAAGGGAGCAATTTCGAAGTATACCCTGTCAAACAAAAAAAGATTTTTCCAAATCGGTTCAGCCGTCTTCGAGTAAACTGTGATCATACATAAAAAAAAAGAAAAATAAATATATATATATATGCGCGTCGAATTGATAACCTCCTCCTTTTTTGTCGTCGCTTGAAAACTGTCATTAAAGTAAAAAGCTACAATTTTATATTTGGAACACATAACTCAATGGAATATAGATTAATCAGCAATACGAGCATTTGCTAACGAAATATAAAACTTAAAACAGGAAGTCAGTGACACTAATAAATTAACTTAGAATATTCAACGGTTTCTGACACAGATACGAATAGTATTGTATGTTAATTAATTAATAATAAATGAAAGCGCTTTGATTTAATCATCTTTGAACAACTGGATAATCTAGTTATATGAGATGGAGCTTGGTTCGTAATAGGGTTTCTCCTTGTCTTATTATAAACTTTAACAATAATGGTAAAATGTATGCATAAATATAATGCGTAAAATCCTTCGCGAGAAATAGGCTAAACAATAATTACAAGGCCTATATTTCCCTAAGGTGTTTGCAGCTAGGAGATTATAATAGATTCCATCCCATGCCGCTTGTTAATTTTTAGTTTTTCCCTACTTATTTATTGAGCCTGAATCGGGACAGGTGGCAGACGCTGAAATCCCCAACAAACATTATAGGTCGCCGAACAACGTGCCGATTTTAACTTTAAGTCCCATAAGCTGGTCGTCGTTACGTAGCTATCACGTTGACACGACCGAGAAAAGGCCCATTTTATACGAATCAGTGTCGTAATAGAGTCATGAAGCAGTCGTATAAATCGCTATACGGTCGTGTAGTGGTCGTATAGACGTCGTGAGATCTACCATTGGTCGAGTTACGATTACATAATGATGTTATTACCGCTGCTTTACGGCATTTTATCAAATAACCAGTGTTCATCAAGAGTTTTATATGAGATTTTGATGTAAAATGATGATATTAATGTGTAGTGAACTTCAAACTTTAAAACAAGACAATTTGTACTTTTTAGATTTTTTATCATTGGCAGGCAAGAACAGCCATTTTGTATATTCATTATTACATCCTCGAAACTCATGTTCAAGTACATTAATCTATTGGGAAATTAATGTTATCGAGTAATATGCCCTAGTTTTTTCAATATAATGAACGCGCCTTACAATTTTTTTAATTAAGCAATATTTTGCACCTATATTTTAACGAACGTCAACAGTTACCTTTATACGACTTAGTGTTATATAATATTTAGTACACAACCGTAATACAACATCTAACGGACTTGTCATTCCAGGCACGTATTTTTGAGCTGTGATGATCAGCCATATTAACAAAATTAGGGTTCATTTAAAGTGAATCTCATGTGTAAAAACCATTTTAAAAACATAATTAAACTAGTTATGTATTTAAAATGGTAGGTATATTGGACAGTAATAAGTTTTTAACCAAATCAGATTTTATCATATTTATACGTACCTATGCGTTTGAGATGGCCATGGATATCTACACACTTTATACGCGCAGATTGTCGTTTCGGTCTATAAAGCGATGAAACCAAACCTACACATTTTATAGTGACTGAGGAATTATATTTAAAATTATGAATGATACACTTATGGTTGTATTTTTAATTAATAAATAAAACCAACCACTCTATTTTTTATTATTTATTTACACCTTTTACTGCTCTTTGAGCAATACCCAACTAGCACAAATGGGCTGCATTAGGGCTTTGGAGCGTATCCGATTATTACTTATGGTAATAGACGTAAGCGCTAGAGCGTCTACTACAGACTTAAAGCAGCCGCTTTAGCGCTATTTGGGCGCCATTTTATGCAACCTAAAGTTCCATTTAACCTGCACAACGGTTGCATAAAGGTTCCTTAATAGCTATAACGATTTATTAACGCTATACTAAAGCTCTCGTAGCGCTACTTTTGAATGATTTTGAACTACTTTGAACGAATGAATTGATTATAGTTCTTTATTGTATATCTTCAGTTGACATTATTTGTAATATTTTGGTAAAGTGTTTTCGTCGCCATCATGAAAATAAAACAAAAAGAAGTAAAAGTTTGTATTCTGTATTAGCAAGATATATAAAAATACTTAAAACGCTGTCCAGTTTACTGTAGATATATAAGGTAATTTTAGAGTAATTTTAACGCACTTTTATGATATTTAAAAAAATAACAAAAGATATGTGATATTTTTTATTTGTTATACAGAATAAATTTTATTTCCGTATTTTTACGTGTCGATAACTTACTATTCGCAAGTGGCCGATTGTTTACCGGTACATTTAATGCACATTTAACTGAAAAACCAATGTATATCAACTCAATTTTGCAAGTGAATTATAAGTTTTCTTAAAAAATCATGGCGTCATTGTAATGTAGACATAACCTGCAGTTTTAGCTCTAATAACTCCCTTTTGAGAATCATAGCGCTAATTTTCACCCTTCTAACGCTTCCAGTGATTTTTGTTCCCCTGGTGCAACTCACAGCCACAAAAAGCTCCTATTTTCCTGTTTTTGAGGTTATAAGATCTAGTTACGTACTTATTCGTTTAGCATCCATTTTTATTAAATCTATACTTAATATTATAAAGCGGAAAAGTTTGTTTGTTTGTTTGTTTGCTTGAACGCGCTAATCTTCGAAAGTACAGGGTGGATTTGGATGAAATTTAGTATGGAAGTAGCTTGAAGCTTGAGAAAGGTTATAGGCTGCAAAAAAGGAGAGTTATGTTTTTACCGTGATAGAATCCATGGGAGCGAAGCCCCGCGTGAGTACCAGTGTTTTATAATAGTTACAAAAGCGGCTGTAAAATGGCGAATGGATTGAGCCTGCAAGGAATGACTATTGCTACTAAAGGCCTTAGTTACACTGATTATTTTTTTGTAACTATAGTATGCATAAGAGTTTCTATTATTTCTATAATGAAACTTATAGTAGTATAGTAGTGGTTACTATAACTATAACCTATAAAAGTTACAATGGAAACCACTGTGCAGCTGTGAGTGGCAGAATGACCTTCGTAACTCTCATATAAAGGTGTAAGTGGTAAATGAGTTATACCGTGGACTACTGTGAAGGCTAGGGTAGTATTTGATTCAGCTTATAGCTCCTTAAGTAACTTTTATAGCTATAGACGTTTACGGATGCAGATATGCAACTTTGAACTGCTTTTTGAACCCTTAAACCACTATTTTACAGCCCAAAGTAACAAAATAGGCTGCTATTTCCACTAATGTGCTCGTTGAAGAATTGAGTTCGGTGCAGAATGGGTCTAAAACAATATGGTACCCACCATATTGTTTTAGACCCATTCTGCACCGAACTCAATTCTCTTGAGTCCAAAATTATCAAAGGCCGGAATACGGAACGCGTTTTGTTTCTGTGTATTTTTAAAGTGCTAGTTTCCTTACTGCTCTCTTGTCGGATTGTGGTGGGATCGTCGGGTTTGTCTAGGACGAGACGCGGACGACGAACCCGGGAAATTTTTGAGGGTGTATATCGGGCGGCCGATACAACCAGGGGTTTGTGTGTTTTTCATCAGAGGCAAAGTAACGCACTGAATGGCGTTTCAACACTTGCTTTACAGTCGTTCCTCAAGTACCAGGGCGCGCCCGTGGCCTTTCCCCTGAGAAATCGGTTTTGGTAAATTATCCAATTACGTAGGATTTATTATAGTGCCCAGGTGTGTGCGCAAATCATCCGTTTACTCTCGTAGTTCGACTGGATGGCAATCCGTCACGACTGTTGAGGGATAAGGGTTACGTGCTTTCCGAGCCACTCGGTTCACACCTACTGGAAAAACCAATAATATTTTGATCGATCAGGAATCTTTCCCAGGCCTTCACGCTCGGCAGTTGCCGTTTATTACACTAGTCTGATAAGGCATTGCTAAAAAAGTACCTAATCCTCACATATTTGTTCCGGCAGAAGGATCATTAATAAATTATGCTCTGGGTATTACAATTACTGTTGCCCGTAGAACTCTCTCCGCTCCTTTTAAAACCGGCGTCGTGAGTTGTTATTTTCTATGAATACGAATAGATCAGCTACCGTCTCAGTATTTTCACTTCCTCCCCAGAATTATATTTATCGTCTCTCACTTAATGACCGCGTAGAACTTCTTAAACAGGAATACTTTAGCTACGAAGGAAACTACGTAAGACTAAATAACTACCCAGCATTAGAGAGCTAGTGAGGTTTTTTCGGACGTAAGAGCGTCAACGTCGCGCCCCGTGTCAAAATATTGACTAATGCAATCAGACTAGGCGTAACATCAGCGGAGATCGTTTGTGTTACGCCCAACGCATCTTCCGACAGATATGAAAGCATCCTATTTAACCAAATAGACGCGACCGGCGATAAGCTCGACGTATCTTCCGTCAGATGTGAACCGACCCTTATACAGTACGGCCGTTTTAACTTGGCGAGCGTGAAGTTAGGCTCTGCGAACTTTAGCGCTTGTGCACTCGTACAAAAATAAAGGTTTTAAAAAAATAAATGCCAATAACAGTTGTTAACAGGAATAACAACTGCTAATTGCATTTATTTTTAACTTCACATACTTGTGAAGTTCGCTTTTCGCTGTATGTAAAGATCTACAGTGATTTACTTTGCAGTTGCTGCAGTTGTGGTATTATCAAAATTAAAAGGCTCTTGATTGAAATGGCATTAGAAAATACATTTCAAACAATAAAACTACTCTTAAGTAGATTTAGAAACCGAGAAACTTTATTAGGCATCGCGAAAGTGAAACAGATAATAATTTATTTCTTCTACTCTTAAAGCTTTTTCTGACTTTTTGGCGAGTGATGTGAATTGAGTGAGCGGGAAGTGTGTCAGTGTTGATATTAACGGCGCGGGCGCGGCGCAGCGATGTCATCTGTGATCCGGGTCGCCGGCGACCATCGTCCAGTGTTGGCTGACCGCACTCGCCAGCATCGGCCAGCATGCCTCTACATACAAATTAGAATTGCTCACCAGCAAGTCGTTTTTTAGGATATTTAGAAAGTAATCTAAATAATCTATTAATTCTTAATCGAAGAGCCAATTCAAGTATGTGTACCTACATATTTTAACAAATATATTTTTATTCCTTTAATTTAGTTTTTTGGAGTACAAATAAAAACACTTACAGAGGAAAACTTAATCGCCAGAGAGTCAATAATAGGTCCTTGATATTTAAAATTTAATAATATTTACGTTATAAACATAGGTACAGACAGTAACATTATAAATTAAAATTACATAGTAAGAAATCAATAATTTATAAATATTTGCTTGCAATCAGTAGATGTAATTAATCAACAGATAAAAGAAAACGAGGTCGGCGAAATTAGGCCCACTAGCAGTGTAATAGCAGACACAAATGAAATATATATTTTAAAAAAACTTTTATTTAATAGTCATTTATCGTAATTTTTATACGACAGTTAACGCATTACGTAAATATTTTTGTTAATTACAACATTTTTGGTCCATAATAACTGTGGCTTTATGTTGATTTCGATAGTGGGTAAAAATGCTAGCAGCCAAATTATAAAAAAAAAATACCAAGAAATTAAACCGACTTCAAAAAAACACTGCAAAGTGAAAAATAACTTTAATTTCGGTAGTCGGTGTCTTTAGTTTTGCATTTTCGTTTTTGGCACCGACTTCCGAAATTAAAGTTATTTTTCACTTTGCAGTGTTTTTTGGAAGTCGGTTTAATTTTTTGGTAAAAAGTTTTTATTTCACTCTTTTTAGTTGGTCGATTTATAATTTACCTAGTTACAAAAGCCTAAATCTCAACTACTTATAATCTTTTACAAAAAATTGCTTTTCCCAATGCTGGGCCGTTAATTGTTGAGGAGTTCTCCTGGTACTTCACCATCAGCTTCACTTCACCATATGCATTGTGACGAGCATATTGTGCTTAATAACCATATTCAAGTAATCGAAGCGGAACCCATGAAATACTTATTATTCCTACTTATACAATATTGAGTAGTTCCAGTGGCCATCTGTGGTCTTCATCATCAGGTCCACTTCACAAATGGTGCTTTTCGAATGCAACTACACAAGTTACTATAAAAAATACTTAAATCACTATAGGTGTGCCTATAATATTTGAAGAGTTCCCTCGATTTCTCCAGGATCCCATCATCAGATCCTGACTTGGTGGCAATGGTACCAATTTCAAAGTATACCCTTTCAAACAAAAAAGATTTTTCCAAATCGGTTCAGCCGTCTTTGAGTAATCGGTGATGATACATAAAAAAAAAAACAAAAAATATACGCGTCGAATTGATAACCTCCTCCTTTTTTTTTGTCGTCGGGTGAAAATTCAAGAAACGTCCAATGAGCTGAAAAAATCAATCAATGTCATTCACTCCGCGAAGGCGCGAACTCGTATAGTAGACCACAGAGTACATTTTTGTTTATACTCTTACGCCGCTGTGAATACTCCTAATTTTTAGATGATTTATTAATTATTTATGAAAATGAATAAAAAAGAACTCAATTCAAACTACTTTTAGTTTGAATTAATTACTTTTTGTTAATTTTCGGTTTTATTTTTCTCAATGACCTTAAATGTTTTTACTTTTCATAACCTAAAAAACGTTTATGTTATCTCTCTTTTATCTCGGTATTCCCATTCCCATGATTAATATTGATATTGATGTTTTTATAGTAAAACGTGTTTATTACCAGTCAATTTAGTATTCATATTATTATTGTCCGTTGAGTTGAAAAGTGGGCCGGACGAAGTATGGGCCGTTGCCGGAGTCCTTTGACGCTTTTTTAAGCACCTTTTTAATAAAAATCAATGTGTACATATTTTGATGAAAATCTATACTAATATTATAAAGCTGAAGAGTTTGCTTGTTTGTTTGCTTGAACGCGCTAATCTCAGGAACTACGGTTCTGATTTGTAAAATTCTTTCAGAGTTAGATAGCCCATTTATCGAGGAAGGCTATAGGCTATTTATATCATCACGTTAAGACCAAAAGGAGCGGAGCACTAATGAAGAATGTTTCAAAATCGGGGGATTTTTTTTCCACGCGGACGAAGTCGCGGGCGGAAGCTAGTATTTAATAAATGAAATAAAGCGTATTATGCACCTAGATCTCTAGCATTAGATCATCATTTTTATTTCGTAACGTCTCATAGGTGAGTAGGTACTGAAACACATCATCATAATTAAAATGGCGCAAACACCTTAAAGTATTGACTTACGACATTTACAGATTTACAATAAAAACTAGTAATAGGCAAGGTGAACAAATTTTAAAAGTTCACGACCTTCTGCAGTTTCGTTTGTCACGAAGTTCATCTCAACATCTAGTAATAGCGCTCTCAAGTTTGTAATCGCAATGAACATTCTGACACTTTTACGAAATGTTTAATGTAGGCACACAGAATCCAGACTACTTACTGGGTATTAACTACTTACTGAGAACTAGGTGAGCTTTGAATAGACAGACATAGATACGCGTACCACTTGAAGTAAAACAGATCCATATACAGGTTGTTCGCAGGTAGTATTTCAAAATGGTCGGTCAGCGGTCTGGTTACAACCTCGCGAACATACACATACTTAGATACAGAGAAGAAGCTTATGATGAGTGATGCACAGATGCCTACTTACGAGTAGGTATATAAAACTATTTACGTTACCTACTAATTTTCAACCGACGACAAAAAGAGGAGGTTATCAATTCGACGCGTATATATATATATATTTTTTTCTTTTTTTTTTGTGTATGATCAATTGATCACTGATTACTCAAAGACGGCTGAACCGATTTGGAAAATTCTTTTTTCGTTTGAAAGGGTATACTTCGAAATTGGTCCCATTGTCACCAAGTCATGATCTGATGATGGGATCCTGGAGAAATCGAGGGAACTCTTCAAATATTATAGGCAAACCTATGGCGTTTTGGGTATTTCTTATAGTAAATTGTGCAGTTGCTCTCAAAAAGTACCATTTGAGGAAGTGGAACTAATGATGAAGACAACAGATGGCCGCCGAAACTACTCAATAATAAGTATTGAGTGGATTGCGATTCGATTACTTGAATATGGATGTTAACCACTTTATGCTTGTCACAATGCATATGGTGATGTAGAGGTGATGGTGAAGTACCAGGAGAACTCCTCAACAATTAACGGCCCAGCATTGGGAAAAGCAATATTTTGTAAAAGGTTATAAGTAGTTGACATTTAGGCTCTTGTAACTAGGTAAATTAAAAATCGACCAACTAATAAGAGTGAAATAAAAACTTTAATTTCGGAAGTCGGTGCCAAAAACGAAAATACAAAACTAAAGACACCGACTACCGAAATTAAAATTATTTTTCACTTTGCAGTGTTTTTGGGAGTCGGTTCAATTTTTTGGTAAAAAGTTTTTTTATGTCATTAATAGCCAAAAGTTTTATTTCAGTACTTTTCGGGAGTCATTTTACTAAATTTATATATAAATTCACGAAAGGACCTTTATCATCTGCTTAGCCTTTTCCTAATTTATTATGTCTGGCTAGGCTTATAGTCAAAGCGGGTGCAGCTGAATGTATGGAATAGTTTTACATGAAACAACTGCCTATCTGACCTCCACCATCCAGTAGCAGAGTAACACAATACCCCCTGGACAGACTGATGTGACTTTCTGGCTTTTAGTGGTCAGTGGCCCTAACTGCTATGCTCAAGGTCGTGGGTTCGATTCCCACCCAGGACAAATGTTTGTGTGATGAGCACGATCATTTGTTCTTTGTCTGGGTGTACATGTATGTATTTAAAAATATATATGTATGTTTATCAGTTGTGTAGTACTCATACCACAAGCTCTGCTTAGTTTGGGACTAGATGGCGTTGTGTGAAAGTTGTAAAATATATATATACTAGCGACCCGCCCCGGCTTCGCACGGGTGCAATGTTTATATTAAATATAGGCAGCGTTCGCGAGAATCGTTAACGTACGGCAGTTTTTTCAACGCCTTACTCCACAATTTTCACTGCCACGAAAAATCCTATCTATTTTCCGGGATAAAATATAGCCTATACGGATTCGGAAGAATCCCTCTAAGTAATGGTAAAAGAAATTTTGAAATCGGTCCAGTAGTTTTTGAGCCTATTCAATACAAACATACAAAAATACAAAGGTTTCCTCTTTATAATATTAGTATAGATATATACAGGGTTAATTGTAAAACACCAAAAACCTCTCAGGACTATGTTACTAACATCATAATCAACAACTTTTGTTCTATGACTTTTAAAAATTCGTCATATTTTAGTTCACCAGATTTTCATATAAAAATAAAAATATTTAAATTGAACGCCCTAAACGCATTTAGCGTCTATGCAAAGCAAAAGAAAGCGATAGTATAATTGCTTTCTTTTGCTTCGCATAGAGTTCGTAACATTTAGGGAGTTCAATTTAAATATTTTTATTTTTGTATGAAAATCTGGTGAACTAAAATATGACGAATTCTTAAAAGTCATAGAACAAAAGTTGTTGATTATGATGTTAGTAACATAGTCCTGAGAGGTTTTCAGTGTTTTACATTTAACCCTGTATATATATATGTAGAAATGATAGCCAGAACCAACGGCTTTCCGCGGTACGCAAGAATCTCGATACGTTAATATGGTCTCCTATTCATGGATTGGAATCGGCAAGCATTACTTAACTTTGAAGATCTAGCCATGCGGCTCTTATTCAACCACGAGCCTCGACCGACTCTAAGTGGAAAAACATTTACAGAACACACTTGGACTGGTTTTACCAGGGTTATATGACAAAAGGTTTACGTGCCTAGTTGTAAAGGTCACGAAGATATTTTATGGTCCGGCTTTTAGCAGATTTGTAGGTAGACTCGTGTGTTTTTTCAATGCCAAAGCTCTCGCACTTAAAAGCTTTTCAGAATAAGAACTTTTTATTTAAAAAAAGGCACTTTGCAAAAACTCTGTTCTAAAATCGAATCCAGCCAGGTTATTTTTAACCGACTTCCAAAAAAGGAGGAGGTTCTCCGTTCGTCTTTAACTTTTTTTTTTTATGTATGTTACCTCATATCTCGAAGACGGCTGGACCGATTTGGAAAACTCTTTTTTAGTTTAAAAGGGTATACTTTCTAGTTGGTCCCATTGACATCACGATGATGGAATCATGGAGAAATCGAGGGAATTCTTCAAATATTATAGGCACACCTATAGCGTTTTGGGTATTTCTTATAGTAACTTTTGCAGTTGCTCTCAAAAAGTGCCATTTGGGGAAGTGGAACTGATGATGAAGACCACAGATGGCCAGCGAAATGACTCAATAATAAGTGTTTCGTGGATTGCGATTCGATAACTTGAATATGGATGTTAAGCACTTTATGCTCGTCACAATTCATATGGTGAAGTAGAGCTGATAGTGAAGTACCAGGAGAACTCCTCAAAAATGAACGGTCTTGCATAGTAGGGTGTCCCGTTCATGTATGGGGGAAAAAAAAATGAGCTACGGCTACGCAAGAGGTATCAAAAGTTGCGTTTTGACACATATATTACGATTATTATAAAATTTAATTAGATATCCGGCATCTTGAGGCCTCTACCAGTCCTTGAAGTTTTTCAAATTTGCTATTTTTAGGGGTTCCTAATATAAACTATAAATCATACAAAAATAACATTTAAATGGTTTTTATTAAATTTAAGGGTACAACAATGAGTTAAAGCAAGGTTTGAAAGAAAAAATAATCAATGGCAACTTTAAAAACGGAACTGGTTTTTGTGACCAAAATTAGGCATTTCTGAGCGAGATTTTAATCTGTTCCTAATAAAACCATCCCGAGCTGTAGCGTCCGTGACGCTTTGAGAAGCCTCCGTCACTAGTTTTACACATCTTTCCACTGACTGTGTGTGGCATGGAAAGTCAATAATGTCGAGGATGTGTTCTTTAGCCTTAATTCTAAGTTCATCGTTGGAGACGTGTCGCAAAATTGGTGGAGCTGATATTTCACACTCTTGCCAAAATATTATATCGGTGTAGTCTCGCGCACAGAAGTTAAGCTTTGGTGCTTTAAATACCCTGCGAGAGTTGCTCTTTTCTGCTTCTCTGGCCTTTAATATTTTGCGAGATGCAAGCTCTCGAATATGCTCTCTATCGTCGAATAACATGGCAATAAGCAAGTTTTCTGGGTGCGCAAAAAAAGCGTTTCTTTCGATCACCGAATTTACAATAGATCTCTGACTATCAGGCAAAAATCGAGAGTATATAACCATTTGAAAAATATGCTTGGCTCCATCTTTAAATGATGAGTTTTGCTTGATTAGGAACCAAACAGGAGCCACGTAGTTCACAAGCAGCTGCAAATTATTTGACGGCGAAACAGTACTTACGTAAAGTCTGAGTATGCGATTGGCAGTAGTGAGCCATCTCGAATGCGCCATTTTTCCAGGTTGGCGGTTCGCTAGCTCAAGGGAATAGGAACCAGCCATCACAGCATGACACATTTCGTACAGATACTTTTGATCCGTGCTTAGTTCCTTCACAATATTATCAGGTAATACTAGCAAATTGCCAGACACTGCACAAAAAGACGCTAGAGGTTTACTTTCACAAGCAGCTAGCTGTTTTCCAATAGGTCCGGAATATTCTTTTGGCCCAGATGTGCTACCATCCAGAGACATGAACAAATGACGAAGCGGTAATTAATTCGCGTGAAGCATACAAACACACCATTGCAACGGTCTCTTTAAATAGTTTTCCAGGTATTGAATGACACCTCCCTTCCAACCTGTATTCGTAGCAGTACCATCGCACCCCACACAGATCACCTCTTCCAAGTTCAACTCTTGATTTTCTAACAAAGATATGATAGAAGAGACGATCCCTTTGGCAGTGCCACGACTTGGCGTCATATGTCCCAAATAAATAGATCCCGGCTCTGTGAGAACTGAAATGTGTTCTTGCATGACTTCTCTGCGGTGGTACCGATCGCCTATTTTCTCGTTTATGAGTGTTTTTTCCTTTCGTCCATCAAAGTAGATACTTTTTATTACAATCGTATCAATGTCTTTGCTGGCCTTGGTCCGTGCTTTTGAAACAGCTCTATGAATTTTATTCTTATCAATAACAAGACTTAGATCTTCGGAAGATACCAATCTTACGTCAGCTAAGACCGCCGAAGCGACCGCAGCCGCAGATCGCGTTGATAGTCCATACCGATCACATACCTTAGCTACTGTTGGCAGCGCCAGAGTGTTCCGATTCAACGAAGTAGATAGAGTCTCATTTACAGGCACGTCACTATTCGCAGAAAGCTCTGTTACAGGCGACTGCGGTCGAGGCGGCAACTCGCGCACCGGAACAGGATTGGTTTTTAGTGATGCACTGGGAAAACATGCGTGCTCTGACTCTTTCCGATTCAAATTTTCTTGTCTCTGATGTTTCTTTAAAAGTCTTGCTGTTTCTTTTGTGTCTATACCGCTTATTGCCATTTTTCTATCACTTCTTTGATCCAGTAAAAAGTCTCTTTCAGAAATAGGAACTTTCTTAGGTTTTATGCAGGAACAAATGTCAAACGAAGTGCACTTACAAGCAGCAATATCGAAGAGCTTGTTCGACGATTCCAAAAAGCACTTCACTTTGCTTTCGTAACTATCATTTCTTTTATTTTTGGGATATCTTATCAATGACAGGTATTTGTCGAAATATGATTTCAGCAATTGGGTAACTCGTACGTTGGAAACGATAGGAATCGAAGCTTTGGTCCAAATCGTATCAAGTTTTCCAGAAACGATTGAAAAAACTTCTGTGTTAGAAGGATCTTTCCCATTCTTCTGTAGTTTTAGTTTATTTTTAGTAAACAAAATGAATTTGATAACGTCACTTATCACTGGTAACTGGCGATCGTCAAGTTCTTTATATGATCCCAAAATAGCACAAGTAGTCTCACTTCGTCTTGAACCCATTATTATATATAACAAAAACACGTATTTTATCACAAGGAAGTGCAGAGCGACACCTTACAGCAATAAAACCGCAATAGAAATGAGACGAACTGCCTCACAGTAGAAGTAGAGAATTTAAGAAAAACAAGTCAAAACATGAATTTTGCGAGTTTGTTCCAAACCAATTCCTAACAGAAAAAATCCTGTCGTTGCCTGCAAATCATAACTTAGGGTTTCACTATCAATGAAATAAAAAATAAAATGGGAATAATGTACATAAAATAGAATAGACGACATTGACTGGAGGGTTATTTAAGTGATAAAAAAATAAAAAAAATGCAGGTAGAACCCTCAAGATATTTTTTTATGTTTTTTTTTATTATTTTTACGGTAATCTAAAACTAATAATGCAACTTTTGAGGGGGCTTGAGTAGCGAAAAGCGAAAAAAAAATTTTTCGGGACACCCTATTGCATAGGGATAAGCAATATTTTGTAAAAGGTGATAAGTAGTTGACATTTTGGCTTTTGTAACTAGATAAATTACAAACCGACCCACTAAAATGCGTGAAAAAAACTTTTTACCAAAAAATAAAACCAACTTACATAACAAAACACTACAAAGCCAAAAATTTCTTTTTTTTCACACCGCCTTTCGAAATTAAAGTTATTTTTGGCTTTGTAGTGTTTTGTTATGTAAGTTGGTTTTATTTTTTGCAAAAAAGTTTTTATTGAATAGGCGTGTTTGTAAGTATCCTAGGTTTTAAAATAAGTATCTCCTCTATGCAATATGTGCTACACGAACATCGCATTTTCTACGCCGGAGATGTACTTACGGAGACGCGTAGGTAAACGCTATGCAATCACTAATCTATTCAATACTGCATTTCAACTAGGACTCGGGAATTTGGGAAAATTTGGAAATTCATTCATCATTGTTTTCAGTAAAATGAATTAAAGTAAGCATGCTTATAATGTCTGCGAAATTGAATAACAACCTCCCATTGTTATGTAAATTGATGATTGATTAATTAATCTCAAGCGTAAACAGTCACGTCACGAAATCGACCGGTGTTTGTAGCAGTCAGCAGTTGACAAAATATTGTAACTACTTGTTCAACTTTCACAGCGACACCTTTCTGTTTTATTTAAGTACGTCTTTCTTAACGCCGAGTGACACTGACAATTTTTATAGTGTATTCACAATCTATACATCTTCTATACATATAAATAAAATTCAAGTGTCTGTCTGTGATTTCAAAATATTTGTATCTTCTTAAGTGCTTTTTTGGTACCTACTCGTTCCCAACATACTCTTTTGTTTATTTTTCGGTCTCCCTGTATGTCGATCTGTTTGTATGTCGGTCGGTCTGTCCGTCTGTCTATCTTTCTGATTGTCCGGGCTAATCTCTGGAACCGAGTTTAATAGGACTTTCACTTTGAAGATTAAAGGATACAATATAGGCTTTTCATCCCGGCAATCCCGCAATATCTGGACTTACGCAGGAAAAACTTCCCACCCGAATGAAATCGCGGGCACCGCTAGTTTACGAATTACGATTACGAATGAAAAGGTAACACCAACGTTCTACGTAACTATAGCCTTAAGAGCAAGACTTGTCCCAGATTTTAAGAAATAGCTGATTAGGTAGGCATGATTCCGTTAATCGTACAGCATTGGTGATTTCTGACAACAAGATACCACCTGTCGTCGTGGGAGATACCTACTGATTCACGTTTAAATTAGCGGTCGTCGCGTCGTCGCAAACGCTATATTATCTGCAAATGAGCACGTACCAAACGAAAGTGAGGGCGTCCGCATTGTTAAAGTTAGAGATCTTAATAGAAACCCGCCAAAAGGCTGCCGTGCGCGAGCACAGCCCGTGCGGCTTTGTTGTTGCAGCGCCGGCAAAAACGTGAGGCTGGGGCGGATGTAGGTCGCGACAAGTGCACGCTGGAGCACGCGCATTGTACGCAGCATACTCAGCTATTCTATAGCTAGACTGTCTCCTTTAGCTGTGGATAACAAAACAACTGAAGAGTCAGCTGACACTTCTTTACGCTGGAGTCGTTCCATTTCAATCCTGAAATAAGAGTGTTATACAGTAGTAGGTACCAAGTTTTATCTATTACTACGATAAATGCGTAATTACTTCGACATTAATATTCTCATTTTTGTGTTCTCGATTTTTTTAAAGGGAACTAGCAATATGGGTAGAATTCACATTACTAGCAATCTTGTTCAACTAAACTAAATATGTTTGTGTCTACAGTGGGTTCACGGCAAGTGTGATGGGCGGGGTTTGAACCCACGACCTCTCGATCACAAGTCCGTCCGACACCTTAGCCATTAGGCTATTGACACTTGATATGTATATCTACAAGAATAAGCAAAAGTATAGAATAAATACTAGTTTTCTTCTCTGCCTTGCTTACCTTATAGGATAGGTAATCTGGCTTTGAGTTATGTTTAATCAATACAATTATTCGAAAGACCAGAGACTAAATGTTATCACAAAAAAGATAAACTCAGCTTTGTTTTTATAGGCTAGTTCTTCAGCGGATGATGCTTTCCTGGGTATCTTTGTGCAGTGTTTCACACGAAGGCGAAACTTCCCGCCTGCACCACTGCAGGCTTGTTACCTCCCAACTAGCCACTTTACTTACAGTCCCCGCCAAGCAGGTGATCGAGAAGTGCCGCGGATGTAGAGTAAGGACTTTTTGAACTTCTTTAATATCTTAGAATTGTAATAGAAAGACGTCAGAGGTCAGCCAGGTCAACATAAATCAGGTAGGCCCATAGAAATATAAAATATAGGCCAGTCGGTGGGTGGGTCGATGAAGAGACAGCAACGAGGAAGACCGATACTTAGTCACAACCGCCAGTAATCAGTAAATATGTACCTAGTAACTTTTATATCATGATACAAGTAATGATGTTCAATTGAATAGGCATTTCTTTCGACAGCGTTTCATAAATAATTCGTTTTTTTTTTTATGAAACGGTATGGTGCGAGTTAACAGCTTTTAACTTCTTTCAAACGCCGCCGCCGCACGCGCAGAACAACGTCCTAAGGCCGTGCGCGCACTGCGTTGCGTTTTGGAAACGCAAAATCTGTGAAGTATAGAGTGTCATAGAAGTGCACGCACTGCGGTGGAATAAACGCGTGCGGTAGAAACACCGGTGGCCCCGGTCATTCTACCGGTGCGGTAGAACTACCGCAATTGCGGCCACCGCAAGGCAGTGCGCGCACGGCCTAAAAACTTTCAAAGAGTTTCATGAGAACAAATTTCATTCTTAGTTAGCTTTTATGTAATCGTAGGGCAGTTGTGCTCAAGATGACATAGTCAGATAAGATGACACACCAATCATATTGGTAAACAAATACACGCGCTAATGGTGTCTTGTGACGTTTAAGAGAGTACCTATACAACGTGTAATTTAAAGGGTATATACATATCAAGTGCATGGCTTCTTTGGATGATAACAAACGGTATGGCAAGGGTTTTGTAATCCCAAGTCTATGTGTGTAGAACTTATTACAAATTCCAATACACTATACCAGAGACCGAATTTTTTAAATTAAGAAGAACGAAAAGAATTTAAAGAATTATCTTGTTATTAGCAAGTGACGTGGAAAGTTATTGACCCTCGTAGTGCTGTGACACGTCTGTTATGATTGGTATTCAAGAAATATATGAAACCAATAATTTGGTATCAATTCTTTGTGTCAGTTATTTTGTGCTGAAACTTTGCATAGAGACTCCATACCAGATGTTGTCTTCAGCCCTTTTGGATAGACATGGGGTTTCCGCTACACGTTGTAGATGTCGCTGATATTTAAGTTTAATATCGCGGAAGCCGAGCGCAGGTTGGAATGTAGTGCCCGCCGGGGTTGCGGAAATGTTCTAACAGGATGCCACGGCTCCGGAACTTAAGGGCGGCTGAAGGATCAGGGTGGGTTTTTAGTCAGTAGAAGTCTGACACACCCTTGCGCTTAACCCAGAGCGTGAGAAGTCATTCGATGATTTTCCCATCCAGAAAAAAAAAGAGGTTGGAATGTAGTCGCATATTTCGTGATTTTGATTTGAAAAAAGTTTTGGTTGCTCTTTCGTTTGGTTGTGAAAATATGCGTAAGGTAAGGATTTTCTGGTTAAAATAATTTTGAATGTGTACTAGGATTATTATGTGTTACAAATATCGATAAATGTGTATTTTAACCTCAAGTTTTTGTCACGACAAATAAAACGAAACTTGCGTATCCCATTGGGTAAGATGACATACAAGACATCGGTGTAAGATGGCATACTATGTCATCTTACCTTTATGAAATGAGACATTTATACTTAGGTACTTACTAAAGTTTTTTTTTGTTTTAATATACTTAGGATGCCTGGTAATTGCAAACGAACATCAACGCGGACAGTTGGTTACAAGAAGACATGGCTAAAGCTATTGAAGCTGTAAAAGATCATAGAATGGGTTGGTAGGCTGGTTTAGCATCTAAACATTTCAACGTACCACAAGCAACCCTTCGTCGTTATTATTATAGTACTGTTTACTCCAGTAAATCTTAGTCGGTTAAAACCAACTTTTAACAAAGATTTGGAAAAAGCACTCGTGGACATTGCTCGTGGATCATATAGTGAGAACATGACACAGTATGTCATTTTACCCAATAGTTATGTCGTCTTACACATGTCAACCCAAGTGTGATTTTTTTTAAAATATTTATGTAACGTTGGTTGTTCTAAAACTAAAATAATTGTGTTAATTATGATTCATTTAAGAATATACGCAATATTCTGATCTCACATGACTTTATATATTTCAAATCTTATTTCAAATATTTGTCTCAAAAGAAAAGTAGATACCTATGTCATCTTAAGCACAATTTCCCTACCTATGAAACGAGACTGTATAAATTGTAAAAACAGCAATTAAAACGTTGTTTTAAAAATTAATATAAAATCTTATTTAATTTAAAAATAAACACATGTAACTGTAAACGGTTCCAGGTAGGAATAGGCTAGCACAGCAGCACAACATGTTCTGGTCACAACTTTTGTCATTTAGAGGTTACCTAATTACAACAAAACAACGTGGCAGCAACTCTAACTGCAGCTAAATACAAAAACCTTAATTACGTGTTTTTATACTCTTGTCTCCCATGGAAATACATGCCAAATTGCCAACAATATACACAAAAGAGGTAATAGCTTGCTCATTACAAAACCGCTAATAAACTTCAGTAGATATGTGCATCAATATCTGCCATTATTTTAACCATTTAAAGTTTCATCATTCACAAAGCTTTCCCCATCCGTTCAGCTAGTGACCTTGCTTGTTCTGCCTCAGAGAAGGAACTGTTCACTCGAAATGCTTCCAAATATTCTCTTTGTTGTGCACGTTTTTGTCCAAATGCCATTTGTATGTCAGCCTTGTCACGCTTTTACGGTCGCTAAACAAGCTGCATAACTAAGCCCTGCTTACCCTAAAATTTTGTCATGATTTTCATAGAAACATTATTTGGAAATGTCTTGCAATGCAACATCCATCGTTCTCGTACCTACACTTTCCCTTTGGTATTGAGAATAGTTCATTCAATCGTAATCAAATCAAATCGTTTCCAAATTGCAATAATTGAATAGGTCCGAGTTTCCATGTTTTTTGTCGTACACTCATAACAGTCAATAGCAGAATTCACTGTACCTATTGCTTTAAGGTCAAATTGTGAGGGCGATCAGGCAAGACGATTAAATGAATAACTACAGAGTCTTGCACGTACCAATATAATTGTTCATACTTCATAGCTAGGCAGTTTCTTTTTCAAATACATTACTGTATGCTTAGATCATAGAAATATAAAAAAAAAACAGATCATAGGTGTGGTTCGGCCATGGAACCACGCCTATCATAACGTGAACTAATAACTCTATGTTAATTGTAAACAGACGTTGTCTAGTAACCTTTATCACAAACATAAACACAATAAGGTAAGTAATTGAATCTGAAATGGCATTTTAAAGTTCGAATGTTAACCTGCAGCTATATTCCGTTGACGCAACCGAACTATTTTCTCGGCTTGAAATCTAGAGCTCGAGCGCGCGAGACGACGGAGAAATAGTAATGCACCTTACGACATTACATGAAACAAAATCGCGGCAATCTACAATATTATTACAAAATAGCTTCTTGTTTCAAGTAAAAATTAATTAAGATGTAAGAACAATTAACAGTTACATTATCATAAATTAAGTTACAGCTGGTGATTAGCCATATAGGTACTAATGTTTTTAGTTTTGTATGAATAGAGAACGGAACGTGTCTGCATGCGTGGAACCAAGGTCGAAGGTGGTTCTCGTGTGACTCACATCGCATCCTAGTAAGGATTTCCATAAAATTGTTATGAACTTTTAATAGGTAAAAAAAATATGATAAAATCTTCAGAAGTGGACTGTCACGATTTTGAATTCATATAAGCCCAATTAGCTATACTAGTTTTTAACATTGATTTTAATTCGAACAAGTTGTAGTTAAACGCAGGAAGTGTATATATTTTCAACTTATAAGGTTTTTACCTATTCAGTTACCGTGGCGAGGTATTATCTACCCATGTACCTACTTCGTCGTGGCGATAAATAAGAAATTTCAGTAAACATATTAATGTGCGTGTAACACACTGTTTGGCCACACATAATCAAATACAATAATCTCATGCCTATTAGACACGACTAAATGCTATAACTGTTATGTATTGCTTACCTACTTACTGCACCTATGGTGTGACTGCGTGACTTTATTAAAACGGTTTATTTAGTAGGCCTTGTCACCTTGCGTGAGAGAGCCTATTAGTATAAAATAGAACAGACACACACTTAAGAACCAACGGCTACCCGTTGGTACTTAATAATACTCATATATCGTGTAGAACCGTATATTTGTAACTTAGCGAATTACGGTCACATGGCAATATACCTAATTTTCGATAGATATTAAATAGCCATTCGTCATACACCGATGGCAGGAAATATTTTCGACAAGTGCAACAACACAATAGAAGTTTTTGCGTAGGTAACCTGCGGAGGGCGTAACTTCTACGCAGGGCGTAGCATTCATAGTAGAAATTAGGCTGCACATACACAATATTATGTAGGTACTTGAAATTGCCTCGATCAATAAGGAAGTCGGACTTCGATTTTAGATTTACCTGACTACCCAGCGGCATATTATTTTTATTGGTAATGAGAATGACATTTATGGTTTGAAGATCAGAGAATTGGATGCTAAGCGAGAAAATATCAAAAAACAAACACCGTCCAACATCTCCTACTACTGCTACGCACGTTTACTGCTATACATACCTATATTAGACGTGTTAGGACACATACTGATTAATGGGAATGCAGTCGCTGTGGCCGAAATTGGCTGTGAAACCCACAGAATAGTAAAACCTCTTTTATCTATTCTGTGGTGAAACCCATACACTAAATGAAAAGAAGGAAAAGCAAATAAATATATTTTCGCGTTTGGTGTATAGGTATTTATTTGATTGTCCTTCTTTCACGACAGAATGGAGCAACTATTATTGTGAAAAAATATCTCAATTCCATGGGAAAATACGTTTAAATAAGAAGAAATGACTTAGATAGCGTTACGGGTGCAATAGCGATTATAAATAAGTATTTCCAGCGCTGAAATTAGAGCGATAGAACCTCTCAAAGTACGAAGTGAACTTACTTTATTATATTCCAAAAATCCGTGGTAATTCTGGGATAACAAACCTATATGTTACCCTACCTTTATCTTCCAGTGAAAATCTTATTGGAATCGGTTCAGCCAATTTAGAGATTAGCCTGGACAAATATTTCTATTTGTTAGACAGACAGAGAAAGACAGTATTTGCAAGACGGACAGACATTATTTTTTTAAAAAGGTTATCCGTATTAATTTAGTATCATGTAAATTAACACAGTTATTCTGAAATCACAGATGACACTTCAATTTTATTTATTTACCTACTAGCTCACTGCTATCTTCGACTGCTTCGTTGGTCAAGTGCAGGTCGCAAGTGTTAAGTTCAAATATTCCCGGGTCGGGCAAAAAGCCCTATTGAGTTTTTCTGTAAGGAATTTCTGAGTAGTAGCCCGGAGCTTGGAAGTTGGCGGCGTGATACCCAGTGCCTCGCAAAGCATGTCAAGCCGTTGGCCCGGCTGTCATATACACATCTTTGACAGTCGTTACTGGTAGTCAGAGGCCAGTAAATCTAACACTGGTCTAGCCAAGGGGTATCGTATTGCCCAGTTACTGGGTTTTACACTAATACTCAGCTGCTGCATCCGGTTAGTTAGGCGTTAGGCGTACTTCGCACCGCCATATCTTTTTTTCTGTTTCCTCACTTTTTAACTTGCGCTAGATATTTTCATTGGCGTATCTAGAGATATTTCCCAGGGGGTGCCTGGCCCCCAGTAGTAGAAGCGATTGGCCAGATTTTTAAATTTTTAAGCCATAATTGTTTGTTAGTAAAAATTCTCGGGTGGGCACCAGACCATTCTGGGGTGGGCACGGCCCACCCGGCTCCCCCCCTTCCTACGCCTATGGATATTTTAAACCTTAAATTAGCCAAATAACCTTAAATTATCCGTTCTCGGTTTTGATTGATTTTTATATAAATATAAATAAGAAGAAAAATTACTGTCTCGACTCGACAGACATTTTCTTTCTGACCTTCCATGTTTTAAAGGGAATGTAACACAAAAAAAATGTATAAAATCGGCCCAGCCGTTCTCGAGTTTTAGCAAGACTAAGGAATAACAATTGATTTATGAGAGAAAAGAAGATAGACCAGTTCAGTTTAAAGATCTAGGAAGGCCCGTATACCCTCCTCCTCGAGCGTGTTATAACAGAATCTTCGGCACTTACAACTCAAGTTATATCACGTCAGCACGTAACATGTAATTATAAGATAAGTACGACAAATCAAAGTGGCTGCCGTTATAGTCGGCAAAATAATGAGTCGTGTAATGTAATTATCAGGAAATGGCAAGCAATTATGTTAAGCTTGAACAGTCATCTGTGTGTCAGTCTACCACGGTTTACGTTATGAACTTTCTTACTGAACATTATATCCGCTATAAATCGCTGTCGTATTTGGCTTTATGTTACGTTTTTTTTTATGAGTGTTGTACAAGATTATTTACGTAACTTGTTTAGCAAAGAATTACTTCAGTACCTACTTACGTGCTGCGACATTATGTAGATCACAAAAGGTGATGGAGCGTATCATTCAATCTTAAACTTGAAATGTATTGTACCGAATGAATGCCAACGCTAAACGCTGAATTTACACTAACGATATTGCTTGAAATATCCAGCGAAAAATTTGTCCAAACCTTGCTATTTTGTTATGGTCATTGAAATCGGAATGTAAATGTATGAATTCACAGTTATTAACTCCAAGAATTTTTCCGTCTGATAAGTAGATCGCAACAGTGACAATTTACGTAAGGCGTAAAATTGTTCTGTTGTGCGTCTACGCAGTGCATAATTATGTACGAGTACGTATATAGGGAGACATTACGCAGCTAGGGTTAATTATACATACATAATTATTATGTGTTACTATATGTCTTTGATATTATCTTGATGTGTCGTTATATCACGCTTTCACACGAAGTATGTAGGTACTTCCTGGTAGTTTGTCGACCTATCCGAAGACTTTTAAAATGAGAATAGAATGAAAAGTCTCTAGTGAATTAATAGTTGCTTACTTTTGCCCTTTTTTAAATAAAATAACATTATCTTATCAGTAATCAACTAATCACCCACGTAATACATTATTCGCAGACCACCCCTCTCTGAGGGGGAATGGGTCTTCGGATTTTTCGGACCTAGGACACGGTAATATCGAGCCTGATAAGGAAGAACATCGTAAGCGACAAAAAGTAAAATTTACAGGAGACGTATTTTATTGATTATTTTTTATAGTTTACTTATAGAACTCCAATTTTTGTATATATTGCAAAACATGTTAGCCTTTAATTATAATCAATTAAATAATAGCAAAAAGAGTTGAATAATTAGTACTATTGTCGCTTACGATAAAAGAGAAGTTCATGAATTCATATTGTTTTTCAAAAATCGTCACTTACGCTCTTGTTTTTCTGTATAAATTAGTCAATTTATTTGTGTTTTACTTTATTATATTCTTTATCAGGTATCAAAATCACCTCTTCAAAATAAAACGCCAACACTTCATGCATAATCAATTTTCATTTATATTTAAACAGTTTAAATTATATCACTCTTCATCACTTTCTTCCGGTAGTAAGTCTGCTGTATTGCCATCATAAGGTAAGGTGAGATATTCCTGTGCATATTGTGCTGGAATTATACCCTTGTCACACATTCTTTTCAGGTCCATATACTTGGGTTTGGCAATAGGTACTTTTGCCGTATAAGCTGCCGTGGGTGTCTGGAGACGCTGTCGACTTTGTCGAGATCTTATTAAAAAGCCCAGGTCCACACATTGAATTTCTGAATCCGTACAAAAACCGTAATTAAGTTGAATTTTTTTTTTTGGATAATTTTTTTTAAAGTAGGCTGATCTTAATTTAGTAATAGGGATCTTAATAGATTTTGGTAAATAGTTATCTGCAAAACTTTTCCAGTCTAAGATGTCGGCATTTTCTAGCATTATAGTTTCATAATTCTTCGGATTGATCCTGGCATTTGAAATTAACGTGGGCCACTGGGATGGAGCCCAAACTGTTCTTCCTTTTATAAAAGATTCTATTGTGGCATGTACCCTAATCGACCGGCATCATTGTATGCCCCGGAACCAAAAACTTTATAGTTATATCCTCAATGAACATTGCAACATTACTTATGAAATACGACAACATCGAAAGCATCGCCTTATTTTTATTTTGCCCGCAACAACTATCAAAATACAAAGCTATAGATGAATGTTCGCCCTTCTCATCAATCATTTTTAAATACTTAAACACAACCGTACAAACTTCATTACAGCCCCTTTTGGCTTCAGACTCATGCCATAAGTAACAGTATCCATTCCTGCTTCCACTTTCGTAGATAGTTTCATTATAATAGGCCAGTTTTCTTGAATAATATAAATTTATACTTTCTCCGTGCGGAGTAGTTAAAACCTTTTCAAGATCAAAACTGGCACACAAAAATCATTGGAGCTTTTGCTACGAGCTTGGTCATTTAAAAATTTATGTTTTGCTGTATTTTTTTCCTACTGTTTTCATAGCTTCATTCTGTTTTTCAGTATCTAAATTTTCACATTTGTCCTTTTTCGGTAAATAAAACCCTAAATTGAATTCCTTTTTAAAAATGTTCTTAAAAGTTTGTTTTTGCACTGAACCTATTTCTTTGATAATCTCATCTTGAAGATAAACCTTATTATAGAGGAACGAAAGATTACTAAACTCAGATGGCAAATACAACTTATTTCCTTTATTACCACAATAGTGAGGCTTGACAGCTGGGAGTTTTTGAATAAATTGCTTAACTCCTTGAATGACTAACTAGCTATATTTGTTAGAAGGTGTTGATTTTCCTCTTTCATTTGACCTAGAGACATTCAAAGCAGTTATATTCTTTATGGTATATCTTAACATCATCTGTGATATACCTAGCGTTTTTAATAGAAACTGCTGACACACTTTCTTTCTGCTACCATCTCCCCAAGGAAAATAATAACGATATGAGACTGATCGCCTACTACCACTTTCTGCTCGTCGTCGACGAACGTTTGTTTCTAATGCCAGTTTACAAATTTATCTTCGTTATTCATGGCGATATTCGTAACGCTGAAAAGAAAATTATTATATCATGCTAATGCGCAAAAGCAAAGATGGGTGAGTAATAACCAAATGAAAGTCTTTGCAAGCTGCAAAAACCATGTTAGATAAGGATTCAAATAGAGCCGTTGAATAATAAGGATTGCAGAATGCACCTAACAGATTATTTTTTATCCCATTTTGAAGCAATAAGTAGGTACATAATTCGGTTAATGAAACATAAACCCCTTAAAATAGAACACTCTTGCACACACCAAATTAATATCATAATGTAACCTTTACCATCTCTTTAATACAACACAATATATTTATCGTAATAATATTGATTGTACTTACATGTACGTAATGCACTAAATATTAATGTTATAACACTGAAATGATTACTGTTTAATTATTAAACTAAAGAAAAGTTCGCATCAAGGCACTGTGAATCGTAATTTCAAATAAGTTTAAACTTGCACCGATCAACGAGTTTGTATTTAGTTGTTAAACAAATTGCAAATGTGAAATTAAATGTATAAATATAAATATGGTATAAAAAAATATACAAATACGTAGTTAAATATTACTTTATTCAAAAATATATGCAAACAAACTAAAAAAATTAAGTATTTTCCACAAATTGATAATTAACAATAAGTGTAACTGCGATTATAATTAAACGCATCACAGGTTTTGAACAGATCTTAAAACTATGTTTTATCGTAAGTGACAAACGTTACTTACGATAAGTCGGATACGATAATTCTGATTGTTCGTTTATATAAAAGTTTTACTTTTGTCGTTTGCGATAAAATTTATTTTTAGTTATTATTTTGAAGTTTATGCAATTAGGAATATAAGGATTTTTTATTAGAACCTAAATTACTTTAGCTGTACATTACAATGAAAAAGTGAAATACCTACATTTTGTCGCTTACGATGTTCTTCCATATCAGGGTCGATATTATCATACAGTATTTTAACTCGGCCGTATCTTAGAAATAAATGCCTACAGCCGCGCGGTACGTAAACATGCGACAGGGCTGGCCGCCTCCAGCATTTTAATTACATTTGCCTACTTTGCGTTTCCATTTAGTTTTGTGATTGTAAATATACTATTTTATATAAACAAATAAAATAGTTTGTGAATTGAATAGGAAGTGTTCAATAAAAATGCGTGTTGTTTTTTGATTGGTAGATTTAATTATTAAGAAAACATGTTTATATTTTTTCTTGTATTATTCATACACACAGTACAATAAACAACTATTATTAATAATAAAATACCACGTCTTTACTTTGAATTATACAAACTAACAAAACAAAACACACATGCACAAGCGAACCTACCGTATCATGATTCATAAACCGCCTATAACTACCTATTTCACTCGTGTCACAATCACTTTCCTTTACTCTATTCACTTTATTTATTAATCCAGACATCATTTTTTTCGGGAGATAAAAGGAAATACTTATCCATTAAAAAGAAACACATTATGTACATACCTACTAGTAACTAAAATTATTTTAGTCTTAGGTACCTTTCAAAGTTTCCAGGTAGGTACCTAATCTAAAAAAGTTATCTCTTGATGCGTTATTGACGAATTCATGCAACCCAAAACTGCACAATATATCCTACTCGTCATATTAACTATGTACTTGAACTTATTAACCGACTTCAAAAAAAGGAGGTTTACAATTCGTCTTGAACTTTTTTTTTTTTTTTTATGTATGTTACCTCATAACTCGGAGACGGCTGGACCGATTTGAAAAATTCTTTTTGCGTTTGAATGGGTATACTTTCTAGTTGGTCCCATTGTTACGAAATCAGGATCTGATGATGGGATCCTGGAGAAATCGAGGGAACTCTTCAAATATTATAGGCACACCTATAGCGTTTTGAGTATTTCTTATAGTACCTTGAGCAGTTGCTTCCGAAAAGTACTATTTGGGGAAGTTGAACTGATGATGAAGACCACAGATGGCCACTGAAACTCCTCAATAATAAGTATTTCGTGGATTGCGATTCGATTACTTGAGTACGGATGTTAAAAACTTTATGCTCGTCACAATACATATGGTGACGTAGAGCTGATGGTCAAATATCAGGAGAACTCCTCAAAAATTAACGGCTATGCACAGGGAAAAGCAATATTTTGTAAAAGGTGATAAGTTGTTGACATTATAGCTTTTGTAACTAGATAAATTACAAACCAATACAATAAAAAGCGTGAAAAAAAATTTTTAGGAAAAAAATAGAACCGACTTCTATATCAAAACACTACAAAGCCAAAAATAACTTTAATTTCGGAAGGCGGTGTCTTTAGTTTTGTATATATTTTCGTTTTTGACACCGCCTTCCGAAATTAAGGTTATTTTTAGCTTTGTAGTGTTTTGATATGGAAGTCGGTTCTACTTTTTTCCTAAAAATTTTTTTATAGCGAAAAATCGCGCGGTTATTGTTAAAAAAACAACACACCGTCCGTTCGTCACTGCGGCACAGTCGCCGGTCGCGACTGTCATCATCCCGAGCGCACCCCGAGATCGAGGCGCGTAGGTATAGCTCGCGCTTCGTCCGTTTGTATGAAGTCGGAATACTGTATACATAATATTACCGTGCCTAGGACACGTCACTTTTCTCACGTGTTATCCTTTACCATTTTGGGAGCAATTTTTATCAATTTTTTATTTTTTTATTTTGTTCACCAGCTGGAATACGGCTGGACCCGGAACGGCAATCAACGATGTGTGAGGCATCGAGCGCCGGAGTCGACGATGTCAGTGAGCAGTGACATCAGGTTCACGAGGCGCAAGCTGAGCCGGCCCTGCCGCGGCTGCTGCGCTGCGCTCGCGTCCCTGCTCGTGTTACTGCTGCTGGCCGCGGTGGCAGTGTACCTCGGACGTACGTATCACTATACACCCTAATGTTAGTCAACAGTAATCACAGGTTCATATAGCATAAGCTGAGCCGGCTTCTCTGGTGCAGGTGTAGCACGATTGAGTTGTAAAAAACGGTTTATTACTGAGCTGAAAAAAAAAGTAGATAAAAACATTAAAAAACAGTCGTATTACACACTAAAATTACTTTAATACAATGTTTATAGGATTTTGAGTCGCGTAACTTTTACTTATACGACTGAAATGTTTGTTGGGAATATTCAACTGCGATGAAAACAGAATGTTAACCATTAAACAAAAGACAAACTTTGAAAAAAAATTTCTATTTTTAAATTAAAATTAATTAGACATTAAAATTCTTAGCCAAAAAAATAATATTATGATTTTAAATGGCCAGTACGGCAAAACGGCAATGTTGTACATAGTGTGCAGTAGTTTACCAATACTCGTGATCAGTCATGACATTCTTAATACACACTACTTACTACCTAGTCTTGTAATTAAACTGCGGACATTGAGATTCCAATTAAGATTTACACCTTTTCCTTCTGTTCTATTCGTGGTATATAATATTATATACTCACGGTATCTCTAGACAATTTCAAGATAAAATTACTCTAACCATCCCAGACATTCTCTGCGGCAAGTGCTGTCTGTTGCTTGTCTAGGTAAACACTTATGTTAGTGAGCTAAAGTTTTTACCAACATGGTTTATAAAGGTGCGCTCGCAATGCACTTTGCATATCATTTAAGTATAAAAACGTGGGCTAAAATATGGGGTACACACGTTATTATTCACGAAGAAACGTAAGACACCTGCTGCAGTTGTGCAGTTTCAAATTAAAAATAATATTACTAAAATTGGCAACGCATGAATTTAAGCGAATGTTGTAGCAGTTTTGTCAGACATTTCGAGCAATTTTAAGTCTACATGTTAGAGCCGTAAATGGTAACATTACTCAACGTCTGACTTAAAGTACTCTGTTGCGAAACATCTTGGAACTTAGATGAAGTGTAGACCTATCTATCACCCATGCTACCTTAGGCTACCTTTAGTTTAGTACAGTATATAAACATGCGGAAACCAATTTCATAATATTTCCAAATGGAGCGAACATAATATTCATTCATTGCAGTTGTTACAATCCAATCGATATCAATCAGTAATCGATTCGCTGCAAGTTAGTTACTTCCAGTATCGTAATTCTATTTCGGTTTAACGTGAACAAGTATACGAGTAACTATCATCTGATAAATTTAGGTTCTTTTGTTTTGTTGGTAAACAGTGGTATTTGTAGTTCGAGTAGAGGCGTAAACTGAGCGACATTTGCCCGTCACCGGCGAGCAAAGGCCAGTGTGGCCTTGTGCGCCAGCCGCCCCGCGGAGACAAGTGCACTCCTTGTAACAGGCTCATGCTGTTAAATAAGCGAACATTTTAATGATCGTTATCTTGAAGGCTTTAATATCTAATTTACTTCTAATTAGACCCGACTTGCGTAACTTAATCAATCAAGAGATTTCAAAGTTAATAGGAATACAGCAACCACATTATACATACACATACATTGGCTAAAGTCACGAAAATAAAACTTGATCACCTCAATTAAAATCTGAGAGTGATCAACAAAGAAAAGAGATTGTACTTCCGCGTGTTCCGTGACTTGTGGATGTTAATCGAAAACTTTGTTATACCGGCTCCTATAAGTGTTATTGAATTTATATAATCATGTGTCGGTATCACGTTATCGTTAATCTTTCATGGTTGTGTGCCTCTGCAATAATTCACCTACTTCCTTTGTCTCCGTTAAGCCATGACAGTGGTATCGAGTCTCAAAACTATTGTTAAAAATGATATGGATTGACAGATAGGAAATATTAGACCGATCATACTGGTCAGGTTACATATTTCACTGGTGTATATACATATTTCAATGTTGTTGAAACCTTTTTTAAATACACGTGTGTGGATATCCTACCGTTTTCGGTACCGTCATAGCCAATCAACCATTAATCTTTTTTTAACCGACTTCTAAAAAAGGAGGTTCTCAATTCGGATGTTTGTATTTTTTCTTTATGTTTGTCCAGGCATAACTCCGTCACTTACCAACCGATTTAAAAAAATATTTTTTTGTTGGAAAGGGTATAGGGTAAACCAAGGTATAACTGGCCACTATCAATAACTAGCCACTTGGTACTTAATCTATTTTTAATAAGAATATTGTTTTATTTGTGCCATCTATGAATGTATCAAACGAATGCCTTGTCATTCGTCATTCATAGTAGTTCAACTTTTTTTCGCTACACATACCAGCGCCAAAGCAAACGGCCATTTTATGACAGTTGGTGTACGTGGCTCGACATGTAAGTTGCTACACTACGTAAATGTTAGTGGCTAAGTTTTTACAAAATTGAAATTACGGGTGGTAATACTTGGCATTGCTGAAAGAATAGGATATTTCTACGTGTTTGCATGGTAAGTTATATGAATCTTTATTTTAATTGTAATAAAATCTTAAATAAGCCGTTTTTAAGAGGGCGGCTAGTTTCTGAAGTAATTTTTTGCATATTTTAGTTATTGGCCACAAGAAGAAGAAGAAGCTACAAAAGAGGAAAGAAAGAGACTGCAAGAAGAAAAGAAGAAGGAAAAAGAGTACAGTATACCTAAGAAGAAAACCAAGAAAAAAAAGTGATGGAAAAGTCAAATAAAGATAATTAAAGAAGATTTAAGTACAGAAAAGACTGAAAATACATATGAGGTTAATGAACAATTAGTTTTTTGTGATTTTTGTTTGAATCTCATTACACGTAGGATTATTAAATGTAACCAGTGTAAAAAACGGTTTCATTTAAATTGTATTCCGTCATATCACAGAATCCATGTACCTGTAGAAGATGAGGATAAGTTTTTGTGCCACATCTGCTATCGAGAGAGTAACACTGACTCATCTGACGGTGATTGTAATGCCTTATTTAGTACTGCTTGTGAAGAAGCGCGAAAGCAAGGCTTCGGTTCTAACTTTATTCTATAAAACTATATTAATGTAAGATTTGTTGATTTGTTGTTCGTGTAAATTAAGAAAGTTCCTATGTCGTATTATTTTTAATCTCATATTAATATTACGGGTAAAATATTGAATTATTGTCTGACATAATGAATGTTGTTTTGTTTAAAGTTCATTTTTTTATGTTCCTTTATAGATAGTAGGATGAAACTGAAACTTTTTTCTTGTGGCCAATTAATAGTTTAAACACGGCCAGTTTCTAAAATTTGTGGCTAGTAACTACCAAAAAGTGATAGTTTTTTGTTTCTATTAAAATTTTATACAACATATTGTTTTGTTTTACTTCTAAAACCTCAAATTACATAAAGGAATATGCATATTATTGTGTAGCATTACAATAAATCCAATATCATAACTTATTTATACATAATCCAAGTATGACTTGGCGAAAATGCTTAAGTGGCCAGTTACTGGTGGTTTTACCCTACTTTCCAATAAATAATGATATTTTTATCGAAATCGGACAAGCTGTTTCTGAAAAATCAACAAAAGTCTAAAAAAAATCTACATTGACGATCTTTTCGTTTACTCTGCATTGCGTTTTTTGTTCGCGCATAACTCCGTCATTTACGAACCGATTTCGAAAATTATTTTTTTGTTCCAAAGCTTATGCTTTCCAATTGGTCCCATAGTCACCAAGTCGGGATCTGATGATGGAATCTTGGTGAAATCGAGGGAAATCTTCAAATTTTATAGGAAAACGAAAAGCGATTTTGGTATTTACTAAATCAAGTTAAGCATTTCCGTTCAATAAGAACCATTCTACTATCAGATCTGATGATGAATCCAAGAGACAGGCATCGGAACTCCATAACAAGATAATGTATCTTAGCTGTGTTTGGGCTGTAACGGTATGCACTTTCCAGGTGTACCACGAATAATAAAAAGAAATAGAATCGTTTTTCATTCTCAGTTTCAGTTCGACGCCATTTTCTCATACGAGAAGCATATTTAATAGCGCTACACATATTTTATAAGATTAAAAATATGTCACTAAAAATTAACAAATAATTTTTTTTTTGCAAAAAGAAACCGACTTCAAAAAACCATAAAAGCACTAAAAAGTTAAAAATAATACTATAACCTACTTATATTAATAAACCTTTTTTTTTTTTTACGGGGGGAAATCCTCATGGACTTCCTCCGCCTGGGGAATGGCGGAGGGGCGTGCCGGATTCTTACCGGCTAAAACCACCCCGGTGTCTTCTCACACGTGCGCGGGGGGCCGCGGGAAACCTAATTCTTCCGCAGCCCCGCACTAGTGCTGGCCGGGTCTGTCCCGGCCTCGCCTCCTGCACGGGGTAGTGAGGTGTTGAACTACCCCGTGCATCGCCTCAGAGGCGCGCGCCGACACCCGCGCGCGCCCTAACCTAACCTACGATTAACCTATAATAAAATTTAACAATTTTTTGGAGTCGGTGCCAAGCAATGTACGATACCTAAATGACTATAATATAACTACAGACTAAGGCCAGAAAAAACAAAACATAAATCTTACAGCTGCTAAATATAAATTTAAATCGGAAAACAAACACAAAATACAAAAATACTTTTAAGATAGATTACCTAATACCTAATATTTAGACACAAAGAAAAAGATACTAACGTTAATACTTAATCAATATAATCAAAGCAAACACAGTTTACACCATGCACAATGCACAATGGAAAATATACTGGAATTACAATTCGTTTCATTTCGTAGCTTGCTTGGCACCGACTCCAAAAAATTGTTAAATTTTATTATAGGTTAATCGTAGGTTAGGTTAGGTTTATTAATATAAGTAGGTTTAAATAGTATTATTTTTAACTTTTTAGTGCTTTTATGGTTTTTTGAAGTCGGTTTCTTTTTTTGCAAAATATTTTTTCTTGTGCTCATAGATCGACTTTAGGCTCCAAACCACAAGAGAGCCTAGGAGTCCAATATATACATAGGAAGGTATTTCTCTATTAATAGGAAAATATATGTATAATAGATTAGATTTTTTAATATAATAACTTTTCTTATATGTATATTTTTGAACACCTTTCCAGAATGAAATTACTTATTCCAAACATTCTAGTGTTAAATTAGTTTCAGGCACTTGTTCCTTTTTTGTTATGATCAAATTTTTTGGCAGTCCATATCTGTTTATCGATTACGATACTGACAAATGCTCGTATGAATCACTCATTACAGTCTACAGAAAATACTAATTGGAGAAAGCCCGAATAGGTTTTTGGAACACATGAATGCTACACAAATACGGAATTGTATACGTGGGTAGTGGGTATCGTAATTAACTCAACATTATATTGCCAATCTATACTTCTATACTAATATTATAAAGAGGTAAAATTTGTAAGTTTGTATGTAGGGGGTAATCTCTGAAACTACCGAACCGATTTTGAAAATTCTTTCGCTTACATGTAGCTGCATTATCCCTGAGTGCTGCTATAGGCTATAAATTATCTTTATATCATGCATGTTAGCCGAGCTATTATAATCTTTGTCAAGCAAGTCGGAAAATTATACCTCTTATAAAAACTTTTTACCAAAAAATTAAACCGACTCCCAAAAACACTGCAAAGTGAAAAATAACTTTAATTTCGGTAGTCGGTGTCTTTAGTTTTGTATTTTCGTTTTTGGCACCGACTTCCGAAATTAAAGTTATTTTTCACTTTGCAGTGTTTTTGGGAGTCGGTTTAATTTTTTGGTAAAAAGTTTTTATTTCACTCTTTTTAGTTGGTCGATTTTTAATTTACCTAGTTAAAAGAGCCTAAATGTCAACTACTTATAACCTTTTACAAAATATTGCTTTTCCCAATGCTGGGCCGTTAATTTTTGAGGAGTTCTCCTGGTACTTCACCATCAGCTCTACATCACCATATGCATTGTGACGAACATAAAGTGCTTAACATCCATATTCAAGTATTCGAATCGCAATCCACGAAATACTTATTATTGAGTAGGTTCGGCGGCCATCTGTGGTCTTCATCATCAGTTCCACTTCCCCAAATGGTATTTTTTGAGAGCAACTGCACAAGTTACTATAAGAAATACCCAAAACGCTATAGGTGTGCCTATAATATTTGAAGAGTTCCCTCGATTTCTCCAGGATCCCATCATCAGATCCTGACTTGGTGATAAATGGTACCAATTTCGAAGTATACCCTTTCAAACAAAAAAAGAATTTTCCAAATCGGTTCAGCCGTCTTCGAGTAATCGGTGATCATACATAAAAAAAAAAAAAGAGAAAAAAAAAATATACGCGTCGAATTGATAACCTCCTCTTTTGGTCGTCGGTTGAAAATAGAATTATTTGCATGCGCTGTCTAAATAGTTGCATAAAAATGAAAACAATGTATGGCAATTTGGTACGTCTTAAATAATTATATTTTATATTTTAGCAGATATAGGAGGATTTATGTAAAAAAAGCTTTTTCAACATACTTACGTTTCAGTTTCTTTGGCGCAGCAGTCGGTATGTTCAATTCGCAAAAATGGGCCCCTTGGACAGTTATTACAGAATACAGAATCAGAATCAGAATCATTTATTCGTAAACATAGGTGATAATTATATACAAGATCTTAAAAAATTAGGTAGTGCACTATGTTTTGTCTATTGACATACAAATTATTACAAAACAAAAAAAATATACTATTAAATTAAAACATAAATTCGTCACAATATTATTATGCAAACAAGTAAAATTTTAAAATTCATAATAGATTTCATTTCATGGCAAAACGTATGGTCAATTTAGAAGATTAAAAATAAAATAAGTAAAAAAAAATATGTTAAAAATGTCAAGTATAGGTAAAATGTCAATATTGTAAAGTTACAGAGATTCGTCATTAAGAAATTCACCTAGAGTGTAATAACATTTTTCTACTAGTAACCCATTAAGCGTTTTTTTAAACTTCTGCACTGGCATACATTTTATTTCATCAGGTATTTTATTATATATTTGCGGTGCAATACCAAAGAAGCTTTTCCTCATAAGAGAAGTTTTAGAATACGTAGCTGATAATGTGGGATGAATGCACAATGAGCCATAGAGCTCATGTTGAAGCAGTGGATCTAACGCTTAAGGACTTGAGAAATTCAGTTGCTATCATGGGTGGTGTCACCTTTGTGTTTGCTGGCGACTTTCGGCAGACACTTCCCGTAGTCACAAAAGGGAACCGGTGCGGACATCATAAAGGCGTGTCTTAAATCGTCACCTCTATGGAGTATGGTCCAAACTTAAAACTTACGAACTAATATGAGAGCCCACCTAATCGGAAATACAGATAACGATTTTCCACAACAGCTACTCAAAGTTGGAGAAGGGTCTTTTTCTTCTCAAACCTTGGGCACTAACGTTGCGGAAATCGTTATAAATGAGACTGTAGGCCGAATAGTTCACAATTTGCAGCAACTCATAGATGCAGTTTATCCAGACCTTGAATATTTATTAGATAGGTTTATTAGGTAGGATTCATTGGCTTTGTTCAAGGGCTATAGTCTCACCAAGAAACGATACAGTCAATGAAATCAATAACCTAATTTTACAAAAAGTCCCCGGTCAATTCAAAATTTACAAGTCCATTGATACAGTGTGCATTGTCGAGGATGTAGTCCATTATCCGCAAGAATTTTTAAATTCCTTGAATCCATCCTTTAATCCATCTGGCCTGCCACCTCAGGAACTGCTCTTGAAAACTGGAACGCCTATTATGCTTTTAAGGAATTTAAGCCCGCCCAACCTGTGTAATGGCACAAGGCTACTAATTAAAGATTTAAAAGATAACTTAATTGTGGCGACTATTCTCATCGGACCAGGAGCTGGCCAGTTGGCGCACATCCCGAGAATTCCAATGATTCCTACGGACCTGCCTATACCGTTTAAGTGACTTCAGTTTCCCATAAAAACATCTTTTGCCCTGACTATAAACAAGTCCCAAGGGCAAACTTTCGCAAAACGACTTACGAAAAGAATGTTTTTCCCATGGGCAAATCCCGCCAGTCTTTTGGGCACATTACCAGTGGACAGCGATGCGCACGAATTTCTGGATGCCATATTTTAGTTTATTTTTAGATGTATATATGTAGTTTAGGGTTTTTATTTAAGTGTTTAAAATGTTAAAAATTTAATGTTAAAAACTAATAAATAAACTAATAATGCCAATGGGCAATTATATGTTGGTCTATCACGAGTTGGATCATCTGAAAAGCAGATTATTTTGTTACCGGAAAATAAAACAACCTCATATATTGTATGTATGCAGAGAAGTTTTAAATTAAACCTTACTTAAATTTTATGTTATTAAATATTACCTACGTTTATATTATTATCCGTATAGTTACGATATAAAAACACTCTATTAAATCTATCTAGCCAGCGGGATATATTGAAATAATTTGCCTACATTACCTTTGAGTCTCCTGTCCAGCCGTGGGACAAAGCTCTTAGATTAGTATTGTATTTAATAAAAAAAAAAAAACACCGCCTGTAAAAATTGCACGCGGACGAAGTCATAGGCGAAATCTTTCATATTTAAAAATGGGATTGTAAATCTATATCTATACTAATATTATAAACTAGTACTCACGCGGGGCTTCGCTCCCGTGTATTCTATCACGGTAAAAACATAACTCTCCTTTTTTGCAGTCGGGTAAAAAGTAGCCTATAACCTTCCTCAAGCTTCAAGCTACTTCCATACCAAATTGCATCCAAATCCACCCAGTACTTTCGAAGATTAGCGCGTTCAAGCAAACAAACAAACAAACTTTTCCGCTTTATAATATTAGTATAGATGCGAAAGATTGGATGGATGTTTGTTATTAAATCACGCTATAACGGGTGAACGGATTTGAAAGAAATTTGGCACACAGATAGATAAATATGTCCTGGAATAAAACATAGGATACTATTTATCCCGGGGACGGGATCCCGTGGAATATTTTCAACTTCTACGCGGACGAAGTCGCAGGCAGAAGCTAGTCATAAGATAACTACACATGTCAACAATAAACGATGCGTTATAAATCGGATCTCAGTTTTCTAAGCAATTTTTTATATTTACAGACATGTACCTGTTTGGAGATCCCCTGAACCGGCAAACGTTCCGGGGTTCGTTCGTCGTTACCTCGTGGGGAACCGACGAAGGAGAGAGCGAAAAGGGCAACGACCTTGACTCCAGAGCCAACCGGACACGTGAAAATGAACTGCAGCAGGCGCTATACAATCTATATTTAAACTCGGAGTTGAAATCCTGTTTTGTCTCTGCAGACATACTAGCTTTGGACAGGTAAGATCACTATTGTGTGCCGATTATAAGTCACGCACGTCTTATTGGTTGGTTCCGGCATTAAATGAATTTAAATGATCGATGACTGAAATGGTTAAGAACAAAAACGGTGGAAGTAAGCATAAACGCAATTTATTAGGTTTATACAACAATTTATCGTTTTTACTACAGTCGAGAGAAAATGGCCTACGATTATAGTAGACGTATAAGTGGTTACAGACAAAAAAAAAGATATTTATTCGTTACAAAATCAGGTAGGTAAGACCACAGAATTCTGTTCTGTGGGTAAGACTAGATACTGTTTGTCAGAAAGTCGGAAATGAGATATATAATAAACACAAAAACATAAAGCGGACGTAACTAAAAAAAGAAAAGCAGAATTTTAAAAAATAACAATGCAGTTTAATGATTAACAAACGATACACGTATCACAATTAGTTAGCTTGTAATTACGGCCGCGCTACGTTGAAACACAACATCGATTAATTTGCCTTGAGTCCGAGTTTCGAGTCTTCTTCTTGTAAAATGTGTTTTAAAAGCAAAACTTTCTGAAACATTAATGAGTTCAAATCGCGATCTCTTCCTGACTAATTAATTGCACTAGTAAACAAGCGGTGACGCACTGACGAGTTGTTGTGACCTCTTTTACAGTAAACATTAAAAACCCGTCTATTGCCAACTTCAATCACGGTCAAACACAAATCCCACCAGGTCATGAATACCCACTTCGTTAAGCAGGCTAAAATCATTCCGAAGTTTTTATGAACATGTAAATTAATATTATGTTAATAGGTTCTGACTAGTAATGTCTACCGATGGATGGAGAAAGTTTACTTTCTCGAAATCTCCGGGGTCTGTAATCGAGCGTGCGCATGCGATGTTTGAGTAAAACTCTACAGTTCCAAGTTGTGCCTTCTGATGATGCTGATCAGTTAACTTGACAGACTCACGTCGTTGATGATCCTGTTTTATATAGCTAACCATTGTGCATTGACTTATTTGTTGAAATCTATGCCATTGCGCTTAAAGTCTATCGAAAATGTTTAGCTATATTTAAGTAGTGTCTAAAAATAATAAAAAAAGAAATCTACGCTATTGCGCTTAAAGTCTATTGAAAATTTTCAGCTCTATTTAGGTAGAGTGTCTAACAAACTGATATGCTAGAATTAGGTATTTGATCTGGCCATATTGTTTTTTGTGTCCATTTAATATCTTACCGGTAGCGCGTCGATACAAACTCGACTCGGCATAGGAATTTAGTTTTTATACTTTAGTCATACAAAGTCTCGCTATACAGAGTGTTCAATGTTCATGTCGCAATACATGTTCGTGTTAAGTTTAGGGGTTATGTTCTGTATCTGATACACAAAAATAAGCCAAGTGCGTATCGGGCCACGCGTTGTGTAGGGTTCCGTAGTTTAATACAACGCCAAGTGCGAGGCGGATTAGCTGACCGAGAGTTCCATACCATGCTCTAACAAAAACAAAGTACTCTGTTTTACAAAAATAAGAAATTGATCTAAATATTTTTCAATGGAATTTGTCTGAAAGCGAGTAGAATACCTACGGTTGGTAGACTATTACTCGTTTTGTGATGCCAACTTAGTTCTAAGTAATTAATTTTCTTTTAACTTCGTTAGATGTAGGTATTACTGACGTGACGTCTGAATTCTTACCTACAACCACTTAGTTGGTCATTGGGACACACACTTGAATCTAACGAAAATTTGCTCTTTAATGCTTAATACATTTTGCAAACGGATCACTAAATCGAAAATATAAATTTTGTACTTACAACCTATATAACGATACCCCACACCATAGGGTAGACGTAAAATATCATACCCTCTTTACGTCTAGCGACTACTAGAAAGGGGCGGTTTATTTTTTATCTAGACCCTAAAAATAGCTTTTTGTCATGATTTTATCTTATCATTTTGTCGGCGTGATTAATATGTGCCAAATTTCAGCGTTCTGGTACCAAATTAGCTTGTCAGCTAAGCCGTGGACAGACAGACACGGCGAAACTATAAGAGATTCTTGCGATGATTCTTCGACAACGGAACCCTAAAAAGAAACAATTGAAAAACTAAACAAACTTATACCTACCCATTTCGGCAAAATACGGAACCTAATTTAAACGTCTGAGTTAGTTATTGGACGGAACTAGGCATTTATGGTAAATCCAATTCTTATTCGTCAGCAAGCTAGTATATATTTTATATTCTTGCAATTATTATCTACATTTAAAAATTGCTAATTTGTACAAAATGGTAAATACACATTGCGTCGGGGTAGATATAGGTACCAAATACGGAAAGTCACCCTTACATGTGATTAAGGACTACTAAAACACCCTGTATGTGTAGCTATTAGCTGTCGTAGAAATCATGACCATTTTTATATAAAACAACCTTACTTTTTATGAACTTTAAAACGTCGTCGATCCTTATAAATAAAGTATCATTCAATTTTATATCGCTATATTGCCATGCATTTGACACAAGAAACTTCTATAGCCTACGTGCTTTGTTTCAAAGCTTCGTGATCTTATGTATAGTAATAGTACCTACGTACTTTCTATGCCGCGCACGCTGTCGCTACTATGTAGGTAATCCACATCGAAGGTTGTTCCCGATGTTTTATGTTCCGGCCCTTTCTTTTTGCGAACTGAATTCAAATCGAAAATTGTAATGTGACAATGGTAGCCGTGAATCTTTTCACTGCCATGGGTCACTTTCCCGGATTAGATGGACGATAACCTAGTTTCTTTAATTTCCTTTAACAATAGGAAGCCGAAGATGACCTCTTTAGTCATAAACATGAATCATACGAACTGAAGTAACAATAACGCCTTGATTACGTTTTTTATTTTGTAAATGATTTCATTAACTTAATAGGTAGCAGATTTGATAGCACATCGCTGAGAACTTGAAGCTGTTGAAACTATATTCAAACATATACTTACCTATGACAATTCTATTCTCACTAAGATTTAGGTTGCGGAAGCACTAGAAACAAATTTGCTGCGCCAATAGTTGCCCCAGATTTTTGTTATTTTATTATGTCTTACGTGACTTACACCTTTTGTTGCTCTTGTTAATGCTTTTCTAACATAATTGTAATTCACTGACCGTACCTGTTACGCAATGAATATTTGGCGTTAGCATTAACAGAACTGCCGTAAATAAAAACCTTGTAAAGCCTCGGAAAAATGGCTACGCTTGCCTTATTAAAATATCTAAAGAAGTAATTTTTATTGACCATTTAAAAGGAATTAACCTAATGAGGTAGAAAAACGTATCTGCAGTATCTAATAGTAAATACCAAACTCGTGGTTTGAAATCCTTGAAGTGCTTGGAAACTTTGACACAAACTCAATTCAGAAGTTCGGTAGAGATGAGGCGAGTGACCAATTTCTCACAATTCTCTAAAGACATTATCTCGACACTTGAGACAATCAAAATAGAAAACCATAAGAAAGGTAAAATGGTTATGTTAACGCGAGAGAAAACTAAAGCTAAATGATGGCGACATTTGAATTTGTTTTCCTTAAGGATTGTAAAAAATGATTTATCTCTTTAAGTATAACACTTACAGGGACGACTGATTCGTCAAATTTTAGTACAACATTTTTTACAATTTCTGATGGATCTACCTTCTACCTATAAGTTTTGGTTTATTAAATAAAGTTCAAAATAATGATCTCTCAGTTGAGACGATCGACAAAAAACAATATTTTCATTTCCTCTTGAACCAGTAAGATTTCAATCACGATTTTTGTTCCAGAAATTTTACCAGAAGCATAATTTGCAATAAACATGATAATTATTCATACTTTTTCAGTATTAGGTCGTGTTTTACAAGATCACTCAATTGAAAATTGTCCACTCTGAGCTATCCATATAAACCGTTATAAATCTTAAACATGACTTTGAAACGAATCGAAATTTTGTTTAGCAACTTTCACAAATCCTTCACAATTAATTAAAATTCAAATTATAAACACATAGGAAGTATATTCTTGGATACGCGTTATCGCTTTTTCTTCAGTTGTCCAGATTGAGAGATCCAGTTAATGAGTTCTAACTTTCTTTGTTTAGGTTTCACAAATGTTATACCTTACCATGAAGTTTTCACAATTATTTCCTAAATCCTCTTATAATTTGGTTGGGATTAGAAGGGTTTTTCGAAAAGATCTCTCAATCCACACGCACATATGGTAATGAGCATGGCAGAACTCTTTCGCTGGACTGGGGTTTCTTCTGTCGGCAAAAGATTTCTCGGTGTCAACCCGGCGGATAAAGCCGGGAAGGTGACCGCTCCGCTTCGCACTGGTAACTCTGTCTGCCCATTAGATAAATAGGCAAACCACTAAATCAAAATATAAATTACAGTTCCTCGGAAGGTATTCGCGTCCACTTCGAGGTGTCTTTCGAACCGATCTTCACAGCAGTGAGTACCGCAGAGGTGACAGCTGTACTGGCACGCGAGCTGGCCGTGCCCACAGCTCTCCTGAGCAAGATAATCACGCTACCGGAGACACTGCATATTGAGGTAAGCAGACCAATTATCACCTTGTAACATTACCTACTTATCTGTACGCTCTTGTTACTCTGTATACAATCTGTTAATAGTTACCGTATGAAAACAAATATTAACTATCCAGGACCTAAAATAGTGAGCAGTTCCTCTTTTTGTTTTACTTTTATGTCACGTTTATTGTCTCAACCTCTACTTTGAGGAACTCAAACAAACCTTTCTCAAGTGCTATAATTGAATTTAAACAAAAACTGGCGGTGTACCTACCTAGTACCTACGAATATGATGCTTTTCATTATTTAGCATTACATGGTTCATTATGAGTTACTAATGTGGGCATCTCAAATTCCACATGGCGAGCTAGATTTAAACGCTAAATAGCAAGGTAATTAACTCATTGAGAAACATCACTTGACATGATATCCGTATCAGTATGATGATCTTTATTAACTCTAATTCATACCTATGCTAGTTTTTTAGCCTATATGTTGTAATTACCAACTTCTGTTTTGTAATACTTATTAAATAAAGTAAAATCAAATTGCAAATTATTTTTGATCACATGATTGACATATTATATGCAATTGCCTGCTGGTTACGCAATTATGTTACTTTAAGTTTAGTTTTAGGAAGTCTAACCTACCTCATAGCATTGTTTCATGCGAATTAACCAACGTTAGTTAATTAGTCTCTCATTTTGCTCTTGAAACGCATTACAGTGGGGCAGTCACCCCGACGAATTAACATAACTATCTGATTTGTTCTTATATTGTTTGCGAAGAACAATGTACTTTAAATATTTTTGTTAGATGGAAAGGCTCGATTAGGCTGCGTTTTCACCAGAGATGTGCGAGGATGCGTAGCGAGGGATGTGTTTGTAAAGAACCAATAGAATCGCTTCATTTACCTCGCCTCGGTCAGCACAGCTCTGGTGGAAACGGCTCAGCGGAGCTAGATTTTTGCGCATACAAAACAAGCGAGGGATGTGTGTTGAGAAGGATGTGTTACGAGGTTTGCGCATCCTCGCACCACACATTAATGGGCATTTTCACAGCTCCGCTACACATCCTCGTAGGCACAGTTTCATCGCACAGCTTTGGTGGAAACCCCCACACATTTTCACAGCACAGTTAGACATCCTCGCACGACACATTTCCATCGCACATCTCTGGTGGAAACGCAGCCTAGCAGGTATGCGGTAACTGGAATGTGTAGGTACGTTGACGACACATAAGTAACTCACCGTGACCCACGTCACTCCCACAGTCAAATGTTTTCCGAGGTAATACGAAGCTGTTTCAGTGTTTATATACTTAAATGTCACCTAGCCGGGGTTTGACCTCGGTAAGCGCAGTGTAACCTCGCAGATCGACCAATCGAAACGCAATTAAATTATTGACTTTCAAAGCCTTTGAAGATAAGTTTCATATTCTTCATCTTAGCGACTCAGCCTTCCAATCCAACTGACACATCGATACATAGGTTGATATTGTTCGTTGAAATTGCAATCGCGAATGAGGTATTGAGTAAAAATTTATTTCTGTCAGATTCAAATATAATAATGTAATCTATGTAGGTGTGTATATTATATGATTTCACAACACGGTTGGCGCAGTGTTTGAGCGATTGACAGCTGCGCCGAGTGGAGCGGGTTCAATTCCCGCACTAGAAAAAAATGTAATGCAATATTAATACCAAAATTTGTTGATCGAAGACCAAAATAGGTGTTTGGAAAAATACACTACGAATCATTTCTATTTTTTAAGTAGGTAGGTAATTACACTTTCATCTACTTTGTATATCATATCTAGGTATTAGTCTTTACTTGCAGGTTAATAGTAGACACATACGTAAGTAGGTATCTCACAGAGACATAAATATACAACGTGAAATTTTAATGATTGTTTTCCCGCAACGGAATGGCTTTGTCTTAGTAATACAATCGTTTTATAAACAAATAAAATATTAGAACAAAACAATGGCGCAGTGTAGTTAATGCATTATCACCATGCGTGAGAGCTTATTTTGTTCTGAACATTTATTAATCACTTTTTCCTTTGTTGGCAGCACGCGGCAGTGCGTGTTTCGTGTAGGTACCTACGTTACGTCTACTGAACTACTAATGATTCTCGCGCTTTCGAGTTTATGAATATCTTTTTAATAATTTGAAAAAAAAAACATTCGTTTTTTTAAGTTTAACTGTATGTTTTAACTGATGTGTAACCGTACTGCCTCGGGAAAATAACCATTAAAATTTCACGTTGTATAGGTAAACTAGCGCGCATATATGTATAGGTAACATATGTGCGTTTTTTAACCATCCAAAAAGGTGTACCGATTGAAAACAAGAATTATTGACAAAGTGTAAATTAACGCGGGCGAAACCGCGGGCAAAAGCTAGTACTTAATATATTTAATCCATACTAATATTATAAATGCGAACCTAACTCTGTCTGGCTGTTTGTTACCTTTTCACGCCTAAACCGCTGAACCGATTTAGATGAAATTTGGCATGGGAATAATTTAGGACCCTGGATAGGAAATAAGATAGTTTTTATCCTGAAATCCCCACTTGATCGGGATTTACGCGGAAAACCCTTCCCACGCGAACGAAGAAATAATTTTGGATGGATGTTCATTATACACAACCTTAAGTGTCCTAAATTTCGTACCCCTCCGACCAAGAAATTTTCGTAAAAAGCGGTACAAAGTTTTTGCTTCACATGTATAGATTATCTATTACTAATACAGTAAATAACTTTTAACGAGATAGAACAATATGCTAAACTAGCTTTTGCCCGCGACTTCGTTCGCGTGGAATAGTTACTTTGGGCTAACGTTAAATTTAACCCCGATTTTGAAGCATTCTTCACTGGCGCTCCGCTCCTATTGGCCTTAGCGTAATGATATATAGCCTTTCTCTATAAATTGACTATTTAATTAATAAATAATTATTCAATTCGAACCAGTAGTTCCTGAGATTATCGCGTTCAAACAAACAAACAAACTCTTCAGCCTTATATTATTAGCATAGATAGCTGTTGCCCGCGACTTCGTCCACGTTTCAGTCGTTTTTCGTTAAAAAAATGTAGCCTATGTCCTTCCTCACGGTTCAGTGATTTTGATGTAACAGACAGATTAACTTTCGTAGTTTAGTAGGGAAATATAATATGTCAATCTATAATACTGTTGAAAAATATCGCAATACCGAACCGCACAATATTATTGTTAATAGCAGTGCCCGCGACTCCGTCAGCGTGTAACTCCTTGTGTGTTATTAAGTTAATGTATTGGTAATATTGTTTAGATTACGTTCGCTTGAGGCTTAAGTACCTATAGAACGAAAATACTTCAGCGCAAAGCTTCCGGGTAAACTATGTTGAAAGTTGACCCGTCCGGCACGTGAACATAAAGATTTCTAGAACGGCTAACCCGGGAAAGAGCGACGTACAACTGACCATGCGAGAAACAACTGACACCGAGATCTACTCCAGCAACACGAAAAGTCTGCCCTTGAGCCTTATTAATTGTCATCGCATAACACACCGATACTGGGAATTGCGTTCTTTTAAATTGGAATGGAAAATTATTTGGTATTATGGGAATTCTGGGAATAAAGACGGTTTCTCCTGCACCGCAACCTGTTAAAATTTGAGCCTCGATTATATTTTGTTGCAACTGGGTTACTTTTAGCCGAGTTCCATTGCAAAGTTGTGGTGGTTTTAAATTTCGGAGCACAATAATAATCAGAAAGCTTCGAACTGCTAAGCTATCGGGAGTTACACGTGTTATTGTGAGTCAACCATAAAATATAGATATATGCTGTCGTGGGATATTTTTTTATATAATTTTAAGCAGAACATTTCCGTCATAAATGTTTTCTGTGTAGTTTTAACCATTAAGGTTGCACTCGCGACGGAAGCTTAAAAAATGGAGTAACTTCTCCCGTTTTCCCAACATTTCCCTTCACTGCTCTGCTCCTATTGATTGTAGCGTGATGAAAAGTATACTATAACCAGCTCAGGAGTATGAAAAATAATTGTGTCAAGTTTCGTTAAAATCCGTTGAGTAGTTTTTGTTTCTATAACGGTTATACAGACAGACAGACAAAAAATTTACGAATTGCATTTTTGGCATCAGTATCGATCCCTAATCAGCCCCTGATAGTTATGTAATGTTAGTAATATATTTCATGTACAGAATTGACCTCTCTACAGATTTATTATAAGTATAGATGAATAAGAATGAAAAGAAACACAGCTACTGTTTTCAACCATCAAGGTTTTGAGAGCATAGACCTGCACACTGAAAGGACGGTTACGTAATGATTTAAATATAATTCAGTTGGGTAGATAAATACCATCAGCATCAACGTTTTTATCTTTACTTACAATAAGAGAGAATAGTTACAGAGGATCGTTAACAAGGATATCCAATATCCATATTTGTAAGACCGGAATGAATGGCTGAACGATTTTAACATAATTATTATCAAAAGCAAGCATTCTGAAATGGCCATTTCCTGAGCCTAATCGAGCGGTGTACATACTTAATTTACTGACGATTGTAACTTAACGATACTGTACGTACTTCCGAGTTTCTGTTGAGTCGATCTATATATTACACAGTTTTAAATTTTGTATCTGTTACAGGAAAGTTCGGTAATATCATCGCTACAGCTAAAGGAAACAGAGACGACACCCATAGAGACTCCAACCACTGAAGCAGTTAGCCCCGACGCGGTGGAGGAGGTTCGGGAGTGCTCCCCAGTGACGCTGCCGCTGTGTTCTCACCTACCGTACAATAGCACTTCGTACCCCAACCTAGTGGGACACACGTCGAAAGATGCGCTGATGAGAGACCTCGTAGCTTTCAGAGAGCTCCTTGATGCTGAATGTTCACATCTAGCGCAGGTAATTTATAAACAACCAGCTTCTGCCTGCGGCTTCGTTCGCGTGAAAAAGTATTTTTACGGCGAGATCAAAGTAGCCGTTGTCACTATCCAGCTCTTTAAATATCTTCCCACTAAAAACATATCGAACCGTTGCTCCATTTTGAGGTGAAAGAAGGACAAACAAACAAACACTCTTGCATGTGTAATATTAGTATGGATGTATTTATAAATAATAGGCAAAGCATTTTCAACCGACGCCAAAAAAGGAGGAGGTTATCAAGTCGACTCGTATATATTTTTTTTAATGTATGATCACCGATTACTCGAAGACGGCCAAGCCGATTTGTGAAGTGAACCTGATGATGAAGACCACAGGTGGCCACATGGAACTACTCAATATACAATAATTATAAGTAATATAATATAAGTAAGAATAATAAGTACTTATTATATGTGTTCCGCTTCGATTAATCCTAAAATAATAAATCCTAGCTGTCGTAGGTTGTACCTACATGACATGATTATACATTGTTGTTATTTACTCTTAAATGTTTTGGCCACAAACTTGTAAAAATTAGTAATCTGAGAGATATTGTTTTAGCAAAGTATAATACACGAATATCTATTTATTTATTTTCCGTTTATAATTTTTGTATAGACAGTAGGTACCTATAGATTATGCTTCCTCGATCTCAGGTTTTTTCAAAAAGCAATAAGTATATCGTAATAAGTATCAACGGTTAGCAGCGTAGTCTGGAACTCATTACGCTCCACGTTAATTACGGTCGCTCCGGTAATAAAATTCAGATTTATTATCGCAATAGTGCATGAAATAAGACGAATAGCTGGAACTGTAACCTATTGATTACAGTTGTATTAAAACATGAAATCATAGGGTTTTCATAATCAGATTATGAATAGGTAATTGTAACGAAAACCCTATGATTTAATGTGAAAGCGGGATATTCAGGCCTGTTCGCAGTGTGCAGTGTTCAAGGTTCCATAATTGCCCTAGCTTATGTCGCAATTACTCCTTCAAATCGAAACGGTCAAATTAAAACGTAATTTTTGCGATTGGGGCCACTCCGACCATAACCATGTCATTCACTTTCTTTAATCTATATTGCAGGATTTCGTGTGCCAAATGCTGCAGCCGCAGTGTTCTGAGGACCGCCTGGTGAAGCCGTGTCGTGCTTACTGCCGAACTTTTCATGCTGGATGTGGAGCACGCCTGCCCGACCGTCTACGCCCGCACTTCGACTGCTCACGGTTCCCTGACTACTTCGGCGCGGGATCCTGTGCTCCTGAACCAGGTATGATTCTTATATCATTTTAATTTCTGGATGGGAGGAGACAAAGACTGAGATCGTAGGTACAGTACTGACTCCCAAAGATTTTCTTCAATGCAGTAAATTCAAGGCCTTGAATCTTAAGATCGTGATTATGAATGCCTCTGCATAAATTTCAGTATTTACTTAGGTAGATAATTCTGTTAAAACCTGTTGTCCAAGACGCACTGTATTTTTTTTCCTTTTAAAGGTTGTTCTAACGGCCTACAAAGGCTCGCCCTATCTCGTCGTGAGTGCGATGGAATCCCTGACTGCGCGGGCGCAGAAGACGAGCGTACTTGCTCGCACTGCTCGGCGGCGGGTAAAGGAGGTTTGCGATGTGCGTTACACACACGGTGTCTGCCTGCGCATCTGAGATGTGACGGAACACCTGACTGTCCCGATGGTAGCGATGAAGCTGGATGCTGTAAGTTGTTCAAGTTTTAAATATAAGTAAACATAGACTCAAAAGTACCTACTATCAAAATATGAAACCGGTCAATGATTATGAAGGCACTACCTATCGTTGAGCCATATAGTACCTATATGTATTTAAATAACGAAAACCACATGTTGGATAATGTTTGTGATGAAATTGGTACATTACAAGGCGCTATTATTAAGTCTCCATGGATACATCACTATCTAATTGTGATGACTATAGGGTCATCACAATTGGGTCAATAGGTCACACAAAAAAAAAAACAAGAACTTACCGACAGACCCGTGGTAGGAACTGGACGTTAGGATATATTCTGCCAATCATGGATTTGGAGGAGTACCATTAGTCACTATGTTCCAACCTACATTGCAACATCACAAAACCATGTTAGGAGATTTATTTTTGTCCCAAAATAGAAGAACTTTCTACAAAACACTTTGGCCGTGGAACTATTAAAGATACACATTTTTCAAAATCAAGGCTATACATGCATTTGTAAGGCATAAGTCATAAGTCATTTATTTCAGAACAATATACATTGTGTAGAAATTTTGTAAAACAAAACAGTACCATTAAATAAAGTATATCAAACGAAGAGAGACCAAAACAAAATCATGTCAAATATAGTAAAATAACAAATTGAAAACGATAATAATCCTCATTCAATTTAAAATAATCTATATCAGTATTATATGCTAGAAGGAAGATTAATTAGTTACGTCTGGGTTAAATTCGTGTTTGCAAATAATAAGAAACATGAGCTAATTTAACAGATTGTAAATTACAGTATGGATTGCTCGCTCACTGTCATCTTGGCGCCGAGAGAGAAGTGAGTCAACGCTGGGTGCCATCCGCAGCCGCAGCGGGTATGCCGTGTGGGCGGAAGGAGGACGAGATGGAAAGATCTGCGCGGCACCCTACGAACATGATAAGCGTGCTCTCACTAGCGTCGCTGCCTCACTTTGTAAAGAGCTCACCTTCAAGTAAGAACACGCCGAAATGTACTTATATGTATTTTGTGGAATCAAGTTTAAGGATAGTGGGATTAAAAATATGTTATCGCTGACTGCATGTATAACGTTCCAGTCTATTTCGACATTTCGTTCTCTCGCCTACTTTAGAAGCTCGTAATGTATCTTACAAACACGTCGAACGAAGTCTGACACACCTTTCCGCTTAACCCAGAGCGGAAGAAGTCATTCGATGATTTTCCCACCCAGAACAAAAAAAAAAGGCAAGGGCGGATCCAGCTTTGGTGCCAGGGGGGGAGGGGTCACATAAGGTCACATTTCGTGATCAAGTCACAAAAAGTTATAATTTGCATTTCCTGACTCCGCTGCCACTTGGCCATCCACTGCCGATATTCGTTTACAAAGACGGAAACTGGAGTATTATCTAGTAACAATGTTTAAAAAATTTAATTAATGGTCCACCTAGGTCCTGGGCCCAGCCCAGGGGGGTCATGACCCCATGACCCCCCCCCCCCCTGGATCCGTCCTTGCAGGTAGGCCATAGGTATTATACAATAAGTAAGTATGTATATGAATAGGTATTTGATTTACAGATAAGTCGTTCTTATTACAGGGCCTCGTTTAGTGCTGAAGTAGTTCCAGACGCCGAGGAACTGGACCAGGACGAAAAGACTGATACGATAAGAGAAAAACCACAATATGTTGAAATAGTGGACCCCTTCGCAGCAGAAATATCATTCCTCAAAAGTCAATGCCCAGAACGAAAAGTGATTCGTGTCATTTGTGATCATTTAGGTGAGTTTTATCAAGCTTACATCTTGTATGTCATATGCCTGAGTATTTATATTCAATAACACCAACCCGCACTGGGCTCGCATGATAGTTTACGGCACATTTCCTCTCAAATAGAGGAGGCCTATAGTATCTCAGAAATGAGAAAGTTATTCAGTTATAAATAAACAAACTTACGTCATTCATGACCCACTTTGACGATAAATCGTTTGAAACCGAAAACTAGCAAAGATCTCCCTCCTTTACAGAGCTTGATGCACTTAAGATGTTTTAAATATTAAGCATGTCGTCGTAGGTCGTTACCATGGAAACGTATGATTACGCGAAAGTAAACTTCATTGTATTTGAATATCTGTAAGAAAAATATTATGGTGGTCATGATTCTTTGCCGCTTGTACCTCATTGTTTCATAAATAAATTAACTAATAGTTTAAAGAATACTGTATAAAAACTTTTTAACAAAAAATTAAACCGACTCCCAAAAAACATTGCAAAGTGAAAAATAACTTTAATTTCGGTAGTCGGTGTCTTTAGTTTTGTATTTTCGTTTTTGGCACCGACTTCCGAAATTAAAGTTATTTTTCACTTTGCAATGTTTTTTGGGAGTCGGTTTAATTTATTGTTAAAAAGTTTTTATTTCACTCTTTTTAGTTGGTCTATTTTTAATTTACCTAGTTACAAGAGCCTAATTATCAACTACTTATAACCTTTTACAAAATATTGCTTTTCCCAATGCTGGGCCGTTAATAGTTGAGGAGTTCTCCTGGTACTTCACCATCAGCTCTACATCACCATATGCATTGTGACGAGCATAAAGTGCGTAACATCCATATTCAAGTAATCGAATCGCAATCCACTCAATACTTATTATTGAGTAGTTTCGGCGGCCATCTGTGGTCTTCATCATCAGTTCCACTTCCTCAAATGGTACTTTTTGAGAGCAACTGCACAAGTTACTATAATAAATACCCAAAACGAAGTAGGTGTGCCTATAATATTTGAAGAGTTCCCTCGATTTCTCCAGGATCCCATCATCAGATCCTGACTTTGGTGATAATGGTACCAATTTCGAAGTATACCCATTCGAACAAAAAAAGAATTTTCCAAATCGGTTAAGCCGTCTTCGAGTACTCGATGAACATACATAAAAAAAAAATATACGCGTCGAATTGATAACCTCCTCTTTTTGTCGTCGGTTGAAAAACTAAAAAGACGCTGAGAAGACGATTGTAATGAGCACAAGCTCGATATGTTCACTAGTAGGCAGTCCAAAGTTCCATCAGCCATCTTCCAGTCGTATGATCAGACCAGCTCAATGATGGTACCATAATAATCATATATCCTCGTCATCAGGAGTAATGGACAGAATATGAGATGATCGACTGAGCCCAAACTCGATATGTTTACTAGTAGGCCTAGTCCAAGGTTCCATCAGCCATCTTCAAATTCCATCATCAGACCAGCTCGATGGTACTATAATATTGTATTGTCATCTAATCTACATATAATTGCCAAGTTTGTTAGTGTAATTCAGTTTCGTAGATTTTATTACATAGTTTGTTACAGCTCGACCTAAAAATAGCGTGTTAAAATTAGGTACCTACCTACTAGGTGATTGGAGACTAACTTACTAAGACTGCCTCGTTGGTCGAGCTGTCGCAAGTGCGACTGCTGAGGACGAAGTCTTGGATTAGACTCCCGAGGTATTCCTCGAAGCGCTACCATTTTGAAGCGCTCCTTTTTTAATCCTCGGAGCGCTCCTTTTCCGATAACATGGTATCGGGAGCGCTACTAAAAGGAGCGCTCCGAGGAATAAAAAATTGGCCAAGTGCGAGTCGGACTCGCCCATGAAGGGTTCCGTAGTAACTATAATAAATATAACATAATTAATATATTTATTTGAAAAAAAAAAAACAAAAAACCTTACAAATTTTCTAAAACTAGCTTATTTACAATTTTTACAACTACGCCAAATAACTTTGTTTTTCATAGTGTTTGTATGAATTACAAAGTTATATTTGCGGTTTTCGAAAATATACTGTATCTCAAAAACTGCTGATTCGATCTCATTCAAACCAATTTTGGTTGAAAGTTTACACGAAGATCTACAACATATAGTTTTTTTAGGTTTTTCACTTAATTATTATAGAAGTTAGATGGGGGGGGACACACATTTTATCACTTTGGAAGCGTATATCTTTTAAACGATTAACTTTATGAAAAAGTCATTTTAGAAACCTTAATGTCATTTTTAAAGACCTGTCTATAGATACCACACACGTATAGGTTTCATGAAAGAAAATATTTTCAGTTTCAGTTCCATGTATGGGGAGCCTCCTTTATTTTAAATATTTCTTAAATTTTCTCTTAAAATCGGAAAGCGGTTCACAGAATACATCTACCTACCAAGTTTTACATGTATAGTCCTAATAGTTTCGGAATAAAATGGCTGTGACATACGGACGGACGGACAGACAGACAGACGGACAGACATGTCGAAACCATAAGGGTTCCGTTTTTTGCCATTCGGCTACGGAACCCTAAAAAGGAGCGCTTCATTAGGTGCGCTTCAAAATGGTAGCGCTTCGAGGAATACCTCAGATTCCCGGGTCGGGTAAAAAAAGTGCTATTGGGTTTTTCTGTAAGTAAATTCTCAGTGGTAGCCCAGAGTTTCGAAGTTGGCGGTGTGATACCCCCGTGCCTCGGAAAGCACGTTAAGCCGTCGGTCCCGGTTGAGTTTTCGACATCTTTGACAGTCGTTACGGATAGTCAGAAACCAGTAAATCTGACTAAGATCTAGCTGACTCAACATAGTTGGGAAAAGGCTAAGCAGATCAACAGATCAGCAGAACAAGTCAACAACAGCATTTATATACTAAAAACCGTAAGATAAACTTTTAGTAACGTAGTATGTAAGATAAAGTAAAACTCATAGTTTTATGAGTGCGCCTATTAAATACACAAGTCTACGTCTGACTGAGACCGCCTGGGCCGTAGTTGAGCTGTCTGGAACGGTCTACAGTGAATAGTGAACAGCGAGCTAGCATTGTGCGTTGTATTAAGCTGATAATAGTACAGTACTTATATAAAATATATACATATAACATACAATACATACATACAATACATACATATAATAATAAATTAATACAACATAATAATACATACAGTACTAATATAAATAATTATTATGAGCTCTCTTATTCAGAAAGAATATTATAAAGCACCGTATCTATTAGTTTGTCATTTTAGCATATATGTGTATTTTATTAGTATTATTACCTATATATTAGTATTAAATATATTATTTCATTCCATTTTCTTGTACACCTATCACAGTTTTTTTTTTTTAACCCACCCAACTAACATTCTGCCGTCAGATACAGGTTTCATTATAACTTTAATCTGTTCAATTGTGTAATAATTATCTCAGTTCTAACTTAAAACGATATAAAGGAGTTCAAAAATAATTTGAAGTGCAATGATGCTTCAAGAACTGTAATGAAGGTCTTTAAGCAGTTTTAAGAGTTAGAATGGTTCTAATTACAGCACATGTAGTTAAGGTGTTATAGGTTTAACCTGTTTCTAGCAGCTAAAGCTATACAACAGTGCTCACTGACACCCGTTATCACTTATTGTTGTATAGTGGTTGTTACGAAGAGACTTATATATATTGAGGTATTATATTGACTTTAAGATGCAGGCATTGGTTGTTAAAGAGAGTTTGTGTAGGGTGTACTAACACAAGATATTTAAAGTGTTGAAAAACTCCTTTATGTAGTTTTAACCTGTCATATAAAATTTACTAACGCTTATTGTGTTAAGCTGGCACAATTTAAAGTCATTATAAAAGATATTGTGTTAGGCACGCACGTGTGAGTCGTTATTAACACATAGAGGCAAAAAGTTTTTATATTTATGTAATAAACGGACTGAATAAATTAGATTCCTGTATAGGTTTTAGTAAGTTATAGAAAAATGAAACGATTACAACCTTGGAGTAAACAAAAGAAAAAGGATTAGGCAGGAATGTCGTAAATTTTTGGAGTCGGTTAATAATGGTATGAATGACAAAAAAACTAATAGTTCTGATAATACCGGATTAGATCCTCTTGTTCCAGTTATTACGAAAAATAAAGAAGATACACTACAAATCAAACACAAAAATAATAGTAATACGAGTAATTTCAGTCAAGTTCGAGTAGAATCACAACAGGGTTCCGCAGAACAAGAAAAAATGAAACTGCAGTCAATCACGATTTTGTTGAATTTTTCGATTTCTTACCACTTGGTGAGCCCGAATGCGAAGAAGAAGAGGTAGAAAATGTAGTAAAATTGAAAAAATTCCTTCACTAACAAAAAAGTTAAAAATCTGGTCCATTGAATATAATATTACCCTGTATGGGTAATATTATTTTCTTCAAAACATTTGCTGTCGATTTTAAATGAAGGCTACGTTAGTACTGAAGTATTGCTTCCAAAAGACCCACGAACAATTTTGCAAACTCTAAATTGAATTGTTATTAAAAATATTGAAGGAGGACAACACTTGCCAGTCATGGTATAACTGAACCTTTAATGAAAATACTGAAGAATTCAATACTATACTTGTTGACCTCTGATAATAGAAAATAATTTTCACTACATGGTAATTTTTTTTAAAATAAATATGTTATATTTGACAAACCTATTAAGTCATCGTTTATAGGTAAGTTTAAAGTAAAAAAAACCTTTTGTAATCTCTGATGACATTATAGTAATAAATCCAAATGAAATTAAATGCAAATTAGTTTGTGTGAGTCATAAAGATATATTATACTTTCTTCCATTAGTATATACACTATAAGTATTTGGTTAAATATTATGCAAAGATACCACACTAGCTCAAGACCGGGATAAGTCGAAGGTGGTTCGTGGGACAATATAGGCTCTTAATAATAATATAGTAATAATAAGAAAGCTTTTTTTAATGTTTATTACCCAATATGTCTATTAACCAGTAAATGTTAAAAAAAAAATATGTGATTGCACAATTATAATGACATCACGTTTTCTTCTTCATTTAACTCATTCTCATTTTCTTCATAATCATGCGTGATATTTTTTGCATTTTAGTCCCCCGCCAAACTGACCTAAAGAATGAATACTGCGCACTCAAGGACAGCGCTCATAAACTGAATAGGTACTCTGTTGAATCCTGGACAATCCTGAAAAACAAATGTATTTTGGAAAGAAAATTATTATGTTTTCTATAGATATGTATATTAGAAGTATGCAAAAATGATAGTCCCCCGTTTTTAATCAAAAACTCTAGAATTATGATCAAAATCCTGAATTGAGCATGGAGTATGCTCAAATCAGGATTTTTATCTACACAAGAAAAAAAAACCTACAAAATATAGACCATTCTGAAATTATATTAGGTACCAGATCATTCTGTAATTTTATTAGGTTACGTACTATCATGAATTTCTGTATTATTTTTTGGATATACTTAAAGGTTTCCATTATTTCAATAAGGAACCCTATTCCAGTCAGTTTGTAAAATGTTTGGGCGCTAGTATTCTCTTGGCAAAACTAATTGTACTCGTTTGAGACTATTTTAACACAGCTATGTGTACTCAGGACTGCATAATACTCTTGACTAAAGGTGCTTTATCTCAAAAAGTGTAATAAATGACTCAGGTTATTACATAAAGCTTTAATATATATCCGCCATTTGTTTTGGAAACTAACCTATAAATTTACCGAATTACTCAATATAAAATATAAAATACTTAATTATTTATGTATACTTTTATCATTTCACTGATGCCAATTGACATATAATGCTAACAGCCATAGAGCAGGAATAAAAAAAATTTACTACTGAGAATAATCGTATTTTATATTCACATAAGTTTAATCTCTTTAATAAATCCTGAGCGCGTTAAAATTGAGATGGAAAACATGGTATTCTTTACCATGAAATCAAAACGGCATACTGTTTTCACTTCAGAAAATATGTGTACCTTGGTTGAATACTTACTTTTATTATTATACAGATAACACTTCATGTCCATATTATTATGTTTTTCCAAGTGCACTTAGTTCTTATTAACTCCACCGTACAGGAATTTTGAGAAGCTAAAACTACAAATTGGGGTAAAAAGTACTCAGAAAGCGATAAGATACTCGCTTGACACTTTTTTAGATAACTAATACGCGTCAAGGTATCAAACAACTACTTATAATAGGTCTAATAAAGTTACAAGTGACATGCAATGCTTAGCCGACGATTTTCTGTAACCTATAGTGTTAACCAACCCTTCTATAGTTACAAATATACCGGTAAAAGTAATAACCAAAAGTGTATAAACGGTCTTGTGCAGTTATTTAGCTCTCCAATAACACCACTCTACAGGCTTTCTATAACCTTTACCTGCAAAATCGAGGGCCTCTTTCGTGGGTACAAGGATGTTAGGGCACTCTATAACTCTGCTATTACACCTATTCTTACAACTTTTATACTCAAATGGAACCGATATACAACTGCTATACAAGTTGTTTTAACGCTAGCGTGCTAGTTGCGGGCACGCCGCAATTGCGGCGGTAAGACCCCTCTTTGAGGAGTGGCTAGATCAGCGTCACGGCGTCCTGACCTACCGCATGACGCAGGTCCTCACCGGACACGGAAGTTTCGGGAGGTACCTGTGTCTGATGGGAAAGGAGGAAACGCCTGGGTGTCACCACTGCGAGGGTCGCCCTGAGGACACCGTAGAGCACACGGTGCAAGACTGCCCCGCCTGGGCAGAGCACCGACGTGTCCTCACGGCGGCGATAGGCGGAGACCTCTCGCGCCCGGCATTGGTCGAGGCCATGCTGCGGGGCGAGAGGGAGTGGGAAGCGGTCGCCTCCTTCTGCGAAGCAGTCATGCTTCCGAAGGAGGAGGCGGGCCGCGTGAGGGAGAGGATGGCGTCCTCCCTCCAGCCCAGCCGCAGTGGTAGACGCCCACGGCGTCGGACGTCGGCCGACGATCTCCGGCCACCGTAGGCGCGGGCATGCGGACAGCGAGTAAAGGGCAACTCGCTGTCCGACCATGGACCATGCCCGGGTCGACGGCGCGTCGTGTTCCACGCGCGCCTCAAAGAGCGTCAGCAATATGACGAGGCCCCCCCATAGAGGGCCGAAGCCTGCCGGGATCGTGGGACTCATCCCGTTACCGTGACCCCGGTACGTAAAGGGTTATTGAAGGAACACCGTGGATTTTAGTCAGTAAAAGTCTGACAGTCCCTCCCACCCTGCCCGGAGTGGGAGGACTTATTTGATAATTATACGACAATAAAAAAAAAAAAAAAAGCGTGCTAGTTGGGCAATGGTTGACTGGTAGAGAATGCCTTGTTGCATTAAGTCCGCCTTGTAACAAAATTGTACATAGTTTAAATAAATAAATTCGAAATCATAGATAAGCCTAAACTACTAGGTATCCAATACCGTTTTTGTGAAGCAATGAAAATATTTATTTATCATTTGGTATATTGTATAGAATGTGGCGTGACCTCTGCTCGAGGAAGCAGTGCGGCGGCTGGTGTGGAAGGCCTGCCGCGCTCGGCCCGGCCCGGCGACTGGCCGTGGCACGCTGCACTCCTGCGCACGCACGTGCACGCATGTGACGCAGCGCTCATACATCACTCCTGGCTTATCACTACTGCCTCCTGCTTCCAAGTAAGTATACCTTTAGACATTGTTAATAGTGTTACGCCAGTCGCTTAGTGAAGTACGTCGAGAAACTTCGACAGAAATCTAGAATGTTCGAGACACTAACGCCATCTAGCGGCGAGTAACAGTACCGATTATATCTAGTCGAGACACTAACGCCATCTAGCGGCGAGTAGCAGTACTGTGTATCTCAAGTAGCTTCTGTAATATTCTTGGCAGTATAAACAGTGAGTCGTTTTTACAAGAATGTTCTAGAAATCATAGACCGGGGTATAAATAGATCGCAAAGGGACGCAGAGAGTCAGTCTTATTTCAAGACACGAAGTGATATAATTCGAAGCTGAGTAAATTTCGGTGCGATTTAAGTGTTAAGTGACAAGTCTTCTACTGTGAATAACTGTGTTAATTTTTATTTGGTGTATATTTAAGTGTTAATTTTGTTTTCATTGGTGTAAATTATTTCTATACCAAACCCCAGCTCGTAACAATACTGCCGTGATTCTTTAAAAGGCAGTCTGACAATTTACCGATTTTGAGTTAAACATTGAGTGACATCAGGAAAAAAGGCGCGTCGACCTATCTAACCCCTTTTTCTGAAACTTATTTAGCTTTTGAGATATTTTTTTCATAAAAAGCTGTGAAGTGGTTTTGATACCAGTGCCAAATTTATAAAAACTCAAAATCGATAAATTGTCAGATGACTGTCTTTTAAAGAATCACGGCAGAATAGGAACGGGTACAGAACTGCATGTGGGTACCCATATTCTGCGACAATTTTATGCAAATACAGCTAGGTATATAGGTACTGGAAAAGCAAATAGTAGGTACTACATTCATTTTGTGTATACTTTCAGGGACAACCCAAGGCTGAATGGACTGCCAGATTCGGTACAGTGCGCATACAAAGCACAACTCCTTGGCAACAGGAAAGACGAATAGTTGGCATGGTTCGTTCTCCGGTGGAGGGCAGTATGCTAGCGCTAGTAAGGCTCGAGGAACCGGTAGAGATGACAGACTTCGTGAGGCCTATATGTCTACCTGAAAATGGCGCAGAACAACCAACTCGAAATGTTTGTAACACCCTTGGATGGACCAGAAACAAAGATCAATTGCAAAGGGTTCATGTGGTGACCAGCTCCATGAACACGTGCGAGAATGTGAGCATTGCCACTGTCAATGGAATATGCGCTGAACCATTGTATGACCAGGATGACTGTGATGTAAGTATCTAGACAAAAAAGGTCGACCGTCACTCATATGAATCTACTACCTACTACAAAGTCTACTACTTTTCCTACATACACATTACACACATCAACACTGTCTAGGGATATTTTGGATTTACTGAATTTACTCCAAATTTATTAAAAATAACATACAACATGCGTATATTTTTATAAAGCTCATTTATCAGACTACACTCTAGAAATAAAGAAAACAATTTTTTTTGCGTAAACAAATTTTTATTCAAATAAAGAAAAAACGTGAAATAATGGTAAAACTAACAATGAATGTATTTCTCAAGAAAAAGTTAAATTAAGGAAAAATTAATCTGTAAAACCACCCAAGACGTTAATAACGGTCCTGCAACGGCTTTTCATGCTTTGGATTAAGTTATCCAAGTCTTGCTGCGGTATATTGCCCCAGGTCCGGCTAAGATGCAAAAAAGCTGCTCTTCCGTCGCAATGTTTGCAAGGAAATTCCTCAAAGCCCTTCTTTGGAGCATGTCCCACGCGTGTTCTATGGGGTTTAGGTCAGGCGATTGAGCGGGCCAGCATAACACCGATACATCGTGCTCCTGCAACCAGCTCGTCACCACTCTCGAGAGTGTCCGCACACAGCGAGAGCTCTCGCTGAATGCGGACGGGCGTTATCGTGCATGAGCGTGAATTCTTGGCCCATTTGTAGTCGATGGGGGTAGATTATTGGTACTTGCACCTCGTTATGGTATTTTCAGCCGTCATGCTGTTTCTGATCCAAACGAGGTCTGTTCTTCCACCAACATGAATTCCCGCCCAAACCATAATTGTCCTGCCGTGATATGAATGGACTTCCTGAGGATGTCGCAGATGGCTCTCACGATCAAAAACTCGCCAAACACGTACTCTACGTTTATCGGGATGGAAACCGAACCGGAACTCATCGGTAAACAGCACTACAGACCACTGGTTATCTTCCCAGAGCAAATGTTCACGAACCCAGTCGTCGTCCACGATTTCCTCGGCGTAGTGCTGGAGTACGAAGCGGTCTGCGAGCATGAAGGTTAACTTCATGCAGCCTTCTCCTCACAGTTTGGTCACTCACAAGCTACTGGTGTTCTGACTGGAGCCTCTGAACCAACTGCATGGCCGTAACATTTGGTTGTCTTCTCGCGGCAACTTGCAAAAATCGGTGTTTTCGTTGAGTGGTTATGCGCTTCCCGCCTGAGTGTCTTTTAGCCACTTTACCAGTGGCACAATAACCTGACCATAATCTAGATATCATGTTTTGTCTTGTTCCAATCTCCTCAGCAATAATCCGTTGAATAGCCCCAGCTTGGAGCTTGCCTACTGCCCTTAACATTTCCTCTCTCGTTAAATGGCGCCGCTGCATGATGCACACAATCATATTAATTCGAAATTAACCGATAACTTGTTATAAAACTTAGACACAAAAAAATAGCCAAAAACTACTGTAGGTAAATGAAACCTTCGAACTTCGCTACCATTATGCCGCGTAAATCTTTTGTTTTTAATTTATTTTTTCAAATTCAATTTTAGAATCGTTCAAAAAGGTTTACAAAATTAGCTTTCTTCAAAAGAATTTAAAACTGGCCAGTATTTTTTGAGTTTAAGAACTTTATACAAAACTAGTATTTGCGTGTTGCGCGAGGTGCAAGCACCTCGCGTGCTTGTGAAAAAAAAAGTGGGGGGGGGAGTTTAGTATTTGCGTGTTGCGCGAGGTGCAAGCACCTCGCGTGCTTGTGAAAAAGAAAATGGGGGGGTGATGGGGGGAGATAGGGGGGTTTAGTATTTGCGTGTTGCGCGAGGTGCAAGCACCTCGCGTGCTTGTGAAAAAAAAAAAGGGGGGGTGGTGACGGGGGGGTTTAGTATTTGCGTGTTGCGCGAGGTGCAAGCACCTCGCGTGCTTGTGAAAAAAAAAATTGGGGCGGGGTGATGGGGGGGTTTAGTATTTGCGTGTTACGCGAGGTGCACGCACCTCGCGTGCTTGTGAAAAAAATAAATGGGGGTGTGTGATGGGGGGGTAGTATTTGCATGTTGCGCGAGGTGCAAGCACCTCGCGTGCTTGTGAAAAAAACTAAAGCATTGCCCCTCTAAATCACGTATTTGCGTGTTGCGCGAGGTGCAAGAACCTCGCGTGCTTGTGAAAAAAACTAAAGCATTGCCCCTCTAAATCAAGTATTTGCGTGTTGCGCGAGGTGCAAGCACCTCGCGTGCTTGTGAAAAAAAAAAAAAGAGGGGGGGGGGGGTGATGGGGGGGGGGGGGTTGCACAAGTATTTCGACTAAAGCATTGCCCCTCTAAATGAATCTGAAAAAAAAAATGTTCCAAGTCTCTTAGATTCGTAGATCCGCCTAAAGGGGGGGAGAAGGGGGACGGGGGGGGGACTTTGAAAAATGGGTTTTACTTTACCGAGCCTCCTCTATACGAATCCGTAAAAAGAAAAAAATACGGGTCTCGTAGTTTCCGAGATACGATAGGGGGGGGGAGAAGGGGGGGGAAAAGGGGGGGTTTGGCACTTTTCCCGTAGGTTTGAGAGTTACTTGTTTACGAATCTGTCAAAATATACCCACCTCCCCATCCACCATCTGGGAGAACAATTATGTCAGTGAGTCAGTGAGTGGTAATCTAGCTTTATATAATATAACTAGTATTTGCGTGTTGCGCGAGGTGCAAGCACCTCGCGTGCTTGTGAAAAAAACTAAAGCATTGCCCCTCTAAATCAAGTATTTGCGTGTTGCGCGAGGTGCAAGCACCTCGCGCGCTTGTGAAAAAAAAAAATGGGGGGGGTGATGGGGGGGTTTAGTATTTGCGTGTTGCGCGAGGTGCAAGCACCTCGCGTGATTGTGAAAAAAAAAAAAGTGGGGGGGGTGTGATGGGGGGGGTTTAGTATTTGCGTGTTGCGCGAGGTGCAAGCACCTCGCGTGCTAGTGAAAAAAAAAAAAAAAAGGAGGGGGGGGGTGATGGGGGGGGGTTGCACAAGTATTTCGACTAAAGCATTGCCCCTCTAAATGAATCTGAAAAAAAAATGTTCCAAGTCTCTTAGATTCCGAAATCCGCCTAAAGGGGGGGAGAAGCGGGGCGGGGGGGACTTTGAAAAATGGTTTTTACTTTACCGAGCCTCCTCTATACGAATCCGTAAAAAACAAAAAATACGGGTCTCGTAGTTTCCGAGATACGATAGGGGGGGGGGAGAAGGGGGGGGGAAAAGGGGAGGTTTGGCACTTTTCCCGTAGGTTTGAGAGTTACTTGTTTACGAATCTGTCAAAATATACCCACCTCCCCATCCACCATCTGGGAGAACAATTATGTCAATGAGTGAGTGAGTGAGTCAGTCAGTGGTAATCTAGCTTTATATAGTATAACTAGTATTTGCGTGTTGCGCGAGGTGCAAGCACCTCGCGTGCTTGTGAAGAAAACTAAAGCATTGCCCCTCTAAATCAAGTATTTGCGTGTTGCGCGAGGTGCAAGCACCTCGCGTGCTTGTGAAGAAAACTAAAGCATTGCCCCTCTAAATCAAGTATTTGCGTGTTGCGCGAGGTGCAAGCACCTCGCGTGCTTGTGAAAAAAACTAAAGCATTGCCCCTCTAAATCAAGTATTTGCGTGTTGCGCGAGGTGCAAGCACCTCGCGTGCTTGTGAATAAAACTAAAGCATTGCCCCTCTAAATCAAGCATTTGCGTGTTGGGCGAGGTGCAAGCACCTCGCGTGCTTGTGAAAAAAAAAAGGTGGTGGGGGTGATGGGGGGGGGGTTTAGTATTTGCGTGTTGCGCGAGGTGCAAGCACCTCGCGAGCTTGTGAAAAAAAAAAAAAAAAATAGGGGGTGGTGATGGGGGGGGGGGGGGTTGCACAAGTATTTCGACTAAAGCATTGCCCCTCTAAATGAATCTGAAAAAAAAAATGTTCCAAGTCTCTTAGATTCCGAGATCCGCCTAAAGGGGGGGAGAAGCGGGGCGGTGGGGGGACTTTGAAAAATGGTTTTTACTTTACCGAGCCTCCTCTATACGAATCCGTAAAAAACAAAAAATACGGGTCTCGTAGTTTCCGAGATACGATAGGGGGGGGGGGGGGAGAAGGGGGGGGGAAAAGGGGAGGTTTGGCACTTTTCCCGTAGGTTTGAGAGTTACTTGTTTACGAATCTGTCAAAATATACCCACCTCCCCATCCACCATCTGGGAGAACAATTATGTCAATGAGTGAGTGAGTGAGTCAGTCAGTGGTAATCTAGCTTTATATAGTGTAACTAGTATTTGCGTGTTGCGCGAGAAGCAAGCACCTCGCGTGCTTGTGAAAAAAACTAAAGCATTGCCCCTCTAAATCAAGTATTTGCGTGTTGCGCGAGGTGCAAGCACCTCGCGTGCTTGTGAAAAAAAAAAAAAAAAAAAGAGGGGGGGGGGTGATGGGGGGGGGGGGGTTGCACAAGTATTTCGACTAAAGCATTGCCCCTCTAAATGAATCTGAAAAAAAAAATGTTCCAAGTCTCTTAGATTCCGAGATCCGCCTAAAGGGAGGGGAGAAGGGGGGCGGGGGGGGGGGACTTTGAAAAATGGTTTTTACTTTACCGAGCCTCCTCTATACGAATCCGTAAAAAAAAAAAATACGGGTCTCGTAGTTTCCGAGATACGATAGGGAGGGGGGAGAAGGGGGGGGAAAAGGGGAGGTTTGGCACTTTTCCCGTAGGTTTCAGAGTTACTTGTTTACGAATCTGTCAAAATATACCCACCTCCCCATCCACCATCTGGGAGAACAATTATGTCAGTGAGTCAGTGAGTGGTAATTTAGCTTTATATAGTATAATATAACTAGTATTTGCGTGTTGCGCGAGGTGCAAGCACCTCGCGTGCTTGTAAAAAAAAAAATGGGGGGGTTGATGGGGGGGGTTTAGTATTTGCGTGTTGCGCGAGGTGCAAGCACCTCGCGTGCTTGTGAAAAAAACTAAAGCATTGCCCCTCTAAATCAAGTATTTGCGTGTTGCGCGAGGTGCAAGCACCTCGCGTGCTTGTGAAAAAAAAAAAAAAAAAAGAGGGGGGGGGTGATGGGGGGGGGGGTTGCACAAGTATTTCGACTAAAGCATTGCCCCTCTAAACGAATCTGAAAAAAAAAATGTTCCAAGTCTCTTAGATTCCGAGATCCGCCTAAAGGGGGGGAGAAGGGGGGCGGGGGGGGGACTTTGAAAAATGGTTTTTACTTTACCGAGCCTCCTCTATACGAATCCGTAAAAAAAAAAAATACGGGTCTCGTAGTTTCCGAGATACGATAGGGAGGGGGGAGAAGGGGGGGGAAAAGGGGAGGTTTGGCACTTTTCCCGTAGGTTTCAGAGTTACTTGTTTACGAATCTGTCAAAATATACCCACCTCCCCATCCACCATCTGGGAGAACAATTATGTCAGTGAGTCAGTGAGTGGTAATTTAGCTTTATATAGTATAATATCCCTCGTTGATGTGTGTATTAACGTTAATTTTTTTGTAGGAGGAGGAATATGCGGGCAGCTCAATGATGTGCTTCAACGACAAAACTAAGCAATGGTCATTGGAAGGAGTCAGTGGCTGGCGCATTGCCTGTACAAAAATAGGATTGGGACGACCGCGTATATACGACTCCATTAGCTCACATGTCGATTGGATTCGCCGAACTATATCAAATTCAGCAAGATGACCTAATATTGTACAATATTTTACATTTTAAAAGACTGCATTTGATGCTTTGCGTGTATAGTTTATTTATACGCCATACAAAACTTACTGCAAAAAGAGATGTCAGTAATGTGTTTTATCTAATTTTAAGATTCAAAATTACAAGTTTAATATTGTTAAGCATGGGATGGAATCATGGAATCAAAAATAATGTAGTCAATATACATGATGTAACTCCTTATTAGTTGGTATATTGTCTAATTAGCAATGTGATAAAAAAAGTACATCATGTAATTATGTTATTAACAATACTCAATAAACTGAGACCAAGATGATTTCATTATTATTAGGTGTAAAATTTTGTTGGTAAGAAAGTGTAAGTTGTTAGTAACTAAGAATATTTGTAAAAGGAAACTAAGTTGTTAATCTAATTTCTATAAAAATGACTCTTGTAAGTGCCTATTTTATTGTAGTTATAAAATTATAAGATAATTTATTGAAAATAAAGTTTATTGTTATAATTAATGTACCTACCTATTGTAAATATTATTATAAGAGTGGAGCCAAAATTTATAGCTAGCTATAATACATTTTACAAATAATTTATAGTTGTTTTATTTGTTTCAAAGGGTTTTGCTTCCTGTGTTCATTCTTATTATAAGTATGATTAATATCAAGTAATACATATAGAGAAGTAGAAATCTAACAGATCTTGGAACTTGAGTCTAGACATGTATATTTTCTAGCACTACTTTCTTGCACACATTATGCTACACTGAAAATGAAAGCTTTCATTGTTAATAAAAACATATTATGGAAATATGGATGCCACACAGTAGAACTTTTAGGGTTAAGCAACACTTGCAGAGGTTGGTGTGTGAAGGTGACCATCTTAACATGTTGAGATTCTTCTGAGTATCAGAAAACACATTAATATAATTTAATATTAATATAATAATAATGTACAAAAACTTAAAAAACAAAAAAAAAACTTAAAAAATATACATTAATCTGTTAGTCGTGGCTGTCATTTGTACATCTTTGTATAGTCTTGCAAACAGATATAGAGTCGGCCAGCTACAGGCTCGTGATCAGATAGGCAGTTGCTCTATGCAGAATATTTGTACTCAGCTGCATCCGCCTCTACTGGAAGTCTGGATGCCAATCCCAACACAGTCGGAAAAAGACGAAACAGATAATAAGGGAAATGTGGACCACAGTAAAGAAAGATTTATTTCTCTTTACATGTCAACTTTATTTACATAATTAAATTTATATAACAGGCTATAGTTGTTTCTAACTTTTATTTAAAACACCTTCATTTTGCAATTCTTCTCTGATTTTAACTTGTACATTGTCTGGTAGACTCCTGAGTTCCTTGTTAATATATTCATTTAAATCTCGCAAAGGTTTGTAGTACTGATGCACCATTTGAGATCCTGCAAACATTGACAGCATGGCTGCCGACGAAAATGCTATATATTGACCCCAAGTCACTCCAGCTGGCATCTTAAACTGCTGCGTATTTCTTTATCTTTTCTTCAACAATATCGTGAGCTTGCCGCCTCTTAAAACTGCTGTAAAAGTTTATTTCTCCTACTTTCCAATTGATCATCGAAAACTCCAAAGCGGCTCCAAGTACAAAAAACATAGGTAGAAACCTATACATCCCAAGGGTGTTTTTCCCGGGCCATTTGTTTACTAATGTGTGAATCCAGCCTATTCTCATTGAATTCGATTGTTTGATCTAGTATGTAACGATAATGAGCGTACTTATATTATATAAGCTAGAAAAAGCAATACAATCACAATATTTCTTATACATAACCTCCAAACCACAAACTAGTGATGTGTCAACTTGACTTGACAACTCGAGTTGAATTCTCTTTAACTCGATTTAGTCGATATGAATTCTCTCACACTTGCGCGTCAGCCGAATGACAGACACTGAGATGGCGCGAAGTTTGTCGATCATTTATGACTACATTCATTCATTTAATTCGCTACAAATGTCAATTATGTCAATGTCACAACAACACAACATTGCATTGTAGCAGATTTGGGATTATTTTGTAGTGCCGGTTGTTATTGTTGTTCGTTTTTCGAATTATTAGGTACTGTATAGAAAAAATGCCGGGACCTAAAAGAAAATCTGTTGTTTGGGATGTATTTGAATCGCCAGTGAATGGACATGCTAAGTGCAAACAGTGTTCAGATTCACACAAATATAGTTTTGTTGTTAATTAATAAAAATACTTACTTTATTTATGTTACGAATATTTAATCCTAAATATATAAAACATAAATAAATGATAAATAAATACATTTCTTTTTTTATTTAAATTCTACCTACTTTAATTATAATGCCATACATATTTATGCTAAATGTGTTCAATTTTGTTTAAATATTGTTACGAAAACAAATCAATTTACTCAGTTTCATTTCACCCAGTTAACTCGAGTTACTTAACTCGAGTTGAACTCGAGTTACGTGAATTTCAACTCGAGTTGTGTTTATTCCGAGTTGGCACATCACTACCACAAACGTCAAAAACTCAAAACACTGTCAGGTTAGAGATGAGTCGTATTCACTAGAACAGATCCGAAAATAGATAAACGACACAAGGCGGCACCTATTCTCACTTTGACAATACCTAGTATAATGAAGTATTGCGAAATCCAACTGCTCTTAGGCCTCATAGCACTAACGCGTAATTGCATTCCATTCACTCAACACGTTATAAATCTGCTTTACGACTCATTCATTTTTGTCATAATCATTCGTTTGCCAATCACTTGAATTTAAACTCTAATTAAAAGTACATACAAGTAACGCGACGCGCACGCGTGTTGTGCAGGAATATAATTATATACTGTCCTTTTTTAACTAAGGTATTCCGTAGTCTTCCCATCTCTATCTTTCAATACTCGAGACTAGTCGGTAATCATTCGATCCGAGAATACTTGATCCGAATGAGTACCAACTAATCTCGACAAGACTAAGTATTACGAAGTATCTAGTCTAATTATTATCTACCTAGTCATATCAATGATTGCTGGTGCTGATACACTAAATTCCATAGAAATATCAAGTACAGGAGAAGTGGCAACGAGGCGAGTTCGTGAAGCTCAAAGGCCGTCATTGTAAAATTTAACCAAAATACCGTGTTCATTTGTTGTTTAGCAGTTTCCTGCAAAATTAGTAGGCACAATAAAAACTTGACATGGCCACATTCGATAAGTAATAATTGATACTAGGTGGACTAGGTGGAACGTGGAATAGGTATTTGGGTCACGTATTTTTAAATACTAAGAATATGTAGGTGCACCTAGTCCCACCTAGTACAACTAGGGCTGCCATCCGTCCGAGTTCCCCGGATTTTTCCTAGTTTGGACAGCGTCCGGGGGCATCCGGGGGATTTTTCCTAAGCGTCCGGGTAAAACCCGCACACACATTGGTCTTACGGGCACCAAAAAGCACGATCTCTGTATTTCATCTTATTGTGTTTGTTACGTTGATTAATTAAAAAGCAAGCCTATTATAAAGATAAACTTCTAACTGTCGACAATGTTACCAGTAAATAAACCCATAATTAAACATCATTATTTTTAGTTTCAAGTACAAAAATGTATTTTTCTACGCTGTCCGGGGAAAAATTGCGATTTTAGTCAAATGTCCGGGATTTATGAAGTCTTGTCTTGTCTGGGGCCGGCAATTTTGGTGATGGCAGCCCTAAGTACAACCCATCTCTATAGGGGAATCGTTGTACCTTGGACAGAGTGGTACCTAAAACAATTGCATGTATTTTTAAATTTTGGTGTTTTATGAACAGTTATCTATTATATTCTATACGTCATTTGTCAACATTAACGTGAAGTTACCTACAATTCGCCGGCGCCGTGCGAGTACAGTTAAAAAAGATAATTTATTATATTATACTGAAAGAGTAAGTTTTTGGAGATTTACTTCATGCCAATTTATAAAAAAATGTTGCATGTTTGACAAAACTGTTTTAATTAGAATATAGCCTTTGTATATCTAGCTACTGGACGATATTAGTGATAGATCCTAACCTAAATCATAAGTGGGTTTATTGAGCTTATTAAGTGAAGTTGTCGCAACGTTGTACCTTGACCACCCAACTAACGATGTACCTCGGTCACTGGCCAAGGTACATCGTTTTGGTCACTAATACGGCCAAAAATATTATTTTCATACGTTTTTATTAGAATTTTATTGTAAAAATAAACATATTATATCGTTTACAAAGCCGCGAAGAAAGGAAAAAATTAAAAGACCTATGCTTGACACAAAAATGATTGCAAATGCTTAGTGTGCTTCTGTACATTTCCAAATTCCTCGAAATACTTTGGGACGGTACTACCGCCACATGATGAAAGAAGGCTCCTCAGTGTAAGATTTGCATGATAATCTGGTAGTCAAAAAAGTTTTTAATTAAGAGCAAGAGAAATTGCTAGTGGACTACATCAAGGATGCAGCAAACCTTCAGTTTAGCTTGACTTTAAAATACCTCAAAGTACTAGCGTATCAGTTCACAAAGGTTTATAAAATGAAATACACTTCTACATGGGATTTTAAAAAAATGGCAGGGTACTATTGGCTGCGTTTATTCAGGAAATGTTACAAAGAAGAGCTCTCCCTTCGTAAACGAGAAGCCAAGAGCTTGGCGCGTTCGTCGGCATTCAATAAACACACTGTTGAACTGACCTTCAATAATTACAAGAAAGCTCTATCAAAATGCTCGTCAGATTTTCATGCAGCTAATATTTGGAAAATAGATGAGACATGATTGACTACAGTGCACATCTCTCCAAAAATTTTAGCACCAACTGGAGTCAAGAAAGTAGGATTCAGAATTTATGAATTAGAATTTATGTTAAATGACGAGAGAGAAAAAAACTACATTGCAGGTTAAAATTACGTGATTTGTTGCCAAAATATTGTGAACAATAATTAGTACAATAAAAACTTTTTAACAAAAAATTAAACAGACTCCCAAAAAACACTGCAAAGTGAAAAATAACTTTAATTTCGGTAGTCGGTGTCTTTAGTTTTGTTTTTTCGTTTTTGGCACCGACTTCCGAAATTAAAGTTATTTTTCACTTAGCAGTGTTTTTTGGGAGTCGGTTTAATTTTTTGTTAAAAAGTTTTTATTTCACTCTTTTTAGTTGGATGATTTTTAATTTACCTAGTTACAAGAGCCTAAATGTCAACTACTTATAACCTTTTACAAAATATTGCTTTTCCCAATGCTGGGCCGTTAATAGTTGAGGAGTTCTCCTGGTACTTCACCATCAGCTCTACATCACCATATGCATTGTGACGAGCATAAAGTGCTTAACATCCATATTCAAGTAATCGAATCGCAATCCACTCAATACTTATTATTGAGTAGTTTCGGCGGCCATATGTGGTCTTCATCATCAGTTCCACTTCCTCAAATGGTACTTTTTGAGAGCAACTGCACAAGTTACTATAAGAAATACCCAAAACGCCATAGGTGTGCCTATAATATTTAAGGAGTTCCCTCGATTTCTCCAGGATCCCATCATCAGATCCTGACTTTGGTGATAATGGTACCAATTTCGAAGTATACCCATTCGAACAAAAAAAGAATTTTCCAAATCGGATCAGCCGTCTTCGAGTACTCGATGATCATACATTAAAAAAAATATATATATATATATATACGCGTCGAATTGATAACCTCCTCTTTTGTCGTCGGTTGAAAAGATGGGTGAGGTTCTTTTAAATAAAAATACTTTTACTTAAATATTGTTGCTAATAACTGGAATAATTGCTAGTTGTAAATTCTAAAATGATTATCTAATTATTTCAAATAATAATTCAACAGAAAATAAACAAATTGAAGCTACTACAAGTATTTATTTCAATTTGAATCTGCTCTGTCTAAGGTACAACGGATACGGTCCAAGGTACATCTGGTTTGTTGTACTTACCTAGGACAGTTTTCCCTTTTTTTTTCTAGCAGCTAGTATTCCCATTTTTTTTTAAATTATACAATTTAGTGAATGAATTATGTAGGTAGTTAATTAAATGATCTTTACATACATGCACACTAGACAAGTTTAACTTGCACCATTATTTAAAAATAAATCAAAATTCTAAAAACTGTCCTAAGTACCACAGGTTCGCCTACCCTGTTTTTTAATCGCAGAGACAAAGTTGACACTACGACGGTTGCCAGTTTTTTGCAATTCCTAAATAGTGATGTGCCACTATCGAAACTTAACGTTATTAAAATCAAGTATCGTTTTTTTTTATAATACGTTATCCTGAAATAATGTGTACGTGCTAATTTAAAACATAATTAATTACAGGTATTCGTTAATCAGATTCAAATAATGACCCCATATCTTAGGGATATTCTGAATCATCAGAATCACCACCTATTTCTATGATAAACATAGGTTTATCATAGAAATAGGTAGTGATTCTGCTGATAGCAGCAATAACGTCGACTATATGGACCAGATGACACCATAAAAATACACAATAACTCGGTATTTATTGTGTACAAGCAGGCGGGACCTAATCGAAAATATATACTTATAAAAATGGGATATGTGACCCACCTGCTTGTCACTTTTTTAAATAAAAATTTGCTTGTTTCTTTCCTTTCAGTTGAACAGTCAGAATATTTTGTTATTTTTTTTTATTTTAGTTTAAATATGTTAAAAATTTCACAGATTATTTAATTATTGCTAGGAATTGTAGTCTTGAAACGTATTTAGAAGTTTACCGGATCAGCTGCACAAATAGAGCCTTCTAGTACCCTTACTCTCAATACAATATAGACCTTTAGTAAATAAATTAGAAGTTAAATACATCTCAGCTAAGGTTGTCCCTTGCAGTTGATAAGTATCGGTGTCGGGCCGGGTCAATGAGACACTGTTCCCTACAGTTTCATAGAATTAAGTGTCCACCGACGTTGTTGTCGGTATCGGTGCCGGGCCGGGCCGGCCATAACAATACTATAAGTCAAGGAAGAAGGAATAATTCTAACTTTATCCTTTCTTTAGTATTACGATTTTTCAGTGTTTTTATATGATTTTTATTTCTATTTAGTTTTATACAAATAAATCACATATTTATTTGTTATCCTCTCATGAAGCCCTTAAAATAGAGAAAAGGTCCTGAAAATGGCTAAGGTATCGGACTTCTGATCGAGAGGTCGCGGGTTCGAACCCTTCTCATTACACTATTGCCGTGAACCCACTCCAGACGCTAGTATAGCTTAGATGGAGGGGTCAACCAGATTGCTCGTAATGTGAATTATATCCACATTGCTAGTTCTCTTTATAAAAAAAGACCTATTCAACGATATCCCAGTCTTATTTATTAGGTTTACCAACAATTGTTTCTACATAAGACATGTTCTTAAAGCACAAGAGATAAAAAGGTAACAGTATAACAATCACTTATAGGTAAACTCAGCATGTGCGATTACAACGTACAAAAAATATATTTTGAGCTAACTAACAGTGACTCAGAAAGAACAATGGCGGATCCTCTAACAAATTTTTATTGGCATAATTTTGTAGCGTCTATTAATGGAAAATATACAAGAGTATAGAGTTTCAATTCATGATCACTTTTGCCTTAAGATCCACTATTAAAGGAACTCTTAAAAAAAAGATATTGGTTGAAGAAGTTTTAGAGGTTATGTCTGGCCATTATTACGTAAACCGATTTATTGGAAGCAGACTGGTACCGTAGACTTGATTATGTCCATAGTCAACGCTAGTGTGGAAAACATAGACCTAGTAGTGAGCCATTGTCAGTTGGCCAGGAGTCTCCCACCCGCGATCTCACTGCAGCATGGATAAAGCGGCTGTCGCAACCGAAGGCTGGGCACGCCGCAATCGCGGCGATAACTCCCGTCTTTGAGGAGTGGCTGGAGGGACGCTACGGTGTCCTCACCTTCCAACTGACGCAGGTGCTTACTGGACACGGGTGTTTCGGGAGGTACCTATTTCAGATTCAGCGGTAGGACACGCCCAGGTGTTGACATTGCGTGGACCACCCTGAGAACAAGGTGGAGCATACGGTGGAGGTGTGCCCCGCTTGGGCAGAGCTTCGCCGTTTTCTCGTTGAGGCTATCGGCGGCGGTGACCTCTCGCGCCCGGCCCTGGAGCGGAGCGAGTGGGAATGGAATGCAGTCGCCCACTTCTGCGAAGCAGTAATGCTAGCGAAGGAGAAGGCTGAACGCGCGAGGGAGAGGCAACTCTCTTCCTCACGCCCCAGCCGCCCCGTCCGTCGGGGATCGCGAGCCGATCTCCGGCCACCATAGGCGCGGGCTTGCCGACGGCAAGCAGGGGTAGCTCACCGTCCAGTAAGGACCAGGCCCGGGTCAACGTCGCATCATGTTCCACGCGTGCCTCAAAGAGCTGTCAGCACCAGTGACGGGGCTCCATAAGGCCATTGCCTGCCGGGGCACAACCCCGGTAATGTTCTAACGAGATACCACGGCCCCGGAACTTAAGGGCAGATGAAGGAACAGGGTGGGTTTTTAGTCGGTAGAAGTCTGATACTCCCTTCCGCTTTACCCAGAGCGGGAGAAGTCATTCGATGATTTACCCACCCAGGAAAAAAGGGGTCCCCCGCCACTTCCAAGGTATTAGAAGTTGATTATATCAAAAATCTGTTTTAAACAAGTAACTATGCGTTATGAAAGCTATACTTACAGGCATTAAGTATTACAAGTTAATTGCGGCTTTGTCTCTAAGATGGCAACGCATGAACAATGCCTTTTGTAATGCAGATCCATATAGGCCGCGGAGATCACTTTCCGTTAGTCGGTCATCAGTTTGCCATCTTCTAATATGAGTCTTAGTCATATTAACCCCTCAAATTTGAAACGTCACAATAAATAAATAATATAAAAGTAGGTAATAGGTACTTATAAAAAATGAAACAATTTGTTTTATATATGTGTGTATTTATTCTTCATCTTCTATGTTAATATCGTCCAAAAAACATGCTGGTGGTGTAATCGTTGTCTGATTATGTTTAATATTTCATTGGCATATTCATTGTCTTGCAGGCGAGCACCAAACTTATTTAGTAAAGCTGCTGCTATCTGGAAGTTTTGCATCATGTGGGGAAGTGATCTATGGAAATATTTTTGCTTCAGTAATTTAAAATCTCTTTTAAAGTATCCATTGACCACTTCCACTTATGCGGCAGTTAACACACATTATGCAAGTAGGCATAACACGACTTCTCATTGTGATATATAAATGGATGCACAAAAAAAAAGGCCAAAGTATCAGGTAGAATCGTAGTCCAAAAAAAAGTCAAAGCAAAATGTCGTCGCACTAGTCGCAAGAAAAAACTCAGTTGATACACAGAAGCAGTTCATAATTTCAAAAGTACGGAACGAGATAGCGGCAGTTGTCAATACACCTTACGCAGATGTCAATGTCATGTCGTATAGTTGCCATACTTTGCTTGCAGAATGACTTTATTTTAGTATTTATTTATTCAGCAGAATAAATTCTTAACAAAACTCTGCAATTATATTTATTATGGTTTATCAACACGCTTGTAAAGTATGTAAGTAAATTGGAGTAGATTTACTAATATATGGCAGAGAAGCCAGCAGAGAACTTTCAACTGAGACAATATTAGGCTAAAAGACATGAAGTCAAATTGTAAACGAAAAAAAAAAATCTCTTCCCTTCGAACATATTACCTAGTCAATGGGGCGTGCAAATGAAAGCTAATCGCAGATGGCGCCACCACCGTAAGAACCTTTGTCACTGTCAGTGTTAGTTAGATTGTGAGATATTATATAGTTATCTGTATCATCTATGGTTATCTGTGGTAATATTTTTTATTTTCATTTCATTGATTTCAATTGATTTCTGTACAACTTTCCGATTAAAGAACATAATACATGTTCTTTAATCGAAAAATTCTCAATAACTGTCTCTAATTTAGGAATTCATTACTGTTCCATAGAGAAACTGCTTTGACATTGGTAAGTGTGCTACTAGCGCCACTTTGACAGTTGCACGCCCCATTGTGTTTCCAAACAAAATTATATTTTTTTTTATTAGAGTGGGTCAGTTCTTAAGCATATTTTGAAAAAAACTAGGAAATTATTTTATTCAAATTTACAAACATGACATTTGTAGACGCTCAAATATTCTATCAACAATTTTTTCGCCATTGTTCTTTAGTAGGTACATAGCAAAATAGGTAGGTACATAGCAGTTGATATAGTTTGCGCATTTTTTATAATTAACTGTCATATCTCTAGTGACACTCGCATCAGCATTGTTCAGACGAATTGATTAACGTGAGAATTATTCAAACCGGCCCACGCGTTTGACCTGTATCTACAACGCCACATAGGTATGAACATAAATACTTATGTACATACATAGACTGTAATTGTAATAAAGTAGTAGACTTGATGTTTTAAAGTTACCATTTTACTGTTTTCTGCTGTTTTTTTAAGTCTGATCTGCTGCTTTTTGCTTCGGTTAGGTTGGCAACACTGTATTGAAATTTCGGCTAGGTACCCATCTCTATATCAATGTTTTCATCGGCTTAGACCACAGAGTAGTGAGTACTTTCATATAGGGATACGCAAAATTTGAAAAGTATCGATACTTTACTCGATACCAGTATCGTATTAAAAGTATCGATACCAAAAAAGTATCGGAACAAAAGTATCGATACCTGAAGGTATCAAGTACTTTTTAAGACATAAAAAACCCGAATGGAGTGTAGTGCTAAGTTTCGCAAAAAAATCTAGCAGGAACGGGTCTTACAAAATAGTCACTAATATCCAATAGATATTTAGAAACTGTTAGATATTCCCATAACGTACGTAAACGTCGGCACGTACCCTACTTTGGAGAAGATAATAAATCAGTACAAAAATTAAAATGTTTTTATTTTTAATTAAAATTACACGACTAAACACAATAAAACTCACAAATAATTGTCATAATGAATACTAAATTATTTAGAAAACTGCCAATCTTGACTTGAAATCCAACGTGAATAAAATTTTATCCAGGCGGGATCCAGTCAAGCGATTACGACTCTCTGTCATAATGGCTCCAGCTCGTGAAAAAAGCCTCTCCGAACTCCGAAAACGAATTTCATGTCTTCCCATGCTTGCAAAATATCTGCTTTGAGAGGAGATACTTGATTTGAAAGGTATAGTCTAACCTCGTCCCTTTCCCCTTCAGTTGTCCTCTGACGTCTTGCATGAGCCAGATGTTTATGTTGACTCCAGAAATCTATTGTGTCAGTTTCCGCTTCCGAGGAGTTTGTTAATGGGCACGGGCTGTCATTTGCATTTATTGTACTTCGAATGTACGAAATCGTACGGACGCAGGCATTGGGATCCGTAAAGTGGATGTTTTTAAGCGACTTCAAAAAAATTTTTTTCATTTGAAAGAGTATACTTTCTAGTTGGTCCCATTGTTATGAAATCAGGATCTGATGGTGGGATCCTGGAGAAATCGAAGGAACTCTTCAAATATTATAGGCACACCTATAGCGTTTTGGGTATTTCTAATAGTAACTTGTGCAGTTGCTCTTGAAAAGCACCATTTGGGGAAGTGGAACTTATGATGAAGACCACAAATGGCCACCGAAACTACTCAATAATAAGTACTTCATGGATTTGATTCGATTACTTGAATATGCATGTTAAGCTCTTTATGCTCGTCACAATGCATATGGTGTTGTAGAGCTGATGGTGAAGTACCAGGAGTACTCAAAAATTGACGGCTCTGCATCGGGAAAAGCAATATTTTGTAAAAGGTGATCAGTAATTCACGTTTTGGCTTTTGTAACTAGATAAATTACAAACCGACCCACTAAAATGCGTGAAAAAAACTTTTTAGCAAAAGACTTCCATATCAAAACACTACAAAGCCAAAAATAACTTTAATTTTGGAATGCGGTGTCAAAAAAAAGAGAAAATATAAAACTAATAACACCGACTACCGAAATTAAAGTTATTTTTGGCTTTGTAGGTTTTTGATATGGAAATAGGTATTATTTTTTGCTTAAAAGTTTTTTTAAATCTTGGATTAAGCAAGGCGGAGATAAAAAGTATCGATACTTTCTAAAAGTATCGATACTTCTAAAGTATCGGAACAAAAGTATCGATACCACAAGGTATCGATACTTTTTGCGTATCCCTACTTTCATATATACTACCCTATAGATTATTATACTCTTTGATATATACAGAAATGGCTTTGCCCGATAATTTACGTTCTTTTAGTTTATTATAGGTAAAGTTTTTACAATTTTTTTAAAATCTAAACTATAGTTTTAATTGAGATGTGTTGCCTAAACTACTGGTTGCGCTGATATACGATTCTTTTCGTTTATATTTTTAATTATTGGCAACACGCATAATCGCTAATTGGTTAGACATTCCCCTTCCGCATATTATCCTTTCTCCCTTGCACTAGACCTTCGTCTATTCGAGAGTGAGGGAGAGAGACTATACCGCTCTAGAAAAATCGATCGCGTCTGGATCTTCCGATGGACAGGATCGGACCTTCAATGGCTGTCGAGTCGCGTTAGAGCACACACGCATCGAATCGCATTTGAACGGTCGCGTCGTTTTGTGCGACCAATTCGTAGCAGAAGAACGGTTATACTGTGGTGGTGAACTGTGATCAGAGTGCTGGCAGTCCTGAATATCCTGGATTATCAAGGTTAGTGCTGCCTTTCCTATACGACGCTGGACTCTTGTCTTTTGTTCCAACCAGCGCCGGTTCCCGTCAATTGTGTAACCGAAAACTTCTAAGTCGCATACGTTGCATTACCGCCCATCCATTTAATGGTCCTTCCCGAGTCGGATAATAATCAGCACAGCCATTCCCTAGAATTCGCTAGGTATATCGTAGTTTCGTATTCGTATTTCGTAGTCAACCCCGCATAGATACTTATTTGCCAACGCGTGGCAAGTAAGTACATCGTAATTCATTACGTCGTTTTCGTGTCTTCCTAGCTAATAATCGATTAGTAAGGAATTTCGCAACCCCGCTAGTAGTTAATTATCGTTACTTGTAAATTAAATACCAATCGGTCGAGTCAAGGTTACTCGAGACCGCGTCGCGCACCCGGCCGTTATTTCGCAAAACGGTGGGTAGTTACTAAATATTTCTTATAATAATTAGTTTGATATTCATAGCTCATAAATATGGCACCGACCGATATTACTCTTAAAAGACTGATAGCAAAGAGAGATCGTATCTTTGCTCGCATGCAGAGTATTGCAGATAAAATAAAACACATTCATTCGGATGAAAGCGTTAAGGAATCATTTTTGTGCGACATCTCGTTAGTACAATCACTACGTGTGGATTTTGAAAGTGCTTTGGATGAAATTGTTATTCATGAGCTAAAATTAAACCCTGAATATGTTGTAGATTATCAATCGCTTTCTGCGTTCGAAGACCTTTTAGGGCGCATTTTACGGGCTGAGAAGAACCTGACGGCTCACTCTCATAGTGAGGTCCAAAGGTCACCTCGATTGCCGCCAATTGAAATACCCGAATTCAACGGAGATATTAAGAATTGGCCATTATTCGTCGCTAGTTATCGTAATGTCGTGCATAATAATGTTTCTCTAACAGACTGTGAGAAATTATATTATTTATTAGGTAAATTAACACATAAAGCTCGTACAATTTTCGCTGGTATTAACCCGTCTGCGGATAATTACCCACTCATTTTCGATTTGCTTTGTAAAAAATATGAAGATAGTCGACAATCGGCAACTTCATACTTAACTCAAATATTTGAATTTAAATCTATTACATCAGGTACCCCTAGTAGTTTAGAATTATTTATTGATAAGTTCGCTTCGTCGGTAGTTGCTTTAAAACATACAAAAGTCAGTGACCTGGCTGATTTTATATTATTGCATGTCGCGCTTAAAAAACTGGACCCAGACACCGTTCGTACGTTCGAATCCAATTATCAATTAAAGTCGAATGGATCCGAAATCCCATTGTTTTCCGATTTAGTTAATTTCGTTAGTGATCATATAAAGGTTTTAGAACGAACTTCGATACCTGTTGCTCGAGTCAATACTAATAAAAGGCCTTTAGATCGTAAATCAAGTAACGCATATGTGTCCAGTTCTCAACCAGTCGCTTGTAGTTTGTGTAAGGAAAACCATGACTACATTTATAAGTGTACGGTTTTTAAGAGTTATAACCCCGATCAACGTTTTAAATTCGTTAAGTCAAACAACTTGTGTATAAATTGCTTAAGTAGTGGTCATCGCGTGTCTGCGTGTGAGTCGACGTCTACATGTAAAAAATGTAGGTACAAACATCATACATTGCTATGTTTTGGAAATAGGCCTGCGTCAAATATGTCGCCGTCACGCTCAGTCGAAGAGCCGAGCGCGGGTTCGATTCCCGCGAACTCGGATGTAGCATTATGCTCAAGTGCAGTCGGCCCTTATAAAGGCTCTAGAACTGTGTTGTTGGGTACCGCACGTATCGTTATTCTAGATTCTCGTGGTCACGAACATTGCGTTCGTGCATTGTTGGACAGCGCGTCTCAGAGTAGCTTTATTACTCGCGATTGCTGTCAACGTTTAGGATTAAACATAAATAATAGACCTACTTGTTCCACTGTTAGGGGTATAGGAGGTTCGAGTAAACCCATTCAAGGTTCCGTACAATTTAAAATTCATTCTCGTTTCGATCATAATATAACTTATGATATTGAGTCGTTGGTAATAGATAGGATTACCGAACGTCTGCCAACCGCGACAGTCGACACTTCGCGACTGTCTAACTTCGAAGACTTACCGTTGGCAGACGATACATATTATTCATCAGGCCCGATTCACGTATTGATCGGCGCTTCGATTTTTCCGCACCTGCTTTTGTCGAACAGAGTTCAAGGATCGACTTCGAATTTATCGCCGCTCGCCTTAGAAACGGTCCTTGGCTATGTGATCGTAGGTGACGCACCAGCATGTACTGACGGTAATTCGACCGTATCGCATTGCTGTATCGCGGACACATTAGACTCTGCTGTCCGGAAATTCTGGGAATTAGAGGAAGTGAGTGTTCCCCCGGTATTCAGCCCGGACGACCAATTGTGTGAGGAATTTTACACCCGCACTACCACTCGGGATAGTGAGGGACGTTACGTAGTAGCTTTGCCTTTCAAGGCTGATGTCGAATCCCTTGGCAATTCGCGCCAAGCAAGTGAACGGCGGTTTTACTGCTTGGAAAGGAAGATGCAAGCTTCTCCACAATTAAGGGTCGCGTATGACAGTGTCATCCGGGAATATTTAGAAAAGGGCTACATTTCATCTACGAATCCTGATTCGGCGGGAAGTTCGTATTTTATTCCGCATCATGGTGTGATCCGAGATGATAAGGTCACAACCAAACTTCGTGTCGTTCTCGATGGTAGTTGTAAAACTACTACCCGCATCTCGCTTAATGATCTCTTGTATGGTGGACAGAACCTACAAGGGAACTTGTTCAATATTATTATTGGTTTTCGTTTGTTTTCGATAGCGCTTTCCGCAGACATTCGTCAGATGTTTCTCAGCATTGGAGTCCGAGAATCTGATCGGCGTTTCCAACGCATTTTGTATCGCTTTTCCCCGCAAGAACCTTTACAGGTTTATGAATTTAATCGTGTCGTTTTTGGGCTTAAGTCTAGCCCCTTTCATGCACTTCGAACTATTAAGCAGTTGGCTGAGGATGAGGGTGACTCCTACCCTCAGGCCAAAGATATTGTCGCTGCGGGGTTGTATATGGACGACTACGTCCATTCCGTTCGCACGGAAGACGAGGGCATTTCCACCGCTTCGGAAATGATAGGTCTCATGAAGGCTGGTCAATTTGAGCTAGTTAAGTGGACCAGTAATTCCCAAGTCGTATTAGATTCGATCCCACCCTCGCACCGCCTGCCAGTTGTCAAGGAATTCGATGAGTCCGACCAACATAAAGTACTGGGCTTGTGTTGGTCACCTACGTCGGACAACTTCGGCATGAAAATTAATACTCCCGCTCAGATTTGTACTAAGCGTACAATATTGTCGTGTGTCGCTAAAATATGGGACGTCATGGGATTTGTCGCACCTGTTGTCCTGTACGCTAAACTTCTAATCAAGCAGCTTTGGCTGTCTGATTGTGACTGGGATGATACTCCACCTGAATATATAGTCAGGCTGTGGATTCGCTTCAAAGAAGAGCTTCCCTTGCTCTGTAATATAAGGATCCCACGTCACGTAGGTATCGTCGGCGATAGTGTGGTCACTATATTGGCTTTCGCGGACGCCAGTGAGAAAGCATACGGGGGGGTTATTTACTTCCACGTTCAAAATAGTGATGGCAATATCGTTAGGTTGTTGACCGCTAAGTCGAAGGTCTCCCCTAAAAAGGTCGTTTCTCTTGCTCGTCTGGAGCTGTGCGCTATTCTTGTGCTAGCTCAACTCATAAAAAATGTCGTAGTCGCTTGTCAAAACCGCATTATATTTCGCAACATATTCGCATTTTCGGATTCAACAGTCGCTCTCTGTTGGGTACATTCGTCGCCCCATCGGTGGAACACCTTCGTGGCCAACAGAGTCTCGAAAATACAGGACGACTTATCGCCACAAAACCTGTATCACGTGTCCGGTACGGACAATCCCGCAGATTGTCTGTCACGTGGGCTCACACCTTCCCAAATCATTGATCATCCGCTTTGGTTCAGTGGTCCTCCGTGGGCCAGCTTAGACGTTTCAAAGTGGCCTGTCGTCCCCTTCAATCCCTCTTCGGTATGCGAAGTGCCTGAAGAGAAGAAACATTCGTTGCTCTCCGCTACACCAACCGAAAGATCTACTATTCTTTCTTTGGTCGATCGTATCTCGTCTTGGAGTAAATTACTTCGAGTAGTAATTTACATTTGTCGTTTCGCTAAACTATTGCCTATTGGTTACCGCATGGCGGCAGCGGATTACAACTTCGCTGAATTGCTCATACTTCGCGAGCTTCAACGCTTTTATTTCTCCACTGAATTGGTTAAACTCAGGAAAGGCAAACATTGTAGTCCTGCTTTTCGACACTTAAAACCGTTTCTCGAAGACGGACTCATTAGAGTCGGAGGCCGTTTAAGAAACTCGGATTTAAGTTATGATGGGAAACATCCCATTCTGCTTCCAAGCAAGGACCTCGTTTTGAATTTGTTAGTCGATTATCATCATAAATTGAACTGTCACGCAGGTCCCGACCTGCTAATGTCGCTCTTGCGTCAGAAGTATTGGATCCTTTCTGCACGCAATTTAATTAGGAATAGGATCCATAAGTGCCTTCCCTGCTTTCGGCTGCGCCCTAAGCAGAGCTTTCCTGAGATGGCCGATCATCGCTCTTGTCGTATCGTTCAAACCGCTAAGCCATTCGTCCACACGGGCACGGACTACGCCGGTCCGTTTAAGGTTACGATGTCTCGCGGTCGAGGTGTTCGCTCCACCAAGGCCTACGTGTGTCTGTTCGTCTGCATGACTACACGCGCGGTGCACATAGAGCTCGCTGGGGATCTTAGCACAGCTAGTTTTATGGGCGCCTTTAAACGGTTCCTGTCAAGGCGTGGCCCGGTTAGTAGAATTTATTCCGATAACGGGACTAATTACATAGGCGCTAAACGGAAACTCTCGGAACTTCACGCATTTCTTTGTTCGAAGTACCATAATTCGGAATATGGTCATACATTAGCTATAAATCGAATAGATTGGTCACTCAATGTCCCGACGGCTAGTCACTTTGGCGGCAATTGGGAAGCTAATATTAAAGGTTTAAAGTCACACCTATATCGGGTCATAGGCGATACTATTCTGTCGTTTGAAGAATTAAGTACCGTTCTTATTCAAATAGAATCGGTAATGAACACTAGACCTCTTTGTAGGACACTCTCTAGTGATCCTTCAGAGCCGCTCGCATTGACTCCAGCGCACTTTTTGAATCTCACGCCTCTGAAATACTTGCCTGCCGAGGAAATAGACGAGAGAACTCTTACTGCTAGACACGAGCTACTAGATAAGTTAGTGCAGTCGTTTTGGAAGCGCTGGAGAATTGGATATCTCCATACTTTGCAATCTCGCCGCAAATGGAACACGCCGGTCGATCCGGTCTCTGTCGGCACGGTCGTGATTCTTATATCCGACAACTCGCCCCCACTACACTGGCCTTTGGGTGTCGTGGAGGAAATTTTCCCTGACTCAACCGGAGTCACTCGTATCGTTCGGGTTAAGACAACCACCGGATCCTACTTGCGTCCCGTGGTGCGTCTTTGCCCATTGCCTAACCAGTAGTTTATTTAATTCGTCTTTAAGGTTAGGTTAATATTACTTATTAGGTATTTAGTTTCGTAGTTATAGGATAGTAATTATCGAATAGATTAGTTTTCTTGTGGTTTGCCTCACTCTTGAAGGCATCCCTTCAAGCCCGGGGGAATGGTTGCGCTGATATACGATTCTTTTCGTTTATATTTTTAATTATTGGCAACACGCATAATCGCTAATTGGTTAGACATTCCCCTTCCGCATATTATCCTTTCTCCCTTGCACTAGACCTTCGTCTATTCGAGAGTGAGGGAGAGAGACTATACCGCTCTAGAAAAATCGATCGCGTCTGGATCTTCCGATGGACAGGATCGGACCTTCAATGGCTGTCGAGTCGCGTTAGAGCACACACGCATCGAATCGCATTTGAACGGTCGCGTCGTTTTGTGCGACCAATTCGTAGCAGAAGAACGGTTATACTGTGGTGGTGAACTGTGATCAGAGTGCTGGCAGTCCTGAATATCCTGGATTATCAAGGTTAGTGCTGCCTTTCCTATACGACGCTGGACTCTTGTCTTTTGTTCCAACCAGCGCCGGTTCCCGTCAATTGTGTAACCGAAAACTTCTAAGTCGCATACGTTGCATTACCGCCCATCCAACTACCAAGTCTGCAAATTCAAGACAGTATGAATTAAAACAAACAGTAAACACCTATAATTACACGCATTTGTCGTTCAAATAAATAAACAGCTCTCGTTAGCCACTGGCACGACGGCGCTCGCGAGCCGTCATGTGGGACTTACGTCGCGGCGCAACCGATTGCCAGCGCTTCTAAAATGCCGCGGATCTTCCCCGATAAAAACGTTTGCCAAAAGAAAAGTATTACAGCAATTTCAAAATAAAAAATATCATTGAGTACGTTAGCGTATACAGAATAAACTTAAATAAAAATATATGCTCCAAATCTACATGTCTACCCTTTAAAAAAATGTTAAACTTAAAAAAGTAAATATTTTTTACTGATTTCCAGGCAATTTTATTTTTCGTGATTAAAATATGCTATCTGGAACAGTTATAAAAAATTGTAAATAAAGTAGACTATATTTCCTTCAAGTCGACAGCAAAAGATTTGTATTACATTCATGAGAAAACGATGAAATAAATTGTTAAAAACAAGACTACTCGAGTCTCAAGTACCGAAGGCCGGATGACCTGCGGTACTCGCGAGAGTTGTTTCAACAAGCAATATGGCCGCCCGGGACCGTGCAGACGAGCGATTTATTTTTGACTAATTAGTACTGAATATTATTATTGTACTTTTTATGGTATTTTTGTTTTTACTATTGTTATATTTGAGTAAAAAATAAATACATTATTTATGATTAATTATTACTTCTAATAATAAAAATGGCAAAAATAAGTTTCGTTGTCTGTTCGCTTAGATCTTAACGCAAACGGATTTTAATTCAGTTTTCAACAATTGAAAGAGTGATTCAAGAGGAAGATTTATAATTGTATAACATTACACCTGATGAAGGAAGAAATGAAAAAGGAAAGAATCTATAAAAAGGAACAGAAAAATATATTATGAAAAGATGTGACACAAAATAATAATAACACTGAAATAACAAATAAAAATAAAGACGTGGTTGGCTGGTTCGTGGTTGGCTGGTACTTGGGACTGCAGTTAATTCCACCTCACTCCCAACATCTTGGCATGTATCCGCATCTGACGTACCCACGGATAAACTCCTTTCTTCCACGTTGTCAAAAACTGTAACAACATAACATAAATTATTTCTTACATGTCATTTTTGTTACCTACTACTTCAAGACACTCAATGTGATAATATAATATTTACCGAGCTCAACATTCGCCGGCACAACAATTAAGGGCGGTGTTGGCGGAGAAGTCGGCACCGCATCCGTTTGAGCAGACGTGGAGGGAAGTGGCGTGGGAGATGTCCGCACCGCATCTATTTGAGCAGACGTCGAGGGAAGTGGCGTGGGAAATGTCCGCACCGGATCCGTTTGAGCAGACATGGTGGGAAGTGGTGCAGCCACCATTTCATATGGCACCCGCTCAGGCGATTGTTTTCTATGAAAATCAGCGAAAACTACTAAATGTTGTTTATCTGTAATTATGTTATAATGAAAATGAATAATTGAATACATACTGCATCCGTCTCTTCCGGGGAGGCGCATCCGGAAGGAGGACGCGTTCGAGTTCCTTCACTCGCTTCCTCTCCAGTAAATTTTTCTTTTCACCTGCCGACAGGCCCGCTATATGTCTCTGCGTGACTTGTCGGGCAACCCTTATGTTTTGCAGCATATCACTACAAAAATATTTAAAAAAAACTGTAATAATATTATAATTTCAAGGTAACAGCCGTTCTTTCTGTCGGTTGCGCTTTGGCGAATCAACCGATAAACTTGTAATAAATAAAAAAACACTCACTCCTCCACAGATAGCCCCCTCCCTCTACCTCTACCTCTCCCTCTTCCCCTTCCTCTACCACGGGTTTGGCCACGGCTGGGGCCCGACAGCGCATTCTCTTGCTCATTTGATCTAAAACATAGCCATATATTATGTTTACTTAATGTTCCTATTTTATACTAAAAAAAAACAATAGATTAAAAAAACAAACCACCAGTCCACCAGTTTTACAATCCACCAGTTTTAATGTTTGAATGCAGTGAAAATATGGATATGGATATAATATACATGGCAACAAATGACGCTATATTTAAATTAGATAAGTCTTCGATCAACAATAGCACTATTATTGATCGAAGAGATAAATAGTAGTTAGTGCTGTGCAAATGGAAAGATGTGCTAGTTAACACTAGAAGCGCCACCATCCCATTTTTGTCTCACCCGCAAGTTGGATTGTCTCTAACTTAGGTCTATGAAACTTTTTGACTTTTATTTATTTTACGTATTTAACAGATTTAAAATGTTTTTGATAAATTATCAAGAATAATTTGTGAGAAAAATAACGATTTACCTAGAACTGCCGCTGGTTTTTGTCCCGCTATATTGTTTTACAAAACATTCCGTTGGCGTTCTTGGAAGTTGCAGGGTGAACGGTTTATGTCTGGGGCCAATAAACAATTGAATATTGTTTCTAATAGTCAGTGGTCTATCACTTTGTAAAGAGCACATGTTTCGTTTTTTATGAGGGTGCAACTTCGTGCTATTGTTATTTTTACTAAACGACATAAAATAAACAGCACAAAATTATAGCTTGTTTGAAAATTTTTGAGGACAAAAATAGTATGGTGAACCTTTGGAATCCTCCGACGATAATTAGATTCTTAATAAATTAGGGTCTCAATCTTCGACGCTTCTAGTGTTAATACCGTATTATTTAAAGTGAGATGGTGGTCAAACGTAAAGCTATTAATTATAAAAAATCTGTGTAGTGCAGAATAGCTAAATGTTTAAATAAAAAGGTAAAATAATGCAAATTATAAACCAACACGAAAAAATGCAAGCGAAAGACGTCAGCTGAACTCAAAAATCCTACACCGATAGCTCGTCTGCACAAACCTTACATTTACAAACGTTATTGGTCACTGCAGTGCCAGGCACTTGAACGCTGCGTATTCTATTACTCATTTCGTTGAATCTGTTAAAAATATAAAAGTTATTGTTTTGTTGTATATAACTAATTATTCTAGATAGTTTATTTCATGAAATTAGGATGTAATTTCTCTTGCAAATAATTTCTACAGTCCGTAAACAAACCAAAAACCGACCGTAAACAAACACAAACGGCACTCGACAACTTCTTTTGCTAAATTTATCAACTTTGGAGAATAAAATAGGATGATAATTATACACCATTGTAACGTGTACATTGTCTAGAAAAATTTAATATATTACATTATTAGAAATATTCAATAAAACAAAAGTACTTACGACATAATTACGGCGACACTTTCACGCACTCGCACCCTCTAGGGTATATATGTTCTGTGCACGAAACACTCTTGCATAGAGTACTATAATACTACGCACTCTTGACTTCAATTCATTGTACCAACTAAAGAGTATTGAAAAATGCACCGGACTTGGTTTCAGAGCCATCTATAATTATTTATATGTATTAAAAACTACAGATAACGTATGAAAGAGCCGTAGTTGAACCAGAACTTCACAATTCCATACATTCCTCATATTGGCACTGTAGTACCACTGACGTAAGTCCCTAAAAATTATTGTGGCACTGTAGTACCCTCTGACTAAGGAAAAAAAGAGGACATGGCATAAACATTCTATACGAACAGTAGTTATAGGAATATGATGCATTTCGACGGCATAGTTACTGATATATCGGCATCTCTTTTTAACTTGTGAGAGTAATCATATGTAAAAAAGGACAACATTAGTTTTATCATTGCCAAAAATGGCAACATAACTTTGGTGATGTCGCAAAATACCTAACTGCGGCCGGCCGCCATGTTTTGTCACAGCCAACAACAAGTACATCAGTTGTCATCGCGACTTGCTTGTTTCAGTGTTTTTAAGAAAATTTGGTGATAATAGGCGAAAATTGTGCTTGTTTATAGTGTAAGAACTTGCATAATACTGCATTTATCATGGGTAGGTGCAGTGTGTTAGGCTGCCGCATGAAAAGCAACAAAAACATCCCAATAAAACGTTGCACAGGTAAGTAACCGAATTCATTCAAAATATCTTGTTTTTTTCTATTATTTTGAAAGATTTTGCTATTTTTGGGAAAGTTTATAAAGATACACTTGCTTTTCTGTAATTATTTACTGTTTTACTGTTGATATTATGTGATTTTTAAGCAAATCATTTGTTAGTAAACAGAGAGTTAGAGTTACGGTTCGGAATTTTCAATTTATCGATAAAACATATCGACAGGTGAATATTATTTAACTCGATTTCTTTTTATGATTTTAGATTGCCAACATGTAAAGAAAGAAAAGAACAGTGGCTGTATATACTTGGGATTGAAAATTTGAATACTACAACCAAGCATATTTTTATTTGTTCCCTGCATTTTGAAGATAAATGTTTTAACCGAACTTTAAATATAACAAGACTGCGCGATGATGCTTTGCCTTCAAGTGAATTATTGGTAAGTTTTGAAAATAGACAAGTTTATTGTGTTTACCTACTTACTGACAAGTAACCAATCCAAACCAGTTCATGGAGAGAGAGGAGGGACGAGAAGCATGTCAGCAACAGCAGTGCTATATTGCTGAAATACTGGTATAAAGTTTCAGGTTTAAATACACATCAGTCAGAATAAATAGATAACTTTTTTTTCTGAAAATTATAAAACATCCTTAAAATTCTCGTACAGACTGAATCAAAACCTAATATAAGTTATATGATTTTAATTATCCACCTCCTCACACAGATTAAGACACATATACCTGCACTATTTTTACTCCTGATATAGTCATAGCAAAAGGAGATGGATAATGGCTATTTTTGAAAATGATACATACATATATCAGGTTATAAAATGTTGTGTCTATGTTAAAATGCAAGCTAAACAAATGTGAGCGTGAGTTAGTGATTAAATTCGCAATGTAAATATTATTAAACATTTATGGTTATTCTTTGTATAGTTACCAGCACAATTTGACGAGTGTGAGGAACAACGATCTGTTCCTCGCAGGGTGTTGGAAGAGAAACCTGTTTGCAGCACTTCTAACAATGCAGATGTAAGTGTAATATTTCATAATAATTATGTTCCTTATGGTAATTACCATGCTATCTTGACTTTTAAATACAAACTCACTCAATATAAAAAATTGGTGTTATTTCTTTACAGTTACCAGCCCAATTCAATGAATGTGAGGCACAACATTTTTTTCTCACAAAACACTGGAAGAGGAGCCTGTCTGCAGCACTTCTAGCTATGCAGATGTAAGTGTTCTATTCTATAATATGTTACTGTTTGTACTGTGGGCAGCGTAATTGGTAATTTCAAATTATTTTACGGCAAAAACTTGAACGAAGTTGCAGAAAACTAGAAGTTAATGCGTTTTTTTTTTGTTTCAGAATAAAGCGCTTGAAATTATTCAAAAATTAAAATCAAAATGTGAATATCGGAAGAAAAAAATTAAAACATTAAATGAAAAAGTGAGAAGACAGAGTAAGAAAATCCAGACTATAATCTACATCTGTGCCAAATTTCATAAAAATCCGTTCAGCCGTGATTGAGTAACAAATATCCATCCATACAAACAAACTTTCGCACTTATAATAATATTAATAAGTAAGGATTGTGTGGTTTGTATTGTTTTTTGTTTGTTCAACATGCTCATGTTTTATTAATGTGTATATTTGTATAAAATTTGCGCAACGTGCTCTTATTTGATTATTGTGTATACATATTTGTATTTTACAACTTAAGTATGACTGGGATAAACGGCTTTTATAGTTTTCAATAAATCTGTGTAAAATGATAATTTTTGTTTTATTATGAATGATCGAGCCATGTAGTAGTACTTAAATAAAAAAAAATAATGTTAAGTTATATTATTAGTTAATAAAAATAAGTATAGTCTGACAAACGATGAAAACAAACCGTATTTTGTATTTATTTATTCTTTTCATTGGTAATTATAGACCTTAGGTACAGGTACTGCAGTCGTGGTATGCTAATCAGTAATAGTGATACTCTAATAAGGCTCCTACACATATGCCCCGGCACAAGTCGCAGAAACTAGAAGTCCGCACGAAACTCAATCTTAATTCCAAGCGCTAAGTAACCCTGAGCCGCGCGCGGCATCCTCCCCAGCCGGCGGCACTGTGTGTAGGAGGTTTTTTACTCGCACCCACTATGTTGAGCGTGGTCGCCACAGTTGTTCTGGCCGCAATTTCGGTCGCATACTACGCTCTACTAACACAGCGATCACAAGGCTACAGTTTTTTATTCGTGATCGCCGCGATGGCAACTGGGAATAAATGGGATAGACATACCACACCATAGTAAAATTTGTTTTATTATGAACATACCTGTACAAGTACAGAATACAGATAGTTAATTTAATTGCAGTAGCATCTATTCAGTATCCACGTGCCCTGCCTGCCATGTAAAGTGACACTCTTCGAGCGTGTGCGTTTTTATAGCTCACATTACCACGTAGATAAAACTGAAGAAAGCTAAAAAAAACGTGTGCATCTGGATTGGGGGCCTATTTTTTTAATCCTTGCGAAACGAAATAAGACTTATAGGGAAATTAGTTAAAAATAGTAAAAACTTACAGCAAAGGGCCATGAATTTCTTAAACGTTAAACTCATTTTCGACAATTTTGAATTCTGTAAGCACCGTGCAATTCAACTATCGATGTTATAATGCGCGCAGCTCTACGGCAAGCCGCCATCTTTGTGCCAGACTCACAATAGGTATGCACTAGTGTTGGGTAGGACCAATGACCTTCCATAATATGGACGAGAAATACCTACAAAATACGCGTGCATACCTACTGTCAACTGCGGCCAAAAGATGGCAGCCATTGCTAGGGAAGCACATAAGTAATCAAAACCAAAAAGTATCGATATCGATACCAGAGTTTCTAACATTTCTTCGGGTTCGTTGGTTACTTATGTAACAATACTTTTAAACTTTGGATAATTAGATTATACTTTTGGAATAACTGTAACAAGTCCTTTAGTTCTTTTCCTGAATTTTTAAAATTATAGTGCATTACATTCATATTAACATACAAGGGGTTAGAAGCACTGTTGGTTGGGCTACATTTTATGAGTGACTGACTGACTTTGTTTTTTCTTGTGAGTGACTTTCTTGAAGGACAACCATTGACATATATATTACTGCGTACTATTACATAAATCAATGAGGACTACTGAGGTTTTTTGCGATTTCAGGGTTTGTTCCACATTTAAAGTTGTTCATAAAGATCACTCTGACCCGCTTTTGGCTTAGTATCGAACTAACTGTCATTTGTAAATCTTTGACAGTCGTTTTTAGTCAGTGGCCCGAGTCTGATTAATACGATACCCTTGGTAACTGGTTGCCTTACCAAGGGTATCGTATTACCCAGTACTATGGAGGTCAGATAGGCAGTCTCAGGCATTTAAAATACTGGTATTCAGCTGCATCAGTTGATAGACTGGAGTCTTACCCTAATATATAGTTTGAAAAAGGTTAGGCAAATATATATTATAGGGCCGAAACTGCGTAAAGAGCGTGTGTCATGTGTTTCGGAAACCGGATTATTACCTGCAAAGTGTCACTAGTTCAACTTTAACAGTGTACATGTCGTCGAGTCGAACGAAAACTTAATATTTATTACGTAGCAAAAAGGGGGCGCGGGGTCTGATTCGCCGCGACGTGCGGGTTCCCGCAACGGAGCACTTTTGTATGGGACCGCGTGGGCGATCGCTTTACGTAGTTTCGGCCCATAGAGATATTTGTTTACAACAATAATAAATATTGTAGAAATATACTAAATCTGAGGTTATTACAAGAAATAAAACAACAAAGTATTTTGAAAAATGTACCTTTATTCACCATAATAAATCACCACGTCAAAGTAAAATGCTCAATTTTATTTAGATAATTATTAGGCACTTTTGAAAGTCAAAACCGTTACTAATCATTGTAAACTGCCCATTCAAATTGAGCTTAATTTTATAGAAACTAAAAGTGGCCTTGAAATTTATTTATGACCCAGGTGTGCTCGGTAACGCATTCTCAGAAGTAAACGATTCGGGTTAAATCTGAAAAAGCAAATTAAAAGAGAAGTTAAAGTTAAAGATATATGCAAATGTTAGTTGTATGTAACAACACTTTTCGAACGACAAATTAAAGTTTATTTTATTTACTTTTTATATATCTGATCTAGGTGTTTCACTGGTAAGGGTCATCATGGAGAACGCCTGTTCTACATTTATGATTTCACGCAGAACCAGCCCGTGTGTTTTTTTTAACACTGAAAGTATTTTTTATATCTTGAATAATCTCATCTTTTTTTATCACTAGCACTAAACATAACAGTATGAACAGGTATTTAATAATATTAAAATTGAGAAACATTAATACTAAAGTATTGGATGAACCGACAGGTTCGTAGGGAAATTTAAACTATATGAAGTTAATTATTTGTTTTAACTTACTACAGGGTGGATTGACGGTACTGCATCATCACGTTGTCACGCAGCCTTATTACATCAAGGGTTTTATTGAAGGTTGATTCTGCAGTGTAATGAACAGACACGTGGTACTTTAAGTCCAGGTTTGATATTTTCCATCCCAATGACTTCAAGCCACTTCTGGCGCAGCACTTCATTTTTAGGGAACCTGTGCAAATAAAAAACATACAACATGATTTCAGTTTGATGCAGTTCGTGGAACACATCAGAGACTGAACTAAATAACCACCAACTACTGTATGACGAAGTGACATTGTTGTGTTTTAGTACTATCGCTATTTTTATTTCTATTGTTAGTTTTATTTTCAAAACCATGTCTTCAAGCTCTTCATTTTGAAACCCTACTCTACTGATCCCTACAATGTACAAACTAAAAAAAATGTTAGTTTTTATCGATAGCTTATTAAATAAAAGACATCACTATTTTGAATTGTCATTTGTATTGTAAACAAAACATGATATAAATTTAGCAAATAGAGTTAAATATCAGATATAATTGGTATGTACATTTGGGAGCTTTTATTCTATGAATACAAGGATACTTATACAAAAAAAATAACAGCATGATAAAGTTTTTCTTAAAATACGGCTACTAACCTGTGCATGGTCAAATGAGGTTGATTGTGGTTTTTCCTTGCACCACACCGAATTATTGAACAAGTAGGCATATTCAATTTGCACCACTAGACACTCACAGCACAAAACAATTTAGTTGGGAGCGTTTTTATTCCTAAAAATCGCAATCCAAATCCAATGTTGTTGTTCATATGACAGCTGATGTACCACAAAACCACGCGTCCAAAAGATGTCGGATGGCACGCGAGGTAGGTACTTTGACGGAAATGTTAAAATGTTGCCAGGCAGAGAATAAACTAATAGCATGACGTCTCTTTCTTCAAATGAGATTACTCATTGGTTAAAAAGAGACAAAGTGTAGTTTCATATTTCTGTATCGATTCAATAGATATTTGTATAAGCAAGTAAGATATAGACAATTACAGCGTCTCTATATTATTTCTATACTCTAAGGGTAGGACACGACTTGAAAAAGAGTTTGTAAGAGTAGCCTCTTTTTTGTACTGAGCCGGTACAATGTCCCACTTCAAATGAGGCGAGGCGTAGTGAAGCTCGGCGATACATTTGAAGTAATGAGTAGTGTTGGGTAGGACATGACTTGAAAAAGAGTTTGTAAGAGTAGTCTCTTTTTTGTACTGAGCCGGTACGATGTCATAATACGTCATTGGTCCCACTTGACTCTTCAAATGAGGCGAGCGAGGCGTACTGAAGCTCGGCGATACATTTGAAGTAACCAGTACGAATATATGATATTTGATGTTATTGTGTTACTATTGTCATAATATTACACTCGGTTTTTCTCTCAAACCAATATAAAAATAATAAACCACTCCAAAATAATAACACAAACTAGCTAAACAAGCATAATAGAGATTATTGAAAGTCATTCATTAAACAGAATAATTACTAAAAGTTAAATGAATATTAATTGTCACTTAGATAGAATACTTATTAACTTATTTCTCAATGACAAACAATTAAAAACAATAATTTATCAAAAATATTGCATTAAAATTTTGAATGCAAATTCAAAATTTTAAATTTAAATCGTACCTACACGTTAGTTTTACATACTCTGCCTACACGTTTCGTGCACGTTTCGCCTCATCGTAGTACATTTATTTAGCATTAGAGTGAATAAAATATATCATTACTTCTCGAGTCGCGTCTTGTTTCGTCCCTCGGTTAATTGAAAAATGTCGTACTAATGCAGCATGTGCCGCGCTTTCTGTCTCTCTCACCCTTACGATGAGTGACGAGCGTGCACCGCGACCGCGACATAAAATTTGAAGTAGTACATTTTATAGAGCCGAGCCGCTCTTACATTTTGACGTCATGTACGGGACAAATGTACTGCCTCTTGTAAGTCCTACTCAACACTAGTATGCACGCTTTTTTCGTAGGTATTTCATGTCTATTTTTTTTTCCTTAGTCTGAGGTAGTACCCAACATCGTTCCAGTGGTTAGAGAGTATTATTTTCTTTGATAAACAGCATCCCATGAATCAGAAACAAGCTGACAACACTTTTTACCAGTCCGTTGTTCCTTTGAAACTAACTGAAACACGACAGGTGAAACTGAACACAAAGGGATGGGGACCACTAACAGAATATTACCTGGAGTCAGTCAAGATCAGCAACTACAAAGGAAGAGTCACATCATGTGCTATTTTAAGAATAAGTGATAGATCAGGACAAGCAACATGTGCAATCAAGGGTCCTCAAATTGGTCTACTGTTTGGTTTGACTACAATACAGTGGACAGAAGTTGAAAACATGTGTAACTATGAAGAACAACTGTTCTATAGATATTTTAAAAATGGTATCAACAAAGGTTATAGTGTTGAACAAAAAGTCTTTTATAACTTTTGTGTGTCAAGCCAAAAGCATGATGTTTTGGTTGCAAAGTACCGAAGAGGTGTGAACACTAGAAACAAGTTCAAAAGTGATGCCTTTCTTGAAATTTTAGAATTAAGGAAATGTGATAATCATTTATTAGACTTATATATTAGTCGACTTAGAAATAATCATGAAAATAAATTGCTGGAAAGTTAACCAATTATGTACCTTGAAACAACTGTTGAATGAATTGTCAGATGATCTATTATAATTTCTCATAAACATTTTCCAATAATTTTCAAGTACCTAATGTTCTTTACATTTATTTTTATTAAAAAAAGAAAATGATGGAAAACAAATCAGTAACATTTTCGCCAAAGCTATTATTGCAAATTTTTATTGTTTTTATTTGTCAGTTCGATTTTAAAATCTGTGGTGAAGTAAACTTGATAATGATTCAAGAACTTACAGAGTGTGGTTGATGGTAGGGGAGTGAGGGGGGGGGTAGAGGGTGAGTCCAGCTGTTGTTACGGCTTGCTACGACACACTTTTATATTTGTTAAGTTTTACGCGGATTTGGTTATTTAGTATATTATATTTTGTTTAAGCGAATATTATTTTAAAACACGAAATTATTTAGTCACATACACTTCTTCAACAAATAACACCAATTGTTTTTTTTTTATTAACACTGTCTGAAGTCATTTTCACGTTGACACTTTCATAGGTTGAATATTTGAATTGATATAAAAGTTGTATTACAAGAAAACTTACTTTTGATTTATGAATTAATAAGTTTGTTTATTAAAAAATAGTTATTGTATTATTATAGCCTGGTGGAACTGCCTCGTTGGTCGAGTGGTCGCAAGTATGACTGCTGATTCCCGGGTCAGGAAAAAAGTACTATTGGGTGGGTGGTTAGGAGTTTGGAAGTTGGCGGTGTGATATCTCCGTGCCTCGGAAAGCATGTTGAGCCATTGGTCCTGTAATTTCAACATCTTTGACATTTGTTACGGGTAGTCCGAAGCCAGTACATTTGACACTGGTCTAGCCAAGAGGTATCATGTTACCCCGCTACTGGGTTGTGGACGTCAGATAGGCAGTCACTCCATGTAAAACATTAATCCTCGGCTGCATCTGGTTAGACTGCAAACCGGCAGTCTATAACCACCACACTACTTTTTGGAGATATGCGGAACAGGGTGTAAAGTCCCGCAATCCCTTTGAAAAGACCTCTGACCAGACAGGTGTCTTGACTGGTGGGCAACTGCCCGATGTGTGTGATCGGGTGATTTGTATGCAGGCTAGTTGTGTGGCAAACTTTGCTTGCGTGATTCAGGATTTCTATCGTTTAGTTTGTATGTTGTGAGATGGATGTCACTACATCACTCCCCTCCGAGACCGGAAGTCGTAGCAGGATGAGTCGTCCATACATCTTGTGATGCTTGCCGGGCCAGTGGAAGGTAGGTTCCAGTGAGTCGGAACCATAAGTCGCATAGTGCGCGGTGAGTCGGAACTGTCTACGGTGCTGCCCCTTTGAGTCGGGGTGATTTCCCGATGAGTCGGGATGATACTCCAGTGGGTCGGAGTGATGCTGCATAATCTCCAGTGAGTCGGAGTGGTGCAGTGCTGCGTAGTGGCTGGCTGCTGCGTCGACCAGGAGAGAAGTGTGTCTCTGCTTGCTGACTGGCCGAAGTGCAGGGTGCTGTGCTAAGGTTGCTGAAGAGGCTGAGGGTGATGACCAGGTATGCGCGTCCGCTGCATGCTGGTGGTCAGGATACCCGTAGAAGCCGAGGATACTGGCTGGCTGTAAGACTCGCTGCTCGAAAGCTTGAAGGAAGTGATGATGACGTCACGCTGAACTAGCTCTGAACGAAGTCTACGCAGATGTTCATGCTCGGGGTCACCAGTTTTGGGATATGCGGAACAGGGTGTAAAGTCCCGCCATCCCATTGAAAAGCGAGGATCCTCCGACCAGACAGGTGTTTTTGTCTGGTGGGCAACTGCCTGATGTTTGTGATCGGGTGATTTGTATGCAGGCTAGTTATGTCTAAAATGGCTGTGACTGTGACAGACATGACGAATGAATAAGGGTTTCGTTTTTTGCATTTTGCTACGGTACCCTAAAAATTGGCTAAGTGTGAGCCAGACTTGCACAAAAAAACCCGGCTGCTCAATTAAATGCAAGAAACATTCACATTTTCATTTTAATAAATGACCTGATGGCGGGACCCTGCTGGTTTAGCTGTTACACAAATTTTTCATTTGTGAAAGTGACAGTTATTGCGATTGAATTCCTACCTACAACCACTTAGTTGGTGAGAGGGGGGGGGGGGTGTCACTTAGTATACTTACACTTTACAGTTTAATATTTCGCAAATGGACTACTAAATGGAAAATCTGTCTTCGCTCGCACACTCCCATTATTTTTGAACGACCTAACCAACGATAACCCACACTATGGGGTAGGCGAGACAAAAATAATTATCTTCTCTTTATGACATAAAGAGGAGATAATTATGGATATATTGGAAAGGATTTCTGTTGCTGTCTATATATCCACGTATACTATTATATTACTAGCAATCCCGTTAACCCCTCCAACTAAGCTAAATATGCTAGTGTCTGGAGTGGGTTCACGGCAATAGTGTAATGGGTGGGGTTCGAACCCGCGAACTCTTGATCACAAGTCCGACACCTTATCCATTAAGCTATTGACGCTTTCTGGGCTAAGCGGCGGACAGACGGACATGGCTTGTTTACTACGGAACCCTAAAAAATAGGAACAAACAATTTATCCGGTTTAGTATTACCTATATAATACTTAGTTTAAATTTTTTGTTATATAAGAAAAAAATATAATGTAGGTAATTGTCTCATCCTTAAAATATTCCTTAAATAATTGAAGAAACACAAGGTGTTCCTTAAGATATTTTAGCATACATATACATATGTAAGTGTATTTTTGTAACTTCCCTTGGATTACTAAACTACTGTATATTTATGAAGTTCGTGAAATCAGTAAAACTGTAGGTACACCTAAACAATGAATTTTATCAACGCTATCCACCGCTGTGGGCAGAATTGTATTTTCAACCGACGACAAATAAAAGGAGGAGGTTATCAATTCGACGCGTATATATATATATTTTTTCTTTTTTTTTTTATGTATGATCACCGATTCCTCGAAGACGGTTGAACCGATTTGGAAAATTCTTGTTTTGTTTGAAAGGGTATGCTTAAAAATTGATCCCATTGCCACCAAGTCAGGATCTGATGTTGGGATCCTGGAGAAATCGAGGGAACTCTTCAAATATTATAGGCACACCTATACTGCCGCCATAAGGAAAAAAGACGCATCTAACATTTTTTTCGAAATTGAGTTATCTATATATTCTTAATCAGAAAAAAAAAATGGCATCTGCCAGTATTTTTATATTTCGCATAAATTAAGCAGAACCCAATGAATCTCACTGTTAAATAAGACGTATCTACCATATTAATTAAATATTTCTAAATAGAAAAGACATTTCTGACGTACACTAAGTTGAAAAGACGCATTTCAGTAGAAACGTCTTATTTTTTTACAAAATATTTAATTCTTCATACAATTAAAAGACACTTCTGCATAGTCATAAGAAGAAAAGACTGTTCTGCGTAGATATGCCTTTATAACTTAGTATTACGAAAAATAAGCAGGCGCAAGTGGCAATTGTGCCCTTTCTACTTAGTATTGCTAGTTATATGGGGTGAAGTGGGGCTCGCGGTTAGAATACCGCCCTTCAGTTGCGTCCAGGCAGTCAGAGAAACGCGCGCGGCCCTTCGTGTTTTAATAAATAAATAATCTTTTATTTCAGACGTTAGATCCATTTGGGTTATTATACAAACAAATCTTAGAAGCTACCAGAAACATAAAATAAAATACTTAACAACTACACCACATCGGCATGTAGGTGTACCCAATGTCCCAAAAAAGGGCTGTCTTATCTGTCTGCTATCGAATTTAGAATGCTGTTGGGGCTGACATGTACCCTGCGCATGATGGAAGTGCATCGTTGACGCATGATAGCATAAAAATCGTCTATTCCCGCGTTGGCGAACATGCCCGAAGCACTGCAGTAGCGCGGCAACCCCATCAACACCTTGAACGTATTATTATACAGTACCCGCAGGAAGTTGTATGCCTCCTGAGTGTAGATAACTCACAGACTGCATATGTAGAAAGAATGGCAATACACTGTAAACAGCGTAGTCCTAACGAACAGACAACGCCCTATGCTCACACTCAATGTCCAGACCGACTTTTAGGTCTTCAGAAACCCAGTGGCCCGGATATATGAAAGCAGTGACTTGCTTTGATGCAATACCGCAAAGTTTTAACTGAGGCACAATCGGATAAAACTTGTGCCTGCCTTACAAGACTAGTAGCTCACTCACTCTTTTTCGCGTTGTATCGAAGCCCATGGATCTCCGCGTGCCTTTCACACATCGAAAGCACACTTCTCATCGCATTGATTGAAAGGCTCAGGAGCACCATATCATCAGCATAACTAATATTTTTAACGCTGGTTCCATCCACGTGACAACCCTGATAAGTGCTACAGAGCTCAACGATCAATCGGTTCATGACAAGCCACTTTGGCTCACTCCGCAATTCAGCCTGTATTCATCCGACAACGATCCTGCCCATCTGACACAATTTTTACCATTTTTTGATTACCATTGATTGTTTTACCAGAACCGAAGTATTGATATGACTTCCTTAGTCACGGACGTATCATTCATAAGCTTCTGCCACAGCAAGTCATACGACACCAGATCAAACGCCTTGGAAAGGTCTAGAAAACACGCGTTAACAGGCGTTTTTCTAGACGTTACTGGACAGTCTGCTTAAGCGACAGTATGGCAGTTTCTGTAGATAGACCAGGTTTTTACCCAAACTGTGCATCATGCAATTCGATACGAGTCGCCATATATCTATCAAGAAAATTATCTAGTACCTTGGCCAAGACTGATCTGATGCTTCCCCGGTCTTATCTTTCACAACGGGTACAACTATCGTTTTCATTAAGTTGGTGGGCAGATGAGAGTGTGTTAAGAGAGTGAGTAAAACATCACCAACACTCTTGGCAGAGGTAGTCATACCCTGGAGATTTGCCCCTTACCATGCTTTTTATTACAGTAGCGACACTTTTCGCTGAGAATCTCACATTTAATTCCATCACAAAATCCTCAGTATCCAATATCTGCGATGTTGGATTATAATTTGAATCAATTTTAAAATGTTTTACAAACAAGTTCGCTACGGGAGCAGATTCATGTTGCCCGGCTACACTCACAGGGATGCCCGGTCCTGGATTCAATTTACCTGTATTAAATCTTTAGATTTGTGATGCTCGGCTAAGATGTTAGATTTGTGATGCTCGGCTAAGATGTCCATTTTCATTTTATTTTGGTTATTCTGGCACAATCTTAGTTTTGATTTAAATGTCTTCCTCTTCACACAAACAAATTGTACCTCTTTATAAGATATAATATCATACGGATCCGTAACATTTTTTAAAATATTCTATCGCATAATATGTTCATCAGGGATAATGAAAAATTGTAATGGAAAAAGAATTTTTGAAATTGGTCCAGTAGTTTCGGAGCCAATTCAATGCAAACAATCAAATTTTTCCTTTTGCTTTTCTTTCCTCTTTATAATACAAATATACATACAAAACTCTGATTACTGTGTTAACGTTCAAACTTATTAACTTATACTTAGATAATATTGATTATTTTTGTTTTTGGATAGTTTTAAGCGTAATATTTCATGAAATATTATAAGTCGTAGTGTTAGTTTGATCTCACTCAAGTTTATGTCGAAAATTTATTCATTTTAAGATATTCCTTACAAAGCTGTGATAATTAATATTAATGTTATTAATGTTTACTATAATTAGTACAAATTAAGGTAGTTTTATTTATACTTAATCATTAATTTTTTAAGAGTTTAAAACTTAATGTTGGGAAAGGGGTGTAATTGCTATTTTTTATAAAGAATATAAGTCAGTTTCTCATACTTTGTGTTTCATTTAACACAAGATAATTATTGTGTTAAAATGTACTTCAGTTTATAACATAAGATGTTTTGTTAGGGATCCCACAAGGGGCAGGTAGTTTTTAAGTTAAATGAGTATTAGTATTACTAAGTTGAAAAGCAGCAAATGGCTATTAGCGTCTTTTTTATTTAGTTAACTAGAACCTGGTAACACATCATCACTAAGTAGGAAAGGCGTTTAAAAAAATACTACGTTGAAAGGACGTTTCTAGCCAGAAGCGTCTTTTCATTGCAGTAAAACTTACTTTCTTATATTTTTTTGCTAAAAAGAAAAGGAAAATGTTATTTAATTAATACATAAAATTAAATTCATTAAAATTCTCATATAATTTCTGAAAGATCAAACAATAATACACACTTTTGCATAACAAAATTGTAATAAGGTTTATTTCCTTTCGCACGGCGAATTTTTTAATTTTTAAAACACGTTTTATTTTTTTTCTCCGTTTCGTACTTCATGTAGATGCGTCCTTTTACTTTATGGCGGCAGTATAGTGATTTGAGTATTTTTTATAGTAACTTGTGTAGTTGCATTCGAAAAGCACCATTTGTGAAGTGGACTTGATGATGAAGACCACAGATGGCCACTGGAACTACTCAATATATAAGTAGGAATAATAAGTATTTCATGGGTTCCGCTTCGATTACTTGAAGTGAAGTGAAGCTGATGGTGAAGTACCAGAAGAACTCCCCAACAATTAACGGCCCAGCATTGGGAAAAGCAATATTTTGTAAAAGGTTATAAGTAGTTGAGATTTAGGCTTTTGTAACTAGGTAAATATTCATTAATTGAATTGAATTGAATTGAAATCGACCAACTAAAAAGAGTGAAATAAAAACTTTTTACCAAAAAATTAAACTGACTCCCAAAAAACACTGCAAAGTGAAAAGTAACTTTAATTTCGGAAGTCGGTGCCAAAAACGAAAATATAAAACTAAAGACACCGACTACCGAAATTAAAGTAATTTTTCACTTTGCAGTGTTTTTTGGAAGTCGGTTTAATTTTTTGGGAAAAAGTTTTTTCTCTAGACATATCACCAACAGCATCCTGGCCGTTATAGCGGATAGGTTGGACACGCGGTACGTCCAACACTGGGTCACGACCCATATGTTAAAATAATAATAGTTTTCTTGTATTCTTTATTTTTCTTACTAACACTTATTTTAAGTTCCTACTGTACTAACATTCTATGGATTCTGTATATCTGAAATAAATATTTTTTATTTTATTTTATTTATATCTCACATTTTTCTCCCTCTTCATTAAATGTAAAAAATGCTTCAGGTACGTTACAAGCACATTTATTGATAATTTGCTGTTACTGTTACACGACGAGTGATATTTATGTTGACAAGAGCTGGAGTATTTTTTTCAGTGCTTTTCAATGCAGCTATCCTATAAATGAAGGGACTATAAAATGCAGAGTTGCCAGGTTCAAAGCAATACCTATACATATAACTAGCTGACCCGCCACGACTTCGTTCGCGTGGTATCCTACCCCTACCCAACCGATACCCTACCCCTATCCTACCCCTACCCTACCCTACCCCTACCCTACCCCTACCCTACCCCTACCCTACCCCTACCCTACCCCTACCCTACCCCTACCCTACCCCTACCCTACCCCTACGCTACCCCTACCCTACCCCTATCCCTACCATACCCCAACCCTACCCTACCCCTACCCTACACCTACCCTACCCTACCCCAACCCTAACCCTACCCTACCCCTACCCTACCCCTACCCTACCACTACCCTACCCTACCACTGCCCTACCCCTACCCTACCCTACCCCTACCCTACCCCTACCCTACCCCTACCCTACCCCTACCCTACCCCTACCCTACCCCTACCATACCCCTACCCTACCCCTACCCTACCCCTATCCTACCCCTACCCTACCCCTACCCTACCCCTACCCTACCCCTACCCTACCCCTACCCTACCCCTACCCTACCCCTACCCTACCCCTACCCTACCCCTACCCTACCCCTACCCTACCCCGACTATAATTTGAGATTTAAACTATCCTATCTCTCAAGTTGGATCGAACTGCACATGGTGTGCGAATTTTATTATAATCGGTTAAGTGGTTTAGGAGTCCATTGAGGACAAACATTGTGACACGAGATTTATATATATTAAGAAGATATTTACTGGAAAACGAGGTAGGTACCGAGCCTCACAAAGAATATTTAAGATGGACGTAGAATAAGGTTGATTAATGAACTCAAAATAGCTACCTGACATCTATATATATTTTATTGTATTTCGAAGTTAACCATACTTTAGAGGCACAGTTGTTTCCATACTCACTCTCAGTATTTATCTATCGTAAAAGCGTGGGCCGCTTCCTACGTAAGAAGTACCTTCTGTGCTTACACTCAGGGTGGGCGTTGACATTAAGTAGGTATGGTTTTTGTCAACGGAAGGCAATGACGAATTGGCGATATTTAAATTTATTTTGTGGGCTGAGGCTGTACCGCGTTTCGCGCGCCGAAGGCAGTGGAGGTGACTGGCAGTAGGCTTCGAGCCGGCGCGCAGCGAGAACGTGCGTGTGCGCTCTATCGAACGAGCCCGAGCTCCCGAGTGTAGCTGCATAACGAAAAACGACACACACCAACTCATTGACATGGAAGTGGCAGATCAATGGCGGCGAGAGTGGGCTGGTACCGCCGAATATGGAAAGGTGAGGTCAAACAACCCCTAACCAGCTGCAGCTTTAGCCGCCAATGCAAAACTGTATTATAATTTCACAAGTTTGTCAACAACTACTAATATTAAAATAGATAATTTAAAGAAAATTTCAAAAAAGCAGCATAAATTAGACAGTATAGCGTGATGCAAGCTTTCCAATTTGCATATTAGTTATATAAAAGAAAGACGTGAAGTTAGAAAACCAAATTGAGTAGTTATTGAATAATGTAAGTAAATAAGTTAAGATTGTGGCATTTCGAGTTACAAGAGGTCATTGCCAAAAGGCTGAAGTGGTCATTTCCTTTTACGGTGTTAAAACTCAGGACGACGAGACGTTCGAGCTATATTATGGATATTTATTCAATTTTAAAGAATGAGACTTGTGTATCACTGCATAAGGTTTAATGTTGAGAGGATCTGTTCAAACAAACCTGTCTGAGAGCTAGTTCAGTAACTTTTTTTTGTTGTGTTCCTTTAATTCGTGTGGAAGAGATAAACTAAAATGCAAGTCTTGCAAAACCGTATATGTAACAGTTATGTCATCATCGTATACTTCCTGTGCGTTTCCGTAACAACTTGCTTTTCAATATTCTATGCGAGCGTACGTAGTAGTAGTAAAAAGGACTTTCAGTTGAATTTGTATGTGCAACATATAAATTCAACTAAAGTCCTTTTTCAGCTTTTATTTAACACTGATACTATCAAGCTTAGAAGAAAACATTTTTGAAAAATAACCAAAAACGGAAATCTGGTAACGAGTTTAACAACTACTTGTTCGTTCAACAAGATATTAAGAAGCCTACTTCTGCGTTATGATTGCAAGCAACACCTAACTATAACGCAGTGAAATAAACATAATTATGCTCCTAGTATCGTTTATTAGCGAAACGTTGAGGGGGTAGGTGTACCAAGGGATCTATCAGAAAAACGGATGGATCGAGCCTTCATCTGGACTCTATAGGTATGCAATGTTTATAGCCACAGGTTTGAATATCTTGGCAGTCGAACCAAAAGCGCGAATAAGGGAACGCCGTACATCTATTACGAAAAACCGGTACCACTGGGTAGACCGAATTTCAAATTGGATTCCGTGCGCGCCAAGTATCTATAAATTTAGAAAGAAAATCGACAATATTGACTTGTTTTGGGATTAAGATGAAAAACAACTTATTGAATAAGCACCTATCCACATAGAAGATAATAATTGCAAAGTATAAAACCAACACAATTGGTATTACAACAAGAAGGTGATGTGAATACAATAGTAAGTAATCTCGATCCCAACGCTTGATTGTCGAATAGTGAAAGTGAAGAAATAGACGTGAGGAAGCTACTAATCGTTTCCTATATTTTCAAGCAGGAAACTGTAAAAAGACAATCTTGCAGCTGAACTTTAATAAAGCCTATGAGTCATTGGATAGTGACGATTATAAACATGGCTGATAATGAAAACGACCTATATTATACGAGAATCCAATAAGTCGGAATCGATTTCTGGTACGATGCTTTAACATAACTCGAGTCCATCAAACTGTAAGTACTTAGGTACCTAAGTTAACGAAGCGTTGTTAGCTCAACATGGTTATTCGGGTTCGTGTGCAGACTGCCGGAAATCCTGCGTAAAGGCCGTGGCCAGCGAGGCTGTGCTGCACCGCGCTATCCGCTGTTTGTCTCTTATTATTTGTATACGCCAACTTATCATCATTTGCGTGAATGTCACATAATGACGAGCTTGGCTACACAACTATTGGGTATGTTAATCACGTACAGGCAATGTTAGCGATGCTCTTTGCAAAAACACTTGCACGTTCTAGTTTACCTGGTTTATCTAACTAAGTGCTTCAACAATACTGTCATTAAAGGACCAATTTTCACTCTGAGTCAAGACCTCAGAGGAAAGCAAGAAAAGTTTTTAAATCTCCAATTGGACTTAAAACTTTCACTACCTTTATTAGTCTTAGGAAAATCCATGACGCTGCTAACTAGGCAGATGCGGTTTGTACATGAGATCGATACGAGTTTATGACGCGTCCCTGTCCTCTATCCGCTAAATAATTTGCAAAAAAAGACGATATTAACGAGAACGATAGATGAATCATTGGAAACTTAGGTGCTCAGATTTTTGTATTTTCCTGCATGATTTCTCGTAAAACATCGATATTGCGCGTCGCCCCGCACGCCCGCGCAAGAGTCGACGACCGCTAGCGTCACGGACCCCTCCCCCTTCTCTTGCCAAATTAAGCCTTCCGTCTCCCATTTGGAAGATTCTCACGAATCAAAATATTTGTTGCTAATTCGCGTGTTCTGATTAATACTAATAAGTCTGTCAAGTTATCCGTTAACTGAGCAAAAACCACGTGCGGCCGTTAATCGTGTCAGTGTCAACAGATCGTGCCTTCATCGTTGCAACAATTTTTATATCTCAATTAGTTTCTACTAGGAAGAGCCAGTAATATAATAAAACAAAATTAAGTATATATCAGTTTTCAGGTGCTTAGCTATAGCTATAACGAACAACCTCTACTTCGCTATTACCTTCATTAATTAATTAAACTAGGCCGTGGCGGCAACGGAACTGGTTGTACAATAATTGACAGGCACTGATTCTCTTTTGATAACTTGTAATTACGGTTATTTCATTAATCAAAAAACTAGGTATGATTTTATTTGACCACATGTATTGATTTAAACAAACAAGTATCGATATAGACATATCTATAGTATTATAGAGCAGTTAGAGCGCTCATAGTGGGCCGCATGCGACCTTCTGATTTTAGTTGGCGTTCGACTATACAGATGACGTCAGTTTATCTTCTGAAATAAATCGCCTTGTTCAAACTCATAGTAAAAGGCTGTGCATTTCCAAACTGGCTGCTTCTTGTCAATAAGAACTAAGTATATTTTTCTCTAAATAGAACTAAATACTTAGGCAATAGAGTAAAAAACAGAGGATAAGTTACCTTCATAAAAATATAAATTAAGTATGTTTTTGTTTGCGCTGCCTTTTTAGGGTTCCGTAGCCGAATGGCAAAAAACAGAACCCTTATAGTTTCGACATGTCTGTCCGTCTGTCTGTCCGTCCGTCCGTATTTCACAGCCATTTTATTCCGAAACTATTAAGACTATACATGTAAAACTTGGTAGATAGATGTATTCTGTGAACCGCTTTCCGATTTTAAGAGAAAATTTAAAAAACATTTAAAATAAAGGGGGCTCCCCATACATGGAACTGAAACTGAAAATATTTTTTTCATGAAACCTATACGTGTGTGGTATCTATAGACAGGTGTTTAAAAATGACATTAAGGTTTCTAAAATGACTTTTTCATAAAGTTAATCGTTTAAAAGATATACCCCAACGAGCACATTAGTGGAAATAGCAGCCTATTTTGTTACTTTGGGCTGTAAAATAGCGCTTTAAGGGTTCAAAAAGCAGTTCAGAGTTGCATATCTGCATCCGTAAACGTCTGTAGTTATAAAAGTTACTTAAGGTGCTATAAGCTGAATCAAATACTACCCTAGCCTTCACAGTAGTCCACGGTAGAACTCATTTACCACTTACACCTTTATATGAGAGTTACGAAGGTCATTCTGCCACTCACAGCTGCATAGTAGTTTCCATTGTAACTTGTATAGGTTATAGTTATAGTAACTCACTATAGTTACAAAAAAATCATCAGTGTAACTAAGGCCTTTAGTAGCAATAGTCATTCCTTGCAGGCTCAATCCATTCGCCATTTTACAGCCGCTTTTGTAACTATTATAAAAAAATTAATAAAATGGATGCTAAACGAATAAGTACGTAACTAGATCTTATTTATTTATTTATTATATACTTTATTGTACACCTTACAATACACTTAAGGATACAAATAATTAATCTTATAACCTCAAAAACAGGAAAATAGGAGCTTTTTGTGGCTGTGAGTTGCACTAGGGCAGGGTGGGCGAACCTTTATGTATCAATATGCCATTTTTTCTAAATAAATGTTTAATGAGATGATTAATAATATAATAGGATAATAATAATAGATAATGAATAATAGGATCAACTCAAAACTCTTTATTTACTCCAAAAAAGGTACATTTTGCTCTATTTCAATTACAGGAGTAATTTCGAATACTCCGTAGTTTAGGATCACTTGCGATCACTCGTCATATTTTTATATATAATATATTAACTGTTACTTTAAAGGCTGAAATACCTACTTCAGACTTTTTTCTCAGTGCATAATGAATTTCGTAATCGGTGACGTGCCCAAAATATTGTGTCACGTGCCATCAGTGGCACGCGTGCCATTGGTTCGCCATCCCTGCACTAGGGGAACAAAAATCACTGGAAGCGTTAGAAGGGTGAAAATTAGCGCTATGATTCTCAAAAGGGAGTTACTAGAGCTCAAACTGCAGGTTATGACTACAGTACAATGACGCCATGATTTTTTAAGAAAACTTATAATTCACTTGCAAAATTGAGTTGATATACATTGGTTTTTCAGTTAAATGTGCATTAAATGTACCGGTAAACAATCGGCCACTTGCAAATAGTAAGTTATCGACACGTAAAAATACGGAAATAAAATTTATTCTGTATAACAAATAAAAAATATCACATATCTTTTGTTAATTTTTTAAATATCATAAAAGCGCGTTAAAATTACTCGAAAATTATCTTATATATCTACAGTAAACTGGACAGCGTTTTAAGTATCTTTATATATCTTGCTAATACAGAATACAAACATTTACTTCTTTTTGTTTTATTTTCATGATGGCGACGAAAACACTTTACCAAAATATTACAAACAATGTCAACTGAAGATATACAATAAAGAACTATAATCAATTCATTCGTTCAAAGTAGTTCAAAATCATTCAAAAGTAGCGCTACGAGAGCTTTAGTATAGCGTTAATAAATCGTTATAGCTATTAAGGAACCTTTATGCAACCGTTGTGCAGGTTAAATGGAACTTTAGGTTGCATAAAATGGCGCCCAAATAGCGCTAAAGCGGCTGCTTTAAGTCTGCAGTAGACGCTCTAGCGCTTACGTCTATTACCATAAGTAATAATCGGATACGCTCCAAAGCTCTAATGCAGCCCATTTGTGCTAGTTGGGACGCTTCCAAAGTGGTAAAATGTGTGTCCCCCCCTCTAACTTCTATAATAATGAAGTGAAAAATCTAAAAAAAACCATATGTTGTAGATCTTAATGTAAACTTTCAACCAAAATTGGTTTGAACGAGATCGAGTTGGCAGTTTTTGAGATACAGTATATTTTCTAAAACCGCAAATATAACTTTGCAATTCATACAAATACTATGAAAAACAAAGTTATTTGGCGTAGTTGTAAAAATTGTAAATAAGCTAGTTTTAAGAAATTTTTAGGGTTTTTTGTTTTTTTTTTTCAATTAAATATATTAAGTATATTATATTTATTATAGTTACCACGGAACCCTTCATGGGCGAGTCCGACTCGCACTTGGCCAATTTTTTTGTATTCATATCGGTAGACTCTACACGCATAACATTTTACCTAAGTGGAATTATAGGTACCTAGGTAATTCTGCATCTGTCCAAATATATAACTAGTATAGTGTGTATTACGAATTATAGGTTCAGGCTAATTCATTAAATATATCATTTAGCCTTCACTGGCGATTCTATGTTAATAAAATCACTAATCTAAAACCAATGTCATATTATGCAGACGCGTCATGCACCAACATCACACGCTCTAAAATCAGCAAACGAATTTAGCGACTGGGGTTCACCTTTATGAAGCTTTCAAAACTTGATTCCAAACGAATGCAGCCAGTTTAAGACTCTTTTTTTTTGTCCTGTTATTCAAAGTCAAGAACATATTTCCGACAATATTTATGGCTATTGATCAGTAAATCGCCGTGAAAGCATATACTTTAACTTAAATAAGTGGTATCAGACTATAATGCAAATATTTAAATGTCTCTGACACCCACTTAAGTGTTCAAAAGTGAGTGGATCATTGAAAAGATCGCAATCATTACACACCGCAATTTCATTTCGCCCCCGCAGAAGGGATCACGTCACTAGTAACAATAAATACGTACATTAATGCCTGTGAAGGCCACAATACCTGTGCGTAACGTACTAACTTGTAAATGGCTTCGTAATAATATACTAAATGCTTACCAATAAACGTATCATTAATATAAAAAAAATATTAGAAAAAACGCCGCCTCATGCGGCATGCCTTCTTTGTCTTGGGTGCGTTTACAAAATACAAGTCTTGCATGCAGACACCGAAACCCGGAACAAAATTAAATATTAGCCTTATGGTATCTTTGTATTGCGACAACATAATCTGTAGGCGGTCACAGTAGGCCACAGTGCCAGACAAATATTTTCGTGCAAAGATCGAGCCGGGGCCCGTTGCTCAGGAAACATGTTGTCTTTGTTCTCATATGTTGATGAGCAGAGGTTAAAGACAGTAAGCTCAAAAATAAAGCAATCTTATAGTCTGTCTATTTATCGTACTAAAAACGAGTACTATAGTAGTTGCACAGGACACGAAAGTAGTCGAACAACATTTGTCACGACGACTAAGCAAGAAGTTCTCGGGCACGCACACATAGCATTTTGACAATGATTTACGCCGACTACAGTCAAACTCCGCGGAGCACTGTAGCCACTGGCCAGACAGTTATAATAACAGCTCAGTTGAGGTCATCACATGCTTGGTCATGAATATTTCATACACTTGGTACTTTGAAAGTTCAATTGCCAAGCAACGGTAAGATTAACTTAACAGCTTGTTATTAAATATTTGAAGTATATTTCCATTCTGTAGAACATTCACAAACACGATCACTTTGGGGACTGGTAGATTAGTCATCAATACAAGTACAAGCGGCCGCCCAGGTGTCCACTATCTGCTTAAAAACACGACGTTTTTTTTGTCATTATTAAGTAGGTTCTTAATATAGGCGACGACACAGTTGGCGCAGCGTTTCGTTTATTGACTTCCGTGCTGCGCTTTGCGGGTTCGATTCCCACATGAAACTAATAGGTATTTGTATGGCTCGTCTGTAAGGTTATAGATTTATAAACATACCCACGATAAAGGAGTTCTTACTGTGGGGCAATGTTTAAAAAAATAGTCTACATAGGTACCACGTTGATCACAACGCAACGTGGTACACAGACATCAAAATAGATTGATACAAATTCCTCAATCTCATGCTCCTTCAAATTTATTTTTATTACGAATCAGGTCGACTAATTGAAATGGTATTAAATTTCAGGTGACAGAAGGGGGCGTGACGCGTCGCATTGCGCGCGCGATGGAGGTGCTGCACGCTAGCGGGCCAGGAGCGCGCGTGCGCGTCATGCGAGCCGCCTACCATTCGTCCGCAGCCCCTGGGGCTCCCGCGGCCTCCTTCATGTTGCACTCCTCACGACGGGTAAGCTCAAATCCATCCTTTAGTTGTTGTTGAACGGAAAGCAAGCTGGCCCACCCGATGTTACCTCCATTCCGAAAATAATTCAATATACAAACTAGTGGTTGACTAGTGCTCGAAACTAGGCCATAATTTTAATTATTTCGAATGCATTATTATATAATAATATTAGCTTTTTGCAGTCCTTTTTTGTATAAACTCTAATGTGCCAAATTTTATTCGTCTCCGTCAAATTAACTTTTGTAATTAAAAAAGTAATTAAAAAAAATTAAAAAACCCGACTGCAACCTTATACTAAAACTAACTGAAAAGCTAATAAAAACAAGCCCATTTTAAATTAAATAAAAGTTGGAAGCAGGCGGCCCATACCATTATTATAGTTTCAAACTCAAATGGGTCCCGCCTGCTTCCAACTTTTATTTAATTTAAAATGGGCTTGTTTTTATTAGCTTTTCAGTTAGTTTTAGTATAAGGTTGCAGTCGGGTTTTTTAATTTTTTTAATTACTTTTTTTATTTCCAGCTTTTTAGTTTACAAATGTGAAAGATTTCGCAGACGATTTAGTTCTTGATACATGTTTTTTACGATTTGTCACTTTGAATTTTTTTTAACCATATAAGTTGTATATATGTTTGTAATCACCTTTTAAACCCCTTTATTTTGATACCCCACTCGATAGGTTTTGAAAAAAAAATTTTTTTTGAAGGCATAATATGGCGCCAAAAATCCGCCGTTTTTTTTTTATTATTATTTTGATATACCCAGTGTCACTTTCACAGTCAATACGAATCTAACGATACCTCTCAAGCTAAAATCCGTCGAGCCGTTCAGGCCACAGAGCGTGCCAAACAATTATACATACATACTCTCGAAAAACATAACCCTCCTTCTGGCGCAGTCGGTTAAAAAGGGAACAAGATTTTGTTTCATTTAGGTAACAGAGTATATAATTAATTTATATTTTGTTACCTATTATAATAGATACCATAACTACTTTTCTTGGTAATGACTCTCTGGTACTATTAGTATTGGCATGCGCCCTGTACAACAAGGACGCTATTCGCTTGCACCTGATCACAGCAAACCTGTTAGTCCGAGTGTCCCTAATAAACCCCAAGGCACTACAGAAGTATGAAAACAGTATCCTGAATGTATTATTGTACTGGACATATAACAGTCTAGCACCAACGCTTTTAGCTCTGGTCGACGTCTAGATTGTTCCTCAAATCCTCTGTAACAATATGCCCTTGATATTTAAACAGAAGAACACAATTTAAGGCCACACCAATCATCAAAATTTTAAAGATGAGCTCATTCTTCAACGTGTTAATCTTCTAGTTTAGCCATCTCAAAGCTGATTATCTGGTAATGCACTCATAATATGCCTGTCATCACACCTGCATCTTACTCGTCAAACCGTTAAGAAAAAAATACTTACGATATACGTATAAAGATTGTATTTACACGTACAAAACCTTGTGACTAAGTCAGGAGTGCCTAAAGAGTTGATATATTTCTAGATTATTGGGACAATATTACTAACTACTGAGATAACGATATTTGCACAATAATTGTTAGCGTAAAACATTATTAACCAACTTGTTATCGACTAGTATGTGGCATAGACTTTGGTTTTGTGTCTGTTTAATCTTATCTTTGGTTTTCAGGTAATATCCTCTGGTTTCAACATGCTGGAATCTCCAACAACCCCTATGAAACCTTTGGAGATTTCGTCTACTCCGTTTGAGTCATCGCCTGAACCTATCGCAGAATCAGAAAATTACAAAGTAACTGAACCAGATGATTTCGAGATCTCCGAACCTTCCAAGTGGAGAGGTTCTACAAAAGGAAGCTCGATACGAATGCCCAGTGAAGAGTCATCCTCCACTGACAATGCCAGTATTATCGATCTTGATTCGAGACTAGGTAGAAACCTTCACAGAAAATACTCCTATGATTCAGAAAGCAGTGATATTCAATTTGGAAGCAGAAGTAATAGTCGCAATTCACCATTATTGGACACGCCTGTGACTTTAAGTACACTTAAATATAAATCACTTTTAAACAACAGTAATGAATGGAACACAAGAAGAAAAAGTTACAGTTTTGAAGATACATCCCCGCTAAACGAAACTATTACACATAGTAATGACATACTAGCAATGGAGTCTTCCACCGATAGCGGCATCTGTAAATCAACGGAAATAGTAAATGATCAAATAGACGACAACTCACATAACAAATATTTATCCAGAGATGAAAGAAAGACCAATAATAATGAAGAATCATTTAGAGATTGGCTGTCCAAAAATCGACCGAATTCTCACTACAGAGGAACTAAGTTCAAATCTTATAGAGAACATGATATTGTAATGGAGGACCCATTAGAAAACAACATCACTCTGCAATCATCTGGAAAAGTGTCTATAACCTTGCCAATTACTATCGAAGCAGATGGAAATGAGTATAACAAAAAACCTCAAACATGTGAAGAAGGTGACAGAAGAGTGAAAAGGGTGGAATTCTGCAAAACTGAAGTACATTTTACCCCAGATTCAGGAAAAGTTAATATAATTGCAACAGATGAGAAACCCCCACCCTCAAATGATTTTAGAAAAAGAAGAAGTGCCTTTGTTCCCATGCAAGAAATGATTGATAAACCAATAACATTGTTTGGTGAAAAAAACGATTTCCCAACCATCAATAGAATTAGCACTCCTATAAATTTTGATGCTAGTGAGTTTGGTGAATCCGATGAGAATACAGCAGCTACAAAAAGTATTCTCAAAAATAAAATTCCGAAACCCAAACCATATCTTTTAGGAGAGAACATGGCATTTGGGATGTCAGATGATCATATGAATAAAGATACCTCTAATGATTCAGTGCTTTCGGCAGTGTCTTTAGTAAATAAGCAATTGAAATCAGAGAAATACTACAACGCTGAAATAAATTCTGTATTCCCGAGAGAAACAGTAGAATCATTAATGAAACCTAACGTTGTACGGACAATTAAAGCAGGTATCTAAGTACTTCTTATTTAATATCACAATCTAGTTTATAGAAGATTTGAAACAACGACGTTGTATTTTCAGCAGTATAATTTGTAAAAATTAAAATTGTTAAAATATATGTTTATTGATATATTGCAGGTCCAGCTCCACAAGATAGTTTAAAACGAGAGAAGCAGGTGGTGACACATATCAAAATCACTAAGGCCACTGAAGATCCTATCGACGAAGTTAAAACTAAGTTCAATGGACTACAAGTGTCACCAGCACAAAGAAAGTCTAAAACTAGGCAACTACGGGACAGTGAATTGACATACTTTGGTGTTGATAACAATAGAACAAATACATTCAAAAGCCGTAACCATGTGAAAAGTACATCGGGACGCAATGATAATGTCGAGGATATATTTCAGTCCGTCAAATTAATTCAACAAGTCACAAACAGCGTGTGCAATAGTGAACATGATTCCGATGAGACTCCTGAGTACCAAAACATTCCTTTAAATATAAACTATGCTCCGGTGCCTACGCCAAGATTACGTTCAAAGTATGAAGATAAACCTAAAGAAATCCATGAAATTCAGGTTTTCAAGCCAATTGTAGAAAAAGAAAACCAAGAAAAAAAAGAAGTTGCGACATCGACAAGACGAATAAAGTATCGTAGACAAGATGAAGTAACAACCAGCAGGAGTATTTCAGCACCTCCGAAGGCTTATAGACGGGAACAAGGAGTCGGAAATTCACACGAACGGGAAGACTCATCGACACGGTATGTATTTTAAAAAATATTCTGCGAAATTTCCCTTTAACCGAATTGAAATACTAATCATGAATTACTTAGTTATCAATAATAAAAACAAACTGTTTTGATTACTTTTAGTTCGAGTCGATCAATAAAAGGAAAACCTAGAAAAAATGTGGAAAAGATGAGTGACATAATCGAAAAACATTTATCTGAAGACGAAAATGCAACATATATCAATCTAGACGTTAAAAATGAAAAGGATAATACGTTGGAGAATCGAGACACGCGTAAACAAAAAACAAATTCACTCAACTCACGTCAAAGAAAGTCGCATAGAACCGATTCAAGTAAAAATAAAACTGAACGTGTAGCTGATATGCATGTCTCTAATGTAAAAAACAGCGATCGCACAAAGGACCTCCGATCAGATTCCGGAACAGATAGCATTCGAACAAAACACTCCCTAAATAAAGACTCGCTTTCTCGATCTGCATTCAAAGATACGCTTTCAAGGCGAGCTGAAAAGAGTGATAAATATCGTCAGATTGGTGATACACGAGGAAAGGTAAATGAGGAGCTAAAGACATCTAGCCCAACACGCAAATCTCGAGAAGCTATATCTTCAAATGATAAAAAATCTATAATTGAAAAGAAAGATAATAGAAGCCGGTCAATGCAAAGAGCAAAACCAAAAGATGTACCCGAAGAAACATCGAAGGACTTAAGTCACATGACTGTAATAAAGGCAGATCATCATGCTAAAGAGTGTACCGTTGACAACTACGAAGTAAACAGTAATCGTAAGAGAAACTCATCCACGAATAAGTCTGCAAAAGAAACTATAAAACCATCACAGAAACAAGAATCAAGTTACACAGTAATAATCCCTCCAGCACAGCCAAAGAGCATTGGCAAAGATAATGCAACAAAAACAAACGGCTATAAAACAAATATGCGTAAAGAATACGTTATTAATTATGATGATAAAAACGGTACCATGTCTTCTATATGCAAAATAGCTCCAAGCCTTGGAACCCCAAAACGAAAGAAATCATCAAAAGAAATATTTAAAGATAGTCAAAACGAAAAAGCTTATAAAATTAAAGCGGTAGATAAAATCGCCCCGCGTAAGTAAGTCGTGTGCATGCTCTAATGAAAATTCTAACAAACTTAAACTGATTACATCTTTAAACAATGGAAATCTTTCAGAGCAGCTAGAAGATCATCGAGGGGATCGAAACGGACTGAATTATGCAGATAGGAAATGGAAGACGAAAGTACATTTACAAAGGTCTTGCCAAGTATTGTAGATACTACTTATACTAGTCGTAAGAACCATAGAAATTAACGAAACATTTTGAATCCTATTTGCGCTATGTAATTTCGCGTTCTGAGATAGATAGAATAAGATAACGATGATCTCACATGTAACAGTAATATAAAATAAATAACATAAATGTATTTCGGTAGATCTAACATTTGAAATAACAGTTGGCAGAGAATAATAAAACGTACATAATTAATGAACTTATTCGGTTGTTTTATTTTATGAAAAAAGAAAATGCTTCACATTTTTTCAAACTTAGTTACTTACACTGTAACAAGAGGGTCTCGGTCAACTTTACTAACAAGAACTTGTACCTCATTATCTAATAAATTTTGAAAATTTGTAGAAAAACCTTTTAAGAAGCCTCTTTCCGAATCCGAGTGGTTGGTTAAAATGACACTAATTCCTTTTTGAGCAGCATCGAGTACGTCGTGGTGAAGCATTTCTCCTGCACAGAGATTAACTGGTTAGTTTTGCTATTATTTGATTAAATTGGAGTTAAGCTAGTTTAATATAAACCAATGGGATCCCTTTAGCCTTGATTAAAAACAATTACTGATGAAATAAATCTGAATTCTTACACTTTCATTCTATTCCATCTTGGGACTGCTATACCAGTTGGCAAACTAGTTGAAAGGCTGGCAATTCCTTATTTAAAGATTTAAAATTTTAAAAAGTTCGGAGTGTTTATCAACACGAGTTTTTATGATTTTCTAAATAAAAGTATATTTGTTTACCTGTCAGGTATAAACCAGCAGCAGCTCCTTTGAGTACTGAACTACCAGAGCCAGCGCACAACGCTACAGAGTCTATTTTACTAGACATTTCCTTTCCCTTTCCTATAGCGAACCGCACATGCGGTAATCCAGTCAATTCCTTCACTTTTGAAATGGCATCAGACAAAGTAATAGCCGATTTGAGTTGCAGCAACCTGAAACAATTTATAAACTACAGTTGCGATCAGTTGAGAAAATTCGAAACTCATCATGTATACGAAATATACTGTGTCAAGTAGTTAAGTTGACCGTCATTGTAGCGACGCAATTTTAACTGATTTGTTCATGTCGTTAATGATATGTATGTACAAATGGGTATTGTAGATACATGGCATAGATATGCGGTGTCTAGTGCAAGCAATAGTTCCTCATGGAAAGGGATGTACTGAAGTATAATGTTATTTCAAGTGGTATTGTGAAATATTATATACTAGCCGTTGCTCGCGACTTCGTTGGCGTGGGAAGTTTTTCCCGTGTAAATCCCGATCCCGTGGGAATTTCGCAAAATCCCGTTTTAGCGAGCATCTACGTACTAAAAGGAACCCCTATGCAAAATTTGAGAGCCCTACTACTTACTAGTAGTTTCTGAGATTTCGTGATTAATCAGTGAGTGGTATTTCGCTTTTATATATACTATAGACTAATATTTAGACTATTTAGTTTAGACTAATATTATAAATGCGAAAGTTTGTGAGGATGGATGGATGTTTGTTACTCTTTCACGCAAAAACTACTGAACGGATCTGAATGAAATTTGATAAGTAGATAGTTGACATCCTGGAATAACACATAGGCTACTTTTTATCCCGAAATTCCCACGGGATCAGGATTTGCGCGTGAGAACCTTCCCACGCGTACGAAGTCGCGGGCAAAAGCTAGTATACTATAGATTACGATGTAATATACAAATATTTTCTTCTTGCGAGTTTTTCATGCTAACATGGTGAAACTTGCGCAAGTAATTCCTATGATAGCAGACATCAGCCTTCAGTCAGGAGATGGTCAGTAGTTTTACATATACCCAAGATACTATATGGCAATTATTAACTTTTCAGCGCATTCGGCTATTATTTTTCATACTAATATTTTGATCTGTTTGTTAACAATCACTCTTTCGCAATTGAATTTGAATGAAACTTGGCTTACGCCTAGATCATGGATTAGGCAACTCTTCATCTAGGTTATACTTTCCCATGTAAATAAGAAAAAGAAATTGGAAATAACATTTAGAATAATAATTCTGTTTACCTTCCAGCTCCCACTTGAGGGTCAGCACCAGGTAGTAGGGGCTTAGATTCCTCAACACTAAATGCACTAGCCAACCAGTCATTGACTCCGCCGCGGACGCTATCCCAGCTTGTATGCGGCGAGTACAGACTTATCTGTTTCTCCAAAAGGAATGAGACAATTCGCTCTTTCCAGACACTGAAAACAATTAAGTATTTTCTATATCTGCTGATACAACATATTTTATTAATTATAAATTGAAGAAAGCACAACACTTGAAAATAATTATGAATTAAACTAGCTTCTGAAAAAAGTAATTTTAATTCCATAGAACCTAGTTACTATGGTATTTTACGCACATCAGTTAGACATACCTTTGAACCACAGACTTCATTGGAGCGAATATAGGAGGGTGATAAGAGATAATCATTTCACAACCATGACCATGAGCCTCAAGTGCTACATCTTCTGTGAGATCATTTGTTAGTAGAACTTTTGTTATATTCCTGAAAAGAAAACATGTCTTCTTTATTAAATTTACAACCTGGTAAATATTTTAACAAACCAAACCAATTAAATTCAACTTACCTAGCAGTGTAAGGCTCCACCAGTAAACCAGTATTGTCCCAACTTTCAGATAATTGTTTTGATGCAAAGTTTTCTAATACTGATGTAACTTTCTTTAGGGGCAAACCAATTCTCTCTCCAGTAGACATTTTGAAGGAGACTGATGTTGTATGCCTTCTGAGATTTTTCTGTGAGAAGATGTGTTTTCCAACGGTTAAAATCATCAGATGTGCACTGAAATCCAAGGAGTTAATAACTGTAATAAATCCTAATATGCACCAGAGAGCATGTAGTAAATAGGAAACCGAAACATAAGTTTTAAATTTTCAGACTATTTACCTCAACATAACGGTAAAGAAAACAATTTGATAAAAGTAGGTAATTTATTATAAAACCCCAATATTTTTAAAGCCTACACAGCTAAACAATATGTCAATAACATTTGATACAGTATCTTGATCAACAAATTATAACAGCTATTCTTATAAACTAAATGTTCTAGTCGGAAGAAAAGTGCCAAATTTTAATGTCACCATTGTCACTACAAGAAAGCAGTTCTTTGTTGCCAGTTGGATTCCATCTCACACAGTTCACATCCTGGGAATGTGCATCCAACTTGGTGCACACAAGGTCAAATGTAGGTGAATTAGGATCAGAGTCTTCACTTTCTTTGAAAATCCTGATAATGTCATCACCAGAAGCTGTTGCTAGGTAACCAGTGTGATGACACCATGCAATATCATAAACACATCTAGTGTGGAATCCTGATAATGTGCAGACACATTTCCAAACAGACTCCCTATCAGTTACTATGACACCTTCTTGGTTGTCAGGCTTATATTCTTTCCAAATTTTGACAGTTCTGTCATCACTGCAGGTGGCAAGTCTCTCCCCTGTCTTGTCAAAGGTTAAGCTCCATACAGTGGATTCATGAGACTGCAGGGTTGCAATGCAACTCCAATCATTGTCAGCAGGATCCTCTTTGTACAACTTCACTGAGTTGTCATATGATGCAGAGGCCAAGATGTCTAGTGAAGGATGCCAAGCTACCTATAAAAAGAATACTTTATGAATAAAAATAAACTTTATTGATAAATTTAAATATTGAATACAGGTATCTTTACAAACTTTCTTGACATCTTGGTTGTGGGCATTGAGTACAGATTCACATTCATACTCATCATCTCCAGCAACTTCCCACACCCAGACAGACTTGTCTCGACCACAAGTTGCCAATAGCTGACCAGAGGGTGACCACGCTACACTCTTCACTTCATTCTCATGGCCTTCCAATGTTGCATTACATTCAAACTGACCTATGAACATAGTATTTGGTATTTTAGGATACTTTTTGTGTAACAATATTCATGCTCTCAACAAAGTGAATAACTACACACCACTTTTCTTGTCCCAAATAGCTGTTGTTGCATCAAAGCTAGCTGAGGCAAGGTAGTTGCCGCATGGTGACCATGCAACCTCTCTAATGGTTCGCTGGTGGCCATCAACAAGAACTGTTTTTATTGTCCACTCTTGGCCTTCTTTGCTCCATAGCTTGATCGTTTTATCTTCTCCACATGACGCGAATATTTTCCCTTGAGGATGCCATGATACATTCCATACAATACCTTTATGGCCAGACAATGTTTGTATCAATTCCAAATTGGGCATTTCTTCAAATAAAAAGAATCACTTTACAATGGAATCATAAAGTACAGTTTAGTCAACAAAGTTGGCCACTCACTTAATATAATACAACTTAAACTAAGTATTGCATCAAAATTTTAAATTCATAACAAAGTGTGACAATGCAGAACCAATCAAACAAACCCCAAACAGTTGCCGGGTTCTACGAAATAAGAATGAATATTTTACTTGCGATATATTTGCGCTTACCTTTACGATGTTAAAATGACAATTAAAATGTGTTGTTAATACGTATTATCTTCGATTGAAAATAGTTTTACGAAAAAATACTAATCGGGAACTTTCAGTGACAGTGACGTAAGACCACAGCAGGTCGTTCAAACTCAGAACATTCATTCGGTCGGGTAATTCAGAGCATTTAATGCTATTACGTTAAGAAGCATGACAAAAGCTTTTAGTTTCGTATTTTTGTATGCTTTTTTAACTTTGCCGGTTAATATGTGGATAAATTTATAACCATAAAGTACAGATGGCAGCTCTGTGTCAATTTTGACGTAAACTATTTAAGGTTTCAATAGATGGCGTTAAAATTAATTTAAATATATACGTAAGATTTTCTATCATAAAACATTAACATTTGTTGATGGTTTTTAATTTATTTAAATGACTTATCTATTTTGCTGTGTAATATTTATAACCTTTATTAATTTTTGATTAAAATAATCATACATGAAAATGTTTTAATTTATATGATGTTTTTTTTATTGCTACACTGATTTTGTTGTCACCAATGACACATTCTAGACATGGGCGTTATTAGTTATTTTTGATAACCGCTATCTAATCGATATTTAGTGGCAATAACATTATTGATAACGGTTGCTGAATAACGGTATCACAATTGCAGTTAATATAATTCAGTTTATATTCATTAAAATTATATTTAAATTAAATAATTATTCAGTTGTTGTATTGCTATAGATATTAAAACAACTGGATAGCTAAATAATCACCAGTGATCGGAGTAGGTAGATTGATTTTTGGTACTTGTATCATAAATGCACACAGAAAGAATAACATGGATAAGCCATTTTCCCGGAAAGTAATTCCGGTATTTCCGGATTCAATTAAACATTGTTAATGTTGGTAGTGATATTATTCCTACTCAATTCAAAATTTAAAGGAAGGTATAAAAACTAAATTAATTCATTATTTATCTGTTGAATAATAAAAACAATCTAATTCCGATCGAAGCTTTAATTTTTATTTTTTTTATTTTTAGCCTTTTATGGCTAGAACTTTTATAGATAGACATAAATTGTTGCACTTAAATTTAAATATTTTCATAGTGGTCATGGTAATTTGCATTAAGGGTAGAATAAATGACGGGGCCCCATAGAGGGCCAATGCCTGCTGGGGTCGTGAGACTGTTCTAAGGATGCACCACGACTCTGAAACGTAAAGGGCATACGAAGGAACAGGTTGATTTTAGTCAGATTTTAGGACCAAAAAAAAAAGGGGTAGAATAAAGAAAAAAGATAAAAATCAACATTGTTTATCGTTAAATATGTACATTTTACATTTATTCACATTTTTAATCTTCATCGATTACAATGTCAGCATCCTGGTAATCCTGATCTTTACAATTAAAATATATAACTATGAGTTTCTCTATATTTTCAATTTTCAACCTATTTCTTTTAACATCTAAAATCCATTTATAAATGGAAAAAGACCGTTCTACATCTGACGATGTCAAAGGAGCAAATTTTAAAAAAGGTATTAAATTATGTGCTTAATTTTTTTCAATGGCCTCACTATATTCTCTAAGTGTGTCTAAATCTGGGTTTCGTTCCATAACACATTCTATTTTATTTTTTATATTTTCTGAATTGCACTGATTTATAGCATCTCTGACGTTGTCAAATGCTAAAAGTGAATCTGTCAACGACAAATTATGCTTTGGCAATTCTTTTAAAGACAAATGAATTATAAAATAATTGTCTTTAATGTAAATCTTCTTTTAAATTTTCTTTTTCTATAATATTTTTTGCCTCTCGAATAGATACCGCATCAGAGCTGCTTAAACAAGATAATACTTCTTTTATTTTTTCAAAGTTTTGAGCGTAATAAAATGCTGCCTCTAACCAAGTGCCCCATCTTGTAACAACTGGTTGGGGAGGTAGCGGCAAATCTGGATATTTTTCTTTTAAAATTTTGACTCTACTTGGGGCTTTCAAAAATACCTTTTTAACATTTGCTATTAAAATGTTAACATCGTGATATTCTAACCTAATTTGCTCAGATACGCGATGAAGAGAGTGCGCCAAACATGTTACGTGCTTCATTTCAGGTAAGTATTGTTTTAAATTTCGTCCTGCAGACAGCATATATGCAACGCTATCAGTGCAGAGGACAAGAATGTTACCTACCTTCGATTCAAAAGAATCTTCCCAAAAGTTTTCCAAACATTCTAACACAAATTGCGTGATTGTTTGTCCATTAACTACAGTTAGCATTTTACATGCTACCAAATAAGGTCTAGTCAAATTGCTAGGATGTAATGGTTTTATTAAAAAATGGACTATATAGCGACCTAAAAAGTCTGTCGTTTCATCTAATGATATCCATAGTTTCTCATTTTTATAATTTTGCCGAATCGAATTGATTTTATTCTTAAAAAACTTGTCCAAGTAAACTTTCCGTAACTGTGATTCATCTGGCAGAGTACGATTAGTACACGTACAACAACAGGTACTACACATATATTTTTTAAAGAAATCTTGAAAAGTAGTATTTTTCATCTGAGACCACGGAATATTGCACAAAATGAGAAATTTTATAAGATCGAAATAAAATTTCTCTTCGGGCCGCTCAAACTTTCCCTGGTGTACTGCTCCTTCGATATGTCTTTTAACGTTTCCTTTATTTATGGTTTTCAAATGGCTTTCACATTTTGAACATTATATTGTACCACTAGCGTGATCGTAAAGTAGTTCGGGATGACCGGATATCCATTTTTCTACAGTTTCAGCCTTGACGTTTGCCATATCTGAACTCTGTTGTAGAGATGGAACCTCGTATACATCACCTAAAACAAAGACATGAAAAAAATACATTTTATTTAGTTTATTTAGCTTACTCCGTTTGTTTTATTTTTCGTGGATCAAATTTAGTCATTAAAATTTCACCCTCTTCCTGTCAACCGATTGATCTAAAATTTGGTATTCGCCTTTGATTCTGGTGACAATACAATTATGTATATTCAATATTATTGTCAATCCAAAATGGCTGCCGCTACAAGATGGCGGACAACTTAGTTTTTTTCAATCCCATCAATATGGGTATCAAATGAAAGGGCTTGTTACGTAAAATATTTTGTAGAGAAGTAGATAAGGCCTATAGTAATTTATTTTACCAATACATTGCAAGAGGACACAGCACACAGGGCATTTAAATTATATACGGATTCCAGTAAAATGTCGGTTAATAGTGGAGTTAGCTGAATTGCGACTACATTACTAGAATATCATAATTTTGTTTCACACTAAGCTCAATGGTTCATACTCTATTAAAGATTTAACAATATTAAGACTCATGGTATGTTCAGCAGGTTAAGCGAACAAACACAATACTAAAAATATTCTTATAGTACATCCAAACATGCTTTATACTCCTTGTAACTAGTAAAATATTACTTACCAAAGCTTGGTTTAAATATGTAGATCCAATTCAATAGTGAAAAATCTGAGTCCGTATATTCGAGCCAAATCATGGTTTAGAGCAGATTCCAGAAGTCAGTATGTACACAAGCCAGGGTCAAATAACGTTTTCACAACACAGTAACAAACAAAGATGCGCACTCTACGAACCGAAGTAAACGAGTGAGCTACCTGGCATGTCGTCGGCGGGCGTATGCATTGTTCTGATAACCGGTTATTGTACCACCCATGATCCTTTGTTCTGATTGGTGGTTGGGTTTTGTCAAATCGTGACTGTGTGCCGTTAAAAAAAATATGAAAAATAATAAAGAATAATATTGCTCATTTTATTACAATTCCTACCTTTTTTTTTTGAGGATGGCAAATCATCAAATGACTCCTTCCACTCTTGCAGAATAAAATTCCTACATAAGTTCCGGTTTTTTTTTAATAATCCACCAATTCCGGAGGAATGTCCATATTAATATATACGTTTCGGATCAATGACCCCATTTCAATCTATCTACTCCGATCACTGATAATCACAGTATGGATATAACAAGGAGTGGAGTCAAGGGATTATAACGGTACTGGTAATTTCCCTTCATAGCTTTTACATTTTTACATTTTTTATATGAAAAATATACAAAAAAGAATTTTAGCAAAATATAGAACCGACTTCCATATCAAAACACTACAAAGCCAAAAATAACTTTAATTTCGGTAGTCGGTGTGATTGGTTTTGGATTTTCCTTTTTTTTCACACCGCCTTCCGAAATTAAAGTTATTTTTGGCTTTGTAGTGTTTTTATATGGAAGTCGGTTCTATTTTTTTCAAAAATTTTTTTTTCACTCTTTTTAGTGGTTTGGTTTGTAATTTATCTAGTTACAAAAGCCATAATGTCAACAACTTATCACCTTTTACAAAATATTGCTTTTCCCTGTGCATAGCCGTTAATTTTTGAGGAGTTCTCCTGGTATTTGACCATCATCTCTACATCACTATATGTATTGTGACGAGCATAAAGTGTTTAACATCCGTACTCAAGTAATCGAATCGCAATCCACAAAATACTTATTATTGAGGAGTTTCAGTGGCCATCTGTGGTCTTCATCATCAGTTCAACTTCCCCAAATGGTACTTTTCGGAAGCAACTGCTCAAGGTACTATAAGAAATACCCAAAACGCTATAGGTGTGCCTATAATATTTGAAGAGTTCCCTCGATTTCTCCAGGATCCCATCATCAGATCCTGATTTCGTAACAATGGGACCAACTAGAAAGTATACCCATTCAAACACAAAAAGAATTTTTCAACCAGCCGTCAAGACGAATTGTAAACCTCCTTTTTTTGAAGTCGGTTAAAAATGCAGTGCATTTTATTCAATCAGTGTAAATATGATTGTTATATTTACATTGATTGATTAAAATAACATGGCTCGCTAACTCACCTTCACCTAATAATTACTATCATCATATAGATTTTACACAATGGTCAATTAATCAATCCAACTATTTTATTATAAATGTGAATGTTTGTGAGTATGCTCGTTGGTCTTTCAAGTAAATAATACAGAACTGATTTCAATGAAATTTTGAAGTAGATAGCTGAGATACTGGAATAATACATGGATTTACGCGGGAAAAACCTCCCACGCGAATGAAGTCGCGGGCAGAAGCTAGTGTCATCATATATATTTACACAATTATGAACATCATCATATTATTACAGTGTAAACTCTATGTAACTTCACCCAAGGGACTTTGCATATTTTGACATTATAGGAAAAAAACTGTATTAGAAAATGAAAAAGATATATTTTAGACTAGTGTTAGAAAAAACAAATCTTATTTGAACGCTATTGCGTATTGTGTGTTTTTTGTCATTTTCATCTGACATCTTTTGCTGCACCAGTAATTTTATTGTATTTTTTTGGTTTGTGAGCAACTAAGAATATGGTAACATAATTATAGATAATTTATTTATTTATTATATACTTTATTATCCATGAGACCTACTAATAACCGTCTACACGTGCAATTTGTAAATAAAAGAACAGATGTAGTAGAAGTAGAAAGTTCAGTATTTATGATACTGACAGTCGAGTTTATTACGGACTAGGATAATTAAGTGACAGAACATACACAGCTCCGCAGTTTTTACTAATTTCGGCAACTTAAAAAGTATGTAGTTTTTATTATTTAAATGTTGTCGTTATTGATACTGGGTGAAATGATTATAGAGTGTACTGTTATATGAAAGACAAGCTAAACTTTAGGGAATTGAACTACACTCGATTTAACGAGTGTCATTATTATTTATACAATTCATTTTTATAAGTCATTTTATGTCTACACAAATATACCTAGCACTAAAAACTATTACTAAACTGTGTTTTTTTGTCTATTTACACACTTAAAGGACTCTGGCAACGACCCACTTCGTCCGGCCCACTTATTCAACTCAAAAGACAATAATAATATGAATACTGAATTGACTGGTAAAAAACACTATCCTTAGTTAATATTATAAATGTGAAAGTAACTCTGTCTGTCTGTGTGTTACGCAATCACGCCTAAACTACGGAACCGATTTTAATAAAATTTGGTACTGACATAGTCTAGAGCCTGAGAAAGGACATAGGCTACTTTTAAATGCAACAAAGGACTCTAAGGGGTTGAAATAGGGGATGAAAGTTTGTATGGAAATTGCTACTAATTCAAAACAATAAGCTATAAAACTCAAAACAATAAATACACATGGTAAATATCCCGTTTTATGACCATGTTAGCTTAAAAACTGCTAATTATTTCTATAATATACCTAACAACTATGGTAATATCGATTAATTGATAATTAATCGGTAAATACATAGCAAATAGATATTCATAATTAATTACTTTTATAAATAACAACATCCTTTATACATATACTATATATATACATCTATTTTATATACATAATCTCACAAGCGCGTTAACGAAAATTAACAGCTAATATTTTCAACCTGCTTTTTCATTGATGAATAACAGTTAACTTGTTGACGAATGAAAAGTCGTTAAAAAAACAGTTTATTGATTCAACACGCATGTCTAGTTGTCACCACCTGACAAGTGACACCTCCAGATTCCTTAAAATTTCAATATGTCCGCCGCCGCTGATGATGTCACCGCTGTTGTACGTGATATTTTTGTGGTATCCAGCTCCGTTGAGTTGAGTTCCGGTAATTTCATTACGCTGTGATATAAGTTTACTGTTTTTCTCATTAATAAACAAACATAATGTCGCCAAACAAGGTTTGTTGTGTTCCTGGGTGCAAGGAAAGTGGAGGTATGAAAACTTCTATTTACGTAATTAGTCATTTGGAATAATAAAACAGTTCCTCTATTGATAAATAGGTACAGAGAGCTTAAACAACTCTCCTCGCCAATTTGTCAATAACTCAACTCTCCCTGTCTTTGCCGCTGCATATGATACGATTTATTTCGAATCAAAAGCCGTTTTGGGACGGTATAACAAATAATTCCCAAAACCCAAGAGATTACTTTGAGTCAGCTATCATGCGGTATTGGGAAGAATGGAATTTATTTTTTACTGATGCTTCTAAACTATCCGATACCGAATACACGGGGGTTGCAGTTTATTTCTAAATTTCCAAAATAGCCTTTTTATTTCAATGTCCACCAGAAGCATCAGTATTTACAGGGGAGTGTATTGGTATTTTAGAAGACTTTTTTTTAATTTTAGAAGACGACCATACACTATATAAAATTCCATCAAATAACAAGATCAGTAATTTTTTCAGATTCCCGTAGTAGTATCCAGGCATTAAAACAAAATCAACTTTACAGTAAAATCCATAGTCAAGTCATTATAGATATTAAGAACTTGTTATTTGATTGCTCCCAAAGCGGCTTGGACATTGATATAGCCTGGATCCCCGGTCATTCGGGTATTGTTGGCAATGAGTGCGATGATTTATTAGCAAAGTATGCCACATCAAATCCGGCTGCTCGAAAGCACTATGTAGCTCAGAACTATGATTTATCGAATGGGGCCAGACCCAAGTTATTGTATTAATTTAGTTATACTTACTATGCCGCTATACAGCTTGAAGTTCAGAGGAAACCGTGGTTTTTAAATTTCCTAAATTGTCCAAGAAGACTGTTTCGTCACTCCGCAGACTTAGACTCGGAGATTGTTGTAGCCCAGTCTTCTTGCATAAAATACATGTCAGTAACAGCACTCTGTGCGAGTGCGGCCTTGCTGAGGGTACCCTAGATCACATTTTCTTCTCCTGCTCCATAAACAATAGATCCTTTGATTTATACCAAAAACTTCCCAAATGCAGTATTCCTCTCCCAACCAGCTTCCATACCCTTCTTACCCACTTCTCTCCTAAATTAATTAATCTCCTATCTAAATTTATAACAGATAATGAGATTAAAATGTAATTAGTGCATAATATATGTATAGTTATTGTGTAGATAATAGTTTGTGTTTTATAATATATATATAGTATATTATATCTTAGCTTGTAGGTATATAGTAGATTATATGTTTAACTTATGTGTTTGTCCTTACAGCTGAAATAACAGCTACCACAAAGTACAAAGTTCGACGGCCTACCTTCGCTGCCGTCATAACATGACACTGGCAGAATGATCCACACCGGCTCAGTTGAAAGGAGAAAATAAAAGTTCTTGCGATAAATGTATTCATTTTATTGTAGGTAAGACACCCTCTCAATGTGAGTTCAACTTGCACTTGATATGTTTTTTATAAAGATGTGTGTGATAATGGTAATAATGTAATTCTGCTGATATCAATTTTTTTTATATGTATATATAAATATAATATACATATACTGCTCTTATAACTAGCACAGACACAAACATTCAACTTGTATAATTCACCACTTGTTTAGTAGATATTATATTAAAATTCATTTTTAATTTATGTGTATTAAATTTCTAGATAACACCAGAAATTCTAGAGTGATAAAAATATTTCACATTTTATTTCTGCCATGTGTTAACTTCCTCATACACAGTTAGTAATTAACTGTGTATTCTTGAACTCCTTTATTATTAGGGTATCAATGTATTGAAATTTCTAAAATTTTATTTTTATAATCTTACTACATACTTAATTTTTGTTAATTTCAGGTATGCATTGAGTATTGCATGGCTTCCCAAACCCAAAAAAGGATAGAGTACGATTCAACCCTTGGCAATGTCACTCTTGGGACTTGAAAATGAGCACATATTTAAGTACTGCCGATTATGTCATTCACATTTTGAAGACAAATATTTGTGCCGGAACAACAAAATTAGTTATATTGCGGTACCAACTTTAAATTTAGGTATGTATTAATTAATTTATACTACAGAATAATAAATTATTCTATAGTATAAATATACTGATATTTTTTTAAATTACTTATATTTAAAACATAATATTACAAACCTTTTCAAATTGTTTTAATGGGGTCTTATTTACAGCTCCATCTCAGAAGAGCTACATATTTACTGATAGAAAGCTATTGCAAGAGGTTCAGAACCTGACCAAACCATCAACATCATCAAAACTCAGTTTTAAAAATAATTTATTTTATGTGAATTAAAATATAACCATGTTTCAGAATCAGATACAATTAAAGATGTGCCTGCTTCAAATCCTATATTGACAGAAGAGGTTGAACAAAATCTAGGTAAGCTTCAAATTTCACTTAGAAAATACATTATTCTTTAAGACTTTCAATGCCATGCTGGTCAACAATGACTTACAATTTGCATTGAGTCTGCTGTGTGGCATTCAACAGTTACAACTATCACTGCCTCCTCATAGTATTTAATTGAATCCATATATTAGGATTATATCAAATCATAAGTATTGTCAATAAGTAATCATAAATATTAATAGCCCTGTTGGTCCAGTGGTCAGTGGCCCTGACTGCTATGCGCAAGGTCGTGGGTTCGATTCCCACCCAGGACAAATGGTTGTGTAATTTATCTAAAATATGTATGTATTTAGAAATATATATGTATGTTTGTCATTGTCTAGTACTCACAGCACAAGCTCTGCTTAGTTTGGGACTAGATGGCGTTGTGTGAAAGTTGTGGAATATTATTATTGTAAGTGATCAGATTAGATAATTCATTAAAGTGTTATTGACTGTTCTAAAAAACTCATAATTTATTTTATAGCCATTTAATATTTAAAATTAAGATACATATAAAGCACACCATTTCACAACCACTAAGAAATCATTACAATAATCTAAGTCTTATCACTTACCATCAGGTGAGATAGTGGTCAAACGCGAACCTATTTTCAATAAAAAGAAGTCTTATCTAATATATAAAATTCTCGTGTCACAGTTTTCGTTGCCATACTCCTCCGAAACGGCTTGACCGATTTTATATTTTATATGCATATTCAGTAGGTCTGAGAATCGGCTACTATCTACTTTTTATCCCGGAATTCCCACGGGATCGGGATTTACGCGGGAAATCCTCCCACGCGAACGAAGTTGCGGGCAGCAGCTAGTTATCTAAAAAAAAGTGTTGTTCGTTTCATCATTATGTAGTTTTGTATTTTCTTGTATTAGCCCATATAGTCCCACTACTGGGCAAAGGTTTCCCTCCACTTCTTCCACACATATTAGTTGATTTGTATGTTATATATATTTTTAGTTTAAATTATTAAACTGTCATGATATTAGTAAGTGAAGAACTAAGTACCATTAAAATAATTGTTTTGGTGTTATTATCTTTTCAGATAAAGAATTTCTTCCGCCTGAATGCAGGGAAACCATTACTTGGCCCAGCTACGCCTAATTCAGTACATAACAAAACATGGGTGGAAGGCAAAAAAATATTTAAAACAATGGAGTTTGTAATATCAGGGAGACAAAAAGAATATGTACCTTCCATAGAAAATTGGGTGTGGACACTGAATGGTTTGCAAATTTAAATAAATAGTAAAACGGTGTTTTTAATTCGTCTTAATAGTTTGTAGATACTAAAACAATCGGGTCAAATTAGACCAAAAAATAAGAGGAGGGTACAAAAATTCACAAATAGCTAAAAGTTGGTAAAATTGGTCAAAACATAATTATAAATGAAATTTAAAATGTCCTTATCAATCAGGTACCTGGAAAAATAATTACTCGAGGTCAAAGGTCACGAAAATTGTTTTTTTTTTTGCATTTTCAGCATGCTTGTATAATTATGTTTTGAACAATTTTATCAGCTTTCAGCTTTTTGAGAATTTTTGTACCGTCTCTTTTATTTTTTGGACCAATTTGACCGGACTAATGAGAGTAAGTCCCATTATCTTGCATTTCTTAAGACGACTTAAATATCACCGTCTGAAATATTAGCTATTAGGTCCTGTATGGGATATTTTTAAAACCTATTAATTAGATAAAAAGATTATGCCAAAATGGTTTACTGCTCTTTAGCAGTAAACCATTTTGGCATAATCCCATAAGATAAAAATAAATATACAGTATGATGACTATAGTTACTTGATATTGTTCATGGTTGTATCCAGCTCTCTCAATAAATAGGTCGTTTCAGAGAGGATAAGTATAGTAACCTTATATTGTGTACTGTTTCCGTGTATAATACTACAAATACAATACTTCAAATGTTAAGATTTTTCTCTAGTTACACAATCTACTTGCAATAGATAACTTGTTTTTATTGTTGAAATTCAATATTATCTAAAAAGAAGGTTTAAGATATAATATACGTTAGTCAACAATATAATTTTTAATCTTTGTAATCCAATTTAATTCCATAAAAATAGAACAATATACATTTATTTAACTCTATTTCAATGTCATCTTATTCCTTGGATACCCTAGTTAGCTATAGACTATCATTACTAATTTTAACAAGTCAACATATAGGGATAAATTGTAGTTTTTAAAGGTCATCATGCATATCACTGTAAAAGTTGGTACTGCAGCATTTTTGTTTTAAGGAGTTTGATCCGCTTCTATGGTAGAAAATACTGCTACTTTATTTAAAATACTGCTATTGTAAACAAATTAATTATATCACATCAACCTGGATTGTGTAACTATATATAAGTTTTGTATTATATGGTAATCTTTCAACATTTTTTTATAAATGTTGGTTGATTTAATAAATAAAATGAAAAATATACGTATTTTATTTATGAATGCCTCCCCCTTAATGCTAAAATTATAAAAATCAGAGGTTTAAATAGCTACTATATACTGGTATCCACTCATACGTAGTTATAGATAGATATTATAGCAGATGTATTTCTAACTACAGAACACAGATGGCGCTATAAACGTGTTACCGTTTTTGAGGTCGAAGTTTGGTCTCTATTACTATATATATGAATGTACTCTGTGGACCACAGAACACATATACTCCTAGCGGAGCGTAAGACCGACCATAGATGATCCCTCTAGGGTATATATGTTCTGTGTAGATGATACATATAAATACTGAGACGTAAGACAAGGGCAGGGGGGGACAGTACTAGTCAAAGATTTTATAGTAAATTAGTAATATAGATGGAACTAGTAGTAGTAGCCTTATGGTGAACGCAGACCTAGCCGCACCGCAGTCTCTACAGTCCCCGCAGTCATCGCTTTTTGTTAATGGCCTCGCACATCTATCCGCGCCGCAGTCGCTGCAGTCATTCCCGTCAGTGTTGCCAGATTTTTGAAAGCATTATCTATCCGAAGATTTAAAAAATCTGTATAAAATCTGTATTTGGTATTGGTATTTTGCTATTTTGTGTAATTTTATCTATAGGTGCTATAATAGGGAATAAGCAAGTAATTATTTAAACGAGAATAAGTAATTTCATTATAAACCGTTGACAGAGATTCTCTGTCTACTTTATAACTCTGGCAACACTGCGCGCCGTGGATGCGAATGACGTCATCCGCGCTGCGTGCGGGTGACGTCATCAGCTGCGGCTAGGGGAGTTCGGTCGTTTCAGAGACTGCGGCGACTGCGGCGCGGGTAGGTGTGCGAGGTTGCATAGAACTTCATATAAAGAATTCGAATGCAAAGACTGCGGCGCGTGCGGCGCGGCTAGGTCTGCGTTCACCATTAAAAGGACATTTCTAAAAGATTGCTGTGCCATCTGTTATCTGGCCCCGAAAAGAAAGACCAATTAGTATCTAAAAAAATTGTAGATGTCACTACATGAACAGGTTTACTATATTATTTTTTCTGTTTACATCTCTCTGTTTATTAGAAATTTATCACATTCTTAAAAAATACTAATTAAATAAAAAAAATATAATTATGGCAAAAGATATATAAGGTATCTTTTTTCAGTGTGGTGTACATTAAAATAACTACCGAAAGAACATCGGCCAAATTTCAATAGCAGTTGTACCGGACTTTTATTTTTCGCGTCCAAAAATAAATTATAGTGAGATTAGATTGTTTTTATATTGTAAACAATATCTGATGTGAAAATAATATCTAAATAGCCGCGATACTTTTTTATTGCCAAAAATACTTTTGAGGTTAGAATAAAAAACAAGTCGATTCACTGACAGATAATGTTCAGTTTTTTGGTACGCCGTTTCTTTTTACTTACTCTAATACGGTATAGATTAGGGAATCACCAAAAAAAACCATAGGGAGTGGGTAAAGAATTAAGTCTTTTGACAAAAATACATTTTATTCATCATCCTCTCACAACTAGGTACAGCATCGAGGAATTCTGCTGGCGCTCAATGGCTGGCGCTGATATTGTTGGTTGATGCCTAGCCCATCCAAGATACCACACAAGCGTCATAACATGTGCACAGCACCCAATAGTTCTTTTTCCTACTAGACAATTACAGCAGTATTCTACAATACCTGCCCTTCCAGACACATTATTTTCAATTAATAAATATACATAATACATTTTTCTTGAAATATGTCTGTATTTGATTTTTCCTCTTATCAGGGAATTATCTCCACTTCCTCTCAAACTATACTCTGATGTATTAATATTTTCTCTGCACACTTCGATTCTGTAACCTCCATGAAACCTGATATGTTCACCATAATATGATTTTGCCTGTCGGATCTGGTATGTTCCTAAGGCAAATAATATTAACTCATTATATTCTAGATGAGGGAATGTAATATAATTGTTATTAGCTGTTATACTAGTAAAATTAGAGCTTCTTCTATTCATATTCATCATCATTATAAAATCTGACAAATTATTATGTAATGGAAATCGTTCCCTAATCACATTTATAATTTGTTCAGCATCATTTCTATTTTTCAACCTAATGCCGAATTTATTTAAAAGGCTTGCAGCTATATAAAACATTTGCATCATGTGTGGCACAGATAAATTAAAATATTCATGCCGGAATCATTTATAATCCCGTTTAAAATATCCATTCACAACCTCCACCACCCAACGGTATATAGTCACACAACGACTCCTATTAGCTTGCTCAGTGGTGAGTTGATGCTCACCTTCTAATAATGATTCCGGCATGTAAGTTTTATAATAGCAAGACTCTAGCATATTAATTGCATCTATAAATCCCCTGTCTAGAATGAAAATATCATTAGTTTGAAAGTACTGCCTGAGAGAAGAGTTTTCATCTTGGAAAAGAGAAATCATTATCTCTGCGTCAGATGTGGTTGCCTTGTGTGGCCCAAAGCAGTCTACAATGTAACCATCAGGCGCCACCAGCAGAAATGGTTTTATTAAGTTTCTATATTTATGTAACGAGTATGTGTCTTTTTGGAACATATAGTTCGAACTTTTATTTAAATAAATGTAAGTCCCATCACATATTATAATTGGATTCTCATTATTTTGGTTATAAATTGCATTGGGTGTCATTAAGTTGCGTTGCAACAGATGCTCACGGGATATATGTTCGATTCCCAGATTTCTAGGCACAAAATCTTGCACCAATATTTCCCTAACCTTATTCATCAATCTTTCTAATGTGCGCCTTGGGACCATTAATAACTGTGACAAGCGGTCATCGGAGTCACCAGTTCTCATTTTCATTAAAAGAGCACCTAAACCCAAAATACCTCTATGTGTTTCAATAACACGTGGAATTTCATACAACAATAATTCAAATTGTTGTTTTCGTAGACCTAGCCAATAATGGAATAAATGTTCGTCTATTCTTTCTACACTTTCCATGCTTGAAAAGTCCAGGAATGTATTAAAAGAATTTAAAAACGAAAATATATGTGCAATTTGTTCAGCTGTAAATGTGCTTAATACTGTTTTCTGAATGAAACAACATATCCCAACTATTACTGAATGTATGTTCTACACAGATTCGAGCATTTTTAGGCAAGTAATATCGTTGGGATAGTGTTGTTGATCTCAATGGGTCTGATATTCTACACAAATCAATATTCTGACAACCATAAAATATACAATGTGATGCAGTATTAGCTGCTCGTCTATAATTAGGTAGATTAATCACTCCAGGTACTTCGTAAGGTTGCTCGTCATGGTCAGAATTTATAGAGCCCACAGCTTCTTGAGGTTGTGGCTCAGGCCCTTCCTGTGGCTCAGGCTCTGCCTGCAGCTCAGGCTCTGCCCGTAGCTCAGGCTGTGCTAGCTGCTCAGGATCTGCCTATGATTCAGGCTGTGCCTGCTGCTCATAATTGTCCCGCATTACAGATCTCTTAAGTCTCAGCCAACAAGGATGACATACATGGTCTGAAGCACTAGCCTGAAACAACCAGAAAACCTGTTTTTAATAAACAAAAGTTACGGCTAGTTGTTTCTTATAAAACCATACAAATGTAAATGTAGTTACCAAAAAAATGTCAACTTGCTGATGAAGTCAGCAAGAATATTACAGGCAGGAATGAAAATAATAAACCAAACAATAAATAAATACCTGTCGTGGGGCAATTCTATTTTCAATTGCTATACGTATTGCTTGTTGTAATGGAGACGCATTCTGTCTCACAATAAGATCACATCTACGTCTTAGCAGAGTACTTCCACAAAGCATGCAAACATGAATGTGGCCACGGGAGGATGAAGCACCAGATTCATTAGGTAATCTAATGTTTATATGTTGCAATGCCAACTGATAGCAAGCTTCACATATGTAATCTTCTTCGGTAATCTAAAACAAGATTTAGTTACTTTATATGATTTAAGATAATATTAATACAATATTAGGTTGGTAAATGTAGAAATACGTACTATTATTGATGAATTCCATTCGCAGATCATAGAAATAACTGTCGTGTCAAGCTCAAAGACGAGATGGTGACGAAGTGTGTTAATGCGTATATTGCAATTAACACAAAGCAATTGCGGGGCTGCTTGTGGCGCCTGGATAGTGATTGATGATGAAGACCACAAATGGCCACTGAAACTACTCAATAATAGGTATTTCGTGGATTGCGATTCGATTACTTTATGCTCGTCACAATACATATGGTGATGTAGAGCTGATGGTCAAGTACCAGGAGAACTTCTCAAAAATTAACGGCTATGCATCGGGAAAAACAATATTTTGTAAAAGGTGATAAGTTGTTGACATTTTGGCTTTTGTAACTAGATAAATTACAAACCGACCCACTAAAAAGCGTGAAAAAAAGAGTTTGCAAAAAATAGAACCGACTTCCATATCAAAACACTACAAAGCCAAAAATAACTTTAATTTCGGAAGGCGGTGTGAAAAAAAGAAAATCCAAAACCAATAACACCGACTACCAAAATTAAAGTTATTTTTGGCTTTGTAGTGTTTTGATATGGAAGTCGGTGCTATTTTTGGCAAAAGTTTTTTTTAGCTTCTAGCAACAATCTGGAAAGCTTTCGTCTTTGCAATTGGGGGTCATTCTTCAGGGTCGTTCAACAACTGATGCCGGTGTTGAACTTTTAGGACACATTTATAATGCATGGGAAGATAAGTGCGATGCGCTGGGCATTTTTTGCGATTTGTCTAAGGCATTTGACTGTGTTCCCCATGAGACATTAATCAGGAAACTGCACCACTACGGATTCCGGGACACCTCTCTGAATCTTTTAACCTCATACTTGAGTGAAAGGATTCAGAGAGTCGATGTGAACGGCAAAAGATCGCCGGGATCTGTGGTCAAGATGGGGGTCCCCCAAGGCTCAATTTTAGGTCCCTTTTTGTTTCTTATTTATATAAATGATTTGCCGTACCTGATCAAAAATCATGACATAGTGTTATTCGCTGACGATACTTCTCTTTTATTTAAAATTAAACGTCAACAGCAGGTTACTGAAGAAGTAAATAGAGCCCTTGCAACTGTAGTTAGCTGATTTAATGTTTATAATCTTCTTCTTAATGAGAAAAAAACCAAATGCCTAAAATTTACATTACCTCATGTTAGACAAGTGAATACTAGTGTATCAATAAAGGGCGAAATATTGAAACCCGAAGATACCACAGTATTCTTGGGCATAACTTTGGATGCGAAATGCTTCAGTGGGGCCCCATATAGATAAATTGTCAAAAAAGTTAAGTTCTGCGGCATATGCCGTTAGGAAAATACGTGGATTAACTGATATCGAAACAGCACGTTTAGTCTACTTTAGTTACTTTCACAGTGTGATGTCATACGGCATTTTACTTTGGGGAAATGCCGCCGACATTCACACAATATTTGTATTACAAAAAAGGGCCATTCGTGCAATTTATAAATTAAGTCCCAAGCACTCCTTAAGAGACAAATTTAAAGAGATTAATATTATGACTGTGCCATCTCAGTATATTTATGAGAATCTCTTGTATGCACACAAAAATATTAATCTGTTTAAAAAATACAGTGATATTCTTAGTGTAAATACAAGGAAAAAAAGACTCATATGTCATTCCTAAAACAATGTTAAAAAAAATAGGTGGTTCGTTTAGATGCTAATGTATACGTTTTTATAATAAAATTCCTAGCCATATTCAAGAACTAAGTATTAATAAATTCAAATTATTTATAAAACGTATGCTATGTCAAAAAGCTTTTTACACTGTTAAAGATTATATTGAGGACAAGAAGGCTTGGGAATGAGCTGCTCCAGTGATATACGTGAGCCTTTTTAGGGTTCCGTAGCCGAATGGCAAAAAACGGAACCCTTATAGTTTCGACATGTCTGTCCGTCTGTCTGTCTGTCCGTCCGTCCGTCTGTATGTCACAGCCATTTTATTCCGAAACTATTAGGACTATACATGTAAAACTTGGTAGGTAGATGTATTCTGTGAACCGCTTTCCGATTTTAAGAGAAAATTTAAAAAATATTTTAAATAAAGGGGGCTCCCCATACATGGAACTGAAACAGAAAATATTTTTTTTCATGAAACCTATACGTGTGTGGTATCTATAGACAGGTCTTTAAAAATGACATTATGGTTTCTAAAATGACTTTTTCGTAAAGTTGATCGTTTAAAAGATATACGCTTCCAAATTGGTAAAATGTCCCCCCCCCCCCCTCTAACTTCTACAATAATGAAGTGAAAAATCAAAAAAGAACCGTATGTTGTAGATCTTAATGATCGAGATCGAGTCAGTAGTTTTTGAGATACAGTATATTTTCAAAAACCGCTAAAATAACTTTGTAATTCATACAAATACTATGAAAAACAAAGTTATTTGGCGTAGTTGTAAAAATTGTAAATAAGCTAGTTTTAAGAAATTTGTAAGGTTTTTTTTTTTCAAATAAATATATTAAGTATGTTATATTTATTATAGTTACTACGGAACCCTTCATGGGCGAGTCCGACTCGCACTTGGCCAATTTTTTTAATTTTCTAATTTTTGATAGTTGATTTATTTTTTATTGATTAAAATATTTGTTTTGTTAAGTATTGTATATATGTACCTATTTATTTTGTTTTTGTTTTATTTTTATATATCTAATTATTTCATTATTGTTAATGTGAGGACAATGTAGGTTATTCTTTCTTCGTTGTTTTTACTTTCACTATAATTTATTTAATGATGTCAAGCAGTTTGAGTACTTGTGTGGCCTACCCAAATGTCCGTTGGTATTTTTTGTCAAATTGTTGAGCTCCTTAAGTTCTAAGTTGAGCTACACGATAACTGACAAATGCTTGCACTATCTGGACAGATCCGCTCAAATTTGCGTGGTTATTTCCTCAAAAGAATACCACAGATATGAACCTAGATGCTTCTCATATAAAAATACAAATTGTCTGGACTTTAAAAGAGACTATGACCTCTGAGTTTGTTTCGGTGTTTCTTCTCAGAGTAGTCAGTTAGGAAATACCGGCCTCATCTAGCTAAACTTAACACGCAAAAAAAAATGACGTGTAAAAGTGTTATTTATAACCAATTTACAAAATAAATAATTCAATTCATTTCATTTTGAATTTACAATACTGAAAAATCTTTCTTCATAATAATTATCAGTATATATTAATCCACATTTTTATTCCATTATAGGCACATCCAGAGTTCAACAGCCTGTTGGTACCAGTGATAGACAACCTGCTGCTTGCCTTACTGTTGGTTTAGGTAAATGAATGACTCCAGAATGCAAAGGCAAGAGTAGGAACGGGATGATGATGGGATGACCTAAATAGATTTTATAGTATTATTTTGTTATATTTCAGAGGAATCTGGATATCTCCTGTTGAAGACTACAGTTGTTGCTCGGCCTACTGCTTCTCAACCACCTTCACCTTCTACTGACTTATTAGGTACTAGCTTTTGCCCGCGACTTCGTCCGCGTGGAATAGTTACTTTGGGCTAACGTTAAATTTAACCCCGATTTTGAAGCATTCTTCATTGGCGCTCCGCTCCTATTGGCCTTAGCGTAATGATACAATATAGCTGTGCCCGCGACTCCGTCAGCGTAAGTTAATGTATTGGTAATATTGTTTAGATCACGTTCACATGAGGCTTAAGTACCTAGAGAACGCTTCGACCGCGAGACGCGTCGAGCGCGGCGACCGATTCTCAAAAATAATCCTTATAGCATGATTCAGTATTCACGCGCGATGGCTTATTATTATAAGCGTATTTCATGTATAACTTTGGTGTTTCTATACCGATTTATATGATTCTTTTTACGGTTTCGTAGCCAAATGGCAAAAAACGGAATCTTTATAGTTTCGACATGTCTGTCCGTCTGTCTGTCTGTCTGTCCGTCCGTCCATCTGTCACAGCAATTTTATTCCGAAACTATTAAGACTATACATGTGAAACTTGATAGGTAGATGTATTCTGTGAACCGCTTTCCGATTTTGAGAAAAAAATTAAAAAATATTTAAAATAAAAGGGGGCTCCCCATACATGGAACTAAACCTGAAAATATTTTTTTTCATGAAATCGATGCATGTGTGGTATCTATAGACAGTTCTTTAAAAACGACATCGGGGTTTCTAAAACCACTTTTCCATAAAGTCAATCGTTTAAAAGATATAAGCTTCCAAAGTGGTAAAATGTGTGTGTGGCGGACACAACCTCTAACTTCTATAATAATGGAGTGAAAAATCTAAAAAAAATATATGTCTGTAGATCTTAATATAAACTTTCAACCAAAATTAGTTTGAACGAAATCAGTTCAGCAGTTTTTGAGATACAGCATATTTTCTAAAACCGCAAATATAACTTTGTAATTCATACAAACACTATGAAAAACAAATTTATTCGGCGCAGTTGTAAAAAATGTAAAAAAGCCAGTTTTAAGAAATTTGTAAGGTTTTTTTTTCAAAACAAATTTATTTGGCGCAGTTGTAAAAAATGTAAATAAGCTAGTTTTAAGAAATTTGTAAGGTCTTTTTTTTCGTCAAATAAATTTGCATATTATATTATAGTTACTACGGAACTCTTCATGGGCGAGTCTGACTCGCACTTGGCCAATTTTTTTATGAAATAGTTAATAATGTTAACTTTTTCAATTAGGGGTGACTGAGAGTGTTATAAACGTAAGAGTAGACAAATATTATAATCAGAAAGCTTCGACCTGCTAAGCTATCGGGAGTTACACGTGTTGTTGTGAGTCAACCATAAAAGTTAGACATATGCTGTCGTGGGATATTTTTTATATAATTTTAAGGAGAACATTTCCGTCATGAAATGATTTGTGTAGCTTTAACCATTAAGGTTGCACACGCGACGGAAGCTTAAAAAATGGAGTAACTTCTCCCGTTTTCCCAACATTTCCCTTCACTGCTCTGCTCCTATTGATTGTAGCGTGATGAAAAGTATACTATAACCCGCTCAGGAGTATGAAAAATAATTGTACCAAATTTCGTTAAAATCCGTCGAGTAGTTTTTGTTTCTATAACGGTTATACAGACAGACAGACAGACAGACAGACAAAAATTTAACTGATTGCATTTTTGGCATGAGTATCGATCCTTAATCACCCCCTGATAGTTATTTTGGAAATACACACATCAAAAGTGTCTAGGGATCAAGCATTTTTATGCGGATTTCTTGAGATTGAGATGTGACTTTGTAATTTATATGAATCCTTTTTGGTGCATTTCATAATTTGAAACAGGAACTGTTAATCAAATTCGAGTAAAAGATGAAAATCAGCTGTCAATATTTTCCCTATAAAAACATACAACGCATTGAAGACATTATTAGTGCTACTGTTTCCCTACTACTGATTAAAACCAACGTTATTATGGAGCGGCGACGTCATTTAAGCAGGGAAGAAATGCTCAGAGCCGTGGGAATGATAGAAGCTGGTTCCCGGCAACGTACTGTGGCTTTAGCTCTGAATACAAGTCAGAGTGTTATCAGTCGACTTTGGACACGTTACCGAAGCACTGGTACCGTGGCTGAGGGCCATGGAGGACGGTATCGCTGCACCACACGGAGACAAGACCGATACATTCAAATCTTAACTCGAAGAGCTCCAACAATAACCGCCATGATGTTAGCCGTGAGGCTTCATCACTCTTCAGGGAACTTAATTAGCGACCAAACAGTCAGAAACCGCTTGCATGAAGTGAACCTTCATTCCCGAAGACCGCTAAGGGTACCACCTATAGCAATGCACAATCGTAGGATTCGATATCAATGGGCTCTTGAACACAGAAATTGGGCAGAAGAACAATGGCGTTTCGTGTGCTTTTCTGATGAGTCTCGTTTTGGTATGAGACCGGATACAAGACGTATACGACACTGGAGAACCCCTGGACGCCAACAGCGATTAAAATCCTGCCAGGAAGTCCATCCTTATAGTGGTGGAACCATCATGGTATGGGCGGGTATTTGGATCGGCGGAAGAACTGAGTTGATTTGGATCAGAGGCAACCTCAACGCTCAAATTTATGCTGAGACGATTGTATCTGACGTCATCGTTCCTCTACAAGTGCAAATCGGTCCCTTATTTCAGTTAATGCATGATAATGCACGACCGCACACCGCAAGAGTTGTAAGACAGACTCTCGCCGCAGCTAACATCAATGTCCTGCTCTGGCCTGCTCAGTCGCCAGACTTGAACCCGATTGAGCATGCATGGGATATGCTACAGAGAAGAGCTCTGCCGAATATGGAGGGTATCCAGTCGCAAGAAGACCTTTTTTTGTTGTTGCAACGAACATGGGCGGCCATTCCACAGCGTGATTTGGATGAACTCATTTTGAGTATGCCAAACCGATGTTCTTGTGTTGTTAGTGTTCGCGAAAGAAACACGGATTATTAATTGTTTAAGTTACCCAATAAAATTTTAAAGAAAACTGTTATTTCAGTCTTTTTTTCGAACTTTAATGTTAGTGGTTCAAATGTCAAAAATCCCTTTATTAGGAAAATGGCAAATTTCTTTATTAATGCAAAGGTGACTTGGTTTATCGTTACTGTGACAAACGAAAACACTTTATTTGATGAATCCTTCAAGAAAATTTTAATTAATATCAATCAGGAGAAAAGTTATTGCAAAAATATATGTTGATCCCTAGACACTTTTGATGTGTGTATATTTCATGTACAGAATTGACCTCTCTACAGATTTATTATAAGTATAGAAGATGTAATTTAATTTAATTAGTTGTACATAAACTGCTTGGTGACAAATGAATGAATATATGGCGTGATTTTTGGAACAATTGTATTAACTATTATGTATTTATATGTACAATTTTATATTTTTCAGGAGATGTAGATGTGAATAACAGTGTTGCTGTACGTCATGTTTTAGTGGAATATAACTACTGTGCAAACCCTAAACACACAAAAGGTGCTTTTAATGGTAAGCTTGCAATTCATAAGTTTATAACACTTATTAATACTACAAGCTGTTCTGTCTATTGGTTTGGCCATAAAAAATTGCAATTTGTTTTTAAGAAAGGTTTTTTTTTAAAATACAAGAATAGAGAGCAGTGATGGCGAAAACAGTGATGGCCCTGTGGTAACAGCCTCGACGTACGAGTTGTAAGTCGTGGTTTTGAACCCAGCCAGGCGCATTACTTTTTGTCATTTATTTCATCACCACAGCTCTCAAAAATGGTGAAGGAAAACATCGTGAGGAAACCGGCATGATCTAGAACTAAAAATTCAAAGACATGCGACATCTACCAACCCACACTGAGCCAGCGTGGTGGATTGTAGCCTATTCCCTCTCACAGAGAGGAGACCCGTATCTCAGCAGTGGGAATATTAAAAGGCTGATTATGATGATGAAATAGGTTTAAATCATTTATTCTCAAAAAGACATAACAAGCCACTTACATGAGAACATAAAATAAAATGTAAATTTAAATTAATAAACTATAGCCGTTATTTTGTTATACTATGTTCTCCGAAAAAAATATTTTATCGAAAAACACGTAGTATCAGATCTCTCTTTCCTTTTCCTTTCCTTTCAAGTGTCAAAACGTTTTAACCCTGCACTTATGTTTTCTAAAATGTTACGATTCACTTTGTCTTTAACATAATAAGTGTCATATAGGTAATTGTGTTCGTTTCTGCATTTTCAGTTGCTTCTGGAACATCCTTCCACAGCAGCTTGAATGCTGTACGACCATACCAAAAGAAAGTCAACAATCTGCAAAGGGAGATTAGTATTTGCGCAAAAGGGGCCAATTCTGTGCCTCCGGTGAAAACTGATACAACTCAAGTTATATCAAAATTGATTTTTCAAATGCACTTACGTGTATCAGAAAAGAATATGTCTACATTTCTGTCTAATTGCCATATTTATTTTTTATTTTTGATACGACTCCATATTTCCAGAGATAGTATGATACAAGTAGGCCAAAAATATATATTAATAGTTAATGACGTGTAAAATAATTTAACTCCACATAAATCGTTAAAGATAAAGATAAAGATAAAGATGTGTTTTATTTGCAAATATGGGTTTTACAACATAATATTGTGGTGACATAAACAAAAAGAAAATTAAGCTCAACCATATTTTACCATCAGGCATGCAAAAATACAAAAAATAAAAGAAAAGTATACATAGCTTTAAAGCAGGATTACAATATTAAACTACGTTACTACTTAATCTAAAAATACTTAAAATAAAAACTATATATTAACAATATTTTTTTTCCGCCAGAAATACGTTTACAGTATAATACGTTTTGTCTGCTAAAAAGTTGCGTAATGTTTATTTAAACAAATACAAATTCAAATTCTTCCAGTCTTTAGGCAATTTATTATATATTTCTGGTGCCATGCAGCAGACACTTTTGCGCATTAGGGCTGTATTTGCTCTAAGAACACGTAATCTACTATTATCGCGTCTATTTCGTGGAAATAGGTCATTTAGGCGCATAAAATAATTAGAGTTAGCCTTAACAAATACTGCTATTTCTAAAATGTAAATACTAGGAAGCGTTAATATTTTATACTGTTTGAAGTAAGGCTTGCAACTATCTGTAGTTTTTAACTTGAGTATATTTAAATAGTTAGATAGTACTCTGTATAAAAAAAATATGTCTAAAGTTGTATTCATATACATTTATAAACTTTACCTTCAATAAATGTGATTAATGATATTGTTGCGTCCCAAATGTTTTTGAACGCATATTTTTGGTGCGGCAACATTAATTATCTGAGGGCTTGACATAACCTCTGACTTGACAGATTGACTTTGCTTGCTTGGAAAAAATGTCGGCACTTTGGGACCTGTTGAGTTAATTGTAATTGGAATATCGTTTGGAATCGCCGGTTGAGACCGATAATTGGGTCGCGATTATCAATTGTTTGAAATTGTAATCCCCATTTGACGAAAACCCCGGGATATTTTTGGATCTATCGCCGGTTGTGGCCATCCGCGTGGCACGCGCAGTTGTTGAAAAGAGTAGTGATAAATAGCTACCACAGTGTTTAATTGAACTTTGTAATCCCGGATTGACGAGAATCCAGGGATATTTCTCGGAACACATCGCCTTATTGCCTCACCGCGTAGCACGCGCTTGCTGGAAACGAGTTAGGCTGTGATGCTGTTGGAACCGCGCCATCTGGAGACTGGCGCCTTGTGAACGTCCACACACTTGACTTACATCACACTTTCATTTACTCACCTCATATTTACATACATACCACACTTGGGGCGTGACCTTGGAAGGTCGAAGCTTGGTGAACCCAGCACAGAAGGTAAGTGGTTATGTTATTTATACATATGGTTGTAGGCCGAAGCCTAGTAGAAGTAGGCCTTTGTTTTATTGTTTATTGTAAGCAACGTTTATAGCTCCACGTACCGTGGACAGTTCCGGACACCCGAGTTATCGTTGCACTGGGCTTCTTGTAGTCCTGACCAGATATGAATTCAGTTATATTTTTCTACACAAATATATTGTTCGTAATTTACTGGTACAACTGCAGATATATCAGTCAATACAAAGACAACAGTAAAAAAATGTTTATGTCAAATGATACAAGTGAAGTTATAATATTATACATGTAGATACCTACTACTCGAAATACGGCATGAAAAATGTGTACAGTGGTACTTTTTATAACTCGGGTGGTTTCGCAGGCATAGGGGGTGGCATTGGCGAGTGATATGCCAGCCGCGCGGGGTGAGTAGTGGAAAAGCTTTTGGATGGAGAGCATGCACGCGCCTATGTAGTGGATAGCTATGGCTCACAATATACGTATTACATGTATCATTTTACACAAATTATAAGTTGTTGTTATTAGTGTGTGTGTATACAGTGCTATTCAAAATTGTCAGAAACAAATTTAACTGTACAAATCTCAATAACATGATTTGCTATGCTGTACCTAGAACCATTCATAGGCGGCGGGTACGCGCAGGTACTCTTTTCGCTCTGAGTGCTTGTCGAAATAATTCAGGCCTGCGCTCGCCTATCCGCCGTATGGTTGACACATACAACAGTAACTTTGTCGAAATTGATATCTTTAATTGCACAATAAGTAAGTTTAAAAGACTCATTCGTTGTACTCTATTGAACACAATTAGTGATAATTACTGATGTTATATTGTAGATACTATTTTATAATTTTATCTTGTATACCTAAGTACTTAATAATTTGTCTTATTTTTTTTCTGTTCATTATAGTTAGTTACATTTATATAAATATTTGACTAATTGTTACAAATTGATATAAACGTTGCACTTAACGCTACCTAGCGATTAGATATTCACTATTACTAAACTCTAATGTTTATCTGTGGACAGCGTAGTGGGTTCCATTATCGTCAAAACTTCATATTTTTTGTTAAACTAGTTGTAAGTTTTTATAATGTAACTGTTTGTTGTTCCATGTAATAAAAATAAATAAATAAAATAATGTTTTATTAAGTTATTATATCATCAAACACCAAACTACCGTTCCAGTTAAATCATTTTACACAATGCATAATAATTACTTCAAGGAATGTATCTGATAAAAAAACTGAACTAAATAGTTTTTAATATCTGTATTTTGATCGTTACTATTTCATAGAACGTAGATATTTTTATTGTTTCATCGATATTCGGAACGTACAAAACGCAAGCTAAACATTAAAATTTTTTTTTTTTTTATGGTGACTGGCTGATAATAATGAGGAAGTAGTGTGTCATAGCAAGCCCACACACAACATAGTTCAATTCCTCAAAATGATGTAGTATTTTACCAAGAGACCATGAGAAATTTTGATAGTAGTGAATCTAGGACCTACTACCGTAAGCAGAACAAGTTACCTGCTAAAACATGGGAATCTTTAAGTCAAGAGTGAATAGGTTACTTCTAGGCAAGTGTGCTCCATCTTCGACCACATCATCACTCACCATCAGGTGAGATGGTGGTCAAACGCGAGCCTATTATCAATAAAAAAAAACATCGATTTATTAAAAGTTGACTCAGCCTCCAACGCGTATTGAAATCAGATTTACTAGATTCATTGAATGCAATCTAGTAAATCTGATTCTATAGCTGAAAATAATGTGCGTTGAGAAAATAATGATAACGTTTTAGAACTATACCAACCATCCTCTGAGGAATCAAACCAATATCCAGAGTTTATGTTTGGTTTGTGTTTTGGAATGCTATCATACCAAAACACAAACTATGGCCCTAGATTTTGACATTTCTAGAAAAGGTAGTGGAAGAAATATCAGGTTTGCTAACTTAGAACGAAGAAGGAAGTATTAGCAGATCATTTGTTTAAATAGAGTGGCTCATCTTTTATTTCTATATTAAAGAAGAATGATCTGTTTTCAATATTACTATATTATGGTAATGTAATAATACTTAATATCATGAGTTTTATCAGAACTTGAAGACTAAGGCTGATGTCAGAAACATCGATCCTGATTTGTATTCCAGTGACGAAGAAAATAATCTGTATACCTAGTACTTTTTATAGATTTTTATTATAATTATTATATTTACTTCAACATGTTTTTCATTAGGAAACATAATGTAACATTATAAAAAATGATGAATGACTACCTCATCTTGCTCAATATTCATTAGTTTTAAAAAAGTTTACAAATTTTGATAAATTTTGATACAGGGACCTATCTACTGGTATTGTGATATTAAAGCGTGATGTCATTTAATTAGTAAAATTATTTAAAAAAAGTCGTGGGCCTTATCTTAAAAAGACGTCGTTTGAGACTGGTCTTTAATTAAATGCTATTTCAGTAATATTTAAAAGTGGTACTTTAAAAATGTATAACAATTTAAGGTCATTGACTGAATACTGTAATGCTAATTAAGAAGAGAAGCATTTTAGATGCTTCTTTTTAAATTTAAGTTATTTTTATCTTAAATATGTGCGTTTTATTTTATAAATACCAAGAGTTTAAAATAAAAAGTTACGAATATCACTTTACACGAAAATGTTAAACATATAACTTTAGTTCTGTGCTTTAGTTATAGCATTATACACAAAAAATAACATCGTGATAAGTGATATATCTCAATAAATAAAATTTATTAAAAAAATTAAACTGATTTCTGACAAAAAGTTATATTAGATTTGTTCAACAACATTTTACTGGCATCCTAAATGTAGTGTAAATACTAAAACATAGCTTATGATAGCAGTCTTCACGAGAACTGGATGTGTGGTGTAAGTTAATATAACTTAATATACATCAGTTTACACAGACATAATGTTGGTGCACTTTGATATAGTTGACAGTTTTTGCTCAATATTTTCTTGATTTTCTAATGAAATGTTACAAAATCCTGTAATAATAAAAAAACGATGCAACTTGTATTTAACATTAAGTTTCCTGTAAAATTATTGATAATAGTCTTTTTATATGCAATAGAAAATAAATAAAACTTTAAATTGCTCAACTGAAAATTTGTCAAATTGAAGTTGTGTTAGTTTTCACCGAAGGCACAATTGTACAAGGATCGACTGGCTAATGCAGAGAAGCTATCACAAAATATTGCGTTTAAGCAAGTAGTAGAACATATGTCTAAACCCGCTAAATTCTTCGTGTATATGCAAAAATAGAAAATAAAGAAAATTTAATTGAATTACCTACATACAGTTGTTTTAATGAAAATCCAATTTTTATATTAACCCTGTATTTATTTATCAGTGCCGAACAATTTTGTTTTAACTATCTTGTGAATATTCAATTGCCAAAATGTTAGTAATTATAAAAGATTCACAAGAAAGTTGGAACAAAATTGTTGGGTACCTACAGGATAAGGCTCAATGTAATACTGACTACAGATATGTATTTTTTTTTTTTTTAGGTAGGGCCACTCGTAGATCAGCTCAGTAAGGCTGTGCGTCTACTTAACCGGTCTGTACAGATATGTATGTAGCTATACGTATATCTATATATCATTAGTGCAGGGTTAAGAAATAGAGATGGCGCTTCAAATTTGGACTGACAGATTTTCCGAGAGTGGGCTCTCTATATCCGTAGTATTATAGTACTCTATGATTCCGAGTTGGAATTGAAATGATTCGGACGATGATTTAACAACTTAATTATTCTCAATAAAAACTATTTTTTTAAATATTTTGATTGATTTTATTTATTTGGTGCTCTTTTATCAAAATTAGCACTAACCTAGTGCATTTTAGGGTTTGTTTAGTGCTTTTCTTACAATAGCAGTTGGCAACACTGCATCTTTGTGCCATACTCACAATAGGGATGCACGCTCATGCACGCTTTTTTCGTAGGTATAAGGTATTTCATGTCCATTCTTTTTTCCTTAGCTGAGATCTGAGAATACGGGACATTAGAAAATAGTTTATACAGGTAACATTTATTAACTGTCACTGTCAAACGTTTCGTTTTTTTTGTAGGTTATGAAAATGGTGATGAAAACAATGTGTATTTGATTTGTTTATACATGTTTTCTAATTTGTGATTGCCGTTTTACGTCTTAGTTGTAATAAAAGTATATTAATTACCAAAATATAAATTTAAGCCATGGATAATAGTAATAAAATCGTCCCACCTCATCTCAACGCTGAGATATACAGAACTGATACCACCGGCACCAATACTATATCGTATTTAGACTATATCCTCATTCATACGGGTATGTATTAATTTTAAAGTAATAATACTCAGATTTTTCATCGAATTCGAGTTCTTATAGAGTTCCCAAACGTTTATTTCAGATGGCAGCGTGTTAGTAGGTTCATCTGAGCTGACTGGTCGGTACTGGAACGGTGGTGTGAGTGTGTACAAATGTATTGCCAATGCTAGATGTGTACAAAACGAGGAGAAGAGGAGCATTCCTTTAAGCAGTGGAACTGCTGATGGATGTTTTATTGGAACATCTACCAAGGTATGCTGTGGAAACTTTTGCCTTTTAACACACTGACGGACAGTATTACCCCACTAACAAGGTTGTGCTGTCACTAGAGATGAGTCGTATCCACTAGAACAGATCCGAAGAATAGGTAAATTTCGATACTAGGCGGCACCTATTCTCACTTTGACAATACCTAGTATCATGAAGTATTGCAAAATCCAACTACTCTTAGGCCTCATAGCAGTCACTAACACGTAATTGCATTCCATTCACTCAACACGTTGTAAATCTGCTTTACCGCTCATTCATGTTTGTCAAAATCATTCGTTTGTCAGTCACTTGAATTTAAACCCTAACTCAAAGTACATAAAAGTAACGCGACGCGCACGCGTGTTGTTCAAGAATATATATCTGTCCTTTTTTAACTACGCTATTCCGTAGCCTTCCCATCTTTATCTTTCAATACTCGAGACTAGTCAGTAATCATTCGATCCGAGAATACTCGATCCAAATGAGTACCAACTAGTCTCGACAAGACTAAGTATTACGAAGTATCTATCGGATCAAGTATTCTCGGATCGAATGATTACTGACTAGTCTCGAGTATAAAGTCCAAATACTAGGTACCTACCTAGTATTTGGACTAGTCGAAATAGGACCTAGTCTTATCACTGATTGCTGGTGCTAACACACTAAGTTCAATAGAAATATCAAGTACAGGAGAAGTGGCAACGAGGAGTCTGTGAAGCTTAAAGACCGTCATCGTAAAATTTAATCAAAATACGGTGATCATTTGTTGTTTAGCAGTTTCCTGCAAAATTAGTAGCCACAATAAAAACTTGACTTGGACTAAGTATGTAAGTGCATCATGACCACATTCGATAAGTAATAATTGATACTAGGTGGACTAGGTGGAATAGGTGGACTAGGTGGAACAGGTATCTGGATCACGTATTTTTAAATACTAAGAATAGGTGCACCTAGTCCCAAATTTACCTAGTACAACCCATCTCTAGCTGTGACACCACAAAGACGTACTGCTTGTATATGAATAAAAAGCCTATTGTCGAGAGGCATACTGTCTAGTGGTGGTTAATAAAGCATATAGCAAAATAAAGCACTGTGCTTATCAAACATAACTTAAAGCAAATGCTATCATGGCTCTTACTTGTTGCTATTTGCTTTTCATCGCACATATTGGCACTCTATGTCTCTGTCCGTTGCACATCGCATGATCACAAGCGCAAGTAAATATAAGCAAAAAAGCAAGCAGGCAGCGCGGTGGATGTGGGGTGGCCAGTCGTCACATACTAGTGATTGCTTTCAGTTTTGGTTGCATGCTTAATCATTTAAATAATTTACGCACCGCGTGCGATAATGCAATATTGGAGGCTCACATACCTAACGTAATATTGTAAACAATGTTGTTATGCTTTCTGCTTTTTTAGTGTACATAAACAGTGATAGGATACACAATATTGATTAAAAATACAATCTAATATGCCTATAATTGTTTTAAATACTAACATACTTTGTTTCATATTAACACTTAACCAATTATAGACAGTCCTAAGCCTGGAAAGTATGAAGGAAAGTTCATTGTTATTTTTTTACTGTTTCATAATAAATTCATACACACGATGTAATATTCTGCTCTGAAAATGACAACATTGGGCTTGTTTTATTCGCACCCAACCGTTTGGCCGTAACAGGTACCAACACATATAAAAAGGCATGCTTCTAATAAACCATATAGAATAGCTTGCTTAAAATATAAAGTATTAAGCAAGTGATTGCCATACAGCAACTTTGAACACTACTAATACTATCTTAATAAAAAAAAGTCGAGAACTGTTCTGTCCGTCAACATGTTAATAATTTCAATATAATAAAAGTATATAAACATCACTTAAATTTCCTAATCAGTAAACTGATGAACATGTTGTGGAATACTTCAAGGAATTAACTTGCGCAGAAGTATCTAATCTATTTGTTTATTTCTTTAAATAGAAAATGATTGAATTGCTTACAGGTGCTAACATGTGAAGACAGTGGTGCAGTTACTGTATGGAGCAACAAAAATGATGCATGGAACCAATGGAAGGAAGAAATTTCTGTGTCAGAACATGATAATGCTGCCTTGGCAGTTGGCTGCCTTGATCCGGAAAGACTGTATGTTACTGCAGGAGCTGATAGCAATGTTAAGGTTTGTTCTTGCAATTATTTTTTATTTATTTAATGGAACACATATTTACTAAATATTTCACATTCAATAACATAATAAGCTATGGTCTGTAAACACACTAGTTTTACACATCAAGTAAATTTGACATTTACGTAGTAAATTATAATAAGTAATTAAAATGGGAATAAAGTTAAATATAAAATACAACTGTTGCAATTATGAGATGAGATGACATGAAATAAAAAACAATGTCTAAGAAAAAAATGTACCAATTAAAAACTCAAATGTCAATTTAATAAAGTCTAAATTATTTATTGTGTCCTACAAAATCAAATTTGTGTAACTAACTATGAACTAGGGTTACAACATAATTCTTCACCTCTCTAAACTTATGTAAACTATTAGAACTACACAGTGAAACCTGATATGCATATGTATTCTATGAACCATTTTATAATTTTTACTTACCTCCACATACACTGGAACTGACACTAATAAATATTTTAATTTTATAAAGGTTATTTTATAAAACCGCAAATATTACTTAGTCATTTATACAAACACTTTCAAAACACAGTTATTTTGCTTAGCTACCACAGAACTAGGGCATCCATTCCGGAATTCCGGAATTTCGTAATTCCGGAATTCCGTATCAATTTTTCTGGTATTTCAATTCCGGAATTGAGAGGAGTAATATCGGAATTCCGATATTCATAAATTTTTGATATTTTGATTATTATTTTTTTCTGAATGCAACCAAACTAGTCTGTGGAACTTTCCACAAGCCGCTATCTCCATCCTCCGACTAGTAAATAGTTATCTGTGGCGTTATAGCACTAGTGCAGTAACGTATAGTAAAAAGCACGCTAAAAAATAAATCTTTATTCAAATTAAAGCCTATGTTAAAAAAATATTGTCAGTTTTCCATGAGCTTTCTCGATATAATTTCGACCACAATACTATTTTGTAGGTTTAAAGGATGAATTCAAAGCTTGGCGCCGAGGGCACGCTTTTGCTTTTTTGACGTGGTGGTCAAAAGGTTAAAAGACTGATATAATTATAAATCTTGTTTGATTTGAAACAAACTTTAAAAGTTTCTGGAATTCCGGAATCAGGTTTCCAGTATTGGAACTCAGTTCCGGAATTGAGAACCTTGCGATATTGCATGCCCTACACAGAACCCTTCATGGGCAAGTCTGACTCGCACTTTTTTTTTCACATGTTATTAATTTGTTCTTTGTTATGGCTATCCAGTCTCTAACTGTAACAATTCCAATTTTGTTAGTCCAAAGTGTCCAAAATTCCTTCCAAATTATGCCAATTATTTTGTTTTTGAATGTTGAACTATTTGTTCAATATTCAATATTTGTAGCTTTAGAAGATCATCACCTCTCTTACACATCCAGTTGATGATAAGATGTTTAACTTCTACAGGTTTGATTAAAGAGGAATAGATATTCTGTTTCTTCAATGATATTGTAAGAATATTTTTTTAGTCTTTATAAAAATGTCGCCCCACAAACTTCAAGACTAGTATTAAAAGCAGCAAAAAAGGAAGGTCCTGAAAGACATGTGTCTCCTGTTGTAGAAGTTTATTTTGTTAAATGCCTACTTCAGTTTTTATCACTGACTTATAGAATTTATGCTTAGTTATGTGCCCATAAGTCAGTCTTAATTCTATGTGACGTGGAGATTATATTATATTATTAAAGATATTCTTAATCAATCACATGAACAGAAATTTGATAATCTGGGTACATGCACTACATGATCTGGACATGGGATATAATTTTTTTTTATCGAGTGATGAGATTTAAGACTGAATAGATACAACAATTATTATTTATTATATAAATTTTGCAGGTCTGGGATATTAATGACATGATATGTATAAGGAACTACAGTGCAGCACATAGCATGATGATTAATGCTTTATCAGTGAGACCCAAGTCTAAAACAAACTTTGCAACAGGCTCAATGGACCAATATGTTACTTTGTGGGATGATAATGTGGATAAGCCAGTGCTTGGTAAGCAATAGAAGTTTTTAGCATTTAACCTTAATTCTAGATGTGTTAGGTCTGTTTCTGTTAAGATTGTTCCAAATTCTAAAAAAATTATTTATAACTAGCCAGATTAAATAAGAAGACACTCATTTTATTAACCGACTTCAAAAAAAGGAGGAGTTTCTCAGTTCGTCTTGAACTTTTTTTTACTCATATCTCGAAGATGACTGGACCGATTTAGAAAATTCTTTATTAGTTTGAAAGGGTATACTTTCTAGTTGGTCCCATTGTCATCACGTTAGGATCTGATGATGGAATCATGGAGAAATCGAGGTAATTCTTCAAATGTTCTAGGCACACCTATAGCGTTTTGGGTATTTCTTATAGTAACTTGTGCAGTTGCTCTCGAAAAGCACCATTTGGGAAGTGGAACTGATGATGAAGACCACAGATGGCCACCGAAACTACTCATTTAATAAGTATTTCGTGGATTGCGATTCGATTACTCGAATATGGATGTTAAGCACTTTATGCTTGTCACAATGCATAATTATAGTGAAGTAGAGCTGATGGTGAGAAGTACCAGGAGAACTCTTCAAAAATAAACGGCTCTGCATCGTAAAAAGCAATATTATATAAATGATGATAGAGTAGTTCACATTTTGGCTTTTGTAACTAGATAAATTACAAACCGACCCACTAAAAACCGTTATTTTTGGCTTTGTAGTGTTTTGATATGGAAGTTGGTTTTATATTGTTTGCAAAAAAGTTTTCTATTTGACATACATGAGTTCCAGTGTCAGATAAGATATAGGATTTATATGGAGGAAGGAGCCAGATTAAAAAAAAAGACATCAATGGTACAAGAATGAAAAACTATGTATTTATTTATGGTTACAGATGTTTTGAAAAATGATTGCTGTATTCGTTGTTTGTCATGGGTAGACGAGAACCGCATAGTAGTTGGAGACGAAGCAGGAGTATTACGCTTGTTAGATATAAGAAACTTAGAAACAAATATCAAAATAACAGAATTTCCTGCGCCAGTACACAAGTTGGCTGTCCATCCAGAGTAAGTACTAATATTCTCATTCACTAAACTAGTTTAGTAATGCAAAGTGAGCAAAAGCCATCACCCGGTGCTTTTCATCATCAGCTGTATTTTTATTGTAATGAAAAGCTTCGGTTTCCGCTTTGAACTGTATTTATTGTATTTTTTTATTAATCAGCGAAAATGATACCGGCTAAGTGGATCCGTAAAAATTACGATATTAGAGAATATGCATGTTATATTTCTTTTTTTAATATAATTATCTTACTAGCCTCGCCCGGCGGTTTCACTCGCGTTAATTTGAGGAAAATACCAAAATTGATTAAAAACGGGTAAGCTGTTTAGTTTTCTCATACAAACTTTAATCCTTTTTTTCAGGGGTTAATTTTGTATAAAAATATTAGCTCATGTTTGACTCTGAGTCTTCCACTATTTTCATTCCAATTTTCATCCAAATCGGTGCTGTGATGTATTCGTGAAAGCGTAACAAACCTACAGACTTTCGCATTTATAATATTAGTATGGATTAAGTCCAGTGATCGGTTACGTAATATGTTTATTAATATCTTCATCGCTGACGAAGTTATAAAGCTTTAAAGTTTGATAATTAGAACGAGAAGTCCGACGTAGACTTTAACGTCAAACTTTGTAACGTTTATACAACTGCTGTAGAAAAAAGCTTTTCGCAATATATTTGTAACTATTTATTGTAAGTGGTTGGTTTTTCGATTGATTTCAGGTAGGTATTATGTTTATATTTTAGGGTAAACTGATAAATATTTTTGACATGCATATTCTCTTTTCGGGCCTGATTCCTGGTATCTCAGTCAAACATTTTCTTCGATATGTCCTCGCAACCTTAAGAGTAATTTTCTTTGAAAGCTTGATAAATCTGAATGAAAACATAGACTCACGACTTCAAAAAACACTACAAAAAGAAGAGACAGTCAAATTAAGTAATCTGGGAGACCAGTCATCAATCGCCAAAACCAAGAGACTACTACTACTACTATTACTAGAGACTAGAAACAATTGTTCCGTGTTCTTAGTTGTAAATCCATTTTTATACATATTGATGTATTTTGTATTACCTCTGATATATTTTGTGTTATTAAATCTGTTTACTGAACTACATTATTTCAAAGTATAATTGACATTTGTCTCAATTTGCAAATATTAAAGCATTTCCCGATAGAATTATGGCTTTTGCGACGCGCCTATTAGTTAAACCTAATCAGTTAAGCTTAGCCAGATGCATACTTTAAAAGAAGCATACTTTAATGTGTCAACCTAGTTTTTCTATACTACACTCGCGAGCAAAAGTTTGGAATCACTTATTTGGAATTGATTCCGCGCGATCTTGAGTACTTAATAACTAGTTAAGATTAATAAAAATGGTACCATTTTAACGGTTTAACTGTTAACTTTATACCAAATTCATACAAATCACGTCATTATTTAAGAAGCTATCCTGGATTACGTGAAGAAATAAGTAAAAAGATATGTTTCAATTGTTTGATACGTCGCGAGTTGCGGCCTATTGACCCCCTATAAAAGCACGTGTTATCGGATTTTCTTTATCAGCCACCTCTTCCACAAGATGCAGACCCTCCAAAACCGATTTCTCCGAAGAATCACGGGAGCCCCCTTTTATGTTCGAAATGAGCTTCTTCACGTAGATCTCAAGATGCCCACCATCCAGCAGTTCATGAAACGCGTCTCCAAGGGTTCGTTCCAAAAGTTCGTGGGGTAGCTGCCAGCGAGTGGACAGTTCGTCGAAGACTTAAGCAAGCTAATTTGACTCCAAAAAAGCCTGCCATATGCCCGAAACTGACGGCAGGTCACCGACAAGCACGCCTTCATTTTGCTCGCTCCCATCTTGATTGGGAGGTTGAGCAATGGAGGCGAGTACTGTTCTGCGACGAATACAGAATGTGTTCACATTCAGCGACCGAAGGGGTCGGGTCTACAGGCGGCCTGTTGAGCGATTTGCGCAGTGCTGTTTCGCTGAGACAGTGGTTTAAGGGGGCGGTTCTTGTATGATGATTTCCTTCGACGGTAAAACGGAGCTTGTTTTCTTGCCAAGCGGGGGACGAGGAGGCGGTCTAACTTCAGACCGCTACATTTCCGATATTCTGCTGGAACATGTGGTTCCTTATGCGGGATATATCGGTGATGACTTCCTCCTTATGCACGATAACGCTCGTTGTCACACTTCCCGTGCCACAACTGAATACCTTGAAGAGGTCGGTATCGCCACATTGGACTGGCCAGCGCTCAGCCCGTACTTGAATCCTATTGAACACGTGTGGGATGAACTGAAGAGAAAGCAGGATTTCTGAAACGAACCCTTCGTTTCAGAAATCCTGCTTCTTCAAGTATGAATAAGCTGAAATCGGCTTTGATAGAAGAGTGAGAAAGTATCCCGCAAGAATCGATTCAGAAGCTGATTAGGTCAATGAAGAATCGTCTTCGGGCAGTTATTAGGGCGAGGGGAGGGAACACAAAATATTGAAATTTAATTTTAAGGCCAAATTAAATATTTTTAAATTAATTTTTATTGTTTTCTTCATTTATTATTTTCCATTATCCTTATGTTTTTCTAACTCCTTCACTCAATCCGGGATAGCTCCTTAAATATTGGTGTGATTTAAATGAATTTGAAGTAGTATCAATTTAAAGTTAACAGTTTAACCTTTAAAATGGTACCATTTTTATTATTTTTAACTACACTGGACAGGAAATAAACCGAGCCACCCGCTACCTAGGCACTCTAATTCGATTTTCTCAAAAACTAAAAAACCTACAATTATCAAAGTTGTACCTACAGAAAGTGCGTTTCATGGTGATTAAAATGAAAGGAAACTCATTGGGTTTAATCAATATTTCAGTGTTTATTAAGGATTTTACAAAGAAGAGTCGTTTTCCAGTCGTGACAATCGTTAGTAATGATTAAATGAAAAAAAAAAAATTAAAGCCAAAAACAAAGAAAAAATAAAAAAAAAGTTTTTGATCAATATTCCGTATTCCCTCCCCTTGCTCGGACAATTGCCAGCATCCTTGTATTCATCGACCTTACGAGCCTGACGATAAAATCTTGAGGAATTGTATTCCACTCCTCTTCAATTGCGATGCGCAGCTCTGGAAGCCTTGTTGGAGCAGGTACCCGGGCTCGAACCCGACGTTTCAGCTCATCCCATAAGTGTTCTATCGGATTCAAGTCCGGGCTTCGAGCTGGCCAGTCCATCGTACGAATGCTGACGTCGCGTAGATACTGGGTCACCACACTCCACCACATGAGCAACATGAGGCCGTGCATTATCATGCATCAATTGCATATCCTGTCCGATATATCCTGCGTAAGGTACCACATGGTCTGCGAGGATTTCAGTAATGTAGCGATGAGAAGTCAGTCCACGTGTACGGCCCGTCGGTTCGATGAAAACTAACGCTGTATCTGCTGTTAACGAGATCGGACCATTACAGATCCTCCTCCATAAGCAACAGTTTCCTCGATGCAACACTGAGAATAACGTTCTCCAGGGCGACGATATACTCTCTGACGTCGATCACTTCCATGTAGACTCACCTTGGTCTCATCAGTGAAGAGTACATTACTCCACTGCTCTAAAGTCCAATCCCTATGCTCTCGAGCAAATTCAAGTCGTGCTTGACGGTATGCTACCGTTAATGCTGGGCCTGTTGCAGCTCTTTTTGGGGTCAGGTTCCGTTCAGCAAGTCTCCTTCTGACGGTATCTGAACTTATGACCACTTGGCGTTCGTCACGCAGACTTTGTTGGACTTGAACTGTGTTGAGGTGGCGATTTCTCAGAACAGTAAGGTGGATATAACGATTATCTGCTGCTGATGTAGCCCTAGGTCTGCCCGTACCTGGACGGCGATCGAATGCTCCAGTCTCTAGGTATCGTCTGTAAACTTGTTGCACCGAAGATCTGCTGATTCGAAGTCTTCGAGCGACTTCACGTTGCGCAATGCCTGCTTGAAGTAATGCTACAGCTTGAGCTGCTTCCTGAGGTGTTGTATCCATTATTAATCGAAAAAAGTAGCATAAACACACGCGTCTGAGCAAACGATGGACAAAAACTAAAGAAATGATAAGAAATATCCGACTACCCTCATTGTAGAGAAAAAGAACGCTAATTTCAAACTCTGGTGAAAACAGAGCAAATCATTAGCATTGTGTTTGTTGCTTGATTACAATTTGAGTTGACGGTACTTTCGAATTAATTTGTAGTCATTTTAATCACCATGAAACGCACTTTTTGTAGGTATAACTTTGAAAGTTGTAAGTTTTATACTTTTTGAGAAAATCGAATCAGAGTTCCTAGGTAGCGGGTGGCTCGGTTTATTTGCTGACCAGTGTAGTTATTAAGTATTCAAGATCGCGCGGAATCAATTCCAAGTAAGTGATTCCATACTTTTGCTCGCGAGTGTAGATAATAAAAAAATATTTAGTAAATAATTTATTGACTTTTCTAATGTTCATTTAATACTATATTAATCTAATATTCATTAAAATACTGTTGCCACTCCACATGACTAAATCGTTACCGTTTCTTCTTATTTAATTAAGTTCTTCATTGTTTCTTCTGACTCTCCAAAATGAATCAATCTTATTAAAATCTTGATCCTCTTTTCATATTTGTATTTTTTTTTGTTGCAGTGGTGATAAGGTGGCAGTATGTTGTGATAATAAAATAGTTACTGTTTGTCAAGTTGAGGAGAACTCCGAACCCGAAGTTATCTACCATGACAGACATATGCACAGTAATTTTGTGCGAGGAGCGGCTTGGGATATAGAAGACAAGACAGTTCTTCATACTGTTGGATGGAATGCTGAACTTAAGTCACACACTGTATCATTCGATTAAACATTTGAGAATATAATTCTATTTCCGTATAACTGAGTCGTTTTTCTTATCTTAAATATCTAACAACAACAATATATATCAATATCCTTTGCCAACATCATTCAACCAATGAGCACTTGCATAATAATTATGAGTGTAAAGGCAATTAATTAATTACTTGATCTTGAACTAATCGTCATTTTGTCAAGAAACTGTTTTGTATATGATTAAGGTACAGGAAAAAAAAGTGTTCAAAATTGATTGGATAGAATTTATTCAAAAGAGTTCGTATTTATCTACTAGCAGCCGCGCGGGGCTTCGCTCCAGTGGCCTTTATGGCCATGATAAAAATAATATATAGCCATAACCTTCCTCAAGCTTCAAGCTACTTCCATACTAAATTCATCCAAATCCACCCAGTACTTTCGAAGAAAAAAGAAAAAAGTTTGTTAGTTTGTTTGAACTTTAGCGAGTTCAAAGAAACATACAATCTTTTCCGCTTTATAATATTAGTATAGATAAGTACAAACAGCAATAGTACGACCTATCCGCATTTTTTGCAAATTTCTGCATCATTTTGAAATCACAATTTATGGAAAGAAATCACTAATGGTTTAGACCACAGAACAGATAAAACAGGTTAGCATATAATTATAATGTACTCTGTGGAGGTTAGAAGGGCCTTGTGGGCGGGGCAGGCGCGCCGCTCATATTGTGAAGCGTTCACTATACGACGCTCATACTCATAGTTCTACAGAAATTAGCTTCACCGGCAAAAACTCCAACAGTCGCGCTCTTATTGTATCAACGAACGATAAAAAATAGAATTATGCCGTCTTTCGTTTTTCGCCTTTCGAAAAAGAGGCCATGTGTGTGGACCGAGAAGGGATTTCTTTTTACCGTTAAATCCTAAAACCATAAAATACGGGTGACATTTGTAATAATTACAAAAGTATTACCTATGTAGTTTGTAGACAAAAACGACACAATCGCAATTAGAAGCAAAATTATACATTGCTTGCAATACATGGGTACAATCTTGTAGTACGCGAGCGATCGCGCAATGTATTGCGTTCATTGCGAGCGTCACGTGCGCCGAGCCAATACATGAATGCTGCGAAATTCAGTTTGCTCTATACATTTTGCAGAAAATGATTACATAAAAAAAAGAAAGGTAAAATATATGTACTTAAAAACAGAAGCTTCTCCACAAAAAATATCGCAGTAAGTAGTGTGTAATTTATATACTACTAGCTTCCGCCCGCGACTTCGTTCGCGTGGAAGGGATTTCCCGCTTAAATCCCGATCCCGTAGGAATTTCGGGATAAAAACTATCCTATGTCCGTCCCAGGGTCCTAAACTGTTCCCATGCCAAATTTCATCTAAATCGGTTCAGCGGTTTAGGCGTGATAAGGTAACACACAGACAGACAGTTACTTTCACATTTATAATATTAGTATGGATAAAACTATTGGTGTTTCTGAATAGCGCATCTAATCATTAAACGACATCACCTAGATCATTTTTTGCGGGTATTATTATATGAAGCCGTGTTTATTGGGTCTATACAGCTTGAAACTGAAAATTCATGGTTAAAATCGTTAAAATGATTTTTTCGTTATGGTTAGGTACTTTTATACTCTTCTGATTACTGAAAAATCTCATTTTCGTCATTTTAACAGTCATTACTAAAATCTACCATCGCAATATTCATATTTCCTAAATTAGGAGCATTGTAGGATCTTTTCATAATCAGATTACTTTCAATTATTATAAGTAAGATAATTCCTTTATAATAAAGGCTCAAGTCTGTTATTTATAATTTTTATGTTATCACTTATTAGAATAGCAAATACATTCACACACAGTTGTAACTATTACACAGTGAGTTTGTACCTTGCATTTTGACTACAAGAACAAAATTGCAGCGGTATCTCCCGACGCAATTGTGCTGCGGGTAGTTCCTCGTAACAACACGCACTAAAAATATTGAATACCCGACGAAAGACAAGCGACCTCACAGAACATATACTCCTAAGCGACCTGCTTCGTTCGATAGTCGCGTGTATGGGTTGATCGATTTAGGCGCTGCCAATCTTATGTCTTTTTTGTTCATTTTACATATTTTACTCTAATTAAGAACAAGTATCGTCTATTGTTTTAATGAGCGCTGGGGGCCCTTTATATTCTCGGGGCCCTGGGCTTTTTATCTACTAATACCACAATTAGTCATTGTATAGTTAGAAGATATACCTTATTATGTTTATTACCTATGTAAGTGTACTTAGTACAAGAGCTAGATGCTTTTTTCACATGTATACGGTTATCACTCTTTAATTTATGTAAATAATTTATTTTCTTAGACTTTTTATAATTACAGGTATCTATGAAACCGGAAGAAGTAAATATTATTACCTTTTTGTCATAATTTTGCCATTCAAATGTTGAAAATATGGACTACCTACTACACCATACATACCCCCTGGCTCGTAGTCTATTCAGTGTTAAGTAGCGTACAATGCGTATTGGGCTTATAGATGCTGGCGGGAAAAATTCCGAATCATTCCCGTCGAATACTTTGGAAGTATTCCGAAATATTTCGAAACTTTGGGAATATTTCGACTGTCAAAAAAAAAACCAGGAATATCGACCTTTGAAGTCCGTTAATATACCAAAACCTGCTCCTGAGTATAACAAATACTTTTCTGAAAATCAAAACGTGTTTGCTTGCAAGGTTTGCCTTTATTTGTTTTTATTGACTTTTTTTATCACTACCTACCTACTTAACGCGTATAATAATACGCGTTAAGTAGGTAGGTAATGGTTAATACCTACCTATGCGACTCGCGAATCCTCGCGATGCGTACAGAGCTACATACAAACTAACCAAAAACATAGGTAACCCTTTTTCAAAAAACAAAGCAAATCAAATGGGTTGCCACACCAAGTGTTTTTTTAATTAGAAAAAAAAAAGAAAAAAAAATAATCTGCCATCATGGCTGATGAAAATATAACATTGAGGAAAAAACATAATGTGCTATCTACTTCTTCCTCAGAACTATCTCTGTTCGATGCAACAGCTATGAGTATGCCTGATACTTCATTATATGATAATGAAATGAAATAATGAAATAATAATGATAATGAAATAAGGATTCATTTACAGAGTGCACACCAAGAAATCGAAAACTTGTTGTATGCTAATACGCAATTAAAATCAGATCTCGATAAAATGTAATAAAATCATAGATCTATACAAAAAAGTAAATTCAGGAGAAGTCAAGTGCAGCACTCCAGACGCTAAACGTAGAATACAAAAGAAGACGAAGTTGGTCAGTCTAACATCCACGCTAGTGAAAAATACTTCCTGTTTCATGAAGTTAAAAGAATCTGCGAATAAGGAAACACAAACATGCAATTCAATTAGCCAGACGTCAATAAAATTAGGCACAGGACAATTGGACAAAAACTCAAATAGTGCACCTATTCCAAAGAACCAGAAGCAAACATCCAAAAAGCCACCCAGAGACACTACATCCGTCTCACTACCCCCGAAAGAAAACACAGAGCCAGAGATGCAAATTGTACTTCCTAAGAGATCGGCTAACACTGGAGAAGATATCCACAAAAAAAAACAAGCTAAGAAAATTATGTGTTATAAGCTTATAAGTAATAGTAAACAAAAAGGCAGTCTACAAGAAATTGAAGAAAATTTTCCTACAGACTTTCAATTTTGTAGTTATCTTCACCAGGCTGTAGTATCAAACAACTTTTGGCTGGTATACATTCAAAATTAAGATATTTTACTTTAAGTGATTATTGTATAATTTTATTAGGTGAGACTGACATAAAAGATAACGAAAACTACATAGATTTAGTAAAAGAAATTAGAGAAAGCTTAATACGGGTAGCCCACACTAACATAATAATATGTACACCTACGTACGTACGGGGGAACTCATATACAATTATAGGGTTGAAATGTTTAACAATCTTCTCAGCTTGGACATTCGTAATCATGAGTATGCATACTTTTTTGACTCTAATTATGATCTCACATATGATATGTTTTCATATAAATCAGGTAAATTAAAGAAAACTGGAATACAATGTATATTTAGAAACATAATGAATAGAATTAAGGTTGACTTAGAATTATTTCCTGACCTGTCTAATGACACAGATTATGGTAAGAACACGCAGTTTTTTCTTTTATAATAAAATACGTATCTTACACCAAAACATAGCAGGGCTCATCAACAAATCTGACATTTTGGCTGTACATTTAGAAGAACAAGCTCGAAAAAATAAACCTATAGATGTAATATGTATAACTGAACATTTTATGACGCCAGACCAAGAAAGCACACTTGATATTCCTAACTTTCGCTTAGCAACAAGCTTTTCAAGAGATGTAAAGAGGGGAGGTGCTTGTATACTTACTCGAATTGGTCATCAATATACTGTTTTAAAAACTACTTGTTCAATTAGTGGTATCATTGAATGTAGCGTTATAGAACTATATCAGCATGGACTCATAGTGGCTTGCATATATAGAGTACCAAATTCACGTTTTACAATAGTTTGTTGCGCAATATATGTGACAAAACTAATAAGAAAGTTGTTCTATGTGGGGACTTTAACATTAACATTTTAAAAAGAAATCGACAAACTATCGATTTTGAAAATATTCTCAATAGTCATAACCTAAAACTAGAAATCCGAGAACCGACTAGACTTAGCAGTAACACTTGTCTTGATAACTTTGCACATAATATTCATCGATGTAAAAGTGAAGTTATCGAATTTGCACTATCGGATCATACAGCGCAACTCATACACTGCCCGGTCAAAAAATCGTGCGTGATAAAGAATTGGCGTATAAGAAGACCAGTGGCGTGCCTAGGGTTTCAAAATAACGCAAGCCCAATAAAATTTTAACCGATTTCAAAAAAAGAAAGTTCATTTTTCGACTGAGTATGTAGGTACCTACGTATGTATCATCGCAATTTTCTCATAATCATAAACTACTGGTTAGGTACAATAAATTAAAAGTGAATTCATCCATCTTCTTCTTTCCTCTTCTTTCTTCAATTTCACTCTTGCTTGTCGTGCGGTGAATGAGGTAACCAAAGCACACTGAAGGCATGCTAGTGCTAGATTGAATATAATAAACATATCAGCAATTGCATAGATAGATAGATAGATAGATATATTCTTTATTGTACACCATAACAATAAAAACAAAATTATGGACTTGACAATTAAAAGGGTGATACAATGGGCGGCCTTATCGCTAAAAGCGATCTTTTACAGACAACCTTTGGATGGATTTGACACAGAAGGAGAAAATAATTACGCGGGTAGTCCACGGTGTACTAATTATCTATATAAAATACTAAACAATAAATAACGTTCTCAAAACATATATATGCATACAAAAATTAAAAAAGAAAAAGAAAGAAACAAAGACATACATAATAACAATTTAAGGAGAGAGATAAAGATCTTTTACTAAGTTTTTGAAAGAAGATAGTGTTTGTGCTTGTCTTACTGACACGGGTAGAGCATTCCACAGCCGTACTGCTTGAGCTGCGAACGACTTACCATAGAAATTGGTGGCGTGACTCGGTACCGCAAGCCTTAAGTTTTCTGATGACCTCAGAGATTGAGATTGAGATTGACCGGTGGCTTTGAAAACAGCCGTTTGGTTTGCTTCATTGCTTGAGGGAACAAAGTTATGGTAAGTAGTTGCTTCCTTCGTAACAGGACCCAGGTTACAGACAAAAAAAAAAAAACAAAACAAAAAGTTACAAAACGAAAGTTAAAAAATAGCTAGATAGAATGTAATAAGGAATTTAAATAAATTATTTATATTCTAATTGGAATCGTCTATCTTTCTTAAGAAATGATTTAATTACATCAGAGTAAAATGTTGGTGATCGTTTTAATTCTACCAACAACTGTTTTTCAATAGCTATCATTGATAATTCGGAAAGACGCTCTTGACCTTGTGTATTTCTCAGATAGGTATGGATACGTTTAAGAGACGAAAAAGCACGTTCCGCGGAAGAACTTGTAGCCGGAATAGTTACAACAAGATACGCTAACTTTAACAGCTCGGGAAAGGCATCTTCGAGGTTATTCTCATGAATGAAATCAATTAATTCGAAAACATTACGATCTTTCAGATCAGGACTAGAATACAAGCAAATCAATTGGCTTTTTAATGTTTGTTTGTCGAAATAGTTTGCATAAATGTCAAATAATGAATCTAATTCCTCTGTAGGAAAATGTGAGTGATAATTGTCAAATTTTTTGTTGTTGAGCAGTTGGAAAAACTTTAATTTATAAATTTCAGAATATCGGTCAGTAATTTCGGTATTAATGTTATCAATTACTTCTACAAAAAGTCGTCGTATTCCGTTTTTGCACAGCGTACGTTGCGTCTCAAACGAGGAGCCGAGTTATTTTGCAACGTGTTACAACTAGTTTTATACACTGATCTATTAAATTTTCGTTTATGCGATTTACTAGTCTGAGAAATACACAGATTAGGCGTCGGTTTTAATGAAGAAATTAACTGTTTTTTCTGAGCAAAGTTTAAAGATTTTACCTTATCTTCGCCAATCAAAACTTGAACGCATTTTAAATCCTCACAAGGTACAATTACCTCCATTGTTGTAGGTAAATCACCAAAACAATTGTATCACTGAGGAAATCTTAGAAAACAAACAAAAATAACAACAAAACCTTTTCCCACTCAAGCAAATGAAACTGAAGTTAGTTGCACTCTCGGATGTCGTGAACTACTCAGTGTTGTCATTTAGGCAAAAAAAGTCGCCAGGTATATGAAAAATCTAGCTAATTTTTTTTTATTTTTAAGATATTGCTTGAATACAGTCAAAATCTGTTATAACAACATCCAAGGGACCACTCATATTTGGTTGTAAAACCCGATAGTCGTAATAACCGGTGATGTTTTCAAGGTACAAAGTATTTTGTACCTATGATTTTGGTCTATATAACCGGTATGTTGTTCCAAATGATGTTGTTGTAAACGGTTTTGACTGTATTTAATTTCGTTATTTTAAAAGTCGCTAGTTTTTATTGTTGCTAAATGTTAAAAAAGTTTCCAAACTCGTTAAAAATCTCCAAGATCTTTCAACGTGTGGCTAAAACGGCAACACTGCAGAGTTGGCAAGCTGACAAGGTCACGCATACGCATGCAACTTCATACCAAAAGCACGGCTTAAATCTGCCATAGTGATCGATTTGTTCTATGCACAAGGCCTAACTCGTTATACGGCACATCGCTATAAGTGCGAAAGTGACAGATATAGTATTTGAAAGCCCGGTAAAAGCCGGTGCGTGTAAGCGAGATAGCAATATGTAGATCATTAGATGCTACAAATGCGAAACTCTGCGCGCGAACAATCGCGATGTGTAGTAGTGTAGCAGGCAGTAGATACATTGTGTTATTTTGATAAGAATTAAGCGCGCGAACTTTTAAATAGTTCGGGTTTGACATTGATTCTCTATCGAGCATTTTTTAGTAAGGCATGCCGGGCTTTTGGGCTTATATGAAGGTACCGCCACTGAAGAAGACGTGATTACAGTACGGAAAACCTTATAAAATTCAAGGACTGCATGACTAGTTTGAAAGTCAAACTCCTTATTAGCCTTATTAGCGTTCTCTGTCTGATATATACCAGACAGAGAACGCTAATAAGGCTTACGATACTTTTCTGAATCAGTTCTTTGTTTCTATAATTTATGTTTCCCTTACAAAGTCATAACACGTACGCTAAATAAGAAGTCAAAATGGATATCTAAAGGAATTAAAATTTGTAGTAAAATGAAAAGAAAATTATTATGGCAATATAGGACTAATCCTACAAGGAAAAATAAACATATTTTTAAGCAATATGCTACTAAGTTTAAAAAAATTATATCATTAACTCATAAGTCTCAAAATAACTACCACATAAGTACAGCACAGAACAAATCTAAAGCCTCGTGGTCTCTTATCAACAAATCTAAATATAACTTTCCTAAGGAACCCATTACAGAAATACTGCATAATAATGTAAAAATCAGAGAATCATTTCAATGATTTCTTTGTTGACCAAGTAACGGAATCGGAGAGCACACACAATTTAAAAAATAAAAAGATGATGTTCTCTTGCCACATAAACAATAGTGTAAATTCAATTTTTCTTAGACCTTCAACGGCTTCAGAAGTGGATGGAGAAATAAGACAACTTAAAAATACTCACAGCGTGGGTGACGATGGTATTTGCACCAAAGTACTAAAGTATGTCTCACTTCCGATTGCTCGGCACTTAAGCCATAATTATAATAAACTTAGGCATTTCTAACGGAATATACCCCGAAAAACTTAAGACTTCTATTGTCATACCACTCCACAAAAAAGATGACAAAAGAAATATGAGTAACTATAGACCGATAGCATTGATCCCCATATTGTCAAAGTTATTTGAAAAAATCATATATACTCGACTGTACAGTTATCTTGAAAAATATAACATTTTAATTGATGAACAGAAAGGGTTTCGCAAGGGCAAATCAATAAATTTAGCTATTTTTGACTTTCTTTTTTAAATTACGAGACAAAAAAAGGTTAGAATTAAAAATACCGTATGGGAAAACGGCGCTAGTCAACAAAAGTATTATTTGTATGGTGTCCGTAGTCTACAATAAACTACCAGACGAAATAAAAAAAATGCCATTTCTTAAATTTATAACTAAATTACGTAACTTTCTCACTAGTAATTGTTACTATAGTGTCAAAAAATTTTTAGATGATAAGCTTTTGACAATCTAATCCTGACTACTTAATTTTATTGAATGCAACCAAGTTTTTATGTACCTACTGACATCATGTAACTGTTATTCTGACATAATATGACATGGCATTACTTAATATATTGTATTGATAAAAATTAGATGTAACTAACATTAATAAAAAGATAAATAAATAAATAAAAAAAAAATGTTTTGATTTGATTTGATTTGAATGACTAGTACTATAATTAGATAATTATCCTGCGCCGGATTCCGTTCGACAATCGCCAGCGCTCAGCAAGTTAGTTGGATTCTGTTTCAGCATCTAAACAATTCCCTAAACGAAAACTGACCCCTAGAAAAGTGATGGTCACCGTTTCGTAGTCTAACGCCGGTGTAATAATTTAGTAATCACAGCTTCTTACCAAACAGGCTGAACATTACTGCAGATGTGTAGGTACTGTGAAGAACTGAACACAATGATGGAGAAGGTCGCACGTCGCTCAGCTCTGCTGCTCCTCCACGATAACGCGCGACCTCATACTGCACAGCAGACGATCTCCAAGTTACAAGAGCCGGGGTTGGAAGTTCTCTGCTATCGGCCATCTTACCAGACCCTGCGCCTACAGACTTCTACTTTTGTCTAGAATTTGGATAACTTCTTGGCGGGAAAAAATGAATACCCTAGAAGCAGTACAAAATGCCTTTGAAGAATTTGTTGCCTCCCGTCCAGCTGATTTCACCCTATTGATTGATTGATTGAAACTTAAACAACGTAAATCTAAAAATAATCTAAAATATGGCATCCAGAAATTCGTACGCGTAGATTGCAGATCCATGACCGTGGCCAAGCCAGGAAGTGCCACACTAAAATTCAGTATTTTTTTGTAAATTCCGGTTGAGGCCGGTCTTGACTACGATAAATGTTCTAAAGGGACGGTCTACGAGTTCTAACTTGATCTTATTTAACGATTTTATTACAGATGCTATGGACAGTGGTAAGCAGGTTGATGTGGTTTACACGGACTACAGTAAGGCATTTGATCGGATCGACCATGATTCGCTAATAATGAAGCTGAGACGCATAGGCATTCGTGGAGACCTGCTGAGGTGGTTCGCTTCGTACATTGATAACAGGTCACAAGCGGTAGTAATTAATAACTATACGTTTAGCTGGGTGAATGTGCCCAGTGGGGTGCCTCAGGGTTCGCTGCTCGGTCCTTTCTTATTTGTGGTCTATGTGAACGACATTGATCTGTGCCTCCATGCATCCAAACTATTATGTTTTACTGATGACATGAAAATTTTTGCCACTATTGAATCGGCTGATGATATGCTGGCACTTCAAGCTGACTTATGTCGGCTTGAAGAGTATTGTCGGATCAATAAATTGGATCTCAACCCATCTAAGTGTTCCGTAATCACTTACACAAGGAAACGTGCGGTCCTGGTCACCACTTATACTTTGGCGGGCCAAAACTTGCCAAGGTGCAATATTATCCGTGACTTGGGCGTTTTTCAAGATAGTAAGTTAGTTTTTGATACATACATTGACGCCATAGTCAAAAAAGCATCGAAACTTCTGGGATTTATAATGCGTCTGTCTAAATGCTTTACAGATGCTAAAACGCTCAAAATATTGTATTGCACTTTTGTAAGAAGTCAGCTCGAGTATGCGTCTCAGATATGGAATCCAAGGTATCATAAATACATCGACCGGATTGAAAATATACAGAAACGGTTCATCAAATATTTTTGTTTTCATCAAAAGATTCCATATCACTCAGCAGGTTATCATCGACTCTGTAAGAAGTACCATCTGTTGCCACTGGTAGATCGGCGTAAAATTGCAGACTGTTTGTATTTATTGAAAATCCTCCACAATAATATTGATAGTCCAGAACTACTTTCTAAATTTTATTTTAACGTACCTAACAAAACATTGCGCTTTAATCCTCCCATATGTATACCTCATTCATCATCTAATTATAGGCAAAATAGCTATATTGTGCGCGCAAGCAGAACTTTTAATGAGATATGCAAGCAGTATGATTTGGATCCTTTCACAACTAGTGTGAACTCAGCCAGAAGGTGCTTAAGCCTAAACTTTTTCAAGTGTTAGTGGTTAAGTTATGCTGTTGACTCATTGCAAGCAAATCTTTATATATTGTGTATTCTTACTGTGTAAATTGTATCTTTAATTTATGATTAGCTTTATTATTGCTTGTTTATTGCTTATAACTTTATTATTATATTATATAAAGCTAGATTACCACTCACTGACTCACTCACTCACTCATTGACATAATTGTTCTCCCAGATGGTGGATGGGGAGGTGGGCATATTTTGACAGATTCGTAAACAAGTAACTCTCAAACCTACGGGAAAAGTGCCAAACCTCCCCTTTTCCCCCCCCTTCTCCCCCCCCCCCTATCGTATCTCGGAAACTACGAGACTCGTATTTTTTTCTTTTTATGGTTTCGTATAGAGGAGGCTCGGTAAAGTAAAAACCATTTTTCAAAGTCCCCCCCCGCCCCCCTTCTCCCCCCCTTTAGGCGGATCTCGGAATCTAAGAGACTTGGAACATTTTTTTTTTCAGATTCATTTAGAGGGGCAATGCTTTAGTCGAAATAATTGTGCAACCCCCCCCCATTTCCCCCCCCTTTTTTTTTTTTTTTTTTCACAAGCACGCGAGGTGCTTGCACCTCGCGCAACACGCAAATACTTGATTTAGAGGGGCAATGCTTTAGTTTTTTTCACAAGCACGCGAGGTGCTTGCACCTCGCGCAACACGCAAATACTAAACCCCCCCCACTTTTTATTTTTCACTAGCACGCGAGGTGCTTGCACCTCGCGCAACACGCAAATATTTGATTTAGAGGGGCAATGCTTTAGTTTTTTTCACAAGCACGCGAGGTGCTTGCACCTCACGCAACACGCAAATACTAAACCCCCCCCATCTCCCCCCATCACCCCCCCCTTTTTCATTATCACAAGCACGCGAGGTGCTTGCACCTCGCGCAACACGCAAATACTAAACCCCCCCATCTCCCCCCATCACCCCCCCCCCCTTTTTTTTTTCACAAGCACGCGAGGTGCTTGCACCTCGCGCAACACGCAAATACTAGTTATACTATATAAAGCTAAATTACCACTGACTCACTCACTCACTCATTGACATAATTGTTCTCCCAGATGGTGGATGGGGAGGTGGGTATATTTTGACAGATTCGTAAACAAGTAACTCTCAAACCTACGGGAAAAGCCCCAAACCTCCCCTTTTCCCCCCCTTCTCCCCCCCCCCCCCCTATCGTATCTCGGAAAGTACGAGACCCGTATTTTTTTCTTTTTACGGATTCGTATAGAGGAGGCTCGGTAAAGTAAAAACCATTTATCTAAGTCCCCCCCCCACCCCCCTTCTCACCCCCTTTAGGCGGATCTCGGAATCTAAGAGACTTGGAACATTTTTTTTTTCAGATTCATTTAGAGGGGCAATGCTTTAGTCAAAATACTTCTTCAACCCCCCCCCCCCCATCACCCGCCACCTTTTTTTTTTTTTCACAAGCACGCGAGGTGCTTGCACCTCGCGCAACACGCAAGTACTAAACCCCCCATCACCCCCCCCCCCACTTTTTTCTTTATCACAGGCACGCGAGGTGCTTGCACCTCACGCAACACGCAAATACTAAACCCCCCCCATCTCCCCCCATCACCCCCCCCTTTTTTATTTTCACAAGCACGCGAGGTGCTTGCACCTCGCGCAACACGCAAATACTAAACCCCCCCATCTCCCCCCATCACCCCCCCCCCCTTTTTTTTTTCACAAGCACGCGAGGTGCTTGCACCTCGCGCAACACGCAAATACTAGTTATTATACTATATAAAGCTAAATTACCACTCACTGACTCACTGACATAATTGTTCTCCCAGATGGTGGATGGGGAGGTGGGTATATTTTGACAGATTCGTAAACAAGTAACTCTGAAACCTACGGGAAAAGTGCCAAACCTCCCCTTTTCCCCCCCCTTCTCCCCCCTCCCTATCGTATCTCGGAAACTACGAGACCCGTATTTTTTTTTTTTACGGATTCGTATAGAGGAGGCTCGGTAAAGTAAAAACCATTTTTCAAAGTCCCCCCCCGCCCCCCTTCTCCCCTCCCTTTAGGCGTATCTCGGAATCTAAGAGACTTGGAACATTTTTTTTTTCAGATTCATTTAGAGGGGCAATGCTTTAGTCGAAATACTTGTGCAACCCCCCCCCATCACCCCCCCCCTCTTTTTTTTTGTTTTTTTTTTTTCACAAGCTCGCGAGGTGCTTGCACCTCGCGCAACACGCAAATACTAAACCCCCCATCACCCCCCCCTTTTTTTTTCTTTTTTCACAAGCACGCGAGGTGCTTGCACCTCGCGCAACACGCAAATACTTCTTTTTTTCACAAGCACGCGAGGTGCTTGCACCTCGCGCAACACGCAAATACTTGATTTAGAGGGGCAATGCTTTAGTTTTTTTCACAAGCACGCGAGGTGCTTGCACCTCGCGCAACACGCAAATACTAGTTATACTATATAAAGCTAAATTACCACTGACTCACTCACTCACTCATTGACATAATTGTTCTCCCAGATGGTGGATGGGGAGGTGGGTATATTTTGACAGATTCGTAAACAAGTAACTCTCAAACCTACGGGAAAAGTCCCAAACCTCCCCTTTTCCCCCCCTTCTCCCCCCCCCCCTATCGTATCTCGGAAAGTACGAGACCCGTATTTTTTTCTTTTTACGGATTCGTATAGAGGAGGCTCGGTAAAGTAAAAACCATTTATCTAAGTCCCCCCCCCGCCCTCCTTCTCCCCCCCTTTAGGCGGATCTCGGAATCTAAGAGACTTGGAACATTTTTTTTTTTCAGATTCATTTAGAGGGGCAATGCTTTAGTCAAAATACTTCTGCAACCCCCCCCCCTTTTTTTTTTTTTTTTCACAAGCACGCGAGATGCTTGCACCTCGCGCAACACGCAAATACTAAACCCCCCATCACCCCCCCCCCTTTTTTTTTATTTTTTCACAAGCACGCGAGATGCTTACACCTCGCGCAACATGCAAATACTAAACCCCCCCCACCACCCCCCCTTTTTTTTTCACAAGCACGCGAGGTGCTTGCACCTCGCGCAACACGCAAATACTAAACCCCCCCATCACCCCCCCCCCATTTTTTTCTTCACAAGCACGCGAGGTGCTTGCACCTCGCGCAACACGCAAATACTAGTTTTAGTATAAGTCTAAACGTGAGGACTTGTTATTGGCTCTCTGGCGAATATGTATTCCTCTTTTTATGTTTTTATTAGCTGTAAGTCCTCCATATAGTAAATAAATAAATAAATAAATGTGTGATCCCAGAAAATAACAGTTCACTCTTGTTTTTTTAAAGGCTGATTAGATGTTGTGGTAGGTAGAGATGCCGATAGAGAGTTCCAGACAAGGCTGTACGCATAAAAATGTTGAGCAGAACCATTTAGTACGACTAGACAGTATATTGACCTAGGGTGGATGGATTGACTGCATGATACGTTCATATGTGGCATGCATGGTTATGTTTATATCCTTAACCAACGTTACAAAAGGATATTATACTTTGGGTTTATGGTAAAGTGGATATGTTAGCAAAATATGAAATAAATTATCTTGCCACATCACTCCACGGGAGAGAGTAACAGGGTTTCATTCAAAATCGGACCGATCATTGCATTTATGAATTTTGTAAGAAAAAAGATCGATTTTCGAATGCTCATATAATAATTTATTTCTGCGATAAGTGATAATGATGTGGGTAACGGCTTCATAATGGGGTCGGTCAATGGTAGGGAGAAGGCGCGCGGCGCTCTGGCGACGCGCATGGAGAGGAGCCTCGTCGGCTGGTCGTGCCGGGGCTCTTGAGGCGCACCATCGTGTCCAGGTGGCGGAACCTAGTGGAAAGAAACAAATATAAATAAATATCTTATGAAAAGTAGAACCCAGTCATCTCTCTGCCTATTCTTATCCCTTTTCATTTCGTGCTGGTTTTATCCGTTCTCTACTCTTCCCCAGGCTTATCTATCTAGCAGCCTGTACTTTCCGTCTTCACCGGACTTCATGTTAGCGCTATATTCTCAGAGCCGGATTAACCCTGTCAGGGGCCCTCGGCAATGGAATTCTTGGGGCCCCTTTTTTTACGTTGACTAACCGAATCGTGTGTTGTTAAAATCATTGCCACCCCGTGGTTCTTGGTACGATTGTCGACATAGTCATGATTGTTGTATTAGGTCTGAATGTTTTCTATGAATAAAATACCCACATAAATACTAGATTTATGGATTACTTGCTTTCCCACGAACTTCGTTTCGCCCTAGTTCTTATTTTTCGGTCATAAGATCCTCTCGCACGCCAAAATTCACATTAGTTTCAGGCGTTTTTTTTATTTAAATAATAGGTCTTTACTAATGAAATGCCCATTTTGCCGTACTGGCTATTTTAATTAAAATAATATTTCTTTGGCTGCGAATTCTAATTTCAATATAACTTTATTTAAAAAACATGGATTTCGTTTTTCAAATTAGTCATTTATTTAATGCGTTTTCTTTTCATTGTTCATGTTCTGTTTTCATCGCATTTGAACATCTTTCGTGATCATGGATACGTTTAAAATTCGAGTAATTACGGAATATGAGTACCGTCGTTGCAGCAAAGTGGCACAAACGGCACGCATCATCGAAGACGTTTACGAAACGAACTACAAACCTGGAGATTTCGACCTGAGAAATGAACCCCGTAGTTGTCCGAAAACTTTATTTTATTTATTCAGGGAAAATAAACAGTAACACATTACATCAAGTTGAAGAAAGAATACAATATTAAATGGGCAAATGTGCCACCATCAACATTTTCCACAGAATACATAAAAGGTTTCTGCATTGAATGCGTTATAATTTAAATCCATAATGCTTATATTACTCGTAATAGTAAAAAGCAATAAAAAAAAAAATAATGGAAATAAAAAAAAAATTGAAATGTAAATAAAAATAATTGAAATAAAACAAAGGAGATTGAAATTAAAATTTAAATAATAAGAGATTGAATTTTTAAATTAATGATGTTATTTATCAACTATTGATTATTGATTCAGTGTCTTAAGTACCTACTCTATCTTTGAATTGAGCACCAGAAAGAAGGAACATGTCAATGTGAAGAAAATATTCATTATAATGTTTACTTAAACGGTGGAGAAGTGCTCGCTCAACTGCTTTAGTGCGACAAGGCGTCACTGCAAACATGGGACGTTCACGTACACCGCGGCGAACTGTTGTCCTAGGAACTATGTAACATATCTTATTTCGGATATCCATACAGTCATATCTGGGGGCACGGCAGTGCCCCCGCCAAGTAGAGCAAAAAAGCGGCACGGCCGTACCATCCTTTTCTCGAAGCAATTCAGGCCATTTTCGACCCCCTATAACTACTTACCCCTATAAAAACGGAACCCTTATAGTTTCGTCATGTCTGTCTGTCTGTCTGTCTGTTTGTCTATCTGTCTGTCCGTCTGTCTGTCTGTCCGTCTGTCTGTCTGTTTGTCTGTCTGTCTGTCTGTCTGTCTGTCCGTCCGTCCGTCCGTCCGTCCGTATGTCACAGCCATTTTATTCCGAAACTATTAAGACTATACATGTGAAACTTGGTAGTTAACGTGAAACTTGGTAGTTAGATGTATTCTGTGACGCGCTTTCCAATTTTAAGTATAAAATTGAAAATATTTAAAATAAAGGGGGGCTCCCCATACATGAAACTATAACTGAAAATATATATTTTTTTTCATGAAACCTATGCGTGTGTGGTATCTATAGACAGGTCTTTAAAAATGATGTAAGGGTTTCTAAAACCACTTTTTCATAAATTCAATCGTTTAAAAGATATAAGCTTCCAAAGTGGTAAAATGTGTCCCCCCCCCTCTAACAAACAACAACAAATATTTCTGTAGATCTTAATGTAAACTTTCAACCAAAATTTGTTTGAACGAAATCGGGTGAGCAGTTTTTCAGATACAGCATATTTTCTAAAACCGCAAATATAACTTTGTAATTTTGTAATTCATACAAACACTATGAAAAACAAAGTTATTTAGCGTAGTTGCAAAAATGTAAATAAGCTAGTCTTAAGAAATTTGTAAGGTTTTTTTTATTCGTCAAATAAATATACATATTATATTATTGATCAGTCCTACAAAAGGCCAGCCAACGGGAACTGGGGTGTCCGAAACTTGTCCACGGTTCGTGGAGCCCTACCGTTGCTTTCAATAAACAAAACAGGCTCTTCGGCCTACAAACCATATATACAAATAACAGTTCTAACCACTTACCTTCTGCACTGGGTTCGCCAAGCTTCGACCTTCCTAGGTCACGCCCAAGTGTGGTATGTATGTAATTATGAGGTGAGTAATTGAAAGTGTGATGTAAGTCAAGTGTTCTGAACGCTCACTAGGCGTCAGTCTCCAGATGGCGCGGTTCAGATCAGCATCACAGCCCTAACTCGCACCGGATTGAAGCTATTTATCACTACTTATTTCCAACAAGTGCGCGTGCCACACGGTGGCAACCAACCGGCGATAAATCCCAAAATATCCCGGGTTTTTCATCAAATGGGGATTACAACTTCAAACAATAGTTAATCGCGACCCAATTATCGGTTGCAAACGGCGATTCCAAACGATATTTTACCAATTACAATTAAATCAACAGGTCCGACGCGGACATTTTTCAACAAGGAAGCAAAGTCTATCTGTCAAGTGAAAAGGTTATGTCAAGTGTCAACATCAAAAAGAAAATAGAATGTTGCCACACCAAAGATCGTTCAAAAATACATTTGGGACGCAACATCTACCCCCCCCCGGACGGGCCTACCCGTCCGCTAATCAATTGGAAGTCTTGACCAGGTTGCGAATTTAACACAGCTTCAATGCGGCCAAATACCGTAGCTAGTTCCTCAAAGGTGAGAACGGTGTCTCCCAACAATCTCCGCCAGCGTCCCTTTGCCGCTTTCACCGCGGCCCCAAAAATACCCCCCGAATGGGGGCAGGCTGGCGGGTCAAACAACCAAGTGACCCCTCGGCGGGCCAAACTATTACCAATGTCAACCTGGCTCTCATTAAGGAAGGCGTATACCTCCTTCAAATAGTTACTTGTACCCTTGTAATTCGTACCGCAATCAGACCTAATCCACGAAGGTAACCCACGGCGAGACACAAATCTTTCCAAAGTCGCCTCAAAGGCCTCTGTCGAGAGGGAGGTTACCAGCTCCAAATGTACTGCCTTGGTTGACAGGCAGACAAACACACAAATAAGCCTTAACAATCTTACTATTACGAAGGGTGGACGTCTTCAACAAAGGGGGACCAACAAAGTCCGTTACGACACCAGCAAAGGGCCTCGCCTCATTGACGCGATCAGCCGACAAAATCCAAAATTCTCGCTGCAGAATGGCCAACAGCGCATTGCAACCGGCATGCGAGTTCTTAGTGTGACGATCAGTCACCAACAATTGAACCAAATGGCCCTCCTTGGGCAACAAAAGGGGGTGACGGGCCGCATAAGGAAGGCTAGAGTGCCTCAACCATCCTCCAACAGGATTTCCCGAAGTGGCTCGTCCCAACCAAGTTCAGTTATAACAAGGGCAGGAGCACCAATTTTAGGGTACGGATAACTCACAAGGGTGATTTCAAACCAGGTCCTTCCCTCAACAGTGGTGTCAGCCGGTTCGCCAATTCCCCAAATCTTGCCTGAAAGGTCATTCACCTTCAGGCCAACCTGTCCCGCTAACCAAGACGACAAAAGGCAACCCTGGACTCCCGTGTCCAAAATGGCACAGACCACAATCGAGTCACCCAAGGGTCCCCAGACCTTGACCGAGGCCGTTGGCAACAAAACCGTCTTGATCGGGGGGGTCCTTTAGCGGGGCAGGCGTCAATCTCTTAGTGATGCCTGGGCGGCGACCGATCGCCGCATCCAGGCTGCCTTCGTTCACGACGAGGCCAACAATCAAAATATTCGTCCGCGCGGTGTCCCGAGCCGCTCGCCATCACTGGAGGGGCATATCCCACCGGATGCCCGAATGGCGGAGGGCGCGACTCCAGCCGGGTACGTTCCGCCAACGGAGGGGAAAGGCAGCGGCGCCGACCCGGCCACTGCTGCCTAGCAGCCAATGCGCGTTCTCCCTGACGAGGGGAGACCAAATGGCGCTCGCGGGGCTCCCGTTCAACTTGCGCGGGGGGTGGAGTGCGGCGTACAGAATTGCGGGTCTCAGCCCGGTGCTCGACTCCGGGGTACCCCCCCCTTGCGCGAACCCCCCTCAGCAGCTGGTCTGCTGGAGCGGTTCGCGTTGGCGCACAAAATCTCCAAGTGGGACCCTTCACAAATTCTACACGGGCGGGGGTCGGGGCAGTCCCGATGAAAGTGGGCCCCTAAGCACGAGAAGCACAAACGGCGTGCGTTGACAATACGGCGGCGGGCACTTACGTGCAAATTCAAAAGGTCCGGGCAACGCGCCATGACATGCCCCGTTGCCTTACAAAAGTCACAATGATAAGGACTCCGGGCACCAGCAAGACGGGGGGCGAGGCGAACATCAACAGGCCCCCTAGCCCGAGGACTCCGGGCGCCAGCAAAACGGGGGGCGGGGTGATCATCAACAGGCCCCCTAGCCCGAGGACTCCGGGCGCCAGCAAAACGGGGGGCGGGGCGATCATCAACAGGCCCCCTAGCCTGAGGACTCCGGGCGCCAGCAAAACTGGGGGCGGGGCGATCATCAACAGGCCCCCTAGCCCGAGGACTCCGGGCGCCAGCAAAACGGGGGGCGGGGGGAACATCAACAGGCCCCCGAGCCCTAGTCCGTCCCTGGTCTCTAGGCTGAGAAGGTAGTGGGGGTGACCCCGTGGCGCCACGAGTGTTATCCGAAAACCGACACTCGTCTTCCAAAAATTTGAGGAGGTCGTCAAAGGGGGGAAGATGGGTGGCACTATCCCCACCATACTTCTGCTCAAAACGTGACCTCAGCTCCGCGGGGAGCAACTGCAGCACTATGTGCACCAACAAGTAGGACCAATGTTCTACCGGTAACTCCAGGCGTCTCAAAGCGTTGGTCGCTGAGACCAACGGGTTCAGCAAGTCAGTGCGCAACGTCGACGTGCTGGCAATGGCCGGTAGTCCCAAAATCTGGTCGATGTGCACATCAGCCAGGCAGCGCTTGTTCTGATACCGTCGGGAGAGAAGCTCCAGAGCGCTCGGGTAAGAGGAATCCGTCACCGGCAAGTGCTGCACCAAGGCTCTGGCTTCGCCCTCCAGGACAGACAATAAATGGGCCAGCTTCTGGGCAGGTCCGAGGTCCGAGCGTGCATCGACAAGACTCTCAAAGAGATTTAGGAAGCCCAGCCAGTGGTCCAAGCGACCGTCAAAATGTGGCAGCTCCAGGGTGGGCAGCCTACTCCATAGTCCAGGGCCTGCAACAACGGGGGTCTGCGGCTTGGCCGCATCAGGCACCCGACTCTTCAAAATTTCCCGCGCTCGTAGACATATGACATCCCCCAGGTGGACAATCTGGTCATAGTCACCCAAAATCTTATCGCGGGCTGTCTGATCCATCACCCCCAAATCCACGTCCATGATGTACTCGTTGAAGCGTGTGAGCGCAGCATCAGCTGACTTGATCCTCTCAATCACTTGCCGGTACCGAGCAAGGGTGAGCTCTTCCAAATCTACACGCTCAACCGTTGCAGCTGCCGATGTGAACCATCTCAACTGTGAGGTCAATCCGGCAGCAGCCTCCCTGACTGCCCTTAATGAGGCCATTGCAACAATCAAATGTTAATACAACAGGCTAAAATTAACTAAACAAACAACAATACCTTGTTAGCCGACCAAATAATTTCACCAAAATAACAACTTAAATTCAATTATTTCAAGTCCAAATCCGACCCTGTACTTATTCCAAGTATGAATCTAGCTTGGTACAGATGGCTAGTTACAAAATAAATAACAATTCAATGTATATATTGTGCAGGATCAACACCAATAAACATCAATAAACACAACAATTGACTGTATAATATTGAGCCGGAGAATCTCTATCAACACAGTCCAATAAGTACCACAAATGTAATAACCAATACACACAATTCAAGTCCTATTATGTTAGACTATGTGTAATTATTATTTAGATAACCTTTTAAATTTGCATTGAAGGTTCGTTGTCTTCATGGTGCAATACTACTGCTGGCGTACCACAGGGGGGCGTTCTCTCTCCTCTTCTTTTCGCCATATTTATAAATTCTATTTCAAATGAACTTCTCTCATCCTACCACCTTTATGCTGACGATCTGCAAATTTATTCGCAAGCTCCCGTTGAAGATTTGTCTGAGGCGGTGAAGACAGTGAATAAAGATTTAGCGCGTATTTCCGATTGGAGTTTGGATCATGGTTTGAAGGTTAATCCTGCGAAGACTAAAGTCATTATTGTTGGCAGCCCTAGGCTACGTTCCAAAATTGACTGGACGACCCTTCCCCAAATCATTTTCGATGGAGCTGTTATACCCTACTGTGACTCAGTAAAAGACCTTGGTATTTATATTGATAAAGATTTGTCTTGGGGTCCCCAGTTGCAAGAAGTGAGCCGCAAACTGTTCGCCTCTGCGGGGTCTTTGCGCAGATTGCGCAATTTCCTACCGACTGCTACTAAAACTGCGCTTGCCCAATCTCTTCTTCTCCCTATCCTTGACTATGCTGATGCAAGTTATCCAGATCTAACTGAAGTGCAGCTAGATAAGCTTGAGCGACACCAAAATTTTTGTATCAGATTTATATTTGGATTGCGCAAATATGATCATGTTTCTGAGTTTCGCACTAAACTCAAGTGGCTGCCTATCCGCCTTCGCCGGAATGCACATATTTTATCATTACTCTACAGTATTCTTTTCAAAACAACGACTCCCTTTTACCTCAAAGAACGTTTTAAGTTCCTTCATGACACACATGTTAGAGATTTGAGATCATCAGAGAATTTGAGACTTTTGATGCCTACGCATTCCACAAAATTTTACGACCAGTCATTTACGGTGCAGGCCATTCGGTTGTGGAATGGATTGCCGGTGTCAGTAAGACAAGCTCAGACACTTGCTGTTTTCAAAAGCTCGGTTGCCAATCATTTTATTTCAAACTTATGATTATTCCTTTGCTTTCTCCACACGATGTTAAAGAACACATAATATATTTATTTATTTTATTTTAATTTGTTTTTCCGTTATTAATGAATATTTGTACAGTAGTACACTAATATAGCCCTCCCCATTTTAATTAAAGCTCATAAAGTCCTTCCAAAGGTTGTCTGGAAGATATCGCTCTCAGCGATAAGACCGCCATTGTAACCAATTTTTTACAATATTGTTATTTAAGTGTGATTCAATTATTGGTGTACAATAAAGTATATTCTATCTATCTATCTATCTATCTAAATTCAGATCAGTGACATTCAATTATTAATTGCAACAAATACCAAACAACTTTTACAACAATATACCAAATTATGTACCAAATACAACCAATAATTCCTAATTTCACAAACAAATCTTACTTGTCAGTGCAATACAAGGGACTAGCACTACAAATTACAGTACAAACTACAAGTGCTATTTGAGCCCGGCTGACAAAGCAATATTCAAACTTATTAAGTTATTTTCAACAATATTCAAAACTTCCAATTAAACCAGTGGATCTTATAAGACCACGCTTCTGCTACCAAAATGTTCAGGACTACTTACAAGAAGCCAGTGCAACGATACTGGTGTGTCCGAAACTTGTCCACGGTTCGTGGAGCCCTACCGTTGCTTTCAATAAACAGGCTCTTCGGCCTACAAACCATATATACAAATAACAGTTCTGACCACTTACCTTCTGCACTGGGTTCGCCAAGCTTCGACCTTCCTAGGTCACGCCCAAGTGTGGTATGTATGTAATTATGAGGTGAGTAATTGAAAGTGTGATGTAAGTCAAGTGTTCTGAACGGTCACTAGGCGTCAGTCTCCAGATGGCGCGGTTCAGATCAGCATCACAGCCCTAACTCGCACCGGATTGAAGCTATTTATCACTACTTATTTCCAACAAGTGCGCGTGCCACACGGTGGCAACCAACCGGCGATAAATCCCAAAATATCCCGGGTCTTTCATCAAATGGGGATTACAACTTCAAACAATAGTTAATCGCGACCCAATTATATGATAGTGAGTGAACGAAACCAAAACGAAACGTTTTTTCTGCTGTTGTTAAAGATAGTGCTGTCGTGTACAGAGCCTGCCCATCTTGCAACAATATCCCTTATTTTTAGGTCAGCATCTGCTGCTACTACCTGGGTATTTATGGAAAATACGTCTTTCCTATTTCTATAAAGCTCCGCATTATCGCCCCTTGAAATAAAATCAAGTACTTACTCAGTTATAGTTTTAAAAACAATACATGATGCTTTTATTTTATATAAGATGAAATGAGTACGTATGTAGGTACATACCAGGGCTTAAAATATGTATATGAGTGCAGTCTATCGCTCCAATTACCTACATTTGGAAATTTGGCAATTGAGTAGAACTTCGCCACTACTTCTCTTATTTCCTCGGTGGTGTGCGGCATTTTAATAAAATAATTTAATTTAGTGCAAATAGTTCTGGAGACCGCATGAATAACTTTACATGCGGATGATTTCGATATCTCAAAGAAATCTCCGGAGCATCGTTACATAGTGCCTGTGGCGTAGAATCGCAATGTAGGTAAGCAATATTTGCTCAAGAGGCGTTATGCCTTTATTCCATTCATTTCATTCCATTTTAATTGTTAAGTCCATAATTTTGTTTTACTGTTATGGTGTACAATAAAGAATATCTCTATCTATCTTTAAATAGTTACATCAAAATACCTTGTGGTGGGAGTTTTTAGATAGGTTCCAATTTCACCTACTAACCACATAACTGTTTCCTTTGATAACCGATACCGTTGGCAACAGTCTACACTATCCCAGGTGTCCAATGGCGGGTTACGAGGTCTAAAAATTTTCGGCCTTCTCATTAACACGTACTCCGCAAAAATATCATCGTCTGATGAACTTTCCGACATAATATCATAATGTCTAACTATGTTCAAATCCAGGATAAATAATACAAAGAATATTTATGAATTAAGTATGACGTTGACAACAAGAAAACATGTACAAAACATCTGTTGTGGTAGAGTTAACCATCCGCCATATTGCTAACCCTCCAATATTGGGTGGTTAATTTTTTTAATAATAGTTAGTTATTTGACCATTGGTTAAGCTAACAATTGATCAAAAAACACATTTTACCAAAATTTTACCATTAGTTACTATTTATAACCATTGGTTAAGTTAACTACAGATCAAAAAACCGGCCCTAAATGGCTGTCGTTTAACAGCACCTTTCATTATGCAATAATGTGTGAGTGTGGCTAACCTTTTTTTTTAAGTATCGGAAATCATCCAATGGCTGCCTCCCGATCTGGGCAACCCCGGCAGGCAACGGCCCCCTTGTGGGCCCCGACAATTTTGCTGATACTCTTTGAGGCGCGCGTGGAACAAGACGCGCCATCTACACGGGCCTGGTGTCAGTCAGGCGGCGACCTGCAGGCCCACGACTACGGTGGCTGGACTCACCCTGTGACTCCCGATGCCCGGAGCGTCTCCTAGGGCGGCTGGGACGCAAGAGCTGTGAGGGCCTTGAGACCCACCTCTACCTCGCGCGTCCCGCCACCTCCTTCGCTTGCATAACTGCTTCGCAGAAAAAGGTGATTGCTTCCCATGCCTCCTCGCTCCGGACCATGGATTGAACCAGGGCCGGGAGCGAGAGGTCGCCGCCTATCGCCCCTACGAGGACACAGCGGAGCTCTGCCCAAGCGGGGCAAACCTCCACTGTGTGTCCAACCGTGTAGAGTGTGGTTAACCTAGGATATTTTCCTACTGTTTCTCGGACGAACCCGCTGGCAGAAACCAGTTGATAATTATTTCTATATTACTGAATATTCTTACCTCAATGGCAAGTCGTTAGCATCATTATCCACACTCTGGAAGAAGAATCCGAGTGGCCAGCTGATCCAAGACGATTGCTTCCTGCAATAAACAGAGGTATCAATTAAATTCTAAGGCCTTAGAAAAAGTAAAGGTTTTTATTGAAGTATATTGGGCGAAGAACTAAACTACCCTACGTCTACACAGTCGTCTACTGTTCATAGAAAGCAACTCACCAGTCACCACGCTTTGCACGCAGTCTTTCGACTACACAGGCTGGCCTGCTGCCAGTCACTGAGCCGGGCTGTTGGGGCTGGCTGGCTAACCAAACATATCTCGTCACTAGCAATCCATAATAAGCATAACTATGGCAGTCACAGTTTGCACTGTTCCTTCTACATGTTAAGGAAGCATAAATTGTGAGTAGGTACCGACTGCCGCCTAGATGATCATTCAGAAGTGATCAAGTCTTCGAAGTGCTATTCTATAACAAAATCATCGTGAAAACTTAGGATAAATAAGGTTGAGGTGTGCTGATATTCCATCAAAATCAAAACCGGCGCGGTGTTCAGGAATCGAGATGCAATTTAGTGGTGGTGATAGTGCCGAACTGCAGATCAATCGTAGGACGAGTGTTCAATATGTATTTACGTTTGTGTTTAGCTTGAGAAGTTGAGAAGGGTTTCATTCATCACTGCTCCGACTGAAGCGTTGACCACGCCTATGTGATTGTTATTTGTTCTATTATTTATAAAATAATTCACGATGGCTTATGCTTTGAACACCTCTATACAAGTTATTTCACACAATCGGCGCTGCTCCCACACTCACGCGCGGTATTCACTTCGGAGCACTAGCGACTTAAAAAACCATAGCTAAGAGAAATTCTAGGTTACTCACGGAGTAGAGGGCTGTCTTTTCTCCACATCGACTAGCGTATCAGGCGTTTCAGGGGCAGCGGCAGAAGGCGGTGGGGAGCAGGGTGAAGTGGGCACCGGCGGCGGCGTCTTGTTGATGGCCGGGTTGTAGATCTTGGGGTCACTGACCATGCGCACGAAGAAGGAGCGCTTATGCGCCAGCGCAGCTTTGTTGCGACGAGCACGCTCCGAGTTCAAATCCTGGAAATAGTTGAAATAAAGTTAAGTTACTATTTTGCGACTTCTTTAAGTAATTTATTCAGACTTAAATTAATTATAATCCAGCTAGACTTACTCGTTCCTTGTCAGGTCCTTCCAAGAGTTCTGTTGCAAATTCGGTTATAATATCCCATGCAATTTCTGAAATATTCAAATAGGTTTATAAATATTCGAAAATAATAATATATCAAAATTACCTAAACTGATAATGTTCACTGACTTATCATCATCATCTGCTTAGCCAAGCTACATATGTTGGAGTAGGTAACCGTGCGTTATACATGGGGCGGCTGCCTATTTGACATCCCTAACCCAGTAGTTAACTGGGTAACATAATTTGGCCTTGGCCAGACAATTGTCAGATTTTCTGGCTTCCGTAACAACTGTCAAAGATGTTCCAGGTAATCAGTCACTGGGACCAACGGCTTAACGAGGCACGAAAGAAGATGTTAAGATCCACAGACCGTCTGAACAAAGATCGACTTGGAGAGGGTGGCTAAATTAAACACTGGACTTGTACTAAGCGCGTATAATACTAGAATCACAATGCTTGCTGCTCACACAAAAAAATGATATTCATCCTGAACTAGTCAAACGACGGAGAAACTGTGTAGCGAGATTCAGAAACCGTCGCTCAACTAACAACGCCATCTATCGACAGAATTCCCAATTTCTTTCATACAAATTCAATAATTACACAATAGATGGCGCAGTGAATCAATATTAACGTAAACATTCCGCCCACCAAGGACATCGGACTCGGAAAGCATTGCTTAACCTTGAAGATCGACCCGTGCGGCTGTTATTATTTAGCTCACAAGCTCCAACATAATTTTAAAAATAACTTTGTTTTTCATAATTTTTACTGTATGAAATACAACGTTGCGGTTTTCGAAAATGTGCTCTATCTCAAAAATTGCTGACTATATCTCATCTAAACCAATTTTCGTTGAAAGTTTTCATTGACATGTACTGTACAGCGGTGTTTATTTTTGTATAAAAAAACCGGAAAGTGGTTCACAGAACACATCTACCTTTTTTTTTGTTCTGGGTGGGAAAATCATCGAATGACTTCTTCCGCTCTAGGTTAAGCGGAAGGGTGTGTCAGACTTCTACTGACTAAAAACCCACCCTGTTCCTTCGACTGCCCTAATGTTCCGGGGCTGCGGTATCTCGATAGAACTTTCCCACAAACCCCGGCAGGCAATGGCCCTATGAGGCCCCGTCACTGGTATTGACAGCACTTTGAGGCGCGCGTGGAACACGACGCGACGCCGACACGGGCCTGGTCCTTACCGGATGGTGAGCGACCCCTGCTCCCCGTCCGCAGGCCCGCGCCTACGGTGCCCGGAAATCGGCTCGCGATCCCCGACGCCCGGGGCGTCTACCGCGGCGGCTGGGGCGCAAGGAAGAGAGTTGCCTCTCCCTGGCGCGTTCGGCCTCCTCCTTCGCTAGCATGACTGCTTCGCAGAAGGAGGCGACTGCATCCCATTCCCTCTCGCTCCGTACCATGGCCTGAACCAGAGCAGGGCGCGAGAGGTCACCGCCGCTAATCCCAAGCAGGGCACACCTCGACCGTATGCTCCACCGTGTCCTCCAGGTGGTCCTCACAATGATGACACCCGGGCGTGTCCTCCCGCTGTATCCGAAACAGGTACCTCCCGAAACAGCCATGTCCAGTCAGCACCTGCGTCAGTCGGAAGGTGAGGACTTCGTGGCGTCTCTCCAGCCACTCCTCAAAGAGGGGACTTATCGCCGCGATTACGGCGTGCCCAGCCTTCGGTTGCAACAGCCGGTCTTTCCATGCTGCCGTGAGATCGCGCCGGAGCTCTATCCGCTGAGCCGTGACTTGCCGCGGTAGCTGATTTTCACCCCGGCTTAGCACCTCCATGCGCCAGTTATGCACGCGTGGGCTACCGCCTCCAGATCCCACGGAAAGAACACATCTACCTACCTATCAAGTTCACATGTGTAGTCCTAATAGTTTCGAATTAAAATGGCCGGGACATACGGACGTCAGACAGACATGATATATATATATAAGGGTTACGTTTTTTGCCATTCGGCTGCGGGACCTTAAAAATAGTTCAGGTCGCTGCTGAAGTTGCGTTTAAGTCAGGTGTTATGGGTAAAATGTAAACACACGGTCGTGTCGCAATAGTTGCTTTATCAGTTCCATTTCACAAATAAAATATTTACAAATCTATAAGTAGCCCTCGCTCACCGATGTCCTCACGCGTGGCGTGTTGCTGCACAACACAGAAGCGGATAACAAATCGATCGCCGACAGAAGCTGGCACCATGTGCAGTTTGCCGGACGCGTTGATGTTGGTCAATAGTTTCTTGTTGAGCTCATCTATTTGTTCGCCCGGGTCATCAGGGCTTCCCACAAGACGGAAGCAAACCAATCCCAACTGAAAATCAGATAAATTCCATTATTACACAAGCATTACCAAGACATTTATGTACAACAACTATCTGTAGGTATATTGAAATTGAGTAACCGGTTCCTATTAACACAATTTTAAAAGATTAATTACTGTTCTATTATAAGCAACAGGTTTATAAGTCAGAACTAAAATCAAAAATAAATACTCGATAATCGTGGAGTACCCACGAGTATTTGTTTTGTTTTATTAACCGACTTCAAAAAAAAAAGGAGGAGGTTCTCAATTCGTCTTAAACTTTTTTTTTTAATGTATGTTACCTCATTACTCGCAGATATGGCTGGACCGATTTAAAAAAAAAAAAATTTTGAAAGGGTATACTTTTTAGTTGGTCACATTGTCGTCATGTTTGAATCTAATGATGGGATCATGGAGAAATCGAGGGAACTCTTAAACTATTATAGGCACACCTATAGCGTTTTGGGTATTTCTTATAGTACCTTGCGCAGTTGCTCTCGAAAAGCACCATTTGAGGAAGTGGAACTGATGATGAAGACCCCAGATGGCCACCAAAACTACTCATTAATCTGGAGGCACGGCAGTGCCCCCGCCAAGTCGAGCAAAAAGCGGCACGGCCGTACCATACTTTTCTCGAAGCAATTCAGGCCATTTTCGACCCCCTATAACTTCGTTGTGGATAAAACTAGAAGCCTAAATTTTCAGTAACCAAACACGCATTGTATCAACACGGTATATTTCAAATTTCATTCAATTTGAACCAGTAGTTTAAGAATTATAACGAGTCAAAATTTCTTAATTTTGTCACTCACTGACTGACCGATCATCAAAAGTCTAAGGCACTTCCAGCAGACATAGAAGCTTCAAATTTAGAATACAATTAGTGTTTAGTATATGAATCAAGGAAAAACTAAAATATTTTTCAATTTCGGTCCAGTTTTCTAGATACATCAACTGCATAGATAACTTTGTAATCCTATATATTTATACAAGTTTTAAAGTTACATTTACAGATAATTAATCAGTGTACCTGTATATAATTAAGTATAATATAATGGAATAATAGGTATAGATAGGTATCTAGATATAATTATGTTCAAAGGTAACTTGTAAAATGGTCAACGGAATAAAAAAGCCAGAGAGAGGGCTTTAAGAAAATTCGTTGTTGGTATACAAGAAGTAGAAGGTACCGGAAAGGAAAAAGGTAGGGCTATCTACAAAAAGAAATGAGATCCCATAAAAATCAATACTTGTCAAAAAAACCAAGTCTCGCAACTCTGTTTTTTTTTTATTATTATATAGTGTGCTTTGTGGCATATGCCAAATAAGTAGGAAGGTATTTGCTCTTTTTTTCTTACTCTACAATCGACCATCACTTTGTTTGAATTCACCTAGTTCTTTCTTCGTCGTGACCGCGCCAACTGTTTTAATTTATAATAGATATATGAAGCCCAAAAGATCGATAAACGTCTTACCTTAACTTGATTGCAGACTTTGAATCTATCGTCCTTTTTCACGAGTTGTTCAAAATATTTAGCTAATTCACAGTGGCGACGCACATATTTCTGCAGGCCGCTGATTCCGTAGCTTCGTAACATAAACCACAGCTTGAGTGAACGGAAGCGGCGACTCAATGGCACACCCCAGTGCCTATAATCGATGGCCGTGTGGTCATAGCAATGTTGTAAGTAAAGTGGGTCGACGACGAGAGCCGATGTCAGTAGATATCGGTTAGTCACCCACAGCAATGAACAGTCGAAGCTGGTGAGCATCAGTTTGTTGGGATTAGTGTTAAAAGAGTCTGCGTACTCGACCCCAGCAAGATGATATTTATGTTCAGGGCATAGGAAGGAGCTTCCAGCGTAGGCAGCATCTACGTGAAGCCAAACGCTTGGAAATTTTCGGACTACTGGTCCGATCTCTGGGAGATTGTCAAAAGAGCAGCACGATGTGGTTCCCAAAGTTATAGAAACGAAGAATGGAACACGACCAGCTTCTTCGTCCTCCTCCATAGCCTAGGACAATAAAATTATAATTAACTTTGCCAGTAAAAAAAAATAAGCCAAGTGCGAGTCAGACTCGCCCATGAAGGGTTCCGTAGTAATTATAATAATATAATATGTATCTTTATTTGACGAATAAAAAAAAACCTTAGAATATCTTAAAACTAACTTATTTACATTATTACAATTACGCTAAATAACTTTGTTTTTCTTTTTCATAGTGTTTGTATGAATTACAAAGTTATATTTGCGGTTTTAGAAAATATGCTGTATCTCAAAAACTGCTGACCCGATTTCGTTCAAACTAATTTTGTTTGAAAGTTTACACTGAAATCTACATACAGTTTTTTAGATTTTTCACTCCATTATTATAGGACACACATTTTACCACTTTGGAAGCATATATCTTTTAAACGATTGACTTAATGAAAAAGTGGTTTTAGAAACCCCTATGTCATTTTTAAAGACCTGTCTATAAATAGTGTGTAGTATTTATAGCATAGGTTTCATGAAAAAAAATGTTTTCAGTTTTAGTTCCATGTATGGGGACCCCCCTTTATTATAATATTTTTTAATTTTTGTCTTAAAATCGGAAAGCGTTTCACAGAATACATCTACCTACCAAGTTTCACATGTATAGTCTTAATAGTTTCGGAATAAAATGGCTGTGACATACGGACGGACGGACAGACAGACAGACAGACAGACGGACAGACATGTCGAAACTATAAAGGTTCCGTTTTTTGCTATTCGGCTACGGAACCCTAAAAACTTATTTGCATAGACCTGAACTGAATAGATATCCTGTTAATCGAATCAAAATGAAAAGGCATTCTTAAAAATTTTGAACGTATACCGAAGCTCGCAATTAAAGAGACCTCTCTCATAAGAGGTTGGTATCGTGAAATTTCAATATTTGCGGCATAGAAAGTGGCACACAATGCGGCTCCATTACCGCTCGGCTCGCTACGTATTTCCGGCATCCACGGGCGAATCATTAAACGCGGGACACCGCCGCCGTTGCCACGCGCCGTGCGCCCGCCGGGCGCTCGTGCCGTCTTGTTGCTTCAATTACTGCCCACCTATCTGCACCTCTCCTGCATAGCCTGCACTTCCCAGCATGGCCCAATTACATTTGGAAACTCCTAGCTGTTCGAATATTCATCAGATCTATATTGAATTACGAAATTAAGTACCTACTTGTTTTGGATGAATAGTACACAAAATTACTAATTAGGAACAGAAATTACTGCTGTTGACTTTATCAACCAAAGGCTAAATAACTAAACAGAGGTCAAAATCATGTAAAACTCTACAACTTACTTCTTTTAATGTATCACCTCGTAGAGATCCGTTGTCGTCCGGTTGTAATATGCGTAGTTTAACGAAGCAGATCATGGCAGCTTTCTCGACGCAGGAATGCGCCTCCTTGGAGCAGTACGCAATTAATTTGGAGAGTAATAGCCCCTCGTCTACGTTGGGAAATTGATGCTTGAGTCGTTTGATGCCGTTGGCTCGGGCAGCCAGCATTGAGACGAGCACACACTCGCTGGCTGATCCCTATAAATAATGTTAAAAAATAATTACATTCAACTCTATAATTGGCATGTTGTATTTAATCAGACAGTAATACCTGCAACACAGTTTATACTAGCGCAGATATTACAGATTCTGATTTATTATATAAAAACTTATTGTCAATAAATAAATTTATTATTATATTATTAATCAGTAGTCATCACCAGCCAGGTCCGCGCTATCGATGGGAAAATTTCGTACATTTTCCCGGAGTTAAAAGCAGCATATGTGGTGCCCAAACTTATTTATGACAAATTTCATTGTAGCAAATTTCATTCAGATTCAGATCCGTTCAGTTTTTTTGGTGATGTTTAAACTTTCGCATTTATAATATTAGTATAAATGCCGTATGAGGTCTATTCGGAAAAACAAAAGCCTTATTAGATTACTCATGTGACTGTATATCTGGCACAGCCATTTTTCTCGGAATCGTCTAGTCGGTTTCAGTTGAAATGTACACGAATGTACAAATGCGTAATGTAAATAAATAAATTTTGAATATGGGTGACCCCATACTAACTAAAAAAAACTAAGACTAACGAAAAACAGAAAAACAACTTTGCCGTATGACTGACATTAATTTCTTCATTTTCCACTGCTAATCCAAGACCTCTAATCATCTTTAGAAGAATATGAAGTAGAAGTTAGATCAAACAAGCAATATTCTTCGACACTAGTTGAATTTTACCTCTATAACGCCGCCGCCTTTGCTTCCCTCTTCGAGCGCTAAAAAGCTTGGTGGTAAACCAATTGCTTTACCTGGAATTAATTCGTTTTTTAAATTTTATCAAATTAATGGAACTTTTCAGCCGGTGGAATACAATAAAAACAAAACGTACACATCCAAGCATTAATTATTGTAGTTTAACACTCGCTCAGGTCGATCTAGGCGGTCAAGCTGCACATACCGTGGTCAGTCCGTAGATGGGTAACTATCCAGTATATACACACCGAGACTCCACTGATCTTCCCCGAGACCTTGCATAGCACAGCCCGTTAAACCGAGTGGTGACGACTATCAAGCCAGAGTCTGACACCAATTGTACCACAATACTCCCTGTATTGTGTTACCCAGTTACTGGAGTTGCATAATGCAGATTAATTTTAAGTTAGATATAAATTGATGCTTACTTTTCTAAGAAACGACTGATTCGCTTATTTTTTTTATATAATTATTACTTTTCTCACAGGAACCGTGGTCTTTTTGAATTCGTATTAGAGCTCATCCCACAAAATATGTGTGGGATTTAGTATCATATGTACCATCTGTAATATAGAATACGTAAATTGTAAAACATCCCCTTTTACTTGCTACGCATGAATTGCTACGGACACGGGTGCTACGTGTGCCGGGTGCTACGTGTACTATGCTACGGAGCTACGCAGCCATGCACGCTTTGCTACGGGCCAAAGAAAATCATTCAAGAGGCTGAAATATTCTTCCGCGAACGTGTTTCCTAGAAATTACGGAATTTTAATATTATGGCTATTTGTTCTTTTTAATCGTTTTAATTTAAACATCGGGATTATGCGCTTTCTTAATAGCAATCTGTTCATTAAGTAAGTTTACGTACCCATCCAGTCCAGCATAATGACCTCCAATTCTGTACAAGCCGGACTGGCCGCCTGTGAAAAATAACACCAAGTTTAACACAGCTGCGATCCTATTAGGTATTTCTGTCCGGTATTTATTACTAAAACATATATACTATAAACTATGAATCAATGGGTCTTTCATGCACGAATCTCTCGCCTGAATTTCAGGCTTTCCGATTTCAGCATGTTTGTCTATTGTTAATATTTGTTTATTATTCTATCAAAATAATGTTCTGTTAAAGTCATACGAGACCCATTATTCAAATGTGCTCAGGGTTTCCAACACGTCACAGACGGCTCTGTAGCTGTGTCTTTCCGAGTATCGAGAGTCCAGACAATGCAAGCATTTGTAAGATATTGTATAGCTCAAGTTAGAACATTAAAGAGCTCAACGATTTGACGAACAATACTAAATTAAGGACGTTTGGCTAGGCCGTATAAAGTACTCTAACTGCCGAATATATAACAGCCTACATAATTCACACACTCACGAGTCACGATAAGTTATGAAGATTATGCATATAAGTGTCTAAAATCCAAAATAATACATTACTACTACATAGGTAGTATCATTAGTATATTTCCTGCTCCGAGCAATCAAAATATCTCTTCTATTGAATTACGGATCACAGTCCACGTTACCTGAACATTTGGCTCCTAGGAATCGAACCCACTCGCCATAGCCTAGGAACATTTGCTACGACTGCTTCGAATTGAGTTGAGTCTAGTCCTTTGGCGAGTCTATAGAGATGTATTCAAAGAAAGCATGAAAGATATAATATTGTTAATGTTTCAACGTATTAAGTTCGTTTTTAAATACAATATAAAGCAGTTTTAAGCTTTTGTTGTGCACTAGATATCATCAGGTCGCTATCTATCGCTGGGTGAAGATTGGTGATCGCGATTTTGTCATGAAGGGTCAACCACAGAGAGAGAGAGACATCACTTATTTGCCGAAAATTAGCACTCTGAGGGTTGCTGTCCTACCCAATTCTGAGTCCTACTGCATTGGTTTTTCGGTGCCATAAAGAATTCATAGATAAGAAAACCAATACATTTCAGGGAGTTTCTTGACTTCTGCATAAGACTTGTGTACTTTTGATACCTTCAAAAGACACAATTCGACGCAACTGAGAAACCTATTAAGGTACAAATGTTATAATTTACACTAGTTTTATTACACGGACAATAAGGGACCAGCAATCTACTCTATATTAGTCAGATAAGTCAAGTGAGTCAACTTGATGGATTTATTATGAGAATAAAAAGTAAAACTATGGTAAACGTTAATGAAAAGTGTGGAATAGGTTATCGCCTTTGGTAATGGCGGCCTTCTATAACCTATCAATACTAAATTGCTATTCCGACTGTTGACGTCTGTACCATGCATTGTAATAGTCCATACCGCAAACCTTTACTTACGTACTTCAATTTTAACTTTATCACTCATAAAAAGTATAATGTAAAGTATAATACACAATAAAACCTATTTATGCAGATTACAATAGGCAATAATATCTTTATGATTTAACAATATTTTATGGCCCGCTTCAGTTCTTTCTGCTTATATCGCTTTATTTAATTTTGTAAATATTTTCATGCATGGCTTTTTACACTTTTTAGGGATCCGTGGACTAAAGGCAAATCCTTTTTTAGGGTTTCGTAGCTGAATGGCAAAAAACGGAACCCTTATAGTTTCGTCATGTCTGTCTGTCTGTCTCTCTGTCTGTCTGTCTGACCGTCCATCCGTCCGTCCGTATGTCACAGCCATTTTATTCCGAAACTATTAGGACTATACATGTGAAACTTGGTAGGTAGATGTATTCTGTAAACTGCTTTCCGATTTTAAGAAAAATATTTAAAATAAAGGGGGATTTTTTTTTTCATGAAACCTATGCGTGTGTGGTATTTATAGACAGGTATTTAAAAATGCTATAAGGGTTTCTAAAACCACTTTTTTATAAAGCCAATCGTTTAAAAGACGCGTAGCGTATACGCTTCCAAAGTGGTAAAATGTGTCGCCCCCTTCTTCTAACTTCTATAATAATGGAGTGAAAAATCTAAAAAATACATTTCTCTGTGGATCTTAATGTAAACGGTGTGGTTTTTGTGATACAGCATATTTTCTAAAACCGTAAATATAACTTTGTAATTCATACAAACACTATGAAAAACAAAGTTATTTGGCGTAGTTGTAAAAAATGTAAATAGCCTAGTTTTAAGAAATTTGTAAGGTTTTTTTTTTCGTCATATAAATATACATAATCGTTATATTATATTATTATAGTTACTACGGAACCCTTCATGGGCTAGTCTGACTCGCACTTGGCTAATTTTTTTTGTTACTAATATATCCTTATATCTTGGTCTTGTTATGACACGAAAAATGGCGTGCAATAGCGGAAAAAAAATTGGTACTATTGTCATACCTCGTGTAATGAAATAAGGTGTAAAAATATATATTATATCAAATAATACCTAAGTTATTTGATATATATTTGGATCTTTTCAATGTATTTACTTGCGATAAGTGGTGGCACAATATTGGTCTTAATATAATATTATTAGTATGGGTCACTTAACACTTAGTCATATTACTGTGACATACAAACATTTATTTTCCTAGTAAATAATTTAACAAATCGATAAAAAATACGTCATCATTCTATTAAATTAGTTATTAAAATTATAATCGGATAGCAATATTATTATTATCAGAATTACGTCATATGTGGCAGTAAGTTAGACTTTAGACATTATTGTTTTAACCAATAAACTTTGCGTATTTTTTTAATATGTTAGGCGAGTGACCACAATGTCTATCGTAGTTAGGAAGCTGTAGATTTAACCAGTTTTTTTTATTAGGTGTACTTGAAATAGAAACTATTTTTGCCATACGATAATATGCCATACTTATTTTCAACTGCATTTGTGTTCACGTAAACTTACGTCCCGACTACGGAAGGCTTCACTCTGCGTGTTCTTATACCTACGCACATAGCCAGTTTTTTAACCTGGAGATAATGCATCTGATGATCATAGTTCCTGAGACATATTGTGCGGAAATAAATGTAAATTCTACTAGGAACCCGACATTCCACTCCTCATTCCCATTTTATACAAAGTTACCAAGTAGATAGTTGTTAAGTAGATGCCTGCCTTTGTAGATTCAAAACAAATATCTCGAATCTTAATTTTTATTTTACCGCAGTTTAACAAATCTAATAAAGTTTATCTATTAGGTAAACTCGTAATCAGAGCCGGATTAACCCTGTCAGAGGCCCTAGGCAATCGCATACTCGGGGCCCCTTTCTTACAATGACACACCGAATCGTGTGTTGTTAAAGTCATTGCCACCCTGTAGTCCTGGGCACGATTCTCGACATCGGCATGGATGTTGTCTTAAGTCTGGCTGTTTTTAACCGATTTCAAAAAAGGAGGAGGATCTCAGTTCACTGGAAACTTTTTATTAATGTATGTTCCCCGATTAAGTAGGTACTCAAATTTATGGCTCTGCATCGTGAAAATAAATATTTTGTAAAAGGTGATACCTAAGTAGTTAACACTGAGTATTTTGTGACTAGATAAATTATACACCGACCCACTAAAAAGCGAGAAAAAAGTAACGAAAAATAAAACCGATTTCCAAAAAACACTGCAAAGTGAAAAATTACTTTAATTTCGGTAGTCGGTGCCAAATACCAAATACGTTTTTCTATGAATAAAGTACAAAAATACTAGATTTATATATTACCAGCTTTCCCACGAACTTCGTTTCACCCTAGTTCTTATTTTTAAACCGACTTCAAAAAAAAGGTGGAGTTTCTCAATTCGGCTTTAACTTTTTTTTATATATATATGTTACCTCATTACTCGCAGATGGCTGGACCGATTTGGAAAATTCTTTTTTTGTTTGAAAGGCTATACTTTCTAGTTGGTCCCATTGTCGTCACGTTTGGATCTGATGATGGGATCATGGAGAAATCGAGGGAACTCTTCAAATATTATAGGTACACCTATAGCGTTTTGGGTATTTCTTATAGTACCTTGTGCAATTGCTTTCGAAAAGCACCATTTGAGGAAGTGGAACTGATGATGAAGACCCCAGATGGCCACCGAAACTACTCAATAATAAGTATTTCGTGGATTGTGATTAGATTACTTGAATATAGATGTTAAGCACTTTATGCTCGTACCTATATAATAATATATGGTAAAGTAGAGCTGATGGTGATGTACCAGGAGAACTCCTCAAAAATTAACGGGGTTTTCAACGGGAAAAGCAATATTTTGTAAAATGTGATAAGTAGATGACATTTTGGCTTTTGTAACTAGATAAATTACAAACCGACCCACTAAAAAGCGTAAAAAAAAAGTTTTTTTGTCTATCATATGATGGGGAAAAACAAAAATATATACAAAATCAAAGACACCGCCTTCCGAAATAAAAGTTATTTTTGCGTTTATATTGTTTTTATATGGAAGTCGGTTCTATTTTTTGCTAAAAAGTTATTTTTTTCCATGAAACATTTTTTTTTCTTGGTGCGTGCACTGGGCCCCTAGTAGATGCGGGGCCCCTAGGCAGTTGCCTACTCTGCCTAATGGTTAATCCAGCCCTGCTCGTAATGAGGTACAAATTTCAAATGAGGGCTGTAGTTCAGTTAAACTCAAAAAGGTCAGCAGTAGCATAACTTATTTAAAACACCAATTACAGGACAATCAATACTGTTGCAATCGGTGTCTTTCCTCAGTTCGCTCTATGTCCGTTATAACTTACATATATAACTTACGTATACGTACTAACATAATTACAGTTGAATATAACTTTAGAATATATATATATAACTTACGTATACGTACTAACATAATAACAGTTTAATATAACTTCAGAAGGAAATATTGTATTATTAATTTAAATTTTACTTTACTAATCGAGCTCAAAATTAGTTAAAAGTAATCTAATTTAACTAGATTATCGTTTAATACAACACGGAAACTACGTAGATTGCTGACAACTAGCACACTAAACTTTTAAAGTCAAAGTTCTGGTATCAAAATCTTTTTGTAATTCACTAAAATAAACATAGGTTAACTATAAAATATATTTTGTCTTTTTATATAGTAAGGCGTGAGACCGGATGTACCAAGTTTCATATTTTCTCGTTCAATAATCGTCATCATATATAAATACCTAAGAGCCTAGCTGGGACTAGTCAAGTAAATTAGATCGTCTTGTAAGGTTAATGACGTAATGATAGACGTTGGTTAATAGACGTCACTTTACTCATAAGTATCAGTCGATCCATCATTTTTACTGCACGCAAATCAAGTCTGGCAATTGTTTTTCGTTTCACTGCTCTTTCTATCTGAGTTGCTCTTTCTATTGGTGTAAAACGATTAAATAACAACTTATATAGCATGAATGGGGGGTTTCATATTATTATGTACTCGCACTTACGGCATAAAATTTCATTCTCATAAACACGCATTTAATTTTAACGAACTTTTCCATTTAAGAACATAATAATAACTCGTTAATATGTAATAACGCAATTATTAATTATAACGCACCACGTTAATATTTGAAAGTGCTATAAAAACGTCGAGTTTTATACTATGGGCTATCTATAAACTTTAGAAGACAACTTTGACTATTAGTTTCTACCAGCATTGATATCTTTTAGCTAATGCAGTCAGGTATTTTAAGCCTAAATCTAAAAATAGGGCATAGAATAAATTACCCAAGAAAATCCGATGCAGCCGATGCCGGCTGACAGCATGTCACCGAGGATCGAAGGGTAGCTGTTGCCGGACGGGAAGTATGCGTGGAAGCGAGGGTGCTGCCAGTGCGTCACCCCTGGCATGATCTTGTTCTCCACGTCGCTCATCACGTCGTCCCATACTTCTGGTAGGTGCGGCGCCTCCGCGGGCAGCGCAGCCCTAAGGTATCCCGGCTCCACAGACGGGATTACGCGGCGGGTCTGCAGCGTGTTCATGTACGTGCAGATGTAATCCACCATCTCCTTGCCACGAATACGGAACTCCTCCACGTCCATGGTTGCAACTGGAAGTCACTTAGAAAAAGTTCTGTTATGAGAGCAACGAGTGGTGTTGCATGGGACGGTGCGATGTCAGCGGCGCGGCGGCCTCCGGCTGACTCGATGTCCGCAGCCAGCACTCTTGCGGCTGAGAGGACGGCGCGAGCGGGGTATGTGCGCGGGGGGTGGATGCGAGCGTGAAGGCTTTCGCTCGTATAATAGTCATGCCGAACGCGTCCTTGCCACGAGCGATTAGCGATTTTATACATTACATGGTCATTCAAGATTTTTTATCGAGTAGCGGCATAAAAGTAGGGTATGCAATATACCTTCCAATGAAGTAGGTAGTGAATGAATGTAGGTAATAAAAATAAATTCTAGAAGAGCAATGGAAGGTCCATTGCTCTTCTAGAATTTATTTTTAGTAAGAATCCAATACCTACTTAATTCACAAAATGTTAATATTTTAAAGGTATGAAGGGACATTTTTAGTGAAGGTCAAAGGTAGGGGGACAGTCAGTCCCCTCGCCTCACTCTTTTTTATTCATTACTAGCTTTTGCCCGCGACTTCGTCCGCGTGGAATAGTTACTTTGGGCTAACGTTAAATTTAACCCCGATTTTGAAGCATTCTTCATTGGCGCTCCGCTCCTATTGGCCTTAGCGTAATGATACAATATAGCTGTGCCCGCGACTCCGTCAGCATAAGTTAATGTATTGGTAATATTGTTTAGATCACGTTCACATGAGGCTTAAGTACCTAGAGAACGCTTCGACTGCGAGACGCGTCGAGCGCGGCGACCGATTCTCAAAAATAATCCTTATAGCATGATTCAGTATTCACGCGCGATGGCTTATTATTATAAGCGTATTTCATGTATAACTTTGGTGTTTCTATACCGATTTATATGATTCTTTTTACGGTTTCGTAGCCGAATGGCAAAAAACGGAATCTTTATAGTTTCGACATGTCTGTCCGTCTGTCTGTCTGTCTGTCTGTCCGTCCGTCCGTCTGTCACAGCAATTTTATTCCGAAACTATTAGGACTATACATGTGAAACTTAATAGGTAGATGTATTCTGTGAACCGACTTCCGATTTTGAGAAAAAAAATAAAAAATATTTAAAATAAAGGGGGGCTCCCCATACATGGAACTAAACCTGAAAATATTTTTTTTCATGAAATCGATGCATGTGTGGTATCTATAGACAGTTCTTTAAAAACGACATCGGGGTTTCTAAAACCACTTTTCCATAAAGTCAATCGTTTAAAAGATATAAGCTTCCAAAGTGGTAAAATGTGTGTGTGGCGGACACAACCTCTAACTTCTATAATAATGGAGTGAAAAATCTAAAAAATACATTTCTGTAGAATAATATATGTCTGTAGATCTTAATATAAACTTTCAACCGAAATTAGTTTGAACGAAATCAGTTCAGCAGTTTTTTAGATACAGCATATTTTCTAAAACCGCAAATATAACTTTGTAATTCATACAAACACTATGAAAAACAAATTTATTCGGCGCAATTGTAAAAAATGTAAAAAAGCCAGTTTTAAGAAATTTGTAAGGTTTTTTTTTTTTCAAAACAAATTTATTTGGCACAGTTGTAAAAAATGTAAATAAGCTAGTTTTAAGAAATTTGTAAGTTTTTTTTTCGTCAAATAAATTTGCATATTATATTATAGTTACTACGGAACCCTTCATGGGCGAGTCTGACTCGCACTTGGCCAATTTTTTTTATGGAATAGTTAATAATGTTAACTTTTTCAATTAGGGGTGACTGAGAGTGTTATAAACGTAAGAGTAGACAAATATTATAATCAGAAAGCTTCGAACTGCTAAGCTATCGGGAGTTACACGTGTTATTGTGAGTCAACCTTAAAAGTTAGACATATGCTGTCGTGGGATATTTTTTATATAATTTTAAGGAGAACATTTCCGTTATGAAATGATTTGTGTAGCTTTAACCATTAAGGTTGCACACGCGACGGAAGCTTAAAAAATGGAGTAACTTCTTCCGTTTTCCCAACATTTCCCTTCACTGCTCTGCTCCTATTGATTGCAGCGTGATGAAAAGTATACTATAGTATACTTTTCATCACCCGCTCAGGAGTAAGAAAAATAATTGTACCAAGTTTCATTAAAATCCGTCGAGTAGTTTTTGTTTCTATAACGGTTATACAGACAGACAGACAGACAGACAGACAGACAAAAATTGAACTGATTGCATTTTTGGCATGAGTATCGATCCTTAATCACCCCCTGATAGTTATTTTGTAAATATATTTCATGTACAGAATTGACCTCTCTACAGATTTATTATAAGTATAGATTTTCAAAAGTGTTTCAATATAAATAAGACACGGGCTCATGTAGATGATGATGCAAAATAAGTTAGGCTGATTGACTGAGGTTATTGTTTCCAAAGAGCCTCTGACAAACTTGATTCCGTTTTTTAGGGTTCCGTAGCCGAATGGCAAAGAACGAAACCCTTCTACTTTCGTCATGTCTGTCTGTCTGTCTGTCCGTCCGTATGTCACAGCCATTTTATTCTGAAACTATTAAGGCTATACACTTGAAACTTGGTAGGTAGATGTATCCTGTGAACCGCTTTCCAATTTTAACTACTACTAACTGAAACTGAAAATATTTTTATTTTTCGTGAAACCAATGCGTGTATGGTATTTATAGAAAGGTCTTTAAAAATGACATTGAGGTTTCTAAAACCACTTTTTCATAAAGCCAATCGTTTAAAAGATATACGCTTCCAAAGTGGTAAAATGCGTCCCCCCTCTGACTTCTATAATAATGGAGGGAAAAATAAATAAAAAAATATGCTGCAGATCTTAATGTAAAATTTCAACGAAAATTAGTTTTAACGAGATCAGGTCAGCAGTTTTTGAGATATAGCATATTTTCTAAAACCGCAAATATAACTTTGTAATTCATACAAATACTTAGAAAAACAAAGTTATTTGGCGTAGTTACTACGGAACCCTTCATGGGCGAGTCTGACTCGCACTTGGCCAATTTTTTTGTGAATAAACTCTCGCAAGTCAACTTATTTATTATATACTTTATTGTACACCTTATAATACACTTAAGAGGTTATCGGATGCTTAACCGAACTTGCCTGTGGCGGCCTTTATTATAATAATTAAAGCCTTCAGCCAGGGCTTATAATTAAACTTTCAAGCGACTACACTCTAAGGGCATACCCTGTGGGGTACGCACACTTGGCTGGGGGAAGACAGCTAGGGACAAGCTGGATCGGACAATAACTTGTTTCCGCTACCCGTGGTACACTTGGACCGTGTCCTACGTCCGCCGCGGCCAATGATACGTCGCAAGTCGCGCCGTTCCACCCTCCACGCCACTTCATTGTGTCAGCTGAACGATCACGCTCCTTCTAATTCTAAGTAGCGATCGACTTAGCTATTCCGTACAATATACTTACTTAGCACAGTTTAGCATCAAGTTCTAATTCCCGGTGCAGTCTCGTAAAACTCACCAAGAGTTAAGAAACTTACTTGAAACTTTTATTCTTTTACTAATAACATAAAGCAAATGCTTATTTAGGCTATTTAGATACTGATACCCATAGTTCGAATCCAGCCAACCAAAAATGTATTTGTATATGTGTAGTGCAAAATAATGTGAATTGGTGAAGTTCCACATATATAAATGTAATTATTTTCTTAATGCGGAGTTAAAATAGAAACATTGGCCAAGTGCGAGTCAGACTCGCCCATGAAGGGTTCCGTAGTAACTATAATAATATAATATAATATATTTATATGACAAAAAAAAACCTTACAAATTTTCATAAAATTAGCTCTTTTAAAATTTTACAACTACGCCAAATAACTTTGTTTTTCATAGTGTTTGTATGAATTACAAAGTTATATTTGCGGTTTTAGAAAACATGCTGTATCTCAAAAACTGCTGACCCGATCTAGTTCAAACCAATTTTGGTTGAAAGTTTACATTAAGATCTACAGCATTCATTTTTTGTTTTAGATTTTTACTACTTCCAAGTATCAACCGCATCCTTTAAATTATACTTTTTTTTTTTTTTTTATCACAATCTTTCAGACAGACAGACATGACGAAACTATAAGGGTTCCGTCTTTTGCCATTCGGCTACGGTACCCTAATAACAAACAAAACTCATTATTCCTAGAGCTGTATGAGCGCTATTGGCTGGTGACCACTTAGTTAGCTGTAATTGGAACTTGAAAGACTAAAAAAGTCTCGTTTCTAATTTTTTTTATTTGTTTAATACCACATTGTGCTCGCCTTCGTCCGCGTGGATTTTTTTTATAATACTACTTCCAAGTATCAACCGCATCCTTTAAATTATACTTTTAAATGTTTTTTTTTTTTATCACAACTTTATGATTCGCCAGAATAGATAAGTAAGTATTAAGCTTGATATTTCTCTTTTATATTTTATGTAAAAAATATAGTAACTTGATCGTACCAAATTAAGGATGAGCAAGCAAAGCGCTTATTTTTAGCCTTGAGAGGGCACAGATATAATAGGTTGGTGAAAAAGTTTCTTCGCATTTTTTAAGAAAATTCAAAACATTTTTTAATGTAGTTTATTAACATTTAACTAAAGTATGTAGGTACCATTTTGTTCGATAACTTTTTGCCATCTTGTAGGTATCGACACGATCACATTGCTATAGAAATTTTGGGACTTCTGATCAAAATACCGCGACAAGTGGTTTTGGCAGTCCTCTCGTGAATTCTGAAGGGACCGAAACAGGTGGAAATCTGAAGGTGCAAGGTCAGGACTATACGGCGGATGCATTAACACCTCCCAGCCAAACTCACTTAATTTATGCTGAGTGGCTAAAGATGTGTGAGGTCTAGCGTTATCATGATGAAAAACCACACCTTGTTGATTAATTCCGGCCGCTTTCTCTCAACTTCTTGCTTTAATCTCATCAGTTGTTCGCAGTAGAGTTCAGAATCGATGGTCCTGCCTGGTGCCTAACAGCTCATAATTAATAATGCCCTTCCAATCCCACCACACACACAGCATCACCTTGTTGCGAGTTAACCCGGGTTTCGCCACAGTCTGTGAAGCCTGACCGGCCTTTGAACACGACCTTTTTCGCACGTTCTTGTCGTACATCATCCACTTTTCATCACCAGTTATCAGCTTCTTCAAAAATGGTTCGGTTTCATTACCTCGTAATAAAGAATCACAAATGAGTGAGTACACGGTTCATTAGGTTTCTTTCAGTGAGCTCGTGATGTACCCAAATATCGAGCTTTTTTGTGTACGGTCACCCGGGGCAAAAGCAACTAAAAAAAATAATGTCGAGACTTTGCTTCCCTCCACCATGAGCTACTTAAATAATAGGGCTATTCTAATAAACGTACTTCATTGCATAGCTTTCGATGAACAGTTTCGACCTAAATTAAGTTACAAATAGACTTTGGTTTTTCATTAATTTGCATTATTGTTGAATAAGACCAGTAAAAGATACTTTCGCCCCACTTTGGGGTAAATGTGACTATTCGTTATAACCCTGTTGTAATCTACTTCTAAATGTTGAGGTCAAGAGTACATGTAGATGCACACAAAATTATCTGTAAAAGCTATCTATAGTCGCTGGGATGGAGTTCAGTTTCAAGCAAATTTACTTTTATTTTTTTATGGGGTGAATGCGACTCTCTTCCATACTGACTAGTGTTGAGATGTAGTACCTATTACTTAACGATAAATCGATGCCTCCCACGTACGTTATTGTAACCCATAAATTGCAATATTATAGGAGAGCGTTTCAAAGATACTAATAGCAATAAAAACTGTATTTTTCAATTAATCTTTATACAATTCAGTATTACTAACTATATTCACATATTGAATTGTATAAAGATTAATTGAAAAATACCGTTTTTATTGCTAATAGTATCTTTGAAACACTCCTGTAAAATTGCTATTTGTGGTTTACAACAACTTACGTGGGAGGCATCGAAATATTTGTGAGCACATTCGATAATTAACAATAATGAAAGGTTTAAATATAGGTTTCTTAGTGCAAAAAAGCAAAATCGATCTAAGTGTTCATTAAGAATAAGATCAATAAATAGTATTATTATACTAGAGAAGAAGCTAGAGTAATTCTATTTTATTAATGGAATTTAGGACATAAAATAAAAGCAAGAAAAGATTTTTCTTATGAAAAATGCTTTGACAAATATACGATAAGTACGCATTGATGACTAATCTAATATTTAGGATTTAGGTCAAGAAAAAGCGATTTCTGTCTGTATTTTGAAAGTTTATTTAAAAAATTATTACTTATTAAAGTAAAAAACTTAGGATAATTCTCAGTCAAAATTAAATAAACTAATAATTCCGTATTAATCGGTAAAATAACATAAACAAAAATAAACAAAACAGTCTAAACAGAACTTTTTACTTAGCAAATAACAACATTTTTCCTTAAGTAATCACTAATTAATTAACATTACTCATTTTCAATCACTACTCTCAATTACGAGAATCGAATATTTATTTTCGTACAAAAAGTTTGTAATTTTTCTATGAAACTAATAGAATACGTTCATATTTAACGGTAAAATAGTAGTAATAATAACAGTCTAAATATAACTCTCATTTTCAATCAGTACTCTTAACTACTAAAAATACGTTTATTAGATTCAATAAACATATTTTTTCTTCGTACAAAAAGTTTGTAATTTTTCTATCAAACTAGTCTACTATCATATTTAACGGTAAAATACACTAATAAACTTCATACTAATTGCAGCTAAACATTTATGCAAATACGTGAAATTCACTTATCGAAATATCGACACGGAACGTCACTAGTAATTTGCAGTTTACGTACAAAAAGCATGGGGCGACTGCAACTGCAAAAATAGTTGCAATAACCCACGTGCATGAAAGTTGAGGTTAATGTAACTATATCAATAAAATGTTAATTATAACACCTAGAGTTTAACCAAATATACCAATAACACTTACGTTTTATTTTGTTTTTAGGATACACTTCTATTTTTCCTTGCAACGACTTGAAATATTTTTAATGTCATAAAACATAACACAGGACGCGGCAACACGTTGCTCCATAAAAACTTTTTACCAAAAAATTAAACCGACTCCCAAAAAAACACTGCAAAGTGAAAAATAACTTTAATTTCGGTAGTCGGTGTCTTTAGTTTTGTATTTTCGTTTTTGGCACCGACTTCCGAAATTAAAGTTATTTTTCACTTTGCAGTGTTTTTTTGGGAGTCGGTTTAATTTTTTGGTAAAAAGTTTTTATTTCACTCTTTTTAGTTGGTCGATTTTTAATTTACCTAGTTAAAAGAGCCTAAATGTCAACTACTTATAACCTTTTACAAAATATTGCTTTTCCCAATGCTGGGCCGTTAATTTTTGAGGAGTTCTCCTGGTACTTCACCATCAGCTCTACATCACCATACGTATTGTGACGAACATAAAGTGCTTAACATCCATATTCAAGTATTCGAATCGCAATCCACGAAATACTTATTATTGAGTAGGGTCGGCGGCCATCTGTGGTCTTCATCATCAGTTCCACTTCCCCAAATGGTATTTTTTGAGAGCAACTGCACAAGTCACTATAAGAAATACCAAAAACGCCATAGGTGTGCCTATAATATTTGAAGATTTCCCTCGATTTCTCCAGGATCTCATCATCAGATCCTGACCTGGTGACAATGGGACCAATTTCAAAGTATACACTTTCAAACAAAAAAAGCATTTTTCAAATCGGTCCAGCCGTCTTCGAGTAATCGGTGATCATACATAAAAAATATATATATACGAGTCGAATTGATAACCTCCTCTTTTGGTCGTCGGTTGAAAATGACGGCTGACAGAAAATGATCTGTCAGTACTACAGTAGGTGAACTAGTAATACCATCTGTACTTTATTTGAAAAAACTATGATTCCTCTTTACTCCAATAGTTAGAGATATTTACAAATATGATCAGATTGAGAGAAAATTGAATTAGTTGCTTTAGCCTCATAGTTGCTTTCGCCCCGGGTGACCTTACCCAGTTTTTTTTAAATGCGCCAAAACTGTTTTGTGGTCAATTCCCAGTTCTTCAGCTACGTCTTAACTACTGATATCTTGCACCACTTTTTTAAAAATGGCATGCATTTTATCCGTAATAGGGCGACCAGAGAGACGTGCATCTTTGACATCAAAATTTCCGGATTGAGAACGCTTAAACCAAAGTGCTACTCTCACAGACACTGCACTAGGTCCATAAACATAGCAAATTTTTTTCGCGGCTTGCGTTGCATTTTTACCTTTTAAAATTTTAAAATGTATCGCAATTCTTCATTAGATTCACTCATCTTGACAGTACGAAAAACAAATGAAAATCAAACATTTTCCTAATTTGAATTTGGAATTAAGTTCTTTAAAATTTAAACTTTCAATGATACCAAAACCAGCCAGATACAAATAGTATAGCCAAAGAGATTTTATTACAAGTTCATACATACTATAATGCGAAAAGACTTTTTCCCCAACCTTATATGTGATGATCAAATTAATACCTGTATAGATATTCGCCGACGCGGACGGTCCGATAGATTTTTGTATTCAAATCAGCTTATGAAAACATCAAAATATCCCACTTCCCATCCGAAACAAACGCAGTAAGATGCCTTTTTGCCGACACATCCCTTTCAAGACTTCCTTTGCCAAAAGACAGTTCAACAGACTAATTTGTAAGCTTAATAATCATATTCACAAAGACTAAATGTCGTAAAACTGTCAAAAATAAAATGAAATGACAATTTCTGATTAGCAGCAAATGCATCAGAAAACTTATTTACTTACCTAGGTACTTAAATATTGTAACTTACGCACGCACACAGATACCCCACTAGGGTTGTCAACTATACCGTTAAAAACAGTATTATACTGTTTTTGACTACATTATTCTTTTTACTGTTGAACTAAAATAAAGTATACAAAATACTGTTTTCAGCATCAAATTTCAAAATGCTTAACACTATATACCTATGTTAGACTTAGACGCTCACACATTTTTTTGTTGAGTCATGGCCTTAAACAAAAAAGTATTAAAAACTATTACAGAGTCTTCCCAAGCAGTTTTTAACTATTAATAACTTCATACTTTTTATTGTTAAGGATAATTTATATTTAGAGAAATGGTTTGATTTTGGTCAGACTAACTGGCTTTCTTTAATTAGCTGTTTGTCATTAAAGTCTTTGGTCACATTTGATAATTTTGAGAAAATTGTAGATAATCTAAATTTGTATAGACTGAATATTAATATGTATGATCTATATTCAGAAATAACAAATTTCAAAGTAATTTATGAAAAAGTATCACAAGACAAAGATTTTCTTGAAATGAGTACTACACAAAAGTGGAGCCATATATTAGTAAAAACTTCAGAAGAATTCAAAAACATTACTAAGATTGTCTCATATCTATTTTTTTCCCGCCACCTCAGCATTTACTGAAAGAGTTTTTTCAGTAATGAATGCAAAATGGCAGGAGGATAGAAATAAAGCAAGTATTAGTTGAATAAAAATTGGCCAAGTGCGAGTCAGACTCGCCCATGAAGGGTTCCGTAGTAACTATAATAATATAATATAATATGTATATTTATTTGACGAAAAAAATAACCTTACAAATTTCTTAAAACTAGCTTATTTACATTTTTTACAACTACACCAAATAACTTTGTTTTTTATAGTGTTTGTATGAATTACAAAGTTATATTTGCGGTTTTAGAAAATATGCTGCATCTCAAAAACTGCTGAACTGATTTCGTTCAAACTAATTTTGGTTGAAAGTTTACATTAAGGTCTACAGACATATATTTTTTAGATTTTTCACTCCATTATTATAGATGTTAGAGGGGGGGGGGGGGACATTTTACCACTTTGGAAGCGTAGATCTTTTAAACGATTAATTTTATGAAAAAGTGGTTATAGAAACCTCCATGTCATTTTTATAGACCTGTCTATAGATACCACACACGCATAGGTTTCATGAAAAACATATTTTCAGTTTTAGTTCCATGTATGGGGAGCCCCCCTTTATTTTAAATATTTTTTAATTTTTTTCTTAAAATCGGAAAGCGGTTTACAGAATACATCTACCTACCAAGATTTCACATGTATAGTTCTAATACTTTTGGAATAAAATGGCTGTGACATACGGACAGACAGACAGACAGACAGACAGACAGACAGACAGACAGACAGACAGACAGACAGACAGACAGACGAACAGACATGACGAAACTATATTTTTTGCCATTCGGCTACGGAACCCAAAAATTGAGCTCTTCGTTTATTTTAATTTTAGTTATAATTGTGTTGACGCGTATGAAGTTTTTCAAAAAAACTGTAAATTTATAAGTTGTGCGAGAAGCTTTAAAAATACATATGTATTCAAAACATTAAATCAATAAAAAACTTTTTTGCAAAAAAATAAAACCGACTTCCATATCAAAACACTACAAAGCCAAAAATAATTTTAATTTCGGTAGTCGGTGTTATTTATTGGTTTTGTATTTTCTTTTTTTTTCACACCGCCTTCCGAAATTAAAATTATTTTTGGCTTTGTAGTGTTTTGATATGGAAGTCGGTTTTATTTTTTTGCAAAAAAGTTTTTATTTTCGCGCTTTTTAGTGGGTCAATTTGTAATTAATCCAGTTATAAAAGCCAAAATGTCAACTACAAAAAAAATAAAAACGCGCGAACAAAAAACACAATGCGGAGTAAACGAAAAGATCATCAATGTAAATATTTTTTTTAGACTTTTGTTGATTTTTCAGAAACGGCTTGTCCGATTTCGATAAAATTTTCATGGGACCATTTGGAAAGTATACCCTTTCCAACAAAAAAAGAATTTTTGAAATCGGTTGGCAAGCGACGGAGCTATGCCCGAACAAACATAAAAAAAAAAAAACAAACAAACATCCGAATTGAGAACCTCCTCCTTTTTCAGAAGTCGGTTAAAAATACTGTTTCTCAGACCTATACCCTGTTTTTTAATCTCAGAGACAGAATTGACACATGCAAATGTCAAGTTTTGAAATAATGTTGCCCGCTCTTTTGTGCAGTGTTATACCTACGATATCGGTTTGTTGAATCGTAACTTTTTACCCGACTGCGCGACGCAAAGAAGGATAATATGTTTCACAGTCTATGTATGTATATAAGTATGTATGTCTGTACCTGTGTGGCATTGTACAGGCCAAACGCGTGGATTGATTTGAATAATTCTCACGTTAACGAGTGTCTCAAGAGATGTGACAGTTAATTAGAAAAAATCGGCAAACTATATCAAATATCGTTGGGGTATCGTTGAATAGGTCTTTTTTATAATGAGGACTAGCAATGTGGGTATAATTCACATTACTAGCAATCTTGTTGATTCCTCCAACTCAGCTAAATATCCTTGTGTTTGGAGTGGGTTCACGGCAATAGTGTAATGGGAGGAGTTCGAACTCGCGATCTCTCGATCACAAGTCCGGTATATCACTAAAGATGGAATTATTCCTTCTTCCTTGACTTTTATACTTCCTTAACAATATACTATAATATTGTTATTTGATAACTTTATAGGTCAGCTAAAGTTGGTGTACCTTCACTTGGTGAAGGTGGTGATGATTTAATTGGTTTGACCTTGTGATGATGCTGCCTCTTATATTGTGATAGGCAGTAACAATACATTGGGCGTTTCTTCATTGGCCGGCCAGGCCTGGCACCGATACCGACAACGCCATCGGTGGACGCTTAATTCTATGAAATTATAAGGATCAATGTCTCATTGACCCGGCGCAACACCAACATTAACTGCAAGGGAAGACCTTAGCTGTGATGTATTTAACTTCTAATTTATTTACAAAAGCTCTATTTTGTTTTGAGCAGAGTAAGGGCACTAGAAGGCTCTATTTGTGCAGTTGATCCGAATAAATACGCTTCAAGACCACAATTTAAAGAGTTAAATAATCTGTGAAATCCTTAACATATTTAAACAAAAAACGAACAATATAAAAAATAATAATAAAATAAACTAAAATCCTGATTGCTCAACTGAAAGGAAAGAAACAAGCAAATTTTAATTTAAAATAATGACAAGCAGGCGGGACCCATCGCATTTTTATAAATATATATGTTCGATTGGGTCCCGCCTGCTTGTACATAATAAATACCGAGTGTTTTTGTGTCATCTGGGCCATTTAGTCGACGATATTACTGATAATTTTATGATAGAAATAGGTGGCGATTCTGATAATTCAGAATATTCCTAAGATATGGAGTCATTATTATCTTACATTATTAATTTTGTATTTCTACTTTTTAAATTAGCACCTACACATTATTTCAGGATAACATAAAAAACCGATAATTGGTTTTATTAACGTTACGTTTCGGTAGTGGTACATCACTATTTAAGAATTGCAAAAAACTGGCAACCGTCGTAATGTCAACTTTGTTTCTGAGATTAAAAAACAGGGTATAAATATACTTTATTTTTTGTAAAAAAAGTTGGTAACCCTAATCCCCACCGACGCACACACACAAACACATACACTTACCTTTTCACAAATAAGACATTGGTCTTATTTGTGACTATACACTTTTTAGTTACTTCTGCCGGTATTCTTATCAAGTTCTCAAGTTTATAATATAATCGGGTCCCTACATCATCATACGAATATCATGTATAAGAAACATGTCCAGCGAATTCCTGGTATCTACGACCGAGTGGTTTAGGCTGTGTGTTAATCCAGCGGTCAGTCTGTCAAAGTATTTTAAAACTATATACCTATTAAGATGTGTGGCAATCTGAAGCACTATTATTACATTTTCAACCATGCCAATAGGAGTGATTTTATTCAATAATTTACCACTTATCAATAATGTATTGTTTCAGATTGCCGTGAATTATTTTATTTTATTGTTATTTGATATTAACCTAATCCCACAAGTCATGTAAGTTTCAAAATAATTCGATTATGGATACAATTTACATACCTTAACATAATTCTTTATTGGCATAAACATCCTTACAAAAATAAATGAGTGCCTAACTCCTGCGCTAGGTAGGAACACCTGTATTACAGGAGCCAATGTCCACTCCCAATATTTGGTCCAGGACAAATCCTGGACCAAATATTGGGAGTGGAGATGCAAAAAAGTGTTAGATTGCATCAAAATGCAATCTAACACTTTTTTTGCATCTAACGTTTAATTTGAAAATTTAACGTTAACTGAAATTGTCCAGGATATTGTCATTGTTATTTTATAAGATATATGGGTAGTTCTTCAGAGACAAAATTTTCGATTTCTATGGGTACATTTCTGTACTTAACCAACTAACAAAACGGCATGGATTTTTTTTTAAATATAGTTTAGCTATATCCGTTACTGGGACAAATGATATTTTTTAAATAATTGCTGTCCAAGTACAAAATAAAAATATTTGAAACTTATTCTTCTGTTTCATATAACGCGTCCGTTTGCCATTTTCCGGAACAAAATGGTCGATGTCGCATTTTCCCTTTGATACTTCAATATAAATTATAATTACATTGAAAGGAAATGAACTGTCCTCTAAAAAAAATAAGGGGAATTAGTTATAACTACCTTAGTATGTTTATAAATAAATAAATAAGAAGTGTCCGGCGTATAATACTGATTAATGTGGCATAAGCTGCACTTGACCGTACTTGGTCGTGTATTAATAATTAGAGTCTGGCTTGCCGCGCGGGGGGAAGCCAGTCGTGCAACAAACGAGCTAGAAGGTGGACGTGCGGCTGGTTGGCTTAGATCCCGGTGTTAGGAAGGTAAATATCTGATTCATCTGTGTTTGGTTCAGGTGGCATTCTGATTACAATGCCTACTTTATAAAATTTATTTTATAGTTTTAATTTCAATCTGTGTTTCGTGTGATGCTTTTGAGTTGTATATTCGCGTAGAAAAATGACAAGAATGAAGTCTGTGTGTATGATGAGTTATGCATGATTGTAAGCAAAATCCTGATTCATCTGTGCCTAATTCGTATGGTCAAAACCTCATATGAATCATAAAGCTTCTGAGCAAGCTTCCCGCATTCATTGCTTATGCAACTGGATTTCCGACTTCTTGAGTGAGCGGTTGATCCGAGTGGTCATCGATGGCTGCTCATCGGATCTTATGGCAATTAATGCCGGTGTTCCTCAAGGGTCTGTTCTTTCTGCGACTCTTTTTCTGCTGCATATCAATGACCTACTCCAGCTGGGAGCAGTTGGGTACGCGGATGACAGCACAGTCTCAGAGAGATACTTATCCAGTTCTAGAGCTAACGGGGACGAAATTGCCACTCTCAGAAAGGCCATGGTAGAGCGCCTGAATTTGACCTTAAATCTCGTTTCCCAATGGGGTTATGACAATCTGGTCAAATTCAACGCTCTGAAAACTAAAAGGAGCCTTTTGAATTGACCTCTACTTTCAGAAGTATATCTGTGCCAGTTACCAGTCGCCTGGAGCTTTTGGGCATGGAGTTGACGTCAGACCTCAACTTCAGCTCAACCATCGAGTCCAGAGCTCAGACTGCAGCAAAAAAGCTGGGAATCCTACACAAGGTGGGGCGGTACTTCACGCCTGGACAGCTTCTAAATCTGTATAAAGCACAGGTCCGTTCCTGCGTGGAGTATTGCAGCCACTTGTGGGATGGTTCTGCAAAGTACCAACTTGCTACATTGGACTCGATCGAGCGCAGAGCTAAAAGGCTTATAGGCGACGAGGTGCTGGTGGACAAGCTTCATAGCCTAGCTCATCGGCAAACCGTTGCTTGCCTGTTGGTTTTCTACAGATTGTACTTCTGGGAGTGTGCGCAGGAGCTCCATGACCTGATTCCTCCATCTCCCTTTTACCACCGGTCTACCAGACGCACGGCTGGGTACCACCCACACTTGGTTGATATACCGTCTTGTCGTACCAAACGCTTCTCCTCCACATTTATTGTGCGCACAGCCAAGCTGTGGAATTCTGTGCCGGCTTCTGTAGTGGCAGGGAACTGCCACTTATGACCTTTCAGCCTTTAAAGCACGAGTAAATAGGCATCTTCTGGGCTCGCTCGTCCCATCTTAGACCTCATCTATCGCTTACCATCAGGCGAGATCGAGGTCAAGAGTGGGCCCACCAGTAATTAAAAAACATAAGTTAGTTTTTCTTCTCTGCAGCACGGAACGAGTGATTTTGTTGCGTTGTCCAATTTTTTACTAGTCTTATTTTATATTTACTTAGCTATAACTTTTTGAATAATTAAAAAATCACAGGAGTGTAAACTTTTTTTAAATATGACACTTTTGATATTTCTTAGTCTTAGATAAGAATTAATAATTATTATTGTAATGTCAATTGTAAATGTCATGATGGCCTAGTGGTTAAGAGGTGCCTGAGGTGGCCATGCATGATGTGGGTGGTTTGAAACCGGCAAGTACCAATGTGATTTTTTCAATTCATATGTACTTTCTAAGTTTATCTTAGATATCACTGACTTTGGTGAAGGAAAAACATAGTGAGGAAAGCTGGACTTAAACGTAATTAATATAAGTCTGAAATTGCCAATCCGCCTTGAGCAAGCGTGGTGATCAATGCTCGTGCCTTCTCTGTACGAGAAGAGGCCTTTGCCCTGCAGTGGGACAATAATAGGCTGGTATTATTATTATTTATTTATTTATTTAAACTTTATGTACAATTGTATTACATGGGCGGACTTAATGCAGCAAGGCATTCTCTACCAGTCAACCTTTGGGTTAAAAAAAAAACACACTGTGGTAGGTGTACAAGAAAATGGAATGAAATTGTGGCGGCACTAACAAGAACGACGCACACTTTATAGTCGTATGGAAGTTGCACCCTAACCGAGCGCGTCGACTGTATGCCTCGCCGACTGCGCCCGCGCACCTACCTGCCGTGTTGCGAGCCGGCAGATCCGCTACCGCTCGGTCACGGAGGCCAGTGACGCGTTGCGACGGCGAATGCACGCTCATTTTTACTCTCGCGCTAATCGCTCATGCTTACGTTTAGTTGCTAAAATCTAGTCTTTCTCGTATTGTCAAAGTGCTTTCTTATATCTGTATAAATTCTTCGTGTCTTCCTATATGCTTTGGTGCTATTTGTAACTCTATATCTGTGCTCAAAGACTAGTAATAAACAGTTTAAAAACTTAACGGTGTCGTGATTTGGAAGTGTAATCCTCAAACATACCTACAAGTGGTGACCCCGACAAAGGAACTTTAGAGTCGAAATACAAGATGCAAACTGATTTAGAAGTAGGCAAGCGGAGTACTGAGGGAGATTCGGGTGATATTTGGCGTGTTGGAGCACGAGTACCGCCATTTTATTCAGACGACCCGGAACTTTGGTTTGCTCAGTTGGAAGCCCAATTTACGCTATCAAATGTGACCAGTGACTCAACAAAATTTTATTACGCCGTAACTCAGCTAGAGCATACGTACGTTGCTCATGTAAAGGACATATTGTGCAATCCGCCGGTAACCGGTAAATTCGAAAAACTAAAAAACGAGCTTGTCAAGCGACTGAGTGCGTCGAAGGAGAAGAAGCTGAGGCAGCTGTTCCTGGACGAGGATATTGGAGACCGTAAGCCATCACAATTTTTAAGGCACTTAAGAAACCTAGCCGGCCCATCAGTGTCGGATGAGGTTTTACAGACTTTATGGACTGGACGCTTACCGCATAACCTGCAAACTGTCATTGCGTCGCAGCCTAAGCTTTCATTAGATGACCTAGCTGAGTTAGCAGACCGCGTGCATGAAATAGCTCCAGCAATACCGCATCACCAGGTAGCTATGGCTTCAACGTCGGTACAGCCAGCATCATCCTCACGTATTGACGACTTACAGCAGGAAGTTTGTGCATTAACTAGAGAAGTAGCTAAACTAACCTCTTATGTCTACAGACAGTCAAGGACGCGTTCCAGATCAGGTTCCCGGGGCCCTCATAACCGCAACCGCAGTCGCAGTCATTCACGCCACCGGCAACCACCACCAGACCACCCTCACTGTTGGTATCATTACAACTTTGGAGCGAGAGCCAAGAAATGTACGGAGCCATGTGACTTTAAGGCGGGAAACGACGGGGGCAGCCGGAAGTAGCGGCCAGCGACTGCCCAGTTCAAGCAGGCCGTTTATTTGTGACAGATCGGACCTCTAAGTTGCAGTTTCTTATTGACACGGGATCGGATTTATGCCTCTACCCACGTTCAGCTACCAAAGCACCAGGTTACAAAAGTAAATATGAACTCACTGCAGCAAATGGCACAACCATACATACTTATGGCCCTATAATGCTACATCTAGACCTAGGACTGAGGCGTGACTTTGCGTGGCAGTTCATCATAGCAGATGTGTCTAAGCCAATCATAAGAGTAGATTTTTTAAGTTTTCATAATATTCTTGTGGATTGCAGAAACCAGCGCCTCATAGATGGGAAGACGTCACTATCAATAGCCGTGCCGAAACAAAATATACCAGAGAGCATTGTGTCCATCAAGACTGTCACGGGGGAGTCCAAGTACCACGACATACTGCGCGAGTTTTCTGAGGTAACGCGACCTACTGGAGTGGTACGTACCATTAAGCACAATACAGTTCACCATATTAACACCACACCAGGTCCTCCAGTCGCCTTCAGACCGCGCCGCTTGGATCCCTTACGTTTAAAAGCAGCCAAAAAAGAATTTGATGAAATGTTGGCTAATGGCACAGCTAAGCGTTCAGAAAGCAGTTGGTCTTCGCCTTTACATATGGTCAAGAAGAAAGATGACGGCTGGAGACCCTGTGGAGACTCCAGGGCACTTAACGCTAGGACCATTCCAGACAGGTATCCAGTTCGTCACATTCAGGACTTCTCACACCAGCTTTCAGGCTGTACAATCTTCTCCACAATCGATTTGGTTAAAGCGTACAATCAGATTGCAGTTAATCCAGAAGACATCAAGAAGACCGCCATAACTACACCATTCGGGCTATTTGAATTTGATTTCATGACGTTTGGCCTACGGAATGCTGCACAAACGTTCCAAAGATTTATTGATGAAGTTCTGCACGGTCTAGGAGAATTCACTTATGGGTATTGTGATGACATTCTTATCTTCTCTTCTTCAGAAGAACGTCATAGAGACCATCTACGACTAGTTCTCGAGCGTCTTGCAAATTATGGTGTTCTCATCAACACATCTAAATGTGTTCTGGGACAGCATGAACTAAGTTTTCTTGGGTATAAAATCTCCACATCTGGTACTCGACCCATGGAGAATAAAGTACAAGCAATCTTGGATTACCCAGTACCAAAAACCGTGAAGGAGTTAAGAAGGTTCTTGGGTATGCTTAACTTCTATCGTCGTTTTGTACCTGAAGCAGCTAAACGACAGGCACCACTAAATTCACTTCTAGAAGGCACAAACGTCAAGAGTTCACACCCAGTCCAGATGACTCAGGAGCTAATGCAGGCATTTGAAGAATGTAAAAAGTCTCTATCAAACTACACGCTACTAGCTCATCCTGATCCAGGTGCTGAATTAAGCATTGCTACGGATGCTTCCGAGGTAGCGATCGGAGCAGTCTTGCAGCAAAAGAAGAATGGCAATTGGGAACCTTTAGCGTTCTTCTCAAAGAAACTGGCACCACCTCAGAAAAAGTATAGCCCATTCGATAGTGAACTGTTAGCCATATACGAAGCAATTCGATATTTTCGCCATATGGTTGAGGCCCGTGACTTTTCTGTCATAACCGACCATAAGCCACTCACACATGCATTCAAATCTATCAGCGAAAAACACTCACCTAGGCAGTTCAGACATCTGGAGTTTGTTGCGCAATTCACAACCGACATACGATACATTCCCGGAAAGAAGAACGTTGTCGCGGATGCCTTGTCAAGAATCGAGGAAGTCACTCAAGGTATCGACTATCACGCTCTAGCACGGTCACAGGATGATGATTCAGAGCTGCAAGAACTACTGAGAAAAGGTTCTACGCTCAAGCTGCAAAAAATCAATGTACCTGGAACATCCAGTAAAGTCTATTGTGACGTATCAACTCAACCACCACGTCCGTAAATCACGCCAGAATTTCGATAACAAGTCTTTGACTCACTCCATAATTTGAGTCACCCGGGAAGAACAACTACAGTGCGGCTGGTCACGCAGAGGTACGTGTGGCCAGGGATCCGAAAAAACTGTAGGGAGTGGTCTCGCAAATGCCTCAAATGCCAAGGCACTAAAATAACTCGCCATACCTCTTCTCCAATATCCCCATTCCTACCTCCTTCATCACGATTCACCCACATCCACCTCGACATTGTCGGGCCATTACCAATTTCTTCTGATTTCAGATACTGCCTCACTGTCATCGACAGGTTCACGCGATGGCCTGAGGTGTATCCCATGAAAGACATCACTGCGGAGACGTGCGCAGCTACGCTCGTCTCTGGCTGGATCGCCCGGTTCGGTTGTCCACTGAAGATAACAACTGACCGTGGGCGACAATTCGAGTCACACCTCTTCAGAGCCATTACTTCAATGGTCGGTGCACAACACTTTCACACAACCGCTTACCACCCTGCTGCGAATGGCATGGTTGAGCGACTGCACAGGCAGTTGAAGGCAGCCATCATGTGCCACTCAACTACGCAATGGACAGAAGTTCTTCCATTGGTACTTCTAGGCTTCAGAAGTGCTTGGAAAGCAGACATCCAGGCGTCACCTGCGGACCTGGTCTACGGAGAGCCACTACGTTTGCCAGGCCAATTTCTTGCACCCACAGACGACTTCAGTACAGCGGACATAACTGATCTAGCAACGCGCCTACGGAACCACATGAGCCAGCTCACTCCAAAGCCTGCATCATGGCATCGAAAAGGTCTCTTCTACATACCTCGCTGTCTTTATAGTTCCTCTCACGTATTCATGCGGCAGGATTTCGTCCGAAGACCGCTGGAGCCACCATATGCTGGACCTTACAAAGTTCTAGAACGACATCCTAACTACTACAAACTCAATGTACGTGGGAAAGAGACAACAGTAAGCGTGGACCGGTTGAAGCCAGCATTTCTCTCGAAGGAAGATGACCTCACTTGTTCGTTGACAGCATCTGAGTCGCCTACTGGTACATCAGAATCCGGTGAAGAACCAGAGAGACGGACAAGAAGTGGACGCCGTGTACGCTTCACAGATTTTTATTGCCCGCAGTAGCGGTCTCAGCGGGGGAGTACTGTGGCGGCACTAACAAGAACGACGCACACTTTATAGTCGTATGGAAGTTGCACCCTAACCGAGCGCGTCGACTGTATGCCTCGCCGCCTGCGCCCGCGCACCTACCTGCCGTGTTGCGAGCCGGCCGATCCGCTACCGCTCGGTCACGGAGGCCAGTGCCCTACGCGTTGCGACGGCGAATGCACGCTCATTTTTACTCTCGCGCTAATCGCTTATGCTTACGTTTAGTTGCTAAAATCTAGTCTTTCTCGTATTGTCAAAGTGCTTTTTTATATCTGTATAAATTCTTCGTGTCTTCCTATATGCTTTGGTGCTATTTGTAACTCTATATCTGTGCTCAAAGACTAGTAATAAACAGTTTAAAAACTTAACGGTGTCGTGATTTGAAAGTGTAATCCTCAAACATACCTACAAAATAATATATTTAATACTAATATATAATAATACTAATAAAATACACATATATGCTAAAACTAGTACTCACGCGGGGCTTCGCTCCCGTGGATTCTATCACGATAAAAACATAACTCTCCTTTTTTGCAGTCGCGTAAAAAGTAGCCTATAACCTTCCTCAAGCTTCAAGCTACTTCCATACCAAATTGCATCCAAATCGACCCAGTACTTTCGAAGATTAGCGCGTTCAAGCAAACAAACAAACAAACAAACTTTTCCGCTTTATAATATTAGTATAGATGACAAACTAATAGATACGATGCTTTATAATATTCTTTTAGGTTTTTAATATTGCGCTTAAAAGAAAATTTTGACTCAGCCTTCTTGATGTCAAGGGGTAGCAAATTCCAGAGTTTAATAGTAGAAATAGCGTACGAATTAGATAGAAACCCGGTGCGGTGAGAAGGAATGTGAAGAAGTAAGTTTTTGGATGCGCGAAGGTTAAGATCATGAGAACTGCCCAACAATTTAATTTTTTTTTTAAGTAAACAGGAGCACAAGGATCGTTCATAATAGTGAAGAGCATACAGAGGGATCTGAGGGATCTCCTTTGACGGATAGGCATCATATTTTCGAAGGCCAAAAATGAAACGAATACAGTTGTTGAGAAGTCGATCCAGTTTGTTAAGAAGTTCTTGGGAAAGATCAGAATAGCAAACATCAGCATAATCAATGATAGGAAGCACAAGTGATTGGACCAATGTGGTTTTAGTGCTACAAGGAAGGAAATGCTTGAATCTATAGAGAGATCGCAGTGTGAATGTTACCCTCTAGCTAACCTGTGTAATCTGCTTATTCCAACTTAACCTGTCGTCAATATATAGGCCTAAGTCTTTTACGTGTGGCGAGAGAGGGATGACAGTATTGTTGAAGTTAAGCGGGAGAAGTTGGCTGGTGTCCAAGTTTCGCAGGAAATATGAGCTACCGATCAGGATAGCCTGACACTTACTGATATTGACAGTGACACCAAACCTGCTTGACCAATCACTGATAGCTAGAAGGTCAGCATTCAGCAATGAGATGCAGTTGTCCAGGTTGTCAACGTCAGCTTGCGCGTAGAGCTGTAGGTCATCAGCGTACAAATGGTAAGAGCATTTGAGGATAGTGGTAATAGAGTTTATGAAAAGAGAAAATAAAAGTGGAGAGAGTAACCCGCCTTGTGGGACGCCAGTTTTCAGGGTGCACCACTCAGAAAAAATCTGATTAGCACGAACCGCTTGCTGGCGATCACGAAGATAAGATGAGAACCAATCTTGTGCCAATGAAGATACCCCAATGTGTGACAGAATGGCCAGGAGGATGTCGTGATCAACGGTATTGAAAGCATTGGAGAAATCAATTAAAACTAATACCGTTAATCTCGAATTCTCCTGACCATTCCTTACATCTTCTGTAACCTTAAGCAAAGCTGTGGCTGTGCTGTGGCCAGGCCGAAAACCTGATTGGAAAGGGGATAACAGATTATTCCCAAACACAAAGGAAGATATTTGCTTAAGAACAACTGCTTCCAGAATCTTAGATAGTAAAGGAAGAATAGAGATAGGTCTGTAGTGATTTAGCAGGCTGGGGTTGGATATTTTTGGGAGAGGGATTATGAAGGCCTTACGCCAGATTGTGGGAAATACCCCAGTCTGCAGGGAGGCATTGATAACGTGTGTAATAAAAGGAAGAATACTTTTAATAATGAGGGATAGCATAGATCTGCCGACACCATCACAGCCAACAGCCTTGGACTTAATAGCATTGAAAGTCTTGAGGATCTCAGAGTCGGTCACAGGAGAAAGAGAGAAAGAATCGGGAGGTAAGATAGGCGTGGAAGTAATCTCAAGAATAGTTTGGTTTTTAATAGCAACTGCAAGCATGGCGCAAGATGAAAAATGCTTATTTAAATCACTCAAGGACACGTTTGAAGAAATAACATTAGAGGAAGACTTTGTTATGCCGAGTGATTTGAGAAACTTCCATATATCAGCCGGTAAAGAGTTGAGGACATTTTCAGAGATATATCGGCGTTTGTTTATTATTCTCTATCTCTAGTCTCTATCTAATATCTTTTATTTTAATATTGCAGTTAACAACAATGCCACTTAGTGAGGATCAAAAGAAGGAGAAAAAGAGACTCGCCGAACGTAGAAGGATGGCAAAAATGTTTTAAAAGAATTATTCTTGAATTCACCAGATTTTTTCCGTGTTATGATCACTGATAATTGTTTTCATTATTGTTGTTATTAAAATATGTTTTTTTTTTAATATCTACAGAGCTCATTTACATAAAGTTTTTAATTTTTATTTCGGTTTCTGATTCATCTGTAACAAATTCTGATTCATCTGGGCACAAAATATTCGAACGTCGATATCTTAAAAACTATTTTTTTTTAAACGAGTCCCTCATTTAAATATACGTTATTTAGTATACCTATTTTTATATGAACATGTGTTACAGAGCTGAAAGTGAAATTAAATTTTGGCCATATGAATCAGTCGAAGAATCAAATTTCGAAGAACTACCCATATCTAATAATATGTTTTGTGGTGAATGGGAAGAGATTTCTTCTCTCTTTGTTGGTTTTTAAAATTACTACTACTATTACTAATGTGTCAGCAAGATGACGAGGTCCCCCATGTAGAGGGCTGAAGCCTGCCAGGGTCGTGGGACTTATCCCATTACCGTGACCCCGGTACGTAAAGGGCTATTGAAGGAATACCGTGGATTTTAGTCAGTACAAGTCTGACAGTCCCTCCGACCCTGCCCGGGGTGGGAGGACTCATCTGATGATTTTACCACGTTAAAAAAAAAAAAAAAACTATTACTAATGTTACTTCCTTATCCTCATCGGATATTGTCACTGAAGGATAATGGTGTCGATCTGCACCGGCGATACATTGCCAGTCGGTGCAGCCACTGTATGACCCGAACAAAGGCTCTTCAAGTTCTATAAGGTTTATTGTGAAACTAAGTGCTACTTAAACACCTTCCGTATGACATCATAATGGGTTATCGATAACGTTCATTACGTAAAGCTAAATTAAAACTTTTTACCAAAAAATTAAAAGTGTTTTTAGGGAGTCGGTTTTTTTTTTGGTAATTTTTTTTTACATATTTCACTCTTTTTAGTTGGTCGATTTTTAATTTACCTAGTTACAAAATCCTAAATGTCAACTACTTATAATCATTTACAAAATATTGCTTTTCCCAAGTTTGGGCCGTTAATTGTTGAGAAGTTCTCCTATTACTTCACCATCAGCTTCACTTCACCATATGCATTGTGACTAGCATATTATGCTTAATAACCACATTCAAGTAATCGAACACATGAACACATGAAATACTTATTATTCCGACTTATATATTGAGTAGTTCCAGTGGCCATCTGTGGTCTTCTTCATCAGGTCCACTTCACAAATGGTGCTTTTCGAATGCAACTACACAAGTTACTATAAAAAATACTCAAATACCTATAGGTGTGCCTATCATATTTGAAGAGTTCCCTCGATTTCTCCAGGATCCCATCATCAGATCCTGACTTGGTGACAATGGGACCAACTTCGAAGTATACCCTTTCAAACAAAAAAAAAATATTTTCCAAATCGGTTCAGTCGTCTTCGAGTAATCGATGATCATATATTAAAAAAAAATATACGCGTCGACATGATAATCTCCTCCGCTTTTTCCATCGGTTGAAAAGAAGAAAAAAAACCGAAAGAATTAAGAATTTGTCAAATTAACCTTCAGCGCAAAAGTTTAACATGTTTTGAAGATTGAGTTTCGTTATGTACAAGAGCTCAATTTTAACTTATTCCGCTTGAAATTCGGTGGTAATTTTTCTGTTCTGCGTACTCAAAGGCACTGTAACCAGTTTTTAATAAACAGGAAACAAAAACTAGATATTTTCAACTTAAAGGTTTCTTTGATATTACTTATGCCAATTCATAGCTTGAATGAATACATTCAATAATAAAATAAATATGTCTCTGTTACTAAAATATCATCATCATCACCTGCTAAGCCTCGAGAGGTGGGTTTCTACCTCACCCATAACACTATTGCCCTGAAATCACTACAGAGACAAGCATATTTAGCTTACTTGGAGGTGTTAAAAAGATTGCCAGTAATGTGAATTCTACCCACATCGCTAGACTCATTAAAAAAAAAAACTATATTGTTTTTTTTTTATAATATAATTTCAATATAATTATGGTTTTTTTTTTCTTAGCACCAATATACCTGTAAGTACTAATATTATAAAGCTGTAGAGTTGGTTGCTTTGTTTTGTTGAATGTGCTTATAATAATACCAATAACAGATGGTTAGAATTTAAAAAAATCTTTTTTTTTGTATAGTCCATTTAGCAAAGGAGGTTATAGGCATTACGCTTTGACCAATACGAGCGGAGTATTATTATTTATTTTTAGCCATCACAAGTATTTACCTAATTTTGAAAAAAAGTGCTCTGATAAATTGATTTGATAAATTGAAATCAATGATCTCAATGAATATCTTAGGAGTATACAAAGTTTTAAAGTAACTCCGCAACCACACGCGCATTTATGATGTGCAAGTCGGACTGGCATCATGTTATGAGGTAGCTCTGCGAGATAAGACAGCTTATTGTTTACAATATTTTTCAATTTATTTTAAAGAGAGCTAACAATGTGGGTAGAATTCGCATAACTAGCAATCTGTTAATCCTTATTACTAAGCTAAGGCGATTAACATACGGCACCGCGCTCCGCCACGAAGGGCGGTGGCGATAAAGCGGATTTTGTAGCGGTGCCCCGTGCGGTAAGGCGGCTAACGTGGCTGACCGCGCGGGTGGATTTAACATGGTTTTAACCAGTTTGATCACAGACACTGGCAAGAATGTACGCTGAAGTCCTGAGCCCACGATGACCCGCACAGTTATGCGGCGCCCCGTGTGTGAGGCGCCGCCCCACCGCGCGGACGGCAGCGCGGAGGAGCGGTGGCGGTGAGAGCACCGCTCGACTGCGCGGTCAGACGGTGTACGTTAGAAGTGGGCACAGTGTATCATTTTTGAGATTAGAACATTTGCATCTCGATCACTGAAATGATCCGGAACACTGATATGTTTCATTTGGCTCATTTGGATCATCGGCTCAAATGACTCAGTGAACGTCCGCGACGCGACGTCATGTATAGAAACGTAAAGATTATTACGTTGCGTCTCGGGCGTTTCCTATTGAGACATAGAAATGTTTTTAGGCATCAATACTGAATGTTTTATGTCTACATATTTATTGTAATTTTCCCAACATTAATAAATAAATAAAAGTAATAAGTGAGATTATAAATAAAGTCGATCTTCGTGCATACGATACGAGAGTCAATAGTTAAAGTAACAGTGTCTCTCAGTCTCCCTCTCTCGCTCGCTCACTGCTCAGTCGCCACACGTGCGACGCGTCACGCGAAATGAGCCAGAGCAAAGTAATGTAAATGATGCATTTGAAACGTTGTTACTGAACCTTCTTTTGAATCACTTCAATTATTCGGATCAGTGAGTCGGTTCCGTAAAGAGTTACACACGCCTAGTATACGTGTGTTAGGTATCTACGCATTTATTAGAGGCCAATGCAATATGAGATCCGCTTCACCGTCTACCGCGGTGGTGCGCGTTGCCGTGTGTTAATCGCCCAAATATGCTTGTCTGGAAATGGGTCTCGAACCCACGCCTTTCGATTACAAGGCCGACACCTTAGCCATTAGGCTATTGACGATTTAATTCCTGTCGATATTTTTCAACATTTCAATGACTTGCATTTGTTCACTCAATGTAAGGTTCAGTTGAAAACCACCATCAGGCAACTTAGGGTTGTGAGTCATTTTTAGGGTTCGACAAGGAACGCTGAAATTCGCCATGTCTGTATGTCCGTCCATCTGTCCGTTCGTCTGTCCGTCCGTACATCCGTCCGCGGCTTAGCTTATATATTCACACCAAAAGTGGTAAAATAAAATTACTACCCCCCCTACACGTTAATAGGGGATCTTATGTTTTAAGATCGTCTACATAGTGTGGGGTATTGTTGAATAGATAGGTGGATATATTAAAAAATAATGAAACAGTTTCAATGGCATCAAGTTCATAAATACCATCTCTCAGGGTAGCTGTAGCCAAAACCTCCCCATTGTCATAGACCGTACACACGCCAGAACGAAACACAATTTCGAAACCTTTCTTATCCATCGCACTTACAGAAAACAGTGGCGCTTTCAAGCACAGAGGCCGAATAAATGTGTCGAACAGAAACTTGCGTAGAAAAAGTGCCTCTTTACAAGCATCTGACAGACACATATATTCGGCCTCTGTGCTTGAAAGCGCCACTGTTTTCTGTTTTCTACTCTCCCAAGAGATAGTAGAATTTCCAATTTTGAACACATAACCGGTATAAGATCGGCGGTCGACCTCATTTGACGCAAAATCAGCATCAGCATATGCGACGATATCCAACCCTGACTTCTGAAAAGTTAAATAATGATCAGGCGTACCTTTCAGATAGCGAAGAACGCGTTTTGCCGCCTTCCAATGAGTCTCGTCGTACGCGTCGTTGAACTGGCTGAGCGAGCTGACAGCGTGCGTAATATCCGGCCGCGTACATACCGCTATGTACATCAGACATCCTATCAGGCCTCTGTAGTCGTGCGTACAATCCTTCTTTGAAGATTTCACGAGCTTCAGACCTGTCTCCATAGGTGTTCTCGCAGGTTTGCAGTCTGACATATGAAATCGTTCTAGCACCTTCTTTATATAGCTTAACTGGTCTAGAGTTATTTCCTTGTTCTGTCTGCAAAGCCTCATTCCAAAGATGTGATGTGCTGGCCCTAAATCTTTGATTTCGAAGGCCTTCTTTAATTCTTCTTTGATTCCTGCCGTATCTCGGCAACCAGCTTAAGAAAATAACATAGAGCGCAATTATAGTCATAGATTTCCCACTCGACTTTACATAAACACAAGGTTCGGAAGATAAACATTTGAATTTCATTTTGCTAGTCAAAACGCCATTTATTTTCTCATACCAAGACTTCGAAGCTTGCTTCAGTCCGTATATGGCCTTATTCAACTTGTAAACTTATCTTGGCCTTTTATCTTGTAGCCCTCTGGCTGCTCCATAAAAACGGTCTCTTTTAAATCTCCATTCAAAAATGCCGTTTTTACATCCAGATGCTCGATATTCATGTTATGTTCCGTTGCTAAAGCTAGTAACGTACGTATAGTAGAATATCGTACTACAGGGGAGAACGTTTCTTCGTAATCAATACCGTATTTCTGGGTATAACCCTTAGCAACTAGGCGCACTTTATACCTCAATATTTCCCCGTCGAGGCCAAGCTTTCTTTGAAAGATCCACTTGCATTTGACAGGCCGTTGCTTCGCATCGCGGTCAGTCAGAGTCCAACACTTATTAACGATGAAGGATTTATACTCTTCCGCCATCGCGGCATTCCACTTACTTGCTTCTGGGCCATTGAGTGCCTCGCGTACTGTCTGAGGGTCCCCCGTGTCACTGCATACAGTGCGTGCTACACTAGCTGACTCAAACTCACTAGATTCGTCCGTAGAGTTCTCGTAGTCTTCCAGTGTGGAATCTCCTGGGACATACGTCTCATCCGCAGGGTCATCTGGGGTCTCACTACTGCTCTCAGAATCATCTATCGTAATGGCGCTGTTATCTTGACAGTTTTCGTTAGATATTTCTGCGGGCTCTTGGGGTAAATCGAGTAAGGCGGGTTGCACTGGAACATTATCGGCGACAGTTACATTGTTCGGAAACAAACCAATCTGAGTGTAACGTGAACTGTTATACTCATCCGATGAAGTGTCATTCCAAAAAGCATGTTCTAGAAAAGTGACATTTCTTGCTTTTATGACATTCTTCGAGCTCGCCGGATCAATCAATCTGTAACCCTTTGTCTCGTCACAGTATCCGACAAACATATATTTCTTACTTTTGGGATCCAATTTGTCCCTTTTGTGCTGTAGGGCATAAGCTTGACAACCAAAAATGCGTAGGTAACTCAGATTCTCCTTTTTACCTGACCATTTTTCTTCCAGTGTAAAGCCCATAACCGCCTTAGTTGGAGAGCGATTCTTCAGGTAGACGGCAGTGTTAACTGCTTCTGCCCAGAATTCCTTTTTCAAGCCTGCTTCCTGGAGCATGCACCGGGCTTTCTCCGTAACACTTCTGATCGCGCGTTCCGCGACTCCATTCTGAGCTGATGACCTTGGAACCGTGGTCTGATGTCGAATCCCATGCTTCTTCTGGAACTTCTGAAAATTAGAATTGACATATTCACCGCCATTGTCACTACGAAAAACTTTTATTTTTTTATTGGTTTGGTTTTCTACGAGAGTTTTGAATTCTTTAAACATCTCGAAAACCTCATCCTTTCTCCTAAGAAAATAAACGAATGTTTTTCGTGACAGGTCGTCAATGAACAACAGAAAATATCTTTTCCCACCTAGGGACGGGCACGGCAGTGGTCCCATGACGTCACTGTGAACTAATCCAAGGATTTCCTTGGCCCTAGTCTCAGATTTCTTCGGAAATGGCAACTTAGTCTGTTTACCTAAGATGCAGGAAACACACGACTGAAAGTTATTGTTGTCATAAGAAATACCTTTGACCATACCTTTTCGCAATAACTCCATGCTTCGGGTGTTCAGATGCGCTAGACGATGGTGCCAAATTTGTTGTGTTGACTGGCTTCCAGTAGCAAGGGACTACGGCGCTTGCTTCACGCTCACGGCAACAGGACGACTATCAACCTTCAGTTGACGTGCCGGCACCGCTTTGCTGTCACCTGTACCTACAGACAAAGGCGAACACATGGCCTGCGAGGATGGCTCGCTACACGAAACAGAAACAGTTTCAGTGGCATCAAGTTCATAAATACCATCTCTCAGGGTAGCTGTAGCCAAAACCTCCCCATTGTCATAGACCGTACACACGCCAGAACGAAACACAATTTCGAAACCTTTCTTATCCATCGCACTTACAGATAACAAATTAGCAGACAATTTAGGGACTAAGTACACATTACTTATCGATCTCACACTATTGTCCTTAAGCACAGTTTGCGCAGTTCCTTTTCCAGCTGTCGGCAATGCTTCACCATTGGCAATTAAGACCTTCTTTGGCTTTTCAGTTGTAAAATCTGATAAAAAACTGCGATCATTGCAAAAATGCTGCGCCGCACCGCTGTCAACGTACCAAACGTTACGCTTGACTCCTGCGGACAACGCTGTGAGATGCGCCTGGCTTTTCCGGCCACTCTTCTTGCCGTCAGAGTTGTCAGGACAATCCTTCTTTATATGCCCACTCTTTTTGCACCTGAAGCACTTAATTGGTTTCGGTGCTTTCCGAGCTGCTAAAGCCGTAACATCTTCGCTTTTCATATCACGTCTTGCATTTTCTAGAAGCAATTTCGCTTTGACATTTTCGCTTGAGAGTGACGTGTTCGAATTTTCTAGAGCCATTATCAACGGGTCGTAATCGCTTGTCAAACCGCTGAGTAAAATCACGGCCACGAAGTCATCTTCCAAAGCCGCTCCGATGTTGCTCAGTTGTTGCGATGTATCCATGACCTTATTAACGTATGCCTCCATGCTCGCACATTCGCTTAATTTGGTGGCGAACAATGTGCGAAGCAATCCGAGCCGTCGTGACAAGCCTCGGTCCTCGTATGCCTTCTACAGGGTGTTCCACGCTTCGCGAGCCGTCTTGGCATTTCTAATTTGTGAAAATACACAAGACTTCACGTTCAAGGCGATTTTCGCGAGCGCCTTTTCCTGTTTCTTCGCGTCTTCGTTTTTATTTTCAATTGTGCCCACACAATCCCAAAGATCGTCGTGGATGAGCACCATCCGCATAATAAATTTCCAGGATGGATAATCTTGGATCCCGGATAATTTTTCAACAGAAAAATTCTGAATGGCAGTTGCAATCTTTTGTTTTCTTGCGAAAAAAATTTTAAAAATAATTTTACGAAAACACACGCGCACACTTGGGAAAATAATTATTAGAGTAGCGAATTTAACCACGCTCTGCTACCATGTTGGATATTCCGTGAACTACTCAATAAAATACCATATAATGTAAGCCATACACGCTACGGTCTACCGGAGAGGTTATCTGTGCAGGTGTGCCTGCGCAGGTCAACCGAACATTGGTAGCGTGTATGGGGACGTTCCGGTGTACCGGAGCGGTCTTCAGTTCTTTTTGCGATGGCATCGAATGAGGACAATGACGCGCTGGCATTGCTAGGCCTTGCTTTAAGTTTGAAGATAAAAGAAATATATAAAAATTAATAATAATAAATTAAATAAATAAATTTAACAAATCGTAGTACCACAGTTTAATACGGTACGCATCGTCAGCAGATGCCCCAGACTTTACTTTAAGATTGGTCATATTTCTTCTTTTCATTCCTAACATTGCTTCTTAAATTATTGGTCTTTCTCACAACTACTTCTTTGTTCGCATCTGGCTCAATTTCTCTCAATTTTTCTATAAGTAATCTATAAGCAGCTTCTGTTTGTCTCGAATATGATAATCTTTGTTTTTAATTTACCAAAAACATGGATGACTTCTATAAATTTCGATAATTATTTCGATAATTCGATAAGCGTATTATCCATTAGGCTATTGAGCCTAATGGATAAGGTGTCAGACTTGTGATCGAGAGGTCACGAGTTCGAACCCCACCCATTACACTATTGAATACACTCCAGACACAAGCATATTTAGCTTAGTTGGAGGGGTTCTAGTAATGTGAATTCTAACCACATTGTTAGTGATCTTAAAAAAAATTGGATAAAATCTTCAAGGATTTTTTTAGTTGAATCTGGTGGCGCCATTTTCTATTGCTGAATTACGTGGCATTCGTGGCGGCAATACGATGCGAGCGACGAGACAACCGTCCGAAAGAAACACTAGAAAAAAACTGACGCGACCTGCGCAGGCGACCGGAGTACACGCACACACGTACAGGTACACCGTACGGTGTCACTCGAAAGAATTGATTTTCGATCTTGCGCCGGTCGCAGCCATAATGGCTGCCACACACGCTACGGTCCACCGGAAAGGTCCACCTGTGCAGGTACGCCTGCGCAGGTCTACCGGAATGTGTGTGGGAATAGACCTGTGCAGTTTTTTGAGCCTGCACAGGCGACCTGCGCAAGATCGAAAATCAATTCTTTCGAGTGACACCGTACGGTGTACCTGTACGTGTGTGCGTGTACTCCGGTCGCCTGCGCAGGTCGCGTCAGTTTTTTTCTAGTGTTTCTTTCGGACGGTTGTCTCGTCGCTCGCATCGTATTGCCGTCACGAATGCCACGTAATTCAGCAATAGAAAATGGCGCCACCAGGTTCAACTAAAAAAATCCTTGAAGATTTTATCCAAATTTTTTTTTAATGATAACTATCAATATGGTTAGAATTACTAACATTACTAGCCTTCTTGTTAACCCCTCCAACTAAGCTAAATATGCTTGTGTCTGGAGTGGGTTCAATAGTGTAATGGGTGGGGTTCGAACTTGTGACCCCTCGATCACAAGTCCGACATCTTATGCATTAGGCTATTGACGCTTATCGAATTATCGAAATCAGAAAAAGTCATGCATGTCTTTGGCAAATTAAAACCAAAGATTATCATAATCGAGACAAAACAGAAGCTGCTTATAGATTACTTATAGAAAAATTGAGAGAAATTGCCAGACAGACTGCCAGCCAGATGCGAACAAAGAAGTAGTTGTGAGAAAGATAAATAATTTAAGAAGCAATGTTAGGACGGAAAAGAAGAAATATGACCAATCTTAAAGTAAAGTCTGGGGTATCTGCTGATGATGCGTACCGTATTAAACTGTGATACTACGATTTGTTAAATTTATTTATTTAATTTATTATTATTAATTTTTTATATATTTTTTTATCTTCAAAATTAAAGCAAGGCCTAGCAATGCCAGCGCGTCATTGACCTCATTCGATGCCATCGCAAAAAGAACTGAAGACCGCTCCGGTACACCGGAACGTCCCCATACACGCTGCCAATGTTCGGCTGACCTGCGCAGGTACACCTGCACAGATAACCTCTCCGGTAGACCGTAGCGTGTATGGCTTGCATTAGATTCCAAATATATTGTGCATCCGCACAGGCAAAACGATCAGAACAGACTCGCAACTGACTGTCTGTCTATAAAACTTATTCTAAACTACCAGAGTTTATAGAGGGGCATATATACAAACTCCATGTATGTGTATTAGGCACATACCAACATCATTGATGTAATTACGTTAGTTCCAACAGGTGTGGGAAGACCAATTTTCGATTCAGTGATCCATTTGCGCAATATTAATCTTTAAAGAGTTAATTATGAAGTGACTAAAGTGTCTCCCCCAACTAAGTGGTTGTCGGTAGGAATTCAAACCTCACGGTAGTAGTACCTACCTATAATGAAGTTAAATGGAAAACTATCAGACCTAAGTTGGCTTCACAAATTTACGAGTAATAATCGTAATAGTAGTAAACTACGAAACCTTAAACTAAGCGTGGCCCGACAGCCACTTGGCTGGTTTTTAGAGTTCCGTTGCCGAATGGCAAAAAACATAACCTTTATAGTTTCGTCATGTCTATCTGTCTGTCTGTCCGTCCGTATGTCACAGCCATTTTAATCCGAAACTTTTAAGACTACACATGTGAAACTTTGTAGGTTGTATTCTGTGAACCGCTTTCTGACTTTTAGACAAAAAATATAATATTAAGGGAGGCTCCCCATATATGGAACTGATTTTTTTTATCATACCTCCCAAGTAACACAATCGCGTCTAAAAACGGACTATTAGATATCTAATAGAATAAAATTTTATCGTCTACCTTAAGAGTAAAATATCCCCCAAGTTATATTCAAGAACGCTTATAGACACAGTTTAGTAAAAGTGGGCACAACCTTACCCGTTCTCATAAGAATGAGTTAAGAAAACATGAATAGATAGAGATAAGAGTTGTAAATTTTCTAATTGTCTGTAGAGTTTTTTCTAGTGTCTCACTAAACTGTTTATAGACCACAAATTTTACTAGTAGATAGTTTATAGATAAAGTTGAGACCTTTAAAGAAGTCTTTACTCGTCAAGTTTTTAAACCAAAATTAACTCAAGACTAACAACTTTAAGTAACATTTGATTTGTAATAGACAACGACACATATGGCGAAGAACTTACAAGAGTTATTTAAACTTATTATTGTATTGCATCATGGCGTAACAAATTTCTTATTTCATATATACTTATATTTTAGCTAGTTATTAATGGGTAAACAAGCAAATCTTTATGCGATTGAAATTCTCTCGTCGATTATTATGTAAAACTCTCTTAAAATAAGAGCGCCCGCTGTAAATGTAAGATTTAATATTATTTTACCTAATTATTTATATTAAGATAATTTTTTTTAGATAATTTTTTAAATTGCATTTTAAAGTTTAAAATACTCATTTTATTTAAAATAAAGTAATTTAAAACATAATAAATGTTTAATTAGACATAATTTAATTATAAAAACATAAAAATAAGCAATAAAATATGTAACGAAAATCATTTGAAGCAAAATTAAGCAATAAAAATGGCGTCAAGATAAAATTTACTAGAAAAACGACAGAACATAAATTAATAGTTTCTAAAAAACACTAGAAAAACACGCTTTTATAAATTCACGTAAAAACAAAAAAAAAATCTTTGGGTTTGTTATAACCTTGAAACCTGATCGTGTTCAAAGTCCATTACGTGGCCTTTCTCACAAGTGCAAACACGACTATGATACGATATTCCATCATGGAATACCAGTGCCTATCTTCCGGCTTCATCATCAGACCTTGAAACCTAATCTTGGTCAAAGTTCATTACAAGACTTTTCTAAGAAATCCAAAACAGCTATGATACGATATTCCATCATGAAGTTCCAGTTCATATCTCCCGGCTCCATCATCAGATCAGTTCGACAGTAACATATTATTGTATTGTCATCAGAACTACATACAGCTGCCAATTTTCATTACGCTACGATCCTTGGAAGATGGTTAAATTAGTTACTTTAGATTTCATTACATAGTTATACATACAGGTCGACCTAATAAAAGCGTGTTAAAAACAAAACAGATTTATGCGTGGTTTAAGATTATCTAGTAACTGTCATCCAGGTCATTAGATGTGTTGTGAACGGAAGACCATTTTATGCAGTAACAGGGCAATCTAATTAATCAATTCAAGAGGGTAAGTAAAAGATTTTTTATTTATAGGCAATGTGAAAAATAGTAGGTATAATAGTAGGTAGGTATGTATAAATATACGCTGGCGGCGGCGGCGCGGGCGGTGCCAAAGACGCAAAGTGTTAACATAAGGCTGGTATACAAAAGTGGACGGATCCCTCCGTAGCTGCGTACCCCTCGTATTTAATTTGTTACGGGCATATTCGCAGATATGCGTACAAAGCCCGTAATTTGGCCGAGTAAAGCCGGGTCCGCTGCGCCAATTTTCTAATAAAACATGTTATCGAAACAAGTTAGCAAAACATGTTAGCAAAACCGCCAGTCCGCTGCGCCAATTGTTGTAATGTTTTTGTTTAATTTAAAAAATGAGTTCCGACGAAGAAGACGTGGAAGCTGTTATAGCAATAGTGGATTTAGTTCTCCAAAGAAGAAACAGAAATAGATTCCGGGTCCTACCCGGTCCGAATCCGGTCTCTTTGGTGTCAGTGCTCGTGCAATATGGACGTGGACGCTTGCGCGTTAATATTGCTAGTCGAAAATAAACCCGTATTGTTGGATAAAACGTTGGACGAGTACAAATTAACAAATCGACGATTAGAAGCGTGGCGGGAAATTTGCATAATATTAAATCCTGACTTTGAGAAACTGGACGAAAAAGAAAGAAAAAAATTTGGTAAGTTAATTTTTTATTAAATACTATGTAGGTAGTTTCACCTAGCTGCTTCCTGCCAAGGTATTCTTCTCTTGCTCTTCGAATTTATTTGCAGTAGGACCACCTCTACACGGTCGCGGATGTGGACGATGTGGAAACGGGCCCGTTTCTTCACTTGTTTCCATACTTATTGGGTTTTGTTGTAAATTAATACCGTCTCTATATCGGACAAAGTTATGTAAAACCGTACAAGCTTTTATAACGTTAATCGCCGTTTCTATTTGAAGATCTATCGGCCGATGCAGGATTCTCCATTTATTGGATAGAATACCAAAGGCACACTCAACATATCTTCTAGCTCGGCTCAAGCGATAGTTGAAGATTTTTTTCATGATTAAATCTGTACCCCGATATGGTCTTAAGAGATTCGGTGTTAAGCTAAAGCCTTCGTACCCAATGAGTACATACGGCATTTCTTCTTGTGTGGTTTCATGTACAGGCTTGGGGTTTGGTATATTTAATGAACCATCATTAAACTTTTGCCAAAAGGTACTGTTCTTTAATATGGTAGAATCACACTCTTTTCCATATGAACCAACACTTATGTAGATGAATCGGTATTCTGAATCGACCACAGCAAGTAATACAAAAGAGAAATAATCTTTATAATTAAAGAACATAGAACCACTATGGCATGGTTTTATAATTCTGATGTGCTTTCCGTGTACAGCTCCAAGACAATGACGAAAGTTAGCTTTTGTTTCTAATTCATTTGCAATGGCTTCCCATTCTCTCTCTGTATCAGGCAACTTCAAGAAATCTGTGCATAATCTCTTCCAAATAATAACGCCGGTTTCTTTTATTATTTTACTAATAGTCGATATTCCTACCCTATAGTTATGAGTAGTGGAGTTCCTTGAATGAACACCCAGAAGCAAAATATCTGAAAACAAATAAAATAGATGAAAACACTTAAACAACAAAACTTTATAATACTTATTATTATTTGTTTGCAGGAAAATCTGTATCGGATAAATGGAACAACATTCGAGACACATGGCGAAAATCGATGAAAAATAAGAAAGATGAAAAAAATCTGGTTCTGCTACCAAAAAGTCTCGACGTTATGTACATGATGATCAGATGATATTTTTAAAGAAGGTTTATGAGCCGAGATCCACCGAAGAGTCAATTCAAAACTGCGATGAAGGAAATGTACAAAGTGGTCCTAGTAATGAAACTGAGTTTCAAAAACCTTCGATTCCCAAAAGCACGAAGAGTACAATAGACGTCGATGAAAAGATGTATAAACTCCTGGACTTCAGGATGACACAAGAAAAAGAAAACCCAAATTTATTATTTTTCAAGGGTGTACTACCCGCCGTTGATTCTTTCACAATGGATGAAACTTTAGAGTTTCAAGCAGGAGTTTTAGCTCTTATACAAATAATCAAAGGAATAGTGTTGGTTTCCAAAGATATGATTATCAAACTGAATGGCAAGATCAATAAACTGGATACCATACACAACCTCTTCAGCACCCGGCAGTGTTCGTACATTCACCATCACCAACCTCTCAGTCATCGTATCATTCTCAACGATGAACTATGACTTAATCAAGACGACAAAAACAAAAGCTCTCATGTGACTGTTTCCAATAAAAATAATTCAATAATTACATATCTGTATTTTATTAAACTCCTAAAAATATATTCCAATCCAACTAGCCACCTTGGAAGAGCATTTCTTATATAAATATTTGAAGAGAAAAAAAACAAAAACATATGGACAACCTTTGTTGTGGACAAATGCACTCTCTAAATCTTGTGTCTGGTAATTTTTATGTCCATTGAAATTCTTCCCAAGAGATCGTCGAAAGAGGAAAAAGACATTCGAAAGTAGTTAAAGAACTTCGCCTCATCATTCCTTAATGCTTATACTTACCACAGGCTTTTAACAAGCCTAGCTAGGAAAGCAGTATGACACCTGTATAAATGTAGTGAAAATCTAAAATGATCATTACGACATAAGTTTATTGTATTTTTCCCGATTGTACTACAACACCTGTTTAGTGAATAATTCACCCATCAATGTTTCAAATGTGTTGAAAATCGGTCTCGAAGTATAGGATGCACCCAATGTTGTCTTCGTTTTCTACTACTTTTTCGTCTCAAATACCACCACAATATAAGAACATCATCGTCGCCGTCCATCGCGTATGAAATACAAACGTAAACTGGCGGCGAGTCGAACCACCGACCTTCCGGCAAAACAGACTGATCGGATATAATGTGAACGGACGTGGGCAATGAGAACGGAATCTACGCTCCGCTTAAATAGCTTTCTTTTATTTTGTAGAAGATTTTTCAATTTGACGTGTACAATTTGGGGGGGGGGTGGTCATGTCCCCTGTGCTCCGCCCTTCGGACCGCGCATTCACAGCTACTATGCGTCCGCGCGGCCGCTCCGTCGCAGTTTCGACGTGTTGTGTTTTTTTACTGTCTCAATTGCATAAAATCATCCAATTCAAATATTTCATGTAAAAAACTTTTTACCAAAAAATTAAACCGACTCCCAAAAAACACTGCAAAGTGAAAAATAACTTTAATTTCGGTAGTCGGTGTCTTTAGTTTTGTATTTTCGTTTTTGGCACCGACTTCCGAAATTAAAGTTATTTTTCACTTTGCAGTGTTTTTTGGGAGTCGGTTTAATTTTTTGGTAAAAAGTTTTTATTTCACTCTTTTTAGTTGGTTGATTTTTAATTTACCTAGTTACAAGAGCCTAAATGTCAACTACTTATAACATTTTACAAAATATTGCTTTTCCCAATACTGGGCCGTTAATTTTTGAGGAGTTCTCCTGGTACTTCACCATCAGCTATACATCACCATATGCATTGTGACGAGCACCAAGTGCTTAATATCCATATTCAAGTAATCAAATCGCAATCCACGAAATACTTATTATTGAGTAGTTTCGGCGGCCATTTGTGGTCTTCATCATCAGTTCCACTTCCCCAAATGGTACTTTTTGAGAGCAACTGCACAAGTTACTATAAGAAATACCCAAAACGCCATAGGTGTGCCTATAATATTTGAAGAGTTCCCTCGATTTCTCCAGGATCCCATCATCAGATTCTGACTTTGGTGATAATGGTACCAATTTCGAAGTATACCCATTCGAACAAAAAAAGAATTTTCCAAATCGGTTCAGCCGTCTTCGAGTACTCGATGATCATACATAAAAAAAAAAAAAAAAAAAATATACGCGTCGAATTGATAACCTCCTCTTTTGGTCGTCGGTTGAAAATACACTTAATTAAGCCATTTTTAGGAAAAAAAAAACCACTAGAAACACGTTTTCACTATACTTTTTTAAGACAAACTGAAAAATATCTATGAAAGTATTTTATCTAGATTTAAGTCTGTTTATAAGCAAAGATAAGAGTACCAATAGATAAAATGGAATGTTTTATCTTAAAATATATCGTATTATCTATAAAGTTATATCAATTTAGGTACCTTTAGGCTTTATTCACTATTTGTAGAGCATTGTATCTTAAAACATTCTTCAATATACCTATAAAGTGAATTTAAGTTATGTTTAGAAGTGAATAACCTTAAATTTATAATTTTTGATTACTATTATGTTCAAAGGACTCATTTAATCAATAAAAAATGTTTGATCTCAAAAATTTCATATTTTATTTCCAAAAAGGCTTATGATGTGATTGATGTGCCATATTACCCGAAGTTACTCTACGTGTATGGACTATAGACAGGTCTTTGCTTCCAAAGTGGTAAAATGGGTCCCCCCTCCCCCTCTAAGTTTTATAACAATAGAGTAAGAAATCCAAAAAAAATACGCTGTAGATCTTAATGAAAACTATCAAGGAAAACTGGTTTGAACGAGATAGGGTCAATAGTTTTTGAGATATAGTATATTTTCTAAAACTGCAAATGTATCTTTGTATTTCATACAAACACTATGAAAAACAAAGTTATTTTGCGTAAGTTATAGTTACTACGAAAGCCTTATAGGAGAGTCTGACTCGCACTTGGCCAGTTTTTCTGAACTGGCCCGCAATTTTTCTGATATGGCGTAGCTGCGAGGCGCGCAATGCTTTAATTAAAAAATTATTCCACTTAGTTTTTGCTCCATACACACATTGCTACATTGTGTGTGTCTGTGTGTGTCAAATAAATGTTTTCTTTCTTTCTAAAAAATAATAAGTAAAATTTCTATTCATACAAGATATAAGAGATGATGAGCATTCAGGAATTCGCAAAAGAGCTCTAAGTAGTAATAGTACTTAATTGGAACCAGTAAGCTTTTGTTTTAAAGTTGAGATATTTATATGGCCTAAGTATCTTGGAAATACTGTTCATTATTAACTGGTAATTAGAATGCCAGGATTAAGTTCGTACTAGATTACTTGTTATAAGTAATCTAGTACGAACTTAATCATCAGGAAAGCAACAATCAGGAAAGTTCTAGAAGATTATATTACAATTATAATAACTATCAGAATATGTTCGTAGGAAGGTACTGTACTGTACCTGCTGGGGTTGCGGGAATATTCTAACGAGATTCCGCGGCCCCGGAACTTAAAGGCAGCTGAAGGAACAGGGTGGGCTTTTAATCAGTAGAAGTCTGATACTCTTTTCCGCTCCACCCAGAAGTCATTCGATGATTTTCCAACCCGAAAAACAATGTACATAAAAACTCAAAACTAACACAGTTCCTCACAAAATCGGTTTAGCGGTTTGACTCTGGACCAATGAGACGCAAAAAGCTACCCCATACATTAACACATACATTAATAGGTTACTATAATTACCACATCATGTACTTATAAAATGTTTATTTAATTTCCTTTTAATTTTCAATTCACCTGTGTCTTATGTCTGACGATACGTCATTCAGTATAAACGGTACTAGCACTTCGCCCGTGACTTTGTCTCCATAGTTTTCGAAATAATTTATAGCCTTTATCACTCGCCAATAATGCACATTGCTACCAATGAAAAATTGGTTCATCAGTTACAGAGATTACCTCTACATACAAACTTACAAACGAAATTTACCTTCTCTTAGAATCATGACGTGGTTAGTCTTTAGAAAAAGGTTAGAGAAACAAATTGGAGGACATGAGGACGGAATGAGAAACGGATGAGGACAGCGAAAGTTTGGTACCTACTTACTCTCACAGCTCGCTGTGAAGGGTTTCGAGCACCAAACACTAAAATCTTAGATAAGAGATGCTTTGTGACTCATCTTTGTCACACATTTACTTCTTTATTTTTTCATTTACTTTTTAGTCTCGTCTTAAATTGTTGAAGTTTTTAATGTTTTATTATATAAATTGCGGTTTTATGTAGGCACTGAAATAAGCAAAAAGAAAGTAATAAACTACACATTGTCTTGTCGGTATCCGGTACATAATCGCAACAAAAGGATATCATAAATAACATCTTAAAGAAAGCAAAGGCTGTTTTATCGTTAGCTTTATTAAAACAAAATTATTCATCTTGTATTAATAGAATGTTTAGCAGTATAAAGGATATTTCCCTACGTGCCACGCATGTTGACTGCTTCGTACAAACGCTTACCAAATTATAGAGGAAAAGCCGCGCGCCCGTGCCCACACGGTTTGTTATAAATAATTTAAATCGTGCCAAATAGGTGAAAGAGAACTCGTTGTCGCTCAAGAGTCAAGACTGGCCACATGAATATTCAAGGTTCATCCCTCCCTTCTAAATATTCGTCAGGATTGTGCCCTGAGATTGACACTTGTATCTACTTCTGGCTTCTGAGGTGACACTTTAATCTGATTATGAGCGGGAATGAACAAAGATGACTCAGGAAAGCAGCCTCAATTGTTTCATTAGATTTTCATAAAAGGAATGAAGTTGCCTATTCGTAATGGTTTGCCAACTGAATAGGTCATTCGAAAGCCATTATTCATTATATGATAATATGTCGTTTCCCATAAAGTTCACACTCATGGCATGTTCAAATAAATTATTCATCAACTACATTAAATTTAACTACTCTTTTTCAGTTATGATCAGTGATCGGAATAGGCTGAGTATATTTACCTAAAGTTTAAAGAACAGAGACGGAAATCGGATACTTCCTAATGACAATATTTTTTTTACCGGTAAATTTGCTGGAACCTTAACTATGTAGATTTTTACATCAAATTATTACAATTTAAGCTTCTATTAGTTAAACATTCTTCCTTAGAACTTTTTGCACATTTTTTTTATTTTCAAGTAAATTAAAGATACACATCTGTTGCATCATTTCTCAGGTAACAATTTTGACGATTCTTTTAAACTTTTTATTTCATAGTAAAGATTATAGTCAATAGTTATTCCTTAATATTTATTCAATTTGTTTCAAATTAATAGATTGACTAGTTGTTGTTCGTGGCTCCGTCCGTGTGGATATCAGTCGTGGCGTAACTCTCAAAAGATAATTTCCCGAATATGCAACAATTTTTATTGATACTTTGCTCTTATCGATCTAATCGAATATTAGATCGATCGATCGAATTAAATAGACTATCCAACACAAAAATATTTTTCAATTGGAACTAGTGGTTTCAGAGATTAGTGTGTTGAACACGCAAACAAACAAACTCTTCCACTTTATAATATTAATATATAGACATGCATATGTTTGCTTATAATATGTTATACAGCCGTGGAATATAAATTGGTACATATCAATATCTAAATGTGAAATCGATAAAATTAATCATGAAACATGTATTATTTAAAATTTTAATTATTTATTAAAATAACCGAATAGTACCGCGGCGAAGGAGAGGTTCTTACATTTTGTATTGATTGTAGTGGTATTTGATCAACCAACAAATAAATGTAAACGCTTTAACTTATAACTTATTTGTTCCTAAAGGTTTGTATTCTTTTGTTTGTACATGTGTAAAATAAATATATGAAAAGGATTTCAAAGTCATTCATATATTCATGTTATACTGAAATGTTCCACCAACATAAATAATAATTTTAATAATTTTTAATATTGGTTATTTTATTTATCAAAACATTGATTACCATTTATTAAAGCAATTATAATGTTAATGATAAAATAAGATAAGTATTGAAAGTTACATAATTAAAGTTCCGGTAAAATTACCGGTAAAAAAAAAAGTGTATTTCCGTCTCTGTTTTTAAACTTTAGGTAAATAATCTCAGCCTATTCCGATCACTGGTCATGATACTCAAAATGGGTAGTTCAATTTAACATTACTCGGTCTTTAATTACATGAATTATACAAGTTATCAACCTAATCGTCCGTCAATATCTAAAACAATAAAACATACGTGTACTCGTAACCTAGAAAATAAAAGTATCACTGTGACGACAATCTCTTTATTTCAATTACATAAGTTTGTAAGTTTCATTAGTAGATTCTTATGAGAAACAATTAGGAAGTAAAGGAAGAAGGGTGGCGGGTTACGCGGCCGCGGGCTAGGTGGTGACGGCGGCGCGCGGGCACGCGGCACGCCAAGAAGTCGCCGCCTCGCCGGGGAACGCGCATTCTTCCCCACTCCAGAATACCAATGCCATATTATTATGTGTGATCTCGGCTCCTATTGTGCAATATATATCCACCGCCCGCCTCCATTGACATCTTATTCCGTGCTCTAAAGTCCGATCACGTTTCCACACGAATTATTCAATAGTAAAATACGTTTTCAGATATTTAACCTTTGCAGTTTGTTAGAAGTCTAACTTTTATAATTTTATTTGCTCCAGTGATCATTGATGCGTTTCAGAAATGTCGAAAATTTTAGTTATTCCTGAAGTATTGAACTGCCCTCGTTATGTTCGTTCGATGCGCTACGTGCTACGCCGTAGCGCGTAGGCGTTTCAGTATTTTATGAAATAGAATTTGTGGACTTTTTAACAAAATAGGGTTTGTGTTTCAAGACCCCAAAAAAAGTATATATAGGTTCAGTAGTTTATGCAAGACGAATCCTAAAAACGTACCTTGTTACGTGCTACGCCGTAACACAACCATAACAGTCGATGGAAAAGATAAATCAAAAGGATTTATCGATAAATTAATTTAATCAAACTTACAAAGTATAAAACAGTTGATTAAAATATGACTGTAAATATAATAATTTCAAAATATTAATGTAGCTCAGTCTACAGCCTACGCTTTTAACAAGCTCCGCCGAGCCACCAGCGCCTCCGCGCCGCGCCCTAGGCATCGAAAACTATGTTAAAAGTTTAATTTATATATATATATTTTAAATTCTCTATAGATAGTAAGAATAGTAGTACCCACAAACTAATTATCGTTTAATGTTTATAATTAAGGTCGAATCGTTGAGTAATATACCTATCAACAAATTACGTAAAAAATATTGGTTCACTATGAACATACCTATCTATATTAAGAAACTATAATGCTCGCTTGTTACGTCACAGACAACCGTTTTTATAAAATAATTTACCTTATGTTTAAAGAACAGTCAACAAATTTGCATAATATCTATACTAATATTATAAAGCTGAAGAGTTTGTTTGTTTGTTTGTTTGTTTGTTTGTTTGCTTGAACGCGCTAATCTCAGGAACTACCGTTCTGATTTGAAAAATTCTTTCAGTGTTAGATAGCCCATTTATCGAGGAAGGCTATAGGCTATATATCATCACGCTAACACCAATAGGAGCGGAGCAGTAATGAAGAATGTTTCAAAATCGGGGGATTTTTTTTTCCACGGGGACGAAGTCGCGGGCGGAAGCTAGTGAACTATATATAGGAAACGACCAATTTCGAACCGTGCACTAACTTCTGACGTTTTATGAGTGCCCATTTAGGCCTATGTAAAATAAAACAATTTTGATTTTGATTTTATCAAAATAAGCATTACAATACAATTTTCCACAAGATCCGTGACACCTACCTATGTAGGTACGTATGTATTGCTAATTAAGCGTTGTATCGTAGACATCCTCAGCATGATGTGAGAACCACATATCCTGATTTCAATAGTGAAGCTAAATGATAAATAAATTCATGTTTAAAAACTCGTGGATTTCATTTAAGTTTTTTGGCTCTAGTGAATTCAGTACCTATGAGTCCTGCCCATACAAGCATTATAAATTAATTAGAAATTTCACCATGAATAAGACGTTTATTTACTGGTGGAACGCGGCACCTAGCGCCTTGTATATGATGCTGATCGACACTAAAACAATTTAAGCGTTCCTCCCATAATCGAATCTCCTTCGAGCTCCTCGAGGGCCGCATTCCGCCACAATTATTGAACACAAATTCGGTTACGGTGGTGACGGTTTTATTTTATTAAGGAGGTATTTAATGTATTGAGTATCTTTTGCGGTTTACCCAAAACATCTACGAAAAGGAAGTTTGGTTTGGAAGTTTGCTAACCAAAAGTTAGCATAATACATGAACATTTCTTAAACTTCGGAACCTCTGAATGCCTTTTTTTGTCGGTAGAAAAATCAAGTAATGTCTTCTCCCATTCTGGGTGAAGCGTCAGACTTCTACTGACTAAAAACCCGCCCTGTTCCTTCAGTTGCCCTTAGGGTCCGGGGCCGCGGTATCCCGTTAGAATATTCCCGCAACCCCAGCAGGCAATGGCTCTGTCGACCTCCTCATCGGTGCTCACTGCTCTTTGAAGCGCGCGTGGAACACGACGCGCCGACCACTCAATGCATTGGAAAACACGTTACATAAACGAATGTCTTTGATAATCATTACGCAGTATGAAGCCTGAAACCAGTCTTATCAAGGAGGACCATGTTGCCTAGTTACTGGGTTGTGCAAGACCGATAAGCAGTCGCTCTATATAAAATATTGATATTCAGCTGCGTCCGGTTAGTCAGGTGCTGTCTTCAATATCCACAATTAGTAAAGAGCTATGCAAGCGTACATGATATGTATCTCTGTCAAAATGTTTACGACCACGAAACTCACATTCAGTAACGGCCATTTTGTTAGGAGTATGTTTCAAGTTTATTTTCAAAGCAAAATGAGTTCGATTTCCGACATCTTATTGAACTTATTGTGCCAGCCGTCTAGACTGTGGTCAATCGCAAATCGCAACTGCAAATCGAGAAGAAAAAACCTTTGCGGTGCCGCTGTGTGGCGAATGACCTAAATTGTATCAGATGAAACGGACAGATAAGATTGAAATCATAGTCTGTGGGAACACAGGCAGCATAGTTTTTCTATTAGAGGTGTAATCTACTTACTTATTTATAGCGATATTAAGCAACTTAGGTAATTAGCCTTGTTTTTTCTGTGAAATTTCTTGTTTTTACATTTTTGTGTGAAAATATATTTAGTAATTATTCCGTCTGTGAAATATATTTTATCCTCGTTCAATTAAATGTCGTTTGGTTCATAGACGACTGATAGAAATAACCAATACATGCCTTCAAAAAATCACGCCTAGTGTAGTTGTAACGTAGTGCTAAGGTATATTGATTACCATTTATTAAAACTTCGTGGCATGGTTGTAATCAGCAATTAAATCACCTACTTATTATTATGACGTTTCAATTAAAAACGCTGCTTCATATAAACTATGGTGCACGACACTCCGAGGACCGACTTCTAAGGCAGGCGTTCAATAAATATCGAGGAAATAAAAGGTGAACTCGTTGTGAGAGAGAAAATAGACTCGTTGAAATCTAATTTCGCGTAGCATAACGGGCAGCACTTGAGAACGATGAGCCATCCGCGACAGACGCCCGGCTCATATCAATTTCTTAATTGAGACGCGGCTTCTTCGCTCGAACGCTTCTCCTGAAAACCTCATTGCCTTCGCCGCGGTTCACAGCCACCCAGCCGAGCATTCTTCATAACATAACTAAGCATAGCTGGCTATAAAGAAATTCTGAGAACTTTTCACTTCACACAGAAATTTGGCTCGACCTACCGTCGATTTTCAGACAATTCCTATTTTACAAAAGGGTTTGGTTGGAATTCGATTTACGTGTTACCTTTTATTTAGAGTTTTGTTATACTACATTGACACTACATTGTCAGACATCGTTAAAATAAAATACATGAAAAAAGACCATGTATGTATGTAGGTAGTCCTTACATTTAAGACAATACTTTAAAAACTAAATATTATTGTTTTTTAAATGTTTATAGGTACTCAGCATGTTATGAAAATGTGAATTGTTGCAACTTACAAAAAAATAACATAACATAATCAGACTATACATTCCCACCGCTGGGAACACAACTCTCTATGAGACGACCGCAACTTATGTAAGTACAGTCAGACAGCTTATAACAAAATATGATTAATTTCTAATCAATAAACTCTTGCAAATGATAATAATAAGTTTAATAAGTTTATTTGCCATTAACAGAATTACAGTCAATTGAAAGATACAATCAAAGCTAGGGTAATGACCCCCATGCTAGGAAAATCCTGTGTTATGGGGACATTGAATCCGTCCATGTGAACTTTTAAGATTATAGATGTTTTACAAGTAGGTGACACATTTACTTTGTTAATAACAATTTAATTTAATGCTGATTTCCCGACCAACAGACAAAGATGAGTTATGTATGCGGTTGGTGTGTGTGTGTGTGTGTGTGTGTGTGAAAGGTGAGGTATGGTGAGGAAGGCAAGGAGCTGTATAAGATAATGGCGTATGTGTGTAGAATGGTATGGTAGTGGGTGTGATATGTTAGAAGTTTTAGTTTAGATTTAATATTTATACAAATGTATTTATATATATATACTATATGATTGAAATGAACATAAGTCTAAGGCATAATTAAATTATTATTTCTAAATATAGCGGGTGAACACTGCAAATACATACTTCTATAATCTAATCTAACTAATTATCTAAGTTACTATTCAAACATTTGATTTTAAATAAGTTTACAGTTAATTATATTTAATGACAGTCCGTTTTACTATGGCTGCTATGAGGCTGGGATCTCAACGTCGGCTGTTTTAGTAGGTAGGTCGACGTCAGTTGGGTTGGTCAGAGAATATGGTCCTTCGTTGCATTTGGGATCGTCACACGAGTAGTTGTCATATTCGCAGTATTCTCCCATTATCATCTGTAAGAATAAATCACATCATGTTTTAGTTACTTAGACACTTAACATTTCTTTAAGGTTTTACAAGATTAGCAATATAGGTATTATAAATGCAAAAGCAACTGTCGCTCTGTCAGTTTCACACTAAACCGATTTTGAAAACCGTTTAGTACAGATATCACGACCGTCATCCGCAGAATCGTCGACTTTCAGCATTGAGGGCGACGGTGGCAGGAGGAGTGCCGATATAGAATAAATCTTTGAAAAGGATATGGACTAATTTGTATTTCGCTGGATAAATAAAAAACTTTTTACGCGAGCAAAGCCGCGGTCAGTAGCTAGATGTTTATTAAATTGTACTTAAAAAGACTCTATAAAGTGAAAGGGGCATGGTCCGTAATTTCGGATGAATGTGACACCCACCCATCTTGCATTACCTTGGTTGGAAATTCAGGATCGGGATGAGGGTTGCACACACACTGGCCACACACGCAGGTGCCTCGGCCGGAGCACTGCAGACCTTCGGTGATACCTGGCGGGTAGCAACTCCGTCCTACGTCACCCTTGCTACACGAACACTCTGCATCCTCCTCGAAGCTCACTGTAAAGATAAGTCGGAGGTAATCTTTGATTATTCGTGTGTAGAGTTAGGGAGCAAGAGTATCTCCTTCTTTTATGAAGCATGAACCCACAAACATACACAGAGACTAAAAAGCTTATCGTGGCGCAATACATGGATATTTTGGTACAAAGTAAGTAGGTAAGTAACTAGTTTATTTTCATAGCTTTAGAGCTAGAATAATAACAAAATGTTTCATTTAAAACTCACAGCCGTAATCTACGTGAACAATGGTGTTATTGGAGCAAAAATCCCCAAACTTCGGCAAGTTCTTTGAGAAGCATTTGTTGTCAGTTGGGCACCATGAACATTGAGATAACTTCAAACATTCCAAGCACGAATTTTTGACACTGCACACAAAGCGCTCGTCCATGATGAAGGCATTACGAGCATTTACTACAACGAAAGAAAAACAAAGTAGGTAAGTTATCGAGGTAAACATTTTTATAAAAAATCCTCACTACTACCGAGTAATAAAGCCGGGTACGGCACAGTCTCTACTGGCTAGTTGTTTTGCCTATGCGTATGTCGATTTAAAGATATCTGCTTAGCCATGACTTGTAATACGCATTTACATCACGAGAGATAACCTTTAGTTCTGGGTACATAAGTAATGCTCCCGTTTTATATCGATGCGAACGTTCCTGAGTTTGAAGTTCTAACTAATATTTCAAGATGAAATAATATACGTGTATGTAAGTATGTAGTCAAATAAAATAACCAAAATACTCTAGTTACGTAAGATAGCATCAATTCAACCTACCTGGATACTTACCTAAATCCAAAGCCTTGCTACGGATTTGGGTTTTGTTTTTAAAAAACAGATTTGTGAACATACCCATAGGGCTTCCGAAACATAACTACCTACGTTGCATGGTAAATTTATACGTATATAAAAACCGGTCAAGTGCGTGTCGGGCCACGCGCAGTGAAGGGTTCCGTAGTTTTTATAACAGCCAAGTGCGTGTCGTATTCGCTGACTGATCGTTTCGTACCATGCTCTAACTAAAAGCCAAACATGACTACCTAACTAATTTGATTTCCTATATAAATCCTCACCTGATCCGACAATTTTGCACGGAAAGTTTTAATTTTTTTTAAAGATTTGTATAAATAAAACTTGTCATAGCCGGTGTTTTGAATTTAAATATATTCAATTATTAATATTTCAATCTCCAAATTCCTACACTCAACGAGACTTGATTATGAATTTCACAATTCAACTATTTCAATTTTATCTCTAGCCTCTACACAAAATCTCAAGAACTTATTTTTTTTCTACACACAATCTCAAAAACTTAATTATTTTTAGGTAGGGCCACTCGTAGTTCAGCACACTAAGGTTGGTCACTACTTAACCGGGCGAACAACAAAAACTAATTTTTTTTTTATAGGGCCACTCGTATTTCAGCACACTAAGGCTGGTCACTACTCAACCGGGCGATCCTGTGGTGACCTCTAAAATTAAAGTCCCCTAGCCAGGGCTTACAAACTAGAATTACATTTTAAACAACCGTACGCTAAGGGCACTCCCTGTGGAGTACGGGCTTCGGCATAGCGTGATCGTTGGTGGAGGGCAGCAAAGGGACAGGCTGGTTCCATATTATTTAAGGGGTTATTTATCGCTACTGGCTCAGCATCGCGGGCTGGCTCGTTTGGCAAAGGTCGGGGAGAGTTTCCGTTACAAGTACGCGGACGTCGCGATGGGCCTCGTCGGCGAGGCCGGAATACGGAACGCGTTTTATTTTGTATTTTCTAAGAGTGCTAGTTTCCCTACTGCTCTCTTGTCGGATGGTGGTGGCCTGGTGGGTCGTCGGGCTCGTCTAGGACGTTACGCGGGCGACGAACCCGAGAAATATTGGAGGGTCTGTATCGGGCGGCCGATACGATCAGGGGGTTTGTGTGGTTTTCAGCAGAGGTGAAGTAACGCACTGAATGGCCTTTCAGCACTTGCTTTATGGTCGGGGCAAATACTTAATAATTTTCAAAACTACCTACTTATAGTTTTGGCGGTAACGAAACCATTGTGAGATATAATTCGACGACAACACCATCTAGTTAGAAAAGAAGTACTAATTGTTACACAAAACTAAAAATGAGACTGGTTTGACACAATCCTCAACTAATTTAATTACTTAAACACAACTAACTATAATTTTACTGGACAGAAACTGTTTTTTAACCGACTTCTAAAGAAGGAGTAGGTTATCAATTCGTCACGTATATATAATATATATTTTTTTATGTATGTGCACCGATTACTCCGTCAATTGTGGATCGATTTAGAAAATTATTTTTTCGTTTGAAATGGTATGCTCTCGACTCGAGAGCATACCTCGAGAGTCTCGAGGTAGTACCATTGTCACCAAATTAGAATTTGATGAAGGGATCTCATGGAAATCGAAGGAAATCCTCAAATTTTAAAGGCAATCGTATAGCGATTTTGGTATTTTTTATAGTAACTTGTGTATTTGCTCTCAGAAAGCACCATTTGGTGAAGCGGAACTGATGAAGAAGATCACTGATGGCCACCGGAACTACTCAATAATAAGTATTTCACGAGTTGCGGTTCGATTACTTTAAAATGGTTGCTAAGCAATTTAAGGTCGTCACAATGTAAATGGTGAAATGTAGCTGATGGTGAAATACCAGGAGAACTCTTCAACAATTAACGCCCCTGCATCGGGAAAAGCAATATTTTGTAAAAGGTGATGAGCAAGTTGACATTAGGCTATTGTAACTTAGATAAATTATAAACAGATCCAAAGACACCATCTTCTGAAATTAAAGTTATTTTCACATTGTACCTAGTGGTTTTTTGGAAGTCGGTATTTTTTGTTAAAAAGTTATTTTTTTTTATTAAACTTATTTAAATATGAAACTAGCGCGATACAACGGACGCTTAGCGCCATCTATCGACATTTCTATGGAGTTGTTCGAAATTTTCGAGTCAAATACAATTGGTCGACTATTACTCGTAATTTTGTAAAGCCCACTCATGTGTGATAGTTTTCCTTTAAACATCGTTATATATAGGTACTACTGCCATGACATTTGAATTTCTAACTACAACCGTTTAGTTGATAGAGGGGGGGCACTTGACTCTAATGAAAATTGGTACTTTAAAGCTTGATAAGTCACGAGCGGTTTACTTAATTAGAAAACGGTCTTCCTAAACCCCTAATATTTTTGAAAGACCTATCCAACGATATTCCACACTATGGGAAGGACGAAAAAAAAATTATTATCTCACTTTACATGTAGGGGAGGTACCCTAAATAATTGTATTTTTCAAAATTTTATTTTACTACTTTTTTGGCGTCATTAACGTGTATACTCATGCCAAATTACAAATTTCTAGTACCAATAGTTTTTGAGTTAAACCGCGGACAGACGGACAGACAGACGGACATGGCGAAACTATAAGGGTTCCTTGTTGACTACGGAACCCTAAAAATTGAGGGTCTACGAAAGGTAAATGCATGGAAATTGGAAATAAGCGAGTAGGTTGGTTGGCTGCTCGGGGACCGTGCAAAAATAGAATTTTTAAAACTCTATAGAATACAGTTATATTCATAAAAAAAGACTCGGCTCATTCTAAAAGCGGGACTTCAAACAAAATCATTAAAATTTACGAAAATATTCTTTTCATCTTATTCAGCGACAAAATACTTTCAGAATCGTGCTTTTCTTTGTCAATAAGGCTTAATTAAAGAAAAAAAATTATATAGAATTAATGGTTTGATGGCATTATACTACGTTTAACTATATTTAGACGACTCGTCTTTGACATAAGTCTAATATCTATCTCTTGATCTTCAGTCGCTTCCTTCACTACTGTCAACTGTTACCATCAGATGCGCTCCGCTTGACGTAGAACTGATATGGATTGGGGTATGGCCGTATGGCTAATGCCATCTAATTCCCGTTAAACTAACTCTTTGCGACACCTCATGGGGTGTAGCATGGGTGAAGATATTAATAGGTAGGTATCAGTGGCGAAGGGTGAATTTTCATAAAAGGGAAGCCGGGCCAAAAAAATGCTTACCTTGCTCAAGTGTGATGCGTGAATTCCAGTAACTGTGGCCCTGTGGCTGACTTCGAAATCTTGTAACTTCGTAAATAATTATTTGTTTAATTGAAAATAATAGATTACTATTTATATATGCATATATAAAATAATAGACTAATATTTGCCATATTTCAAAAGAGAAGCAGGTAGGAATCGAGTTGTATGGAGCCTTCGCCACTGGTAGGTATATAGCTAAGTATAAGCGCACTCGATTCGGCGCTGAGAGTTAAGAAACTCAAGTAATATAACCAATTTTATTATCACAGACATTTTTTAGTGGAAGTAAAAATAAGCAAAGGTAGGTAAGGCACCGTGCTTGAAGGTTTTGAGTCGACTGAGAGCTTAACTAAGAGGATGATCGGCGAAAATGCGCTGGTCGATTTAAAGCTCCAAAGCCTCGATGTCGAGTTGCAGCCTAATATTTTTTTTATAGACTGCAATTCGGGAAGTGTGAGTCGGAAACACATAGCTTAAATTCGAATAGCCCTTTTCAACATTAGACCACAAGTCGAACGGCGATGCGCCACCGGTGCATGGCCCAATTAGTAAAAGTGTGTATTTAGTCATAACTAAATACACACTTTTAACACAGAAATATAAATGAAATATAAATAAACTAGCAACTCGCCCCGGCATTGCATATTTCGTCATCTAAGATAACATAAAAAACACAGGCCCATTAGGTAGGTGTGACTAAATAAAAATTGCCTGTCAAACGTACAAAAGTAACTACAAGTTTTCTCCAGACAGGGTACTAGGCTTCAGGTACCGGCACTACATTATAGTGGTATTTATTACATCTGCAAAATAAGCAATCGAATGCTTTTCACTACTTATTTTTGAATTCCAATCTTATAAAAAGGCACCATACAAAAACATATATAAAAATACTCCAAAAGTCTAAAGATATCCTAAGATGAAACTCTTGTAACAAGAAACTCTTAGAATAATAGGTAAATTATATTAATCTTTAAATAGACGCTCTCTTATCTTATTGCGAAAACTTAAACGGAAGCTTCAACTTCCGAGTGTACTGGTCCATTTCAGTTCATTTGAAGTCCCTTTCACACGCTCAGCCTGCCGGGTAGCCAACTCGGTACCGGGCAGAGTACATTATGGAAGCTTTCACCCGTACCGACGAGATTTCTCCCGGTTTGCCTTCTTCTTCTTCTTCTTCTGTAGTGTGGTTTCCGCACTTAGTCTCTGTACGAGACCATTGTGCGTGAGCCGTGTCGGCGGTCACTCCATCCAGCCAACCTCCCTCCAGAAGCAGATCAGGTCTTTCGGTCTATTCAGGATATCTGTAAGGGAATTTAATGACCCGAGGGTTCGTTTCCGTATTTTGGTGATTTCCGTGCACTCTAGGAGCACGTGTCCTACCGTTTCCTCCGTCCCCATGCATGCCCAGCACAGGGGACTGTCCGTTATACCTATTGTGTGATAGTGTTTGTTCAGTGAGCAGTGCCCGGTGATGGTCCCCGCTACCATTCGCAGGCTTTTTCTGTCCAGGTGTAGAAGGCGCCTGGTTAGTTTTTTGTCCAGGTTTGGCATCGCCTCCTTGGACTGCCTGCAGCCTGGTGCCGAGGACCACCATTTCTGGGCTTGGTCATGTGTGTGTTCCCGGTTTTCCTACAAGCACCACCGGATACCCGGGTGACGAACGTCTGGAAACAGTCATACGGCTTATTGTCTGTTACTCCAGTTGAAATTCACAGCTGCTAACGCTTACTGGACTGGAAGTATAACCGTTACTGGGCTTAGACTTGACTGGTATCACCTAAGTAACTTTGGGTTACGTATTTTTGTAGAAATAATAAACTCGAAATTCGATTCGAGAGGCTCTTTTCTTTTTTCCATGTCTATCTGTCTGTCTGTCCATCCGTCCGTATGACACAGCCATTTTTTCCGAAACTATTAGGACTACATATGTAAAACTTGGTAGGTAGGTTTGTTATTTGATTTATATTGCGGAAATGTACTAACAAGATACCGCGGCTCCGGCACTTACGAGCAGCTGAAGGGACAGGGTGGGTTTTTAGTCAGTAGAAGTCTGACACTCCCTTCCGCTTAACCCAGAGCGGGAGAAGTTAGAAGTTAATAAAAAGGTGTAGATAACGCTTCTTTTAACCGCTTTCCGATTATTATACAAAAATAAAAATATATAAAATTAAGGGGGCTACTCATACATGGAACTAAAACTAAAAATATTTTTTTTCATCAAACCTATACGTATGTGGTGTTTATAGACAGGTCTTTAAAATTGACATTGAGTTTTCTAAAACCATTTTTCTTAATACTCTCATCGCCATGTGGTCCGCCTGCCGCCCACATGAATTTCGGTGCAGCAAGCCACTGAACATTCTTTATTTATTTTTTTTATTTCAACAAGTGAACAAATATCCATTTTTCTAAATGATAATTTGTATATCATCTATATTTTTATATGTTAGATAAATATTTCCTGAATACCATTTACCTTCAAGAATTTACTTTTACAAATTCCTAAAAAGTGATTTCTATAGCGAAACTATGCAATACATATTTTTTATTCTTAAAAATTTAGTACTGGACTTGAGTCATGTACTGTACCTTACCACTTAATAACTTCGGGAAGACCTAAAAGTAATGGACAAGTAAAACAATGTGTCCACGATTACAAATATGATAAATACTTCTTGTACTGATATGTCAGACTAGCCGAGCGGTGTGTTAAAACAATGTGAAAAGTGTGTAAACTATCCATGAATACTGTGTGATTCAGCAACTGATTTTTGACCATAGACCATAGTGAGGCTACCATTCAAAAAAATATATTCCACCCATACAGACTTGATTAGTAATAGTGATAAATAATGATGATGATGGCTAAGTGCTAAACCTAACTTTAACATTTTATTTTATAATAAGATGACATATTGTTAATATTTTTACACAATTTTTTATTTTATCGCAAAATATTTTTTTTATATTTAGATGTCATAAATATCTGATGTTAATCTTTCATCACACCAATTTGGTTTTCGATCTTCCTTTTTATTACTATTTGTTTTATTGTACTATTAATTATTTTTACACTGAATGTGGGTTTGAAATCACTTTGAATTTGTTTGATATGTATTTTTTCGTTTTTTATTTGAAAGGTACTGTGTCATCTTATAAAATCTCTATACAACGTGTAACGGAAACCCCATATCTGTACAAAGGGGCTGAAGACAACATCTGGTATGAAGTCTCTATGCACAGTTTGAGCTCAAAATAAGTGACTCAAAGAATTGATACCAAATTATCGGTTTCATATGTTTCTTGAATACCAATCATAACAAACGTGTCACAGCACTACGAGGGTCGATAACTTTCCACGTCACTTGCCAATAACACGGTGATTCTCTTCGTTCTTCTTAATTTGAAAATTCTGGCTCTGGTATTAATGTATTGAAATTTCTATTATACTTCAGACATGTAGACATAAGATTACAAAACCCTTGCCATATCGTTTATTATCATCCAAAGAAGCCGTGCACTTGGTATGTATATACCCTTTAAATTACACGTTGTATAATGTAAAGATAAATTAAGGCTATGGCCAGGTGTATGGGTTGATGAGATTATGTTTAAAATTGTGTAGGTTTAAGTTTACAAAATATGTTTTATGCCATATATAGCAATTAGTGATTATTATTAGATATTAATTACATAAATATAGATATTTGATAATATTTAATTAAACTGTTGCTGTGTCAATACCATAATATGCATGTATATTAGATGAATGAGAGATCTGAACTGCTGAAGTTGGTTGTTTTACTAGCCCGTCTCATGTGTAGCAGGTGTGGGGCTAGATGTCTAAAATAACTAACCGTTGTTACTTAGTCGTTTTAATGTGAAAAGATCGACGGTAACAATGAAAATGTATTAGATTAAATGTTATGTATGTCAATCATCTTATGTAATGTAGAGAAGTACATGTCAGTATGGCCGTGTTAGATATTACCCAAGTAGCACAGATAGCTGTATAACTACTCACTTTTAGATCTATTTAAAACTCCATGCGTATTAAGACTCTTTTAAGAGTACACTGGTGATCCTACAGCTGCATAATAGCTGTCAGTGATATTTAAACAGCTTAGGCTGATTAAGAGCTGCATTAAGGCTGATTAAGACCGACAAAACTACCATTAATACGCTTAGAGTGCTATAAAGGTATATTTTCAACGACGCTATTCAGCTTTTAACTTTTTCTAATGCCTTAGCAGTAGTAAGGTCTGTTTAGTGGATGAAATTACGCCAAATGCTGTATAAGAAGGTATTTGTGAACTCGTATTACACTGACTTATTAAAGAGGCACGTGTGAACTATTATAACGTTAATAGCTGTATAATTGATGATTTGTGGCCCACATTACAGCTTATTGCTGAATATGTCTACCGCTAATCAGCCTTTATACTGCCATTGATAGTGTCTTCATAGCGGCTGTTTAAACATTCAATAGATGCCTCGCAGCTGCTTAGAGACTCACTAGTGTATCGAATTAACGGCTTTTACTTTATAGTGGTTCACATAAGTACCTTTAATCAGACTTTATCTGAATAGAAGTAACATGTGGTACTGTAATCAGTCAGTGTCACTTATAACGTTGATGGCGATTATATTGACGTACAAACTATAAATATACTGATTCATTTTTCAACTTTTAAGATGTTTTGTGTATGAATTAGGAATGTATTGCATTAGTTTTTACTTCCTGATAACATAATAATAACTTTTTATCTTATAATTCTTTTCAAAGCACAAAAAATTGTTTATTCAAGTTTTCATCACGGCTTATTTATATCACAAAACTAATTAAAAACAGAATATTTTCAAGTCGCACTAAAATTTTCTTAGACAATATATATGTATAACGTCAGTGAAATTACATTCCCAATCATTTTTCTTTTATTAATATGTAAAACATAGTACTTATTAGGGAATATGAATATTCCACGAAACAAGTGTTCAATTGGCAGCTACGGGTTATTATATTTGCTTCTATATGTTTGCTACATCAAATATGTTCACTTTTACACTGGCCGCAAGCAGCTTTTCCCGGTTTAAAACATCTATTAAGAGCGTAGATGTGACATATTTACTGAATAAAGAGTAACTTGTGATCTCTTAGTCAGTCGATATTCAGCGCATAGTACTGTCGTTACCCTTTATAACACTGTTAAACTGCTGCTACACAGCTCCTAAGCAGCTACGTGAACTTAAGGCTGAATAATTTTTGCCCATTTAAGAGTTATAAGAGCTGTGTAAGGAGGGCCTTACACAGCTCTTATCTTATCAGCTGAATAAAAAAGCTGAATAAGGGCTGTATAGGGATACAGCCCTTATTCAGCTTTTTTATTCAGCTTTAAGCATGATGGGAATCCGTTATTCGGCAGATAAGCAGCCTCGTGTGCTACTTGGGTAGTAACTGATTATTATAGTATATAATTGATATTATATTTTGCTAAAGATATTTACATTCATTTAATAATTTTATTGTATAAAACACTAATTTGTTACTTAGGAAGAACCCTTCTATCTGTTGAATCATCTGTCATTGGTAAACTGTCATTTACTCATATAAAAGGGCCATAGCGCCGTAGTTTAACTCAGTCTCTCTCGGACAGCCATAGTGTAAACATCTTAAGGTACGATTTATATTTATATACAGAATTATGTTGTTGTATCGGTGTCCTAAAAATATTGTGTAATAATTAATCATAAAATTATAAAGAAAGAACGATGTTTTGAAAAGTTTAACTGTGGAGTTTCTTGCCGGTTCTTCTCCATAGATTCCGAACCTTTCCGAACCATGCGGTAAATTAATAAACTGATATTGCTATACAAACTGCTAATTATTTCTATAAAACACCTAGTAATCACGGTAATACCGATTAATAAGTAATTAATAGGTAAATACGTAATAAATCGATATTGATAATTAATCCTATCCTACTTCCTTGCTATCCTAATAATCCTACTTAATATTATAAATGCGAAAGTTTGTGAGGATGGATGGATGTTTGTTACTCTTTCACGCAAAAACTACTGAATGGATTTGAATGAAATTTGGTAAGTATATAGTTGCCAGCCTGGAATAACACATAGGCTACTTTTTATCCCGAAATTCCCACGGGATCGGGATTTGCGCGGGAAAACCTACCACGCATACGAAGTCGCGGGTAGAAGCTAGTTAACTCTATAAATAACAACATTCTCTATGTATCTTTATATCTACCACTTCTAACACGCGCATGACGTTTTCGTTTATGGACTGAGTCCATCTCATGCGCTGCACACAGGGGTGGATCATGAATTTGTGGGGCCCTGGGCTAAAAAGTGCTCGGGGCCCCTTAATTATCCAAATAATTGTCATTTTGTCAAGAAACTATTTTCTATTTGATGAAAATACGGTACAGGACAGAAATGGATTAAATTGAATTTATTTTGTAAGAGTTCATATTTATATTATTTTTATTACTGATGAGCCCGCTCTTGACCTCGATCACGCCTGATAGTAAACGACAGATGAGGTCTACTATAGGACGACACAGCACAGAAGTTGCCTGTTCACTCTTACTTTAAAGGCGGCAGACGGGTCATATGTGCAAAGGAATAGAGAAGCCGGGCATGGACGTAGGAGGGGGGGGGGGGGGGGGCGGGTGGGCCGTGCCCACACTAGAATCGCCTGGGCCCACTCCAGAATTTTTACTAACAAACAGTTATGGTTGAAAAAATAAAAAATACCAGCCAAGTGCGCGTCGGACTCGCCCACGGAAACTTTTTCCGTATCCAAACAGATTAGCGAAAATTTACTTTTCGTTCGTCAACCGTTTGTATAAATGACCAAGATATTATATTTATGGTTTTTGAAAATGTATACTATATCACAAACATTGAGATAGCAGTACCTATCTCGTTCAGACTAATTTTCGTTGTAAGTTTGCATTTATACTTTGCACTTTCTTATTTTAAAACTTAGAGGTTATAAATTTTACCACTTTGGAAGTCTATATCTGTCAAACGATTGACTTTAAGAAAATATGGTTTTAGAAAACTCAATTTAATTAAAAAAAAAAACTACCTCCTAGATACACATCACACATTAGTTCCATGAATGGGTAAGCCCCCTTTACTTTATTATTTTATTTTGCATAAAACCATGTAAACCGGTTCACAGAATACATCTACTAAGTTTCAACTTCGTAGTCTTAATAGTTTCTGAATAAAGTGGCTGTGACATACGGACTTACAGCCATTCAGAATGACCTCTGCTCATGTGTTTGCGTTTGTCTGATCCCGCTGGGCCTCCTCCAGGTTACTGGAGGTCACACCTGGTGGGGATGGGCCGCCGGTGTCATGAAGAACCGACGCCGAGTTACGACGTCGCGGCGAGCCTACAGTTTCACTTTCAAGTAACCACACATTAATGGGTGCATGTCGAAAAAAAAAAAGCCAAACTGGTTTTTAGGGTTTCGTAGCTGGATGGCAAATAACGGAACCAATACCCTGTAGATGTTGATCATGTCTGTCTGCCTGTCTGCCCGTCCGTATGCCACAGCCACTTTATTCCGAAACTATTAAGATTACACAGATGAAAATTGATGGGTAGACGTATTCTGTGAACTGTTTTACGATGTTATACGAAAAAAATTGTCCAAGTGCGAGTCAGACTCGCCCATGAAGGGTTCCGTAGTAAATAAGGTTGATAATATAATATATAATATTTTTTTGAAAACAAAATCTTACAAATTTCTTAAAACTAGCTTATTTACAAATTTTACAACTACGCCAAATAATTTTGTTTTTCATAGTGTTTGTATGAATAACAAAGTTATATTTGCGGTTTTAGAAAATATGCTATATCTCAAAAACTGCTGACCTGATCTCATTCAAACTAATTTTGGTTGAAAGTTTACATTAAGATCTACAACATATATATTTTTTAGATTTTTCACTCTATTATTATAGAAGTTAGAGGGTGAGGGAGACACATTTTACCACTTCAGAAGTGTATATCTTTTAAACAATTAACTTTATGAAAAAGTGGTTTTAAAATCCACAATGTCATTTTTAAAGACCTGTCTATAAATACCACACACGCATATATTTCATGAAAAAAAAAATTTTTTCAGTTTCAGTTTATTTTCCAGGGAGTCCGCCATTATTTTAAATATTTTTTCATTAATTTCTTAAAATCGGAAAGCGGTTCACAGAATACATCTACCTACCAAGTTTCAGATGTATAGTCCCAATAGTTTCGGAATAAAATGGCTGTGACATATAGACAGACGGACGGACAGCCAGACACACAGACACACATGACGAAACTATAAGGGTTCCATTTTTTGCCATTCGGCTACGGAAACCTAATTAAAAACAAGCGGCTCCCAATACAAGGAGCTGATTTTTTTTCTATCCTATACGTGCGGGGTGGGCTTAGATATGTATTTAATGAATGACATTGAGTCAATCGTTTGAAAGATAGGTTCCAAATCGGTTAATGCTCAAAGTAAATCATTTTAAAGAGATATCTAAATTTTAAAATAAAAGAGCGTGAAATCTAAAAACAGTATGTGCTGTAGATGAACACTTTGAACAATGTTTTCTGAACAAGTTATAGTCAGCAGTTTTTGAGAGATATAGCACATTTTCAAAAACCTCGAACATTACTTTGTCATTTATACAAAAACTAGCTTTTGCCCGCGACATCGTTCGCGTGGAAGGGTTTTGCCGCGTAAAATCCCGATCCTGTGGGAACTTCGGGATAAAACTATCCTATGTCCTTTCCAGGGTCCTAAACTTTTCCCATGCCAAATCTCATCTAAATCTGTAACACGATAAAAAGGTAACAGACAGACAGACAGAGTTACTTTCGCATTTATAATATTAAAGTATGGATTACGAAAAACCAAGTAATTTATTGCTGCTACGGAATCTTTCACGGGCGAGTCCGACTCGCAGTTGGCCACTTTTTAGGGTTCCGTAGCCGAATGGTAAAACAAAAAACCCTTTTAGGTTTGTCATGGCTCTCCGTCTGTCCGTCTGTTTGTCACGGCCACTTTATTACGAAACTACTACTACTACAGAGTTGAAACTTGTTGAATAGACGTATTCTGTAAACTTGTATAGAAATGAAGGAATATTGGATCGAATTGTGACACAAAGAAAAGTGAAAATACAATGGCTTACCCCAGGTCAAACGCCGTAATAGTGTCCTAAGGCAAAGCTTACCAATAAAAAAGTAGTGGTAAGTGTAATGTAGTTAGCCACATATTGTGAAAAGAAACGTTATTAATACAGACAGTATAAAATGACATATGACGCATAAAAACTTAGAAACGTCATATGTGGCAAAGTACATTACAAACGTTTATAAAAGGATTTGCGGAACATATGCGCATTCTAGAACTAGCTCGGGAACGTGAAAACCGCCATTACTCGCTGTTGAATCTGAATATTAATAAACAACCACAAGTGCTTCAAACTGACTTTTATTAAGAAAATAATAACAATACAGTAAGTAACTGTTTCGTTTTGCGATGCTATAAAATATATTCCGAAATGGTTTAGGCATCATGTCATCCATGCCATCTACGAAAGATGGCATTGTTCTTCTTATGAAAATCCACATAATCTAGGAAAAATGATTGAAGACCTAAACCATCAAAGTGAAAAAATTGATTTACACATGAACATAAACGAACCAAACTATTATCCAATAGCGAAAACCTAGAGATCAAAATTAATAACCATTCTCTTGAGTATGTGGAAGAATCTGCTGCCGAAGAATGATCCGCCCTAGATGAACATTCATCTAGGGCAGATCATTTCATAGAAAGACTAATCCAGTAAAGAAATCTACAAAAGAATAACTACGCGAGTTAACTCATCGTAACATGCGTTTACGCTGAGTATGCAGTCGCCGTCAGCATGCGTCGTATTGCTACTATGCATTTACCGGAAATTCGATAGAATTATTTTACTTTGCATTATATTCAGTCTTGTATCAGCCACCGGCTTAATATCCTGTATTTTTATAATTAAATTAATATTGTAATAAATAAATATTTTTTTTAACTAAAATCCCGACCGCCGAAACATAACTGGCGCAGTCGGTAGGATCGCGACGTTCTAAGATCGAATCAAACTCTTCATCTTAAGAGCGACGGTTCTCAAATCGTTCCTTCGTGATCTACAAAGAACCTATCGCGCGGTCGGACACCTCTACGGTCATCGGGATAGTGCTCCGGAGAATTGGAGGAAGCTGCGCTGGCCGAGACTCGACTCGACAGGAGATGCAGTGGCTGCTTTGGTAAGTGCTCTTATTTACCAAGTGTCCTTGCTCTATTTCCTGCCTTATTCTAATTTGTGTATTTTTATATTAATCTATGTGTGTCTGTCTATAAGCTAAAATCGCATTAGGCAACCATAACATTAAAATAAGTAGCGTTAAGTATCCCACGACTAAATTCCAAGCGTTTAATTTGACACCGCTATTGTTTTACGGCAAGCGCCACTGGACAGGGAAGTTACAGAAAAACAATGTCGCTCAGGGATTATGATGCCAATTACAAACCCTACAAACTAATCGCGGATTTAATGCCAAGATATGATGGCAATCCTAAATTAATAAACTATTATATTAGGGAAGTTGAAAACTTATTACAGTTAACGTCTGAGGCAGATCGTTCGCACCCGGCATTCCTATGCTTAATTAAAAGTAGGCTCAGCGGCCCCGCGGTAGATGCAATAGCGTACGAAGGCCATTTAGACTCATGGCTATCAATTAAAAACGCGTTAACTAGGCGCCTTGGCGAACCACGAAACGAAATCCAAGTAATGCAGGAGCTAACACGAGTGCGTAAGTCTAAGTCAGAAGACGCTGAAAGCTTCGGCAAACGCCTCCGTGAGTTGTTGGATACTCTGTATTCCGTAGGAGAGCACGGTAGTAAATCGTATTACGAAAAGATGGTTATTGAGCAGTATATAAACCAGTTAGACTTTCACGTCTCGTTGGGCGTTCGAATCGCCAAGCCGGACACATTCGAAGCAGCTATTATAGCGGCCAGACAAGAAGAGGCTAGGATTTCATATAATAGAGCTAATTACATTAATAATAATCCTTCAACCTCGCAAGCAAAGCCAAGGGAGCTATCTAAACAAGCAGGCAATAATAATAATCCCATCCGTAATACAGTAAACCCATTTGCACCTGGCTTTATTATTCACCCACAAAACTTTGTACCTCAACAAAATAATATGACCCCCGAACAGCGTCAACAATGGCTACAATCCGTATTGCCCTGGAAGGCCAAACCAGCATCAGGTAATTTTAGGCCAAATGGTTCAAATAACTTTAGGAATCAACCTAACATTCCAAAACCACCGGTTCCCACACCAGTATCATCGGACGTCACAATGCGTACGGCAGGTAAGCCAGAAAAACCACAGTTCGCTCAGCAGTTGTTCTACATACCGATTCAGATGGCCGCTCAAGAACAACCAGGACCTAGTGATATGGGGTTCTATAACGATGTCACAGATGGTAACGGCACATCGGTCGAACCAGATGCAACCATGGTCGAACAAGAGGTAGGTGGTGACCAGGATTTTACCTTGGACTTCAACCGAGACCACCAGACGTAGTCTCAATAAATTTCCAGAGCAAGAAATACTTACCACACATAATACTACCAGAGTTTGACGGTAAGTTTCTATTAGATACAGGGGCCAGTCATTCAACTATAGCAACTGACGTAATTGCAGGCACCATATTTGAGTACTGTGTAGAAACAGAACCCTTTCAAATTAATACGGCACACAGTTCATCAGTTCACGACAAGGTAGTTTACCTTCCCTTACCTCCCGCATTTAATAGCGATATAACACATAAATTTTTAATATTTGACTTCGACCCTAAATATAAAGGTCTTATCGGAATCGACCTTCTGCAAAAACTTAAGAGTAGCATTGATCTAAATAATAATGTTTTACGTACATCTACAGCGGAAATACCAATACACTTTAGTTCTCCACCCCAAAAGATAAGTATCGAACCAAGATGCGAAAAGATAGTTCAAGTAAAAACCAACTACTTAGACGGACCGACGGAATACCTCCACGACGACTTAATCTGGTCAGATGGTTTAATGTCCCCGGCAGCTTTAGTGAACGTTACAAACGGTTCTTTTAAAACATCGGTAATTAATCACAGTGATCAAAAAAAGTGTATCTCGTTTAACCCGCCAATCGAATTAGAGAAACTTGCCACAGTCAACAAAAATAATAATCACGATATTAACACAATACAGGTTAAAACTAACATTGAACAAATACTAAAGGAAAACCTTCAGAAAATCCGTACAGATCATTTGAACGAAGAAGAAAAGCGTGAAATAACCCGGTTATGTTATCAGTATAGGGATTTGTTCTATGCAGAAGATATACCACTCACTTTTACACACGCTGTGAAACACGAGCTCAGATTAAGCGATAATACACCAGTTTTCGTACGTAGTTACAGACAAGCTCCCCAACAACGCGAAGAAATCCGTAAACAGGTAGATAAGCTCCTTCAGCAAGGTATCGTGCGAGAGAGCATATCTGCTTGGTCTTGCCCCGTGCATATCGTACCCAAAAAACCCGATTCCACAGGCAACGTCAAATGGAGACTTGTAATCGATTACAGACGACTGAACGATCGCATCATCGAAGATAAATACCCCTTACCCAACATACACGACATACTAGATAGATTAGGACGAGCGCAATACTTCACAACCCTAGACCTTGCTAGCGGTTTCCACCAAGTGGAAATGCACCCTAACGATATTGAAAAAACCGCATTTACCACTGAACGAGGACACTATGAGTTCCTTAGAATGCCTTTCGGACTCAAAAATGCACCAAGTACATTTCAAAGACTAATGGATCATATATTAAGAGGTATAGATAATGTTTACACATATTTAGATGACGTAATAATAATATCTACGTCACTGCAGCAACACGTAGAAAAATTGAAGCAAGTATTCGATCGATTCAAAACTCATAATTTAAAGATCCAATTAGATAAATCACAGTTCCTACAAAAACAAGTTAACTTCTTAGGACACGAACTAACAGATGAAGGTTTAAAACCAAACAAAGACAAGATAAAAGCCGTACTTAACTTCCCCTTACCTAAGTCTCAGAAAGAAATAAAAGCCTTCCTAGGTTTGGTCGGTTATTACAGGAAATTCATAAAAGATTTCGCCAGACTTACGAAACCAATGACCCTTTGCCTCAAGAAAAATAGTAGAGTTATACACTCACCGGATTTCTTAGAAGCTTTCAATAAATGCAAACAAATCTTAACTAACGCCCCAATACTGCAGTACCCAAATTTTGATGAGCCGTTCATCCTCACTACCGATGCTTCAGATGTAGCATTAGGTGCGGTATTATCCCAAGGAATAGTAGGATCCGACAAACCAGTAGCGTTCGCATCTCGGACACTATCAGATACCGAATCTCGTTACTCTACAATAGAAAAGGAACTACTCGCCATAGTATGGGCAATTAAATACTTTAGACCCTATCTTTACGGTAGAAAGTTTATCATCTACACAGACCACAGGCCTCTCACTTGGCTGATGTCATTAAAAGATCCTAATTCTAAATTGACTAGATGGCGCTTAAAACTCTCGGAATATGATTATAAGGTTGTATACAAGAAAGGCCGTCAGAACACTAACGCAGACGCTCTATCACGTATTAAAATCTTCCACGGCAGTGTCGACTCTCTAGCTGTCAATCTAGATGATAACGAAGACGATGAGATAATTAATAGAATATTCGAAAATGCACGTAGGGAAGCCGAAAATCAAATAGACACAGTAGCACTCGACGAACATATACAATCACAAAACCCAAGCATCCCCGAATCTCACATAGGTACAGATAGTATGAGTATAGTCTCAGCCGAACCTGAATTGGTGTCTACGAGACACACACAGCCTGATAATGAAACTAGAGGCATACCCATAATTACAGACGCTATCGATAGGCAGTTGAAACAGTTTCACGTTAGGTCAACGCCCGGATCTACGTATAGAGTAGATAACAGATCCACCAACTCAAAAGTAGTTATAAAAGATGTTTTTATCCCAGTAAATAATACAGAGCCTGAAATAATAAGATTCCTTAAAGAACACACCATCGCTGACCGTGTATTCCATTGTTACTTTTATGATGAAGAATTATACCATGCCTTTTCTAGAGTTTACACAACAATATTTAACGACAGAGGTCCTAAGCTACTTAAATGCACAACACGCGTAACTCTAGTAGAAAATAAACCTGAACAACAAGAATTGATTAAGAAATATCACGAAGGTAAGACTGTTCACCGGGGTATTCAGGAGACATACAAGCACTTGCACAGGAACTATCATTGGGCAAATATGCTCCTTACCATTCAAACCTTTGTTAACCAATGTGACACTTGTTTAAAATCTAAATACGAACGCAACCCTCTTAAACCACCCCTAGCTATAACCGATACACCTCGAAAACCAATGGAACATATATTTATGGACTTATATTCAACAGGAGGCGCAACGTTCCTTACAGTCATTGATAACTTCTCTAAATACGCCCAGGCAGTTCAACTAACAGCATGCAGTAGTGTCCATATAGCTGAGGCATTACTAAACATTTTCTCAGTGTTAGGTTTACCGGACAAAATAACAACAGATTCAGATACCAAATTCGACAACGATGTTATTAAAGAAATATGTGCACTACATAACATTCACATACATTTTACAACGCCTTATAATCCTAATTCTAACTCCCCTATTGAACGTTTGCACTCTACCCTAGCTGAAATGATTAGGATACAAAGAATGACCAACAAAGATGACCCTATACAGCTAATAATGAAGTACTCTATAATAGCATACAATAACGCTATACATTCGGCAACAGATTATACACCCCATGAGTTATTATTCGGACACACAGCATCTAGAAACCCATTAGAGTTATATTACCCAAAAGAATTTTACCAGGACTATGTCATTAAGCATCGCGCCAATGCAGAGGCCGTTCAAGAGTGCATCGCCGCACACATGTCCAAAAACAAGGAGCAGGTGATTGCTAAACGCAACCAAGAAGCAGAAGAAACGAAATTCAAGGTAGGTGAAACCGTCTATAAACAGGTAGCGAAGTCAGCACGCAGCGACAAGACGAAGCCAGTCTTCAAAGGACCATACAAGATTATACACCTTCACCCAAATAACGTGGCCGAAATAATAGGTAACCACCCAAATTCTAAATCCATCAGGGTTCACTTCAAGCTACTACGGAGGCCTCATCTTGTTGCAGGACCATCATCGCAGGAGCCGTCGTGCTCAACACAACAGCAACCGTAACCATTACCCAGGTAGATAATGACAATGGGATCCTCCTCCTAAAACAAGGTCAACTCCTTAAACAGGACAACTACTTTAGCCTTGCTTGCGTTTACAACATTACCAACCTACACTTTATATCCATCGAACTAATGTCTCTATACTCAAGCACGAAAAACGCGGAGAACACAGCATCTGGAGAGTTACATAAAACATATAGGAATCAAATAGAATATAGCCTTAGTATTATAGGTAAGAAAATTAAGTTTTTAACGCCGCAAGTTAGAAAGCGACGCGGTCTTATAGATGGATTAGGTACTGTCGTTAAGTCTATCACTGGCAATCTAGACCATGAAGATGCAGCTAAGTTCGAAGAAGAAATCTCAAATATTAACGTTCAGGATTCTCAAAGAAAATCCTTAGTATTAGCACATAATACAATAGATGAGTTCAGTAAACAGTTAACAAAATTAGACAATAATCAGAAACATTTGGCTAATTTATTACAAAATATTACTAATAATTCCAACGACTTATCTAACCATTTACATTTCCTAGATATTTACGTACAGATAGATTTTAGTTTACAGATAATTTTAGATAGGTTAATGTTATTAGAAGACGCTATGACTTTTGCTCAGATGGGCACCATGCATCCTAGTATTATAAGCCCTCAGAATCTAATAGAAGAACTAAGAAACTTAGAAAACACTTATTCATTTAAACCAGTAGCTAGTATTAGTATTAGTAACATACATAAGATAGAAAAGTCAATAAAAGTTAAAGCTTACTGCACAGAACACTCGGTTAATTTTATCCTCGAAATCACGTCAATTACCCCAAAAACATACGACCTTATCCATCTTTATTCCGTCCCTAATAAAAATAACCTTACTATCATCCCTAAATCCAAATACCTAGCACTTGGTAACGATGAGTACGCTTACCTGGAAGAAGACTGCCAGCCACTGACCGACAACACCCAGCTCTGCAAGCTCCTCGACACCAGAAGAATCGAAGACACAGATGACTGCATACTATCACTCATTCAGCACCGCCCAGCTACCTGCACCCACGCTAAGATGAACTTAAGAAGAGGAAAGGTCCAGAAGATCGGAGACAACACCTGGCTACTAGTCCTCAAAGAAGATGAAGTCACCAAAACACAATGTAACACCAAGACAGACTACAAGAAGCTAGCTGGAATTCATCTCGTTACACTAACAGAAGACTGCCAGATGAACATCATGAACAAGACACTGCGATCACACACTGATACGATCGTCATCAACGAGGTCATACCATTACCTGAGCAGCATCAAGTCCCAGAACAATCAATACAATATGAACTCCAATTAGAAGACATATCACTAGACAGCATCCACGAACTGATCAATAGGGCAGGCGACATATCCATGCCAGAAGAAGATCATTGGACAATCATAGCAACTACACCTAGCTGGAATACAATCATCCTATATGTCCTGCTGGTCGCTGCAGCATCTTGGAAGCTGTATCAATGGAAAACTAAGAAAATCCCGGAGGACATCAAGGGCAGCGCGGACGCCGCCAGAAGCAAGAGTTGCTTCTATATTATGGAGGGAGGAGTTAACTCATCGTAACATGCGTTTACGCTGAGTATGCAGTCGCCGTCAGCATGCGTCGTATTGCTACTATGCATTTACCGGAAATTCGATAGAATTATTTTACTTTGCATTATATTCAGTCTTGTATCAGCCACCGGCTTAATATCCTGTATTTTTATAATTAAATTAATATTGTAATAAATAAATATTTTTTTTAACTAAAATCCCGACCGCCGAAACATAACTCGCGCTGGAAAAAATATTGGACTCTAAAGGAGTTAATGAAATCCACTGAAATAAGCAGAGAACTGAAAAGGAACGGAAGAGTTTTTGATACATATGTAGTTATATCTTCCCTGCCTCACCTATGGCTGCATCATAGCGACAGTCTAGTGTACTGCCAGAGAGCAATGAAAAGGAGCATGATTGGCTTCAAGAGGCAAGACAGACAAAAGAGAGTCGCAGATATGCTAGAAAGTGGAGAAATATCGTAACTAACTCATATTCACGAGATGGTAAAAGAAACAGAAGAAGGCCAAGGAAGAGATGGGCGGATGAGTTAAGACAAACCACCGGGCCCAACTAGGGGAGGGTTGCCAAAGATAGACAGCAGTGGAAGATGTTAAAAGAGACCTATGCCAATAGGCGCACCGAACTTAGACATACTATAAACTTAAAAGTTAGCATAACAGGAAAGTTCAGGAAGAAAAGGCTGATTGATTGATTGCTGATTTGTTTTTGACTTTAGCGTTCTCAGGTCTGATTTGGCAACAACAGCAGATGTTTACTGAGCCGAAATTTGAACAATGATGGTGAAACTAGCATTGAAAAAGCCCCAACTCTTGCATTGATCTTCACCATTATTGCTCCATGATAACGCGTTATGCGTTATCGCACACTGCACGAGAAACCGTTGTAACTCTGCAGGAGCTGCGGTTAAACCATACGTCATCTTTCGTACTCGCCAGACCTTGCTCCAACGGACGTCTTTTTTGTGATTTTCAACGAAGTAAGTAATAAATTTGTTCCCAAGGGAAGTACTAAATGCTCTCACACAATTTTTCAAATCTAGATCCTGAGAGTTCTATCGCAAAGGCATAAAATATAACCTTCCGATTAGATGGCAACAATTTATAGATAATGAGTGTATACTTGAGATATTTTGATTCAATAAGTATGTCACATTTTAGAAGTTTAAAGTTATTTATCGCTAGATAAATAACTTTTATAGCGTTTGCATCTGTACTCGCTACTACAGAACCCTTTAAGGGCGAGTACGACTCGCAATTGGCCATTTTTTTTTGCGAATATGATTCACTTTTCAGGTTCTTCTCGTTTACACTACTGTTGCGCTACATGGTATATTAATTCATGTTAAATTTTTTGACTCGTACAGTAAGCGTTAACGAACCCTGAATAGGAGATTATCGCTTCTACCACATTTAATTACTTTTTTTTCGGATGTAAAAATCATCGAATGACATATCCCGTTCTGCGTTGTTCGCCATCCCCAAGTCCGTATCTATGGTGTCCGGAGATCGGCTCGTGATCCCCGACGCCTAGGTCGACTCCCGCGTCGGCTGGGGCGTGAAGAAGAGAGTCATCTCTCCCTCACGCGTTCTGCCTCCTCCTTCGCTAGCATGACTGCTTCGCAGAAGAAAGTGACTGCATCCCATTGCCCCTCGCCCCACACAATGGTCTGTACCAGCGCCGGGCGTGAGAGGTCTCCGCCACCGATCACCTCCACGAGAACAGGGGTGCTCCGGCCAAGCTGGGCACACCTCCTCCGTATGCTCCACCGTGAATCGCTTCTACCACTGGGGAGACCACTGGGGGCCAGGCCCCCCCCCTGGAAAATATCTCTAGATACGCCAATGAAGCCGGCAGAGTTTCAAACCTTAGCCGTGCGCACAATAAACGTAGAGGAGAATCGCTTAGTATGACAAGATGGTATGTTGACCAAGTGAGAATGGTACCCTGCAGTACGTCTAGTGGATCAGTAATGAAATGAGATGAGATGGAAGAATCAGGCCTTTATTAACTACTAGTCTAGTAATATATATAAGTATAAACAGTTTTTGGACGATCTTTCAGCATTTTCTGCAAATTCCCTTATTTTCTTATCACTAATCCTTTTTGAAATCATAATATTATTTGGAAAGAATGGAAAAATGATTTAGACAGTCACTCGTTCGACTTTTATGTCGTATATTTGTTTTCGTTATACATCTTGGTGAAAGAGCGCTTTGTTTCACAGCTAACGATTGTTAATGTCAAAATATATAATTAGTATTTAAGATGGAATAGCAATTAGTGAAAATAAGAACATTATTTTCAAAAATAAGATTACTTCTTCTTTAACCTGAGTTCATTTGAATATATTAGATCTTTACCAATGAAATTGCCGTTTTTCATGAACAATTCGGCTAGGTACCACCCACACTTGTTTGATATACCTTCTTGTCGTACCAAGTGCTTATTGTGCGCACAGCCAAGCTCTGGAATTCTCTGCCGACTTCTGTAGACCGTAGACCTCATCTATCGTAAAAGGAAACTACAGTATAACCATTGTGAAATAGTATATTTTAGCTTCAGTTACGACTCATTTGTACAGATTTATTTAGCTTAATACTACTCGACCGCCAGAAGAGATAGATTGACTATCCTAATCTCACTTTTTCTTATTTTTCACCTCCGTCACGCGTTACCCAAAAAGTAGTGGAGAGCGCGCGAATTTTAAGTCTATAGATGGCAAGGAAGTTCCTTGATAGATGGACGTTCACAGATTATAAAAATGTGACCACAAATATGTATCTGCCGTAGGTTTTTCATAAAATTAGGTTTTTGACCAAAAACCTAGGTTTTTGATGAAAAACTGACAGTTGACACATTTTAAACTCAATTTCATCATAAACCTGTAACAATCCAGATTTTTGATCAAAAACCTGAACTAGTCTGGGCTTATGATAAAGTTCTTGTCAAAATCACGGGTTTGCTTTATTTTATGACAAATAAATCAATTTAAAAGAGCATATAAAGTCGGTTCGCTTGCGAGCCGCTTTCGCTCTCGATAGGTTACACTGCATGCTGAATGCACACAGCAAACTCTCCCTAAAATGTAAACTACACATTTTTACCACGTGCATACGCCCTATTCTGACATACGCCTGTCCGGTGTTTCTCATGCTAGTCCGGCTCAGATCCATAGGATGCAAGTTATGCAAAACCAATTTCTCCGAAAGGCCACGGGCGCGCCCTGGTAGTCTGGTACTTGAGGAACGAGGATCTCCACGTAGACCTCAAAATCCCGACTATAAAGCAAGTGTTGAAACGCCATTCAGTGCGTTACTTCGCCTCTGCTGAAAAACACACAAACCCCCTGATTGTATCGGCCGCCCAATACACACCCTCAATAATTTCCCGGGTTCGTCGTCCGCGTCTCGTCTTAGACGAACCCTACGATCCCACCAAAATCCGACAAGAGAGCAGTAGGGAAACTAGCACTCTAAAGATATACATAAACAAAACGCGTTCCGTATACATAACATTCCGCGACTCACCGACGAGGCCCCTCGCGACGTCCGCGTACTTGTAACGTCAACCCTCCCCGACCTTTGCCAAATGAGCCAGCCCGCGATGCTGAGCCAGTAGCAATAAATATCTCCGTTAATAATAATATGAACCAGCCTGACCCTTTGCGGCCCCCCACCAATGACCCCGCTATGCCGAGGCCCGTACTCCACACCCTTCATTTACTTTTGATAATATCTTCCTGCACATTTGATGAACTGGGTTGTTAAAGGATATGGATCAAAGATTCTGTGTGATTTATGTCAAAAAAAAAAACAAAACATACTTATCGAAAGGGAACATGCCGTTGAAAATTTAAAAATGTCAGCAAAAAAAAATGAAAGCAACTTCTTCGGAAAAATTTGGAGAAATCGATATTGGTGCTACAATTTTAGTTGATATGCCGACAATAGATAGAGGGTCACTGGATGCAAGTAACATTATAGGAAAGATAATTGATAAGAAGAACGATTTATTCAAAATTGGTACTTCAGCTGGGGTTCTAAAAGACTGGCTGCCTCGAAACATATATGAACGAACGTCTATCGACAAATGAACTGAGTTTGCGTGAAATTGCTTCAAAGATGTCTTTATTTGGAGGCCAAGGTTTTAAGATATGATCGTGTGAAAAATCTAAAGTGCGCTGCAAGACAAATCAATGTGTATGCAAAAAAAATAATGTTTTATGCAACTTTAGATGACACAAATCAACAAACTGTCATAATAAATAAAGCATACTTGCAGGTTTATAAAAAGCAAGCACGTGGTAAACGTTTTTTTATTACATTTTTATTCTTTTTTTAATTTTGACTCAGTTTAGTTGTATTTAATAGTTACGAAATTTCATTTTCGCGGATTATCAAAATCAGATTAACATAGGTACGTGAAATTGAAACATTTCATTTCATAATTGGATTGAACGAGGAGAATATTGATTGGATCATGGATGTAAAATTTTGATAAATAAATAATAGTTTTCTTTATATTAAGTTGCAAATGATGATGGATTGTTTTATTTATTTCATTTAAATTGATTTATTTGTCATAAAACAAAGCAAACCCGTGATTTTGACAAGAACTTTATCATAAGCCCAGACTAGTTCAGGTTTTTGATCAAAAATCTGGATTGTTACAGGTTTATGATGAAATTGAGTTTGTTTGAAAGTCAACTTCCGGTTTTTCATCAAAAACCTAGGTTTTTGATCAAAAACCTAATTTTATGAAAAACCTGCGACATATCCATAAACATTTTGTTAACATTTTAAATAAATGTTAGAGTATTATTTTGAAATCATATTTTAACAAATTATCAAGATTTAATAGTACCAAATTTTGGATAATAAGAGTGAAGTTGCAAACTTTAAATTCATGTTTTTACCTTCATTCACGTTTAAATATTGAATTAATTTAATAATTGCTTACAATCGTAATAAAAAAAAGAAGTTAAGGTATTTTTTTCTATATTTTTTATTTCTATTAATCAAAGTAATCACCCATGCAATCGATGCATCTTTTCTAATTCAATTGTAGCTTATTGATGCCCTTCTTGAAGAAATCAGCTGGACGGGAGGCAACAATTTTTTTTTTATTGATAATAGTTTCACGATTGACCACCATCTCATCTGATGGTAAGTAATGATGTGGTCGAAGATGTAGCACGTTAACCAAGAAGTAACCTATTCACTCTTGACTTGAAGACCCCTAGGTTATAGCTATCGGGAAATACAGACTATTGCAGGGAATTCCACTCCTTAGCCGTACGCACAATGAAAGTATTCCCAAAACGTTTTGTGCGTATGTGTGGGATGTCCACCATGTAACAATGGCGCATCGCCGTTCGTCTTGTAGTCCGATGATGGAACGGGCTCGGCGGAATTAGATTGTGTAATTCCATCGCACACTCTCCGAAATGTAACCGATAGAAAATATATAAAATAATTAAAAGGGTAACTGTATGGTTACCATTGATTTTAACTATTTTAAAGGGTCCTTTCCATATAGGAGACATTGCTTTATTTTGTTTATGATGGTACCGTAAATATACCATATCACCTATTTTATACGTCACGGGTTTCGCATGAACATCAAAACGTTCTTTGGACTTTTCTTTGGATGAGTGTATGGTTTGCAAGGCTTTTTGTCTACTATAGTATAACCTATGATTGAGAGCACGGATATAGTCCGTGTATGTATTTAATTCTAAGGTGTCGGCACTTTTGGGTATGTAAGGTTTAAATCCGAACAACAACTCCATCGGTTGAAAGCCTGTAGTTGAATGGACATTAGTATTATATGCTATCATGGCAGTTTGTAAATATAAACTCCAGGTATGTTGGTTGTCTTCGATGTATGATCGCAGGTACTCTTTTAAAGTGGCGTGGCTTCTTTCGAGAGCGCCACATGTTTGAGGATGATAAGGAGAGGCAAAAATATGTTTGATACCGAATAATCTCTCCAGCTGTTTTAGGACATCGGATGTAAAGTTGGTCTCTTGATCGGTTACGATCATCCTGGGAATACCTAGATGAGAAATGAAAAGTACAAACTTTTGTGCAGTTTCTTCAGCGGAACATGATGTCATTGCATAAGCTTGTGAATATTTGGTTAAATCGTCTTGCAAAGTAAGGATAAACTTATAGCCATAATCGTGAGTTTCGGGTAATGGTCCTACAACGTCTAAATACACTTTTTCCATAGGTTTTGTTGCCGTGGATGTGATTATCATAGGAGCGCGATTTGTTTGACGTAATGGTTTGTTTATTTGACAGGACTTACAACTTTTGACGTAGTTCTCTATATCTTGGAGCATATTTTTCCACCAATAAAGCGTTTTTAACCTATCGTACATCCGAGAAATACCCGGATGTCCTGCTGAAGGTGAGTCATGGTTATCTTTTAATATACGAGGAACTTCCGCGGGTGTAGGATATAGAATATTGTAATGATATATATGAGGAGTGATTTTTCAAAAGGCCTTAATTCCATTAAGAACAAATTTTCATAAACTCGAATTTTCTGTGGTAGGTAGAAAAGTTGTAATATAATTTTTGAAAGAGCGGAAGTCAATGTGCAATATTCTCTCAAAATCAATGGCATTCCAGTAATTTGAATTTTAATAACTAACGACTTTAAAAATAAAAGTAAGTGTTGGAAATAAGACCTTTTGTTTAAGATGAATTGGAAATATGCCTTTTTGTTACACAATATTTTGGAAATGAGGCTTTATGAAAAAAAAAAATAAACTGAAGGCATCATAATTACTCTATTCGGGTAGCTAATTAGTTGGAAGTAAGGCAAACTAATAATTAATCAGGAAATATTTTAATCACATTTTTATATAGGTCACAATGGTAATCTATACTTAAATTCTAAGGTTCATCCAAAGAGTAAAGTAATATAGGTTCATCAAATCATCTGGTTGATGACATTCACATTCCATGTCATGCATTTTTATACCAAGTCAGATCATCTATATTTCTTCAATCATCTCCGAACTGTTTTTTCAACAAATTGTCTACTTCTTTCTTTTTATTAGCTGAAAGTTGTATCCGCACACAGTCTAATGTTGGTATATCTGAAGGGATCTTGCGCAAAACATTGACAATTTGACGGTGACACTGACAGTTGGTGACAATCAAGCTAGTTCACAACCTTTTTTGTGCATAATATTATCTATGGTCAGAGTGTTACCCTGTGCTGTCGAGAAACTTACAAAAAATGCGTTAAAATTCACAAGCAATATTTTGTTTTCAAACCTCATTTTTATCTGCGAAGGAATCATGCCGTTTTGTATAAAATTTTATAATATGAATTAAAAAATAGCAGGAATTATGGCTTCATGTTTGAAACTATACTTACACTGGACCTATGGATTTGCATACCGTGGAATTGTGCCAGGTTTGAATAAATTTTACTGTTGATGGTCCTTTTACAGTAGGAAATGAGGGGTTTTGACCTAAACTGTTGTACGTTATGGTTGGGATTTTGCCTTGATTTTACGATTCCGTCGAAATCTACAGTTGGGCAAAAAATGGAAATAAGGCCTTTTGAAAAATCACTCCTCATATGAACTTTGAGACCTGTTCTATGAAAAATAAATCCAATAATATTGTATAATTTTGTAAATGATAGCTTTGCGAACGGATCTTGGAAATCGGAAATAGCAAATTCTTTTTCTTCTGGATACCATGCAGTAATCATGTCTCGATAATCTATTATCATATTAAAAATGTCCTTATAAGTAATTTCGTCATAATGACGGACACGTAAGAATAAATGTGTGAACACATGATTTTCGTTGGATGTACTTTGGACCGTATAGAGTTCTCTTTCTAAGTTCCGTATGTCTGATAAGTCTTCATTGAACTTGGACATCTGTAAAATTTCAGAGCAGTATGGAATAGAGTCGTCTAAATCAATGGCAGTAGGGTAAACGATCATTTTACACTTGGTTTTAAGTAACGAATTATTATGCTCTTCTATGACAGTGTCATAGGAATTGGTATGTTGTTGACTAATTTGTAAATATTTTTCGTAAGTTTCAGAAGTAGAAGGAGCATCTGTGGTAAGGGTTGGATTACGAGACAGGAAATCGGCGTTACAATTCATTTTGCCTTTTTTATGGACTATCTCGTAATCGAACTCTTCTAGCTTTAAGCGCGAGCGAACTAATTTCGAATTAGGGTCTTTACAATTGAACAACCACTGAAGTGGCTTATGGTCAGTGACCACAGTGAACTTGTTACCATATAAGTAAGGCCTAAAGACTTTTGTGCCGAAAATTATAGCTTAACATTCTTTTTCGGTAGTGGAATAGTTTCCTTCCGCTTTGTTGAGAGTTCTAGACGCATATGAGACTGGTAAATCTTGACCGATTTTTCCTTGAGATAAGATTGCAGATACAGCGAAATTAGAAGCGTCTGTAGTTAATATGAAAGGTTTAGAGAAATCGGGATATTGGAGAATAGGAGCGGTCGTTATTTTATGTTTTAATTCATCGAAAGACTTGTGTTGTTCAGGGGACCAGATAAAAGCTGCATTTTTCTTTAGAAGGCTAGTGAGGGGTTTTGTGATATGCGAAAAGTTTTCTATGAACCGGTGGTAGTACCCCACTAATCCGAGGAATGGTTTAATGTCACGAGGCGATTTTGGAATTGGAAAATTTTGAACACAATAAACCTTTTTCGGATCGGGTTTCACGCCGTGATCGGATATTATATGTCCTAAATATTGTACTTCTTTTCGTAAAAACTCGCATTTGGCAGGCTGTAACTTTAACCTATGTTCACGTAACTTCTCAAAAACTGACTCTAAATTTCGGCAATGGGATTCAAGGTCATGGCCGAATAATACAATGTCATCCATGTATGTGAAACAGTGAGTTCCTTGAAGCCCACTGAGGACAATATTCATAAGCGTTTGGAATGTGGATGGTCCATTTCGGAGTCCGAAGGGCATCCTTGTAAATTCATAATGACCGGACGGGACACTAAACGCGGTTTTTTCTGTGTCCTTGACCTTGACCTGGTGGAATGAAGATACAAGGTCAAGTGTGGTGAAATATTTGCTGTGACCTAATTGATCTAGGATATCGGAGATATTTGGAATTGGGTATGCATCGCCAATTGTGATTTCGTTTAATTCATTTCATTTCATTTCATTTATTTCATAAACAATTTTAACATTGTGTTGAAATTATCGCTCTAAAATACACACAAACATGAAAAAAATTACAGGTAAGCATTATTACTATACAGCACAAACTAATCAAAATAAAATAAGTTACAATATACCATTTCAAATAATATTCTTAGAATAGCATTGTTACACAAATCATATAATTATGTCAAATATAAACAATGTAAAAAAAAGAAACAAATACAAATTCAACCATTACAAGTCAGAAGTAAAAAATAATAATAATAATCAAAATTTATATAATAATATCAATAAAATTAGCAAAAATGTAAAGTCCAAATTATGTCAAATAGATATTGTAAAACTAACACCAAAAAGTTTACATACAGATCAGCCATTGAAATTGTCAAAATGTCAAAATAAAAAAATACGTCAATTAAATAAGGACAATAAGTTAATACAGTCTAGTTGTATGTGTCACAGAGAAACTCGTCAAGTGTGTAATAGCACTTCTCTATCAAAAAGGACTTTAGCTGTTGCTTAAATGTGTTTAAATTATATATGGACTTTAATGATACAGGTAGTTTATTAAATAGTTTAATTGATTGATATCCTGCAGCATGATTTACTACTTTTAAGTGTGGTTGCACCTTATATTGTAAGTCCCTACGCCTTGTAGCTTCCCGTTTATCTCTTTCTTCAAGTGTTTCGAAAAGGTGTAGTTTTTTCATAAGGTCAGTAAGTAATACTAATATATACAAGCAAGGGACCGTTAGTATCTGCAGTTCTTTAAAATACTCCCTACACGAAACCCACTGTGGAATTCTCACCATCGTTCTTATGGCCCTTTTCTGTATAACAAAAGCAGTATTTATATTGTACGCATAACTACCTCCCCATAGAGTGATACTGTACCTCAGCTTCGACTCCACAAGCGAAAAATATACTATTTTTAATTGTTCGATAGCAATTACATCTCTTAGACTTCTAAGGGCAAAGCAAGCTGAGCTAATTGAATTTTCTATCGCAGACAGTTCCTTTTTCCAGTTAAGATTTTCGTCAATATAAATACCAAGAATTTCACGCAGTCTACCAATGATATTCTATTATCATTAAGTTTGATGTCCATTACTTCTTTGTTTCTCGACGTCGTCCTTAATAACATGGCATTTGTTTTGCTGGCATTCAACTAAAGATTGTTAATAGAGAACCAAGAATGAAAGAGAGTCAGAGCCTTATTTACCTTGCTATTGAGAGTATCTACATCTTTAGCTGTTACAATAGCATTCGTATCGTCAGCAAAAAGAAAAAGTTCTATATCGTTAAGTTTAAGCATATAGTTAATTAAATCATTAATAAATAAAATGAAAAAGATTGGCCCTAGTATCGAGCCTTGTGGAACTCCTTGTTTTATTAGTTTAAGTCCAGATTTGTAAAATCTTTCGCAATTGTTTTCTTCCACTTTAATTTCTACATATTGCTTCCGATTTTCTAAATAAGATTTAAATAAATTTAAGACCGGTCCTCTTACTCCATAATGTTCCATTTTAGCTAGCAATAGTTTGTGGTTTACTGAGTCAAAAGCAGAGCTAAGATCAAGGAATATCTAAGCAGAGCTAAGATCAAGGAATTTGCGATAATCTATAACAATCCGCCATTTGGGTTTACCGGATGCGTCTTGTTTTTTTGGTACAACCCAAAATGGTGCTGACCACGGAGATATGGATGGTCGAATTATGTTTTGATCTAGCATATCTTGAATTTGTTTATTGACCTCTTCCTTATGACATTCTGGAAACCTATAACTTTTGACCGCAATGGGGGTTTCGGAGGTAACACGAATTTTGTGTTCTAAAGTATTAGTATGTGTAAGTTTGTCTCCTTCCAAATAGAATATGTCTTGGAACTTTGAACATATATTACGTAGGCGATGTTTTTCTTCTAAATTAAGATGATCGCATTTTTTGAATCCCGATCAGCTGTGTACGGGTATGTTGACTCAGAATAGGTTGCGGTTGTATTGATAGAAATAGTGTTCTCATTGTGTTCCAATATTTGTGAGATAGGTTCTAGGGTTACTTCGAGATCTTTTAAAGTTATGTTTTGATCTGACGTGTTAAGCACAGAAATAGTAGTTTGGTTATTAGGATCAACACGAACTAAGCACCGGGAAATATATAAATGAGGATGATCTTTTAATTTAACATCTAGCAAAAGTCCCTCTTTAATTTCGGGGTTAGTGACATTGCAACGAATAAACATTTCGCTACTAGAAGGAATAATCTTTACCGTAGGCGTTACTGTTGTTTTTAAATTGAAGTAGTATAATGGATTATCTTGAATGAACAATTTAGAATCGCCATAACTAATTATGGCTTTATTCCAGTCTAGAAAGTTTGAACCTAGGATGCCATCATACTCTAAATTAATTTTGTCTACGATATGGAAATAATACGGAACTGACATATTTCCGTTGTTCAGTTCCAAAGATAAAATAAACTTGCCTTTAGTTTCGGAGAACGAATCAATGTCATTAATACCCTTGATTTTTAAGATATCTTTTTCAACCTGAGGTAGCTCAGATAGGCACTGTTCTTTAAGGATACATATGGAACTGCCAGAATCAACTAAGAGACGAATAGGCGTTTTCGTATGTGAAGTTTCTACTACAATCTATACTAATATTATAAAGCGGAAAAGTTTGTTAGTTTGTTTGTTTGTTTGTTTGTTTGCTTGAACGCGCTAATCTTCGAAAGTACTGGGTGGATTTGGATGAAATTTGGTATGGAAGTAGCTTGAAGCTTGAGGAAGGTTATAGGCTACTTTTTACCCGACTGCAAAAAAGGAGAGTTATGTTTTTATCGTGATAGAATCCACGGGAGCGAAGCCCCGCGAGAGTACTAGTGTAAGGTAAAGTACGCCTTGAATTAGGGAAAACATCGTAAATCGTAGAATAGCCACCTGGATTTTGGATAAAATTATCTAGTATTCCTTTTGGTGGACTCGTGTTTATCATTGATTTAGTAGAACTAGTAGGGATTGAGTCGTTGTACATTTTAGAATTAGTAATTGATTTAGTAGAACTAGTAGGTATTGAGTCGTTGTACATTTTAGAATTAGTAATTGATTTAGTAGAACTAGTAGGGATTGAGTCGTTGTATATTTTAGAATTAGTAATTGATTTAGTAGAACTAGTAGGGATAGAGTCATTATATTTTTTGGAATTAGTATTTCATTTAGTAGAATTAGTAAAGATAGAGTCATGATATACCTTAGAGTTAGTATTTGATTTAGTAATTGGGGAATTATATTTTTAGTGGCTTCGGAATTAGTAGTACATTTGTATTTAGAAATAGAATTAGATTTAGAAATTGAAGCCTCTAAGAAAACTTTCCCACGATTAGTGCCTATATTAACAGAGTTACAGCGGCACCGGCTCGTAATCTGATCATTTAGTTTAAATCATCATCGTCGTCGGTAGGTGTTGAAATCTGATTACATTCGACGCTCTTTTCATTTGTTGTGTTCCCACGATTTTCGCGATCGAAGCGGGAATTGTTAAATAGTCTTTTACGACATTGTGAAATATCATGCCCGATATTTTTGCAATAGCGACAAATTAATGGTTGAGAACTAGAAGTTGAAGGTTTAGGTATGTAATTTGACTGCTTTGGTTTAGACGAAAACTGAGTTTTATTTTGATTGTTTTTCAATCTACATTCGAACTCAGAGTGACCTACTTTATGACAAACTTTGCAAGATGATCGAACCGAGAAGTTGTAAATTTTTTCTTCTTCCGTAGCGACACTTATAGCGGCATTAAGGTTTCGGGGATCTCGACAACGAACAATAAGTACTTAATCTAGGATGTAGTCCCAGACAAAACGTATACAAAGCTAAATCTTCTGTCATAGCAATGCGTCCCGGAAGTTCTTTTTTTAAGGAATCTGAATTATGTATTTCGGATTGCAAGTCTGTCAGGCAGGTCTCGATCCTGAGGGCATATTGTGCGACGGACTCGTTTGGCAATTGTTTACACGATTGCAGCTCTAACAAAAGATGATTATAATGTTTTCTTTCCCCGAAATTCTGCCTTAAGAATGTTCGTAATTCGTCGAAGCTATCAAAAATTTTACTTGAACAAGCTACTTGTGCTTTTCCTTGTAATTTTGATATTATGTATTTGAGCAACAAGGACTTTTGACCCTCAGATGCTAAGTCAAGAGCGTTTTGGCAATTCGTTAAAAACGCTGATAAGGTTTCGCGCTCCCCTTGGTATGGGTTTATAAAGTTACACAAGACTTGGATGGGGTATGGCCCAGAGATAGTAGGAGTTACTTGTTTTCTTTCACTTGTCATGGTAACGAGTGTTTAGGCGAATAAAGGTAATTATTTATAAAAGGATTTAGGAGATAAGGATACTTATGCGGCAATAACGAAATTGTATATTCTACTCACAGCAAAATGATGGTTTGAAGGACAGGATGCATCACGTAGACCTCGGTGAGTAGCGCACTCGACACCAGCGCAGACGTGCAGCAGCAACAGTCAGCAGCAGATACAGGCGACACTTGGGTGATCCGTAGACAGCATTGGTTGGGGTTAGCTTACATTCTCTTTGTATTTTTTTTTTCATTATAATTCTATTATATAAAGCTAAATTACCACTGACTGACTGACTGACTCACTCACTCACTCACTCACTCACTCACTCATTGACATAATTGTTCTCCCAGATGGTGGATGGGGAGGTGGGTATATTTTGACAGATTCGTAAACAAGTAACTCTCAAACCTACAGAAAAAGTGCCAAGCCTCCCCTTTTCACCCCCATTCTCCCCCCTCCCTATCGTATCTAAAACCATTTTTCAAAGTCGCCCCCCTTGCCCCCCTTCTCACCCCCTTTAGGCGGATCTCGGAAATTAAGAGACTTGGAACATTTTTTTTTTCAGATTCATTCATATTAATTGTGCACCCCCCCACCATCTCCCCCCCCCATTTTGATTTTTACTAATGAAAAAATTGTCTATAAACGGGCCTTCAAAATTTTTATGCCATGCCCTCCCCTCCCCAACCTCCCCTAAAATTGAAAAGGCTGTAACTTCATAACGGTTAGAGATAGCCATTAGGTGTTTGAACAAATTTTTTTTTTAAATTATATTTGTTTATTGCATTAAAAAGTGATTGTAGTACATAAGGCATATCGTCGTATACAAAGTTGATAACATAATATTATTTGTACCATGTCGTTCACAATCTAGTGGGTGAAGTCCTGCTATCCTAGCTAGGTTAAAACATAACCTGTATTAAGGAATAACAGTTCCTGTCCCTTACAAAAGTTACAATAAACTAGTACAAGAATATATAGATATACTTTTTTTAATTTACCTTAATTATAATACAACTATTATGTTTATATTTGAATACTTACGTGTATGTGGATGTGTGTGTGAGAGAGTGTGTATATGTTTGTCTACGTGTGTGAGTGAGTGATAGAGAGAGAGTTTGTGTGTTTGTTATGGTTGATAATCGTTCGAGGTATTTATATGATCTATCACTGTAACTTACCGAGATACTTCTCAGTTTCATCATACGTTTTATTCTGAAGAAATGTTCGTAGAGTCTTTTTACAATTAAAGTTAGATAATCCGTATATCAGACATATTGTGTTAAATTTATTGTACAGAGCGGGGCCTAGATAGTTATAAAATCTGCTTGCGAATGCTGTGCGTACCTGTGGGATAGTGCAAATTAGGTCTTTCCTACGCTTTGTTACTTTTATATGTGGAGTTTTGCGATGCTGAAGAAGAACTGTTTGCATGATGAATTGTTGTCGAACATTAAGAACATTACAACTACTATACAATACATCAGTAGGGAACATGATAGGTCTTGAAGTAGCTACTTTTAGTATCGCTCTGTGTGCAACCTCAAGTGGTTTTAATATAGTTTTCGCAGCACCACCCCAGCATGTGATACAATATGTAATAATAGATAAACACAAATAAAAATAGACTACATATTTGGATTAGCAATATTTCGGAGGGTTTTAAATATATAAAGTAACTAGTATTTGCGTGTTGCACGTGGTGCAAGCACCTCGCGTGATTTCTTTAAAAAAAATAAAAGCGGGGTGATGGGGTGGTATAGGGGGGGGGGGTGCACAATTATTTCGACTAAAGCATTGCCCCTCTAAATGAGTCTGAAAAAAACAAAAGTTCCAAGTCTCTTAATTTCCGAGATCCGCCTAAAGGGGGTGAGAAGGGGGGCGACTTTGAAAAATATTTTTTACTTTACCGAAACTCCTCTATACGAATCCGTAAAAAGAAAAAAATACGGGTCTCGTAGTTTCCGAGATACGATAGGGAGGGGGGAGCAGGGGGGTGAAAAGGGGAGGTTTGGCACTTTCCCGTAGGTTTGAGAGTTACTTGTTTACGAATCTCTCAAAATATACCCACCTCCCCATCCACCATCTGGGAGAACAATTATGTCAATGAGTCAGTCAGTCAGTCAGTCAGTGAGTGGTAATTTAGCTTTATATAGTATAACTAGTATTTGCGTGTTGCGCGAGGTGCAAGCACCTCGCATGCTTGTGAAAAAAAAAATGGGGGGGGGTTGATGGGGGGGGGTTGCACAATTATTTTGACTAAAGCATTGCCCGTCTAAATGAATATAAAAAAAATGTTCCAAGTCTCTTAATATCCGAGATCTACCTAAAGGGGGTGAGAAGGGGGCAAGGGGGGTGACTTTTAAAAATGGTTTTAACTTTACCGAGCCCCCTCTATACGAATCCGTAAAAAAAATTACGGGTCTCGTAGTTTCCGAGATACGATAGGGAGGAGGGAGAAGGGGGATGAAAAGGGGAGGTTTGGCACTTTTCCCGTAGGTTTGAGAGTTAGTATTTGCGTGTTGCGCGAGGTGCAAGCACCTCGCGTGCTTGTTCACTTTAAAAAAAAAAAAGGGGGGGTGGGTGATGGGGGGGTTGCACAGTTATTTCGACTAAAGCATTGCCCCTCTAAACGAATCTGAAAAAAAAATTTCCAAGTCTCTTGATTTCCGAGAACCGCCTAAAGGGGGTGAGAAGTGGGGCAAGGGGGGCGACTTTGAAAAATGTTTTTTACTTTACCGAGCCTCCTCTATACGAATCCGTAAAAAAAAATACGGATTTCGTAGTTTCCGAGATACGATAGGGAGGGGCGAGAAGGGGGGTGAAAAGGGGAGGTTTGGCACTTTTCCCGTAGGTTTGAGAGTTAGTATTTGCGTGTTGCGCGAGGTGCAAGCACCTCACGTGTTTGTGAAAACAAAAATGGGGGCGGGTGATGGGGGGGGTTTGCACAATTATTTCGACTAAAACATTGCCCCTCTAAACGAATCTCAAAAAAAATAATTCCAAGTCTCTTAATTTCCGAGATCCGCCTAAAGGGGGTGAGAAGGGGGGCAAGGGGGGCGACTTTGAAAAATGGTTTTTACTTTACCGAGCCTCCTCTATACGAATCCGTAAAAAACAAAAAATACGGGTCTCGTAGTTTCCGAGATACGATAGGGAGGGGGGAGAAGGGGGGTGAAAAGGGGAGGTTTGGCACTTTTCCCGTAGGTTTGAGAGTTAGTTGTTTACGAACCTGTCAAAATATACCCACCTCCCTATCCACCATCTGGGAGAACAATTATGTCAATGAGTCAGTCAGTCAGTGAGTGGTAATTTAGCTTTATATAGTATAACTAGTACTTGCGTGTTGCGCGAGATGCAGGCACCTAACGTGCTTGTGAAAAAAAAGAAAATGGGGGGGGGTTATGGGGGGGGTTGCAGAAGTATTTTGACTAAAGCATTGCCCCTCTAAATGAATCTGAATAAAAAAAATGTTCCAAGTCTCTTAATTTTCGAGATCCGCCTAAAGATGTGAGAAGGGGGGTGGGGGGGGGGCAACTTTGATAAATGGTTTTTACTTTACCGAGCCTCCTCTATACGAAGCCGTAAAAAAAAAATACGTGTCTCGTAATTTTCAAGATACGATAGGGAGGGGGGAAAAGGGGGGGGGGGGGAAACGGGAGGTTTGGCACTTTTCCCGTAGGTTTGAGAGTTACTTGTTTACGAATCTGTCAAAATATACCCACCTCCCCATCCACCATCTGGGAGAACAATTATGTCAATGAGTGAGTCAGTCAGTCAGTCAGTGGTAATCTAGCTTTATATAGTATAACTAGTATGTGCGTGTTGCGCAAGGGGCAAGTACCTCGCGTGCTTGTAAAAAATAAAAAAAAAAATGGGCAGGGGGTGATGGGGGGGTTTAGTATATTTCACAAGCACCTCGCGTGCTTGTGAAAAAAACAAAAAAAAAAAAAGTGGGTGGGGTGATGGGGGGAGATGCGGTGGTTTAGTAAAATTTAAACTATGTGTCTGCAGCAGAAAAAATCGAAAAGCTGACGAAATACCTACATGAGAAAGGTTTGAGCAAACCTAATAAGAAAAAATGGAAAAACTATGATAGTGTGAAATTACTGAGAGACTCATATTCCGAGGCTCCGTATTGTGGATGGGTTGACCTACAGAATCTAAAACTTCGTAGTAAAGCCCCTTCGGATTGTCCTAAGTGTTTGTGGCAGTGTGGTCCTATTTATGTCAACAGTAGTGATTGTTTGTGAAAGTTTATTGCGGAGAGATTTTTTTTTTTTTAGTATTTGCGTGTTGCGCGAGGTGCAAGCACCTCGCGTGCTTTTTAAAAAAAAAGAACAAAGGGGGGAAAGGGGGTGAAAAGGGGAGGTATGGCACTTTTCCCGTGGGTTTGAGAGTTACTTGTTTACGAATCTGTCAAAATATACCCACCTCGCCATCCACCATATGGGAGAACAATTATGTCAATGAGTCAGTGAGTGAGTCAGTGGTAATTTGGCTTTATATAGTATAACTAGTATTTGCGTGTTGCGCGAGGTGCAAGCACCTCGCGTGCTTATGAAAAAAACAACAAAAAAAAAGTTGGGGGTGTGATGGGGGGAGATGGGGGGGGTTTAGTATTTGCGTGTTGCGCGAGGTGCAAGCACCTCGCGTGCTTGTGAAAAAAAAGAAGGGAGGGGTTTAATATTTGCGTGTTGCGCGAGGTGCAAGAACCTCGCGTGCTGGTGATAAAAAAGGGGGGGTGATGGGGAGGGATGGGGGTTGCACAATTATTTTTATTAAAGCATTGCCCCTCCAAACGAATCTCAAAAAAAAAAAATGTTCCAAGTCTCTTAATTTCCGAGATCCGCCTAAAGGGGGTGAGAAGGGGGGCAAGGGAGGCGACTTTGAAAAATGGTTTTTACTTTACCGAGCCTCTTCTATACGAATCCGTAAAGAAAAAAAAATACGGGTCTCGTAGTTTCCGAGATACGATAGGGAGGGGGGAGAAGGGGGGTGAAAAGGGGAGGTTTGGCACTTTTCCCGTAGGTTTGAGAGTTAGTTGTTTACGAACCTGTCAAAATATACCCACCTCCCTATCCACCATCTGGGAGAACAATTATGTCAATGAGTCAGTCAGTCAGTGAGTGGTAATTTAGCTTTATATAGTATAATAACTAGTACTTGCGTGTTGCGCGAGATGCAGGCACCTAACGTGCTTGTGAAAAAAAAGAAAATGGGGGGGGGTTATGGGGGGGTTGCAGAAGTATTTTGACTAAAGCATTGCCCCTCTAAATGAATCTGAATAAAAAAAATGTTCCAAGTCTCTTAATTTTCGAGATCAACCTAAAGATGTGAGAAGGGGGGTGGGGGGGGGGCAACTTTGATAAATGGTTTTTACTTTACCGAGCCTCCTCTATACGAATCCGTAAAAAAAAAATACGTGTCTCGTAATTTTCAAGATACGATAGGGAGGGGGGAAAAGGGGGGGGGGGGGGAAACGGGAGGTTTGGCACTTTTCCCGTAGGTTTGAGAGTTACTTGTTTACGAATCTGTCAAAATATACCCACCTCCCCATCCACCATCTGGGAGAACAATTATGTCAATGAGTGAGTCAGTCAGTCAGTCAGTGGTAATCTAGCTTTATATAGTATAATAACTAGTATGTGCGTGTTGCGCAAGGGGCAAGTACCTCGCGTGCTTGTAAAAAATAAAAAAAAAAATGGGCAGGGGGTGATGGGGGGGTTTAGTATATTTCACAAGCACCTCGCGTGCTTGTGAAAAAAACAAAAAAAAAAAAGTGGGTGGGGTGATGGGGGGAGATGCGGTGGTTTAGTAAAATTTAAACTATGTGTCTGCAGCAGAAAAAATCGAAAAGCTGACGAAATACCTACATGAGAAAGGTTTGAGCAAACCTAATAAGAAAAAATGGAAAAACTATGATAGTGTGAAATTACTGAGAGACTCATATTCCGAGGCTCCGTATTGTGGATGGGTTGACCTACAGAATCCAAAACTTCGTAGTAAAGCCCCTTCGGATTGTCCTAAGTGTTTGTGGCAGTGTGGTCCTATTTATGTCAACAGTAGTGATTGTTTGTGAAAGTTTATTGCGGAGAGATTTTTTTTTTTTTAGTATTTGCGTGTTGCGCGAGGTGCAAGCACCTCGCGTGCTTTTTAAAAAAAAAGAACAAAGGGGGAAAAGGGGGTGAAAAGGGGAGGTTTGGCACTTTTCCCGTGGGTTTGAGAGTTACTTGTTTACGAATCTGTCAAAATATACCCACCTCGCCATCCACCATATGGGAGAACAATTATGTCAATGAGTCAGTGAGTGAGTCAGTGGTAATTTAGCTTTATATAGTATAACTAGTATTTGCGTGTTGCGCGAGGTGCAAGCACCTCGCGTGCTTATGAAAAAAACAAAAAAAAAAAGTTGGGGGTGTGATGGGGGAGATCGGGGGGGTTTAGTATTTGCGTGTTGCGCGAGGTGCAAGCACCTCGCGTGCTTGTGAAAAAAAAGAAGGGGGGGGTTTAATATTTGCGTGTTGCGCGAGGTGCAAGAACCTCGCGTGCTGGTGATAAAAAAGGGGGGGTGATGGGGAAGGGGGGGGTTGCACAATTATTTTTATTAAAGCATTGCCCCTCTAAACGAATCTCAAAAAAAAAAAATGTTCCAAGTCTCTTAATTTCCGAGATCCGCCTAAAGGGGGTGAGAAGGGGGGCAAGGGAGGCGACTTTGAAAAATGGTTTTTACTTTACCGAGCCTCTTCTATACGAATCCGTAAAGAAAAAAAAATACGGGTCTCGTAGTTTCCGAGATACGATAGGGAGGGGGGAGAAGGGGGGTGAAAAGGGGAGGTTTGGCACTTTTCCCGTAGGTTTGAGAGTTACTTGTTTACGAATCTGTCAAAATATACCCACCTCCCCATCCACCATCTGGGAGAACAATTATGTCAGTGAGTCAGTCAGTGAGTGGTAATTTAGCTTTATATAGTATAACTAGTATTTGCGTCTTGCGCGAGGTGCAAGCACCTCGCGTGCTTGTGAATAAAAAAATAAAAAAAGTGGGGGAGGGGGTGATGGGGGAGATGGGGGGGTTTAGTATTTGCGTGTTGCGCGAAGTGCAAGCACATCGCGTGCTTGAGACAAAAACAAATGGGGGGGGGTGATGGGGGAGGGGGGTTGCACAATTATTTCGACTAAAGCATTGCCCCTCTAAATGAATCTGAAAAAAAAAAATGTTCCGAGTCTCTTAATTTCCGAGATCCGCCTACAGGGGGTGAGAAGGGGGGCAAAGGGGGTGACTTTGAAAAATGGTTTTTACTTTACCGAGCCTCCTCTATACGAATCCGTAAAAAAAAGAAAATACCGGTCTCGTAGTTTCCGAGATACGATAGGGAGGGGGGAGAAGGGGGGTGAAAAAGGGAGGTTTGGCACTTTTCCCGTAGGTTTGAGAGTTACTTGTTTACGAATCTGTCAAAATATACCCACCTCCCCATCCACCATCTGGGAGAACAATTATGTCAATGAGTCAGTCAGTCAGTCAGTGAGTGAGTGGTAATTTAGCTTTATATAATATAACTAGTATTTGCGTGTTGCGCGAGGTGCAAGCACCTCGCGTGCTTGTGAAAAAAACTAAAGCATTGCCCCTCTAAATCAAGTATTTGCGTGTTGCGCGAGGTGCAAGCACCTCGCGAGCTTGTGAAAAAAAAAAAAAAAAAAGAGGGGGGGGGTGATGGGGTACAAGTATTTCGACTAAAGCATTGCCCCTCTAAATGAATCTGAAAAAAAAAATGTTCCAAGTCTCTTAGATTCCGAGATCCGCCTAAAGGGGGGGAGAAGGGGGGCGGGGGGGGACTTTGAAAAATGGTTTTTACTTTACCGAGCCTCCTCTATACGAATCCGTAAAAAGAAAAAAATACGGGTCTCGTAGTTTCCGAGATACGATGGGGGGGGGGGGAGAAGGGGGGGGAAAAGGGGAGGTTTGGCACTTTTCCCGTAGGTTTGAGAGTTACTTGTTTACGAATCTGTCAAAATATACCCACCTCCCCATCCACCATCTGGGAGAACAATTATGTCAATGAGTGAGTCAGTCAGTGGTAATTTAGCTTTATATAGTATAACTAGTATTTGCGTGTTGCGCGAGGTGCAAGCACCTCGCGTGCTTGTGAAAAAAAAGAAGGGGGGGGGTGATGGGGGGGTTTAGTATTTGCGTGTTGCGCGAGGTGCAAGCACCTCGCGTGCTTGTGAAAAAAAAAAAAAGGGGGGGTGGTGATGGGGGGGTTTAGTATTTGCGTGTTGCGCGAGGTGCAAGCACCTCGCGTGCTTGTGAAAAAAACTAAAGCATTGCCCCTCTAAATCAAGTATTTGCGTGTAGCGCGAGGTGCAAGCACCTCGCGTGCTTGTGAAAAAAAAAAAAAAAAAAAAGGGGGGGGGTGATGGGGGGTTTAGTATTTGCGTGTTGCGCGAGGTGCAAGCACCTCGCGTGCTTGTGAAAAAAAAAAAAAAAGAGGGGGGGGTGATGGGGGGGGGGATTGCACAAGTATTTCGACTAAAGCATTGCCCCTCTAAATGAATCTGAAAAAAAAAAATGTTCCAAGTCTCTTAGATTCCGAGATCCGCCTAAAGGGGGGGAGAAGGGGGGCGGGGGGGGGGGACTTTGAAAAATGGTTTTTACTTTACCGAGCCTCCTCTATACGAATCCGTAAAAAACAAAAAATACGGGTCTCGTAGTTTCCGAGATACGATAGGGAGGGGGGAGAAGGGGGGTGAAAAGGGGAGGTTTGGCACTTTTCCCGTAGGTTTGAGAGTTACTTGTTTACGAATCTGTCAAAATATACCCACCTCCCCATCCACCATCTGGGAGAACAATTATGTCAATGAGTCAGTCAGTGAGTGAGTGAGTGAGTGAGTGGTAATTTAGCTTTATATAATATAATATATTTGCGTACTCTACTAGTAAGTTGGTTAATTTGGGTTTTAATATTTAGATATTTATCTATATATACTCCTAGGTATTTAATATGGTCGATTACATTTAGAGATGGGCAGAGGCAAGAGGAATTTCCTTGTAGACACTTGTATGTATTTGTGGGCTTTAATAGATACAGGAAATCTTGGCTGTGTGGTGGGACTAATTGAATAGGTAATAATGTTAGTCTTGGAGGCGTTGAGGGTTAGTGAGTGAGAATAGAGCCAATTTAGAGTTACGTTGAAACCAGACTGTGCTATGTGTTCGAGTTCCGACCAGGTGTCGGCAACAAAGGTTAAAGCGGTGTCATCTGCAAAAGTTACTATCTTCGTATTTGTAATGTTTAGGTTACATAGGTCGTTTATAAAAACCAGAAAAAGCGTCGGACCCAATATGCTTCCTTGGGGCACTCCGTAATAGACAGGCAGCTCGTTGCTTTTATGGGTTTCTATTGTCACCATTTGAGACCGATCTGAGAGATAGCTTCGGAAAAGTTCTAACTGCAAGCCCCTGACACCAATCCGTTCCAGTTTTTGTAAGAGAATAGAAACTGGAACGGAATCAAAGGCTTTCTCTAGATCTATGAACATAGTTAGTACCTTTTTGTTTTTATCTAATTTTATTAATTCTAAGATTATAGTAGGCGTCGAAACCTGTCTTAAACAACAACAAGCAAACTTAAGAAATTATTTTTCAAAACTCTCCCTTCTCCCCCCCTTCACCCCTCGCCCCATCATTTTTTTTTTCAGATTATTTTTAAGGGGCCCAATGTTCACCAAAATTATTTTTCAAAACTCCCCCCTCTCTCCCCATCGTATTTCGGGAATAGAAGTATCGATAAGAAAGCGTCTTTCAAAATGAGTTACGGTGATTATCAGCCACGATGAGCACTGATGACGTCATATTTGATCGCGACTGGTCATACCAAGGATCTTATACCTACTAACTGGATTGCTTACGAATGATTCAAAGAATACAGAAAGTCTTTCTTAGCTGTTAAACAATAGAGTATAAACTTGCACGCATAAACCTGAAGGAACTTTTCGTTCCGAGCGAGACAGTGCGTGTGTGGACTGTGTCCCTTTCTTCTGTGTGTCAGATTAAAAATATTTATTTCAATGGTAATTTTTTCGACCTGTCTGTTGTAGTAATAACACCTAGTTTTAAACTTCTTTGGAATTCTATCTTTAAAATGAATTACCATTATTACTGTATGCATATTAATGAAAATTATAGTTATTTTACCATGCAAACACAAGATGTTTAAAACAGACCGATACAGACCTTTGTATTCATAATTGAATTTATTTATTTATTTCTATTTAATACGTTGTTAAGAAAAAAACCGGCCAAGTACGAGTCGGACTCGCGCATGAAGGGTATTTTTATAGGTAGGTAATGAGTGGTACGGAACCATTACCTATAATAAGCGCCAAAAAAATCACAACTGTTGTATGGGAGTCTCCCTTAAATATTTATTTTAATTAATTTTTTGTATTTTTTGTTATAGCGGTAACAGAAATACATCATTTGTAAGGTTAATAATAAGTGTCTTAAAAAACCTGCAAATATTGCATCAAATAAAATTGTCCTTACGTTTATCGCGAATTGATATCCACACTACTAGAAAGAGATAGCTAGGTCCTTCGAGGGTATACTCTTCGGAACGGATTTGAGCTTCGCGTCCGCATTCCAGTTTAGGTACAAGTTCCTTGGGTCATACATAATACGAAATTAACCTTTTGACAGTTAATTGATGGACACTGAGACCAGTTACTATCATTTCGAGCTGTCAACAGAGATACGTAATAGCACTACTGTTACTATCATTTTGAGCTGTCAACTAAAGCTGTAGCAAACCGTATGTATTCGTTACTGAGATACGGGTGCGCCATCAATGGGGTTGGCCGGTAGAAAGATTTGACAGATGGCGCTAGCATCGCATGAACCTGTCAAGTTTATGTTGTGTTTGGTATCATTTATTTACCGTGTTTTATTCTAATATTTTGAAAGAAATACAGTGAAACAAACATGTATTCGACATGGCGAGTAAGCGAGTTAAAAACTGAATTGAAGAAACGTGGTGCCTCTTTACAAGGAAGGAAAGCAGACCTAGTTGAGAGGTATAACCTTAAGACTATAAATCACATATTTGTCCTTTCTAAATGCAAGATTTTGAAAGAGTTATTACTAGTTTTGGTGTCATTATTATAAAGTACTTTGATACTAAACGTTTTATCGGAAATTACGCCTTGTATCATGAAGATAACTCGCTTGTATTGTTTACAGGTTAATGTTGTATGACCGAAATTTTAACTTTGGGAACTCGGGTGATCAAATTGTAGATGATCCCACAATGGACGTACCTAACTCCAACACATATCGGGACATTAATAGCAGTACTCCACTACCACCGCTAACTAAGATGCACATAAGACAATATTTTTGCTTGTAAGTACCATTATTTTGTATCATCGTCACCTTAGTACAGAGAAGAAGCTCTTAATACTGACAGAATCTTTTAAGATCTAGATTTGAATAGATTATTGCTAAAGTCTAACTTTAATCGTAGACTTAAAGAAATGTTGTTTAGTATAATATTTTAAATATTGTAAAAGTTTTTACTAGGATATATAGTGAAATGTTGTATATGTTGTGTTACAGTGTCGATAAGAAACTGGATGAAGCCAAGGCCTTGTATGAGTCCCGATACCTTATTTTAGCAAGGGCTAGTACTGTTGGTGACTCAACATTCTTAAAAGGATTCTGCAAGAAAACTATGAAAGCTTTGCAGTATGAAGTAGATGTAAAAATCCATAGAAATGGTACTCCACAGGAATCCCACTGTGAATGTCCTGCTGGAAGTGGCACAGAAGCAAAATGCAAACATGTTGCTGTGCTCTTAAATGGAGTTGAACACATGGTGCGTGATAAAGTAATGCTACTGCATCAAGTGTGTACACAAAGGTTGCAGTCCTTTCATATACCAAAAGATCCATTCACTGCTTCTCCAATAGCTGCACACAAGTTGCCCAAAAAGAAAGCAGACAGAAGGTTTAATCCTTATCCCACAGAAACTATTAACAAAGAAGAATATAATAACAAAATTCGAAATCTAGTATTAAATTTTCAAAACTCTGTGATGCCCCTTAAACAATTATTTGAACCGGCAAATCCCTATGCCATTGGATTTGATCATGCATACACAACTTACGAGCCTGAAAATGAAACTTTAATGAAACTACGATTATTAAATGTTACTCAAGAAAGTATAATCAATATTGAGCAGATCACTAGAGGGCAAAAAAACTGTTCAGTGTGGTATGAAGAAAGGAAACACAGAATTACTGCCAGCAAGCTCTACACAGTTTGCCACTTAAAAACCTCATCAAAGGAAGGTTATGCCAGGCAAATCATTAACGAAAGACCTTTTTCATCAAGGGCAACAACCCATGGCATAATGAATGAAGTAGTTGCTTTAAAAGAATATGAGGCAAAATTTGGATTAAAAGTTGAGTGTTGTGGTTTGTTCATCAGCAAAAAAAGACCATATTTAGGTGCTTCACCAGATGGCCTGTTAGGCGATGATACAATTTTGGAAGTCAAATGCCCATATTCCACCAGGAACGAAATGATTAATTCAGTCACTGTACCCTATCTGGTTGATGATACATTAACTAATAGGTTGATGTTGAAAAAAACTAGCCCATATTATTACCAAATTCAGGGCCAACTCTATTGTACTAATAGATTATACTGCAATTTAATTATCTATACATATAAAGCCCTAGAAGTTATATATATTTCAAGAGATGATGAATTTATTGCAGGTATGCTAGAAAAAGTTGATGATTTTTATAACCAACACTTCAAAGCAGTTATTTTGAAGAAATATTTATACAAGGAATATGATTTAATAAATAAACACTATAATGAATAATCTGTAGTAAAATTATTAGGTGACAAGGTATTAAAATAAAACTAATGATTATTTAAATTTCGTTTTAATATTCACAATTCTTTCTCTGAAATTGGACAACATTACACAAATAAAAAATATTTTAGAGGCCAAAGGTACATAAAATGAAATTAAAGGTGTTTGCAGAATTTTGTACGTTTTCGTTAAGCCTATTAATCTTTCTATATGTACTCTTTGACTTGCAAGTCTCTGGTCACGTTTCAATACAAAACCAGGTAACTGTGATTTGCCTTTCAAAAATGCAGGTATATTTACTGTAATACTTTTTGCTGCAAAGAGATCCTGGACATTAAACCCTCTGTCTGCCATTACACTATCACCTTCATCACACATACGTAATAATGAACTACGTTCTATCATCTGCCTATCACTGGTTGCTCCACCATAACCTTCGGAACAGTAAGACAGGAGCCCACCTGGTGTTGACCCCACCAAAAACTTAATGGTGTTTGTATTTTTATATGTGCTGTAGGTGGCTCTCTGAGATATATGATTGCTTGGCTTCGCAATAGGTATTTCTGTTGCATCAATAATAACCCTAGTTTTGCTATTTTGATCTTTGAATACCTGAGGCATGTAATAGTCTACTAAATCACGTCGGGGCCAAATATCTATGAGAGACCAACAATTATATACAAAGTGGATCCAAGTTACTATTATATTTGAAACTTCTGTTTTGCTTACATTAAACATTTTACCAATTTCATAGTCTGTTTTATTGCGTCTGAGCTTTATCAATAGTATAAGGAATTGATCTTCAACTGACATTCCTATTACTTGACTCCAGCGATATGTTAAATTATTTGCCATTGGCAAAAGAGTGCAGAGCACTAGATGTAATTTAGAGTAAGATTCTAATCCAGTGTAAAACATGACTGACTCATCATCTGTGAGCAATAAGTCTGTAGAAAAGATTCTAAGTGTAGTTGTTGTCTGTGTTCCAGAAGACTTATAATACTGGGGTGGGATACTTTCCTCCAGTTCTTTAGTAACCTCTGTTTCTATGTATTGTTCACTAGCGATGTCCGGTGTGTTTATGGGATGTTCTTGCGTCAAAATATCCGCATTCTTAGGAAAACACAAATCTTCTGAACTGGTTGATTCCACCGCTGTCGTGACTGTCTGTTCGAAAAGAGATTTTCTAATATTGCGGTTTGATAATCGCACTTCTCGAGCTTGGGCTGCTTGCGAAAGAGTTTTATTAGTCCAAGCAAACACTGATGGGATTGCTGTTTTTTTCAGATATCGACGCTGATTTTCGGTACCTAAAAATAGCAAAAAAGGTTATAAAACACATACTTATAATGATGCTGAATATTTTCAGAACAAAATTAATACACATACCTGTATAAATACTGATTTTCTGGTAATCAGTTTCCAAAAAATGTTTTCGACATAACTTCGAATTTTTGTCCGGCTTAAAGTTTTGTCTCCTTATAGCTTTTGCCCACTTTTTCGCCATTGCTGAATCATTAGGAAATTTATGCGCACCTGTTTCCTTACAAAACGGTACTTCACACTTCTTTGGCATTGTGAAAATAATATTTTTTTAACTTAATGCATACAAATTCTATTTGTTTTGGTTCATGCTATGCTAGCGCCACTTTGACAGTTGCCAACCCCATTACCGAGTAACGAAACGTAACTCACGAATGCAATTCGTTACTCGCATGTTTCGTTACAAATGTTTCTGATCGCGCAAGTACCGTTGATACGAGTGTTGAATGCGGTTTCCTTTTCGTGTTTTACGCATGCGCGAGCATTCAGTGTATTTAAAAACATACGTTACAAATAACGATGTTTATTTACTTGAAAACGGAGATTTTTGAAAATTCTTATCCAAATTTTTCACTGTGTTTTTACTGCAATGATTGCGATATATTAGTGTGATATATCATTCTCAAAGAATATTAAAAAAACTCCCAAATATATATTTTTTTTATTATATAATATTCTTTGTAAATTCAGTTGATTTACTTGTAATTCCAACCTTTATCTATTAAATCAAACTAAATTTAGATTTAAAATGTAACGTATAGATATCTTTTCTACAAATTACGGTTGATGCGACGCCGTGATCTCATACCGTACGAATACGCAATACGACTCGATGTGTTGGTCTATAATTCTATATTATATGACGTATCAAAGTAACGAGTAAAGCTGTAGCAAACCGTATCGGCACTGAGATACGGGTGCGCCATCAAGTACTGAGTAACGAAACGTTACTCACGAATGCAATTCGTTACTCGTATGTTTCGTATTTTGGGTACAACTGTTTCAGTGTTTCGTGCTAGTAACGTTGATGCGTGTGTGTGTTAGAAGTTGAACATTACCTGCGCTGCTTTACGCATGCGCGATTGCGTACATGAATTTAAAACCGTACGTTACAAACTTCGAAGAACGATGTTTGTTTACAAGAAAAAATAGATTTTTGGAAGTTCTTTATCCAAGTTCTCTTACTGTTTAGTTAAAGGAATTGCTTATACATAGTTTGAGATTGAAACGGAAACGAAATGTGTAAGTATTTTTTACGAAACACTGATAATAGAAAACTTCAAAACAATAACATACCTTTCTAGGTATAATAATAATAAATTTTGACAATAGTGAAGACCTCACCGATACTCTTTCGATCCTATACTGTGCAGCTGTAGCGGCTTGTCGGGTAGCTCATGTCAAGTTTCAAAAGACTGACAGTGTTATTCGACCAGCTGTACCAGCTTGGCAGGGCAGGATCGAACGTCGTATTGCTGAGGCTAGAGCACTCATTGGTAAACTTATCTGCTTCAGGCAGGGCAACACTCGTTCTAGAGTGATGCGCTTTGTGAGGCGGGCGTTTGCGGGGACTGATATCAGTCCTCGGGATTATCTGACCCGCGTCACAGAGCGTATCGACTTCCTGAAACAGAAAGTCTATGCATGGGCAAATCGAATTCGTCGATATAAGCGGCGGGTGGAGCGATACACTCAGAATCGCACATTCCAAAGCAATGAAAGGTGGGTTTATAGTGCCTGGGAGCGACCTAACCAAGGTGTGACTGATACGTGCCTACCGAATGATGACGCCATGTGTTCGTTCTGGCGTAGCATCTGGTCGGTGCCTGTCAGCCACACCGAGGGTGACTGGATGAGTGAGATCAGGCGCACGTGCGATCTTATACCAGAAATGGGGGTAATTACGATCAGCCCCCAAGATGTAACCCGTGCAGTCCGTCCGTTATCCAACTGGAAATCTCCAGGGCCGGACGGGCTGCACAATTTCTGGATAAAATGGTTTTTAAGCTCGCACGCTCGCTTGGCCGCTCAGTTCCAGTCTGCCCTAGAGCTAGGATCGCTACCTCAATTCCTAACTACAGGAATAACCCACCTGCTCCATAAATCAGGCAGTACTTCGGAACCTAAAAATTATAGACCGATCACGTGCTTACCGACGGTCTATAAAGTTCTTACATCCATTCTGAGAGCCAAAATTAATAATCACATAGATACAAATTCAATCATGTCTGCTTTTCAGAATGGATGTAGGAACGGGTCCCGCGGTACTAAGGAGCTTCTCCTAATCGATATTGCCATAAACCAACAGGTTCGTCGTTCCCGAAGGAATCTGTCGACATGTTGGATAGATTATAAGAAGGCCTATGACTCGGTTCAACATACATGGCTCATGAAGGTGTTGGAGTTGTACAAAATAAATCCAATACTCCGCACTTTCCTTGAGTCATGTATGGGGCAATGGAAGACGGTCCTCTGCTATCCAGGATGTCGACAGATCCAGGAAAACAGCGAACCGATTAGGATTGAGCGTGGTATTTTTCAGGGCGACAGTCTGAGCCCACTGTGGTTTTGTCTGGCTCTCAACCTTCTCAGTACACTGCTGGAGGGTTCGGGGCAAGGCTACCAGTTGAGAAGAGGTGGTCAGGTCATATCACACTTGCTTTACATGGATGATTTGAAACTTTTTGCCCCCAGCAACTTGCAACTCATGGAGCTACTGAAGGTAACGGAAACCTTCAGTAGCGCCATCAGGATGGAATTTTGGGGTGAACAAATGTGCGATCATGCATGTAAAGCGAGGAGTGATTATGGAATCCGTGGGAACTCAACTCTCGGATTCCATACACCTAAGATCCCTCGGCTCAACTGAAACCTACAAGTATTTGGGTATGTCAGAGGCACTAGGCATCAATGTTGCTTATGTTAAACAGTCATTGAAGGAACGCTTCTTTGGCCGCCTGAATAAAGTACTGAATAGTCTTCTATCAGGCGGAAACAAGGTGTGTGCCTTCAATGGTTGGGTCATGCCAGTATTGATGTACTCTTTTGGCATACTCAAATGGACTCAGACTGAACTTGACGCCTTGGACAGGCGGGTCCGCACAACGCTGACTGCAAATCGAATGCATCACCCACGTTCATCGGTGATGAGGCTGTATATCCCGCGGAAGTGCGGAGGTCGTGGCTTTTTAAATGCAAAGACCCTGCACAACCGCGAGGTATGCAGCCTTAGGGAATATTTCCTAGAAGCCGACGTGAGTATGCATCGAGATGTGGTAGCGGTGGACAAAGGCCTCACTCCGCTCTCCTTAGGTACCGAGAATTGGCGCAAACCTGTAGTATTAGATACTAATGACCGCAGAGAAGTATGGCAGAGCAAGGAGCTTCACGGACACTATTACCGGGCCCTTCATGGGTCTGACGTAGATACGTTAGCGTCCGTAGCCTGGCTACGTTTTGGTGACCTCTTCGGGGAAACCGAAGTTTTTGTCTGTGCAATTATGGATGAAGTTATGATGACGAATAACTATCGGAAATATATTGTGAAGGATGGTACGGTAGACATATGTCGGGCATGTCACAAACCGGGAGAATCCATTCGTCACATTATCTCCGGTTGTTCTCGTCTGGCTAACGGAGACTATTTGCATAGACACAACCTTGTAGCTAGGATTGTTCACCAGCAACTTGCTCTTAAATACAATCTCGTGGAATCAGAAGTACCGTACTACAGGTATGTGCCCAACCCAGTTCTCGAAAATGGCAATATTACACTGTACTGGGATCGGTCTATCATCACTGACAGGACTATTGTTGCCAATAAGCCTGATATAGTGGTAATAGACCGATTAGAGCGTCGCACAGTGATTGTTGATATAGCGGTCCCTCATGACGAGAACCTCGTGAAAGCTGAGATAGATAAAAAAAATATGTATCTTGACTTGGCTCACGAGGTTGTTGACATGTGGATACAGCAATCATTGTGCCGATAGTCGTCTCAGCCAATGGCATAATAGCCAAGAGCCTCGACAAACATCTTAGGAGGCTCTCGTTGGGCAGCTGGATCAAGAGCTTGATCCAGAAAGCAGTACTTCTGGACACGGCGCGAATTGTTAGGAGGTTCCTCTCTCAAGAGCCCTGACCACCGGTAGCTTGGACCCTGTTCCCGATACCGGGGGGCTACTGTTTTTTATATTTTTAAATGTTTTTTTTTTTGTTTTATAGAAATATTTAAAAATGTAAATAATATGTATATAAAATGTAATAAAGGAAATAATAATAATAATAATATAATTTTCCACAACTTTCACACAACGCCATCTAGTCCCAAACTAAGCAGAGCTTGTGCTATGAGTACTAGACAACTGATAAACATACATATATATTTCTAAATGCATACATATTATAGATATATTACACCCAGACAAGGAACAAATGATCGTGCTCATCACACAAACATTTGTCCTGGGTGGGAATCGAACCCACGACCTTGCGCATAGCAGTCAGGGCCACTGACCACTAGACCAACAGGTTTTTACTTTGTATTAATGTTTATTATCTATTATTTAATATTTATTATTTCTAAGCTAAAGCAATATTATAATAAAGCCGCTCAAATGAGATTTAATTGTACGATTATTGTTGATAATATTCGATTTAGTCTTATTTACACTTATTTTGTATATTTCACAGATCAATTTACTACAATGGATAAAAAAAGGAGTAAGCTATGGAGTTTTTTTTCGCAGACTAAAGACGGTCAGGCAAAATGTGATCTTTGTAATTCATCGTATTCAGTGAAAGGCGGCTCTACTACAAATTTGAAAAAGCATCTCATGAAAAAACACAGAACTACTTATGAAACCATCATTCCATGCTCCTTGTCAGATGCAGCTTTTTTTGAAGCTCCAATACCGTCGCCTTCGTCATCAGGTACTGAAATCACTAATCCTATAATCTCCCCTCTAATAAAAACAATATCTTTAAAAAATGGAACCAATTCGCAGCAGACTAAGTTAAGTGCCTTTATTAAACGTCCAGTAGGTGTAATAAAAGAAAAAAAATTAATGATTTGATTTTTAAAATGATAGTTAAAGACCTTCAGCCTTTTTCTATAGTTGAAGACGTGGGTTTTCAAAATCTTATAAATTACATAGAACCAGGATACAAAATGCCTTCAAGGTACTTATTAAGAAATACTTTTTTGGATGCACAATACTCAGAAGTCCAAAAAAAATTAAGAGTTGAATTGGAAAATGTAAATTATGTGTCCATTACTACCGATGGTTGGACTTCAAAAGCAACAACTTCTTACGAAGCTGTTACGGCCCATTATTTATTAAATTGGGAGTTGAAGTCTGCTTTATTAGGATGTTTTGAATGTCAAGAGCGACACACGGCCGAATATATTAAAAATGAGCTGTATAGGTTGCTCGTCTATTGGAACATAGAACATAAAATATTTGTCTGTATTACCGATAACGCACCTAACATGAAAGCGGCTATACGACTAATTAATTTTGAACATTTGCCGTGTTCATCCAATAATCTTCTCTTACTCTGCCCTTCTCATACATCTGACTTTGTTCATTCTTCTTTTCATATCCAGTCAATTCTCCTCTGGAATGCGCTTCCTCTCGAGATCAGGACGGCTGACAATCGCTACGCATTTAAAAAGAAATTGCGGATCCACTTTCTTCACCAATAAGCAGAATTTCCATATTTAATTTTCATTTGCTTCTTAAGTATATATGTATGTATATGTATTTATATAAGTATTTATTCATATATATTATTTATGTAGATTTCTATTTTATGATATTTCGATTTTATGATATTAGGTTTTTTTGTTTTATCACTATTATTATAATTACTTTTCAAATATAATTTTCACGTACATATTGCACCTTCCACTCTATCTCTTCACCACTCATGGTTGACTGCTAGAGAATGCCTACGGCATTAAGTCCGCCTTTGTACTTATGTGCATAAAGTGTAAATAAATAAATAAAGAGCCTGGCAGACAAAATAATAACGGAATTTAAAAGTAGATTCAAGAACTGTAACAGGCATCCAGTTTTATCTAAGGCAGCATTGTTAGACCCGCGATTTAAGAAGCTGGCATTTAGGTTTGATGCATCAAGTTATGAGTATGCCAAAGATACATTGAAAACTGAGCTGCAAATGAGTTTAACATTCAGAAGCAGTCAATAGAACCTAATGAGAACGAATCGATATTAGCTAAATCTACTTGTGACACCGACGCTGATAACGACTCAATATGGAAAGATTTTGATGCTTTGGCAACATCAGCGTCTGCTTCGACCTCCATCGTTAGCAGCAGCATAATTACCTTGAGACAATATTTAGAAGAACGCATTATACCTCGACATGAGTGTCCTTTGAAATGGTGGCAAGCACGGGCAATCCTGTACCCCGAACTCTCAAATTTGGATGAGAAATATTTATCAGTGATGGCTACCTCGGTACCATCTGAAAGAACTTTTTCAAAATCGGAACAAATATTGAGTGAGAAGCGCAGCTCTATACAGCCAAAGAGAATGGAAAAGATTTTATTTTTAAATATGAACCAAAGATTACTGCCATAATTATTATTATATTTTTACTAAAATCGGAAATGGTGGGACGCACAGGTCACATCCCAGATGTCAAGCGTTATCGCTTGCCCATTACAACTGCAGTCTATTTACGTTTATTTAGTACTTTTTATTTTCTATGTTTGTAGTTTTGTTTAAAAAATGTTTTATTTAATTTTATAATACTTTGAACGTGGTTTAAGTTTTGTTTACATTCATTTTATTTCATGTTTAATTTCTTTCTAAGTCAAACTAATATTGATTTATTGATAGAACTTTGTTTTAATTTTATTGTCAATAAATAATTTTTGATACCTATTTGTTGATTTTTAATTGCAATCGATGCATGAAGGCTTGCGATGTTATTGTGAAATAACATAGTCTCACGTTAAAACTATCAAACTAGTAAATGCGCTGCAAATTCAGTAAATTCCGTGTAGTTGTAACATTTACCTTTTGAATCAAACTAACTAAGATTAACTTAACACAATTCAAGTTCAAAAATGCACCTTATTCAGCGAGGTATATAACGTATAAACATGTTTCCTACAAATTACGAATGATGCGATGCGACGTCGTGTTGTCATACCATACGAATACGCATTCGCAATATGACTCGATGCGTGCGTTGCTCTAGGCTGTGTGAGGTATCAAAAGTAACGAGTAACGATACGATAGTAACGAATACTAACTGTAATAGTATCGAATACATACGGGTACGATTTATTTCGTTACTTTTACACCTTTACTGTCAACAGAGATACGTAATAGCCCTACTGGGCTTTGTTTGGAGTTTAATTAATTTAATTTGGAGCTGCTGCTCTGTTAGGGTTATGTTTGACATTTTACTACATTTAGGGGTTTTAAAAGTGAACAATCCACCACCACAAGCACGCGAGGTGCTTGCACCTCGCGCATCACGCAAATACTAGTATTAAACTATATAAAGGTAAATTACCACTGACTGACTCACTGACTCACTCATTGACATAATTGTTCTCCCAGATGGTGGATGGGGAGGTGGGTATATTTTGACAGATTCGTAAACAACTAACTCTCAAACCTACGGGAAAAGTGCCAAACCTCCCCTTTTCACCCCCCTCCCTATCGTATCTCGGAAACTACGAGACCCGTTTTTTTTTACGGATTCGTATATAGGAGGCTCGGTAAAGTAAAAACCTTTTTTCAAAGTCGCTCCCCTTGCCCCCTTTCTCACCCCCTTTAGGCGGATCTCGGAAATTAAGAGACTTGGAACATTTCTTTTTTCAGATTCATTTAGAGGGGCAATGCTTTAGTCAAAATAATTGTAGTCGGTGTCTTTAGTTTTGTGTTTTCGTTTTTGGCACCGACTTCCGAAATTCAAGTTATTTTTCACTTTGCAGTGTTTTTGGGAGTCGGTTTAATTTTTTGGTAAAAAGTTTTGTTTTCTTTTCTTTAGAGCTGTAAAAGTAACTAGAAAACTGAATTTACAATAGATGGAACTATTTAAAAAATAAAATTAAATGGGAGTTTTTTAATATTATTTGAGAATAACATATCACACCAAAAAATTAAACCGACTCACAAAAATATTTATTACAATCAATAGATTTTTTGTTTTCCGAGATACGATGGGGAGGGGGTGAGAGGGGAGAGTTTTAAAAATGATTTTGACTAACATAGGGCTCCTTGATATGAATCTGAAAAAAAATTATTGGGGGCGAGTGGTGAAGGGGGGGAGGGAGAAGGGGGAGTTTTGAAAAATGATTCCTAAGGTTTGCTGTTCGCTCCACTTCGGACCTACCTGCCACCAGAAAGCTATTCCCAAAATACGATGGGGGAGGGGGGGAGTTTTGAAAAAAATTTTGATTAACATGGGCCCCTTAAAAAGAATCTGAAAAAAAATGATGCGGGGCGAAGGGTGAAGGGGGGAGAAGGGGGAGATTTGAAAAATAATTTCTTAAGTTTGCTTGTCATCGCAACCGTTATGAAGTTACAGCCTTTTCAATTTTAGGGGAGGGCATGGCATAAAAAACTTGATGGCCCGTTTATAGACAGTTTTTCAGTAGTAAAAATCAAAATGGGGGGAGATAGGGGGGGGGGTTGCACAATTATTTTGACTAAAGCATTGCCCCTCTAAATGAATCTGAAAAAAGAAATGTTCCAAGTCTCTTAATTGACAGGCCCGTTGGTATAGTGGTCAGTGGCCCTGACTGCTGTGCGCAAGGTCGTGGGTTCGATTCCCACCTAGGACAAATGTTTGTGTGATGAGCACGGTCATTTGTTCTTTGTCTGGGTGTAATTTATCTATAATATGTATGTATTTAGAAATATATATGTATGTTTATCAGTTGTCTAGTACCCATACCACAAGCTCTGCTTAGTTTGGGACTAGATGGCGTTGTGTGAAAAGTTGTGGAATATTATAAAAAAAAAATAATCCGAGATCCGCCTAAAGGGGGTGAGAAAGTGGGCAAGGGGAGCGACTTTGAAAAAAGGTTTTTACTTTACCGAGCCTCCTATATACGAATCCGTAAAAAAAAACGGGTCTCGTAGTTTCCGAGATACGATAGGGAGGGGGGAGAAGGGGGGTGAAAAGGGGAGGTTTGGCACTTTTCCCGTAGGTTTGAGAGTTAGTTGTTTACGAATCTGTCAAAATATACCCACCTCCCCATCCACCACCTGGGAGAACAATTATGTCAATGAGTGAGTCAGTGAGTCAGTCAGTGGTAATTTACCTTTATATAGTTTAATACTAGTATTTGCGTGTTGCGCGAGGTGCAAGCACCTCGCGTGCTTGTGGTGGTGGATTGTTCACTTTTAAAACCCCTAAATGTAGTAAAATGTCAAACATAACCCTAACAGAGCAGCAGCTCCAAATTAAATTAATTAAACTCCAAACAAAGCCCAGTAGGGCTATTACGTATCTCTGTTGACAGTAAAGGTGTAAAAGTAACGAAATAAATCGTACCCGTATGTATTCGTTACTATTACAGTTAGTATTCGTTACTATCGTATCGTTACTCGTTACTTTTGATACCTCACACAGCCTAGAGCAACGCACGCATCGAGTCATATTGCGAATGCGTATTCGTATGGTATGACATCGCGACGTCGCATCGCATCATTCGTAATTTGTAGGAAACATGTTTATACGTTATATACCTCGCTGAATAAGGTGCATTTTTGAACTTGAATTGTGTTAAGTTAATCTTAGTTAGTTTGATTCAAAAGGTAAATGTTACAACTACACGGAATTTACTGAATTTGCAGCGCATTTACTAGTTTGATAGTTTTAACGTGAGACTATGTTATTTCACAATAACATCGCAAGCCTTCATGCATCGATTGCAATTAAAAATCAACAAATGCCGTCAATCCCATCAGCCCTAGCGTAAAAGATCTCGGTTTGCATCTTGACGCGACACTTGGTTGGCAAAATCAAGTTTCTAGTGTCAGCCAAAGGGCCAATGGCACTTTGCGTTCCTTGTATCGTCTGAGAAACTTTTTGCCTGTTAAGACGAAGACTATGCTTGTGCAGACTTTAATTTTCCCTTTAATCGACTATGGTGACGTGTGCTACTTTGACCTGAATGCGGTCTTGCTCGATAAGCTTGATCGTCTCCTCAATAACTGCATTCGGTTCATATTTAATTTAAGGAAATATGACCATGTCTCAAGTTTCAGGTCTGAGCTTAAATGGATGACCATTCGCCAGAGGAGAAGTTTGCGCGCTTTGACAACTCTTTTCTCTTTACTCAACTCTCCCAGCCCTCCTTCTTATCTAATGCCTCACTTTCAATTTCTATGTTCTTCACACAATAAGAATCTACGTTCATCCAATAATCTTCTCTTACTCTGCCCTTCTCATACATCTGACTTTGTTCATTCTTCTTTTCATATCCAGTCGATTATCCTCTGGAATGCACTTCCTCTCGAGATCAGAGCGGCTGACAGTCGCTATGCATTTAAAAAGAAATTGCGGATCTATTTTCAACCGACGACCAAAAGAGGAGGTTATCAATTCGACGCGTATATTTTTTTTTTTTTTTTTTTATGTATGATCATCGAGTACTCGAAGTCGGCTGAGCCGATTTGGAAAATTCTTTTTTTGTTCGAATGGGTATACTTCGAAATTGGTACCATTATCACCAAAGTCAGGATCTGATGATGGGATCCTGGAGAAATCGAGGGAACTCTTCAAATATTATAGGCACACCTATGGCGTTTTGGGTATTTCTTATAGTAACTTGTGCAGTTGCTCTCAAAAAGTACCATTTGGGGAAGTGGAACTGATGATGAAGACCACAGATGGCCGCCGAAACTACTCAATAATAAGTATTAAGTGGATTGCGATTCGATTACTTGAATATGGATGTTAAGCACTTTATGCTCGTCACAATGCATATGGTGATGTAGAGCTGATGGTGAAGTACCAGGAGAACTCCTCAACAATTAACGGCCCAGCATTGGGAAAAGCAATATTTTGTAAAAGGTTATAAGTAGTTGACATTTAGGCTCTTGTAACTAGGTAAATTAAAAATCATCCAACTAAAAAGAGTGAAAAAAAACTTTTTAACAAAAAATTAAACCGACTCCCAAAAAACACTGCAAAGTGAAAAATAACTTTAATTTCGGAAGTCGGTGCCAAAAACGAAAAAACAAAACTAAAGACACCGACTACCGAAATTAAAGTTATTTTTCACTTTGCAGTGTTTTCTGGGAGTCGGTTTAATTTTTTGTTAAAAAGTTTTTTTCTACACCAATAAGCAGAATTTCCACATTTGGTTTTCATTTGCTTCTTCATTATATATATATTTGTATATGTATATATATATAAGTATTTATTTATATATATTATTTATGTAGATTTCTATTTTTAATGATACTAGGGTTTTTGTGTTATTACTATTATTATATATATATATATTTTATCTAATTTTACATCACACGTTCATATTGCACCTCCCACACTATCTCTTCACCACTCATGGTTGACTGGTAGAGAATGCCTACGGCATTAAGTCCGCCTTTGTACCTATGTGCATAAAGTGTAAATAAATAAATAAATAAATAAACAAATAGGTATCAAAAATTATTTATTGACAATAAAATTAAAACAAAGTTCTGTTAACTATTTTTACTGGTACTGCTGATTAAGGATTTATAAACAAGACAAAAGTGAGTTATAACTTGTATATTCACAAATATAGACAATACAGACAATCTCAACTTTAATAACGCACAACACAACCGTACACGTCGAGAGCTCAACCCAAAGAGAGACGGTGATCGCGCCATGTCGACCGGTGTAGCCGCTTCGTTTCCCGCCACAGCACCACTCGCGCTAGCTTCACTCGGTGTTGCCAACACGGCCCTCCTGCATCGTGCATGACCTCAGGCACACTCCAACCAACACCAACAGCACCTGCGTACACCGTCACACAAGCCAAAACTATGCATCTGAAAATAAAACAAGTATCAGAACACCGCCATCAGGAACATCATCTTGATCTCTTTTACTTCTTCCCTAAACTTGAAACATTAGAGAAAATTATTCTAGTCCCCTTTAGGCTCAGGAAACCTTGCGAGACGCATCGTTTTTGATGTACTGATCTGCCCAACTCATAGAATTTTGTCTTTAGACTTAGACAAAATCTAAAATCTAGTTCACTCCTTTAGTCCGAAGCAGTGCCTGGTCCAGTTTACTCCTTTAGTCTTAGGCAGTAACTGCTTCAGCACACCACTCCTACCCTGGATCGTGAACACTTCAAAGTTCTGGCAGACCAGCACATACCTATATTCTTTTGTATGAAACCATAACACGCATAAATTGAATAAGCATAATAGGGCTAGTTGTAAATAAATTATTGTGAAACCTAGTTCACTCCTTTGGTTCGAAGTAGTGCCTGGTCCAGTTTACTCCTTTAGTCTTAGGCAGTAACTGCTTCAGCACACCACTCCTACCCTAAATCGTAAACACTTCAAATATGAATAGGGCTAGTTGTAAATAAATGTCTGTATAATCTATTTAACTTGTCAACACGTGGTTTACTCAAAATACCGATTATTAAGGATTTTATTCTCCGCCTCGGCCACTCTGTCATGTCATTTACTTGATCTCTCACTACCTCTCATATTGTCTATTCGATACCATTTTCATATTTCTCTGACGTCCATAGTATGCACATCAATGTCTCCAAGCACAGGACAATAACTGTCACTATCTTTACGCATTATCTAGTCTAAGAACTCTTCAAAACGAAAGGCCCTTATTGGTTTGTCTTAACTACTATAGAAACTTGTTGTAAAGTTACATACATACACTCATCACAACTATCCTGACTTGACCCAGCTCTCATACTTTACATTAATTTTAATATCGTGTTATTAAATCTTTCACATTTATAGGCCTATTTAATAGTAACATTAGTTCCTTAACAGTTAACCAATATACTTATTCACACTATTCGAACGTGATACGTCTACCACTTTAAAAATGTTTTCAATGTTACTGAAATGTCAGTCCATCGCTTATTTGTCTGTACATTAAACAAGACACTACTGTTACGTTACGACCAATCAACACCACATTCTTCAATCACGTTAAGAATTAAGAACATAAATTTCGACATTAACGTAAGCCGAATCTATTTTTATTAAACTACCCTCTTTACACTGTTCCTTGAAAATTCTTTAAATATCATTCATAATAGCAGGTAGTACAGTTATCTCTAAATTGCATTCCATAACAAAATATGATATCTGACTACTAGGTACCTATTTCTACAAAGGCAAGTAGTTAGGACGGTATCATATTTTTCTACCTTCGACCGCTTCGATCTTTTTATTGTAACAAGACGCCTTCGGATTCTTGCACAAGACTTACACTTTACACTGAATTTATTTGTGATTACCACCGCAATAGTTACTTTGTTTTCCAAACTAACGAAACATTACAACTATTTGTTCCCTTTAGTATTTAATCCCAAATACTTGAGCTACTATGATTGGTTACATGTCCTGGTTTATAGACATAACTATGCGGAAAACTCGCTAAAAGTCACGAATTTTAAAAACTGACCTCTACTGACTTGTACTACAGACAATAATAGTATAATAATTACCGTTCCCGACACGTTTTCGTTCAATCTGGTTCTTTAAATAATACTTTTACGTCACCTTTCTTGTAAATTCAACTACCTACATGAAGCCAAATATATTTCTTTTTAACTTTAAAAGACAAAGAAATCCTTTTTTTTTCCACAAGCAAACGACCGGCAAGCAAAGGACATATTATGGATACGTAATCACACACTCGTTACGTCTCTTAGCGGAAACTTTGATCTAAGTATTAAGTTTAACTTGATAAGAAACGACCGGTCGACCGGTGTAGCCGCTTCGTTTCCCGCCACAGCACCACTCGCGCTAGCTTCACTCGGTGTTGCCAACAGTTCTATCAATAAATCAATATTAGTTTGACTTAGAAAGAAATTAAACATGAAATAAAATGAATGTAAACAAAACTTAAACCACGTTCAAAGTATTATAAAAATTAAATAAAACATTTTTTAAACAAAACTACAAACATAGAAAATAAAAAGTACTAAATAAACGTAAATAGACTGCAGTTGTAATGGGCAAGCGATAACGCTTGACATCTGGGATGTGACCTGTGCGTCCCACCATTTCCGATTTTAGTAAAAATATAATAATAATTATGGCAGTAACCTTTGGTTCATATTTAAAAATAAAATCTTTTCCATTCTCTTTGGCTGTATAGAGCTGCGCTTCTCACTCAATATTTGTCCCGATTTTGAAAAAGTTCTTTCAGATGGTACCGAGGTAGCCATCACTGATAAATATTTCTCATCCAAATTTGAGAGTTCGGGGTACAGGATTGCCCGTGCTTGCCACCATTTCAAAGGACACTCATGTCGAGGTATAATGCGTTCTTCTAAATATTGTCTCAAGGTAATTATGCTGCTGCTAACGATGGAGGTCGAAGCAGACGCTGATGTTGGCAAAGCATCAAAATCTTTCCATATTGAGTCGTTATCAGCGTCGGTGTCACAAGTACATTTAGCTAATATCGATTCGTTCTCATTAGGTTCTATTGACTGCTTCTGAATGTTAAACTCATTTGCAGCTCAGTTTTCAATGTATCTTTGGCATACTCATAACTTGATGCATCAAACCTAAATGCCAGCTTCTTAAATCGCGGGTCTAACAATGCTGCCTTAGATAAAACTGGATGCCTGTTACAGTTCTTGAATCTACTTTTAAATTCCGTTATTATTTTGTCTGCCAGGCTCTTTATTTATTTATTTACACTTTATGCACATAAGTACAAAGGCGGACTTAATGCCGTAGGCATTCTCTAGCAGTCAACCATGAGTGGTGAAGAGATAGAGTGGAAGGTGCAATATGTACGTGAAAATTATATTTGAAAAGTAATTATAATAATAGTGATAAAACAAAAAAACCTAATATCATAAAATCGAAATATCATAAAATAGAAATCTACATAAATAATATATATGAATAAATACTTATATAAATACATATACATACATATATACTTAAGAAGCAAATGAAAATTAAATATGGAAATTCTGCTTATTGGTGAAGAAAGTGGATCCGCAATTTCTTTTTAAATGCGTAGCGATTGTCAGCCGTCCTGATCTCGAGAGGAAGCGCATTCCAGAGGAGAATGGACTGGATATGAAAAGAAGAATGAACAAAGTCAGAAGTATGAGAAGGACAGAGTAAGAGAAGATTATTGGATGAACGTAGATTCTTATTGTGTGAAGAACATAGAAATTTCCTGTATTTGTAAAAATATTTGTGTCTAAATTGGCAAAAATTCGATTTATACTTTCTATTGAAGCCAAGACCATTGAAACAGTCACTTTTGTTTCTGAAGACATTTCTTCAGTGAGCTGCTTGAATGGCTTTAGAATTTTTATTATCTCCGGTAGTGTCTGCCATTCGCCTTCTGAGAGATTTTCTACTGGATTATGTAGAATTCCAAGAGACGCTTCTAAAGGCTCTTGAAGTGAAGAAATCCTCTCAAACATGTCCAGGGTGCTGTACCATCTGGTCACTACGTCCATTTTTAGCTTCAATGGTTTTTGATTCGGCCTCAGCTGTTCCTGCATTGCAAATAGTTTTTTCATAGCAATTGGATTCTTGTGGAAATGTTCCACAATGGCTTTTATTTTTTTTATCAGCTCCCCGAGACCACAGCTTTGGAGTCCTGCACACACGACTAAATTAACAGTGTGAGCGATACACGGCAAATGTTCAAAATTAATTAGTCGTATAGCCGCTTTCATGTTAGGTGTGTTATCGGTAATGCAGACAAATATTTTATGTTCTATGTTCCAATGGACGAGCAACCTATACAGCTCATTTTTAATATATTCGGCCGTGTGTCGCTCTTGACATTCAAAACATCCTAATAAAGCAGACTTCAACTCCCAAATTACTAAACAATGGGCCGTAACAGCTTGGTAAGAAGTTGTTGCTTTTGAAGTCCAACCATCGGTAGTAATGGACACATAATTTTCATTTTCCAATTCGTCTCTTAATTTTTTTTGGACTTCTGAGTATTGTGCATCCAAAAAAGTATTTCTTAATAAGTACCTTGAAGGCATTTTGTATCCTGGTTCTATGTAATTTATAAGATTTTGAAAACCCACGTCTTCAACTATAGAAAAGGCTGAAGGTCTTTAACTATCATTTTAAAAATCAAATCATTAATTTTTTTTTCTTTTATTACACCTACTGGACGTTTAATAAAGGCACTTAACTTAGTCTGCTGCGAATTGGTTTCATTTTTTAAAGATATTGTTTTTATTAGAGGGGAGATTATAGGATTAGTGATTTCAGTACCTGATGACGAAGGCGACGGTATTGGAGCTTCAAAAACTGCTGCATCTGACAAGGAGCATGGAATGATGGTTTCATAAGTAGTTCTGTGTTTTTTCATGAGATGCTTTTTCAAATTTGTAGTAGAGCCGCCTTTCACTGAATACGATGAATTACAAAGATCATATTTTGACTGACCGTCTTTAGTCTGCGAAAAAAAACTCCATAGCTTACTCCTTTTCTTAACCATTGTAGTAAATTGATCTATGAAATATAAAAAATAAGCATAAATAATTCCAGCCTTTACCTATTAAATCAAACTAAATATGGATTTTAAAAATCATGTTATAAATATAATATATATGTATGTTGTTGTGTGAATGATATGTTTTCTACAAATTACGAATGATGCGACGCCGTGACGTCATACCGTACCGTACGAATACGCAATACGACTCGATGTGTTGGTCTATAATTCTATATTATATATGACGTATCAAAGTAACGAGTAACGTAACGATACGATAGTAACGAGTACTAATTGCTGTAATAACGAATTCATACGGGTACGCAGTACGCTTTTTTTCATTACTTTTACAGCTCTAAAGAAAAGAAAACAAAACTTTTTACCAAAAAATTAAACCGACTCCTAAAAAACACTGCAAAGTGAAAAATAACTTTAATTTCGGTAGTCGGTATCTTTAGTTTTGTTTTTTCGTTTTTGGCACCGACTTCCGAAATTAAAGTTATTTTTCACTTTGCAGTGTTTTTGGGAGTCGGTTTAATTTTTTGGTAAAAAGTTTTTATTTCACTCTTTTTAGTTGGATGATTTTTAATTTACCTAGTTACAAGAGCCTAAATGTCAACTAGTTATATTCTTTTACAAAATATTGCTTTTCCCAATGCTGGGCCGTTAATTGTTGAGGAGTTCTCCTGGTACTTCACCATCAGCTCTACATCACCATATGCATTGTGACGAGCATAAAGTGCTTAACATCCATATTCAGGTAATCGAATCGCAATCCACTCAATACTTATTATTGAGTAGTTTCGGCGGCCATCTGTGGTCTTCATCATCAGTTCCACTTCCCCAAATGGTACTTTTTGAGAGCAACTGCACAAGTTACTATAAGAAATACCCAAAACGCCATAGGTGTGCCTATAATATTTGAAGAGTTCCCTCGATTTCTCCAGGATTCCATCATCAGATCCTGACTTTGGTGATAATGGTACCAATTTCGACGTATACCCATTCGAACAAAAAAAGAATTTTCCAAATCGGTTCAGCCGTCTTCGAGTACTCGATGATCATAAATTAAAAAAAAAAAAAAAAATACTATATAAAGCTAAATTTTATATATTTATACTATATAAAGCTAAATTACCACTGACTGACTGACTGACTGACTCACTCATTGACATAATTGTTCTCCCAGATGGTGGATGGGGAGGTGGGTATATTTTGACAGATTCGTAAACAAGTAACTCTGAAACCTACGGGAAAAGTGCCAAACCTCCCCTTTTCCCCCCCTTCTCCCCCCTCCCTATCGTATCTCGGAAACTACGAGACCCGTATTTTTTTCTTTTTACGGATTCGTGTAGAGGAGACTTGGTAAAGTAAAAACCATTTTTCAAAGTCCCCCCCCCCCCCCCGCCCCCCTTTTCACCCCCTTTAGGCGGATCTCTGAAATTAAGAGACTTGGAACATTTTTTTTTTCAGATTCATTTAGAGGGGCAATGCTGTAGTCGAAATACTTGAGCAACCCCCCCCCCCCATCTCCCCCCATCACACCCCCCCTTTTTTTTTCACAAGCACGCGAGGTGCTTGCACCTCGCGCAACACGCAAATACTAAACCCCCCCCCATCTCCCCCCATCACCCCCCCATTTTTCTTTTTTCTTTTCAAAAGCACGCGTGGTGCTTGCACCTCGCGCAACACGCAAATACTAAACCCCCCCCATCTCCCCCATCACCCCCCCCCCTTGCACCTCGCGCAACACGCAAATACTTGATTTAGAGGGGCAATGCTTTAGTTTTTTTCACAAGCACGCGAGGTGCTTGCACCTCGCGCAACACGCAAATACTAGTATATATATAAGCGTCGAATTGATAAACTCCTCTTTTTGTCGTCGGTTGAAAACTTGATTTGACGGCTAGTGTTGCCAGCTATATTATTATATTTATTACATTTTATATACATATTATTTACATTTTTAAATATTCCTATAAAAACACAAAACATTTAAAAATATAAAAACAGTAGCCAACCGGTATCGGGAACAGGGTCCAAGCTGCCGGTGGTCAGGGCTCTTGAGAGAGGAACCTCCTAACAATTCTCGCCGTGTCCAGAAGTCCTGCTTTCTGGATCAAGCCCTTGATCCAGCTGCCCAACGAGAGCCTCCTAAGATGTTTGTCGAGGCTCTTGGCTATTATGCCATTGGCTGAGACGACTATCGGCACAATGATTGCTGTATCCACATCCCAAATGTCAACAACCTCGTGAGCCAAGTCAAGATACTTAATTTGCCTATCTTTCTCGGCTTTCACGAGCTTCTCGTCACGAGGGACCGCTATATCAAAAATCACTGTGCGACGCTTTAATCGGTCTATTACCACTATATCAGGCTTATTGGCAACAATAGTCCTGTCTGTGATGATAGACCGATCCCAGTACAGTGTAATATTGCCATTTTCGAGAACTGGGTCGGGCACATACCTATAGTACGGTACTTCTGATTCCACGAGATTGTATTTAAGAGCAAGTTGCTGGTGAACAATCCTAGCTACAAGGTTGTGTCTATGCCAAAGTCTATAAAACCACTTGACCGCACATACAGCGCCCCGACGCACGAAAACTATGAGTCTTTTTGATCTTATATATTGGCTACGATCAAGGGCGGATCCAGCTTTGGCGCCAGAGGGGGGGGGGGGGGTCACATAGTCGTGGTCAAGTCACAAGAAATTATAATTTAATTTTCATGATAATAGATACAAGTATATAGCAGGTATTTTATTAATAAATGTCAGTACTGTACTTAAAAATACCTATAGATGGTGAATTTATTTAGTGATGTCGCTTTGCACGCTATCTTAGTTTCGGAAAGTTGGCTCAAACCCGAACTACCCTCTTCTTTTTACAGCCTACCCGGTTTTGTCCTTATTCGCAGTGACCGCACGGGAAAAAGAGCCGGGGGTGTTGCCATTTACTTACACAGCAACATCCCCTACAAAGTTGTATCCTCTTTGCCGGGAACAGTCAGTGGCAATACCGAATACTTAATCCTTGCAATTGATGTCAAGGGGACTAAGGCTATTCTTGGAGTAGTTTATTGCCCACCTGCTATCGATTATTTCTCCACTCTTGATTCTCTTTTCGTATCCCTCTCCTCAGAGTACAAACATCACATCATCATGGGTGACTTCAACACCGATCTCTTAAAGGATAACTCAAGATCAAGCAGACAGAGCAATCCTGGAATCGTCAAGTCTATCGCTTCTAACACTCAATCCGACACATCACAATTTGGACACAAGCGATTCCTGGCTTGACCTCATTCTCACTTCCTCCGTGAATCTGATTGCTAATCATGGTCAGATTGCTGTTTCGGGTTTATCTCGACATGACTTGATTTATGTCACATATAAAATTAAGCCTCCCAAACAGCGGCCTGCCATTGTGTTGCTTCGGAATTTCGCGAGGATCGACATAGACCAGCTTACCAGAGATGCTAGTGCGATTGATTGGTTCGATGTTGAACAGGCATCGACAGTGGATGGGAAAGTGGAAGCGTTCAATAGGACTCTTCTTCAGCTCATTGATGCTCATGCACCGCTGAGGGCCATCCGTGTCAAGCGCCCCCCGGCTCCACGGATTAACCCTGGAGTTCGTATGGCGATGAGCCGGCGTGACAAGTCCTTTCGAAAATATAGAAGGGATCGCAGTGTGGAAAACTGGATTCTGTACAAATTGGCAAGAAACCGGTGTAACCAGATGGTAAGAGCCGCTAAACGCCGATATATCTCTGAAAATGTCCTCAACTCTTCACCGGCTGATATATGGAAGTTTCTCAAATCACTCGGCATAACAAAGCCTTCCTTTAATGTTATTTCTTCAAACGTGTCCTTGAGTGATTTAAATAAGCATTTTTCATCTTCCGTAATGCTTGCGGTTGCTATTAAAAACCAAACTATTCTTGAGATTACTTGCACGCCTATCTTACCTCCCGATTCTTTCTCTCTTTCTCCTGTGACCGACTCTGAGATCCTCAAGACTTTCAATGCTATTAAGTCCAAGGCTGTTGGCTGTGATGGTGTCAGCAGATCTATGCTATCCCTCATTATTAAAAGTATTCTTCCTATTATTACACACATTATCAATGCCTCCCTGCAGACTGGGGTATTTCCCACAATCTGGGGTAAGGCCTTCATAATCCCTCTCCCAAAAACATCCAACCCCAGCCTGCTAAATTACTACAGACCTATCTCCATTCTTCCTTTCCTATCTAAGATTCTGGAAGCAGTTGTTCTTAAGCAAATATCTTCCTTTGTGTTTGGGAATAATCTGCTATCCCCTTTCCAATCAGGCTTTCTCGTATCTTTCTTTCCTGGCCACAGCACAGCCACAGCTTTGCTTAAGGTTACAGAAGATGTAAGGAATGGTCAGGAGAATTCGAGATTAACGGTATTAGTTTTAATTGATTTCTCCAATGCTTTCAATACCGTTGATCACGACATCCTCCTGGGCATTCTGTCACACATTGGGGTATCTTCAATGGCACAAGATTGGTTCTGATCTTATCTTCGTGGTCGCCAGCAAGCGGTTCGTGCTGATCAGATTTTTTCTGAGTGGTGCACCCTGAAAACTGGCGTCCCACAAGGCGGCATACTCTCTCCAATTTTATTTTCTCTTTTCATAAACTCTATTACCACTATCCTCAAATGCTCTTACCATTTGTACGCTGATGACCTACAACTCTACGCGCAAGCTGACGTTGACAACCTGGACAACTGCATCTCATTGCTGAATGCTGACCTTCTAGCTATCAGTGATTGGTCAAGCAGGTTTGGTGTTACTGTCAATGTCAGTAAGTGTCAGGCTATCCTGATCGGTAGCTCATATTTTCTGCGAAACTTGGAAACCAGCCAACTTCTCCCGCTTAACTTCAACAATACTGTCATCCCTCTCTCGCCGCACGTAAAAGACTTAGGCCTATATATTGATGACAGGTTAAGTTGGAATAAGCAGATTGCACAGGTTAGCCAGAGGGTAACATTTACGCTGCGATCTCTCTATAGATTCAAGCATTTCCTTCCTTGTAGCACTAAAACCACATTGGTCCAATCACTTGTGCTTCCTATCATTGATAATAATAATAATAATAAATTCTTTATTTCATTAACTTAGAACTACTACAGTTTGTCTTACGTTAGGGTCTCCTTTTAAGTTTGTGAAAAACCTGTGCTAGGAGGCCCTGCTCTTCTTAAACTAGAATTTACAATATTATGTAGGAGTGTGCTTGCATTTAGTATATGAAAACTTAATAACTAAAGGAATATAATAATAAACAATAAGAAATTCTAAAATAATGGTGACATGGGTCTGTCTGTGTATGTGTGTGTGTGTGTGTGTGTGTGCGCGTGTATGTATGTGTGTGTATGTTTATGTATGTTTGTGTGTGGGTGTATGTGAAATGCATTGTTGAATGTTTATGTCTATGTAATTGGTTGTCACATAAAAATTATCACACAATTTTTAGAAGGGTTTCAATACAGTCATAGCTTTTACACTTTAGCCATTCTATTAAAACTTTTTTACATTCTCCATACGTCATAGGAAAAATGTTTAAAATTTTGTTCAACTTATTATAAATAGATGCAGATTGCCTAATATATTGTCTTTTTGCGTATGACGATTTGACTGATATTTCTGGAGCAACGAGATATTTCCTTCTTTTTTTATCAATGCTACAATTATAGGGAAGGGTTTTATGACGTTTTAAGACAGCATGAAGGACATATAATTTTCTAACTGAAAGAAGACCACTGAGTGAGTATAGGTGTTCTGTAGGGAATCTATATGATTTAAAATACATAACTTTCAAGAGAGACCATTGAGCTCGCTCCAATTCTAGAAATTTGACTTTTGTAGCCCTAGATTATGCTGATGTTTGCTATTCTGATCTTTCCCAAGAACTTATTAACAAATTGGATCGACTTCTCAACAACTGTATTCGTTTCATTTTTGGCCTTCGAAAATATGATCACATTTCTTCCTTCCGTTCTCGGCTTAAATGGTTGCCTATCCGTCAAAGGAGATCCCTCAGATCCCTCTGTATGCTCTTCACTATTTTGAACGATCCTTGTGCTCCTGTTTACTTAAAACAAAATTTTAAATTGTTGGGCTGTTCTCATGATCTTAACCTTCGCGCATCCAAAAACTTACTTCTTCACATTCCTTCTCACCGCACCGGGTTTCTATCTAATTCTTACGCTATTTCTACTATTAAACTCTGGAATTTGCTACCCCTTGACATGAAGAAGGCTGAGTCAAAATTTTCTTTTAAGCGTAAAATTAAAAACTACTACTTAAGGGGCTGTTATTCTTAGTTTGATCTTCGTCATAATTATTATGAGCTCTTTTATTCAGAAAGAATATTATAAAGCACCGTATCTATTAGTTTGTCATTTTAGCATATATGTGAATTTTATTAGTATTATTATATATTAGTATTATATTTATTACTATTAAATACATTATTTCATTCCATTTTCTTGTACACCTACCACAGTGTGTTTTTTTTTAACCCAAAGGTTGACTGGTGGAGAATGCCTTGCTGCATTAAGTCAGCCCATGTAACACAATTGTACATAAAGTTTAAATAAATAAATAAATTCAGTTTGGAAACTATCAATTGTCTGTCAGCATCTTCAGAAAAGGGAAGCCTATATTACCAAGTTGAATGAAGCTTTTAATTCCTTGAATATTGAAAACAATGACATTTGGCAGTCCGTAACATCTTTTGTCACAGAAACAAGCTCTCAAATCTTGGGCCATAGAAACATTAAATTGGATGAGTGGTTTCATGAGAATGACGATACAATTACAAGCGCACTAAGCGGTCACCTAGAGCTACTGTATATGCAGCATAATAATAATTCTTTGCAATGAAAACTTACACAAACAAATCCAGGAAAATACTTAGTTTAGTCTTCTCAATCTTGAGAAGACTAACGAGAGATGCGAAAGATAAGTGGTAGCAAGAGAATGCGAAATTCTTACAGTGGCTTATAGACACAACAAATGAGTGCATTTTATAACAAGACTAGCTTCCATCCGCAACTTCGTCCGCGTGGAAAAAAATCCCCCGATTTTGAAACATTCTTCATTAGTGCTCCGCTCCTATTGATCTTAGCGTGATGATATATAGCCTATAGCCTTCCTCGATAAATGGGCTATCTAACACTGAAATAATTTTTCAAATCAGAACCGTGGTTCCTGAGATTAGCGCGTTCAAGCAAACAAACAAACAAACAAACTCTTCAGCTTTATAATATTACTAGTATTTGCGTGTTGCGCGAGGTGCAAGCACCTCGCGTGCCTGTGAAACGAAAAAAAAAAAGGGGGGGCTGATGGGGGAGGGGTTGCAGAAGTATTTTGACTAAAGCATTGCCCCTCTAAATGAATCTGAAAAAAAAAATGTTCCAAGTCTCTTAATTTCCGAGATCCGCCTACAGGGGGTGAGAAGGGGGGTGGGGGGGTGACTTTGATAAATGGTTTTTACTTTACCGAGCCTCCTCTATACGAATCCGTAAAAAAAAGAAAATACGGGTCTCGTAGTTTCCGAGATACGATAGGGAGGGGGGAGAAGGGGGGTGAAAAAGGGAGGTTTGGCACTTTTCCCGTAGGTTTGAGAGTTACTTGTTTACGAATCTGTCAAAATATACCCACCTCCCCATCCACCATCTGGGAGAACAATTATGTCAGTGAGTGAGTCAGTGAGTCAGTGGTAATCTAGCTTTATATAGTATAATAACTAGTATTTCCGTGTTGCGCGAGGTGCAAGCACCTCGCGTGCTTGTGAAAAAAAAAAATGGGGGGGGGTGATGGGGGGAGATAGGGGGGTTTAGTATTTGCGTGTTGCGCAAGGTGCAAGCACCTCGCGTGCTTGTGAAAAAAAAAAAAGTGGGGGGGGGTGATTGGGGGAGATGGGGGGGTTTAGTATTTGCGTGTTGCGCGAGGTGCAAGCACCTCGCGTACTTGTGAAAAAAAAAAAATGGGGGGGTGGGGTGAAGGGGGGGGTTGCACAATTATTTCGACTAAAGCATTGCCCCTGGAAATGAATCTGAAAAAAAAAATGTTCCAAGTCTTTCCGAGATCCGCCTACAGGGGGTGAGAAGGGGGGTGGGGGGGTGACTTTGATAAATGGTTTTTACTTAACCGAGCCTCCTAGTATTTGCGTGTTGCGCGAGGTGCAAGCACCTCGCGTGCTTTTGAAAAAAAAAAGTGGGGGGGTGATGGGGGGTTTAGTATTTGCGTGTTGCGCGAGGTGCAAGCACCTCGCGTGCTTGTGAAAAAAAAAAGTGGGGGGAGATGGGGGGGGTTTAGTATTTGCGTGTTGCGCGAGGTGCAAGCACCTCGCGTGCTTGTGAAAAAAAAAAAAAAAAGGGGGGGGGGGGGGGTGATGGGGGTTTAGTATTAGCGTGTTGCGCGAGGTGCAAGCACCTCGTGTGCTTGTGAAAATAAAAAAAAAATGAAAAAGAGAGGGGGGGGGTGATGGGGGGAGTTGGGGGTGTTTAGTTTTTGCGTGTTGCGCGAGGTGCAAGCACCTCGCGTGCTTATGAAAAAAAAAAAATGGAGGGGCTGGGGGGGGGGTTGCAGAAGTATTTTGACTAAAGCATTGCCCCTCTAAATGAATCTGAAAAAAAAAATGTTCCAAGTCTCTTAGATTCCGAGATCCGCCTAAAGGGGGGGAGAAGGGGGGCGGGGGGGGGGACTTTGAAAAATGTTTTTTACTTTACCGCGAATCCGTAAAAAGAAAAAAATACGGGTCTCGTAGTTTCCGAGATACGATAGGGGGGGGGGGCAGAAGGGGGGGGAAAAGGGGAGGTTTGGCACTTTTCCCGTAGGTTTGAGAGTTACTTGTTTACGAATCTGTCAAAATATACCCACCTCCCCATCCACTATCTGGGAGAACAATTATGTCAATGAGTGAGTGAGTCAGTCAGTCAGTGGTAATTTAGCTTTATATAGTATAACTAGTATTTGCGTGTTGCGCGAGGTGCAAGCACCTCGCGTGCTTGTGAAAAAAACTAAAGCATTGCCCCTCTAAATCAAGTATTTGCGTGTTGCGCGAGGTGCAAGCACCTCGCGTGCTTGTGAAAAAAAAAAAAAAAGGGGGGGGGGGAATGGGGGGGGGGGAATGGGGGGGGGGGAGGTTGCACAATTATTTCGACTAAAGCATTGCCCCTCTAAATGAATCTGAAAAAAAAAATGTTCCAAGTCTCTTAGATTCCGAGATCCGCCTAAAGGGGGGGAGAAGGGGGGCGGGGGGGGGACTTTGAAAAATGGTTTTTACTTTACCGAGCCTCCTCTATACGAATCCGTAAAAAGAAAAAAATACGGGTCTCGTAGTTTCCGAGATACGATAGGGGGGGGGGGGAGAAGGGGGGGGAAAAGGGGAGGTTTGGCACTTTTCCCGTAGGTTTGAGAGTTACTTGTTTACGAATCTGTCAAAATATACCCACCTCCCCATCCACCATCTGGGAGAACAATTATGTCAATGAGTGAGTCAGTCAGTCAGTGGTAATTTAGCTTTATATAGTATAACTAGTATTTGCGTGTTGCGCGAGGTGCAAGCACCTCGCGTGCTTGTGAAAAAAACTAAAGCATTGCCCCTCTAAATCAAGTATTTGCGTGTTGCGCGAGGTGCAAGCACCTCGCGTGCTTGTGAAAAAAAAAAAAAAAAAGAGGGGGGGGGGGTGATGGGGGGGGCGGGGTTGCACAAGTATTTCGACTAAAGCATTGCCCCTCTAAATGAATCTGAAAAAAAAAATGTTCCAAGTCTCTTAGATTCCGAGATCCGCCTAAAGGGAGGGGAGAAGGGGGGCGGGGGGGGGACTTTGAAAAATGGTTTTTACTTTACCGAGCCTCCTCTATACGAATCCGTAAAAAAAAAAAATACGGGTCTCGTAGTTTCCGAGATACGATAGGGAGGGGGGAGAAGGGGGGGGAAAAGGGGAGGTTTGGCACTTTTCCCGTAGGTTTCAGAGTTACTTGTTTACGAATCTGTCAAAATATACCCACCTCCCCATCCACCATCTGGGAGAACAATTATGTCAGTGAGTCAGTGAGTGGTAATTTAGCTTTATATAGTATAATAACTAGTATTTCCGTGTTGCGCGAGGTGCAAGCACCTCGCGTGCTTGTGAAAAAAAAAAATGGGGGGGGGTGATGGGGGGAGATAGGGGGGGTTTAGTATTTGCGTGTTGCGCAAGGTGCAAGCACCTCGCGTGCTTGTGAAAAAAAAAAAGGGGGGGGAGGTGATGGGGGAGATAGGGGGGTTTAGTATTTGCGTGTTGCGCAAGGTGCAAGCACCTCGCGTGCTTGTGAAAAAAAAAAAGTGGGGGGGGGTGATTGGGGGAGATGGGGGGGGTTTAGTATTTGCGTGTTGCGCGAGGTGCAAGCACCTCGCGTACTTGTGAAAAAAAAAAATGGGGGGGTGGGGTGAAGGGGGGGGTTGCACAATTATTTCGACTAAAGCATTGCCCCTGGAAATGAATCTGAAAAAAAAAATGTTCCAAGTCTTTCCGAGATCCGCCTACAGGGGGTGAGAAGGGGGGTGGGGGGGTGACTTTGATAAATGGTTTTTACTTTACCGAGCCTCCTCTATACGAATCCGTAAAAAGAAAAAAATACGGGTCTCGTAGTTTCCGAGATACGATAGGGGGGGGGGGAGAAGGGGGGGGAAAAGGGGAGGTTTGGCACTTTTCCCGTAGGTTTGAGAGTTACTTGTTTACGAATCTGTCAAAATATACCCACCTCCCCATCCACCATCTGGGAGAACAATTATGTCAATGAGTGAGTCAGTCAGTCAGTGGTAATTTAGCTTTATATAGTATAACTAGTATTTGCGTGTTGCGCGAGGTGCAAGCACCTCGCGTGCTTGTGAAAAAAACTAAAGCATTGCCCCTCTAAATCAAGTATTTGCGTGTTGCGCGAGGTGCAAGCACCTCGCGTGCTTGTGAAAAAAAAAAAAAAAAAGAGGGGGGGGGGTGATGGGGGGGGCGGGGTTGCACAAGTATTTCGACTAAAGCATTGCCCCTCTAAATGAATCTGAAAAAAAAAATGTTCCAAGTCTCTTAGATTCCGAGATCCGCCTAAAGGGAGGGGAGAAGGGGGGCGGGGGGGGGACTTTGAAAAATGGTTTTTACTTTACCGAGCCTCCTCTATACGAATCCGTAAAAAAAAAAAATACGGGTCTCGTAGTTTCCGAGATACGATAGGGAGGGGGGAGAAGGGGGGGGAAAAGGGGAGGTTTGGCACTTTTCCCGTAGGTTTCAGAGTTACTTGTTTACGAATCTGTCAAAATATACCCACCTCCCCATCCACCATCTGGGAGAACAATTATGTCAGTGAGTCAGTGAGTGGTAATTTAGCTTTATATAGTATAATAACTAGTATTTCCGTGTTGCGCGAGGTGCAAGCACCTCGCGTGCTTGTGAAAAAAAAAAATGGGGGGGGGTGATGGGGGGAGATAGGGGGGGTTTAGTATTTGCGTGTTGCGCAAGGTGCAAGCACCTCGCGTGCTTGTGAAAAAAAAAAAGGGGGGGGAGGTGATGGGGGAGATAGGGGGGTTTAGTATTTGCGTGTTGCGCAAGGTGCAAGCACCTCGCGTGCTTGTGAAAAAAAAAAAGTGGGGGGGGGTGATTGGGGGAGATGGGGGGGGTTTAGTATTTGCGTGTTGCGCGAGGTGCAAGCACCTCGCGTACTTGTGAAAAAAAAAAATGGGGGGGTGGGGTGAAGGGGGGGGTTGCACAATTATTTCGACTAAAGCATTGCCCCTGGAAATGAATCTGAAAAAAAAAATGTTCCAAGTCTTTCCGAGATCCGCCTACAGGGGGTGAGAAGGGGGGTGGGGGGGTGACTTTGATAAATGGTTTTTACTTTACCGAGCCTCCTCTATACGAATCCGTAAAAAAAAGAAAATACGGGTCTCGTAGTTTCCGAGATACGAGGGGGGGGGAGAAGGGGGGTGAAAAGGGGAGGTTTGGCACTTTTCCCGTAGGTTTGAGAGTTACTTGTTTACGAATCTGTCTAAATATACCCATCTCCCCATCCACCATCTGGGAGAACAATTATGTCAGTGAGTCAGTGAGTGAGTGGTAATTTAGCTTTATATAATATAATCTAGCTTTATATAGTATAATTAGTATAGATTAGTAGTCATAGGTGAAAAATGTAAACGTACCGTTAAAGTCACTAGATGGAGTATCTCTCGCCAACAAGGACGATATCTTGAAACGCTGGGCTCAACATTTTAATGACCTTCTGAATATTGATCACTCTGCTGATAGGTATAACTTACATTAATGGGAATTAATGTAAGCTATTAATTAATGATCTAGCAAACTAAACCTAGGGAAGAGTTACTTGAACCTAATACTTGAACCTATTACTTTGAACCTATTATTTTGAATAAGAAAGCAGTAGGCGTACATAATATTTACGATGAAATGCTAAAGTATGGAGCAGAGGAGTTACACCAGATCATGTGAAACTGTTGTTGCATATGTGGGTGGAAGAAAATGTACCTAAGTGCTTTAAAATCTCTCGCGTTTGCTCCCTGTACAAAAACAAAGGAGATCGCTCTGACTGTAATTCGTACTACTGCCTTTATCTGAAAAAAAGCTGCCAGAATCCCAGTTCGGCTTCAGACCGGAGAGAGGAACCTGCGAGGCCATCATCTCAATCCGCCAGTTTATTGAGAAGAGCAGGGAACAAGGCCGACCAATGTTTCTGTGTTTTGTTGACCTTGAAAAGGCCTTTGACAGCTCTTTGGTTGGTTCTGTCTAAACTGGGTTGTCCGAATAAATTTGTTAGGCTTTTACGGCTTTTACATGATGACATATCATGTTGCGTCACAGTCAATGGTGAACAATCAGAATCTTTCTCAGTCACCTGTGGAGTCAAACAGGGATGTGTATTGGCACCAACTTTGTTCGCATTATATTTTTCTGTTTCAGTCTGTGAAGCCTCTTACTCTCTTATCTTATCTTACTGAAGGTGTCTGCATTAAGTTTCACACGGATAGTGGTCTTTTCATCCCTGCGAGACTAAAAACGACTACGAAAATCTCAGTGGCACTTATAACTGAGATTATGTAGGCCGACGATTTATTTTTCGTCACACACTCCGCCAGTGACCTTCAAAATCTTGTGACCAATTATTTAAATGAGGCATGCACTATGTTCGGGCTTAAAATTAATGTCACAAACAGAAGTGATGGCGGCAGTAGGGCTACATGACAATATACTACTTAATGTGTGTTATGGAGACAATATTAAGCCAAATCGATAGATATATATCTTAGAAGCACTATTACGTCAGTGTGACTTAGACGCAGAGGTAAACAGTAGAATAGGAGCTGCTGCTGCTGCTTTTGATAAACTGCGGTCTAAACTTTTCCGGTCGCATGACATCAAGCTAACCACCAAAATAAAAGTGTATAATATGGCCATTGTGCTCCCATATTTGGGTTCTGTACCGTAAACACATTTGCGCTCTCGACAGGTATAACTTAAAGTATCTGCGAGATATAATGAACATCAGGTGGCAAGATCGCGTCCGAAACACGGATGTTCTTCGTCGTAAAACGTCAGAGATATCGAGACCTAGCTCATGAGGCGCCAGCTGCGCTGGAGTGGACACGTATCGTGAATGTCGGACGACAAATTGGCTAAACGCATCTTCAGAACTCAAATGTGGCAAACGTCAATGGGGTGGGCATTACCTAAGATACCTAGGATGTTCTGAAAAGGCATATGAAAGGATGCAAGATCGAACCATCTCAATGGGTGCTCCCAAAGCAGCTCAACGTTTGGATTGGAGACGTCTCATTAATCTGCAAGTTTCTGATTTTGAATTGCTAAGATGAGCAGATTTGGACAAAAAAACGAGATGAGTTGAAGGCCAGACCACCAGCGGTCACCCACTATTGTCGTACGAAAGGTGTGTTAACGTGCCCTACATACAACATGGTATTCTCAGCGAAATGTGGGTACGCCAAACACCAATGCGCGCACCGTCGGAGAGCTGAACATCCTAACGGTTGTTCAGCTCTCCGACGGTACGCTTATTATAGCTTTCTAATCTTATATATATAAAAGAAAGTCGTGTTAGTTACACCACTTATAACTCAAGAACGGCTGAACCGATTTGGCTTAAAATTGGTACGGAGGTAGCTTAGAACCAGGAGACGGACATAGGATACTTTTTATCCCGAAATTCCCACGGGATCAAGATTCACGTGGGAAAAACCTCCCACGCGAACGAAGTTGCGGGCAATAGCTCGTGTTTGAATAAAATAGATACAGTCGCCGTAGCCGAAATCGGCTAGGATGAACATCATCATCATCATGGACGTGGAGAAGTGCCAGTCCGGTCAGACGTTTTTCAACCATTGAAGCTCTCAGCCACGATTTGATTTTTCGTAACGTAGAGAAAGATCTTTTCGCTGTTGCTACACTAACAGGTAGTGTAGCCATAATACATAAAAAAAAAAATTATTATGGTACATCTCAATATCGCAATTTAAAATAGGGTCAGAAATCGTTTTATAATAAGGTAAGAATTTTTTAACTCAGTACTTTATTACTAAAGTTTAGTCGTTCCGATTGAGGTTAGATCTAGCTAAACAAAGTGTGCGCAAGTGTCACACGAAATGTGACATATTATGAAAGGCGGCAACCGTGCGGTGGCGCGGTAAAATTCAAATTTTGGATGCGTTCGTTCCCGAATAATGAGTTTGGCACGGCAGTGCCGCGGGGGCACTGCCGTGCCCCCAGAGTACTTGGCCGTTGACATCATGTATTAACTAATAAAAGTGCATAGCGTATGTTCAACGGCCGGTTACATAAAATCTAACTATATTAATAAAGAAATCGCAGTAAATATCCTTAGACTTGGCTTCGCTTTACTTAGAGATATCATTACTTTTTATAGAGAAACAAGCAGCTTAGGCGAGACTTGGCTAATTTTTTTACAGGATGTTTTTGGTGGGATTTTAACGTTTTTCGTAACACTCATAATTTATTTTTTAATTTTACATTTGATATGTTCTAAATTTTCTTGACAACACGTATTATTGTATATTCAAATTTGTCGCGTCTATTCAATTTCACCCTGTATACAGGAAATTCAAAAGCTAGACATTGGTGCTCTAAGTAGTGTCAATATAAAGGAGTTAGGTAGACGTTTGGACAATAGTCAAGAATTATTTAGACAGTTCAATGAAGTTCAAACATTAATTGAAAACAGCTGTGATGAATCCGCTACGGATGAACAAATCACGTTAAGAGATGTCATAGAAACAAAGTTTATTTCAGTCATGTCAATCATTGAGGATATAATAGAAAGGCAAGGCTCTGAAAAGGAAAAATTTGGTGATTCATGTAGTAACAGAGGTTCTCATTCAGGTTGCCTATCACATGGCCTACAGTCAATAAAATTGCCAACGATAAAATTGCCTACATTTAATCGTTCTTATTTAAAATGGCTAGAATATAGAGACACTTTTCAATCTTTAATTCATTGCAATGAATCAATACCAGGCATCAATAAGTTTCACTATCTGAGATCCTCACTAGAGGGTGGTGCCATTGAAGTTATCAAGTCGTTGGAGTTTACCTCTGAAAATTACATTGTAGCATGGGAGTTACTTTGTAATAGATATAATAATAAGAAAATCGTCATTAACAATCACCTTAAAGCATTATGCAGTATTGAAACCCTAACTAAGAAATCGGTTAAAGTATTACGTAACTTAGTAGAGATTGTTTCAAAAAAATTAAGAGCACTAAACACTCTAGGGCAACCTACTGATCAGTGGGATACTTTATTAATATTTATGATTACTGGGAAGTTAGATACCAGTACGGGCGTAAAGTGGGAAGAATATGGGAATATTTTACCTGACTTGCCAACGCTTCGTGATTTTTTTAATTTTCTACGTAGTCGTGCGGATATTTTAGAAACTACATCAGTCACTTCATAACCCCATAAAAATGACAAGGGGACTTTTAATAAAAATAATCATACCAATAATTGGAAAAATAACTTGAAAGATGTAATTCACTTGTCTCTTCGGTTGAGAACTTGTGTGAATATTTGTGTTTATTGTGTAGTGAGCAGGGTCATCGCATTCACCAATGTACTAAATTTAAAAATATGAATGTACAAAACGAATTAAAGAAGCATCTAAATTAAAATTGTGTTTAAATTGTCTGCGTGAGGGTCACAAGTCATTTCATTGTCGTATGAAGAGTTCATGTAAGTTTTGTAAACAAAAACATAACAGTTTATTACATGTAAGTAAACCTCAAAGTAGTAATAATATAATAATAATAATATTTGTAATCTGTCAGCCAGGTTCTGTTGTGTACCGCTATGGTAGAAGTAGTAGATGGAAAATTGGAAATACTCAACAGACATACCTTGTTCGGGCGCTATTAGGCACAGGTAGCCAATCTTCTTTTGTGACAGAAAACCTGAAAGCAAGTTAGGACTATCGATTAAAATTACAAAACCTTTGAGGATTTCAGGTATTAATAATGTTTCTTTTGATACATGCGAGCGCTGCAATGTAAATATAAAATTGCGATTAAATTCTTTCAATATGAATATAAATTGTCTAATTGTACCACAAATTACAGGAACGTTACCGAGTGCACCTGTAAATATCCAGGAACTTAATTTACCCGAAAATTTCGTGCTTGGTTCTACTATCCCTCTAAGGGGCCCCACAGATTAACAGTTCGCCGGACGATATCAGTCTGTCAGTTAATCGCAATAGGTCACACACTAACAGTTCCGTTTAAGATTTCGGACTGTCGACTTATACAAACTGACAGTGTGTGACCGCTTGACGATTCCAGTCAGCGTCGATAGATATCGGCCGGACAGTCCAAGGCCTTGAGGCCAAATAAACACATTAGCAGGTAGTCGGCTGGCGGCCCGTCGACCGGCATCTCGTGTCAGTCGAGCACCTTCAATTTTATATTTTTCGACTCGTTTAATTTTTTTCGATAAAATGGACAACAAACCTCAATTTGGGTCTACTTTCATAGAACTATATAGGAGTTTTGCATGTTTATATCACAATAAACGATTAAAAGATGACGTTTACATCAAATTGTTAGCATATTATCAAACCACAGTACCTTCAGCCACAATATTATTGATATCGTGAAAAGAAAAATTAATAACCTTAAAAGCACATTTAGAATAGAACTAAAGAAGGTACGTAAATATGAATTTATTCGTTTTTGCGACTCTTTTTGGTAGGTAGTTAGGTATCGCTACAGTAGCAATCAAAAAAAATTCGTACCTAAATAATGTAAACAAATAAACTTTTCACACATTCGACACAAGCGGTTTGCTAGATTGTTTACAAGTTCTATTGGAGGCTACCTACCATAATTTTGTGATAGGTCTACTTTCGATAGTACGCTATCGAATGGTAAAATTTATTTAACACGTTCGCTGACAGTGAGCACTTACCCTGACACCACATTACGACAGTAGAATTTTCCACGACGTACTCTTAGAAATAAGTGACCCGTACCTCGACGTACTGTCATAACTCATAACGCACTATTTTAATTTCCCGCCTAATGAAGTACTGTCAGCAAACGTGTTAATGCTGTTCGTTTTGTCCAAAACTTTGAATAAAATGTTATTAATTATTATCTACTTTCAGGTTAAAACTCATATATCTTTCAACAAAAATATATATTTTTAAGTTTCAGGTATGATTACACAAAGGGACTGTGGTGAAATTCTTGTAGGAAATTTTAAATCTTCAAAACTTTGTCCAGTTGCAAATATATTACAAATACCGTAAAGTTACTATTAACCTTTCTTCTGCGCTTATAGATTGGCGCATTTTTGTATTCATTTTACTGATGTACGGTTTAACTATCGTTAATAAGATATTAAAAGTTTCAGAAGTCATTCGCAAGTAATTAAATAGATCTTCCCAATGCTACTGCCTTAGTTCACGTACCAATGTCATGTGCGATCTAGATTCTCTATGTTGGAACCACTTTTTCATCCAATATCTCCTTTCTGATGATGAAAGTAAATGAAGTAGTAAAAGAGCACATCGTTTTTTACGCAACATAATGATGACGCTAAAAACTGTCAACTACGCTGCTGCGTTGTGAATGACTACCGCCTTTGTGTGTGTGGCATCATACCGGTATCACACCATTGCCGACGCGCGGTGCTACGATGGGAAACTGCGGACTCGCAACTGCTAGTGTGTAGTCGTACAGCCTTGGCCAAAAGTATTAGGCACCTTCAAATTTTCTGACTTTTTCGTGTTTAAGGTGAAAAATAAAATAAAATTGTTTTCCAATTTACTATATTCTTATAAAATAACAAAAAAATACTAATATTTAGTTGGCCCACCCTTTGCATTGATCACAGCAGCAATTCTTTGGGGCATGGTGCTTACAAGCTTTTTACAATCGGCTGCACTTATGGCGTCCCACTCTTGAATCAAAGCATTTTTTAACGCTAATTTTGATGTAATGCTGTGCTCTCGGACCTTACGCTTCAGAATACCCCAAAAATGCTCGATAGGATTGAGATCTGGGGATTGCGCCGGCCATTCTAACAAGTCGATACTGTTGTTTCTAAACCAGCGCATGGTGGCCGCTGATTTATGACAAGGAGCATTGTCTTGTTGGAATTTCACTCCATTTAAGTTGGTGTCACCGAAAATACGTGTAAGCGAAGGCAATAGCGCAGTTTGGAGCACATTTATGTACTTTTCACTGTTCATCCTGCCTTCGCAAACGAACATTTCGCCAACACCATCGGCTGCCATGCAACCCCAGATCATAATGCTACCTCCCCCGTGTTTAATAGTGGGCACCACGCAATCTGGATGGTATTCCTCGCCGACACGCCGCCTCACGTAGGTTACACCCGCAGTTCCAAATATCTGGAAAAATGTAAAAAGAAGAATTTAAATGAGTGCTCATAATTTTTATGAAATCAGACTAAAATAAGAGCGATCAATTTTATTGTTTTTAAGAAATGGTATAAATGCTTACCTCAAAGTTTGATTCATCGGACCACACAATATTTGACCAATCTTCCTGACGTAGAGCCCATTCTAAACGGTTCTTTTTGTTATCTGCCGAGAGCCATGGCTTCTTTCTTGCTTTACACCCCTTTAAACCCGCATCTGCAAGCCTTCTTCTTGCCGTTCGAGCACTAATGGGGTGTCCAGTTTCGTCAGATAAGGCGGCAGCAAGCTCAGAAGAAGTTTATTTTCGATCCTGTAGAGAATCGCGGATGAGTTTCCTGTCCTGGCACTCGGTAGTCACGCGTTTTCTGCCAGTCCGTATTTTATTTGCGTGGGAACCAGTCTCCGCAAACTGTTTAATAGCAGATTGCACTGCGCACCGCGAACATTTTATAAGTTTGGCAATCTCTACTTGGGACTTCCCTTGTTCATGCAATAACTGGATTTTAATTCGTTTTTCGTAGCATAGTTCACTTTTTTTGGCATTTTCGAAAAAGGGGAATGTTAATTTCACCACTGGATCACACACGAAAGCTTCTTTACGTTATGAATAGCAAAGGAACACTGATTATAATTATGAGTATTTTTTTGAAAATACACATTATATGGGTTTTGCTCACCAGATGTTTTATGGCCCATAGAAATTCGTTTGCCATTGTTTTAATTATCGTTTGGCGGCCCTACCTTGGCTTTTGTTAAAAATATAAGCTGTTTTTTTTAATACGTTTTGTATAATCTGTGTTTTATTGGAGTGCCTAATACTTTTGGCCAAGGCTGTAGATATTGTACCAGGCCATTGCCGCCATTGCCGGCAGGTAGGTAATAATCGCTTTAGTGTGTAGTCGTTATTAGCCTAGGACGGCAAGCCGCCCGATAGGACCAGAAACTGCAGGCGGACTGTTAATCTGTGGGGCCCTTAAGTCACTTGACATGTAATTTCACAAAGGAAATTCATAACGACCTTAAAAAGTTTTGGGAAGTTGAAGAAATTAATGTTGTCAATAACACTTCACCCAAGACAAATTATGTGAACAACATTTTGTAGAAAATATGAAGCGTCTTCCAAATGGTCGATTTTCTGTTAAAATGCCATTCAAGGAGATTCCTGAACAGGCACTAGGCAATTCTTATTTCTTAGCGAAAAAACGTTTCCTTAACCTTGAGAAAAAATTAAATAATAATTATCAGCTCAAACAAAGTTACACAGCATTTATTGAGGAGTATAAGAACTTATGTCATTTACAGGAGATTAAGCGTCCTACATTTGGATATTACTTACCACATCATGCGGTATTGAAAGAACAAAGTGAAACCACAAAGTTACGTGTTGTTTTTGATGCCTCTGCCAAAACGACTTCAGGAAAATCGTTAAATGACATTCAGTATGTAGGTCCAAGGGTACAAGATGATTTACTGTCGATTTTATTAAGGTTTAGAACTTATAAGTATGTGCTAACTGGGGATATACAAAAAATGTATAGGCAAATAGAAATAGATCCATCTCAGCGACATTTGCAATTAATTTTGTGGAGCGATGATGATTCTCAGCCTATTAAGGTCTTGCAGCTAAACACTGTCACCTATGGGACTGCATCTGCACCTTTCTTGAGCACTAGGAGCCTTGTCCAGTTGGCTCGCGAATGTTCTAATCCCATAATTTCTAATATTTTAGAGCATGATATATACATTGAAGATTTGAATACTGGATGTCAGTCAGAGAAAGAAATTAAAGAAATATATGATGAGGTCACTAAAATTTTATCTTTGGCTTGTTTCCCTCTTCATAAAATACGCACAAACTGTCCCAAGGTGTTACAAACAGAGACCACTTCTAAAATTCTTGATCTGAGTAAACATTCCACAGTTTTAGGATTGAACTGGTCACCTTCACCGGACATGTTACATTTTACAGTTGACATGGATATGAGTAGGAAACTTACTAAACGTACTATTATATCATTAACATGTAAAATATTTGACCCATTAGGTCTACTACGTGCATGCATAATTAAAGCTAAAATAATTTTACAGCAATTGTGGAATGAAAAGTTAGGCTGGGATGATCCTGTGCCACCCCATATCGAAAAAAACTGGGTAAAGATATCAGAGAATATAAATAATCTATCTAAAATTAATTTACCTAGGAATACAGCATGTGATTTCGCCATGTCAGTTGAATTACATTGTTTCGTAGATGCTTCTCAGGAAGCGTATGGAACCTGTGTCTATCTACGGTCAATTGATAATGAAAATATGGTAAATGTTAAATTTTTGTGTGCGAAGGCGAGGGTTGCACCTCTGAAAGCCATGACCATACCTCGCCTTGAATTGTGTGGTGCACTACTTGGTGCTCGGTTATCAAAAAAGGTAATCTAGTCCATTCGATGTGATAAGATAACACAAAAGGTAATATGGACTGTCTCAACAGTAGTACTTGGCTGGATTAATGCACAACCAAACCTTTTAAAGGCATTTGTAGCCAATCGAGTAATTGAAATTAATGAATTGACACAGGGCTTCACGTGGAGGCATGTTCCCACTCACCTCAACCCGGCAGATCTTGCTTCTAGAGGTATAGATCCTCAGCGTCTGCAGGTTGTCCCCTTGTGGTGGGAAGGACCCTCCTTCTTAAAGGAGGGATCACGTGCTTGGCCACAGCACCCTCATAAATTAGTGGAATTACCTGAGCTAAAGGTTCATGTACAAACTAAGGAGGCTCTCGATGACAGTTATAATTCTGTCATTAATTTTAATAATTATTCCAAGTTTAATCACTTAAGTCGCGTGTTTGCATATGTATTGCGGTTTTTGCATAACTGTAGGAACAAAACTAAATTATATAATTCACTACAAACTAGCGAAATAAATAAATCACATACCATTCTCTTTAAACTATGTCAAAACGAATCGTTTGATATAGAGTTGAAACTTCTAAGTAAAGGTTTAGGAATACCAAAGAAATCCAAAATATCTAATTTAAATCCGTTTCTTGACTCTGAGGGTTTATTGAGAGTAGGAGGCCGTCTTGACAATTCAAGTTTTGATTATAACAAGAAACATCCAATTATATTAGATTGTAAACATAGACTTACCCTTTTTTTAATGCGAAATGAACACCAACGTTTATTCCATGCAGGTCCGCAATTATTATTATCTTCTGTGAGAGAAAGGTACTGGCCTGTAGGTGGGAGGGCCTTAGCGCGCAAGGTAAATAAACAATGCATTGTATGCACTAGATTTCGTGGTAAGGCTATACAGCCTATAATGGGCAACTTACCATCGGCTAGGATGAGGCCTACTTTCCCTTTCCACTCGACTGGTACTGACTTCGCCGGACCGTTTCAAATCTCTAGTAAAAAGGGAAGAGGTAATCCAATAAATAAATGTTTCCTCTGTCTATTTGTTTGCTTAAGTACCAGAGCGGTTCACCTCGAGCTAGTGAGTGATCTTACTACAGCAGCATTTATTTTATGTTTACGTCGATTCATGTCGCGCAGAGGTAAGCCCTATGAAATTTGGTGTGACAATGGCACTAACTTCGTTGGGGCAAACAATGAACTAGGTAAGGTGCTACGCTCCAGTCGTGACTCAGTCACTGATTATACTACTAACGAAGGCATTTCATTTAAATTTAGTCCGGCCTATTCACCGCATTTTGGTGGGCTCTGGGAGGCAGGCGTAAAGGCAGCCAAATGTCTCTTAAAAAGAACAGCAGCCAATGTTTCCCTTACTTTTGAGGAGTTGTCAACTCTTTTTACACAGATAGAGGCAATCCCGAATTCTCGCCCTCTCTCCCCTTTATCTTCTGATCCCTTAGACTTAAACCCTTTGACCCCCGGGCATTTCCTTATCGGACGGCCACTGACGTTGGTGCCTTCTTTTGCAGCAGAAGACTCCAGACCGAAGTACCACCTCATCTGCAAACTACGCCTCGAGTTCCGGAAGAGATGGTCTCAAGAGTTTATAGCGGAACTCCAGCAGCGGTCCAAATGGAAAACTGAGTCTATCGGTCCTAGAATTGGGGACATGGTATTAATAAAGGACCAGAATCTGCCTCCGCAACGCTAGCGGCTTGCCGCATTACATGACTACACATGGGCGCAGACAACATTTGCCGTGTGGTAGATATCTACACATCCAAGGGAACAATCTGTTGAAAGTTAACTCTTTCAAGGCTGGGAAGATGTACACGCGCACGACGAACCGGGGGCCGCGACAGAGGTGCGGGGCAAAGGGTGGCGCAGGAGCGCGGCACGGGCCCCGCCGCACGGTGGGCTGAAAAACGGCTTTCATAGACTTAGGCATTTTATTTTGCAAGTGCCAGTTTTTGTGCCGGATATCACTTCTATTTGTTATAACAATATACAAAAATGACACCAGAATTGATTCTGCACAAAAACGAAGGAATTATAATTTTTTTACGAAAATTTTGTATGGAGCTAGTATGAAAAATCGAAATATCTCTGAAACGGCAGCGATAACCGTAATATCCTTATAGGAGGTTTTAGTACTAATTATTTATGATTTTTTGACATACGTTACATAATGGTTGTAGATGCCTTTTTTTTTTTTAAATCGTCAAAATATTTTTATTTATTTTTACATATTAAACGTTCCTTTTAGTGTTTAAGTTGAAGAATTCAGAGCTTTAACAACTCTTAACATAAATAGCATCACCCCTATAGACCTGAAGGACTAGACAGTGGTGTGTAGTATCTTGTTGATCTTGTAAGATTTCCAACAATACCAAATAGTTGAATATCAGTGTCAAAGTGCCCATGCTGTCGCTTCTTTTAGAAAGATAGGGGAATGAAATTGTTAATTGATCATACCCTAAAAGTATGATTACAACATAACCGGACACATAATAATATCGACACAAAAGGAATTTTAAAACCTTGCATACGTTCAAAATACAAAATAACATATTGTGTAGTCATCTAATGAGTCTGATGACAAGTAATTAAGTAATTAGAATGATGGTTGTAGTCTTCTGATTCTAATGAGCCTATTAAGTGATTAAATGATTTGAAATATCTCGCAACAATACCAACTAAGAACTGCATTCACCTTTTTATAATTAGTGAGCTAATGTGATTTGCTAATGTTGATTAGTTCTACTATGAGTTCTACGAAATGTTTTTGACGATTATAAATTTTTATTATCATATCTTTTATAACTTTAATGAGGGTAGTTAACTAATTATTGACTTTATACAATAAAAGGGCTATAATTTTGTTCCATAATTTAGATTGTTCACAACCGTGTAACTGCTAACACTAAAACTATTTGCTTTGCGACTACAAAATCTTAGAATGGAAAGTTTAATCACCAACTTAGATTTGTTTGTTCTTCTAAAAAGTGAGTGTCCTTCATTTAATCATGAAGTATTGTTTAGTGCAATTGTGTCCCGCATAGGCGATTGCCTTTCTGCCGAAGATCAAGTAACTCTCAAAGAATTTTGCCGGAGATTCACGCGAGCTGCTTTAAACAGGTGGCAGAAATCTAAACGATTCTTTGATAAGTTTAGAAATACGTACGGAGAGTGGTTGCAAGCAAATATTGATTGGCCGAGTTGCGTGCAAACTTTAATAAATCAATAACCAACTGTTGATGAGATACCAAGAGCACGCTCAGTCTCTCCAGAACCTTCGACATCATCGACTGTTGGAACAATGACAAAAAGGTCCCGAAAACCATTCAAAGATCTGGGAAGCAAACAGAAAAAGAGAAGATCTAGTGAGCACATAGGCGAGGATTCCTGTGAATTGGCATATGCAGCTGCAGCACGTTTAAAAGAAGAAGGTTATGAAGATATCGCATCTGTAATCAATTATATGATCAAAAATCCAGAAGCTGCCGTTAAAATCAAGGAAAGCATTAAGAAAACAGTAATATTTACACCAGAGAAAGCACTTGGATTGCTTCTTTCACTTAAGCTTTCAAAGTGGCAATATATTACGTTGCGAGAGACTGCCATTCGGGAAGGTGCTAAGGATATTTACCCATCCTACTATAAACTGCAACAAACTAAGCTTGCATGCTACCCTCCTAATCAATCAGTATCAGTTACGGATTCATCAGCTAGAATTACACTTCAAGCTTTACTTGACATCACGGTGAAGCGGATTCTTCAAAGTCTTTCTGATAATGTGGAAAATAAGCAGTTAAAGCTGATATCGAAGTGGGGATTTGATGGTGCTTCCAATCAAAGCCGATACAAGCAGAAAATGGACGGCGAGCATGATGATTCAAGCATTTTCATGACCTCCTTGGTGCCACTGAAACTGACAGATGGAGATAATACTATATGGACAAACCCGAAACCATGCTCAACTTTTTATTGTCGTCCGGTTCAGTTCACTTTTGTAAAAGAAAGCCATGCAGTTGTCATTGATAACAAAAGAAAAATGGATGAGGAAATTGAGGCCCTTAACCCCACAGAGTGCATTAATAGTAACAGGGTGACTCATAAACTAATGATGACAATGATCGACGCAAAAGTCTGCACGTACCTTTCTGAAGCTAGATCAAATGCATCATGCTACCTGTGCTTAGCAAAACCAACAGAAATGAACCACTTAGATGCTGTAACATCAAAAACTGTGTGTTCTGACATATATGAATTTGGCCTATCATCCCTACATGCCCGTATAAATTGCATGGAATGTCTGTTACACATTGCGTACAGACTTGACTTCAAACAGTGGGCAGCAAGAAGTAATGAGCATAAAGATATGTTACAAAACAGAAAAAAAAACATTCAAAATAAATTTAAAGAGGAGCTCAATCTGTTAATTGATATAGTAAAACAAGGCTCGGGAACTACCAATTACGGGAATACCGCAAGGAAGTTTTTCGAGTTTCCCAATAAAACTGCAGCTATTACTGGGTTGGATCAAAACCTGATAAAAAGATTTGCTGTTATTTTGCAAGCAATAACATCTGGTGAGAAGATCGATGTCATCAAATTTAAAGATTTTGCTCGCAAAACAGCAGAAAAGTACGTGGAATTATACGACTGGTACTACATGTCATCAACCGTACATAAACTATTAATACACGGAGCTGACATAATCGAAAAAAATGATATTGTCCCGATTGGGACTCTCTCGGAAGAAGCCTCAGAGTCTCGAAACAAAGATTTTAGGAGGTTCCGGGAACATCATTCGCGGAAAAGAAGCAGGCAAGATTCTAATCAAGATATCCTAAATATGCTTGTTGTTTCTTCGGATCCTTTTCTAAGTGCACAAAGGCCGAAGTTAGATGCCAAAAGGAAGACAACCTTTTTTGCTGAAACTCTCGACCTAATACAGTTTCCGGAAACTGAGTTCGAGTTTGTAGGTATATCCGATCTGGATTCTGACTCGGAATTGGAGTCCGACAACGAAAGTTGTAAAGAAAATTTGTAAAATTTAATTATTTTTCTTTATGTTCTTTTGTTATTTATGTTAGTTTATTGTACCAATATGTTTAGTTAATAATTTCATAAATTATAGTTTCAAATATGTATTTTGTATAATTGAATTTATTAGATATTATTTTTGTTACTTCTGTTTTATTTAAATTACCTATCAATAAAAAGTTTATATACAGTCTTTTTTTTTTTACATATTCTTAATATTTGGGGAAAAAGCATGCTTCCTAACGATGTTCTTAACTTTGACACAGTTCATGGATCGTTTTGAACAGTTTCATATGTTAAAATAAATAATGTTAGTACTATAATCCCCTATAAGGATATTATTATTATTATGTGTCCGGTTATGTTGTAATCATACTTTTAGGGTATGATCAATTAACAATTTCATTCCCCTATCTTTCAAAAAGAAGCGACAGCATGGGCACTTTGACACTGATATTCAACTATTTGGTACTGTTGGAAATCTTACAAGATCAACAAGACACTACACACCTCTGTCTAGTCCTTCAGGTCTATAGGGGTGATGCTATTTTATGATAAGAGTTGTTAAAGCTCTGAATTCTTCAACTTAAACACTAAAAGGAACGTTTAAATATGTAAAAATAAATAAAAATATTTTGACGATTTTTAAAAAAAAAAGGCATCTACAACCATTATGTAACGTATGTCAAAAAATCATAAATAATTAGTACTATAACCCCCTATAAGGATATTACGGTTATCGCTGCCGTTTTAGAGATATTTCGATTTTTCATACTAGCTCCATACAAAATTTTCGTAAAAAAATTATAATTCCTTCGTTTCTGTGCAGAATCAATTCTGGTGTCATTTTTGTATATTGTTATAACTAATAGAAGTGATATCCGGCAAAAAAACTCGCACTTGCAAAATAAAATGCCTAAGTCTATGAAAGCCGATTTTCAGCCCACCGTGCGCCGCCTTTCGACGAGAGCAAGGACCGACTGCGCACGTGTATTTTATTTATTACCTATTCTGTATACCGCTCGGCTATCCTGAAATTAAACAAATGTAAAGAAATCGTCCGTTTCAATCAGTATCATCCCCCAACAGTAGGTATATCCATAGTAGATGTGCAGGTATTTTCTGTGAAAAATTCGCCAGGTAAGCGTAAGTTGTATCCGTATGTAAGTTCGGCTGCGCTTACTCCGGTGTCGGTGTTTAAAGAGGCACGTAAACCCATTAGGATTGTCGGGAGCTCGTCTAACTGGATGTTGCTATTGGGTATAAATATTTTCTTGAGACTGATATTTTCGTGTGATAATAGTTGTTTGGTATCTTTTTCTTGCGCTCTGGCTATTTCGGTATAATTGATTGTTGGTGGGCATGACATTGTTTCTATGCGGCTGAGTGTATCGGCGACGACGTTTTGTTTACAGCTTACGTGTCGTATGTCGGTCGTAAATTCGCTGATAAACAAAAGTTGCCTTGTTCGCCTGTTTGTTTCTGAGTTGGAAGGAGTTTTTGACATTACGTATATCAGCGGTTTGTGATCCGTAAATATAATAAGATTGCATCCTTCGAATATCTTGCGGAAGTATTTGACTGCCATGTAGATTGCAAGTAGTTCACGATCGAATGTGGAGTATTTCTTTTGTGCGTCGGTGAATTTCTTAGAAAATATCCGAGCGGTAGCCATGTTTTGTGTATGTATTCTTGAAGTACTGCGCCAGCTGATGTGTCGGATGCGTCGCAGAATAAAGCGATTGTTGCGTGGTGAGATGGATGAGCGAGTAAAGCTGCATTTATTATGCTGGCTTTACACTGCTCGAAAGCTTGTGTTGTTTCATCGATCCACGTGATTTGGGCTTTATCTTTCTTCTTGACGTTATAACGCCGCATCTCAACAAGCACCATTGAATGCATAACTAAAGCGTTCAATGGTGCTTGTTGAGATGCGGCGTTTGGTATATGATCGCGATAGAAATTGATCATACCAAGAAATCTTTTCAGTTCTTCGATGTTAGTTGGCTTGGGATAGTCAGTTATAGCTTCGACTTTATGTTTTAGAGCCTAAGATTAAGATTGGCCTAAGTTGCATTTGGCGGGGTTAATAGTTATACCGTCTTTTTCTAGTCTTTTGAGTACGATATGCAGGTGTTCTCGGTGTTGAGTTTCATTTTCCGATGCTAGAAGTAGATCGTCGATGAATGGGAAAACAAAATCTAATCCTCGTAGTAGTTCATGGATATATCTTTGAAATGTTTGAACCGCGTAAAACCCGCTTTAAACCAGGGCACATTCGTGGGAATTCAAATAGTCCCATCGGTGTGATGATTGCGGTTTTTTCTATGTCTTCTTCTCGGACATTCAGTTATTGGTAAGCACGGTTGAAATCTATCGTAGAGAAGATAGTTTTACCAGATAGATGATGCGTAAAATCTTTGATGCGGGATATCAGTCTGGTACGGTGATAAAGTTGAGTCAGCGATAGTCACCACAAACTCTGATATCGCCATTCTTTTTAGGCACGATATGAAGAAGACCATGGTTTCTTGCTAGGTCTGCATAGTCCTTGTTCGATCATGTTTTCAAATTCCTTCTTTACAATCTCGAAGCGATGCGGTGGAATGGGTCGCGCGTGGCAGTGTACCGGTGGTCCGCGAGTTTCAATACAATGTTGCACATTGATGTTGCAGTTCAATTGCATTGATGTTAATCGCGTTATTTCCGGATATTGTGCTAGGATGTCGTGGTATGACTTCGACATGTCAATACTGCGTACGGTAGAAACATCTGTTACACGTACCGGGACATTGATCTTTAAGCTCGTGATGCCGTCGATAAGTCTGCGGTCAAGTCGACGATAAGTTGATGGTACTTGAGAAAAACGGCTCCGAGTATTGGTTTCGAAACATCTGCTATTATGAACTTCCATTTGTACGGGCGTCGTAAGTTTAAGTTGAGAGTTAATGTTTTTTCGCCATACGTAGCTATTTTTGTGTTATTCGCAGCGTAAAGTTGAAATGGTAGCGGCGTACCGACTTGACCCTTTCTTCTCGGTAGCACGGATATGTTTTCTCCCGTGTCGACCAAGAAAGATAATTTAGAGTTTATGTCGGTGATGTATAGGCGGTGTGAATTTTCTTGAACGCCGTTGTCCGCCTCTGCCAACGTTCTATTTAGTTTTCCGACTGTTGTTTCTTGAAAGAGCAGGGCGACGTGCAGTGTCTAGCTTTTTCCTTGAAACGTCGGTGATAATAGCAGTGTGGTGATGTTGATACTTCTCTGCTTCGCGATCGTGATGCGCTACGGCGGTGAGATGGGCAGCGATTAGTGATCATTGTGATTATAAGGCGGTCTAGCTTTGAGATCGGACATTTCTAGCGAAAGTTTTCTTATTTCACTGATGAGATACTGCGTATCGGACTGCGGTGCTGATGTAGGTGCTGCAAATGAGTGTACGGGTGCGACTTCTGTTGATGTGGTCTGCTCCATCATTTTGTCGGCGAGTAGTGTGTGTAGATAGCACTTTGGAGAATTAGTTAGGGAGAGCAATGACAAGGCGTGAAGTCGCAGTAATGAATGTGGAATGAATGTTCTTTATTAAAATAGAATTGTGTATATACAGGGTTAATTGTAAAACACCAAAAACCTCTCAGGACTATGTTACTAACATCATAATCAACAACTTTTGTTCTATGACTTTTAAAAATTCGTCATATTTTAGTTCACCAGATTTTCACATAAAAATAAAAATATTTAAATTGAACGCCCTAAACGCATGTGGCATCTATGCAAAGCAAAAGAAAGCGATAGTATAAATTGCTTTCTTTAGCTTCGCATAGAGTTCGTAACATTTAGGGCGTTCAATTTAAATATTTTTATTTTTGTATGAAAATCTGGTGAACTAAAATATGACGAATTCTTAAAAGTCATAGAACAAAAGTTGTTGATTATGATGTTAGTAACAGAGTCCTGAGAGGTTTTCAGTGTTTTACATTTAGCCCTGTATATAATTGGTAATGTTTACATAAGTTAAGTTAAACAGTGATCACTGTGTGAGCGCGCTCTCAGGGCACGAGTCTCGTATGTCTGTTTACATTATATTTAATTTATAGTATTTATAATAATATTCCTTTGTGCATTGTATGAGCGGTTGGTTATCAAAGTGAAGGATATGCTACGTATGCTACCATAGATAAAATAAATAAGTAGATTTGGTCAACAGACGAAATTATATCGGAACCGTGTGTCTCCAGTTAGGCGCTGGGCGGGGCAACAACTACACATGCAGTTTAATAAAATCAATAGATACGCACTCGCGCACACACCCGCATTTCTTAAATCAGAACGTACTATACAATCAATAATAAACCTTATTCCGTCAAACACAGCGTGTATTTACCATGCACCGTAGAATTTACCTACACAAAAACATCCGTCGCTATCGTTGTGCTGTGCAAAAGCAATTTATTTTACATATACGCTAGTGATTGACTAAATCGGAAAGTTATCGATTCTTCCATTTATTATTGTACAATTTTTTTTGGGCACCTGAAAATTAACCAAATAAAAAATGGCATGTCCAGAAAATATTACAATAACAATAAACATATTATTAAGAACATAACATTACATAATTATTATTAAGTACTACCTACTAAGTATTAAGGGCTACCCTGGCGCTTTCGACTTAAATCTTAATATTTAATTATCATAGTGATAGGTCAAATAGAAGTCGATGTTAACTTACATTACGCTCTTGATCGGAACATACCAGCCGTATAGGTTGTATAGAATCTTGAAAAGTTGAATGACTGATTTTATGAATACCCTAAATCATGAGAATAGCTTTCAGTAATAAAATAAAATTTAGCACACTTCTGCAAATATCAGTTGTACTCTTAATTTTGGAATTGTCCATTCAAAAAGCCTGCGACTTTTCTTTAGAGACGAGAACATTTCTGCGTTGAAGTGAACCGAGCATATGGTGCTATTTTTTGTAGGGTACCAGTTAGGTGGCATGCCTGTGGCATCAATCCATTCCTTTTTTATGTTACCATCTTTTGGGAAGCTGAAAAGTACGAAAAGCACTTATTTATCATTTACATACATCCTAAGCTACTTCTAAACGTCACCATATAATAAGCATCGCAATAATTACGTAACACACTATAAATCAAGATCTGAATGATTTTGACGTATATTGCTAATCCATTGCTTCATATGTTCGAAATATTGGTCTGCTCAACAACGTAAATACCGCAGTGAGTGTTGTTGATCTAGCATAATGAAACCGATTCCTACTGTAAGTGTGTTACGCAACTATTACCTGCGGGGTAACCGAAGGTAATAGTTTAGTAGGTTATAATAGGTTTTTGTTATAAGAAAAATCCTAGTTAGTAGAGAAATTGTTAAATATATGAAAACAAACACACATCCATGCATAACAAATAAATAGCATGAATATATTGACTTATTTTAAGCTCAATTCACAAATATATTATCTGAACCATGCCGATTATTATAACGCATTCGAAGCTTCAATGGAAGCAAAATACAAAAACCATAAAAAATAAAGAAACAGCATGAGGATAAGGCATAACATACGATAATTCTAAACCTAAAAACACCACCGATTATTAACCTAAAATTAAAGTAACTTACTTTACGAATATTGGTTACGCATTTCTCTACTACTCTGTAAAAAAATCAAAATAAGTAAAAAAACATTATTTACATCGATCTTCCAACCGGGCTAAAATGGTTGACAGATTGAAAAATAAACTATTGTAGCGACGGCGACGTCGGAACTCCTTACGCATGCTGCGGGCGTAAAATAAATTGTTTATTTTTTTTTACTTTTTTGTACACTTGACTTTTCAACGTATTTTTATTTCTGTCATCTCATGTAAAATAAAAGTTAAACATATTTTCTTAGAGGTTTCCGTATGTTATAAAAAACTTTTTACCAAAAAATTACACCAAGTCAGGATCTGATGATGGGACATCATCAGATCCTGACTTGGTGACAATGGGACCAATTTCAAAGTATACCCTTTCAAACAAAAAAAGCATTTTTCAAATCGGTTCAGCCGTCTCCGAGTAATCGGTGATCATACATAAAAAATAATAATAATATACGCGTCGAATTGATAACCTCCTCTTTTTTATGTCATCGGTTGAAAAACCCCTAAACTATAATAGCAATATTTCATTCGTCAATCGACATTGCTGTCGATAGCCTACGTTAGTGGATCTGCACAAGCACATCACTAATTCGTCGCAAGAAGTGGCGGCCTCACTACGCGATGAATCCGCGTAATACAGTTTCGTATGTTATGTTTACATTGCTTGTCCAGTTACTTAGTGACGAACTCAGGTAGTGGTTAAGGAGCAATGTATTTATAGCAAAAGGAGTACAGTCGCTCTGATATTTGAAAACAAAAATAACATAGTAAAACCAAGAAATATTTTACGATTTATTGTTTATCATGATTTTAAAGACAAATATTGTAAAATACTTGTACTTACATATGGTAAGTGATTCCATGATTCACATAGATTTGATTTTGGCTTCGGTTTTTACAAGATACCACAGAACAACTCGGCATTCATATATGTTATCACGATCGCCGTCGAAAGCGCACTAGTTCGCGGAGACGGCCACTTGCCTGTGACATGAGCCCTGTGGCCATGTCGCGCGGACACCGATACGCCCCCTTACCACTTCTCTGTATTTTTGATTTCTGTGTATGCTACACACGGTTATAGCCTCGTGATCATCATGTTCACTGACGTGGTCGGGTCGCGGTGAGATACTGGGTTGTAGTTGCACCGCGGCCACTGGTGAAGCAGATGAGACACGGCTGCACCGTGATTCGAGGCGTAGTCAATCAAGTACGGCGTCATCCAACATACGGTTACGCTGGATGACCCACACCTGATCTGATGGTCGTTGGGCCGAAACATTGACAGCTGGTTCAAGTACCTGAAACAGAGAGGGCATCCTACCACGGTACGCAGTCAGGTTATTTCCCCCCTCTGTAGCCCCTAAGTATGAGCGCATGACATTTTCATTGATAGAATGTGTCCATCGCATGCGCTGCACACTTCCACCGGCAGCGGGGATCCCATCTTATTATTATTTCCTTTATTTCTAATTATACACATATAAATTACATTTTTAAATATTTCTATAAAACACAAAAAACATTTAAAAATATAAAAAATAGTAGCCCACCGGTATCGGGAACAGGGTCCAAGCTACCGGTGGTCAGGGCTCTAGAGAGAGGAACCTCCTAACGATACGCGCCGTGTCCAGGAGTACCGCTTTCTGAAGCAAGCCCTTGATCCAGCCGCCTAACGAGAGCCTCCTAAGGTGTTGGTCGAGGCTCTTGGCTATTAAGCCATTGGCTGAGATGACTATCGGTACAATGACTGCCGAGTTCACATCCCACATGTCGACAATCTCATGCGCCAAGTCAAGATATTTGATTTGCTTATCTTTCTCGGCTTTCACGAGGTTCTCGTCATGCGGGATGGTTATATCGACAATCATGGCACGCCTCTCGTTTCGGTCCACCAACACTATATCAGGCTTATTGGCTACAATAGTCCTATCAGTGATGATGGACCGATCCCAGTATAATGTGATAAGGCCATTATCGAGAACTGGGTCGGGCACATACCTATAGTACGGCACTTCCGATTCCACAAGAGAATATTTCAGAGCAAGTTGCTGATGTATAATCTTGGCTGCAAGGTTGTGCCTATGCAAGTATTCTCCATTAGCAAGACGAGAACAACCAGAGATAATATGACGGATTGATTCACCTGGACGGTGACATGCCCGACACATGTCAACCGTGCCATCCTTCACAATAAATTTCCGGTAGTTGTTCGTCATGATAACTTCGTCCATAATTGCACAGACAAAACCTTCGGTTTCCCCAAAGAGGTCACCGAAGCGCAACCAAGCTACGGACGCTAATTGATCTACATCGGGCCCATGAAGGGCCCGGAAAAAACGTCCGTGTAGCTCCTTACTCTGCCATATCCCCCTTCGATCGTTAGTGTCTAGCACTGCAGGTTTGCGCCAGTTCTCATTAGCCAAGGAGAGCGGGGTGAGTCCCTTGTCCACTGCTACTACATCTCGATGCATACCCACTTCAGAAGCAAGGAAATGTTCCCTGAGACTGTATACCTCGCGGTTGTGGAGAGTTTTAGCATTCAAAAAGCCTCGACCTCCACATTTCCGCGGGATATACAGCCTCATCACTGACGAGCGTGGGTGATGCATTCGATATGCAGTCAGCAATGTACGAACTCTCCTATCCAGGGCGTCAAGTTCAGTTTGAGTCCATTTGAGTACGCCGAAAGAGTATATCAACACTGGCATGACCCAACCGTTGAAGGCACGCACCTTATTTCCGCCCGATAGAAGGCTTTTAAATACCTTCTTTAGGCGTCCAAAGAAGCGCTCCTTCAGCGATTGCTTCATGTCAACTTCGTTGATACCTAACGCTTCCGACATACCCAAATACTTATAGGTTTCGGTTGGGGAGAGGCTTCTCAGGTTTATGGAATTCGAGGGTTGAGATCCCACGGATTCCACAATCTCCCCTCGCTTTACATGCATAATCGCACATTTGTCGACACCAAACTCCATCCTAATGGCACTACTGAAAGTTTCAGTTACCTTCAGTAGTTCCGTCAGTTGTAGACTAGTGGCGCCAAAAAGTTTTAAATCATCCATGTAAAGGAGGTGAGAAATAACCTGACCACCTCTTTTCAGCCTATAGCCTAGACCTGAATTCTCCAGCAGTGTGCTTAGAGGATTCAAGGCTAAGCAAAACCAAAGCGGACTCAAACTATCGCCCTGAAATATACCTCGCTCGATCCTTACCGGTTCGCTGTACCTTGGGATATATCGACATCCTGGATAGCGAAGAACTGTCCTCCATTGTCCCATACATGATGTCAGAAAGGTGCGTAAAGTTGCATTAATTTTATACAATTCTAGCACTCTCATGAGCCATGTATGGGGCACTGAGTCATAGGCCTTCTTGTAGTCTATCCAACATGTCGACAGATCTTTTTTGGAACGTCGAACCTGTTGGCTAATGGCCATATCAATGAGGAGTAGCTCCTTAGTACCGCGGGATCCATTCTTACATCCATTTTGAGAGGGAGACATGATGTTATTGTTTTCAATGTGTTTGTTAATTTTAACCCTCAAAATGGATGTCAGAACCTTATAGACCGTTGGTAGACACGTGATTGGTCTATAATTTTTGGGTTCCGCGGTGCTACCAGATTTGTGGAGCAGGTGGGTAACTCCAGTGGTAAAGAACTCAGGTAGCGAGCCAGATTCTAGGGCAGATTGGTACCGAGATGCCAAGCGGGCGTGCGATCTTGTTAGCCACTTGATCCAAAAGTTATGCAGTCCATCCGGCCCTGGAGACTTCCAATTAGGCAGCGGACGGACTGCATGGGCTACATCTTGGGGGCTGATAGTGATTGCCCCCATTTCTGGTATTGGATCGCAGACTCGCTCGACCTCCCGAGTCCAATCGCCTTCGGTGTGACTGACAGGTACCGACCAGATGTTGCGCCAGAATGTACATAAGGCGTCATCATCGGGTAGGCACATATCAGTCGCACCTTGCTCCGGTCGCTCCCAGGCCCTATATACCCACCTTTCGTTACTTCGGAATGTGCGATTCTGGACGAATCGCTCCACTCGCCGTCCATACCTCCGAATGCGGTTTGCCCATGCATACACCTTCTGCTTTAGGAAGTCGATGCGCTCCGTGACACAGGACATATAATTTTGTGGGTGAATATTGGTTCCCAAAAACGCCCGTCTCACAAAGCGCATCACTCTCGGGCGAGTGTTGCCCCCCCTAAAGCAAACAAGTTTTCCAATGAGTGCCCTGGTCTCACCGATTCGGCGCTCGATCCTACACTGCCAAGCTGGCACAGCGGGTTTAGGTCGTGTAGCTATGTCATTAGAAATTCTAACATTAGCTACACGACATGCCGCGACAGCTGCGCAGTATAAGACAGAGTGGGTATCGGCGAGGTCTTCGCAGTTATCAAAATAGTCTGACAACTGCGAATCCAGAGCAGCCACCAGTGCCCTATTCCTGTTATGCATGGGCATACGAGGCAAGCGTGGTCTTATTTCAGGCGGCATGTTGCGATATTCCCGAATAGCACACTCCAAAGCACTCCTCAATTCCTCATTATACTGGGTACTTACGTTTGTAACTCTGTCACTACTCTCCTCAACTTGGATGTTGGGCTGTGGTGGTACCACCACAGTCGGCGTCGGATGTGAAGTGACATAGCTACTCATTTCCGAACGGAGGCGATCAAGTACGGCTTCATCCAACATATGGTTACGTTGGATGACACGCACTTGATCCGATAGTCGCTGGGCCGAAACGTTGACAGTTGGCTCAAGTACCTGAAACAGAGAGAGCATCCGACCACGGTACGCAGTCAGGTTAGTTCCCCCCTCTGTAGCCCCATAGTATGAGCGCATGACGTTCTCATTAATGGATTGAGTCCATCGCATGCGCTGCACACTTCCACCGGCAGCGGGAACCCTATCAGAAGCCGGCGGGCCTCGAGGTTCCAAGCAGGCCGGAGGTCGGCCTCTTCCCCGTCGACGCGCAGGTGGTGGTGTCGTCGGCGGCGAGAAGTATTCGTCGCTCGAGCTCGACGCAACTGCAGCGGCCGGAGTCTCTTCACTCACGGCTGGAGCTGGTCCCGGCGGCTGCGAGGCGGAGCTGGGCGACGAATCCGAAGATCTTGGGCGTGTAGCTCTGAGCAATCGTGCCCGGTTTCTAGTCAACATTTTTTTCATTCAATGCACGAAGTTTTATTTCACATTAGTCCATTTTATAGGTAGTAGATGTAGTGTGGGATTCATGAATTGTAGTTTTTTTTTTTTCACTATTTTCGTTTTATCGAACATTTTAAAATAACTATTTTATATCAAAATTATTGATAAAATCGGGATGAAAAAATTTTTGACGTGCTTGTTGACAGCCGGGCCACAGATTATTTTATTATTATTATTCCATTTATTACATTTTACAAACATATTATTTACATTTTTAAATATTCCTATAAAAACAAAAAACATTTAAAAATATAAAAAACAGTAGCCCACCGGTATCGGGTATTATTATTATTATTATTATAGTAATCACAGATGTCACTGTTTTTGCTTGTATTGAGAAGGTTTGTAAAAAATGTTCAGATGGGCGTACCGCGTATCCTTCCTTTCGAAATCATTGGTCGAGAGTAATTATCCAACAATCCGATTGAACTTTCATCATACTATTATTATACAACGTGTAACGGAAACCCCATATCTATCCAAAAGGACTGAAGACCACATCTGGTATGGAGTCTCTATGCAAAGTTTCAGCTCAAAATAAGTGACTCACAGAATTGACCCCAAATTATTGGTTTCATATGTTTCTTGAATACCAGTAATAACAAACGTGTCACAGCACTACGAGGGTCATCACTTTCCACGTCACTTGCCAATAAAACAAAGGAAAAATTCGGTCTCTGGTATCAATGTATTGAAATTTCTAATATGCTCCACACATGTACAGTAAAACGTGGCAACTTTACCGAACCCTCGGTAACATTACCATACTATAGGTATTCGGTATAAACTCATTTATCTCAAAAATCTGCCTACTAGAAATCTATTTTGTAATAGTAATATTTTTTAGACATTAAAAGGCAACATTTATCATATTTTGCGTAGAGGCAGAACTGCTGTTATGTCAGTAATTACTGTCACAGTGTACTGTGTGAAAACGTGCTAGGAGTAAATTGTTGCTAAATTGTGCTCACAGAGCCCTAACTATTTATCACAGCTAAGTGAAATTTTGATATTGTATGTATATTACGGTTGGGATTACTGTTGTAATGTCAGCAATTGCATTTTCTTTAATTTATTGAATAAAAATGCTTTGGTAATGTTGGTTGAGGTTAGGTAAAGTTACCACAGACTGCTTTGTGGCAACTTTACCGGCAGCTAGGGTTGGCACTAAATCAAGCATGAGTGTTTATATCTTGTTTGTGTGTATGTAACCATTTTCGAATACCTAAATTTCACAGCATAATAGTGAATATCCTGGATGATAAGTTATATTGGGTTTGCGCGCATGTGAGCTTTAGTTTTATTTAATACCTTTTGTTTCAGAGCCAGAATGGCCCCCATAAAACGAAACCGCAGAAAACTCAGTCAAATCCTACTGTGACAGAAATGGGCTCGAACATAAAGTTATATTACTCTTAGACAATGCCCCAGGACATCTAACCTCACTTGATATGCCCAGATACTTAAAAGTGTACGTGAAGTTCCTTCCACCAAACACTACGTCAATATTACAATCTATGGACCAGGGAGCAATAGCAAACTTTAAAGCTTATTACCGTCGCCGCACTTTTAGCCAACTAATTCATGAAACTGATAGGGAAGGAAGACAGTCTATGCGAGACTGGTGGAAGTCATACAACATTATGAAAGCTATTCACAACATAGAAGAGGCTTGGAAGGAAGTTAAAAAGAGTTGTATGAACGGGGTGTGGCGTAATCTTTGGCCGGATATAGTGGAATCACTTAGAACAATTGTCCAGATGCAGAAACAAGTGCTTGAAGACATTGCTGTAATGATTAAGGGGTCTGAACTTGAAGATGTCGCGGTAGAATATCTCGTAGAACTTGTAACAACGCACGACGATCCTCTCAGCAATGAAGATCTGATCGAGTTACAGAATAATCCTATCTATGATGTGGAAGAACAAGTAGAAGAGAAAGTTTTATCTTCAGGGGGAACACAAAATACTCTTTCAATAATTTATTCGTCCAAACCTGAATAGACAATAATGATGACCGTGTCTTGACCGTGTGTCAAACAATTTAAAACAGTGTTGGGTGTTATGAACGTATTTTACAAGAACGTAAAAAAAACGCTACCCAAAAGACAATAGATGTATTTTTCCGTAAAACATAATTAATAGTATGTATTGCATAAAGTGCTCTTAGAATTAAAGTGATTGATTAAAATGATTCATATTTTGTTTTGTATTAAATTTTGACTGTTTTATCATAAACCTCGATATACGCGAATTTCAGTTAACGCGATTTTTTCCGGAACGTATCCTTCGCGTAAAGCGGGGTATTACTGTATTTCATAAAAACACTTTGTTTTTTGACAACCCTGAGCGTTACAAATTATTTGTATGTAGATTACAATGAACCCCATGGCAACTTTACCTACTGTCTGTGTTGCCGTTATCGTTATTGATTTCCACATATTCTTTTCATTTTTAAAAGTAGTAATCGTCATTTAGGCCATCTTTACCTCAACTACTCTTTAATATGCAATACATGATGAATACGGTGCGTAGGTAAAGTTGCCAAAAATTTGGTATGTTTACCCAAGTTGTTTATTCTTTTCTACAGGTTAAAATAAGTGTTTTTATAGATTGACGATTACGGTAAAGTGAGCCAAATCCTATCCTACTAATCCTACTTCCTACTTAATCCTACTTCCTACTTCCTTCCTACTAATATTATAAATGCGAAAGTTTGTGAGGATGGATGGATGTTTGTTACTCTTTCACGCAAAAACCACTGAACGGATCTGAATGAAATTTGGTAAGTAGATAGTTGACATCCTGGAATAACACATAGGCTACTTTTTATCCCGGAATTCCAACGGGATCGGGTTTTACGCGGGAAAAACCTCCCACGCGGAACGAAGTCGCGGGCAAAAGCTAGTATTATAAATGCGAAAGTTTGTGAGGATGGATGGATGTTTGTTACTCTTTCACGCAAAAATTACTGAATAGATCTGAATGAAATTTGGTAAGTAGATAGTTATCATTCTGGAATAACACATAGGCTACTTTTTATCCCGAAATTCCCACCGGATCGGGATTTGCGCGGGAAAACCTTCCCACGCGTACGAAGTCGCGGGCAGAAGCTTGTGTATTATAATTATAAACAAATAGTTTTAGTTTCTATGCGTCTTATGGTTAAAAAAATAATTCGTTTTTTGTTATGAAATATTGACCATATTTCATAACAAAAAACGAATTATAATTATAGTTGCCACGTTTTACGGTACACATAGGATTAGAAAACCCTTGCCATATCGTTTATTATCATCCAAAGAAGCCGTGCACTTGGTATGTATATATACCCTTTTAATTACACGTTGTATAGTTCACTGTCATTGTGCATGTATTCAGCTGTCGCCTTATCTATTTCATCTGCGGTTTTTAAGGCGACATGTGGAGTTATTGTTGTATAGTGAGCACCTCAGAACTAATGTAAGTATCACTATATAGGATGTAGATGATCCATAAAGGAAAGAGTCAATGTTAAAGAATAACACGACAGTCCCTTAATAAAAAAAACGTCCAAAACGTCTGGAAGTGTATTTGAGTCGGTGGGCCCCGGGCCAGATACCCGTGGACACAGAACAATATATATACTCTAGGGAGGCCCGTGGGGCGTGAGTGCCGGGGTTTACCAGGTTTCACGACAAATCCCAATCCATATTTTGACATTTTAAAGATGAATAAGGTGGTAAATCCTGCGGACGCGAGTAACAGAAGCTCCCTATAATACTGTCTTATATGGTACTCAGCAGGTCTTTTTTTTTTTTTTTTGTTATCGGGGGGAAACCTTCAAAAGGCGCCTGGACTTTCGGGGTAAAGACCAGGGAGTGTGGGATTCTTACCTCACTAAAACCACCCCGGTGATCACCATCAGCACATATAAAAGACCCCGTTACCTCTAAAAAGACCACACCGGAGCCTCCTCTGTGCAACGCCTGTTAAGGCACATCTCTAGGGAGACTGTAAAGAGATCTCTCCTGAGTCTCGCTGTGCATGGTGGCACGTGGTCACTGTGCCACCGTCTTTCCAGGGATCACTTGGTAGGCGGACAGAGACCCCACACTGAACGCCTGCGATCCCGGAGTCCCACCTGCCTTAAATAAAGCAGGCAGGGTTTCGGCGTTTTAAGCATCGAGGCGGTTGCCTCCTCGACGCCTCCTTCTGCGAGTGGGATCGGCCTTCTCACGATCGCGCTCAGCGGCCTCCTTCTGGACCATCACTGTTTCACAGAAGGAGGCTACTTTCTTCCAGTTTTCGGTCTCTGCCAGCATAGCCCTCACTACTGCTGGCAGAGACAGGTCTTGCCCGATTTTTGCGACCAATATTCGCCGCTCAGAAGTCCACGCAGGGCACTCCTCCAGCGTGTGCTGCGCGGAATCGAGGTCACTGTTTCAGTGGTGGCAATTCGCTGCGGCCTCTCTCCCAATCCTTTTCAAGTACTCACCGAAGCAACCATGCCCGGTGAGTACCTGAGTGAGCCGGTACGTGATGCGCTCTTCTCTCTTCAGCCAGGCTTCGAAGTGCGGCAGTACGGCTTCGACAACACGTTTGCGCGAGAACTGCGGCTGCTGCAGCCGCTCGCGCCACTGTTCGAGTGTGTCTCGCCGTTCCTGCCGCCTCATTCTAGCGATTAAGACTCCCGGCACACTATTGCCATCCTGGCGCATGGTGCGAATCCGGTTATATACCCTTGCATCCATATCCGCCAGGATGTCCAGCGGTGGAAAGCGTGCCAGGATTGTTGCCGCCTCAAAGGACACTGTTCGGTACCCGCGTGCGATACGAATGGCCATTTTCCGTTGTAGGCTGTTGATCTTAGTCCTACAACGTCGGACACCAGACAGTCTATTTGACCATACAGGTGCCCCATAAAGGACCATTGATCGCACGACGCCAGCGTAGACGCGGCGAACTTCTTCCCGTGGCCCACCGAGATTGGGCAGCAGTCTATGCAAAGCACCCACTACCCTCCCGACGCGGGGGACCAGGCGCTCAAAATGTTCTTCGAAGCCCCACCGACTGTCCAGAGTTAGGCCAAGATACTTGATGTATTTACCTATCTGGACTTGCGCATCGCTAACGGTCACTGTCAGGCTGGGTGGCTCCCTGGTCCTCGGAAGTTTGTGAAACCATAGCGCCTCAGTTTTGTGGGGTGCTATTTCTAAACCCAGCCCGCGGATTGATGCCACAACCTTTGCCACTCCTTGCTCGGATAGCTGGATGGTTTCGCTGAAGGTGTCCCCGCTGGCTAATACTAGGGTATCGTCTGCGTAACAAACTATATTTACACCAACGGGGAGATCGACACGTAGGACCACATCATATGCGAGATCCCACAAGAGAGGTCCTAGAACCGACCCCTGCGGGACCCCACACGTGATCTCCCTCCGATAAACGCTACCATCCCGCCCCACATAGCGAATGTGCCTGTCGCGAAGGTAGGCCCCGACGATATGCTGCAGGTAAGGGGGCACTCTGTGATAAATTAGTGCCGCCCGTATTGCTTCCCAGGGCAGGGAGTTAAAAGCGTTTACAATATCCAAGCTTACTGCCAACGCCACCCCACCCCGAGACACGGCCTGTTCAGACAGCGCGCGGACGCGTAAAATTGCATCCACTGTGGAACGCTGCTGTCGGAAACCATACTGGCAATCAGCAAGGTCAGGACCTACTCGCGATAGGTGCTCAACGAGTCTTTCAGCAATTATTCTTTCGAATAGCTTGGAAACCTCGTCGAGCAGGCAAATGGGACGATATGCAGAGGGAGACTCTGAGTCTCTACCTTCCTTCCTCAACAAGACCAATCCAGCCTCCTTCCAATCAGAGGGAAAGACACCCATACGGAGGCAGCTATCAAAGAGCCGTCTCAGGCGGTCCCCCAGAGAAGACAACGCCAGAACCCAAGCGCGACCAGGAATTCCATCTGGGCCTGGAGCAGTGTTCCGCGCTCCCATACGCCGAACAGCCCGGTCCAGTTCTCCTTCAGTCACCCCCAGCTCATCGATCCAATCCAAAGAAGGAAGGACCGACAGGAGGCTGTCGCTAACTACTTGGAAGAGCGTGGTTACGACTCTGTCCAGCAACTCTGGATCCATGGTTTGGGTAATAGGGGGAACCCAAGGCCGCAATCTGGTCATAACCATCTTATAAGGTCTTCCCCATGGATCCCTGTCCAGCCCTTCAAGCAGCTCCCTCCAGGACCTTGATTTGGCCTCAGCAATGGCGTGTTGGAGCTCCATTGTTGCCTCTCTATACGCTCTATATGTCCTAGCTATTTCCTCATCTGTAGGCCTTGGCTGTCTTCTGCGTCGAGTGCGTTGAAACTGGCGTCGGGACCTAAGACAGGTAGCACGCAACTGTGCAATGTGTTCCGACCACCAGTAAACAGCACCCGGACGTTGAGTGCACTTGACCCGGGGCATAGAAGCATCACAGATTGACGTCATTTTGTCTCGGAACCAAACCACCTCCTCTTCTGGATCGGAGGACATCTCCGGAGATCTAACATCCTCTGGCCACGCCGCGATGTTAGCAGCTGCAATAAGCATGTCTCTATTGAGCTGTTTGAGGGCCCAACGTCGCGCCGGAGTGTTGGAAACTGCATGGCGTGAACTGTCGGAAGGACGTAGTGTCACATTAAAAACGATGTGGCGGTGGTCAGACAGTGTAACCATCTCATCCGCTACCCTCCATTCCGACACCATACGGGCAACAGAAGGAGTCGCCCATGATAGGTCCACAATTGACTCCCCCTGCCACCGAACGCATGTGGACACAGACCCCTGATTTAAAAGTTGGAGGTCGAGTGATGCCGCCCAGTCTTGTACCGCCTGTCCCCTTGGTGTGTCTCGGGTGTTTCCCCAGACTCTGGAGTGAGCATTAAAGTCGCCCAGAACAAGAACTGGACGAGGCGAGCATTTGTAACGAATGCAGTTCGCCACCCGGTCCAGATATTCCTCGAACTCGGCGATAGGGATATTAGGAGACACGTAACACCCGACTACGGCCAGTGATCCCCATTCCACTGCAATCAATCCATGCCCCTTATCTAATAGCGAGCAATGAGGCCCATCGCATCCACCAGCCCAATAAATGGCGACAGAGTCCATAGTGTCCCGGAACCAGCGAGGATGATCCCTAAGACCGTATGGCTCTGCTACAACCGCCAAGGCAACCGACAACTCCGCCGCAGTCTGCAGAAAAAGGTTTTGCGCATTGCGGCAGTGGTTTAGGTTGCATTGGAGCACTCTTAGGGCTGGGAAGGCGATGTGTCCATATTCTCTGAAGGGCCTGCACTCAATGGTGCTGACGTCGGTCCTTGAGCTGTAGCGGGTGCGGGCGAGGCTCGTTTTGTGCGTGGAGTACATTTTTTGCTCCCAAGTCGGTGATCTGCTGGAAGCCCCTGATCCGAACACAGGGGACACCGCATGACCGGCGATGTACACTCTCTTGCCTTATGAGCTCCGCCACAGGCATAGCACTGAGTGCTGCGGTCAACTGTACTAGTGCACTGGCTGCGGACGTGCCCGGGCTCAAGGCAGCGGAAGCACATCATACGACGTGCCCCCAGAACTTGAACCCTAACTAGCGACCAACCTAAGCGCATGCGTTTATCAGAAGCCAGCTTTTTTATCGCTGCCAGTGGGCCGCGAACCCAGACATGCCCCAGGGAAGCGAATGGGCGACGAATTTCACCCACTTTCACGTCTTCAGGGGAACAGCCTCCTGCTTCGGCAATTGCAGATGCTACTTCCTGCGGAGTGACGGCATCATCAAGGTCCATAATCCTGGCCTCCGCACGCTTAGTGGGATGCGAAACTTTCACATCAAACTCGGTGAGAACCTCCCGCATACGACTAGCTAGACTGTCTGCCTTGGCGGAGGAATCAGTGCCGGCGATAGTAAGAATCATTCCGCCATCCGCAGCTCTTCTCTGACCGACATTGTCAATGCCAAATTCAACTAGGCGAATTCGCTGCCTCACTGCAGACATGACTTCAGCAAGTTTGCCACACGATCCCTCTCTCATTGAGACTGTTATGGCTGCTGTGGAAGGAACCCTAGGTAGTTTTACCTTGTAGCTTTTTTCCTTCGCTGAGGAGGCCAATACTAATCTGGCAGGTTGGCCATCGGGCTTTTCACTGGACTGGTGGCTTTTGCCTCCCTTTGCCTTTCTCCCTACAACAGTTGACCAGGCTTCAGTCCTGGTCATTGCTGCATCCTTCAAAGACTGTGAGGCTTGCGCAGACGCCGCAGACTCAATAGATGGTTCCAGTATTGGAGCCACCGATTTGCCTTTTCCCATACCTTTTCCCTTCTTTTTCTTTTTGTTGTTGGGTACTACACTGGGCCCGGCACTTGGCTGCTCCGTCGTCTGTGATGATGAAACCGCCTTCATGTCTGCTGCAAGTGGTGGACGCAAGGGCTTTTCTGGTGGCAATCTTCTCACCAAAGCAGCCAATTTGGCGTCCATCATACCACCAATTTCTAAGGCTATAGAACGCCGAAAGTGTGCCTCGTACTCGTTCGATAGGGTAGGCCCGGCTACTCCACCACCCTCAATAGTACTCCCCGATGAAGTTGCTCCTAAGGGGCTGGTTGTTTGCTCACCCTGACGAGTAAGGAGACTGACCTGTGCTGTCAACTTCTCGACCTGCACTGATAGACCGGTAAGTCGAACCTTTAAGTCAGCGTTTTCTGTTTGTAGCCGCTCAACATTTAGTTCAATCCCTGATCGCGTGGCCAACTCAGCTGCTGCAGCTTGAACTGTTACCGCCGCCAGCTTGAGACTGTGGACAAAGCTCTTTTTGAGGTTGCGGGATTCGTTTACTACTTCTTCGATGTTTCTCAAACTGTGTTTAATGCAGGCGCTAAGTTCCGCCGTTGGCTGCGTTTGCATTGTCTTAGTCAACATCTCTGAAGTAGGAAGACTTTGCATCATCTCTTCTCGAGTCTTTGGCTGCTTAGCCGGTGGACTCAGTTTCGGAGTCTCTGTCTTGCTCACCACTGTTAAGAGAAGTAAGAGGCTTGCTAAGGGCAGGCGGCTTGGTAGACTTTTTCTTCGTTACAGTTTTACTCTTCGATGCTCTTGGACGTTTGCGCGTGCGAGCCTGGGACGATGTCATTGACGTTTCAAAACCATAGGACACCTGCGAGCAAGAGGACTCATCAGTGTCACTGGCCACTTCTACGGCAACTGGGTTAGGCGGGCGCACAAACACTTCGCTTCTTAACGCCTCAGCACAAGCTGTATCTTGCAAGCCATACTCCGTCCGGGTGTTCGGGACCGGCATTGCGGATGTGCTGGGATTAGGAACCAGTGATTCTTCATCACCGGTATGTAAGCCACCTTGGCTTAAGGCGCCCCTGAAGGACGGGTAAAAATTTGAATTTAATTTAGAGCGTTCATTGTCCCCCCCAGAATACGTGGGACTGACCGAGCTCTGCTCGGTGAGGGAGTCTCCTACTGCGGAGCAGTAGGTACCCTCCTGGGGTAGTTTCTTTTTATGACTCGCTTCCATAGTTGATGCTGTACACAGCTTTGCCTTTTTTATGGGGTAAGGTCCCCAGATTTGCTAGAGGGATTATCCCTCCAGTCCTCTCTGCGGTCTCAGCATGGACCGCTCCGTAAGCCATTGCATGGCTCAAAAAACCAATACCCCGACCCTGAATTGGTCCCCGAATACTTCGAGGAACATCTCTCCAATCATACGCTTTTCGCTAGACCCACTTCGGATGTTGTGGTCTGGTGCACGACTGAAGCTTCCTTATTTACCCTCCAACGTTTGAAAAGTAAATTGCGCACGTTCAAGTTCAGACGGTGCGCCCCTTGCGGTTGTTCGATGTTAAGAACTCCGCCAAGTGTCTCTCTTGGTCTGGTTTCTCCCTTTGGGCCTGTCCGGCATGAGTGGCTCTGCCGGCATAGCCCCAAAGATCATTGAAACACGCAAGCCCCACCACGACGGCAACGTGAAGACACTTTCGGTGGGGACTCAGCAGGCCTGACCATAATTAAGTGACAAAATTGTATGAAAACATATATATTTACATACAACCATTTCATTTAAAATCACTTAAAAATTATATATTTATTTATTGTTTTTGTCCCACTTCTGAGCAAGGGCGATTAACAACAAAAATATATAAGCAAATAAACGTCAGTTATGAATAGTGGTGGTTAATAAAGCATATAGCAAAATAGCACCGTGCTTATCATACATAACAAAAAGGAAATGCTATCGTAGCTCTCACTTGTTGCTATTTGCTTCTTGCTTTATATCGCACATGTTTCTGTCCGTCGCACATCGCATGATCGCAAGCCCAAGTAGTAATAAGCAAATTAAGCAATAGCAGCGCGGTGCGTGCGGAGTGCCCAGTCGTCACTAGAGGTGGGCAGAGTGTATCATTTTTGGGATTGGAACATTTGCATCTCGATCACTGAAATGATCCGAAACACTGATATGGCTCATTTGGATCATCGGCTCAAAGGATATAAAATACAGAATGTTACATTACGCATTACGTCGCGGTCGTTTACTAATGAGTCAGAGAAATGTTATGTGGCAACAATACTGAATGTTTAATGTGTAATTTTTTTATTGTAATAAGTTGGATTATAAATAAAATCGTTCTTCCTTCATACTTTATTAAGCAAAAGTCACTTATCTAGTAAACTAAACCTATAATTGACGTAATTCAATGTAGATATATTTACTATATTTACTTACACAAAATTTTCACGTAAAGTCTTTTAATTCTAAATTAGGAAGAAAGTAAGTCACAATAATCACTACAGTATGCAAACAAATCGTATATACTATACAGAGAGAACTAAAATGTTTTTCTAGCGAACATAAACAAAATTTGTTAGTGTAAACATTATATGCAAAAATCGATCGTATAGTATTTGCTACGTAAGTTCCTCGTGCATTTAACACAGGCCTGAAATGATTGTCTATAGGAAAAATAGTTATACAAATATGTTGTATTTCTATAACCCCAATGACCTATAATATTTCTATACTCTAAGTATAACCCAGACTTAAACATACTGTCATCTTCTTTTTGCTTATGGTTGTTTATATGAGCAAAAAGAGATAACACTAGTTTTCATGATTATCATTCTGGCAACTCTTTTCGTAGTCGTCCTCAAAATACCTATTTGCGGCAAGTTCGCCATTACTAAATACCCTGTCGTGTGGTAGGTGATCTGTCAATCAGCATTGTTTGTGGATGTATTTTGATAATTTTCGTTGCGAATCAGTGGTTTTATGTGAATAACTGTATTCAGAGGTGATAATCGGTATGTAGGAAGATGCCGCGGTGCAGTATTATTGGTTGCACAAACAAAACAAGGACAAAACCGGCAAATATAACAATACATCGGTACGTACTACATAATTAAAAGATTTTCCATATTATTTGTATAGTTAAACTCGTGTGCTTTCTGTAAACGGTATAAGATGAAAAATTCTATCAAAATCCCTATTTATTTTCATATATTTGCAGTTGTTTCACTCAAATATCGTAAAAGCATTTTTGTTTGTTTGAGAATTAGTGTTGTACTTGTAGCAATGGTGATTTACGTGTCGATAAATTTAACACTAATTTTATCTAAGAAAATCAAACTATTGATTGCACAATGTATAAATAAAATGAACATATTACTTTTAGATTGCCTAAGATTGAAGAAAGGCGAAATGCTTGGCTCAAGATAATTGGTGTGGAAAATATAAACACTGCAAGGAAATATGTCTTTGTATGTTCACTGCATTTTGAAAATTCATGTTTTAACAGAACTATGAATGTAGTCAAATTACGTGATGAAGCCCTTCCATCACAGACTTTATGGGTAAGAATAGTGCAAATTATTTTATTATTTTTTCAATCCAGTATAGTACATATTATTATAATGTAAGTTCAGTAACTTTGTTTTTAATTTAAAACTACTTTGTTGGTCGAGTGGTCACAAGCGCGGCTGCTGATCACGAGATCTTGGGTTCGATTCCCGGGTCGGGCAAAAAGTGCTATTGGGTGTTTCTGTAAGAAATTTCTCAGTAGTAGCCTGGGGTTTGGAGTGTTACCCAGCTACTGGGTTGTGGAATTCAGATAGGCAATATTTTAATATTATTTATTTAATATATGGCAGTTAATGTTAACATTCATATAATAATGTTCGTATAAAGTATTTATTCAATTGTTTCAAATTTATACAATTTTGAAATGAAGTGCCATTTATTCATGTAGTACCTACATCTGTAGTTCAGAAGTTAATTACTTATATGTATCAACCACATACTTGTTGCAGGCTTTGACCAGAAAAAGTGTTTCGGGGATATTGACTGACAGAGATCAAAATGAGGTTGCAAGTGCAACAATTGGAGACATGCCACTGGAGCACAAAATTATCTTCTCTGCCCCGAGTACTTCCTCTACCCCAGGTGCACGGGGTGCGGGGCCCATACCATTATTATAGTTTCAAACTCAAATGGGTCCCGCCTGCTTCCAACTTTTATTTAATTTAAAATGGGCTTGTTTTTATTAGCTTTTCAGTTAGTTTTAGTATAAGGTTGCAGTCGGGTTTTTTAATTTTTTTAATTACTTTTTTTTTATTTCCAGCTTTTTAGTTTACAAATGTGAAAGATTTCGCAGACGATTTAGTTCTTGATACGTGTTTTCTACGATTTGTCACTTTGAATTACTTTTAACCATATAAGTTGTATATATCTTTGTAATCACCTTTTAAAACCCTTTATTTTGATACCTCACTCGATAGGTTTTTCGTCGACTATCTGTCGAAGCTGGCGTTGCATGGCTGGATAAAGTGCTTGATACAGAAGGCAGTACTCGAAACAGCTCTTATTGCGATGAGGTTTTTTTTTCTGGGGAGTTAACCACTAGTAGCTTGGATCTCGCTCCCGATACTCGTGAACTGCCATTTTTATAGTTTAAGTGTTTTTTTATATATTTTAGTTTTAGTTTTGTGGAAAATATTAAAAATGTAAATTGTGAGTGCTTTATAAAGAGATAATTTAATCATAATCTTGCGTTTTTTTTTATTATTCAGGAGTACAAATAAGTTTCCGCCGTTTTTTAACACAAATTAAATATTTATTGTAGAAGTACGGTAATATAAATTTATTCATAATATTGCCCATCACTTGCAACCACTTTTTCCCATCTCTCAGGCAGCATTCGAATCCCACGTCTGAAGAACTCCTTGTCTTTTGAGGCTATCCACGAATCAATCCAATTTTTGGTATCCTCATAAGATGTGAACCGCTGCGCCGTCAGAGCATGTGCCATAGACCGGAACAGGTGATAATTGGACGGTGCAATGTCTGGTGAATACGACGGGTGGGGTAATACTTTCCAATTAAACCCTTTTTTTATGTCTAGCTAGCAGCATTTCACTTAAGCATAATCGGCGTTCAATATCTCTCGGCTTTAATTCGTACGGAACCCAATTTCCTTGTTTATGAATCATTCCTAATGATTTTAAACGATGTGAGACTGCTTGCTGAGTGACTTCTAATGTTAGAGCAAGTTCTTTTTGTGTTTGAGATGAATCTTCCTCCAATAATTCCTCCAATTCTGCATCCTCGTAAATTTTTGGCCTTCCACTGCGATCTTTGTCTTCTACGTCGAAATCACCGTTTTTAAACTTTTGAAACCACTCTCGACACGTTCTCTCATTCAAAGCACCCTCACCATATGCTTCTACGAGCAATTGATGCGCCTTAGCAGCAGATTTCTTTAAATTAAAGAAGTAAACTAATATTTCCCGCAAATGACGCTTACTTGGCTCAAATTTTGACATTTTCAACTTATAAAAATTATATTTTACCAATATAAAATCAATGATATTAATAGGTTATGTTGTTCTTGAATGTCCAAACTATTTTTTAAGCCGGTTATCATCTGCGAAAGCTAACCGAAACTCCGTGCCGCGCCATCTACAATAAAACGGCGGAAACTTATTTGTACTCCTAAATTTTCATACTATAATACCACCTAGCAACGTTCCGTTCACCTTTACAAGAAAGCCTCGTTGGTCTAGTGGTTGCAAGCTCAACTGCTGAGCATGAGGTTCTGGGTTCGATTCCCAGGTCGGCTGAAATGTTATTGGGTTTTTTGTGTTAAATAAATTCCCATAAACCGCCCGAAATCTGTAAGACGGTGATGGAAAACATTTTGAGTGAAGCCATTGAGAAGCCTAAGGGCGGGTTTAGTTGTTTTATGATGACAAGGCCGTTACCTAAACACTCCAGCATTTTTACTACTAAACTGTTGAAAGTTAAAATCTACATACGGTAGAAGGCCAGCAGGGTATGCAAAATAACTAGCCCAGTCTTATATCTCGTTGCAGCAAGGTTTAGGTACTTGAGCATAGAATAGATATAAATGTACTCATGGTCGTGAGCAATCCGAATAGATAGCTAAGAAATAATCAATGGATATCAACTTAGTTTATTGCATTCCGTGTATTTTGCTTTTTAATTTCCTGGTTGGATGCTCTAACAGCAGATACGATTGTTTGGAAAAAAAACGAGGGAGGCTTTTACTCTGCACTGGGATATATTTTTTTTGTTATCTGGGGGGTACCTTCAAAAGGCATCTGAACCTTTGGGGAAAAGAACAGGGAGTGTGAGATTCGTACCTCACCAAAATCACCCCGGTGATCACCATCAACCAGTGCAGGGCAACAACCAATTTCACAGATAAAATGCGAAAATAAATAAATAAATAAGATAAAAATAAATATTGACAGCTAATCGGTTATGCCATAAGCATAGTATTTACAGCTGCACGTAAAGGGAATAGAACCGATGTGGCATATTGACCCGTCAACATATTGATGTTTTTTCGAAATCGTGGGGCACGATGAAATTGATATTTATGAGGAGAGGACTCACAGACGAACAAAAAATGTCCAGTAACATGGTACGCCGAAGCGTAAAAGTGTGTTTGTGTGGAACAAACCGCGATTTCGAAAAAAAGCCAGCTTTCATCGAAAAGTTCGAATCCTTTTAAAATACGTAATCCAAAAAGACGCTGAAAGTTACAATTTTATTACTCAATCTTAAGAGAAATCAGTAAACGTCGTCGTCGTCGACGTAGGTGGTAAGTAGATATTTTAAATATATCGATAAAATTCTTTTGATTCTTGAGTAGCATCACTAGTTCAATCCGCCATTTTGAAATACCAGTTATTGTAGGTATGGCACGTTTATTTTGTAGGTATATCAAGTCCATAGTTTCTTTAGTCTGAGTACTAGATAACCTGCACCCACTGACCACCACTGACCTTTATCCATAGACAATGTAGAGTGTTAGTAACAGAGTTGCAGATCACAGATTAATACTATGTCAAGGATCTTCTACCTACAAGTTCCTTGTACTATGTATAAAGGTGTGAGGAATTCCCTAGCAACCGCAAATCGATAAAACTTTTTGTTTTGAGTGATGTGAATGTGAAATAAAGTCTAAACTGAAAACTTATAGCGTTATTACTATAAAAAATGAGCTCAAGCAGTGAGAAAAGACCTGTGCGTGGCGATGTTGGTCCATCGAGTGCTAAAAAGAAATATCGGCAACAATTCTAAAAAACAAGTAAATAATAAATGTTTTTTTTTTATGTAAATATTACAATTTATTACCATATAGCAAATTATATTGACAAACAAAGTCATAAAGCAGCTTATTTTTCTATCAATATTTAAACAAAGTTTGTCTGTAATTTCACTGTAATCGATTTTTAAATCTACTGTATAGGTTTTAGAAACTCCTGTATTTTTTAGCTGGCAACACTGTAATTTTTCTTTTGAAATCTGGAAGGACTGGTAAAGAGTTACTAGACGTGTAAAAGTAACGAAAAAAAGTGTACCCGTATGTATTCGTTACTATAGCCATTAGTACTCGTTACTATGGTATCGTTACTTTGATACGTTATACTTATACATAATATACAGTTACAGACCAACACATCGAGTCGTATTGCGTGTTCGTACGGTATGACGTCGCGGCGTTGCATCATTCGTAATTTGTATGCATTTTTGAAATCTAAATTTAGTTTGATTTAATAGGTAAAGGTTGGAATTATAAGTAAACTGTGACGAAATCAACTGAATTTACAATCGATGGAACTAATTAAAAAAAACTATTTTTTTGGGAGTTTTTAATATTATTTGAGAATGACATATCACACTAATATATCGCAATCATTGCAGTAAAAACATAGTGAAAAATTTGGATAATGAATTTTCAAAAATCTCCTTTTCAAGTAAATAAGCATCGTTCTTTGTAACGTATGTTTTTAAATACACCGAATGCTCGCGCATGCGTAAAATACGAAAAGGAAACCGCATTCAACACTCGCATCAACGGCACTTGCGCGATCTGAAACAGCTGTAACGAAACATGCTAGTAACGAATTGCATTCGTGAGTAACGATTCGTTACTCGATACTTGATGGCGCACCCGTATCTCAGTAACGAATACATACGGTTTGCTATAGCTTTAAGAGTGACACACGCCTAGTCGTCACATGCTAGCGATTGCTTTCGGTCGCGTGCTTAATCATATAAATAATTTTACACACCGCGTGCGATTTTGCGATCTCGGGTGGCGATCAAGTAACGTATTATTATAAACAATGTTGTTATGCTTCGTGCTTTTTAGTGTAAATAAACAGTGATAGAACATGCAATATTGATTAAAAATACAATCAATGAACTTTTAAATACGCCTATAATTGTTTTAAATACTAATATACTTTATTTCATATTAACACTTAACCAATTATAGACAGTCCTAAGCCTGGAAAGTATGAAGCCTGAAGGAAAGTTCATTGTTTTTTTTTTTTACTGTTCCGTAATAAATTTATAAACGCGATGTAATATTCCGCTCTGGCAACACCGCGCTTGTTTTATTCGCCCGGCCGTAATTTTATATGCTTATAATAAAGCATATAAAATAGCTTACTTAACATATAAAGCATTAAGCAAGTGATTGCTATAAAGCAACTTTGAACACTACTAGTTATGTAGGTAGGCATGGGTAATATCGGTTTTACACTGTATCAAATCGTACCTATGTATCGGTTGTGAATATCGGATAACGCATCTATATATTTCAATATCTATATATTGGCTGAATCTGTGTGGAACTCTGAAACAAAACTGCTACGTAAGATACTGTAATTTTTAGGTTTCGGTTTTGTTCGATATATTTACATCATTATATTTTATTTGCAACTGTATACTCGAAATCAGTTAAAGTATTTTTTGTGTAGTGTTGATAATATGGCACTCAATAATGAACCTAGTATTTTTTATTGAAAATACCTTAGGATTTAAAATCCTTTGACGTTTAATTATGGTTTCCTGTTTACAAGTGTTTTGAAAATAATGTATTCAGTATTAAACTCTATGCCTGTAAATAGTGTTTAAAATTTGTATTACACATTAGCGTATCTCTCTCTCTCTCTTTCGCTCGTTCACCTATAGTATATACATCACACCCGCGCGCATCGAACACCCGAATCACAATATCAGTTTGAACCGAATATCATAGTGCGATACCGATATTGTGTGGTGTTTTTGTTTTGTGACTCATCATACCAACATCAACGCATTAGGTACGCGGCAAGGAACTTGTACCTAAACGGTAGAAGATCCTTGGTACGCGGATATCTGATATATAGATTCAGTGCCGTCCGATATATAGGTATTGGAACTCTTTCATTAGTTGAGATGAGAACTGTCAGTCTGTCACACAGTCATTACGAGGTTCCTCGTACAAATACGAGATTTGTGGTCTTCCGTACGAGGTATGTACGAGGACACTATCAACCTCGTACAATTATGTACGAGATTTTGATAATATGGCCATACGAACATTTCGCATCACCATTTTACAATAGTAAAGTCATTTAATAAAGACAGAGCTAAGAAACCGGCTAACTGTGGAAACAGTGAACGGCACACTTCTTGCTGCAGAGAGTGCAAAAGGTTCAACTCGTTCTGGAAACTGCGTCAATTTTGAACCCACAAAAGGAATGTATATAGCCGCATGACAATAGATAAAATATACGGCAGAAAAAACGATGACAGTGAGGATGTTCCTGACTAATATTTGAAGAGGAGATGTAAACTAAGTTACAAACCTTGCAAATTTTCATAATAATATGGACACATTTCGAGGGGTGAAAGGCTATTTGGTTTAAGCGACATTTTTGGAACTTTACAGGAGAGCCATTTAAAGTTTGAAATTTAGGAAAAAAAATCATAACAAAAAATCTTCTTCAGCTATTTGAACGGAGTAAACTTTATTGAAATTCAATTAAAAACATCGCCTTGTTGATGCTAATACCAAATAAAATGGATCTTTAATTACAAAGATAAATGTCGCTTAATACGAAATGCCTTAAGCCCTTATTTTTTAGAGTATGGAAAAAAGATTTAAGTGACTACATAACTACAATTGGCTACAGGGAAAAAAAATTAAGCGACGACGCAGTATATTTTCAGAGTAAGCCAAAAAGAATGAAGTGACGTAGCCCAAAATTAATAGTAGCAAGCTATTTATCTCAACTACCAATTTAGACAAAAATGACTGGCAGGCTAATTTACTTATGTGACTTATATATTGAAATTGTAACGTTTGATGTTACATTTTTTTTTATCTAATACTATCAATGGCTGTTAAAAACAACCTGGATATATCGCAATCACCAAAAATCTCAGGTGCTTATATTGAATACATAAATAAATACTCACAACACAACATCAACTAAAGTATTTATTTAGAATAATAATTATATAGAACAGTCTCAATGGGAACATCAATTATATTTAAACTAATAAAAACAAAAAAAAAAAAAAATCAAATCAACAAAGAAAACTTGCAGTAATTATAAAACACAGCCAATGCTGATAATATTCATAAAGCAATAAGAAAGAACGTATTTACTTATCATTTTCTTCGACTGTATCCTCTACATCAGTTTCCAGTAAAACATCTTTTGAATTGTAGTGTTGCAGATTTAAATATTCTTTATGAAATATCTTGGGTATAACCCAGTGTCGCACAATTTCTTTAGGTCCATGTATTTGGCATTGCATGTATTTTGTTTTGTAATCGGTAAACTTGAATTATATCTACGATTGATAGCTCTAGGTCTCGCAATAATTTGTATGACCTCTTCCATCTTTTTTCGACATACCAAGTTCCTGTGTTGTTAACGTATAATAATGTACTACTTGGTTTAAGTAGCACCCTGCGTGAAAAATAGATGCAGCTGAAAAAGCTTAAGCGACGCTCTATGTCGTATTTGGGTGACGGACAAATAGTTTAAGTGACATCACACCGTGTAATTGGTGGAAGTCAAAATGATTCAAATAACGTCTTAATAAAAATTAGAAACAGGAAAAACGCTTTAACCCTTATTGAATTATTTACCTGGGAAAGGATAACTGGTTTATGTCTCGGTTTTTAATATGATTGTATGGTTCAAGCAGGGGCGTAGCTACCGCCGTATTTGCCGTATCAATTATACGGGGCCCCCGGGCCACGGGGGCCCCTAAAGTGTGTAAGGAAAAAGAATAAAAACTTTCTAATTTATTTTATTTTACAAATGACAAAATTCTATAAAGCAATTCCTTTTTTTCCCGCCTTAAGCGTGCGTTCAAAAGTTGGCAACACTACATCGTTATGGCGGACTGCGGGACTTCCCCGTTTTACTTACTTCATCTTCAACTCAGCGGGGAATCCCCGGGAATCCTTCATCGATATCGCGATGTACGTGTACGTTGTTGTACTTTGCATTGGATGTTAAGCCACGGAGTGCAGTGCACTGTTTATTTACGCGCTTTATATAAATGTGCATTACATTGTAATTCAGTACAAACAATATTGTTCTTCTGGTTTAGCAGTATTAGTAACGATTTGTAAAAGAAATGAGTGAAAGGAAAAGAGATTATCCCAGCGGCGCTGAGAAAAGAAAAATTAAACAGAAAAGGGACGAGGTTATAAAAAAAGTGCCCAAAATTTCTTCATTTTTTCAGAGACAAGATACTGTGAGTGATTTAGATTGGAAAGGTAAGTACTACACTACTACCCAACCCATTTATTAGGGGCCCGTAGTGATAAACAAGGAAATCTTTTAATTTCGGTCTGTCCATCTGTCCGTCACAAAAAGTTGTCTCCCCCCTCGATTTTCACAATTATACTGTTTTTAGGGTTCCGTGCCTTGATTAAAAAAAACAAAATTCTAACTTATCTATAGGATCGATTTGTTTTGTTGTTTGTTTATCAGTCCGTATCGTATCGTTAATTGCGTGTTGAGAACTTCAGATGTGCAGACTCGCTTTCGGGTTCTCGTTTTGTATGGCCACTACACTACGCGCTGCGTTTAAATAGCACGCAGGTGTATAGTAATGCACGGACGGGCTGCAGGTGATTTTGTATCTACTAATAGGTACGAGCACAATCCGCGTAGAATCTGTGTGCGTCTGAACTGAACACTCTCTAACTGTGACCCTTAGTAACGTTATTTATTTATATATAACTCTTTTTAGTTTAGTATCAAAGCATTCGTATTTATTTTTTAACAATTACTCGTTTATTTTTAGATTCTTCTGAAGCATGTTCTTCGTCACATATCCATCCGGAAATAGAAGAAAGCCAAGCACATACTTTATCGGATGTCCATCCAGAAATCGAGGAACCCCAAGTCAACGATTCTGATATATCTGCAGATAATGCAGATTGTAATATAATTTCATCAGATAGAGGAAATTTTGGTGACAATTTAACTGAATGCGAACGAAAAATAATTTTTAAATTGGGTCCATTTAAACCACAAGGACTATTTCCAAAAGTTTCAGAAAATAACCGACCTTTTTCAGCTTATTATTATTCATATTTCAATCAGGCAGGCATAAAAATTATAAGACCATGGTTATGTTATTCTAACGTTTTAAACAAACCGTACTGTCACTTCTGTTGGTTATTAGCAGATCGTCAAAACAAATCGTACTCCTCTGCTTGGGTTAACGGTGTTTCGGTTAGAAGCAATTTCACACAAACTATTCTTGACCATGAAAAGTCACAGCAGCATATTAGTGCCTCACTCTCTTATAATAATTGGTTGCAAGGAAATACCATCGATACTCTATTGAAAAGTGAAATCGATAGTAAAATTACATTCTGGAGAGATGTACTGCATCGTATAATTAATGTTATAATTACTTTAGTATCTTGTAATCTACCTTTGAGGGGGCATGATTCTGATTCTGGCAATTTTATGGCAATTTCACGTCTGCTATCTAACTATGATGCAACTTTAAAAGAACTTTTTCTAAAACCGAAAGGTGAAATAAATTATTTAAGCCCTACGATTCAAAACGAAATTATTAGTTTGTTTGGTACTAACGTTAGGAACAGTATTATCTCAGAAATTAAAAAAGCTCCATTTCTGACAATAATTCTGGATACAACACAAGACTTGTCAAAAATTGACCAACTATCTGTAGTTTTTCGATATATCTCGGTTACAGAAAATGATGATAATGTGCCTAAAGAAATAAAAATCTGTGAGTCCTTTTTAGGATTCATAGCAGTAACCGATTGCAGTGCTGCAGGTCTGAAAACTGTCATTTTAAATTTGACTAAAGAATATGGAATTGATTTGACTAAATGTAGAGGACAGGGATACGATGGAGCAAATGTTATGTCGGGTGTGTATGGAGGATTACAAACCCTAATAAAAGAGCATGCTCCAAATGCCGATTATGTTCATTGTGCTGCGCACGCTTTAAACTTGGTTTTGAACGATGCTGCGAGACATGTTCGTGAAGTATCGACTTTTTTCGATAATTTAGAAAAAATATATACTTTTTTTGGCAATAGTATAAAACGCTGGGCTATGCTAAGTGACGATTCATCTGAAAAATATTTGATTACCCTTAAAAAGGTATGTCCTACCAGATGGTCTTCTAGGAACGACGCTTTATTAGCAGTAAAGAAATTTTTTTTACTAATCATGAAAACTTTGTACCAACTAAATTTAATTTCAAATAAAAAAGATGAACGTGAAGAATGTAAAAGTATAATTAATATTTTAGAGAGTTTTGATTTCTTAGTGCTCGTTACATTTTTTTCTTCACTATTTGAAATTATTAATCCTGTTTCTAAAGCTCTACAGCATGATAATAATGACTTACAGAAATCTAGTATTTTATTAAGTAATCTTTTAAATAGACTGTGCCAATTAAGAAATCAGAATTCATTTAATAGTTTGCTAAATGAATCCAAAGATTTAGCAATAAAAGTGGGGGGTAACACCTGTTTTTAAAAACAGTAGGTGAAAGATAACGAAGCGTTTTTTTGATGAGTTATCACAAGATGAGAGAATTTCCGACCCAGAATCCTATTTCAAAGTCAATGTATACTATTGCTGTTTAGATATATTAATTTCTCAAACTAAAGAAAGATTTCAGAGCCTTTGCAACCTGAGTAGTATATTCGAAATATTACAACCGGAGAAACTCCTATCTTCTTCAAGCGAAGAGATATTAAACGCTTCCGGAAAACTGTCTGCTAAATACAGTAAAGACATCTCACTTAATCTTTGTGACCAATTAAAGGCTCTAAAAACATGCTAAAATTCTGAAATTAAAAAAAATTATTCCATTAAAGAACTCATTGAATTATTGCTAGTAAAATTCAATAGTCTTGCATCCAGTTTTCCCGAGGTAATCACAGCATGCTTTTTATTCTTGACCCTTTCAGTTACAACTGCAACGGCAGAAAGAAGTTTTTCAAAATTAAAACTAATAAAAAATTACTTAAGAACTTCGATGGGACAAGAACGGCTGTCAGACATCTCACTATTGTCCATAGAGGCAGAAACTTTAGAAAAACTAAAATCATCATCAGCCATAAATGATTTAATAAATCAGTTTGCCGATAAAAAGGCAAGGAGAGTGAATATTTAATATTCGATTTTTATTTGTAAAATGCGTAAATTATGTGATAAATAAATATTACTTCTCACAATATTTTTTTTTCTTTTGTGAAAAATCTTTACCTCCATATAAGGGCCTCCAAAAAAATTTTTATACGGGGCCCCGACAAGGCACGCTACGCCACTGGGTTCAAGTACACAATTTAAAAAAAAAATGCAAAATCCACGTTGGTTAATACACTGCCACTTTGGAAACAACCCAAAAATAGTATTGTTTCAAACGCCAAAAAAAGTGCTCTGATTTTAATGAATCCGGCATCATTCGACGGAGAAAAATTCGCTGATTCCGAATATGTATATAACTCAATATCGCCCAAGATGTCGCTTAAACCAAATAGCCTTTCACTCCTCGATTTAGTTTTTTTGTGATTTTACTTGATTGAGTAATAATAAAGATTTTTTGAAATACAACACAAAGTGATGTTTTATTTAGTAGGAAACTTGCAATAGTTTATTTCGAGTAAAAAGTCCTAAGTCCAGTAGTTCAATATGCCTTAATTTTGGTTTTAGCACGTTTTGCATGCATAATACCTAAATGTACGAGGTTTGAAAGTCAAAATACGAGATTTTTAGCTGCATATGTACGAGGGATTTTCTTTTGCGGTTGGCAATCCTGCATTAGAAAAAAAAAAAGTTAAATTAAATGTCATTGTCAAAGTATATGTTCTGTGTTGTCAAATTAGTAGGTTATGAAATGTAAGTTATACGAAGTTTTATTATTTGTCCAGATTGGCTTAGAATTAAACTACGTGCCATTTAATGAAATGTAAATATGGAAAATTATAGCAAAGGTAAAAATGTAGAGGAAGAATTAGAACGGGACAAAATACCAATTAAGGACCTGCCCGCAAATTTTCTGTGGATGCAAGTTAGTTATTTTTTTGTGTTAAACCCACTTTTAAAAATGTGAACATATCCTGTAAATGTATGTTACGTATGTGTGTGAAAATAACTTTAATTTTGTATTGATTGTCTAAGGTAAAAGGTGGGAGTAAGATGGCAAACTTGTTATCCCATGCATCAGGTATTTTTGAAGACAAGGCAGCCACTGCAGTTGTCTGGAGTGGGGCGGGTGCTGCCATCTCTAAAGCTATATCATGTGCAGAAATACTGAAGAGACAATTTTCTATTGAACATCAAGTAACCAAGCTATCCTACAAAAGGTAAAAACCAAAATTAATATTTTACCACTTGGATACAGCGATTTCATATGCATGAATAACCAGTTAATTTTACTACTTTCAGGGTGGAGGAATTTTGGGAACCTAAAGTGGATGGTCTTGAAACACTAGTAGTAAAAAGACAAATACCTATCATTCACATATTGCTATCATCGGAAGCAATTCCAGACCAAATTGGGTAAGTTAGCCAGACCAACTTCTACTTCATAAGCTTTTACTTAATGGATTATTTATATAATTGACCTGAAAACCTTGATTGTTCAGTAGGCAACTATCTATGAAAAAATATCAAAAAGCTAATTGTAATCATTGGCTAAATCCTATAATTCAATTATTTTATCAATAGATATTAAATTATTTTTCCATAATGAATTTGCAAACCTGATATTTTTTATCTATATTTTGCAGATATCAAACTCTGAAAGGAAAGAAGTTCTGGCAGAAGGAACAGAGCAACAACTTGAAACAACACCAATCATATAAATCTAAGAAACCTTTCAAACAAAAGAAAACATAAACAATGGCTTTTTTAATTAACTTGTTTTATTGTGCATAGTATAAGATAGTTGGAGAACTTAACTTGAACGTTATAAATGAACTCACAATTTTTCCAATGACTATTTTATAAATAAGACAGTTAAATACTTGACACATCATCCTACTACACATCCTAATATTTGAGAGCATATTTACATGTTTATAATAATTATAAACATGATCTAGTCACATAATATATAATTTAAATACTAGGTCCAGGTGTAAACCCCTATTTTGAATGCACAGTGCATTCAAAATAGGGGTTTACACCTGGACTCTAGAAAGAAAATAATGCATCACAAATTACCTCAACCATGATTGGCTGAAATATTCATTCAACCAAACAGAAACAACTACACATTTGACAAATTGTCAAAATATATTTATTTTTAATCATTTTTGTTAGGGAAACTGGGTCTTAGACATCTATCTATAAATCTAGACTTTTAGCAGTAAATGCAAAGATTACATACATCTTGTTATCTAGTAACAATAAGATACATATAGATTTTTTAAAGTTGCTTAATTATCTGAGATTGTAATTATTTGCCTAGATAATAATTTTAAATTCTTGATGTATTGTATAGAAATAAAAAAGACACTTGAAAGTAAGGAATATTTGCTAAAAGTAAACATGGTAATACCATTTCAGTTATCATCACAAATCAATGTGAACTACAGTCAGTGTCTTATAATTTGGTTCATAGTGGTGAACCAAATTATTTCTTTAAACCTCATGCTTCTGATTCACCCACTGGTGTCTCATCATCTAGTTTAGGCAGGATCAGAATTTCCTTTGAAATAATAGAGTATTTTGTAACAAAATAAGTAAATCTTTTGCACAGATGTGTCTCCTTCTCAAAGGCATCAAATATTGCCCTGTGGTGGAAGTAAGCATGAGAAAATATTCGATAAACTCGTCTACAAACTGATCCCAATTTAGCTACTGAGGATTCCTTGATGCTGACCCTGTAACAAGAGTGAAAAATTGATTGTACTGTTTAAAAAATGGTTGTTATAATAAAAATAAATTAACTATAGGTTATAAACAAACCTGCTAGGAAAGTACTTATTGCTGTTAAGTAAGCAAGCAGCCCCATCAAGGGTGTGTCTTGTGTAGTCAATTGCAGGGCATTCTTTAGGAGTTTTATGGGCAGCACACAGGAAAATCCACTGTTCAGTAGCTGTCATTTGTGTACATGTTTCTGGCTTACATTCAGCTTGTAATTTAACAGCTAGGCCATTTAATTCCATACAAAACTGTCTGCAAATAAAAAAGCATTATTATTTCTATTAATCTCTTACAAATTTAGAGAAATTGCATATGAATAAATATACATTCACACATCACAATCTTGGCATACTTATAAAGAAATGTTTACATACAATACTATATTAAGCATGATAGACTGATAGTATATACCCTTAAGATGATTTCTTACCATCATGCAGGCAAAGATTCTGGCTATACATTGAAAATTACAAGGATGGATGTTTGAAACATACCTCAAATGTTCATATTTCCAAACTCCTTCATCTTGAGCGTCAGGCATTTTAAGAATAGCTTCAAGATTGGAGGGATCTCGTCGTATGGTTTGTTGTATGAATTGTTGGACAGCGAGAGTGCTGTCCATTTCCTCAAAGGGTTCGTCTGGCCAGCGACAAAAATCCTACAAAGAAGTATTTACATGATGATAAAGATAGACCTATGAGACGCAGAATCGAAATGATGTTCAGTAAACCATTTTTATACCTTTGCTTTCGAACCGGGTCGATTTCGTCTCAATATTTGAACAGCTTCCACGGCCATTTCGAATGGGAACCTTAGCTGATTAAGAAATTGAAAACCAGGGCAGCAATACAAATGTAACTTTAAGATTAGGATTGCAATAAAATTGGGATGAAGAAACTTTATTTATTAAATCCCAATTTGATGCCTATTCGCCATTACGTTTTTTAGTTGTCAAACTTTTTGACATAATACTAGTGATGTATCAACTCGATTTACTAACTCGATATGGGCTTAGATCGAGTCAACTCAAGTTGAATTCTCTTTAACTCGATTTAGTCGATTTGAATACTCCCGCCCGGCCGTTCTAACTTGGCGTACGTGAAGTTAGGCTCTGCGAACTTTAACGCTTGTGCACTCGTACAAAAATAAAGGTTTTAAAAAAATAAATGCAATTAGCAGTTGTTATTCCCACTGACCTGGAATCCTATGAACTTGCCCTAACTACGAAATTAGCGCGCATACCATCGGGCACATAAGGTGGCTGCCGTTTGTAGTGTTGTAACTGCGAGCAATGTGCGCAGCTGTTATCGATATTTAACCTTCATGAATTCGTTTAACTTTTTAACCGACTTCAAAAAAGGAGGTTCTGTATTCGACCAGTATGTATGTATGTATATATATATGTTTGTATGTCCGCAATTTCCTCAAAACTACTGATCCTGAAGTTGTCCCAACTAGCAAAAATACTCTTACAAATATCCCAAGACCATATTTTTTTCAGTCTTATATCACACTTATAGACACATATAAGTGTGGATTTGGGCGCACTTTATAAGTATATTCACCCTTACAATTGGCTTGTAATGGTCTCGCGAAGTGTATTTTCAAACTTATAAAACTCTTGCTAATACTTTTATAAGGAAAAACAAACATACAAGTGACTTACAAGAGCTTGCTTTAAGGGCAAATAACCTTAAAGTCTTCTTACGAATGCTATTTTAAGTGTAATATCACTTGTAGCCCTCTTTGTGATCTCCTTATAAGAGTGTAATCACCAACGGTAATCACAAACCACCGCCGCGCCGTGAGGTAAAGAGAAACTTTGGGAAAATAATTAAAGAACGTAAGTATTATATTTTATTTCATTTTCCTAAATGTGTAAGCTTAGTTTGTCACGCATTTTAAGCGATTATTAGGTTGCGAAGTAGTTTTTCTCGATTATTTTGAAATTTGAATAACAGTATTTTCACGGGCCTTCTCAAAAATGTGTCCTTTATTATATATAATTATTAGTGAGATAATATTCAAAATGTCGCCATTACGACCAACCACGACTCATAAGTGCTTTATCAGAACAATATAAGTCCAGTATTCTTGTGTAAGGTTTATATCGCCCTCGTAAAAGTCAAATTAAACCTAAAACCGTTAAAAAAACCGTCTACACGGCCATACTACTCATAATTTAGGGTTCCTTAATAAGTAAAAGCAAACCAAACAACGAAGTCATTATAGGTACAAGTAAATAATTAATACACTACGTTAATTCAATGTAAATACGCTTATATTATGTTTTAGGTCAAATACACACAAAGTATGGTTGCAGTTATGGATGTCGACTGTTTCATAAGTAAAAAAAGCTGCGAATGCTTAAGAATGAAACTTGGCCATTGAACATAACGCACTTTGTATTGTGTGAAAAATGTATAGCCTGTGGATATCCTACTTCAAAGTTCCTGCCCCAACATTTTACAATGGCCCAAAATGATATCATGACTTTATTGTATTTGGGTTTCTTCTGGTGCGCAGGCTGCCATAAATTTGCAATTTACGACCCCTACTCAAGTGATGAATGTGAATTGTGTAACTAATTAACCAATAAACTTCTATTAATTACATAATAATATATAAATAAAATTATAAATATATCGTTGAAATGATAACGCACTTTCAAGCTACATATTGAAAAACTTTGGGTAGGTAGACTTTTTAATACTTAGGTCGTTATTTTGCACGGAACCATCAAAAATATTTTTTGTGTCAGGTGCACGAGATGCTCGGAGAGATACTCGATATTTCTCGTGTCAAACACAACACGGAAAATAAATAACACTTAATAGAGAATTGTTAAGAGGTTAAGACACTTGTAAGACTTTTAGAAGTGCTTCTACTCTTTAATATGTCTTAGGTGAGATAATCACACTTTTAAAACACTCGTTCAACAGAAGTCTAATAAAACACTTAGTATAGTCACTTATAAGATTAAATGTACTTATAAAATGCATTTCTAAGTTTTAATTAAGAATCAAAGGCAATTAGACTTGTAAAAGGCGCTTATAAGACCAGTGCTCTTATTAATACTATATAACGTTTTCTTATATACGTCTATAAGAATAATGTTATAAGTATGAATGCTCTTAAAACTTAAATAGACTTATAAGATAACACTATTAGAGTTTCTGGCTTCACTTCCCACTAAAATCCGCGAAGCTAAATCCATTACTATTTTCAAAAAGCAGGTCAAAGATCATTACCTATCTAACATCCCGTAATTTTATATATTTATTATAGGTATATATTTTTATAGCATGTATTTTAATTCTATGTATGTATATATTTATTAAATATATCATTTTAGTTTAATTTTATAGCTAAGTATGTTTTATATCGTAATTAGTATTTATACACACTGTGTCTATCATCTCCTCTTCAACTCTCCTGTCGCAGGTCTGCTGGAAGAAATTTCTTAGGAAATAAGCAGCACCTTTGTGCTCTTTTGTCTGTATTTATTTTTTTTCCTTTATAAGTGTCATGTGTGTACATAAATAAATAAATAAATAAATAAATAAACCTTATATGAAACCATAGCTCTTACAAACTTTTGTTTGTAAGGGTACTAAGGGTTTCTGGCTTAATCAGAACACGTATAAAACTTATATGAAACCACAGCTCTTACAAGCTTTTGTTTGTAAGGGTATTTTGCTAGTTGGGGTGGGTCTTTTATGTTTCATCATCCCTTTTTAATACTGATTCTCTTTCTCTTCAAACTGGAAGACGTTGCGTTGGAAGGCCTCCTAATAGGTGGAGCGACGACCTGGTCAAAGATGCGGGAGTCCGGTGGATGAAAGACGCACAGAGCCGATTAGTGTGGTGACGCTTGGGGGAAGCCTATGTCCAGCAGTGGACGTAAAATAATAACCATGTTTTATGTAAAAAAAAATACATTTATTCATTTTTGAACAATTCAACAATTCAATCTAAAACAATTCAAAGGTTTTTCAATTATTACAAATAAACAAGACTTTCTTAAAAAAAAAACTAAGTAATATTTATAAAATGTTTCCTTACCATTATACTTTAAGGAAGTTGTTGTGAGGTACATTGATGCGAGGAACAAATTTGCTTATGCTCAAAAAAAAATAGTCAAATTACTTATTTTACATAAGTATTTCATTCATTGCGGTGACCAAATTGATCTGCAATGTGATTCCTTGATCAAGCTAAAAGCCAATATTTATAAATGTATCGACATGGAGTAGTCATTATTATTGTTAATATCAGTGTTAAAGGATTGATTAGAATATTAAGCCAATAATAGATCTTGTGTGTACTTAATTATCGATAGATTAATGTTATTTCTAATTATTTTATTGATTTGGGACAAAAAAACAGTTACATGGTAGGTTACACTTTAGTCTGCTTTTAAACATGTTGTGTTAGCCATAAAACTAGTGTAAGTAATTGTTGGTGAACCTGTTGGTAGCCAATACAGAATGTATTTAACAAGATATTTATGTTGAAATTACTGTTCTATGCAATTTTTGTTTAAAAACATACCAGCATAGTCGATGTGGGCAATGCACCGTCATGTAACCTCATCACATCGAGGGTAAGATTCGTCAAAGTGCATGGAGCTGATATGCCACATTTTATGTCTAGGGTTTATATTTTCAGAACCAATAGCTTCTATCTATTTCTTTTTTAAACTGTCGTTTCCAGGAAACCTGTGGATTAAAATATCATTCCAATTAATTTCATGCACTGTATCAATGTCATCGATACTTATCCGCGCGAACATCTCACAGCACTAGCCTTACAAATGTAAGTGCAAATGTAAACAATGCAGCGAAATAAAGAAAATAATAACGTTTTAAGCGATACCAAAATGACTCAGGTTGAAATAATATTCTAAAAGATCATCTAGTAACAATACATTACACATAATAACTCTAAATATTCGACTGGATAGTGAAAACTAGATACTATCCTGTGCAGAGTCAAATTAGGCTGATTTTTGTTGTTTCTCGCACCACACTGTTTTATACAATACGAAGGCATGACTTTCCTATTATTGTCTAAACTCAGAACACCGAAATACTGTTTTACCTACACATATTTTTCTATAAAACAACAAAAATATCTTCAGCCATTGAGATCATTTATGTACTACGTACTAGAGGAGCTATCCTAAACAAAGGATAATATGTTCCGTTTTGGCAAGAGTTTAAACTTAAGTTCGCTGCAGCACTGAAACAATAATTAGTCGTATCACAAAACAATAAAAACACGCAGCGCTAAAGCGTTTCTAAGGTGTAGTTTGCTCGCGACCAAAAGATCGGAAGCGCCGAGATATATGTACCTACTTGGCGCTTACGCGTTTTGTTCAACGTTCTGCTACAACATGTCACTTATATAGATTAAACTGCTGACTGACTACAGAAGTGACATAGCTTTATACCTAGCAATCTTCATTCGCACTCTTTTTTCATGCTTTATTATTAGCTTGTGCCAGCGGCTTCGCCCACGTGGGAATTTTTTCCCGTGTAAATCCCGATCCCGTGGGAATTTCGCAATATCCTTTCTTAGCGGATGCCTACGTCATAACATCTACCTGCATGCCAAATTTCAGCCCGATCCGTCCAGTGGTTTGGGCTGTGCGTTGATAGATCACTATGTCAGTCAATCAGTCAGTCAGTCACCTTTGAGTTATATATATTTAGATTGAATTTAAACTAAAAATACTTAAAATAAAACAAACTATTGTTTTTGTATAGGTATTTATATAATGAAACACGCGAAAATGCAACGAGCATACCTATATAAGTATTTTATTTTTACTTATATAGGTATGCTCGTTGCATTTCTTTATCTTTACGGCCCAATCGTGGAAACCTTAAATCAACAAAATGTATAACAAGTTATGTCTTACAATATGCAATAATTATTTTAATGTTTCAGTTTTTTAAACCGACTTCCAAATAAAAGGAGGAGGTTCTCAATTCGTCTTGAACTTTTTTTTGTATGTTACCTCATTACTCGCAAATGGCTAGACCGATTTGGAAAATTCTTTTTTTGTTTGAAATAGTATACTTTCTAGTTGGTCCCATTGTCGTTACGTTTGGATCTGATGATGGGATCATGGAGAAATCGAGGGAACTCTTCAAATATTATAGGCACACCTATAGCGTTTTGGGTATTTCTTATAGTACCTTGTGCAGCTGCTCTTGAAAAGCACCATTTGAGGAAGTGGAACTGATGAAGAAGACCCCAGATGGCCACCGAAACTGCTCAATAATAAGTATTCCGTGGATTGCGATTAGATTACTTGAATATATATGTTTAGCACTTTATGCTCGTCACAATGCATATGGTGAAGTAGAGCTGATAGTGATGTACCAGGAGAACTCCTCAAAAATTAACGGCTCTGCACCGGGAAAAGCAATATTTTGTAAAAGGTAATAAGTAGTTGACATTTTGACTATTGTGGCTAGATAAATTACAAACCGACCCCCTAAAAAGCGTGAAAAAAAAATTTTAGCAAAAAAATAGAACCAACTTCCATATAAAAACACTACAAAGGCAAACATAACTTTAATTTCGGAAGGCGGTGTCAAAAAACAAGAAAATACAAAACAAATGACACCGACTACCGAAATTAAAGTTATTTTTGCCTTTGTAGTGTTTTTATATGGAAGTCAGTTCTATTTTTTGCTAAAAAGTTTTTATATGTTTTCGTTGAATAAGTCACAGCCAGTTTTTTTTCTGAATATATGTTACATTATAATTTTCTGCTATATAGACTTTTTATAAAGTTGGTTTATTTTTTTGGTAAAAAGGTTTTATTTCTCTTTTTTTAGTTGGTCGGTTTATAATTTACCTAGTTACAGAAGCCTAAATGTCAACTACTTATAATCTTTTACAAAATGTTGCTTTTCCCAATGATGGGCCGTTAATTGTTGAGGAGTTCTCCTGTTACTTCACCATCAGCTTCACTTCACCATATGTATTGTGACGTGCATATTGTGCTTAATAACTATGTTCGAGTAATCGAATATGAAACATGAAATATTTATTATTCCTACTTATATATTGAGTAGTTCCAGTGGCCATCTGTGGTCTTCATCAGGTTCACATCACAAATGTTGCTTTTCGAATGCAGCTACACAAGTTACTATAAAAAATACTCAAATCACTATAGGTGTGCCTATAATATTTGAAGAGTTCCCTCGATTTCTCCAGGATCCCATCATCAGATCCTGACTTGGTGACAATGGACCAACTTTGAAGTATACGCTTTCAAACAAAAAAATATTTTTCAAGTCAGTTCAGCCGTCTTCGAGTAATCGGAGTAATCATACCTAAAAAAATATACGCATTGACTTGAGAACCTCCTCCGCTTTTTTTCGTCGGTTAAATAAGAATTCCTAGCTTATTCTACCTACGCTTATTACACAAATTGTGACATCTTAATTTTTAGTCTATGACACATTTCGTCTGCCAAATATTTTGTTTCAAATTATATTTTAAAATGAATATCTAGTTACTCGCCGATGAAAAATTATTCCTTTGCAGTTCGCCGTATTAATTGAACGATTAGTGCAATATCGTAAAATACACGATGGCATACTTAATGCGTTTGAACGATTTTTTTTCCTTTAAAACAAATAATGATTTATCCGCTCAAGATCTGACAAGTGTCTAAGTGAAGTGCAGTCAATAGACCGCACTTGAACGGACCGCAGTAGTGATGTGTGGTGACTTCTCTAGTACGTAGTACATATTACCTCAATGACTTCAGCAAGCAACTGTTTGACAGCACAACTACCATAAAACCACAGAGTACTTTGGGCACTCAATATGGCGACCGGTCACGCATAGACATGATTTTATAATAATAATAAACTCATTTATTTCAGAATTTGTGACATTCCAATAACGTTTGACGTCGAATAAAAGTTTTGACAAATTTGTACTTGAGAAACATTTAGACGTCTCTCTTGTCTTATGCAGCTCTTGGTAGTGTTACGCCAGTCGCTTAGTGAACTACGTCGAGAAACTTCGACATAAATCTAGAATGTTCGAGACACTAACGCCATCTAGAGGCGAGTAGTAGGAATGAGTATATCTAGTCCCGACACTAACGCCATCTAGCGTCGAATAGCGGTACTGTGTACCTCGAGTAGCTTCCTGGAATATTCTGGGTAGTATAAACAGTGAGTCGATTTTATAAGAATGTTTTTTGAAGATTGCAAAGGGGCGCAGAGAGTCAGTCTTATTACGAGGCGAATACGCGATATAATCGAAGCTTTACTAGTGAATTTCAGTGCGATTTAAGTGTTAAGTGACAAGTGTTGTGGTGCAAATATTTGTGTTAAATTTTTATTTTGTGTTTAATTAATTAAAGTGCTAATTTTGGTTTAATTTGCGTTAATTATTTCTATCCCGAACCCCAGCTCGTAACAGTAGGTTAAAAAGAGACAACACGTTTTTTGTCGTGTGTGTGTCGATTTGATAGATATTTGTATAACTATTCTTCATATAGTAGAATATGCCATCTCCATAGGTATCTATAGGTACTTTTCCTATCTCAATGGTTATTCCTGTTAAGCCGGCTCAACACGTTGGCCAACACAGTGGCGAATGTAGTGGCCAGTGCCTATTCGCCAACGTGTAGAGGGGGTGTTTGTGCATCTTGGGTTGTATTGGAATGATGGCCGACGAGTTGGCGCGAGATCCGTGTGGTGTCGGTTTTTTGCAAAAGATCAAAGGGTTGTTGGCCGAGTATTGGCTACCGCGTCCACACGTTGGCCGCGCGTTTAGTATGCTACGAGCTCCCAGAACGATCGCACGCACCCGATTAAACATTTTAACCGACTTCAAAAAAAAGAAGGAGGTTCTCAGTTCGTCTTGAACTTTTATTTTTATGTATGTTACCTCATAACTCGAAGTCAGCTCGACCGATTTAGAAGATTCTCTTTTCATTTGAAATGGTATAGTTTCAAGTTGGCCCCATTGTTATGAAATCAGGATCTGATGATGGGATCCTGGAGTAATCGAGGGAACTCTTCAAATATTATAGGCACACCTATAGCGTTTTGGGTATTTCTTATAGTATCTTGTGCAGTTGCTCTCGAAAAGCACCATTTGGGGAAGTGGAACTGATGAATGGTGATGAATGATGAAGACCACAGATGACCACAGAAACTACTCAATAATATGTATTTCGTGGATTGCGATTCGATTACTTGAATATGGATGTTAAGCACTATATGTTCGTCACAATGCATATGGTGATGTAGAGCTGATGGTGAAGTACCAGGAGAACTCCTCAAAAATTAACAGCTCTGCATTGGGAAAAGCAATATTTTGTAAAAGGTGATAAGTAGTTGACATTTTGGCTTTTGTAACTGGATAAATTACAAACCGACCCACTAAAAAGCGTGAAAAAAACTTTTTAATAAAAAATAAAACCGACTTCCATATTAAATGACTACAAAGGCAAAAATAACTATAATTTCGGAAGGCGGTGTCAAAAAAAGAAAATACAAAACGAATAACACCGACTACCGAAATTAAAGTTATTTTTGGCGTTGTAATGTTTTGATATGGAAGTTGGTTTTATTTTTTGTTAAAAAGTTTAGTCACGCGTCGGTAACAACTAGTGTAAACAAAATGTCAGTAATGACTAATAACGAAGAAACTTTTCGGTTTATAGAGCTCTACCAAGCCGTAAATTGTTTGTGGAACCCAAGAAGCAGCAGTTAGCACCTCAATATCCATTTTAATAAATACGTCCGCACATTGGCCTGAACCGTAGCAAACTGAACGACCTTCCAACGTGTGGACGCTATCACGAACTCTTGACCAATATGCTGGCCACTACATTCGCCACTGTGTTGGCGAACGTGTAGAGCCGGCTTTATAATAACCACTGTTATTGGCATTTCTTTTTTTGTAGTTCCCGGCGGAACAGGCTAAGGTCTGAGACCATGCTGCCTAGTCATGAGTTAACATTTTTCCCTAACCTAACCTAACCTCTGACATAATACAAGTTGGAGTTTGGAACAAATCCATAACCAAATCTCTGGTTGGTTTCCCTTTAAAGGTGAACGTAGACTTGGCCGCACCGCAGTCTCCGCAATCCCCACAGTCATCGCTTTTTGTAAATGGCCTCGCACATCTATCCGCACCGTAGTCACTGCAGTCGTTCCCGTCGCTGCACGCATCGCACTTGATTTCTTTCCTCCAGCTCCGGTTCGGCTCGCGCCGTGAATGCGAATGACGTCATCCGCGCCGCGCTAGCCGAAGCATCCGCTGTGTGCGGGCCGGCGTCGGTGACGTCATCAGCTGCGGCTGGGGGTTCGGCCGTTTCAGGGCCTGCGGCGGCTGCGACGTGGGTGGGTGTGCGAGGTTGTATAGATCTTCATATAAAGAATTCGAATGCGAAGACTGCGGCTCGTGCGGTGCGGCCAAGTCTGCGTTCACCTTAAAACACACCCACACATAGTTGGCCAGAAGTTCTGTAGTGATGTTCACCATTTATTCGACTAGTTTTGATTAACCGGTTTGTTGTATGTACTAATAGCATAACATCTTTCAACAAAAAAATATCAACAATATAAAGACAATATACCTACAAAACAAAACACAAACAGTTAACTTAATTAGTATTTTTAAAAACTTAATTAATATAATTATGGTTAATCACTATTGATTTCATTCACGGATTTCATTAATTGGCAATGGCTAGGCAGATAGTGGCCTATTAAACTGCAGATTTTTCTTGTAAATTAATGAAAATAGACATTTTTAATTTGAATCGTTCTTCTGAGACCATTAGGCCGTGCGCGCACTGCGTTGCGGTGGTCGCAATTCCGGTAGTTCTACCGCACCGGTAGGCTGACCGCAGTGCGCGCACTTCTCTGACACTCCATACTTCACAAATTTTGCGTTTTCAAAACGCAACGCAGTGCTCGCACGGCCTTAGGCTATGCTATGGCAATAAAATTTAAAGAATGTCATGCAAATTCTAAATTTAATTGACGTCAACGTCATGACGTCTGTGCAGTGTTGCTAATTTAGCGACTTTGTCGCTAGAAATGACGACTTTTGCTGAAGCCTTAGCGAGAAGGAAAAAGATTTGACCACAAAAATGATCTAGCGACTTAGCTGACCACTTTTCAAACTACAAGATAACAAAACATATATATGCCCAACACCTTAAAAATGCTCACTCGCAATTAATTAGAGCAAGGTGGTCGGAGAATCCCAGTATTTTATTATGTTCCGTAGTTTTCGTACTTTTCCTACCTACGAACTTACGCAAGTCACTACTAGTTTGAGTGAAGTTCTTTTCGGATTCTAAATACTTTATATGCTGTACCTAGCCTGAATTTTTATTCGTTACCCATCATTGTAATTACCATAGATGATACATATATTTACTGAGAGTAATTACAAAATCTATGAACTGTTTTGTGGTGACCAAAATTATGGATTTACTTCAGAAAAAGAAGCAGTACATTCAAAAATATCGAGAAAAATGGGAGACCGAGCCCAACATTGTACATACAATATTGTGCACAGTTGACTGTTTCATTGAAGGTAACTTTAGGTCAGGCAACATGTAGGGCTCACAAAGTGTTCAAAGTGAAGTGATTTCTATTCCTATCGCAACAAGATTCCATTCGGATGCCACTTGTCACATAAAATACCACTATCGAAAATAGTTCTTTAATGCATACAAGTAAAAGTCAAGCCGGTTTTGTACATTTTTTGTAATTTTGATACTGACTGTACATAAGGCAACTATTTGTTAATTTATTTTATAATTATTAAAGATTGTATTGACATTCTTCTTCACTTACCCCCCGCCCCGACTTCTTTTCAGGCTGCTAATGGCCTCCAGTAACGTGAAAGTAAGTAAATCCGGGATCCGTCTCTAGTTGAATCAGTTTTAGCGACTTCTAGCGACTTCAGATAATAAAGCTAGGGAGAAGATTTAGCTGGAGTTGGCAACACTGCGTCTGTCGTCTATTATAGACATGTGTCGTTATGAGTTTTTCTAATAACGTAACGAAGCCGTTGTCCGTTGTCAAATAACGTTGTGAAAACTATCTATTTTGACAACTATCTATTTTGACAACTATCTATTTCGACAACGTCTCGTATAGAAGGCGCCTTATAACGTGATATCTGTTGCAGTTACAATTGATACTAAACATACAGTCAACTTTCTTTCGTACTTATCCAGGCTTAGGCTTAGGTTTTTTGCAATAAGAAAGTAAGTACTTGATATTGTCAAAAAAGTTAGATTGATTTACAATTATTAACACTATAGATGAAAATTACTTATTGTTCAATTCAACACACATACAAAATTTAACGACTTTAGAAAAAAAAATTGGCCAAGTGTGAGTCAGACTCGCCCATGTAGGGTTCCGTAGTAACTATAATAATATAATACAATATGTCTATTTATTTGACGAATAAAAAAAATCTTAAAGACTTCTTAAAACTAGCTTATTTACATTTTTACAACTACGCTAAATAACTTTGTTTTTCATAGTGTTTGTATGAATTACAAAGTTATATTTGCGGTTTTAGAAAATATGCTGTATCTCAAAAACTGCTGACCCGATTTCATTCAAACCAATTTTGGTTGAAAGTTTACATTAAGATCTACAGACGTATATTTTTTTTAGATTTTCGCTCCATTATTATAGAAGTTAGGGGGGGGGGGGGGGCACAAACACATTTTACTACTTTGGAAGCTCATAAATCTTTTAAACGATTGACTTTATGAAAAAGTGGTTTTAGAAACCCTTATATCATTTTTAAAGACCTGTCTATAGATACCACACACGCATAGGTTTCATGAAAAAAAATATTTTCAGTTCTAGTTCCATGTATGGGGACTCCCCTTTATTTTTTTTATTTTTTTTTTTCTTAAAATCGGGAAGCTTTTCACAGAATACATCTACCTACTAAGTTTCACATGTATAGTTTAAATAGTTTCGGAATATAATGGCTGTGACATACGGACGGACGGACAGACAGACAGACAGACAGACAGACGGACAGACATATCTAAACTATAAGGGTTCCTTTTTTTGCCATTCGGCTACGGAACCCTAAAAACAATCGTGGAGAAATGGGAAATGGAACACTTGCGGGTATCAAGGTCAACACCAAACTAAATTTTCAAATAATATTTTTCAGTGGCGAAAGTTAGTCATTCAATTATCGACGTTCGTGTTTATAAGATTCGTCACATTATGCAATAAATCATAACCATCCATCTTTGCTTTTGTGCGAACGAGACGCGCTACCTATCCTATATTTTTCTCGCTCTAACCGTTGCGATACAGCTACGTAGCCAACTTCAACTACGATATCTATTGCGTGATTTCTAGAGCGTTGTGAGATAGCTACGGTTATTATGCGCTACAAAACAACCGATGGTTGTTACAGCTGCAGTTATTGTCATAACGTACGTTGTGAAAATAGATAGTTATGCTTGGTTAGAAAACGAGTGATGGTTGTAAACTCAAATAGATAGTTGTACAACTATTGATGTTACAAAACGGCCATCGCTAGTCTATTACTGTCAGACATCATCTTATTGAGAAAATGTTTTGATGTTTTGTTTAAAGAATATATATAAAGGTTTTTAATTGGTTTTTAACCAAAATGTCCCTGAAACTAGTGACGAGAATATTTTTTAGTATATTATGGGGTAGTGGGAGTTATGCATTAAGTGATATGACCGAGAGTTCATTTGGAAAGTATAAAGAGGGTGTTATTTCTGCATTTGGAGATTTCAACTCGGATGAATTGACTGATGCGTTTGTCATTAAAAATTACTCGAGTGTGGAAGTTTATCTTGCTTACGACAAAGAACCTTTTATGAGGCCTTCAGTATATGCTTGCAACTTCAGTAACATCATAATAACAAGTGTTGTACCAGGTGATTTCGATGGAGACGCATACATGGATATTATGCTGACGACCCAAAGTTTAAATGATACTTCTAATTTGCATACTGTTAGAATATTATGGGGTGGCGAGTCCACTTTAAACTGTTCTGATGCTTTGTTTATAAAGGCTATCTCTGTAGGCCAACCACTTGTAATGGACTATAATAGAGACATGATTCTTGATCTTTTTGGCATGAACACACAAAATCAAAGGGTTTTTTGGGTATTTGACAATTCCAGAACAACTCCTATTGAAAAACAAATGGGTGATGATGATAATATGTCTAAGATGATAAAGCTTCCTCATTCACACTCATTTTTAGATGTAAATGAAGATGATGCTGCAGATCTTCTAGTTACAACAACTTCTAATGTTGAAGTTTGGTTAAATGATGAACTAGAAGGGTTTAGGTATAACAGCAGTATTGAACTACTTGTTGGCCATCCAACTGTCTATGGCCAAGCTCTGTTTCTGGATGTTGCTCTATCTGGTCAATTCTTTTTAGTCATACCTGTGTGTTATGATGTACAGTGTTTTAATAGCACTATTTTGATATATGACAACCAAAAGTGGCATGACCTTCAAGTGGATTTCAATGATGGCAAGGGAACATTGTGGCGGTTTGTGCCACCAAGAAATGAAATTTATTTAGATACAATCACTATGAGAAGTGGAGATTATAACATGGATGGTTACCCAGACATCTTGATGACTCTAAGTCCTGTAAAAAGTAATGAAACCAGGGCCTTTCTGCTACACAACAGTCCATGCAACTTGCCAGGATGCAAGTTTCACAGAACATTTGAAGTGCAGTGGGATAAGTTTGATTCCTTTGGTAATGATGTTATAATGGCCACTTTCTATGATTTCTATATGGATGGTGTCCTAGATATAATATATGTCCAGAAAAATGTAACAACACTACAACATACAATGAATTCATTTAGAAATGAGTTGGAATATGACACAAACTTCATCAAAGTCATAGTTGTTACTGGTTTGACCAATGAAAGATTGCCAGTCAATAATAGAACTTTGTATAACAGAAAAGTTACATTTGGTAAGCTGTTACATTTTAACTGAATTCAATTCTTTGGTTTACTTAGTTTAGTATTAATTTATGTTTTATTATTACAGGAACCAATCTTCCGGGTCCTAAAATAGGGTACAACACATGGTCCCAGGAAGGTACTTATAGGACTGGTGTTTGTGCTCAATTACCACAGTCTGCCTACTTTGCTCTACAGTTGCCTTACTCCATATTCGGCTTGGATCGGACACCAAATTTTGTTGATACTTTAAATGTTGGCCTGTCAGGCTATTCTAAAAGTTGGACTCAAATAATACCAAATTCTCAGATAGTAGTAATTCCAGCTCCACCAAGTGATCCGTCGCAATGGAAAGCTCAATTGTTTGTAACACCAAGCAAAGTGATTCTTAAGAGTGTATTTGTATTGACTGCGATTATAGTTATTATTACTGGGTGCGTCTTATATTTGCATTGGAAGGAACGAAATGACCGACAAGATATTATAGAAATTGATGAGAAGACATATGTCAAGATTTAAGTTTTATTAGTATATATTGCATTATTAAAAATCGCTAGGTACCTTATTATAAAGTAATTATGTACTTGTAACATATTATGTGATCTGATATGAAAAACATTTCAACTTTGTTTTATGTCTTATAAAACTCATTTTTTTGAATGAATTTATTGAATCTGTATTCTGTTGTAATTTATGTAGCAAACCAAAAAGAAACTATTGGTATAGTGCCCGGCACGTAACTTGGCAAGAGTCCTTAGATGCGCAGAAGTCGATTTTTAGGTGTCGGCGGTTGTCAACGGGACGCGGGGTGTTATGTAGCTTCAACCCGAGTGCGCGATTGGTGCGTCAGTAGACTTAAGGCCTCTCGCACTGTGTCTACGCCCCAATCGCTCCCGAATACACTGCGTGCACGGTAACCTTTGTTTTTGTTAAGAGTCATTTTTATTGTGTTAAATGGTATACGATGTGTACTGTTTCATGGAAAAAGAAGCTCAAAATGAAAAAGAGATCGTAAAACGGACTTCGGAAGCTACTGTAACGCTTCTAAACCCAATTCCAATATTTCATAACCATGAATTCCTAAGTCTATTTACTGTTTCTCCATAACCATGGGGTTCCACAGGGTGGGGATGGTATAGGGATGTGGGACTACTCCCTCCCACCCCTACTTCGACCCAAAATTCGACGGCCCATAAAAGAAAGTTAGTGGCCTAGGGTAATTTAGGAACAGCTTTTAAATGTATATCGCTCATTTGGTGCAATATTGACGTAATTACACTTTTAGTAATTTTACAGGAGAACCAATCAAAGATTTCTCTTAAAGGTATGGCAGGTATGAAGGGACTTATTACAGTCGTAGTGATTTTAAAAGTAATGTCAATATGTGCTGTTTCTACTATAGTAACAACCTACTCGTTACATTGTATATAACATAGATAAAAGACTAAAATAAAAGAAGGTACCCGTAAATACGTCACTGTTGCTTCATAATTCAATATTAAAAATTAAAGCACTCGCTAGGAAATTTTGAATTTATGACAAAATAAAACTAAATAATTGAATTAATGAACGTAATCATTTATTTATAAATGTTTAATAAACTAAACTTAAGAAAAGCAACCATATTTATATCCTAGTGTGTTCACTAGATACTTACTTAAGATTAAAATTGGAAACATCTTACACTATTATCACAATTTGCAAGTCTTATTGGCACAAAATCACAGATTATTTCTGTAGGTGAAAGCTAAATGACCTTAAGTCCATTTTTTTACATTTTTATATTTTAAATGATACTTATTCAGAATTCCCCAATTGATCAAATGGTAAAAGCCATAAAGTCCTACAGCCGCTAATTTCGCAGATATAAAATTATAAATAGCATTAAGTCCCTAGACGTGAAAAAGTACCTAAATGATCGTATGGTTACTTAATATTCTTCACTATTTAAACAATAAATATAGATAAATGTTAAATGATTGTATGTGGGACTTACTGTTCTTTACCATTACGCTCGCGGGTTACATTTGCGCGGGTGCATCGTACATACGATTCCCGCCGCGCCCCCGCGCATGCTCTCCCTCCGTTTAGTTTGATTTGTGTTTCGTGCAATACTAGACCTACTCGAAGACGTACTCGCGGCTGCAATCCTTCTCAAAGTGCACTTCAGCAATATCCGGGGTCTGCAAATCTCGTTGCAGTCCACCACCATCTCGAGACTGAAAAACCTGCTCTTTTGTTTCTTTCGGAGACGCAGATTAGAAGTCCGTCAGACGTATCGTATCTTTCATACCCATAGTCCCGACCACTGTCTGGTGAAGTCTGTATCCGTCTACTCCCCGCCCGATCCCAGCCTTAATGGCACACGGCGGGTATGGCGATACAAGTCAGTGGATTGGGATGGCATGCGATATTTCTTTGCATGTTATCCTTGGCAGCCTTCTTGCTTCTCTTCAAATGATTCATCGTCGTGCGCAGACGCCGAAGCGGATGTTTTGCGACAGGGGATGAAGTACTACATTCCGTTCTCTGACCTAACAATGTCCGGCAAAGCTCGATCGAAAGCTTGGTTTGGCACCGAATGTGATCGCGCTGAAGCGCTTAAACACGCGGCGTACCTAGCATGGGTCGATGTTCGAAACTGCAAAGCAAATGACGTGTTTCAGAAGAAGAGAGCTTTCAACAGGGCTGTCAAGTCCTGTAGAAAGGTTTTGCGGAGGGCTCGGTTTGACCACGTTAGCCGAATCGGGAACAAACTTGCTTCATACCCTGCTGGCTATAAAGCTTTTTGGTCCTTGGCAAAGTCGGTCGAATCGAACTTCTGTCACCCCTCACTACCACCACTGCTTAAACCTGACGGGTCTATGGCCCACTCCGCTGAGAAAAAAGCAAACTTGTTTGACGCTCTTTTTGCGGAATCTTCACGTCTGGATAGTAGTGGCGCTCACCCTCCTGATGCTCCTATTGGATGCGGGTCGTGTATGTTGGACATTCGCATCCATCAGAAGGACGTCCGTAGAGTGCTGCGTAATCTTGACGTGAACAAAGCTAGTGGCTCCGACGGGATACCAGCAATTGTTCTTAGAACTTGTGCGCCTGAACTGTCTCTAATTTTGACGCGCCTGTTTCGCCTTTCGCTTGAGCCTGGAAAGGTGCCGAAAGCATGGAAGCTGGCTAACGTGCAGCCTGTGCCCAAAAAGGGCAGTCGTGCTGACCCGGCCAACTACAGACCTATTTCAGTCACGTCCATACTCTGTAAGAGTATGAAGCGTGTACTCAATAGTAAGCTCCTGGCATACCTAGAAGCCAACGACATCCTCAGTGACCGACAATACGGCTTCCGAAAAAGCCGGTTTACAAGGGAACTTCCAGCGTATGCTATTCATAGTATTCATATCTAGAGTGAGGCCATCGAGAAGCACGGGCAAGCACTTGCTGTCTCCCTTGACATCTCTAAGGCCTTTGACTGGGTTTGACACGATAGCCTTATTGCTAAACTACCTTCTTTCGGTTTACCCACCCAACTTTGCGTTTGGTTTGAAGACTTCCTGAGAGATCGGTCCATTCGAGTGGTCATTGATGGCTGCACATCTGGCCAGTTGGCAATTAATGCCGGGGTCCATCAGGGGTCGGTTCCTTTGGGTATGCAGACGACAGCACAGTTGCTGAGAGATATGTGTCCAAAGCGCGTGCTGGTGGGTCACAGATCCAGTCTCTCCGTGAGGACATGGTTGGGCGCTTGAACTTGTCCTTGAAGGCTATCTCTGAATGGGGCGATGCCAACTTGGTCAAGTTTAATGCAGCTAAGACCCAGACGTGTCCCTTCTCCGCAAAAAGGAGTCAATTCAAACCGGCTCCTACTTTCCGAGGTGTTACCGTGCCCATAATCGATCGTATCGAGCTTCTGGGGGTAACACTAACTTCTACCCTCAATTTTGGCCCGTTTATCGAGGCTACGGCTCAACTAGCATCAAAAAAGTTGGGAATCCTAGCAAAGGTGAGACGGTACTTCACACCCGAACAGCTGCTAAATTTCTATCAAGCCCAGATTCGGTCGTGTATGGAGTACTGCTCTCATCTTTGGGATGGATCTGCCAATTACCAACTAGATGGGCTTGAGTCTATTGAGAAACGGGCCAAAAGACTAATTGGCAACGATACACTGAACATCGGCGATGAGTTGCTAGTCTATCGGTTTTCTATCGGTTACATTTCGAGAAGTGTGCGATGGAATTACACAATTTAATTCCGTCAAGCCCGTTCCATCATCGGACTACAAGACAAACGGCGATGCGCCATCGTTACATGGTGGACATCCCACCTATACGCACTAAACGTTTAGGGAATACCTTCATTGTGCGTACGGCTAAGGAGTGGAATTCCCTGCCTGAGTCTGTGTTTCTCGATAGCTATAACCTAGGGGTATTTAAGTCAAGAGTGAATAGGTTACTTTTAGGTAAGCGTGCTCCATCTTCGACCACATCATCACTTACCATCAGGTGAGATGGTGGTCAAACGTGAGCCTATTATAAATAAAAAATAAAAACAATAAATGAAATTTGAAAAGAAGAGTATGGCAAAATGAGTTACAAAACATCTTTTAATCAACAAGAATTCGAAAAGGTATCCTTAATAAGAAATAGAAGGAGATCCCTAAAAGACTTTGCCATGCCTATATTGCAGCCTATTCGATTAGGCCACAAACCTATAAGCACTGAAAAAATTTAGGATTCACAGAAAGCTCTGCAATGGATTCCACCCATTTTTCATAATTTTTATAATACATTAGCCCATGAGGGTACAGCATGTGACTTACCAGAATAACATTAAGTGTTTTGTTTAATTTCATTTATTTTATTAAAGATTTTAAAATACGAAGATTTTAATTTTTATTAAATAAAACATATTATGTATAATGTTATTTCATTTTTAATGTCATTAAAACTTTTTAATATACATATTTTTCTATGATGTTGTATCGTACATAACTTATAAAATAATAAAATTTACTATACATTATTGATACAGGAGAGACGTAAGTACCGTCATACTATAAGATATCTAGTAAAGCTTCAAAGTTAAAGAACCTTAAGTCCGATAATACAGCCTTAATGAACTATATTTGTTAAAAAAATATCTCAATATAATAGCTTAAGTACCCATCATAATCATACTTTTTATTCGACAATGATACGATAATTACTTTTTATACTCTGTCGATTTTAATGTCAAATTTCGGGTATGGACATCTTTAATGAGCTCTACTGAATACTTTATAAAATGTGACTTAAGGTCCTTCACCTTTCACCTACAGATTTACTTACCCATTATTGACTAAATTATATGCGCCAGTATGCGCGTAAGTGTGAAAAATACTTATACAATAGAAAAAATCCTTTAGAAAATACTTTAATTAAAAGCAGAGTTAGAAAAACAAAGTTAGAAAGAAAACCTTTAAAAAAAAAACTTTCATAAAAAGCAGAGTAATATCGTGGAATAATACTCTTTTGTAACAGTTCTTTTAAATCATTTTTCTTGTTTGCAGAAATTTCTCTTCTTGAAGTATACGCTGGAACCACATTGATATCTTTTAGTATGCGTAGTTATGCGTTATAGTTATGCGTTGAGTAATAGATCTTTGTTTCTTTTTTTTTATTTCAGCTTCACTCCAGTTATCATCGAATTTGAGTTTGTACTTGTATACTGCATCGTTGTCTTTTGTAAATTCTATTGCTTTGATATCAGAAGTTTTTATGGAATTCCCGTCAACATCTTTGACAGTGTTAAGTTCGATTTCGTCAGATATTTTTTTCAAATCATAAAAATCATCGAAATTCAGTTCTTCAACATTAAATTTGTGACCTTTTATCTTTGCAGATCTTATTATTTGTACAAACTGATCTGGTACGTATTAACGCCCGACTTTTTAGCTCTCTTTATTGCCTTTTCAATTATAGAGTGGGCTGTATCCCCCTAATTTTGGGTATGTCCCCTTATTAAAAAATTGTGTGTTATTTTATTGATTTGTAAAGTTTTGACTGCGTACAAGTACAAGGAAAAAATAAATCTGAAAAAAAAATACAAAACATAAAAAATTAAACACGGCACAAAAATACAAAAACAATTCTTAACAAATCAAACGAACCTGTATTTTTGTTGCCCGCCACAATTGTCACTATAAAATGTAACGTTATAACCAGGGTAATTTTTAGCTACACGTTGCAGGTACTTAAAGATACAGGAACCAATTTCAACTGCTCCTCTGCCTCCCATAGCCTCATGCCAAAAGTAGCAATAGGTTTGTTGGTCCTTTACATCTGACACCTATAATACAAGATGGTTATCAAACTTTTGACTAAAAGTGCATAAAATAATATTTGAGCCATAATAGGTATGCATACTGTAAAGTTAAAGCAATTCAATTTTGACTTATAGTAAAAAGACGAGGACTCGCCGACCGGCACTGGCATAACTGCTTGAAGATCATAAATTGCGACTATTTCATTACTATCTGTATTCTTACACATTTCTATGTCAGTCTTCTTTTCCATTCGACTAAGTATTTTCTGCCGGCAATGTTCTGTATAGTCAGCCTCTAGTTTTTCTTTTTCCTCTTCAACAGCATTTTTATATTGTTCACATATTAAATTCCGTATTAAATATACGAAAGTATGAGTCGTAAGTTGCAGCCTCTTTGTGTTCAGATTCTCAATCGCGATGTAGATCAGCTATTGTTAGGCCACCATCGATATATTCTCTAGTTGTGTTGGCACGGAGATAATGGCTCTCAATTCTACTAATTGAATTTATATGAATACGAACAGACTCTTGTACCTCAGAACTAGTCTTTCTATGATTGTTATGGCAGCCGCGTTTATCAATTGGTGCTACGCCTTTAGATTCATTACTTGTCTTGGCCTCGATTACGGTACGTAAAGTACGTTCGGAAATCCCCAGTGTATTCAACAAAAATAAAAACTTTTTACCAAAAAATTAAACCGACTCCCAAAAAACACTGCAAAGTGAAAAATAACTTTAATTTCGGTAGTCGGTGTCTTTAGTTTTGTATTTTCGTTTTTGGCACCGTCATCAGATCCTGACGTTTATGAAAATGGGACCAATATCGAAGTATACCCTTTCAATCAAAAAAAGAATTTTCCAAATCGGTTCAGCCGTCTTCGAGTAATCGATGATCATACATTAAAAAAAAAAAAAGAAAATATACGCGTCGAATTGATAACCTCCTCTTTTTGTCGTCGGTTGATAATTTGCATACCCTAAGATTCCTTCCATTACACATCAAGGAACAATAAGTATTAGGTTTTCTGTTCTTTTCTACACCAGTTTTCAAACGACGTTGTGCCAATTGTAGCACAGTTATGTTGAATTTAAAAAAATCGCGCTATCTTTGAAGAGAGGATAAATCCTAATACATTTTGAAAATATCATATCTTTGCTCCTCTGAGATGTGTTCTGAACATTTATGTTTGCATTTGTTAGAACAAGGAGGCTTCATCTCTTTTGCAGGAATGATCTTACCCGTCCGAGAAGTATACTCCTGACCGGAATTCTTCAGCTGAGCACGTTGGTTTTTTTTCCAAGCCGCTGGATTCCTTAACCTATTTTTTGTTTTCTTATTTGTTGATTCTGGATTTTGATCAATATTAGTAGATTCGTTGTATTGAATACTATTGTTAGGGACAATGGCTTCCGGTGGATCCTGACAATCATTATAGTTTACAGTACTGGGGTTGTAGTCTTGGTTTGAAATAAAAGGTTGATTCTCCGGCAAAATTGAAACACTTTGTGTAGAAGTGTTACTAGATGATGAAGAGCTTGATGATGAGGAAGAGCTCGATGATGAGGAAGAGCTTGAAGAAGTAGAACCCGATGATAATGATCTTTTTCTATTACCAATTATTGGATATGTACGTTTAACTTTTTCAGGACGGTATTCTTCTCCACTGTCGTCTGGAGAAAAATCTGCTTCATCTTGTGTACTCATTTCCGGTATATCATTATAAGTCAGTGTCTTTGATTCTGTTTCCAATGTCAAATCAGAGTCCACAGCTTGGTTAACAGAATTTTGTGAATCAATTGGAGGTTGAAAGTTTGATGCATGTATCTCTAAGTCAGGCTCATCATTTTGTTGCATAATATTTTCACAATGAATTACTTTATTTTTTAGTATAGAAGATACGTTATCTTTATCATCAGCTGCAACAAAAATAAATGTATGTTTAATAAATCATAACCGAAAGTACAGCCTATCTCATCAGCCGATTACTACTTACTTTTAATAGGTGTATGACTTGCTACTTTTGATTAGGATTTATTAAATACTAGCTGACCAAGCGAACTTCAAAGAATTCACTTAACATACAACATACTTACTATCTTTACATCGTTTACTAGCTTCTGAAGCATTCGGTTTTGCAAATGGTGGTACTTTCCTTTCCATTGTACAATCATTCACTAATCTTCTTGCACGGTTATCCATCATTAATAATATTCTTAACTGAAAGTTTAAATTAATTTAGTCCCAGAGTTATTGGCTACAATAGGCATATTCTTTAATACATTTAACTATGTAGTCATCATTTTTCATACTCACAAAAATTTTAATAATTTTAATAATTAGTTATGTAATTCCGTCTATTTAAAAAAAAAGAATATACCTACTTTATTTGCAGCAATAACGACATAATTAACATTATTTAACAGTTTAATTATTTATGGAGAAAAAACGACGTAGTTACTAAATTTTGTCATTGAACTATAAAAAAATACCATATCTGGAGTATAGTTGCAAAACTTCTGAATAATTCCGAATAATTCCGGAATACTTCGGGGAAAGTTTCTTTAAATGGGAATTATTCAAAATGATAAATTCATTTTGAATCATTCTGATTTAAAGAAACTTTTAATTATTTATTAAGATTTCTACTTTTTTTGCTGAAAAATCGTATTTTGCATCGATCGTCGATCTCTGTGCGCCGGCCGCTGCCGCCGCGCTGGCACCGCGACGCGCGCACCCGACTGCCACCGGCCACGAGTCGTGCGTGCAGGCGATGGCGGTGCGGGGTGCGGTAAGAGGGAGGGGATGCTGCCCCCGGAGAAGTTTTCACCCGCGCGAGAAAGATTCGTACCCCGCAATCGAATGTTTCCGAATATTTCGCCCGAATAATTCAATGGGAATAAATGTGTTTGCTTGTTGTGTGGTGGGTGAGTTAATTATTGTTCACTGCGAGAGTACGTATGTACGCTACGAGAGTAAAATATAAATGTTTATTTTATTATAAATGGGATTGATTAAGTATATGTTGATATTTTTATAGGTAGATTTATTAACCTGCGATTAACAGGATTTTTATTCTTTTGTTTTTAGGTAGGTACTATCGGCCAAAGATACGCATACTCACTTAAGAAAATATTTCTGCGGAAGCGCAGCTAGTGACAAACCACATCCCTTCCTGTTTTCGCCCAATTAGAAATAACATGCATTTTGTGAGTACAGGGCGTGTAACATTATATTAATACTTACTATTACGAACACTACTAAAATACGCTTCGTGCATCCTATTGGTCAAAATACATGCATTAGGCGATCGAGTTGTAAGTCGTGCTATGCGATTATAGCCTTAAATGTCAGTTGTGAAATAAAAAAACCAGGCCAAGCATATTTGATTTGCTATTTGAAAAAGGGTTAAGTACCTATGTTTTTGATTAGTTTGTATGTAGCTCTGTACGCATCGCGAGTATTCGCGAGTCGCATAGGTAGGTATTAATCATTACCTACCTACTTAACGCGTATCCCAGCCCAGCCCAGCCATTAGCCCAGTCAATAAAAGCAAATAAAGGCAAACCTTGCAAGCAAACACGTTTTGATGCGGTTTTCAGAAAAGTATTTGTTCTTACCTACTTAGGAGCAGGTTTTGGTATATTAACAGACTTCAAAGGTCGATTTTCCTGTTTTTTTTTTGACAGTTGAAATATTCCCAAAGTTTCAGAATATTTCAGAATACTTCCGAAGTATTCGACGGGAATGATTCGGAATGTTTCCCGCCAGCATCTATAATCTGGAGCTACAATGACATAATTATTAAACTCCATTCAATTTCGTCGTTGTTTCACCAGGAAGATACTTTCCTTGGATAAACATTGACGTAATTACGCAATTATGTCATTGTTTCACCAAGAACTTATTAGTTTTTGGAACAACAACGCCGAAATTACTCAATTACGGCATTGTTACTCCAAAAAGTATCGGATTAAATGTCATAAATACCTTTACGTCGTTGTTGCTCCCAAACACAACCACACTCAACGGGGCTCCCCGCGTAACTGGCTATACAGAATTACAGACGTTGTAGCAACAGAAATGGCGCCATTTCACTCAATTCTACAATGACACTCGCGCCATCTCGCGGCAAATCACTATAAATTCAATTGTATCGATGTTTCTTCTGGTGTAAATAGTCTTTCCGCACATTTTGACATAATTAAGCTCGTTTGTTAAAAAAAAGGAATTACGCCATTGTTGCACCAAATGAGCGATATATTTTACTTATAACACTTAATAAAGTCACGAATTTCTCTACTTTCTTTATAATTTTCTTCAAAACAAACATAATTAAAAATAATTGATAGCAATAACCATAGAATAATGATAAGCAATAAAAGTGACCAATTTTTTCTTCCATTAGGTGCACGATGCGCTAACTTACCCCCACTACGCCAAATCCTTGCCAACTTACGTGCCGGGGCCTATATACAGTTATTGATGAATTTATGGTGATAAGATGTGAGGAAAAATATAAAAAAAAAACAAAAGGAAGAGAATGTACAAGTAAAATAATTGTTACGTTTAGAATGTGTTTAATTTGTGTGTGTTACCCCAGCAAAATAATGTCGAAAATAGTCATTTAAATCTTATAGATAATTAGTTGCCCAGCATCTGTAATTGTTAAGCACATTTTTAAATTTGTTACCGTAAAATGCTGTAACTTTGCCCGGATTTTGACGTTTTTTGTTCGTATCTCTGAACCTGTTTATTATTGCGGCTTTTACAGACTTTCAGATGGAAAACAGACCTTATGCCTTGCCAGGTAGAACCCAAATCTATTTAAATCACGCCGTTTTTCAGAATTACAAACACTCAAAGTCGTAGGCAAAGTTGTAGGTAAAAGACACAACTTTGCCTAGAAGGATATCTCAATAAATATATTGTTGATCTTTTTAGTATTTTTTTTCCGTGTACAAGAGACACGTGCTTGTCCCCGGCAGTTATATTATTGCCATGACGGTATTGAATATTTTTTTACTGCTGATAGGCAATGTTGTAGCAGGTACCACAAAATTTTCATACAAAAATGTCGTTGAAACAAGGGTTGTCCAAAAAAATACGGATTATTTTCTTAAACTTTTATTCACTTTTTTCAAAAATAAAACCAAATTCCTAAAAATGAGTAAAAATCACAAATATAATGCTTTTTTAGCAATACTGACTCGTAAATACTAATAAAAAAATTAAAAAAAGTGGCTTTTCCAGAGAATATTTGAGTTTATACAGGAGTCAGTGTCTTCACCCGACTTCGGAACATTAACAATTTATGCAATAAAATATCGTAAAACGAAGGGAATTTAGTGCATGCAAGCGCTTACGTGTCGATTTGACCGGGTTCGAAGCTGTGTAAATTTCATGCTAATACAACATTTACATAGTAAAAATATATCATTATTAAAAGCCGACTAGTGACATCCCTAGACCCAGGCAAAGTTGTGTCACTCAAGTTTTCAAAACAGTGCACAACATTGCCTGCTAAGTTATTTTAATGAAATCGTGTCCTTTTAACAAAAATTCGAGTAATACGGAAAGTAGATAGTATTTCTTACCCTGGAATGTTATAGCTGCACGAAAACACCTTTTCTTTAGCTAAAACTTCAAAAGTTACAAGACACTAAAAATTTTCACTCAGTCGCACCGGTGTTTGTCGTACAAAGAAAATAATACTCTCTAACGAGAGTTGTCGTACAACTAACGGAATAACAATGAAGTTACCATTACAAAAAATTAAAAATATGTTGCCCTAATAATGTAAAATCACTACCAAATGGTAGAAAATAAGAAAAAACGTAGCAAACGCGAAATATCGTTAATTAAACGAAATAGGCAAATTTGGGCTTAGTTGGCAAAGTGCAGCGTTTTACGGTATACGTATAGTGTTTTAGTTATTACACAAAAACATATTCTGCTGGGGTAACGTTCGAAACGTTACCATAGCAAAACTTTTTTTTTTAATAATGGGAATATTGAAATAAATATTAGCTGTACATTTAGTTGTCTAGACGAGGTAAATGTTACACGTTATTTTGTTTTTGTTCTTTCTTCGGCTGCGAAGTTATTCGAGATTTTTCTGGAGTAACGTTTGTGGTTTTGCTGGATCTCTGAAACGGTTAAGCGGATTCTTATCATCTTTTGTACATGACTTCTTAGGAATTAGTTTTAATTTGTTTCGCAATAAAAAAAACAAAATGATGTACCGTTTAAAAGTTATTTAATGAAATATAAAAACACTTCTTTAGGTCCTAACACTCTAAATATGAGCTCTAAAGACTTATTTTAAACGTTATTTTGTAGCTTTTAACTACCTTCAAATGTATATGAAGTTTCATTAGTATCCTGTAGGTAATTAACAAATTATGATGATATTCATTTCTCCACGTTCACGGTCACAATGCGCGCGCAGTTATTTGGCCACCGATAAACCTGTATACGGTTATATAAACTGAATGTTATATCAATATTTAGTTGCTTAATTCAGTTATATACCTGTAAATTTTCAGAGTAGTACATACAATAATTAACGAGATAATTAAATAAAAGTCATTAGGAACTTCAAGACCGTGGTAATCCGACCAAGTTTAGGTGGTTACAAAAAAGCGACCGCGTAGAACATTATGCTATCTTCTAAATAAATAATATTTCTATGTTTGCAACATTAATTATTGTGATTATTTTTATTTTGATTTTCTAGTTTGTATAAAGTCACTCTAATCTATACAATATGTAAAATTTCTGTGCCCCACAGGGTTTATGTGAGCTATTACTATATAGAGTCTGGCTAACGAAAGCGTGACCTGGAGTTTTCTTAAAAGTTTAATATGGCAACATTATTAAGCTGTCAAAATCTGTGATTACAATTGTCAGTAATTTGTAAACATAATTAATATTCAACAATAATCGCTTTAATAGATAAAACAATAAAAAGTAACGTGCGAAAACTGCTACATACTATGATCAGTAAGTTTAAACAAAAACAAGAAGAGAAAGAAATTGTTTTTCAAGAAAAACAACAATGTTTACATGCGATCTCGGATTTTTTAGGTTAGTACGACTTTTAATGTTGATCCTTGGTGGCTGATTATTAGATATACCAATTTACGATATTATGACACTTTTTCTTATCTTTATAGATAATATTGGAGATATTCAAAGAATCTGCGACTTGTTGAAACGTTAAAAAATTTGGAGAAAAATCTTTAATAGAAACTCAGACTAAGTTCTTAGAAGAAATATCTTCATTAACTGGTACGTATGTTACGGATAAGCATGTTTTGTTAATGAGTTGTGTTATTTGACATTATCAAAATATCTTCATTAACTGGTACGTATGTTACGGATAAGCATGTTTTGTTGATGAGTTGTGTTATTTGACATTATCAAATTGTTTGGGTACCTTAATTTTTTAACATGCATTTTATACTTCGTTTTGCAGAAGTTAGTTTCACAACACTAAAAAAAAGGAAGGATATGTGAACGAATGGATGTGGAGCACTCCAGGAAAAAAACGCCCTCACAAAAGCTCAGTGTTGGATTTAGACAGTTTTGATATTTATTCAACAAGAAATAAAATCAATGAATTTTATATTGTGAGAAAGGAGGTCCCAACATTGCGAACATTGCTAGAAAAATTACATTCTAGCATTGGCTTTAGTGGATGTAGAGAAACTCTGCGTGAAATATTAATTGCTAATGGGTATGAGTTCAAGAAAAATAAAAATGAACGAACGGTTCTTGTCGAACGTTTTGATATTGCTGCTTGGAGGCATCTTTACCAAGAAATTGCTGCTAAACGAATGGAAGGAAAACGAATCATCTATTTAGATGAAACATAGGTACACAAAAATTATAAGCCTGAAATGTCATGGCAAGATCTAACAAAACGAGTGGTGCCCCTAAAACAAAATAAAACACTGATAAAAACCTCATTTGGCTGAATAGCTGCAGAAGATTGAAAGAAAAATGACAAATCATGTAATAAATGTGGAAAATAAAATAATACAAACAAAGAGATCACATAACAGAAAAAGTATTGGAAAAAAAACATAATAAGTGTAGGTGATGACGACTCCACTGATACAGAAGAATCCTTAGAGGTTGAATTTTTGGACTGGGATTTTGATTACGATGATTAAATTATTATCATACTAAAAACGCCTCTAGTTGATTTAAAAAAATGTTGAAGAAATTTAATGAACTACTTACATGTTAAGTAGGTTAATATTACGTATATACTAATAAATAAATCTACACATTCGTTTTTTAATCAATCCATGAGAGTTAAGGCTCCGAGACACCAAACGGAGTCTTTAAAAACATTATGTGGTATTATCCCTAAATTAGAAATTAGTTCGTAAACAACTATTATATAAATTGATTGTCGTAAATACATAAAATTTCCAAGTATCAAAACATTTTTCTCCTACTATAGTCAGTAATACCACATAAAGATTTTTTGAATTTGCCGCGCTTTCTCAGGTCACGCTTTCGTTAGCCAGACTCTATTATTAAGATCTTGTTAACACATGTTATTGCAATAAAGAATGAATTGAATTGAACAAACAAAACTACCTTACTGACGGCATTAAAAAATGAGTGGGCAAAAATAACGCCCGATCAATGTTTAAAGTTAATTGAAACAATGCCAAAAAGAGTGGCTGCTGTAATTAAATCTAAAGGTGGACCCACAAAATACTGATTATATTATTTTAATAAAGGCTAATAATTAAATACAAATGTTTTATTTACATCACCTTACAAAACTATCATAATACAAGCACTTCAGTAGGGTGCCTAATACTTTTGCTCGCGGCTGTAGCTATTGAGGAACCTTTATGCAACCGTTGTGCAAGTTCAAGCCTAAAGTTAAATAGAACTTTAGGCTTGATAAAATAGCGCTGAAGCGGCTGCTTTAAGTCTGTAGTAGACGCTCTAGCGCTTACGTCTAATACCATAAGTAATAATCGGATACGCTCCAAAGCCCTAATGCAGCCCATTTGTGCTAGTTGGGTTTTTATAATACCTGAGCAGGGTAGCTTCTTAATTATCTCTACATGCATGGGAAAGTCAATTATTTGCTCGAACAAATAAGATCTAGTTTACATTGTTACAGAAATGACAGTAGTTTCCATTGTTTTCCTCGCGTTTGCGTTTGTTTTTAAAATTGTCTTTCAATGCCGTATGTTTTTCGTACAGCATGGCCATTTAAGAATTGTAAAAAAATTATGTGCCGCCTGTCATTTATATAGCAATACGATTCGACCTATTAGATTACTTTGCCACCACGACTTTTTCAACCGACGACAAAAAGAGGAGGTTATCAATTCAACGCGTTTTTTTTTTTTTTTTTTATGTATGATCATCGGTTACTCGAAGACGGCTGAACCGATTTGGAAAATTCTTTTTTTGATTGAAAGGGTATACTTCGAAATTGGTCCCGTTTTCATAAACGTCAGGATCTGATGATGGGATCCTGGAGAAATTGAGGGAACTCTTCAAATATTATAGGCACACCTATGACGTTTTGGGTATTTATTATAGTAACTTGTGCAGTTGCTCTCAAAAAGTACCATTTGAGGAAGTGGAACTGATGATGAAGACCACAGATGGCCGCCGAAACTACTCAATAATAAGTAAGTATTGAGTGGATTGCGATTCGATTACTTGAATATGGATGTTAAGCACTTTATGCTCGTCACAATGCATGTGGTGATGTAGAGCTGATGGTGAAGTACCAGGAGAATTCCTTAACAATTAACGGCCCAGCATTGGGAAAAGCAATATTTTGTAAAAGGCTTAAGTAGTTAACATTTAGGCTCTTGTAACTAAAGGTAAATTAAAAATAGACCAACTAAAAAGAGTGAAATAAAAACTTTTTACCAATAAGTTAAACCGACTCCCAAAAAACACTGCAAAGTGAAAAATAACTTTAATTTCGGAAGTCGGTGCCAAAAACGAAAATACAAAACTAAAGACACCGACTACCGAAATTAAAGTTATTTTTCACTTTGCAGTGTTTTTTGGGAGTCGGTTTAATTTTTTGGTAAAAAGTTTTTTTATGACTAACGAAGTTGTTTGCAGTGAATTGAATTTCACGTCACAGGAAAGAAAAGAATATCATTACATTATAGTATAAACTGTATTATTTGACAAGTATATCTAAGAAAATATTAAAGTAATATGCAACACAATAGCACATGACTTACGTTAAAAAAAAAACAAACAATATCTTATCTTAAACTAAAATTAATCTTAGTTACAAACAATTATTGACGGCCAAATTAAAAATGATAGAACAGTTACTTAAAATCTTGAGTATGATCCGTTCGCATCAATCACTCCTTGTAGTCGGGCTCTCATTGACTGTACCATATTATGGCAACAATCACTATTAGACTACAGGCCCATGTCCAAAATGGATGGGTCATATGAACCACCAGGTGACGTATATAGGACGATATAAGAGCATAAAATAATAAGATTCAGCGCTATGCCGTCACTTGTAAGCTGTCCAACTGAGTGCAGGTGAGAATTCAAAAGTGCAGGTAGAGTGAGTACATTTTGGTCATGTTTTTGTACGGCATTTTTACCATAGATAGATCCATGAAAAATAATAAGAATGCGCGCAGTGCCGTAAAAAAATAATGCGCCACAAAGTCGGTAATTTTTTTAGATTTTCTGACAATTTCCAGGGTAAATTTGGTAATTTCATTCTGTACGGCATCAGTTTCATATTGTTTCAATACAGCTTCTAATCCATTATTCCACAACGCCGTACAAAAATCATGCGACAAGGGAAAAAAATCGAGGGTTGCAACCCCCTCTCTTTCCGTGGTCCGGGGGGTGATTTGAAACAACATAAAATTATTATTTTTTAAAGTATTTTATGCATAGATAATGTTTTTTTACATGCCGTACATTTTCGTTGGTCCAAAGGTTTGTAGGGAAAAAAAAAACTTAAGGAAAAATTCATAGAACGAAATGTAAGAAAAATCCATAAAACGAAATGTAAGGTGAAATTCATGACGATATTTTTTTATACGGCATTTAGATAGTTTATTTGTACTTAATGCAATAATTTATAAAAAGTTAATGCCGTACAAATCTGAAAGTTCATATTGATAAAAAAGTAATAAAATTATTAAATAAATATAATTTACATATATATATATATCGCTTGCGGAGCGACGTTCTGTTACGACCTTTAGCATTTGTAGGCATATATCTACACCTGCCTATACTGTACTGTGTGCTAAGTAGTCGTGGGTCACAACCATGGAGAATAGACTAGTCTATTCTTTATGGTCACAACGTATTTTATTCGGATGTACTCGGCTTGGACCTGAGTAAGGTGTTCGTATGCGCTCGTTCACACATAGTTCGATTAGTATGTGTATATTCAGTTTCAATTCTTGGATATTATATACACACCCTTTCACTTCAGTTAGACGTCATAATGTTTTTATCATATTATCGATTGTTCTCTTCAAAAATATGTTAATACCGTACAGTATCAGATGGCCATAAAGTACAAAGTACCCTTAAAATGGTGGCGTCATTTTCATCAGCCTAAAAGATATGGTCTGCATTAAAATGTACGGCATCATCTTTTCCTAATTTATTTATATTAATACTATTTAAAACAAGGGAAAAAATGTAGAAAATTGCTATATTTTATTAATCTATGAATTTTTGTTTTTGTATTACTCTATAATTTTTTTTAGAACAGTTTCTTTTGAACGGCAATACTATATAACAATTGTATTTTACAATATCATGTTAAAAAAAAAGTTGCCGTACAGATTCAAATGATTTTACAGCTTTATTTAATCAAGTATACCATGAAATTAAGATAATTATTAATATACATTCAAATGAACAATAATTTTTTGACGGCATTATTTTTAATAGTACTTTTGAGTGCTAGATAATGTTTTGGAACCGAAGCCGTACTTTTTCAAATCACCCCCCGGACCACGGAAAGGGAGGGGGGGTTGTAACCCTCGATTTTTTTCCCTTGTCGCTTTATTTTTGTACGGCGTTGCGGAATAATGGATATAAAGCTGTATTGAAACAGTATGAAACTGATGCCGTACAGAGTGAAATGACCAAATTTACCCTGGAAATTGTCAGAAAATCAAAAAAAATACCAACTTTGTGGCGCACCATTTTTTTACGGCACTGCGCGCTTTCTTATTATTTTTCATGTATCTAAGTATTGATGGTAAAAATGCCGTACAAAAATATATGACCAAAATGTACTCACTCTACCTGCACTTTTGAATTCTCACCAGCACTCAGTTGTACAGCTTACAAGTGACGGCATAGTGCTGAATCTTATTATTTTATGCTCTTATATCGTCCTATATACGTCACCTGGTGGTTCATATGACCTATCCATTTTGGACATGGGCCTGTAGTCTAACTGTGAATCTGAAAATGATAATATGAAAGACGAGGGTACAATAACAAATGAAAGTGGTTTTGAAATCGAGACTACTTCTGTCCGTGTTGATCCAGCATTATATAAGGAAATTTTCCTTAAACGGAAACGTTTTCGGGCGGGAACTGTCTTGTTTGTGAAATAGACAAAACTATATCCATTGTAGCAATCTATCGGTCACCCTCTCTAAATTCTAAAGAAAACTTTGATAATTTTGCAACTAGCCTAATAAATGTTTATGGTAATATCAAAAGAACTTGCCCTAATACTGTCCTTATGGGTGATCTAAACATTGATATTCGACAAAATACAATGAATGACCGAACGTTACAGTATCTCACTCTTAACGCCTCTCATGGGCTATTGCCAACCCACTTGTTTCCCACTCGTTGTGAAAGTTGCATAGACCACATCTTCTTAAAGTCTAATCTCACGGCAACCACACTTGTTTTAGAGGCACATATAACGGACCACAAACCCATACTGCTATCTTTGGAAACCACGAAGAAGCCACTTTGTAAAACATACGTCACTAAAAGCCTAAACCGAGAAGCAATTATCCTTGAGTTAGAGAAAACTGACTTTAAAATATTAGATCAAATAGACGACATTAACGAGGCTGTAAATAAATTTATAAGTTTAATTCAATCGGCAATATTTAAGCATTCGAAGCAAGTCAAAATCCCTAGGAAAAAAAGATTAATTAAGCCTTGGATTACCCCTGGCCTTCTAAAATGCATAAAAAACAGAGATAAAATGCACATACAATCAAAAAGTTCACCCGAAAATATAATTCTCAAGACAACTTATTTACGCTATCGAAATTTTTGTAACAATTTACTAAGGAAATTAAAAATATCCTTTGAATCCAGCGAACTTGAGAAGGCTAAAAACAACCCAAAAGCCCTGTGGAAAACAATAAAACAAATAACGAATACCCAACAATCTAAATCTAGTCCAGTAGAACTGCTTAAAATAGGACACACTCATAAATCTTCAATTAATGAAGTGGGCCATATCTTGAGCAATGCAGGGAAAACCCTGGCAACAAAAATTATTACCGATGTACATGCTTCGTCAATCCTAACTAGTCAACACCCCTCTCAGACTCCGGACCTCACGCAAATCTCTCCTGCAAACTCACTCACAATTTTGGAAGTAGAAGAAGGCGAAATTGAATCCTTAATTTTACAGTTACGGAACGACTGTGCTGTGGGCTGGGATGAAATACCATCGTGGGTGCTGAAATATGGTCGGAAAACACTGACCCCTCTAATTACCTACCTTTTTAATCGTTGCTTACAGGAGGGTGTGTTCCCGGAGGCATTTAAAAAAGCTATTGTCCATCCTATTCATAAGGGAGGGAACAGAGACTGTGTTGATAACTATAGACCGATATCAGTATTACCTGCACTGTCCAAGATCCTTGAAAAGATCCTTAATAATTGTTTGCGAAGCTTCCTAGACAAACACCAAATTATCTCAAACAATCAGTACGGTTTCCGTACTAAGCTATCTACGGAAGATGCAGTATTAGACTTTACACAACTGGTAGCCTCAAATCTAGACAAAAAAAATAAATGCTTAGGTATTTTTCTGGACCTTTCCAAGGCTTTCGACACGGTTTCTGTTTCCTCTCTTATCTCAAAGTTGCAACGCATAGGAGTGCGTGGAATGCCTCTTGAAATTTTTAAAGATTATCTGAAAAACCGTAAGCAACGCATTAAAATCGAGACGCACCTTAGTGATGAGTTCCCCGTGTCTTACGGTGTGCCCCAAGGGGGTATACTCTCCTCCACGTTATTCCTGATCTACGTGAACGATCTTTGTAGGTTGAGTATACCTAACAGTAATATTTTTGCTTACGCAGATGATACCGCAATACTTGTCGACGGCAGTACATGGGACATGGTTAAGGCAAACGCAGAAGTGGCAATGTCTAGAGTAATGTCGTGGTTAAACTCAAATCTACTTACTCTGAATTAAAAAAAAAAACAAGCTATATAGCCTTTTCAATACGGAACAACACAAAACCTCCCCCATCCTTTACATTAACTGCACATTCATGCTCAAACACGTCGACTCAGTGTACTTGCCCTTCACTCACAAGAACAGAGAATGTCAAGTACCTCGGAGTTCAGATAGATGACGCCCTAAAATGGGACAAACAACTTGACGCCATCACTACTAGAACGTTGCGCCTCATTCACATATTTAAATCACTTAGAGATTCAACCAGGCCAAACACTCTGAAGATGGTTTACTTTGCACTCTGCCAATCAGTCATTGCATATTGCATTACAGCATGGGGGGGTGCTATGAAAACCGGCTTTCTTCGAGTGGAGAGAGCACAAAGAGCCATACTCAAAGTCATGACAAAGAAGCCCTATAAGTATCCAACCACTAAACTATACTCTGACTGCAAAGTGCTAACTGTACGCCAACTCTTCGTGCTACGGTCCACTCTTAGAAAGCACACTAGTCTTCCACTGCCAAAACCGGGAAAACGTACATACATGCCACCAAACACTCAACATCATACGACCTTCGCGAAACACCAGTTTTATATTCTCAGTACTCATGTTTATGCCAAAATTAATAAAGTCTTAAATATAATAACCCTAAATACACATGCTCTCAAAACAAACTTAACTGAGTGGCTTCTACAGAAGGACTCACGGACTACACTTACACGGAGTCTTTACTTACTTATCAAACCTAATGCTCAAGCAAACACGCACACGATTACACACACGCACACATTCACACACACATACACACTCTCATACATATACTCATTGTCAATAATTAGTTCTTAAAAACTTTTCTCTCTTTAATATTTAATCTATAATTATATTTCAACTATTTTTAATTGGTTTCTGTTAATAGAATTATATTATTTATATCCGGTAACATAATTATGTAATTCGCTGACTGACACAGTCCACTTGAGCCAGGTCATTGCTGTATAAATTTTGTATTATATGTATAATTTGCAACTACCTCTTAAGATACAGGATAACTCCTAGTTTAAGAGGTAGAATTAAAATGTTTTGTTGTAATATGAACTGTGTAAATAAATAAATAAAAAATAAAAAAAATATTGTGAAAGTTGGTCGGCTTGTTAAATTAATAAGAAAATCGCCCCTAAAAGCAGATACACTGCGTGATTACGTAGTTAAAGAGCATCACAAAGACATACAGCTACAACTAGACTGTTGCACGCGATGGTCAAGCATGTCGGACATGATTGGAGTGTTTTTGAAGATAAAAGACTCGGTTCTTAAAGCCCTAATAGATTGGAAATCCGAGATTTCCTTTTCCGATGATGAAATTGAAACATTGACCGACATTCATCATAGCTTGGATGTCATAAAATTCGCTGTCCTGTCCTTGTGCCGGCGTGATGCGACGCTTTATACAGCTGATACCACGTTACAGTTTATGCTCAAGAAACTTTACGAACAGAACAGCTTTGTGAGTTCTAAACTTGCGATGAACTTGCGAAGTCGTATTAAACAAAGAAGATTACTATTAGCAGGTGTGCTCCACTATTTACACAATCCGCAAGACTTCTTTGCACAAGCAGAGGACGATACCTTTCCCAAGCTCAATAATGAAGAAATTTCTGAGATCATTGTCGATTTACTACGTCAGCTAAAGTTCAAAACTCCTAGCGAGCCCATCGACTCTACAACTGCACAACCCTCCGCACTAGATTCTTCTGATAATGACGTAACAAATAATGTACCAACTTTACAAGAGCAGCTCGATAAAGAATTAGATAAATGTAATAAAATTTGTAAGAATCTCTCGACTAATTTCGACCTCGCAGGCTTTGTCAAATTAGAAAAAGCTATGTATGATAACGGAGGAGACCGAGGCGTGTATCTGACAGAAGCTTACAAGTATTTTCTAATTACGATGGTTTGTAATTAACAAAATCTATTATTGTTTACCTAAGAGCTTCACGTGCCTTTTGTATTTTTGCAAGTCTATTCATTTTACTTTTCATTTTTCCTTGATAACATCAAATAGTTTACTTTTTCGACCCATTTTAAAATAGGTAAGTAAACACTAGAAAAAAAAACATACAGTACAGTTAATAATGTGTATGGCTAAACTTTCCTTTATTGACCGTTGAGTTGGAAGTTCATATTCTATTTGTATAGCTAGTCCATATGAAAAGAAAGCTTTTTAAAAATTATCACTATGCGGAGACTCACGGTTTATGAGTAGGGCATGCAATATCGCAAGGTTCTCAATTCCGGAACTGAGTTCCAATACTGGAAATCTGATTCCGGAATTCCGGAACTTTTAAAGTTTGTTTTAAATCAAACAAGCTTTATAATTATATTAGTCTTTTAATCATTTTCAGTAACAAATTATAACTATTTAAACATATTTGGTCATCTTTCTCCCTTATTAACTCTAATTAAACATTTTAAATCGAAAAATCAACAAGGCTTATAAATCACACAATAGTATTAAACATTTTTTTTTTAACGTGGTAAAATTATCAAATAAGTCCTCCCACTCCCTTCTGTCAGACTTTTACTGACTATAATCCACGGTGTTCCTTCAATAACACTTTACATACCGGGACCACGGTAACGGGATGAGTCCCACGACCCCGGCAGGCTACGGCCCTCTGCAGGGGGGGCCTCGTCATGTTGCTGACGATCTTTGAGGCGCGCGTGGAATACGACGCGCCGTCGACCCGGGCATGGTCCATGGTCGGACAGCGAGTTGCCCTTTACTCGCTGTCCGCATGCCTGCGCCTACGGTGGCCGGAGATCGTCGGCCGACGTCCGACGCCGTGGGCGTCTACCACTGCGGCTGGGCTGGAGGGAGGACGCCATCCTCTCCCTCACGCGGCCCGCCTCCTCCTTCGGAAGCATGACTGCTTCGCAGAAGGAGGCGACCGCTTCCCACTCCCTCTCGCCCCGCAGCATGGCCTCGACCAATGCCGGGCGCGAGAGGTCTCCGCCTATCGCCGCCGTGAGGACACGTCGGTGCTCTGCCCAAGCGGGGCAGTCTTGCACCGTGTGCTCTACGGTGTCCTCAGGGCGACCCTCGCAGTGGTGACACCCAGGCGTTTCCTCCTTTCCCATCAGACACAGGTACCTCCCGAAACTTCCGTGTCCGGTGAGGACCTGCGTCATGCGGTAGGTCAGGACGCCGTGACGCCGATCTAGCCACTCCTCAAAGAGGGGTCTTACCGCCGCAATTGCGGCGTGCCCGAATAGTATTAAACATTAGTAAAAAAAAAAAAAACATACGATATTTGAATCGTAGTATGTATCACGTGTCACGTACATTCGTACAATACATACTACATAGTCTCCTTCCAGTCATAACATTTTCATTATGAAGTGAAATAACATAAAAAATTAAAAAACAACATATTGAGATCAAGTTAATCACAAAAACAATAATTATTTATTCCTTTGAGAGGACTCGTTGTTCATGAAAATATGTTCTCAAGAACAATAAAGCTTCTAACATTTTGTCAGAGAGTGAACTTCGTATTCGGTTACAAAAGTAGCCAGCGCAGGAAAATACTCTCTAACTCTCCACACTTGTTGGTAGATCGCATAGTACCGCAGAAGGTATACTCGGTCAATGTTTTTTCACGCGATATAACGCGGTGTTGAATTATAAAGATGGTACTCTGAGTTTAGAAACCGGAAACCAATCTGTTATTATACAAGTAAATAGTCATTTATTTACAATTCCGCCCCGATACGAAGTAATTAAACACGTCCCGATGTCACACAGTAGCGATTGTGTAGTTTTAGCTAAAGAAATTAGTAAAGGTGTGTACACAGCGGGTATAGTGTCAAAACCACGTAATGGTCTTATTCCTGCTAGGATTTTAAATACGACTGATAGTTCGGTTACTGTAAACGTTTCTGATTTAAATATAAGTTGTTTAGATAATTTTTATATTTGCAAGTTTGACGAAGATAGTATAACGTCGAATAGAGTTAGAACTTTGCTTAAATCTTTAGAATTACAAACCTATTTAAATAAAGAGGAGCAACGGAGCATTGAAAACATATGTGCCAAGTATGCCGATGTTTTTTATTTGCCAGGAGACACGCTCTCCACTACAAATTTAATTGAACATTCTATTAGGTTAAAAGAAAATATGTCCCCAGTGTACGTAAAGCCTTATAGGCTTCCTATTGCGTTAAAGGACGAAGTTCAAAAGCAAATAAATGAGATGGTTAGGAACGACATAATTGAAGAGACCACGTCTGAATGGTCAAGTCCTGTTCTCTTAGTTCCCAAGAAATCAGATAGGTCAGGAGAAAAGAAATGGAGGCTCGTAGTGGACTATCGTCAACTGAATAATCGTATACAAGACGATAAATTTCCATTGCCCAATATTACTGACATCTTAGACTCCTTGTCGAATAATATCTACTTTTCAAAGCTGGACCTTAGCCAGGGTTACTTTCAACTTTTATTACAAGAAGAGTCTAGAAAGTATACTGCATTTACAACAGACAAGCAGTATCAGATGAAAAGGTGTCCTATGGGGCTAAAGACCTCTCCTAGTGCATTTTCACGTCTTATGACTATCGCAATGTCTGGTTTAAATTATAGGTCATGTTTTATATATCTTGACGATTGCGTTGTTGTCGGAAATAGCCTTGAAATGCATAATAAGAACCTCATAAAAGTCTTAGAATGCCTGAGAAGAGTTAATTTGAAATTAAACCCGTTGAAATGCGAATTTTTGCGCAAAGAAATAGTTTATTTAGGACATAAAATCACTGCAGAAGGTATATTTCCCGATCCATCAAAAGTAGCATGCCTTCAAAAATATCCCACTCCTCAAAATGTAGACGAAGTGAAGAGGTTTGTGGCATTTGCCAACTACTATAGGCGTTTTATACCGAAATTTGCAGAAATAGCCTATCCCTTAAATGCATTATGTAAGAAAAACATAACGTTTGTATGGACTGATGACTGTGAGCGTTCTTTTCACAAGTTAAAACAAATATTAATTAGTCCGACTGTACTTGACTATCCAGACTTTTCTGACAATAACACTTTTACGCTACAGACTGACGCATCTAAACTTGGTTTAGGCGCCGTGCTGTCTAATAGCAATGGCAAGGTAGTCGCGTACGCAAGTCGTAACTTGAAACCAGCTGAGACACGATACCCTGTGATTGAATTAGAGTTACTAGCTATTGTTTGGTCAGTTCGACATTTTAGACCCTATTTATATGGGAAAAAGTTTAAAATAAAGACGGATCATAAGCCGCTAATTTATTTTTTTAATATGACCGACCCTTCCAGCCGACTGACTAAATTTAGACTTTATCTTGAAGAATATGACTTTGAGATTAGTCATGTCCCGGGACGGCACAACGCAGCTGCAGATGCATTGAGCCGGATACCCATGACATCCACCGATTTGAAGGATATGCATAGGCATGTAGTATCAGTCATGACCAGAGCACAAACTCGTAGGTTACGTGCTGACTTGGAGAACAATGACACGACTGAGGTGTTCTCTACACCTAGGCCTGATCAACCTAAGGTAGTGGAAATCCTCAAACGACCGACAGACAGCATTGAGTTGATTTTATCTTGTAATAGGAGTACTCTAAGACAGATAGATAAGCTTAAACATTTAATTAGTGATGATGGTAATTTATATTATGTGCCTGAAAAATCGGCAATATTTGTAGTGTCTCGATCGTTATCAACCGTAAGTGTGTTAGCGAGAGAATTACAACGTTTTTGCAAACAAAGCAAATTAAATAGCTCGTAATAATTAAAAGTAAGCGCGATGAAAATTTCATAAACATGTTTTTAAAGAAAGTTACTCAATTACATGATATTCCAAAGTTATTAGTAATTAAAGACGTCACAAGAATTACTGACAAGGACACGAAAACCGTGATCTTAAATGATTTTCATCTGTTACCCACCAGTGGTCATGCGGGGGTTAACCGTATGTTGAATAATATTAGGAAATATTACTATTGGCCAGGAATGACTAATGACGTAAAAGAATTCGTCAATAAGTGCAAAAGTTGCCAGATTCAAAAGCATACTAATAGGCATACTAAGGAGCCGATGGTTATCACATCCACGGCATCCACTGCTTTCGAGAGAGTTAGTTTAGATTTAATGGGGCCCTTAGATGTAGATAATCTTAATTATAAGTATATTTTAACTTTACAATGTAACTTGACAAAATACGTTGAAGCCTATCCATTAGAAAAGAAGGATACTGTTTCAGTCGCTAGGTTATTTGTAAATAATTATATTTTAAGGTTTGGTATCCCGAGGGAAATCATAACAGACCAGGGTACAGAATTCATGTCGTCAGTGTTTACTGAAACTTGTAATTTATTGAACATTAAAAAGTTACATTCGACAGCTTATCACCATGAAACTCTAGGTGCATTAGAAAACACGCATAAGAATTTAGGAGCTTATCTTAGGATACAGTGCGATAGCAACAAAACTGATTGGAGCAGTTGGCTTCCTTTTTGGTATTTTTCTTTTAATACCACGGTTCATACTGAGACGAAATACACTCCGTTTGAGTTAGTATTTGGGAAACATTGCAATCCGCGAGTTGACAGTATGTATAAAAATTTAAAATAACTATTTAATTATGTAAATCTATTGATATGAAGCACAAAATAGTACAAATGAAGAAAAGATTATTATTAATTTATTTTATTTTCCCTTGTGAATAAAAACTTTTTTGCAAAAAATAAAACCGACTTCCATATCAAAACAATACAAAGCCAAAAATAATTTTAATTTCGGTAGTCGGTGTTATTGGTTTTGTATTTTCTTTTTTTTTTCACACCGCCTTCCGAAATTAAAATTATTTTTGGCTTTGTAGTGTTTTGATATGGAAGTCGGTTTTATTTTTTGCAAAAAAGTTTTTATTTTCGCGCTTTTTAGTGGGTCAGTGAATTTTCCAAATCGATTCGTAAATGACGGAGTTATGCGCGAACAAAAAACGCAATGCAGAGTAAACGAAAAGATCATCAAGGTAAATTATTTTTTTCGACTTTTTTTGATTTTTCAGAAACGGCTCATCCGATTTCGATAAAATTTTCATGGGACCATTTGGGAAGTATACCCTTTCCAACAAAAAAAGAATTTTTCAAATCGGTTGGCAAGCGACGGAGTTATGCGTGGACAAACATAAAAAAAAAAAAAAAAAAAGAAAAAAAAAAATACAAACATCCGAGTTGAGAACCTCCTCCTTTTTTAGAAGTCGGTTAAAAATGAGATTTTTTATCTGTGAGTCACGTGATTAGAAACACCAATCAGAAAACGAGACGTCATCGTTCAATATTTTGACAGCTGACTGGTTATCTTTGGTTGGTGCGTAAGACAAAATAAGAAAAGAATAACTAATAGCTTGCTACTAATATAGTAATCTGTGTAACTAACTAACTGCTTGCACTGTCTGCTGGACAGGTCCGCTCAAATTGGCGTGGTTATTTCCTCAAAAGAATACCAAAGACATGAACCTACATGCTTTTCATATACAAATACAAGTTGTCTGGACTTTAAAAGAGACGTTGGCGACAAACTCAGAGGCAGTTTGTTTCGGTGTTTCTTCTCAGAGTAGTCAGTTAGGAAATACCAGCCTCATCTAGCTAAACAAAACACGCAAAAAAAACTTATTTAAAAAATCTAAAAAACCCGACTGCTCAACTGAAGTGTAAGAAACAAGCACATTTTTATTTTAAAAAGTGACATGCAGGCGGGACCCAATTGAACATATTTTTTTAAAATGCGATGGGTCCGCCTGCTTGTCACTTTTAAAACTAAAAATGTGCTTGTTTCTTACACTTCAGTTGAGCAGTCGGGTTTTTTAGATTTTTTAAATAAGTTTTTTTTTAACTTTTTAGTTAATATATTAATTAACAATTTTTTAGTTTTCCCGGTCGTGTCACATTGGCACTCCACCGGATTCAGAAAGTGAGTCCATATTTTTAAACTTTCTCATTGTGTTATTTTGCTAGTATTACACTAATGATAAACATGATATATCTTTTTGAAATCCTTATGTTAAGCCCTTTAATTTGATACCCATATTGTAGTATCTGAAAAATTTTTTTTTTTTCACCTTGTATAATGGCTTCGCACAGCCGCAATGTTTAATTTTTTTAAATGTCACCTATCTAAGAACACTCGGGCTATTAAGACAAATCTAACGATACCTCAATTGTGTGAATCCGTTCAGCGGTTCTGGAGATATGAGGTAATAAAGAATATTACAAACATACATACATACATACAAGATACGCGCTAAAAACATAACCCTTCCTTTGCAGTCGGGTAAAAAAACATGACGTGTAAAAGTGTTATTTATAACCAAATTACAAATAAATATTTCATTTCATTTCATAACTAACTCTCTCTCTTCTGGTTCATTTGTCTTATCGTCCTGTAATAGTTGTTCGATGAGTTCCTTTTTTGTCTTTTAAAAAAAGCAGATAGATAGATATATTCTTTATTGTACACCATAACAGTAAAACAAATATGGAGTTAACAACTAAAAAGGGTGATACAATGGGCGGTCTTATCGCTAAAAGCGATCTTTTACAGACAACCTTTGGATGGATTTGACACAGAAGTTCTAACCACTTCTTGCGAATATCTCTTTTTAAAGGGACATGAATAAATAGTTTCGTTGGCGTTTTTATAGTAGTATTCCCACAACAAGGTACTGCACAGCACTAATAATAATTTTTCACGTTCATAATAGAGTAAAATATCATAAAATACCCGAAGTACATTTATGTGCCAAATGCCAGGAAAGTTGTTTTTTGAACGATGACGTCATACGTAATCACGTGACCACAATGCCACGATTTAGGCCATAGTTTTTAATAAATTAAAAAATTACTTATATTTTAATTGAAAGGTTAAGTGATGAATAAAATATTATTTTACGAGTACACATGAAGCGTTTCGAAGCGTTTCAAACAATTTTTACATATTTGTCAACTCGCGGATTTACCTAATAACTTAGCACTTAATTCATACATAGAACCATTGTACAATCCCGACTCTTATCCTTTAGAACTAAAATACAGACTTCCAAAAGCGCAAGAATGAAGCTAGAAATAATTTGTTGCAGAGTAAGTAATTAAGAAAACATAATTTTGATAATAGTATAAACCCAGTAAAGTATAAGAGTGGAGATTTAGTTTTAATTAAGAATCAGTTAGGAGATAAGTAGAATTTATTTAGGACCATATAAGGCAATAGAAGAAATAGAACCTAATGTCAAGATTTTAAGAGATGGAAAAGAGTATGTTATGCATAAGAATAACACTAAATTGTTTGTGATATCTACTGATAGGTACAGCTGATTTTTTTAGCATACGATAGCCAGTGCGTGACGAATATATGTCTTCATTACTAAAATGTATGGAGCAAACGCTACTGGCATTAGTTGGTAACCAGTCATCCTCTTTTTTCTAAGCGGACTCCACTGTAATCGTCGAATCTCTTTTTTGGGGAAACTAAAATAAGAAACACAGGCAAACCAATCCATCCAACCAACCAATCAATCCATCCAATTTATAAAACTCTGTACTTAATATAAGATATATAAGTAATAGTTAGGTATTAAAAACTGGCTGGCTACCTGTTGCATAATACTGACAACTCGTGGTTGTCTATACGAAAAAAAAAAACACGAAATTATTTTACTTACGAGTGATAAGCTATCCCAGTTAGTTTTTCACTTCCTTCTTTCCGTTAATTACACCACCTTAGTACGCAGGAGGTCATTTTTATCCCTCTGAAACGAGCTTTTTCTTGGATTTTTCACTGATCAACACGATTCTGGCGTCTGTCACTGAGCGCACGTCAGACTGAGAGGCGCTTTGATTGTATTTTTTTCACCCCGCCTACTTGATTGTGTTTTGCGTGGAACCATTTTTGAGCGGAGTTCGTGTTCTATATCATTCCTAGTTCGTTGTATAATACATAAATACATTTAGAAGTGAAAAAAAAATGTAGGTATTTAAAGGAACATTAAAAATGATATGTTCTCGTCGGCACAATTAGTTAATAAAAATGCTACCCCTTTTATTCTTCTTTTTTCCCGGTATCCTAAAGACAGTGACGAATTCGGAATTTCAACCTTCCTTAACTATAGTGTCTAACTGTTCTTTCTGACGTTTTAACAGTCTGCGTAAAACGGTATTTGGTCCTGGCATTGTAATCAAGGTAACAAAAAATAAATTTAATACAACAACTCGTAACAAAAACAAAGGGTACAACTTTCGTGTACGCAAGTGTATTCGGGAGCAAATTGAACGAGAACTACTGACGCACCAATCGCGCGCTCGGAGCGGCGCTACGTCATACCCCGCGTCCCGCTGACACCTAAAATTTGACTTCTGCGCATTGAACGACTCTTGCCAAGTTATTTGGCGTTACCTATAGCAGTTCGCAAAAATTGACAGGGGCTCTTAAGGTTTAGACTTAAGTTGGACTTAAGTAATAAATATTGATTTAGTATTAGTGTTCATGTAAAATAAGTAGGTAGAGGTTTCATTTAGATATAAGTAAAAAACTTTTTACCAAAAAATTAAACCGACTCCCAAAAAACACTGCAAAGTGAAAAATAACTTTAATTTCGGTAGTCGGTGTCTTTAGTTTTGTATTTTCGTTTTTTTTTACTATAAGAAATACCCAAAACGCCATAGGTGTGCCTATAATATTTGAAGAGTTCCCTCGATTTCTCCAGGATCCCATCATCAGATCCTGACTTGGTGACAAATGGTACCAATTTCGAAGTATATCCTATCAAACAAAAAAAGAATTTTCCAAATCGGTTCAGCCGTCTTCGAGTATTCGATGATCATACATTAAAAAAAATATATATATATATATATATACGCGTCGAATTGATAACCTCCTCCTTTTTTTTGTCGTCGGTTGAAAATACCACGCCATGGTATCAGAGCCGGATTAACCCTGTCAGGGGCCCGTAGGCAATGTAATTCTCGGGCCCCCTTTCTTACTTTGACTGACCGAATCGTGTGTCGCTAAAATCGGTGTCACCTCGTAGGCCTGGGTACGATTTTCGACATAGACTGTTGTCTTAAGTCTGGATGATTTTAACCGACTTACACATACATACATATATTTGTTTACAAATTCCCAGAATTTGTAAATATAAATATTTAGATAGATAGATAGAATATACTTTATTGTACACCAATAATTGAATCACACTTAAATAACAATATTGTAAAAAAATTGGTTACAATGGCGGTCTTATCGCTGAGAGCGATATCTTCCAGACAACCTTTGGAAGGAGACTTTACGAGCTTTAATTAAAATGGGGAGGGCTATATTAGTGTACTACTGTACAAATATTCATCAATACGGGATGAACTAATAAAAATACAACAAATATATATATATATATATATATATAAATACAATACATAAGTACAAAAAATAAATAAATATATAATGTGTTCTTTAACATCGTGTGGAGAAAGCAAAGGAATAATCATAAGTTAGAAATAAAATTATTGGCAACCGAGCTTTTAAAAACAGCGAGTGACTGAAAAATAAAAAATAAATCTTGTCACGCGGTGGCGCGGCGCACTGATTGGCTGACGTAAAATAATTTAATAGTTTAAAAAACCAAAAACACGCTTTTAAGACTAATGTAATGAGCAGAACTTAGAAATGTTTACTAGTAGGCAATCCAAGGTTCCATCAGCCACATTCCAATTCCATCGTCAGACTAGCTCGATGGTACCATAATATTGTAATGTCGTCTAATCTACATATAATTGCCAAGTTTCATGATGATACAACAATTAGAAGTACGTTTAATTCAGATTCTTAGATTTTATTGCATATTTAGTTCGTTACAGATCGACCTAATAATAAATCTATGGATTACGCGGTAATTCAAAAAGCTTAAGAAAACCGATAACGGATTTTCTTTAGGTTTGTTATAACCTTGAAACCTGATCGTGGTAAAAGTCCATTACGTGGCCTTTCTCACAAGTGCAAACACGACTATGATACGATATTCCATCATGGAATGCCAGTGCCTATCTTCCGGCTTCATCATCAGACCTTGAAACCTAATTGTGGTCAAAGTTAATTACAAGACTTTTCTAAGAAATTCAAAACTGCTATGATACGATTTTCCATCATGAAGTTCTTGTTCATATCTTCCGGCTCCATCATCAGATCAGTTCAACAGTACCATATTATTATATTGTCATCAGAACTACATACAGCTGCCAATTTTCATTACGCTACGACCCTTGGAAGATGGTTAAATTAGTTACCTTAGATTTCATTACATAGTTAGTTACATACAGGTAGACCAATAAAAGCGTGTTAATAACACGCAGTAGAGTAGCGCGGCGCTCTGGTTAGCCGGCAGCAACGAAACTTGCTCCGTGCCACCACGGCACGGCGCTACCTGCGCTTAAGGCCGGGTTATACCGAGCGCCGTAGGTATTCGACGCCTACCCCAGCCCCCGCAACGAATAGCAAAACGTAACAAATTACGACGCGCGGGAGACACGCGCGCCAAGCGCACCGCTCATGAGTTCACGAACTCAAGTAAGTACGAAGATGCGTCACAGAATAGAGCAACTCAGTAGATCAACTTGAATTGATTAGTTTATGTTTATTTTGTTGTGTTTTAATAGTAAGTATTTTCAAATTTATAGATAGAATAGGTACGTATTGTATAAACTTGAACCTAATTAGTAATAATTAAAAATAAGTATATTTATTTATTTTTGTGAATAAGGTGAATAAAAAATCTGACTGACACGTAGATCATGAATACGGGTACGATTCAAAATTACACGTACGCACTATTCGACTTTCCCAAATGGTGCGAAATCTTCATGGCACAATATAAAAAATCAAGTATTAGGTAGGTACACTTACATTAGGAGAGTTGCATTACAATTCAATTATTGTTATAATGAAAGAGGGCTTAGAGGTATTCCATGTGAAATATTATGTTTTTAAATAAAAATATAAATATTTTTCAATTAAATAGCAACACACAAACACTTTTTGGAACGAATTTATTTTACGCTGCTTCTAAACTGGCAGAAATTGTAACGCAAAAGTGTTAATACTTACGACTGTCTTCTGACGAGAGAGACGACGAGGGTCCCTCAACCGCACACTTTTTTTTCTCTAAAATCTACAATAATTTATGCACAACTGGCTAATGCCGTGATTCGACTTCAACTTCAACTCATGCGGCTTTTGTGGAGGACCCACCACAATTTCACAAACGCTGGAGGTTGTTTGGTAAAGTATTTTGGATGACGAAAAATATTAAAATTGAAGTAAAAAAAAACAAAATTATTTTGTACGCAAACATGATGTGACAGCTTTTGCAATGTCAAATGTGTTATCACTCAATGTGTTACCAGTTTACCAGTGGCAGCAGGAATAAATGAGTTTGAAAAGAGAAAATTAGAAATATGGCATAGAACTGTTAAAACGATAATACAGTACGCTACAACTTTCTTTTATTTATCTCAATGAACCTACATAGATCATAAACAAATCGAGTAAATACAAGAGGGAGAAGGCATTTAATGGAGGTCGGACGGGGAACATTGGGGGTGCGCGTGATTCGAAATGCAGTAAAAAGCCATTATCTGTTTCCCTTTGGTACATGAATACTTTATTGGAAAACTCTTACAAAAGTAGACATACACAAAGATGTAATTTTTTCTGATTAATCATTTTCATGAAAAAGAAATGTAAGCACTTTTCTCAAGACCATCTATACTCGTTGTAGGTCTTGTTTACTGGTTGTATAACGGTGACCAGGAGACGACTAGGCTCTTCGACCACCTTACGGAGGCAGCTGCAAGAGCTGAACTGGCCCAGCACAAATATCTGATGGCAAAGCTTGTTTTTCTAAGAGATTTTAATGCCCACCATAAAGAATGGTTGTTCCCGTACCAACAAATAGAGCACGCTGGTAGAGAGGCCCGCAGGTATTTTTATCGCTAGATCTCGACCAGCTGGTTCACCAAGCAACCTGCATTCCAGAAGTCGACGGCCACACCCCCAATGGCTTGGACCTAGTGCTCACAAACGTTGCGTCGCCAGAGACTGTCAGTATCGGTCTGGGCCTCGCTCGGATCGTATGACCACTTTCTGGTGAAAACGGTATCCACCTTTTCTCCTCCAGATAAATGCCCCAGGGGCATACGGCAAGTATGGAAGTATGGGTCAGCAGACTCCGAAACTACAAAGCGAAACTTGAACTTTTACCGTCATTCGCTGCCTCCTAGTTATGATAAAACTGGATGGAATACTGGCTCACACCGCACAAGAAAAAGCAAATTTAAATGCCTCCGTCTTTGCGGTAAGTTTACGTCTCGACACAGCGTCTAACTTACAACCTAAAACACCTCATTTTGGCTCCGTAATGCTGGAAACTGCATTTCATGTTAAGGAAGTCCGCAAAGCCCTTTCCAGTCAAGATGTGAACAAAGCCAGTGAACCGGAAGGAATACCTGCTCGAGTCTTATATAGTTGTACCCCGGATTTGTCTCCTGTATCGCGTTCTATTAAAACCGGAGTGGTGCCAGTGTCCTGGAAGCCAGGTAATATGCAACCAGTACTCAAAAAAGTAGCCGTGCCGTACAGACGATACAGGCATCGCATAGTCCCGTTGACTCTTTGGCTTACACAGTACACTGCAAATCTGACTTTGCCAGCCAAGCAGAGTCAAGATGCAAACCGAGATCTTTAATTGAAAATGATAGGAGGGAGTGAACTAGTTGCCACTCTAACGATCATACGTGATCTTCCGATCACAATGGCCTGACACTTTGAGGGGCTTACAGTCACCCCAAATCAATCAGACCAGTTTTGATAGCATCTAAATCTCGGTTTACATCTTCTATATCGTCTGACAAACTTTCCACGCGCGTAGATGCATACAACTGCAGATCATCAGCGTAAAGTTGATACGAACACCGAAGACAGAGAGTTATAAAGTTTACCGAAAATAATAAATGATATTTTCGTAGGAAATGGTCATGCTGTATATTTCTACACTATGGCACGAGTGTGCTGCGCGTAATAAATATTGTTGACTTGTGACAACCCTGGCCGTTGCGATACTGTCTAGACGTTGTCGGCATTTTCCACAAGATCAGAGGCGTCGACCTACTGTATGATCTTTATACTGTGGTCATAGCGACGAATGATCGACTGTACCATATAACCATTATTACATTTACGAAAATAAAACCTAATACAGTCGAATACGATCAGTTATTTCAACTCAGGATACTGACGTTCTATTAGTGCGTTTAGTAAAGAATCAGATTGATAACAGTCAGTATTCTGGATCAAACCCAGGCTCTGATCATATATTTTTGTGATTTCTTTTTTATTGAAAGTACTTTTATGTTATATTTATATATTTTTGTAAATATTTTGTTGAATAAAATAAGAAACATTTTCATTTTTTTATTGGAGAAAGAAAGTTAAAAATGTTTTTCTTTTACACACATATTTGCGGTTTGTAAATATATTCCGCGTAGGTACTTATCTAATTAGTAAAGTAAAATATTAATTTGTATAATTATAGGTACCTATAATAATATTGTCAAAGTTTCCTTTGAGTCTGACATTTGAAAAGAGCATTATAACATTTGCGCACGTGGCGGCTTTATACTCTTTGACATAGGGTTCAAATTCAATTGTTTCACACACTTTTTGCGGTTGGCAAATCTATTCCGCGAGAAAAATAAACTATTATAGCTTTTGCGCGCGTGGCGTCTTTATTTACACACATATTATTTTGTGGTTTCGAAATCTATTCCGCGTAGCTAGGTTACCTACCTAGCTACGCGGAATAGATTTCAGAATACAGAAAGAATCTAGTTAGTAAAGAAAAATATTTATATAGGTCTAAATATTTATATTGTCATAGCCTTCTTACTTTTTTTTGTTTATTCAGCCTTCGTAGAGCCAGCAATGACAACTTCTTTTTGTTAATTTTGTCCATTAGTTTTACTGACCAAAATTATAACTAAAGTACCTAATAAAAACAATTTATATTACAACTATTTAAAACTAAACGATAGGAATTAATATTTTATAATGATTTTTTGGCTCGACCGGAACCAAACTTAGCGGGGGTGGCAGGTTCGCTAAAAATTGGCATACGTCCGACCTCCACCACGTTCCGCTCGGGACTAAAGGACGCGGGGCGCGCGGCCGCGCTCATGAAAATAATAGGAAAACACTTATTTTTGAAATTAGTGGTATAATATTTTCAAATTTCATATTATGACGACCGACATATATGACATTTTTTACGACCTTTATTATGGTATAAGTTTTATTATTCAAAGCTTAATAAAACTCAAATAAAATAAGAATAAGACCGTAATTTAGACTTGTCTTTGCGATTTAATTAGATGCAGTCAAATGCAAGTAATCGTGTATCGGATGACCGAAATAGAAAGATCAAAGTATGAATTATGTAATATGTATTTTTCAAAATTTAAATCCGTGTTATCTACGAATAAAACACAATTGAAAACGACCTTTTTCGAATAACCTCGCCTTAAGCCAAATTGTATTTAAGACGGGTGGTTTGGCTGCGTCATTATTAGTGTAGTCATTGGATACAAGTCAGTTATAAGTGTAAGTCATTGTCAGTTAACATTACATCACTCAAGCAGCAAGCCGTCCCGGGAACTAGAATAAATCGTGAAATCTCCGAAGCTCTGAAGTTTTAATCAAGAATATACAACATCAACATACAGTCCACCTTTAACACCGACTGCTCAACTGAAATACAATAAACAAGCACCTTTCTATTTTAAAGTGACAAGCAGGCGGGACCTAATTGAACATAATATTTATTTTTTTAAATGGTATCATCTGCTTGTAACTTTTTAAAATAAAAATGTGCTTGTTTATTGCATTTCAGTCGAGCAGTCGAGTTTTTTAGATTTTTAAATAACATTTTATTTTTTTGACAGTGTTTTGGCAATTGTATTATATAAAGCTAAACTAGTATTTGCGTGTAGCGCGAGGTGCAAGCACCTCGCGTGCTTGTGAAAAAAAAAGGGGGGGGAGATGGGGGGGTTTTGTATTTGCGTGTTGCGCGAGGTGCAAGCACCTCGCGTGCTTGTGAAAAAAAAAATTAAGTTGGGGGGGGGTGATGGGGGAGATGGGGGGGGTTTAGTATTTGCGTGTTGCGCAAGGTGCAAGCACCTCGCGTGCTTGTGAAAAAAAAAATAAAAAAATTGAGGGGGTGATGGGGGGAGATGGGGGTGGTTTAGTATTTGCGTGTTGCGCGAGGTGCAAGCACCTCGCGTGCTTGAGAAAAAAAAAAGTGGGGGGGGGGTTGCAGAAGTATTTTGACTAAAACATTGCCCCTCTAAATGAATCTGAAAAAAAAAATGTTCCAAGTCTCTTAGATTCCGAGATCCGCCTAAAGGGGGGGAGAAGGGGGCCGGGGGGAGACTTTGAAAAATGGTTTTTACTTTACCGAGCCTCCTCTATACGAATCCGAAAAAAAAAAATACGGGTCTCGTAGTTTCCGAGATACGATAGGGATAGAGAAGGGGGGGGAAAAGGTGAGGTTTGGCACTTTTCCCGTAATGAAATGAAATGAAATGAAATGAAATGAAATATTTATTTTGTAAATTGGTTATAAATAACACTTTTACACGTCATGTTTTTTTGCGTGTTAAGTTTAGCTAGATGAGGCCGGTATTTCCTAACTGACTACTCTGAGAAGAAACACCGAAACAAACTCAGAGGTCATAGTCTCTTTTAAAGTCCAGACAATTTGTATTTGTATATGAGAAGCATGTAGGTTCATGTCTGTGGTATTCTTTTGAGGAAATAACCACGCAAATTTGAGCGGACCTGTCCAGACAGTGCAAGCATTTGTCAGTTATCGTGTAGCTCAACTTAGAACTTAAGGAGCTCAACAATTTGACGAACAATACCAAAGTAAGGACCTTTGGGTAGGCCACACAAGTACTCAAACTGCTTGACATCATTAAATAAATTATAGTGAAAGCAAAAACAATGAAGAAAGAATAACCTACATCGTCCTCACATTTACAATAATGAAATAATTATATATATATAAAAAAAAAACAACAATATAAAAAAAACAACAAACAAAAACAAAAATTAATAGGTATATACAATACTTGAGAAAGCAAAATTTTAATTAATCAAAAATAAATCATCAATCATAATTTTAAAAAGAAATAAAAAAGGCACACGTATATCACTGGAGCATCTCATTCCCAAGCCTTCTTGTCCTCAATATAATCTTTAACACTGTAAAAAGCTTTCTGACATAGCTTACGTTTTATAAACAATTTGAATTTATGAATACTTAGTTCTTGAATATAGCTAGGAATTTTATTATAAAAACGTATACATTGGCATCTAAACGAACCACCTATTTTTTTCAACCTTGTTTTAGGAATGACATATTTGTCTTTGTTCCTTGTATTTACACTATGAATATCACTGTATTTTTTAAACAGATTAATATTTTTGTGTGCATACAAGAGATTCTCATAAATATACTGAGATGGCACAGTCATAATATTAATCTCTTTAAATTTGTCTCTTAAGGAGTGCTTAGGACTTAATTTATAAATTGCACGAATGGCCCTTTTTTGTAATACAAATATTGTGTGAATGTCGGCAGCATTTCCCCAAAGTAAAATGCCGTATGACATCACACTGTGAAAGTAACTAAAGTAGACTAAACGTGCTGTTTCGATATCAGTTAATCCACGTATTTTTCTAACGGCATATGCTGCAGAACTTAACTTTTTTGACAATTTATCTATATGGGGGCCCCACTGAAGCTTCGCATCCAAAGTTATGCCCAAGAATACTGTGGTATCTTCGGGTTTCAATATTTCGCCCTTTATTGATACACTAGTATTCACTTGTCTAACATGAGGTAACGTAAATTTTAGGCATTTGGTTTTTTTCTCATTAAGAAGAAGATTATTAACATTAAACCAGCTAACTACAGTCGCAAGGGCTCTGTTTACTTCTTCAGTAACCTGCTGTTGACGTTTAATTTTAAATAAAAGAGAAGTATCGTCAGCGAATAACACTATGTCATGATTTTTGATCAGGTACGGCAAATCATTTATATAAATAAGAAACAAAAAGGGACCTAAAATTGAGCCTTGGGGGACCCCCATCTTGACCACAGATCCCGGCGATCTTTTGCCGTTCACATCGACTCTCTGAATCCTTTCACTCAAGTATGAGGTTAAAAGATTCAGAGAGGAGTCCCGGAATCCGTAGTGGTGCAGTTTCCTGATTAATGTCTCATGGGGAACACAGTCAAACGCCTTAGACAAATCGCAAAAAATGCCCAACGCATCGCATTTATCTTCCCATGCATTATAAATGTGTCCTAAAAGTTCAACACCGGCATCAGTTGTTGAACGACCCTTTGTAAAACCAAATTGTTTATTATGTAGCAATTTGTGTTTATTAAAATATCTTTGCATCTGCATTAAAATAATTTTCTCAAAAATTTTACTGAAAGTGGGCAGTACAGAAATAGGTCTATAATTAGTAGGGTCAGATGTACTACCCGATTTAAATAGTGGGATTATTTTACTATATTTCATTAGATCAGGAAACTCACCGCAATCAATACAATTATTAAATATAACAGCTAATGTAGGAGCAATAATGTGTATAATTGACTTAGTAACTTCAACAGAATTACCCCACAGGTCTGCAGTCTTTTTAATATTCAAAGAATTAAAAGTTTTGATGATGTCATTAGAAGTAACATGTTGGAATTTAAACTGGGAACTACAAACTGGCACATTTTTTTTAAGTAATGTTTCTGCAGCAATGGGAGATGATTTTAGCGACTTGGTTGTCGATACGGGAAAGTCAGTGAAAAAATTTTCAAATTCTGTGGCGACTTGCGAATCTAATGTTATTATATTATCATCAATAGTGAGGGTGTAATCAATATTTCGGTTGCAAGACCTTCCCGTTTCGCTTTTTATAATATCCCAAGTCGTTTTAATTACATTACTACTATTTTTAATTTTAGAACTCAAGTAGCGAGACTTGGCAATATAACAGACTTTTTTAAATAATTTAGAGTAGTTCTTAACATATAAATTAAATTCTACCGAGTTAGTGTAAGTCCGCTCCTCATAGAGTTCATAAAGCCGATTTCTACTTTTATAAATACCAGTGGTGGCCCAGTCACTGAAAGAAGTGTTACTATTTACTGAAGCAATTTTGGGAATAAATGTGTTATCGAATTGTTGGCAATATATTTTGAAAAAATCATTATAATGTTTATTAGGGTCCTCATTAGTTAACAAACAGGGCATTTTATTTAAGAGTTTAGTTTAGTAGGTTTGAGAGTTACTTGTTTACGAATCTGTCAAAATATACCCACCTCCCCATCCACCATCTGGGAGAACAATTATGTCAATGAGTCAGTCAGTCAGTGAGTGAGTGGTAATCTAGCTTTATATAGTATAATAACTAGTATTTGCGTGTTGCGCGAGGTGCAAGCACCTCGCGTGCTTGTAAAAAAAAAAAAAATGGGGGGGGTTAGTATTTGCGTGTTGCGCGAGCTGCGAGCACCTCACGTGCTTGAGAAAAAAAAAATGGGGGGGGGGTTGCAGAAGTATTTTGACTAAAACATTGCCCCTCTAAATGAATCTGAAAAAAAAAATGTTCCAAGTCTCTTAGTTTCCGAGATCCGCCTAAGGGGGGTGAGAAGGGGGGCAAGGGGAGCGACTTTGAAAAATGGTTTTTACTTTACCGAGCCTCCTCTATACGAATCCGTAACAAAAAAAAATACCGGTCTCGTAGTTTCCGAGATACGATAGGGAGGGGGGAGAAGGGGGGTGAAAAGGGGAAGTTTGGCACTTTTCCCGTAGGTTTGAGAGTTACTTGTTTACGAATCTGTGAAAATATACCCACCTCCCCATCCACCATCTGGGAGAACAATTATGTCAATGAGTGAGTGAGTCAGTCAGTCAGTGGTAATTTAGCTTTATATAGTATAACTAGTATTTGCGTGTTGCGCGAGGTGCAAGCACCTCGCGTGCTTGTAAAAAAAAAAAGTGCGGGGGGAGATGGGGGGGTTTAGTATTCGCGTGTTGCGCGAGGTGCAAGCACCTCGCGTGCTTGTGAAAAAAAAAACAAACAAAAAAAAAAGAGGGGGGGGGGGTGATGGGGGGGGTTGCACAAGTATTTCGACTAAAGCATTGCCCCTCTAACTGAATCTGAAAAAAAAAATGTTCCAAGTCTCTTAGATTCAGAGATCCGCCTAAAGGGGAGGAGAAGGGGGGCGGGGGGGGGGGGACTTTGAAAAATGGTTTTTACTTTACCGAGCCTCCTCTATACGAATCCGTAAAAAGAAAAAAATACGGGTCTCGTAGTTTCCGAGATACGATAGGGGGGGGGGGGAAAGGGGAGGTTTGGCACTTTTCCCGTAGGTTTGCGAGTTACTTGTTTACGAATCTGTCAAAATATACCCACCTCCCCATCCACCATCTGGGAGAACAATTATGTCAATGAGTGAGTGAGTGAGTCAGTCAGTCAGTGGTAATTTAGCTTTATATAGTATAGCTTTATATATAGCTTTATTATATTATATAAAGCTAAATTACCACTCACTGACTGACTGACTCACTCATTGACATAATTGTTCTCCCAGATGGTGGATGGGGAGGTGGGTATATTTTGACAGATTCGTAAACAAGTAACTCTCAAACCTACGGGAAAAGTGCCAAACCTCCCCTTTTCCCCCCCCCCTATCGTATCTCGGAAACTACGAGACCCGTATTTTTTTCTTTTTACGGATTCGTATAGAGGAGGCTCGGTAAAGTAAAAACCATTTTTCAAAGTCCCCCCCCGCCCCCCTTCTCCCCCCCTTTAGGCGGATCTCGGAATCTAAGAGACTTGGAACATTTTTTTTTTCAGTTTCATTTAGAGGGGCAATGCTTTAGTCGAAATACTTGTGCAACCCCCCCCACTTTTTTTTTTTTTTTTTTTTTCACATGCTCGCGAGGTGCTTGCACCTCGCGCAACACGCAAATACTAAACCCCCCCATCACCCCCCCCTTTTTTTTTTTTTTTTTCACAAGCACGCGAGGTGCTTGCACCTCGCGCAACACGCAAATACTTGATTTAGAGGGGCAATGCTTGAGTTTTTTTACCACTGACTGACTCACTCACTCACTCACTCATTGACATAATTGTTCTCCCAGATGGTGGATGGGGAGGTGGGTATATTTTGACAGATTCGTAAACAAGTAACTCTCAAACCTACGGGAAAAGTGCCAAACCTCCCCTTTTCACCCCCCTTCTCCCCCCTCCCTATCGTATCTCGGAAACTACGAGACCCGTATTTTATTTTTTTTACGGATTCGTATAGAGGAGGCTCGGTTTCGTAAAAACCATTTTTCAAAGTCGCCCCCCTTTCTCCCCTTGTCACCCCCTTTAGGCATATCTCGGAAATTAAGACTTGGAACATTTTTTTTTTTTCAGATTCATTTAGAGGGGCAATGCTTTAGTGGAAATACTTGTGCAACCCCCCCCTTTTTTTTTTTTTTCACAAGCACGCGAGGTGCTTGCACCTCGCGCAACACGCAAATACTAACCCCCCCCCATCTCCGCCCCTTTTTTTTTTTTTTTTTCACATGCACGCGAGGTGCTTGCACCTCGCGCAACACGCAAATATTTGATTTAGAGGGGCAATGCTTTAGTTTTTTTCACAAGCACGCGAGGTGCTTGCACCTCGCGCAACACGCAAATACTAGTTATACTATATAAAGCTAAATTACCACTGACTGACTGACTCACTCACTCACTCATTGACATAATTGTTCTCCCAGATGGTGGATGGGGAGGTGGGTATATTTTGACAGATTCGTAAACAAGTAACTCTCAAACCTACGGGAAAAGTGCCAAACCTCCCCTTTTCCCCCCCCCTATCGTATCTCGGAAACTACGAGACCGGTATTTTTTTTTTTGTTACGGATTCGTATAGAGGAGGCTCGGTAAAGTTAAAACCAATTTTTCAAAGTCCCCCCCCCCGCCCCCCTTCTCCTCCCCTTTAGGCGGATCTCTGAATCTAAGAGACTTGGAACATTTTTTTTTTCAGATTCATTTAGAGGGGCAATGCTTTAGTCGAAATACTTGTGCAACCCCCCCCCATCGCCCCCCCTCTTTTTTTTTTGTTTGTTTTTTTTTTCACAAGCACGCGAGGTGCTTGCACCTCGCGCAACACGCGAATACTAAACCCCCCCATCTCCCCCCGCACTTTTTTTTTTACAAGCACGCGAGGTGCTTGCACCTCGCGCAACACGCAAATACTAGTTATTATACTATATAAAGCTAAATTACCACTGACTGACTGACTCACTCACTCATTGACATAATTGTTCTCCCAGATGGTGGATGGGGAGGTGGGTATATTTTCACAGATTCGTAAACAAGTAACTCTCAAACCTACGGGAAAAGTGCCAAACTTCCCCTTTTCACCCCCCTTCTCCCCCCTCCCTATCGTATCTCGGAAACTACGAGACCGGTATTTTTTTTTTGTTACGGATTCGTATAGAGGAGGCTCGGTAAAGTAAAAACCTTTTTTCAAAGTCGCCCCCCTTGCCCCCCTTCTCACCCCCCTTAGGCGGATCTCGGAAACTAAGAGACTTGGAACATTTTTTTTTTCAGATTCATTTAGAGGGGCAATGTTTTAGTCAAAATACTTCTGCAACCCCCCCCCCCCATTTTTTTTTTCTCAAGCACGTGAGGTGCTCGCAGCTCGCGCAACACGCAAATACTAACCCCCCCCCATAATTTTTTTTTTTCACAAGCACGCGAGGTGCTTGCACCTCGCGCAACACGCAAATACTAGTTATTATACTATATAAAGCTAGATTACCACTCACTCACTGACTGACTGACTCATTGACATAATTGTTCTCCCAGATGGTGGATGGGGAGGTGGGGTATATTTTGACAGATTCGTAAACAAGTAACTCTCAAACCTACGGGAAAAGTGCCAAACCTCCCCTTTCCCCCCCCCCCCCCCCCCCCACCTATCGTATCTCGGAAACTATATATTTTGACTAAAACATTGCCCCTCTAAATGAATCTGAAAAAAAAAATGTTCCATGTCTCTTAGTTTCCGAGATCCGCCTAAGGGGGGTTTGAAAGGGGGGCAAGGGGGGGCGACTTTGAAAAATGGTTTTTACTTTACCGAGCCTCCTCTATACGAATCCGTAACAAAAAAAAAATACCGGTCTCGTAGTTTCCGAGATACGATAGGGAGGGGGGGAGAAGGGGGGTGAAAAGGGGAAGTTTGGCACTTTTCCCGTAGGTTTGAGAGTTACTTGTTTACGAATCTGTGAAAATATACCCACCTCCCCATCCACCATCTGGGAGAACAATTATGTCAATGAGTGAGTGAGTCAGTCAGTCAGTGGTAATTTAGCTTTATATAGTATAACTAGTATTTGCGTGTTGCGCGAGGTGCAAGCACCTCGCGTGCTTGTGAAGAAAACTAAAGCATTGCCCCTCTAAATCAAGTATTTGCGTGTTGCGCGAGGTGCAAGCACCTCGCGTGCTTGTGAAAAAAAGGGTCGGGAGATGGGGGGGGTTTAGTATTTGCGTGTTGCGCGAGAAGGGGGGGGAAAAGGGGAGGTTTGGCACTTTTCCCGTAGGTTTGAGAGTTACTTGTTTACGAATCTGTCAAAATATACCCACCTCCCCATCCACCATCTGGGAGAACAATTATGTCAATGAGTGAGTGAGTGAGTCAGTCAGTCAGTCAGTGGTAATCTAGCTTTATATAGTATAACTAGTATTTGCGTGTTGCGCGAGGTGCAAGCACCTCGCGTGCTTGTGAAAAAAACTAAAGCATTGCCCCTCTAAATCAAGTATTTGCGTGTTGCGCGAGGTGCTTGCACCTCGCGCAACACGCAAATACTTTAGCTTTATATAATACTTTAGCTTTATATAGTATAGCTTTATATATAGCTTTATTATATTATATAAAGCTAAATTACCACTCACTGACTGACTGACTGACTGACTCACTCATTGACATAATTGTTCTCCCAGATGGTGGATGGGGAGGTGGGTATATTTTGACAGATTCGTAAACAAGTAACTCTCAAACCTACGGGAAAAGTGCCAAACCTCCCCTTTTCCCCCCCCCCTATCGTATCTCGGAAACTACGAGACCCGTATTTTTTTCTTTTTACGGATTCGTATAGAGGAGGCTCGGTAAAGTAAAAACCATTTTTCAAAGTCCCCCCCCCGCCCCCCTTCTCCCCCCCTTTAGGCGGATCTCGGAATCTAAGAGACTTGGAACATTTTTTTTTTCAGTTTCATTTAGAGGGGCAATGCTTTAGTCGAAATACTTGTGCAACCCCCCCCTCTTTTTTTTTTTTTTTTTTTTTTTTTTCACAAGCTCGCGAGGTGCTTGCACCTCGCGCAACACGCAAATACTAAACCCCCCATCACCCCCCCTTTTTTTTTTTTTTTTTTCACAAGCACGCGAGGTGCTTGCACCTCGCGCAACACGCAAATACTTGATTTAGAGGGGCAATGCTTTAGTTTTTTTACCACTGACTGACTCACTCACTCACTCACTCATTGACATAATTGTTCTCCCAGATGGTGGATGGGGAGGTGGGTATATTTTGACAGATTCGTAAACAAGTAACTCTCAAACCTACGGGAAAAGTGCCAAACCTCCCCTTTTCACCCCCCTTCTCCCCCCCTCCCTATCGTATCTCGGAAACTACGAGACCCGTATTTTATTTTTTTTACGGATTCGTATAGAGGAGGCTCGGTTTCGTAAAAACCATTTTTCAAAGTCGCCCCCCTTTCTCCCCTTGTCACCCCCTTTAGGCATATCTCGGAAATTAAGACTTGGAACATTTTTTTTTCAGATTCATTTAGAGGGGCAATGCTTTAGTGGAAATACTTGTGCAACCCCCCCCTTTTTTTTTTTTTTTCACAAGCACGCGAGGTGCTTGCACCTCGCGCCAACACGCAAATACTAACCCCCCCCCCCATCTCCCCCCATCACCGCCCCTTTTTTTTTTTTTTTCACAAGCACGCGAGGTGCTTGCACCTCGCGCAAACACGCAAATACTTGATTTAGAGGGGCAATGCTTTAGTTTTTTTCACAAGCACGCGAGGTGCTTGCACCTCGCGCAACACGCAAATACTAGTTATACTATATAAAGCTAGATTACCACTGACTGACTGACTGACTCACTCAACTCACTCATTGACATAATTGTTCTCCCCAGATGGT